>OY787672.1:18526627-21022843 GCA_963678985.1 Spisula subtruncata | reverse complement strand
ATTGATAAGTGTGAGGAAGCCAGAGAAATAAATGGTGTAATTGTTTTTTATATAAAAATGAAAGAGAAAAAACCCAAGAAAGTCTTAGTTTTTGGTATGCAGGATAGTGGTGGGAAATTGTTTAATCGTTAATTATTTAATTGACAAATAAATTAGCTGGCACCATCTGTAATCAATGTCTGTAGTGTGTCTTATGGACTCTGAACAAACAAAGAAACGATTTAAGAAGAAGTTTTAAAGTATAAGGGTATACTAATTGGCAGTTCAGCTCACCTGAGCCAGACTTAAGTGCCAAGCTTTTCTGCTTGCATGTTATAATTGGTATCTGATATAAGTTTGCAAGGCTGATGAGTGGGCGAATGACAACACTTCAATTGGTTAGCAGACCATTATGCAATGTGATCATTGTTGTATATGTAGCAAGTTTACTTATGACCCTGAGTGTTTTCTCTTGTTTACTTACACACGTTTGCTTAAATAATGATTCCTTACCAAATACAGCACCTCTTATGACTCACCTGCTCAAAAATAAAAAGAGTGCCCCCATGTGCACCAGCGTCTCTTATCCGTTGCTTTTGGTTGTAATGACTGAGGGCTGCAAGTCATAATTATAATGTTGTCATTTTTCTGACATTTTGCAATTTCGTTTATTACCGCATTACAAGTGCTCCATTAGTTTAATCAGATGAGCAATTTGAGATGGTCTTGGTCCTCTTGCTGGAAATGATGTATGGCCCTGAATTAAGTGCTAATTGTGAGAAAAATCAATTCTGAAGAAATTTGGTGTAATTCATTTACTTATGAAGTTTTAATATAATATGAGCATGCTGAGATAGTAGCTTAATGACTAGTGGTACTTATCAACATTGTCGATACTGTCGTATAACTCAAGTTATTTAAGTGCTGTATAAAATGACTTAATGATAATACATCATCGGGTACTTCATACTCGCTGATTATATTATTTAATAAGTAAGTGATAAATGGGCTGTAACTTAACAATTTGACTGTTATAAAGTATATATATCCATCATGCATATCATTTTTGTGGCACTTTATTGAAATTTCCACCTGCACTGTCAGTCTCGTCCAATCTGGAGCTTTGGTTCCCTTGAATTCTTAGAATCAATGTCAGCTTATGCCATATTGTTGAATCATGACACTATTGCTATAAACTTTGTGTACTGCATGCTGTATATTTAATGTAATCTACCATAATGTTAACTAACTGGATCTTTTATTGCACAATAATAGAATATTTAGTGCAAGCAATGCGTAAATGATTTTTCTTTGCCAACTCAGAGTTACATAACTTCTGCATGCACTGGATTCTTTTTGGTGTGCGGAAGCAATGAAATTGACACAAAACTGACATAGATAGCTGATGTACTGATGGCACAGAACTGACGAGATGGCTGATGCTCTGATCGCTTTTGTTATTGTAAGCCTGACACAGTAACATGACCTGAGTTCAGGCAAAGTCAACAAACCATGGAAAGTTTACTCCCCGCCATGTGCTCTTAAGCAGTCACATGTGCTCTTAAGCAGTCACATGACCCTGAGATTTGTCTGGTATATTACAATAATGTTATATATGTATAGGTGGGGTATTGAAGATTTCATTTTGAAAATTTAAAATATTTCACTAGCATCACCTTCATTT
Source organism: Spisula subtruncata (assembly GCA_963678985.1). Lineage (NCBI taxonomy): Eukaryota > Metazoa > Mollusca > Bivalvia > Venerida > Mactridae > Spisula > Spisula subtruncata. The sequence goes on along the minus strand of OY787672.1, from coordinate 21,021,180 downwards.
CCTCCAGGTCTGAAGAGCTTTTACAATTTCAAATTCCGTTCTCATTTTCTGAGTCTTCGGGCCATCCGTTCTTTCCTTACTGTATTTTGCCTGTGTGAAATGTTACTTGAGATGAATATGTACAGATATGCCACATGCCATGGTGTGCAACCATTCAAAACATGCAAGAATTGTGAAAATACCACATACATGGGAAATTACCAAGTAATGGGCCTGCCTAAAACATTGTGAGTTTATGGTTCACTAGAAACAATATTTTCAACCACAAACGCCTTGTTTTCAAGGTTGGCCTTAAACGGAGGAAGCGGATACCATGAAGTCTGCAGTATGTTGGTTTTTAGTGCAGTTTACAATATCTAGTACCAAAGTAAATGGAATGATAGAGAACCTTGCTAACGATGAGAAAATATTTGCTACATCGGCGTATAATTGGGAACAATTACAGACATATAAATGCTAAGGATAATTACTGTGATATTCTGATGGGTGGTGAAAAAGGTCTAAACCTGTCAAAAAAAACACTTCTGTTTTTCAAGATGTACCTGAACAGTGCGCTAGATCTAGGCCAAGTAATGTTTTATCTTAAGTGATCCCTTTTATTATAAGGCCGAAGGAAGTTAATTACCAGTCTGTATAATAACTGCCAAAGGAAGTTTATCTTGTGCATTTCTGTTGATTAATGCCATAACAAATTTTATTTTCGGGTAAAAGTAAGACTGAGAATTGTCTACAGATCGATTGATGTTCAGAAATACCGGTTAAAAAATCATACCCTTTAGATCGAATTGTACGTAGTTTGTAATTAATGCTACAAGTTCGATTGAAAAGTGCAAGTTTAATATGTGTGTATAAATGTTCGAGCTATGCACATAAGTTTGTAAAATTGCTATCATTTATTGCTTTTAACGCTTAATGTGCAGTTCTGAACTTTAGTTATACGTCTACAGAAACATTTAGTAAACTAATTTTCACTGGAGCTCTTCAATTTGAAAATAAAATGTCTTGGTGCGATGATTACCTGCATAAAACATACAATACGAGCATGGTAAAATTAGTGTTCCTTGTATATTGAATTATTTCCGAATATTCTTGGGAGAATAATACTCTGAAACAATGATTAAACAGGAGAAGTTTTTGCTAATTGGTTACTAATTAGGCTTGTCAAGTGTCATTTTATGACTTCCTGCGTTAATTTCACTCGTAAGTAGATGTACTAATGAAACAAGTGATACTTTAAGCATCTGTTCCGGCATACGTAATCCAACTAATTTCATTTCTTTATGTTTCTTTATTTGGCAGCCTGTTGTTGTATACTTTCCGCAAGCGTCTTGTACTTAAAGCCACATACAGTCCGACTCTCACTATGCAATTAAAATACAAGTTATCATTTGATTGGAGCCTTCCGTCAGGAGCTGATAAAAAAGACGAGATTTTTCAAATCTTTTCCAATCTACCTGGCAACATTCATTCATCTGATAGCAAGAATTCATGTGAAAGTCATTTTTTATGCGCTATAAATAATTGTGCCTATGTTAATACCAGAAATTCAAAGCTTTCGCTCCTTTGAACTGCCAAAGCGTACCTATATGTATACAAAAAACTGTTTCTATTTCGAGAATTATTCTCCAATTAAAACATGCCTTCAGAGGCTGTAAGCTAGCTGTATACCTAGCACTAGGAGGTCATAAATTACATGTTTTTTCGGTTTGCCTTGTCTACTGTAAATTATTGAAATTTCAGAACTTTGCGCTAAATTCATCATTACGAAAATAGCACCATTGATCAAAATACCAGATTCTGGTACTTGTGAGCTTAAAGTTGGGTGTGTAGATGTAATTAGTACCTTTCCTTGTGTATTATGTTGGAACAATCTTAAAGTGTTCCATATGTATGCTAATGATTCACCTTTCTAAAAAATAGCATGAAAATTGAGACCAAAATGTGAAAAAAGATATACATATAACTATGCAGGTGCTAGTCATAACCTAGTCTGTCTAATAAGTCGTGATTGTAAGTCTTGGCAGTAAGAAAACTTGTGTCTAGCATTCTGTCTTTTATGTCAGCATGCGGTATAACTTACAGCGTTCCTTGTACTTTGAACGATCTTCTACCTTCCTCATTATCTAGCACATAAAATTGTGGAGAATTATCGTGCCTCCTGTTTTATTCACATATTTCACATGTTGGGTATGTATGCCATTCATGAATTTTTATTGTAGCTAATTGTTACCCCACCTCAAAGTTCAAACCCATAGGAAACAACATTTCCACATGTCCTATGAAAATGTGGGGGTTTAATTGTGAACTATTTGTCAGCAGCACTGTTCTCAGGTATTTATAGTGAATCTAAAGGAACGGTGCAATGTTTCCATTTTGAACACAACTGGCTTATCAGCCAAAGGCTTTCCGCACTTACAATCAGATCAGACCACACAATTGCATTATTCAATGGAGGGCACATAACTTTACTAAAGACCTCCCTTCTACTTTTCACAATGAAAACACCAAGTTATTCTCAAACACACATACCTTAGACAGAAAAATGTTCATACCTGTTTTCAATAGATAAAGAGTTGATGCTTGTTAATTCTGGGATCCTGATTACTACTGAAGGTAATGAGCCTGGGAGGCCATGGCTGCTATTTCATCAATGTCAGTAGCAGACCAAATTCTCAACTTTCAGAAAACATCCAGTCTTACTGAGAGAGATTTGGAATGGAATTGATGAGAGGCAATGGTGTTTTTATCTTAATTTTATTGTCATAAGCTTTTAGGCTTTCATCACTCCCTATCGGTCATTGCAACGCTGATTTATTACCTTTAAAAACTGATTGGATTTTCATGTTTGTCAGTTATTGCACTTTCATTGCCCATGGCTAGTCCATCACTCTGTCCAGCTTCTGGTTCCAGTCTCCAACATCAACATCTTTTAGATGTTTTTCATTTGGTGTATAATATGATCTTGTGTGCTCACATTTCAAGGATTACCCAGTAGCTAAGTTAAAATTCCTGTGGTCACAAAAATCTTTTGAGGACTTGGCAAAGGCCATACATATCCTGCTGCTACGGCCCACCACAAAAGCAGAAGGGGTCAAGGTCATCACAAAAGCAGAAGTGAACAAAGTCATGTTCATGTAGGCACATCAAAAGGGTTTTATGGAGCATGACAAAGGCTATAGACGGCCTGCAAGCTTTAACAAATCCTTTAGATGTCTTGTATTTTGCTCTTCGTTTGACAAAGTGTGATGAGTGCTTTGGATGCACCATCTACCTGTTTACTTAGTATTTGCAATGTATGGCCTGGTTCTAGTGTTTTGGCAACTTTTCTTTGAAACTGTATTCCAGATATAATCTTACTTGTGTACCAGTCTGTGCTGTGTTTATATGGTTCATAAACAAGCAGGTGTATCTGTTAGCTGATGGATACCCCATTCATCTTCATCAATATATTCCAAGTTCTTTCACACTTACAAAAATGACCTTGGTTTTGATGCTATGCTGGGAAAACTTATGTGCTCTGCTATTCGATTTGTTATCATCTTTTTGTAACATGTCTATAAAATATATCCTTGTTTCTGGTATGACAATGAGGATAGGTTGAAAGATAGATCTGTTATACTGAGAATATCCTGAGACTTGTTCTGTAATCCATGTTTATCAAACCGTTTTCAGTCTATGTTTTCCCCCATTATAGTTTACCCTACTTCTTTGTCCAATCAAAAGCCGGGGATTTTCAAATTTTTGGACCACTTATTCATTTATTAGTGCAATGGACATAATAACTATTTAGTAAATCCATTTATTAGGACGATTTGGCTGTTTCCTAATATGGAAAACTAGACCCGCCTACTCTCATAATTTTACTGTTATTCTATCAGTAATTTATAATCTGCTTAGGCCACAGCTTTTTTATTTCTTGGTTTACAAAAATATTTTGGAACAGTGTCTGTTGGGTGGTTGAAATAAAAATAAATAAGTGATATGAAGACCTTTAAAATATGTTCAAAGGCATAGATAACTTAAATTTCAATACTAACGTTTGTATTGTTATAAACTTTGTTATAAACGTAGTTAACGAACATCTCATACCAATTCAGCTTGACTTTTATGCACGGAATAATAGGGACAATTCTTTTTCTCTATTATTTAGTTTCATTTGTATAATCTCTGCCCTGCAGGGAGGATATCTAGGTTACAGCAAAGGTATAATTATCAAACCGGTATGTTCATGTCCTTACATTGAAAGAGACCCTAAAGACAAATTCCTCTGAAGCAGACTAGCTGAGTTAATATGCACAGTTCATTCCTGTTTCCAGTCCCTGTTGTTGCAATAGAGCTGGTGCATAAACCACCAGTATGTATTTCACCTTGTATCACCCTACTTGGTATTGACTAGTACACTAAACTGATAAACAACAGAAAATACATAAATAACATTTTAGGCATTTTGAGAATAATTTAACCAAGACTAGCAGTCTTCTTTTTGTCTGATTCAAACATTTCAGGCTTCCAGTCATACGATGACCTTTCAGTTCTAAATATATCAAGTTAATGAGATTTATAACAATGAACTTGGGGAGTTCCGTGAACTTCTAATTGTTGATTTATTAAATCCAAATGTAAGGCATTCATTTTTGTTCATGTTTTTATTCAATTCTAAAGAAAATAAGGTCGGTCAGGAAAAAAGGTGAAATTACATAATGTTTTTCATATTTTTTCTCCAATTTGGAAAAAATAGGGTAGGGATTTTACGTAAACCAATAAATAAAAAAGCTGTGGCCTTGTATTCTTTTTCACTCTCAATACTGCTATTGTTTGCAAACAAAAGTATTGGAAAGCTCACCAAAAGTGGGCGGGTAAACTATAAGCCGGTTATAGATCACTTATTAGAATTATAAACAAATTAAAGCTGCGGTCGCTAGCGCTCCCTTGCTCTAATTTGTTTATAAATCTAATATACGATCTATAACCTATACGTAAACTTCATTTAAGGGTTGATGACAGTAAAGAGTAGGTCAGGTTACTAGAAACAAAGAATTGCTTTTAGGCCTAATGGAAACCGTCTTTGTTTCCTGTCGAATTCAATGTTCTTAATGTGGCATAGAATAATTTCCAGACTAGAGTCTATATCACTATGTGTAAATGCTGTTCACATATCATTCAATATCTGTCTAATTAAAATAAGAAATATGGGGTAATTGCCTCCTGGTTTTTGTGGGGAGTTTTTTTTGTGATGCTTATTATGGATATACATATATACCAGTATATAAGCATGTACCTTAATTTTGATCTGAATTCTGGTAACAAAACAGACGAGGTCAAAACACAGCACTCTACAGAAACAGCCGAGCATGAAATGTATGTTTTGTTACTAAGGTTTGAAGCAGTTATTGTATTACTTGTCCGGTCAGTAATTGTTAAGTTGGACATGTAACTTCTGATGTAATTCTATATAAAGTGTTTAGGAAAACTATTCAATTCTGCCAATTCCATTCGGGCAAATAGCTTAAAATCTTAAATTCAATGACTGTTTTCGGCCAACAATTTTATGTTATGTCGATTTCTGGTTATGTATTAATCTTTGACTGAAGAATTGGTTGGTGCAACAGAAATGTGGGTCTCGGATCATCAATGATGACGGGTTACTTCTATTAACGTTGCTCGGTGCCAAGACTTCTTAGTCTGATTTGCTTGGCTTGATCTAGATGCAGAAGAAAACACATGTTTTGACAATCATTGTCTAAATTACATGTAGTTGTCGTATTTCAGTGTGTATATAAGTATATTCGTTAAACACATGATATGGTTTGTTTGATTTGCAGCCAATTTGAAAAGATTTTATTGGCATATTTTGGATGAGAACTGAGTTCGTACTTGGCTTGTTAATTAATTGTGCAAGTTTTTACCCAGATTGGATGGCAGCATATTTCAGACACCATATTCATCTGTGTTTGTCTTTCTTTTGTTCATTAAGAATGGTAACATTGTGGTTTTTCTGGGAGAAAATGAAACGACAGAAGGAGGGAAGGACGATTTTGTAACACTGTTGAGTGTGACGAATCAGTTTTTTGTGTTCTTTCAAATATTTTATCTCGTTGGCTGGGTTCAGAATAGCAAGCACAATGTTTTGCCAAATTTACGATTGCTACGAGCAATGGAACAATATGGCTGTCAATCAATCTCCAACAATTCCTAAATGAGAAAAAAGTACAGGATTAAACATAGCTTCATTTCCTATGTAATCAAATGTAACTGGCCTGCACAAAGGCTGTGGAATTGATTGGCATTATATCATAGATTTTACTCATTTCATTTTGCACGATACCTTGTCTACTTCAGTTATTTGCCACCGATGAGAGAGTGCTAGATCTGTATGCAATATTTTTATGAAAGATGGCTACTGAAATTAAGTATCGACTTTTGATCACTTGAGTAATTGTCAATTTTTTCTCGGCTAGATAGAATATTGACCGGGTTAGGTAAAGGCATATAGATGGGAATCTGACGTAGGATTTTCCCATTATGGAAAGTATTTCGGGACAAGAAAATCATGTTTGCTTGGTGTCAAGTTTCGTTAACGTCAGATAGTATTTACTTGCGAAGTCTCCAATGCAGCTTCACTATCACTTTAAAATCCTGTTCTATCATGAGCTGAGAATTAACAAATGCTTCTAAAAAAAAGATGTATGGAAAAATTAGAAATTGAATTCCATAGCTATTTGACATGGGCTATTAATCATTGTAGCATTAATTACAACTACTTGACAGTTTTTTTGGCACGCATCCTGTGAAGCAGTGTATTAAACAGATGACAATATTCTTTAATTGATTCGAGAACTAATGAATCTGCTTGTAATGACTTGATTTTAGCCTTTAAAACTCATAGATTTCTAGGCAAATTGCAATGTGCCAGGAATTCCGGGAAGTTTTACATTTCATTGATATTGTAAAATATTTCTCCTGTCCGAATGCTGTTTGTCGTAATGTGATTTGGGTGCTGTGTGCTATGCCACGATATTACTCTGAAGGGAGACAATGATATCAATGTGAAATATATAGTCGACATCTCGAGAGCCTGATTTCAAACCTTCTTAATTACATGTAAAATTATTTATACCTAAAAATGGAGATAGATGAATATCAGTTATTCTGCTTTTCATGAAAATGCAAGATTAAAAGCTGAGTGCTGAGCGCAATAAAAAAGGGATTAGTAATAAACGTACAAGGAATATATGCCACATTCATATTAATATAAGATTTTTTATTACTCACACTAATATGTGAAGATCAGCATTGACTATAATAAAATGCAACATTATACGGTCTTCAGCGGTGGATATGTATGGAGAAATTGCATCCCCGTAGAATTGACCTTACTCGTTCAGAAGGAACAATATTGCGAAATCTGTATTAATAGACGAAGAATACTTTATTCTGGATTTAACTCCCTTAAAGGCGATACCGTCAAAATCATTGGTCAAAATCTGGCAAGGACAAATGGAATGACCATTCGCTTGCAACTGTCACCATTGTATGCAAATGACAACAATATGAAACTTAGTAAGAATGAAGAATTCCAGAGTTGTTTCTCTCATTTTTTAAAAGAATAAATAAAATGTTTTCAGCTATTAATATATATATATGTAGACCAGGCTGAGCTAGTGCGTCCTTGTTATATGAATGTCAAACTGTTCACGCTGTACTGACAAGATCTAAAAGCTTTCAAAATCTTTGTGACAGACAATGGCTTCCATGCCGTGTAATTTGGTATCTTGTACGCTAGAATTTGCTTATTTTTGCTCGTATATATCAAATCTTACTTGACATACGTAATGGAAGAAGTGCCAGATATATTGAATTTCACAATAGAATATTACCCCACCCACCCAAATTATCCGTCCGAAATAAATGAATTCTGAAAGGCAATAAGAAATTGGACCTTCAGAAAAGAATTCATATTCTTCAGTCCTCTTGGGACGTAGCAATATCTGTTTTGTAAATTGCATAGTTATCTATTTTAGCGAACGTTTGGATATTTTATATCAATTCAATTTGGATTGGTTTGGTTTTACCTAAGGGAAGCCAAGGAGATTGATATTAAAACATTAACTCAATAATTGCTACGGTTACATAAGATGCTATAAACACAAGCAATCTGATTATTCTATGAAAACGGACTCCAACTGCCCTCGGGAGAGACCAGAAATTGTTGATTTTTTTAATGAATATTGTAAGAATCAGTGTGTATATAAATAGATCGGGAGGTGTGGCTACGAGCCTTGTTACCATGTCATGAAGTATTCATGTTCTGTTTAGATATGGTTAGTTGATTAAGGGAATTTATTTCCTGCATTTTAGATAAAATTTCAGATCATGAATATTTATATAAGGAAGATTCCGTTTGCCTCCATATGGGAGTTTTAGATTTAATCTTTTAAGAGCTGATTCCTTCAGTATTCCTTAAGCATTTATATTTAATTTATTGAGTTGTCTCTGTCTTAAGCTGCCCGTTTGCTTCGAATTTGAAATATGTTATGTCAGGTTATAATACTAGTCATCTTATTTACACAATCGGGTATGGAATTCCTAAATAAAAATCTTCCATTCATTTTATACTTCATAATAATTATTTTTTAAGGCAATATTCCGGAATTAGTCTGAACCATTCCAAAATCACGCTTTTGTAAGAAGTAGGGTCACAAATCGTCAGCACACGTTTAGTGGCATTAAAGTCTTGAATTCTTTTATGCCCTCACATTGTATCAGGTTTTATTACTGAGCAAATTGTTGTATTTGCAATGTTCTTGTCAACAGCCCATGTTTCTTGTCAATCAAAAATCACCTGTGAATCATTAACATAAAAAATTATGTTTTGTGTTTTTTGGTGGGGTCGAAACAAGAATGCAAACAGCTGATCGTGTGATGATGTGGGTATATGTTTTTGTTTGCCGTATCTTTTTGTCATTATAATCACGTTACTGGGCAGTTTTGTACGTTTCTGACACAAATCAAACCCCACCCAATTATATATAAAATTCCATGTGTTTTTATTGCAAAATGGCTTACACATGCGATAATAACACATTGTGCTTGTTGTATAATTTACAGAAATAAGTTTTTATGTTCTATTCAAAAATAGCAAGGATGCTTGCGCAGGTATTCTTGGAACTTGTGCATATGTATAAATTAAGGCTTTAAGATTGCGTCTAATCCGTGTTATACAGTGGCTTTCTCCATATTCAGGCTAGCCCTTCAGGTTGCTTGCATCCGCCATAGATCGCTGAGATTTTTCTGAACTATTGAGAACCTCAGCATTATAAGTCCTGTTCAATATGAGTATTGATAAATTAATCATGTGACCGTCATCAACACTATTAAGGTGGTATAAGTTCCACATTTATTATCGCTACATCTTCTATATCCCAAGAGCTTATTGTCTGGAGTCATTATAATTAGTAAGGTGTATATTTGTCTAATATAATTAATGATCATTTGCATACACAATTAACCACTGATGCTGCCTGTATATAGGGAAACAGCAGCTGATGTTTCGCTGCTGCACTGTATGCTGTTTGTAGCTTGGAGAATTTGACACGACTCTCAACCTTCTATTAGCATCATTTAACAACTGAGATATTTCTATATTTATAATCCCGGTTGAATGTTTGCACAAGCGGGAAGTGTCTCGAAGAAGCTCGAAGTTTTACAAGCAGAACTCGTAAGGACCGATATAGCCCAATTTGCTTGTGGCAGTCAATGTATTCAACGCAAGAGCATTGTAATTTATTCATGCATAAGGGTCAGGATCGTGTCAAATTCCCTATGCTTTGAATTAGAAGTGGAGCTAATCTGGTACCAGGCATAAATATTTTTATGATCGAACATTTAGAACTGTTAAAAGAACATCATGTGTGCCTTTCGTTGTATGTTGGTAATTAGAAATGCTAGAAAATCAATGACGTAATTACAACATATTTGTATTGTTTTGGTGCAGTGAAATGGGTTGTTTTCAGTATGCAATTAACAATTAGATTAGAAATGAATATTCTAGTTCAATCAATTTTGCTGTACGTCAGAAAACAAATTGAAATTAATGATAGAATATCAGTGAGTGAATGAGTGAAGGTTGATGTACCAATGATTTAACGAAATGCAGCTATTGATAACATGGAGAATTTGCGAGCAAGAGATGAAGTGCTGGAACGTTTAGATAAGACTATTCCAGGGAGAGATAACTGCACTCTTCTAGTTCTCTAGATATATGGTATAACCAGACATAAAGATAAAGAAATAAAGATTCTATGTACTGATTTATTCGATTAATGTTCATGCTGGGTTTTTTTCATGTTTTTTTCTGACCTTCATTATAGACACATTGCAGTGACCTTGTGCTATGACTTTGACCTTGTAGGTGGTATTTATAGCTATATAATGGTTGTATATTTGAAAGCAGGAATTCTAAGAAATTGTCCAGCTTTTAGAATTGACTTGGTGTAAGATATAATACTGTTACAGGGTGTTTTACTTTGTGGCGAATGAATTATTTGGCCTAGATGGCAGTACAAGTACACGAAGAAAAGTGTGTTTTCATTTCTTTCAAGTCACGACATTTTTAGGACATAAATTATGTAAAACAATAGCTGGGTATTACATTACACGCTTGTACCGAATGTCTCCTTTCTCCATTACATAGCTTATTTAACACGCCAGTGAAGTGACCCTCAAATTTCATAACAAAACACTTTACGTATTGTAACACATAGCCTATATAAGTCATTACCTAGCTCATTTAATTGCCTAGCTTGTCATAATGTATATGTTGATTGCAAAATTTGCTAATTGTCATCAGCTTTTACAAGCATTTTTGGAAATCTTTCTTTTATTTATACGGGTGTGTTTAATGAGTGAGTGAGTAATTAATTAATTCATTAGACACACATTATTTATTTCCTTTTATCTTGTCATGCACTTCCTTAAAGTATGGCGGGTCTTCAGCTGTGCACTTCCTTTCAGTCATGCACTTCCTTAACGTATGGCGGGTCTTGAGCCGTGCACTTCCTTTCATTCATGTACTTAACTCAAAATGGCGTTTTTTTATAACTCAAAAGGATCATAGCGTATTGGATAGGGAGCCAGCACTTAACAGAAACAGCTGAGCATTAATTGACAGGCACAAAAAAGAACAGTGTAAAAATTGATACCTTGGCATGTTTCTGCAAGTACATTTTACTGTTTTTTTTAACAGGGTGCTAACCCTGTTCATAGCAGGCGTAAAAATTTCTTTGTCAAGACTGCGATGCTAAAAATAGATTTTTTAATAAGTTCTAGTTGACATTGTGGAAATGCTAGTAAATTAGGGTTTATGCTCCCTAAAGGATAAACCATGTTTGTATTGTACTGATCTATCCCAATATATTGTAACATGGCTCAAGATGTTGACATATTCTGGTTCCTCCTGGAGACCTACCTGGTTATCAGCATGATCATCAGGGCAGTCAATGATCTTCAGAGAGTGAACTGTCTCCACTACTCTCTTCTCTTACATGTTTCCAATGTTACCAAAGGAACAAGGATACTGACATATTGTCAGAGCATCCGATGGTTTATCCTGTTCCCACTTCCAAGTTTGCTGTAGTTACCATCCTATTTTAGTTGAAGTATTGAGTTCAATTTAAGGTAATATAAATCGTGATCGTTAGATGTGGCATGCATGGTGGGCTGAAAGACAAAATAATCTTTAAAGCAATAGGAAAGAGACCTCGATAAATTGTTTGTTGGCAACTTCAATCCATAAAAAAAACAGTTATCATGCAATCCATAAAAAATGCCAGCTATCCTTACAATAGGCACTGTGTGCATGATCAAAAGGCATTTGTCTTTTGTGTTTGTGTCAGGAAATTGTGCTTGCTGAAGTTGCTAGAAAATTTGGACTGATGCATTACAAACAGCAGAGAAAAGTAATTGTTCCTCGTTTGTAAATCATGCCCGAAGTTGTGAAAGCGCCATGGTACGATAGTGACGATTATTGATCTTTACAGAAACTCATTTTCAGATAATGTAGTTTCATTTCACATTTATTTGTAAAAACACATTTTCAGAAGAAAATTGAATTCCATTACACTTTGTACGGAAAAATGGAACGTGAAGTCGTCTTTAACTTTATTACGCTCGAGAAATTTTCATCTATTATCGTTCTTAATGTCTTCTTCGAACTACTTCCAATCTTCAAGGAGACATCTTTTGATTTGCGAACGTCTATAGGGATGGGTTAGGTAGTATAACATGGTGGGTTTCCCGTTATTTGTCTATACATGTGGATGTATGTGCTATAATTTCATTACTCGTATGAAGCGTTTCATCGTGAAGTGCAGAGTGCAGGGAGAACCTCTTGAGATATATTATTACTATTTAGCTAAACATGGTGGATCAGTTATTAGATTTATATGCAGATGGATTTGTTTTGCTTTCATCACTCCATTCAGCTCTTCAGCTCTTCAGCTCTCCCTAAAGGAGGTGATTTTATACCCTCCGTCTGCTCGTCAAATACAATGTCTGCCTCGTCTATATTTTTCCGCAACCAACCACTGACTGGAGTAGAAGCATGTCCTTGCTACATACTTTCACATTCTTGCAGCCTTTAATGTCTCTCTTTTCTGAATGAAATTTCTGACGTGCAAATCTGTCAATGACCATCCATTTGAAGTCCTTGAGCACATTTTTTTACTCTTGGAAGAGTACTGTATTCGACCAAATATGACAAGGGGACAAGTAAATAATTGTGAAATAAGATTAAAAGAACAAAGTCAAACAAAGCAAGGAATTAAAATGGTCTTGGAGACTAAGTTGTCCTGCTGCGGGGACTTGGGGAGCTCGGTCGGGTCTTGGCTGTGGTTCCTGTCCGATTTCCTCATGCCTTTTTTGCTGATTTGGGGTCGACTTAAGTGTGGGCTATAATACTTGGAAGAACCGGATAATTTACATCCAGAAGTGATTCTCTGTAGGTCGAACTGTTAGGAGAGAAAAAATAATGTCATGTAACCAGTAACTTTCTCACTGTTTCAACTTTAACTCAATTTGTATTGACGTGTTGATGAAAGTTAACTAAGACGGAGCATGATTAAAATTCATGTAGGATTTTTACGACCTTAGAAGTCTTCCACCACATTGCAAACATTTTAATGGTAAAAGTTACCAGTATGTTCATCTTTTGGTTCTTCTGGAAATGTAAATCCTGGTAAGCCACTGACAATATTGATGTGGCTTACGATATATAGGAAGAAATGTGTAGAATAGCAGATGGGGAGAAATTAATGGATGAAATTACTCGCACAATTACCACTACTCTGTGGTATGGTTTGGTGCTGAATAGATCATAATTGAATAAATTTTATGTTTTGTTTCAACCTGATAGACACCAGCTAGGCAAACCAGGCAATATTTCACCCTCCTCGAGTAATTGTCAAGAATTTTAAGGGTATCTTAAGTGCAAAATTTCAGCATTTTTTACAAGTCTGACTGTGTGGTCGACAATTTTAAAAATTAAACAAGTTGTTATGTAGTATGGAGCGTTGTTATATAAAATTCAACCATGTTTGCTATGTGTTACAGTAGCATAGTTGTAATAATTAAGAGATTTTTTAAGTCAAATAAACAATAAGATTTGTAAAAAAACTTCTTACTTCAAATTGGTTGTTGACAACATAAAGTTCAGTACACAATCAAAATACATGAATATAAAAAACGTGATTATAATGAATGCCCATTGTTGTTAAAAGTTGATGATACAGTTCATCATTGCTGTCAAATACTGTTTACGTACAATGTCAGCAATGTGACGACCTGTCATCTAATGATTGGCCAATGTCATTTAAGATTTTTTAAAAACTATTTTTCATTAACTAGAACGAATGTAGGGAAGTCAGGCACACACACATGACATTGATCAATCTCCACTGATTTATAGTCTCCCGATGCTCGTTAATTAATTATTTAATCAATTAATTAAACAATGATCTATGCTGTAAAGGACCCGTTAAGAAGCAGTATAGTGTTTTAGTGTTTATATTTAGTCTCTTCTTATTTTAGTTTCCGAGTATTCGTCAGAAAATTTACTCTGGGTTCAAAATAATCATTTGCCTTGTTTTCAACATGAAACGCCCCTGCCTCAGGGTATGATTTCTCATGAATGCTGTATTTATTAGGGAACTATTTTTTCTTACTTTCATGATGATCATGAAGTACACTGGTAACAGATCTAGTATTATATCCAGAAACGTAATTATGATAGTATATTGTGTACTCCTGACATTTAATGGGGTAAATAAATAAAGCTTTTTTGCATAATTGGCCGTTAATAACGAGATTTACATATGTTTGTATGTTTCAACTAAGACAGTACCGTTCTGTTCTGCATTTTACTGTAAAGTGTAACTACATTTCAGTGTTTATATGTTTGTGTGTTTTGTACATGTACATATTTGTGCTTTTTCTTCAAAAGGTAGCAAGGGAAGTAATTCTAACAATAATTAGTCTTGTTTTGTAGTTGGTACAGAGCGTATAGAGTAAGCTCCCTTGTAAATGCTGAAAGACTGTCGGGACATTGGACAATAGCTTACAAGTAGTTGCGCTTGCTCATGACTCGTAAATTTGACGAAACAATCTGTAAATGGTTGAAATCTGACATTTTTTCAGGTACATGAGAGACTCAAATTTGGAGACAGCTTCTATCTGTTACTTTGGTAAATCCACTTTAGTATAGGAAACTTCATTAGTCTAGTTGTGTCATAGATACAGTATTGGTCATGTTTGAAAAGATTGGAAGAAACTGCTTACATTATTTATATACGTATTGTAAATGATCTGGCATTGTTTTGTATATTTACAGCCCTTGTTGTACTAGCTTGTTAATACACTTCTGTTCATTTACTGCAGTATCATCATCAAAATGGCCGCCTTGCTTTTTTATCTCCTTGGTAACCAAAATTAATTTTACTAAAATTTAATACCTGTGTTTGTTTCTTTGCTGTATTTTAAAGCTATTATAAGTATTATACAAATTCTGTTGTTTATTTAACTTTAATTTATAAGCCTACTTAGTTGCGTGATTTGTTTTCTAATTTCATGACCCCTGTAAATGATATTAATAATGGGTACAGCATATCGCCTGAATCATTGCAAAGCGGCCATTTTGAGGTGTATAGTGAAACATATACAATTGGTGAAGGAAGGTTAAGTGTTGAACAATTACTGTATATTATAACTTCACACGTACAATTAGCCATGACTCTACAGGGTCATGTGACGCATGAGTTTTGTAGACATTTCTGGCATGCCAAATAAAAAAAAAGCGGACATGGTCAAACAATTTGTTAGATTTTGTTTAATGTACAAAAGACTGTAACACAGATTGTACTGCACTTATCAGCTACTGTTATATTAGAATTTACAAAACATAACATAATCATATCGGGTACTTCTCCTGCTTGTAGTCTCTTTGTTATAGCGTTCGGTGTACATTAGTTGTGAAATGTTGGGCTGGCTGGAGTTGCGGAAGACTTTCGGGGAATGCTACTATATTGGCTAATACTTAGCTAAACGTCCCTGTGATTGCTTACTATATAGAAGCTTTTTTGAATGCCATTGTGCACTTACTGTGAATTGTAGCCTAGATTTACGTTTTTTCCTCTCCTGAAAGACTTCTGTTAAGCTGTTTAACTTTTAACTGATAAGATTTCACCGACACTTCAAGGTGTGAGGTTGAAATTCTCTTCGTAATGTGCCAAAATTTCAAGACAATTTTGACAGCAATGGGAGGTCATTAAAACGCCTGTTATCTTACAAAAACTGATTGTATACACTAAAAATATACCATTATGTTAGTTTTTCTTTGTTTATGGGGCAGACGGGGCTCAGAGTGAGTGATAGTGTACAAAATTCAAAAACAAAAAATCATCTGAAGTTTGATCGATATGTAGGCTGTTACAATCTAATATTTTACGCGTTGAAAAGTCTGTAAATCGTTTTTTCGCTGAAAACCACTATCATTATGGGGTACAATAGCTTGTGTATATTGTAAGATCAAAAGATATATTCTCTTTCACATACTGGATATATATTGCAACATAGCAATTTGCGTTTTGGGATAGACGCAAGCTCCTCGTTAAAATGTTAACACTGCAAGTCTAAGACAATGCTGTAAAATATCGTTCGAAATGTAAGCTTTTTAAACTCTAAACTCACCATACGGATAGCACTATATAGCAATCTTGAACTGAATAAAGTACACAAATATGACATGACAAAAGTGACTAAGTTAATGTCAGAGCTTCAAGGAATAGGCAATATTAAGGAAGAATCTGAAATAATAAATATGAATGTATATACCTTGTTATTACCTCCCTTGATAAGCGTAGTGATTGCCTCCCTTGGCTAGAATACTGATTATTACCTCCCTTTGTACGAAAATAATTATTACCCTTTGTATGAAAATAAATTATTTCCCTTTGTAAGAACTTTTTGTCCGTGGCTTTAAACAATTTTTATTGGTCCCTTAGTAACTTTTAATGCAGAGTTCAAGGGTTTTCATGTGAGTAACTTTAAGTGCAAAAGCTTCTATTCGCTGTTATATGAATGCCTGCCCCCCTGTAAAACCTCGAGCTCTGATTGCCCACATAAAATATGAAGTCATTAACTGGGGTAAAATTTTTTTATATTTGTTCCAATTAAGATTTTTAATTACTATTATCAACTTACCAGTGTAAAGAATGATATTGAAATGATTTTTTGAAAAACCAATCAGTGTTTATATATCTTTAGACACCGACCTTAGAGTATTGTGAGTGATTGTTACGAATGCATTATAAAAGTTATTTGCGACCATTTGTAGATTCCTATTCAGTGTATAAGTAGATGATTTTATATAGAGTTATTTCCTAGTATCAAGCACATACTCAGAACTATACATATCAACTAGTTGAGGTTTGACATATCGTCCTGGTTTAGCTGACAGGTTTAAGATTTAGTAATAATAATTCTAAGTATATTGGTTACGGAATAACTGTAGATGTATATATATAATTATTAAGCACCATTGCAAGTATCTGTGTGATAACCAATTGCTATATTATTAATATTTGAAAGATAGATTTTTGTGGTTCGTTTCTTTTAGTATGAAATTTTCGAAAATCTGATTTTACCGTGTATTTCATAATAATCTTTTTAAGTTGGTTGGATTTATTATACAAAATCTTGGTTATTTTCTAGTAAAATTTGAAATTCAAATCATGTAGTTTGTAACAATGCATTTGATTGGACAATTTTGTTTGATCCTCAATTCTGATTGGTCTGTTCCATACATTTTATGAAAAGCATGATTAGAGTATATTTCTTGCTTAGACAGAGCTGATAATATCTGCTGACAATATTTATATTTTCACCAATATTGAACAGCTGTTGGCATGTTTTCATCGTAAAAAGATTTAAAAATTCCGTAAAAATTCTACAAAGATTACGCAAAAAAATAAAAATTCTCTTCATCAAAACTGTGTTTAATCCTCTATACATGAACAACTGCAGTAGATGATTTAAAAGTGATGTCTGTATATTATTTGAAATAATTATTAAAATTTCTTTCATCGTTTCAGTACAATTTGACCTTATTTTCATTTTACAGCGTAATTCCATCTCTTGGCAGCAGACATGTTCAGTTCAAAATTTTAACCTTTGCAGAACTTCAACAAAAAATGAAAATCTGTTTAAATATTGTTTAAAAATTCAAACCCTTCAAAATGAGACACCCAGTACCAATAAACTGGTATTATATTTGACTATCACAGACCTTTTTCTGGCCTTTTTGGGAAAAAGGCCTCTGCCCAATTTGGGAATTTTGCATCGCGGATTCTTACAAATTGGGAAAAAAATAAGCGGTTAAATGGCAAAATTGGGATTTTTTTCCTTTTAAAATATCTTAAAACCATGGATACATATCCATTTTTATTGGAGGATGGTTAGACTCCGTACCGTTCCGTACTGAACCGGAGCAATCAATGCATAGTACAGACCGTACTGTGACCAAACAAACTCGATATACCATCCAATAGGCTACAATGGTAAATCCAAAATAAATTAGATATTTTGTACACCGTGTTATACTTAGTAATAAACATTTTTCGCTCTGGAGTAAAAAAAAAAAAAAAAATTTTTTAATTTTTTTTTTCAATTGGGATTTTTTTCACCAATTGGGATTTTTTTCACCAATTGGGAATGGAATTTGAGGCCGAATTTCGGCCTCACACAATACCAAGAAAAAGGTCTGTATCAGTTAATTAAATTTTAGCAAATCAAAAAATACACTCTGAAAAGTTTGATTTACTAGTGCTCTGGATGCAGGCTATGTACATTGCAAGTCACTAGCAAAATTAATCCAATCTTTTCCAAGCAGTGCCCGGCCACATTACTGTTTCAATTATTCATGTTATAGTGGTTCTGCAATGGTTTATTATTATGTATGTATGGTGCCGTGTTTATGATGCAAAACAATACTGGAGCATTTTGTTCTGACGTTGATGCATTGTTACCTCTAACGCCATTATTTATGTTCTTTTACTCTTGTATGATTTTAGGCTTTGGTTTTGTCACATTCGAAGACGAAGACACAGTTGAAAGAGTGTGTGAACTACATTTCCATGAAATTAACAAGAAAATGGTAAGAGATGTACCGATTTTGTTATTCTCCCAGATATGAGCATAAATTTTTACCACGGCAAATTTCTGAGAAATATTCCTGTATTTTCTTCCTGATGTTAACATTTTCATTGAAATATTGAACAGACTGCAGTGATTTACTTATGTTCACCAGTCTGCAGTGTGTTGCTGGTAGCTATAGCCTGGTTCTTTATTCATGAACTGCTGGCTAACATATTTGATCTTGGTGTTATCTCAAACTATTCGGGATTTTAAACATTTTACATTGAGGTTTTCGAGGGGTGTCAAATTTCCTCATCTATCCAGAATGCCTGAAATATAACTATTTGTGCGGTTGTTTGCCCGGGGTATTTGTACAACCGAGCATTTGTGCAAACGAGTATTTGTACAACCGAGCATTTGTACAACTGAGCATTTGTACAACCGAGCATTTGTGCAACCCAGCATTTGTACAACCGAGCATTTGTACAGCTGAGCATTTGTACTGCCCAGCATTTGTACAGCTGAGCATTCGCGAGCATTTGTACAGCGTTATTCAGTACCTCTTTCATCTCCCAATCCAATATAATGCTAACAGCGGCCATTGTATTATACTAGACTGTGCTGCATGGTCCAGTCAAATTGAAGTATAGTATGGGAGACGGGCTTTAATTAACCTGTCATTTCACAAGAGAAATGTACGGCATGAAGTGCTAAAACTTGTATATTTTGTTACGCTGTGAGACGTTCAAGCAAGGGAGACACCGTTGGGAAATTGGATACAGCTCGCTCAAGATTGTCATTTTGGCAGCAAGTCAATGAGAAGCTGTCTATCATACTAGATTTTTCTGGAATTTTATTATCCACAAAGTATATTTTAGTCTCTCAATAAGCCATTTATGGTCCTAGAAATATGTCTTGTTTTGAGTTGTTTTTGTATCGACTTCGTAATTTTGTATCGACTTTTCGTAATTTTGTATCGACTTTTCGTAATTTTGTATCGACTTTTTATAATTTTATACATTTTGTTAGGTTCGTTCTGCTAGTTTTGTTTGATATAATTGAGATCATTGTGACCTTGTATTAGCATAAAAAATAATTACTGAATGCAGCCTTGTTATCTGCCATTTTGCCATTATTTTTGTGCTATATGATTAAATAACTATATTTTATAACCCAAGTTCCTCAGATATGGTGTTTTGCAAGTGTGAGGTGATTTGGGCAGTGTATATCAGACCTTTTTGCTCTAGGTGGAATGTTGAAAGTTATTGAATTCAAACTTTGATGATTCATGTATCAATTTCATTATTAGGTTGAATGCAAGAAAGCGCAACCGAAGGAAGTAATGCTGCCACAACAGTTGGCCCGTGGTCGCGGAATAGCAAGAGGTGAGTTCCCTAGAATATCTGTCTGGGTATTCAATGGGGGTATCATTGGTACAGTAGTGCTTAGAGAATATCATTTTATGAATATTGTAGAAATTTTCTTGTTTTTTTAAATGCCAAAATGTCCATGCAGTTGAACTAGGAACAGTGACTCACAATATTTGGCTGGTTGTTTTCTGATCTCACTCAAAGCAATCGTCATCATTATTCTGAGGCCAAGATATGTATTTATGGGAGCTTGGACACAAGACTATGTACTTCATGGACATACTATATAATTTACGGGGTTATTGCAATAAAGGCTTAGGGATGTATTTTATGTCGTCACTGCTTGGACATTTTGTGCCTAATTTGAAGCTGTAATCCATTTGCATATGACCTTTTGCCATTCTGTTGCTAGGAAAGTTCTGCATGCCGTCTTTAGGGTCATTTAGTTCATGTAACCATGGAAACGACCTATTTCGTCAAATTTCTAACATTAGAAATATCTGTCTGATCTGAAAATAAAAAAGTTTTGTCTGAAATTTGGTACCAGTAACTTTATTCTTAAAAATTGTCTCTATTTAAAAAAACTTTCAAGAATGTTATTTATTTGATGATTTGTTTAATTCAAACATGGCTACTTCCGTGTGTTTCATGTGCATGACCTATATATCATAGAGTATTGAGTGTCTGTTCTTATATAAAACCCACGGTGATGTCACATGCTAAAATACAACATGGTATTATACAAAATAGCAAGAGGTCGTGCATCAGGGATACCTGTGCGTAGATTGTTTCAGTGTTTTTATTATCCTTCATGAATTAGATGATTGTGCGTCACTAGCTTTATAACTCGTGTTTTTATACACAGATTTGATCCAGTATATATTATTAGCATATTTTAATCACTGGTTTTACGATTTTGTCTGATTTACAAATTGTATATATGATGGAATTTGATCTGTCTAGAGCCTATATTGTCTGTTCTTATTAGAAATATATATTTGTATTTAGAGTTTGAAATTTGAATTCAAATTCTTGACTAGAAGTGTTCTGATTGGTCGGTTACTTTTGATCATGTGACTTTGGTGTCATAGGTCATTCTTAACCAATCATCTAGCATGAATTTGGAATCAAAAACTGTTTTAAGCACATAAACTTACTTAGGGGAAACACCACTGACAATTTTTGAATAATTAAGTTTTGTAAAACTTACAAAAAAATGCAAATGAAATGTACATTGAAAACAATTTCGAAATGAAGATAAAAAATAGTTGGCTACACTGTGGGTATGATGTTTCGACTGGATTTGTTCATAGGATTGTTGTGTATTCTAGAGAGAATCTTGCCTGGTATTCATCCATAGCATTTAGATGGAAACAAATTATTTTAAGCATATAACTGCCAAGTTATTTTAGTTATTTCAACTTTCTCCAACATCTGCAGAAATAGTGGAACTCCGCTTGTTTTGCTTTCAAGCAAGCCGAAATTATGCTGATAGCAAAAACTTGTCAATTTCGAATTACTCCAGTTTGGAAAACTTGACTTTGAAGTGATTTTCTTTGGGAAAATTCCATTAATGACACATGATTTGGAGAAGGTTCTATTGAGAAGTGTGTGTTTCCCCCCAGTTCATTTTGGAAGCAAGTGGGCCGTGGTATCTCTCAACTTCTGAACACTTTATTGGAAACCTCTGTGATCAGTCAAACAGTTTTAAAGCTTGGAGATGAAATTCACTCTCCGTTGTATTAATCACATCTCCTTTTGAACACCAATTTCAGTCTGTGCTTTTAACGTAACTAGTTAAAAAAAAATAAACAATCTAATTATTTTAGCAGTATTTGAAAGATTGAGAAATTTCACACTATGGTGATTTTGAGGAGGGTTTCTTCGTTCACCACTAAAAAGGCTCAACTTGCTCTCCGTGAAATGTGTGTGATGCTTATATTTCTTGCCGCCACTAAACCATATTTTTTCCCTTTTTTCTAATCTTCCGTAGTTACTGAAGACGGCGAGATAATCTGGGAACCTTTGCCCAGTGACCTTGTTATGCCAGAATTGTGTAAGTGCACCATCTCTTTTCTCCATGGCAACCATTTCTATGCACGCTGGGATGCTAGTTTGCAGACAAGATATATTCATTTATTATTCTTATTTTCGACATTATCAACTAAGTGCCTATGTTTTGATAGCCTTGTGTGATATTTTTGTTGAATTTTTGAGTCCAATCTGTAAATATTTTGTTACAAAATATTTTTTTATTTTATAAGAAAACAAAAATCAGGCCTCAAGGGAGGTAACTCTTGTTTTGAAAAGATAAATCTTGTTTATCTAACTGCGTTCATTTCTTGCGTCTTTGTTTGTTTTGTATCCAGTTTCATCCGTATTATTGAAGTTTTATGTAATTCATTTATTTTTGTCAGCCGAACATAACAAAAAATAACAAATTACTCAGAAATAAGAGAATGATTTCCTGCGTCTATGATGTTTATTATTTACTTAGCGAAGAGCTAGCATTTCTGTAACTCAGGCATAATATAAAGCCTATGTTTTTTTACTGATAAGTGATTAATACTCGTATGCCCTTGCTTACCTGTGTAAAATTATATAGAAATAATAGAATTTCCATACATTCTATAAATCACTGTGGAAAGAATTAATTCATATTTCTGGGCTAAGTGGCACTTTGTCCGAGGCTCCTTTACGTTGCCAAGACAACTTAATTTGGACTCAATTATATTATGGACGAATTTTAATAATATTGCCTCATTGATCTTCTTAATGGCTTAAAAATCTCTTTAATTTCTAGTTAGTATGTAATTAATGAGTAATTGAGTGTCTATTGTTGATTAAATATTGTGTAAAAAAATATAAAAATATTAAAACTCTTTCTTGTGTGTTTACATGTGACTTGTAGATGTAGATGCATTTATAATACTATAGAGTAGATAATGTACAAGTAGATTACTAGCAAGGTTTCTATTATGTTTATAATAAAAAAACAGTAACTTATAATTTCCAAGTCACATTGAATTGTGTTTGATCATTTCATTCTACGAATATCTTCTATACTTTCTCTATACATCATTAATCACATGACATTGCCGCGGAGGTTGATCATATATTTTGTCATAGTGTTATAAATTTACCTATTTATGTTCCGAATTCTGTAAATTTATATAGTCTCCTGTCTTGACACAAAATGGATATTTTATCACTAAAAATGCGCTGAATTTTCTGTCTGCAATGTCAATGAAATACATAAATATGTCAATGATATGAAGAAAGTCCACTGAAAATTCATGTTTTGAATCTGAGTAAAATATATAGAAAAATGGTTTTATTTTCATAGCATAGTATTGTATTTGAATGAATAAGACTCCACAAACGCTGTAACTTATACTGTCATGACTGAAAGTTTGAACAGTCTTGTAGTATAATGTTCCATTAAAATTATAATAACTATGGTCTTGAGTGAGTTGTCCCCTCCCCCATTGTCCTTATGATCTTCAGTTATTTGTTCGACTCCTGTATCATTCCTACTTAATTGAAATTATTCATTATTAATAATAAACACTAGGTGAACAGTCATAGTGGGTCTTAAAACATTTGTATTAAATGTGTGTATTACAAATCGTTAGTTAGGAACATCTCTTCATACAGTTTTCAGCTTTGCACAGTGAACTGTGTGTTTATTCCATTAGAATATTGAAAAATGTATCGAATCTTGGACCTAGATCAATAATTGATGCGGTTCAACAAAAATGAGAACGAACTTGTTGCTATAAATTTCATTTTTCTCATATCAGTTTCATAGTGAATGCGTTTTTCTTAGAAAATGCTTCAAAAAGGTAATTATTCTAATCAAACGTATCTGCCAGTTATTGGCGGGTTCCACTAGTTTGATGTCTGATAACGCTACCTCCAAAATAGAGAGCGTATCAATAATATGACTGGTTGACTATAAAACCCAACATGTGTGCCATCTCAATTCCAAATTGCTTTTCTTCTTTTATCGTGAAATGGTACATCTTCTACAGGGTTTGAAGTGGGTACCCAGTGTGTGTTTGCTTGAATGAAGCCTTTATCATTGTATCAATGGAATGTTATATCAATTTGAAAATCCAATCAAGGTGTTACACTACTTCTCTATGCTGGCAGGGGGTGGCTGTTCAAAATACATTTTTCGGTCTTTGCCAAGTGGAAAGTTAAGATAGCGGTATCTGGAAAAGTAATACACTATCAAAAGTTTACACGGCACCAGCATGTAACCCATAATACAGTACATTCAGCGCTAGGCTCCAGGGTCGAAAAACTGGAATGAAACGCAGCATGTTGTTTAATTAGCTTTTGGAGAAAAAAAATGCAGCAATCTTTCTGGAAATTATATCAACTGTGAAATATGTTCACACCGCCAGACATTTACTAGGAAAACTAACAATGCCGTAAATTTGATGTTAAGTGATTATGTTTTCGTAAATATTTCTTCTGTTCGAAGCCAAGTTTACACTTCTCTGATTTCGTGCCTCTTAGCTATATTGCGGTAAATGAATATTCCATATTTATATATTGGTTTGTTTATCGGTGTCTAAACTTCTTAATGTTTTTTTATACCGTGCTTAACAATTTCAGGCCTGATTGAATTTACAAATTGAATCTTATATTGCTTTCTTAACTGAATTTGTGTCCTAAATCAGAATTATGATCAATATTTTGTCTAGTGTTGTCTGATAGAATGTCATTTCTCTCCTTTTATCAACAAAGATTTTTCTTCAGGGGTAGTGCTAATACCAGAAAAATCAGGAATGCAGATTTTTATCCCTGTCAAGATATATCCAGGGTTACTTCCCTTTAAAAGTGGTTTTCCGTAAAAGATAAATAGTTTAAAATCTAAAAGTCAGCTACAGTTGTTAATAATGACAAGTAATTTAGGTTTGTCACAAAATTATCCTTTCATACTCTATATTCGTTCGTTCGTTCGTTCGTTCGTTCGTTCGTTCGTTCATTCATTCGTAAATTGATAACAGCCATTGACAGGATGCGAGAATCAATAACAGAGTGTTTCATAATCAGCTGGCAGGTTGTACCTTATTTTCTGTAAGCATTCGTGTAAAGGCACCTTTAAAAAAAAAACATTTTGATTACATTTGAATGATAAGCAAATATTTGTGTTATCTTTTTTAGTGCATGTGGATTTAAAGACTCTCTTGATTTTATAATAAAAATACTTGAAATTTAATTACAGCCTCTTCTACCCGGTAGGTTCGCATCTATCTGTCCTCGTAAAAACCTTGTGGTCTAGATGACATGATAAATTCATCATAAAGTCGACATAAAATTCCTCTGAATTCAATCCATTTTCACTTACCTGTTTTGATAAAACTTCTTCAGTGTTTGTCATTAATGTTTTCTTTATCTGTTTACCGTTGATTTAATCAAGGTAGGTAATGTGTAGACTCGGTTCTGACGTCCTAAATTGATGTATCGCAGACATTAAAATAAAGTACTTCCGGTATTAATATAAGAACTGCATTTTATGCATTTTCAATTTTTGTGTGCATAAATATTAGCGTTTTTTTCAAGTACTATTAGATCATAAGATGTCTATAAACTAAAAATAGACTGGTCTGCAAAACCTCTTTGCAGTTGGCAACACTAAATCTGATAATTCATAAACCAGTCCAACTCCTCTCCAGATTTGTAATGATCTTACCGTTAGTGCAACACAGTTGTATTTCACTATATAGTATATAAAGAGATAAAATCTTTTTGCGCAATAGGGACAGAATTATTACAATATGCCTGAACGATGGCATTAAATAAATTGTCTGCTATTAAAGCCATCATTTACAGTGATAAAACGTTTCAGTGCATTTAATTGGCCACATTCTGTGATAAATCATAATCGTATAGGAAAGAACATCAAATTTGATTTCTATATTGTGTCAAGATGCGGAAATATTTAGAACTAGACCCGTATTTATTTTTCTTGCATTTCATTTATCATGCTTATACTAATTGATGTCCCGGTATATTAATGTGTTTGATTGATTCACAATTCACCATGTTTTAAAATATTTCTTTTCTTTCTCTTCCCACAGGTTACTATAGCAACAATTCTACGAATCTTGCAGGTCTGGTTCCTACTGCGCTTCCTGCTTACCAAGCGGCGTACGGGCGTGGCTTGCCCACAGCATTTGCTCCCGCAGGGTATTATTATCCAGGTATGGAGATTTTAGATTTAGGTCAATGGTATCCATTCTAACCCTTTACCCTTCAGCAGCAGCTAATATATGACCCTCAAGGTCGTTTCCATGACAACCGAGAAGGTCATATCCTTGACAACAGGGACAATAAAGCATTCGTGGTGGAATATGAAAATCATTAACTGGACTTTGAGATATTGTGTTATATATACTATACTATTTGTGCTAAAATATGACAAACGGATCCTTTGCGCCTACGGTGAAAGCGTTCTTTTTTTGTATACTATGAGTATGAGGGATATATGAGGGGATATGTGACCTGTGATTTAACGATCAGTGTGTGAGCATTTATCATTACTTCAATTGTTAAAACATTTGTTTTTTATCTTGTTGATTGGTTTATCATATGATACCTGAGAATCTGCCTGTGGCTGTTTTTTACCTGTGTTTTTATGTTTGTTCAAGGACAAAGAATTTTGATACAATATTATATATGCAAAAGTAACATATCATCACTTAAAAGTAGGACAGATATCATATCATTGTGTGGCATTTTAATTTATAAGTATTGTTATATATTATATTCTGTTCCACATATGCCGTAGTTTCGCCATTTAATACCTAAACATAAGTAACTGTTATTGTAAACTATGGATTTTTCCTGAAAACACCAATATTGGATTATTTCATTTTTTTAAAATTTGAATCTGTGTCCATTGTATTCAAAACTGACTTGTTAGTTGCATTAATTACACGACATTTGTAATAATTATGTTCAGACACTTCTTCCAAAATCCTTCAAACATTTTGTTCATGGGTGAAAGCTTTCAGGCAAATGCATTAACTTAAGGTTTTTGAGCATATCAAAAAGTCTGTTTTTCTTCATGTTCCCTTTATAAATCGTCAATGTTTGAGGGTTGCAGGTCTTTTAGAATTTCTAACTGTCACCAATGGATATTCCATATTTAAATTTATTGTATGAAAAATCATACATAAATATTCCCATCGCTATTCTTTCAATGTGTATTTGATGGTTAAATAGTTTTGGTCACATGAAGTTCAATGGGTTGATCAACTAACTGTGCACTTTGAAGGCCCTTATTATTCCATGGGTAGGCCAATAGAGTTCTGTTAGTCTTTTTACCTTGGAACCACTACTTAAACTTTATTCTCATGGGTAGAAGTATTCAGTCTCAATACTGATTCCAGTATTTTGATAAATAACTGTGTTATGAAATCTATAAGCAAATTATCATGTTCTGTATGTTGATAAGCAGTTTTCAGTATTTTGAATATTTTGAACTTTTACCCATGTATTCTGTAAGTATCTACAATCAAGCTCTCACTGCCCTTTAGGACTGTCTGCTTCATGTGACCTTGACATTAAAGTAACCAATTTGAAAATTGTTTAAATTTGAATGATATACTTTCATGTTATATGATTAAGTTTCCATTGTTGTGATGTTATTTAATTGGGTAAACTTTTCTTAGGCATTATACATGCTCTTTTTACAACGTAAGATATTTATTTATTTTGAATTTCGAGAGAATTCATGTTTGCACATTTTGTCTTTCTTGTCACAGTGTAAGTGCTTATATGAATGGACGTGCAGTGTTCAGAAAAGGCTGTAGGTCCTTAAAATGGGTTTTCCATGATCTCATGTTTTTGTTGAGAAAGTTAAATTCTAGAAATCCATTAATTGTTAGTATTTGAATAACTAATTGAATTATGACATTATAATTTTTGTGTTTGGGAGTTTCAATTTTTTTCTCATTTATTTAATATTTATTTCACATCCACTCAATCTGCAAGTACATTTGTACTTGTTAGTGCACTTAGATTATTTAATCGAAAATTAATTAAGTAGATTTATAGCAAATTATCATAGGTTTAATTGAAAATTTATTGAATAGGTTTATTAGGTAATTAACATAAATTTTAACGAGCTTGTATTAATTTTGTTCTGTAAAATTCCCTCTCAGGTAAAAAGTGTTCTTTTAACTTCACATGAAAATTAAGAATGTTTGTGTTATTTTAAACTGTTCATATTTATGAATTGTCTGCACATACAAACGTATGATTGTTTTGTTTATACATTTGCTGTACATATCCTCATTATTCATATTTATGTATTTATGGATCCTCATAGCATGTGTATGATTGGTATTATGGTAGATTATGTACATATAATAGTTATTTATTGTATATTTATGGTTTGTCAGGATGTTTGGTGCGTAACCATGGTAACAGAGTCTATATCACAACAGAGCTTTGTCCCTTTGGTGCAATAAGGTTGTATCTCACTATACGAGGGGTGCCCACAAGACTGTAGTAACTGCATATGATTAAAGAAGGACTTACTACAGTCTTGCCGGTACCCCTCGTATATGCTATTTAGAGAGGTACAATCTTGTTGCACCGAAAGGACAAGATGTGGGCCTACTATTGTCATGCACCAACTTCTGATATTATCGAAATGGACTTCCACCTCAATTTGAGAATCTCACATTTTACCATTTTCTTTTGAAAAATTTTTTACCATATTTTTAGCGAACAGCATTTTTAAACCAAAAACATATTTCTTATAATATTACTGATGTTTGCATATTATTGCATTGTGATTCAGGATTTACAACAGTTTTCTGTATATGTAAATTTTAGCATTATTTTATGGATTGCTACCCTTGAAAGAGCAAAGCCTTTATTTTCCCAATCAGCTTTCTGCTGAAAATGGCAGGCATATAAGTGCTTCCACCTGGATGGATGGCTAAATTGGCCGGCAACCACGATAACCATTGAGCTTCAAGAACAATGATTAACCTCTTATAAGAGTGTATACAATCTTTCTTTACTCTCCTATATATGGTCAAAGATAAAAGATGTGTTCCGGAGTAATTTACCAATGTGATGATTCGAACCCTGTATGTAAACAGTGTCTGGTTATCGTTACTGGTTACATTAATTTCAACTGTTTACTCCTAAAAACCCATTTTCTATGGATCAGAACACAGTGTCACTTAATTTTGTGGTTTGTTAACCAGAATTGATAGACTGCTATTGCCTGTAGGCAGCTGATTTACTTGGGAAATTACTTTCTCTGAGTCAGATCTATAGAGCTGCCGTTCTTGACTTTAAATCAATTGCATTTGATATGCTAGGTCAAAGACTTGGAGAGAACAACTGTAAAATTAGAAGATGTTTGCCTGTATAAGTTGACCCGCCATGGTCTTCTATCATTGAAAATATCATTGCCATAAAATTATCAAGATGTTTCAAAACTTTTTCAAATATCTTGTGTCTTTGTTTTTTTTCTTAATCTTTGTAAACATGACTTGTTACAATTTATGGGTTGATGCTTGTATTTTTGTGAGTCGGTAAATGGACTGGAATGGCTGCCTAATGGATTACTTATCCATATTAAGTCGGTTTACATGGGACTTTAATTCATAGCATTATACAGTATTTGCGCAGCAGGCTGGTTTAGTATGTGGATTTATCATACAAGACCAAAAAGGTTACATGAAACCAAAGATGATTTTATGTTTGATAAAAGAGTGATTTTTTGAACTTGTTGTTTTTTGTAATAAAATGACGGTCCTACGTGTTTTGTACATCAACATATTGTACCCTTGTGCCAAAAAATGTACATTATTGTATTATTCATGAAGTCTTATTTATGTTGTTTTGTTGTTTTAATTGTATATTTATATAATATATTTATATGTCCATACCATGACTACACAGTCAGTGATTCCACTCCATATTTTACATTATGCCAAAATATTTATTTTGTGCCGAAAAATAAATGAAAGTAAAAGCTTAAACAAAAATATGACTCTTCCACTAATTAAACTTGTTCTTCTCTTATGCATTCTATTCAACATGTCAGCTCCACTCGATTACAAAATATCTTGACATGGTTTCAAATTTGGTTCAACACTTAGATTGCGATTGCTAATTCTTACATCAGCAATGAAATTAACACACAAAGTTCATAAAATATATCAAATACTGAAAGCATTAATGAGCTGATATTTTATAATTTTATTTCATCTGAATTTGTCTCAAGCCATCGGAAGTTAGGTATTTTTAATTTCCGACAGGGATTAATAGGTTCTTCTCTAAAGAAAGAAATTAACACAAAGTTAATTATATATTAAGTAATGGAACTATTAATGAGCTGATATTTTATTTCATCTGAATTGTCCTCAATCCATTGGAAGTTAGGTTTTTTATTTTCCGAAAGGTATTAAAAATTTGTTCTCTAAAGAAAACGTTTTGCACGATGATATGGAGGTGAACCACTGTCTGTATAGTACATAACGTTCAGTGTTACCCCATCCAGACTACCTTTTATTTATCGGGCTGTGATTTATGATGTATCTTTGTTGTAAAAGCCCAGAAAGACCAAAAATATTCATCTTGTGTTTTATAACAAACAGACATTGCTATTGAAATGGTACTAATATCGTTATATTTGATATATACAATCTCGTCATCAAAAACTACCATCATTTTTTTCTTATAACATATCAACAGTGCCGAACCAAAACTCTGTAACTCAATTTTGGCGCCAGAACTTTTTTGCAGTATCCGCATCTGCTAGACATCCCGCGCATTCCTGTCTTGTCGCCATCTAAGTAACACGATTGGCTCTTTAGATGACAAGACAGAAATTCGTGGGACGTCTAGCAGATGCGGATGCTGCAAAAAAAGTTTCGCGCCAAAATTGAGTTACGGGGTTTTGGGTATGCACCGTCGATATATTTTGTCACTGAAATTAGTATTCAACTTGCAATATTCTGGACACCTACTAAGTATTTATGCTTAATTGATTATGAGTCATAAAATATGTTTGTCAATCATTCAAGCATACTTTGTTTATTTGAACAATTTTTATATATTTTTCTAAAATTGTGATTTAATTCTTCTATTTCATAGATTTAAGATTACTTGAGAATATTGGGGACAAATTTGTCTATTGCTGAGTGAAATGTAACAGTTGTTTACATTATTCAATAGTTTGTAACACTTGTTTTCATTGGTTGATGATTTGTTAGACTTTTTTCATTGGTCAGTGATTTTTAAGCCCTGTATTACAAGTTGTCAACCAATGAACACTTATTTTCATTGGCTGTCTTCCTCAAACGTTGTTCACTGGTATTCTCAAGTACAAATAAACGGACAAATACTAGAGATGCAATTTATAAGGTAAACTGAAAAAATAAAAAATGATGACCCCTGATCACTTGATGTGATATCACTAAGTTTATCAGGCACCCCGTTATCGGGCCGATTTTGCCGGAAATGACTGAATAAAATGTGATAAGAAGTTATCCTATTGCCATTTCAACTAAGCTCTGTCTGTTTGGTCATTATATGATGTTAACAGTATTCTGTATGGGATCTTGTTTCATTCTGACTATAATACTACCACAATATAGTTATATCACGTTGCAATAAACTATTAAAGAGTTTAATATCAAAATACTGTTTGATTTATATTCCTAAGACTACCTTGGTGCCATGAATACGCTAAATGGTTGTAGCATGTGCAGTTTAACAACATTTATACTCCCAGGCATCAAATTTTGGTTAATAAGGGTAAAAAGCAAATACACATATATATAGGGTAGTACTTTTCCGGATTCCTAATTGCAAAACAAATAGACAGAAAATTCATTTACTGTAGGGCATTTCATTCGAGTTGTCAAGTTTGTTAGGTCAGCAAATCAAAGTATTTTCGTCAACAAAAAAATCCAGGATTTTACAGACTATTCCTTCCTGCCTTCTTTTTAAAGTTCTTTTTGTATTTTTTTTTTGAAATATAACTATGAATATTCATATTTTATGGATAATTTCGGGTTATGACAATTTAAATGTAGCAATTACCATAATAAACAGTGTTTATGTCCAAGAATTTGATTTTCTGTCTAACAAAATTTTGCAAGATTTCAAAATTGATGAAAGTTATGGGCAAGAAATTGAAATAGTTAAAATGTGAATATTTTATTTGGCTTTAAATCCATTTTGCATTCAATTACATCATAATCTATGGATGATTCATTGTTCTTTCAAGTACATTTTTCAATGGTGTTATTTTATGAGAAATTGGAGGGTTTGATCACAATGTCATATCAAAAAGTTTGATTTGAATTATTTGACACGAAACTCATCAATGTCTTATCTTTTTTTGTAAAAATAAAGAAATATTTTACATATTTTCATTTTGAAAATTTGATGTATTAAGTTTTTTGAAAATTATTATATCAAACCATGAGTCTTCCAGGTACATTGGTAAATTGTTTTCTTAGTTTTAAAGTCTGATTTAATAAAAATGACATCATTGTTTAATGTATTTGTTGCCAATTGAAAAAATATTTGATAAATTGCTATATGATAAGGTTGGCTGACGCATGTAGAAAAAATGTTATTACTCAAGATCTTCGTATTGTAATATTTTAACCTGTTAGCTGTAGATGGATTTTAGCAAGTTTATGTATTTAGGTATTTTACGGTGTTTTGTCATTGCTGCAAGTTGTTCTTGTACATTCTGTCCAGGGATACAGACTAGCCATTTTAATCTAGGGGCCCATACTGCCAAGAATAGGTATTCAACATTAGGTTAATGGCCATTTTCTCCAATAATCTAGGGGCCCAGCCCAAAGTTTAGGGGTCATGGCGATCCCTGCTGTCCATTGTGTGGATGAAAATTCAGATTTTATTAAAGATCTTGTAGGCTTTACTTTATTACTGTACTTTTTTGTTACTTCTTACAAATATTATATTATAGAAACCCAAGGCAATAGCATTGATGCTATATGTATAGAATCAACTCTTTAGGAAGATGTAAGCGACTTTTTAGTGCAATTCTGTGATAAGAATGTGTTGTTTAAGATAAGTTTAATAAATTATGCTTAAACAAAAGCATGCAGTAGCCCTTTATCATGAAAATTGCCCCATTTGTTGCTTGGAGCAATGACAAGATTCCTATATATTCAGAATGAGATCATGTATCGCTTGCCAGTTAATTGCCCATGAAACTGATTTGGCTTGGTTTTGTATGTTGTTTATTTTTGCTTAGATTTATTAGAAAAAAACAACACTATGTACCAATATTTTAGCATTATTGTTTTTACTGTTACAAGACTTGCGTTTTTATCTTAACTTGATATGATACTAGTTGAGCTAGACAAACTAACACTCTTTGTACTGTCAACTGATGACTTACGTTTATTTTATGTGTTGAATGCAAAGTTTATACTTATATGTGCTTCTGTTCATTCAGTACTAGCATTAGACTAGACGCTGTGGAATGTTTTGTTTCTGACGATACAAAAACTGCTGGCGTAGATTTATATTTTTTCTTGCAAGTTTTCAATTCAACTATTTGTTACTGATGCCTTTTCAAAAAATTAGAATTGTCTTCATTGGACACAAATGATGTGGTCATGTATCCTGAAATTTTGACTGTAAAGGAAAGCTCATTGTGGGACTACTTAATGTCGATTGTCAGTAACTGATTATTAAGAAAATCAATTTCTAAGAATGTGACTGGAACAGTATCAAAGTATACAATGTTGTTATCGAAGCTTGGCTTTGGCGCAATTTTTTTTTGCAATATATAGGATATATAGGGTGGACATACCACATGACTTTTAGGCTAAGTCTACAAGTAAAAATATGTCAACAAATAGTTAAAAACAACCACAAGTATCTTATTCTTTGACCGATTTTCACGAAATATGGTTGACGCTCAAGCCAAGACTGAACACTACCCAAGTAACGTAGTAGGTTCCACTATCAGCTCTGCGTTAATGGCATGAAATGTTGAGGTATACATCAAAGTTCAATATAAACTGCTGGTTCCTTTGACTACATACCATGCTCGGCTTATAAGAAATTACAAAAAGGGAGACGTACGGCAGAAACAACTCATTTCACAGTTTATGTTCACTTTATGCCTTGTGTTTTTAATTTGATACGAGTTAGCATGATGACTGCTAGGCAGGTTCAGTCTGCTTTATTTTTGCATTCATAACTTACTGTTACAGTATTATAGTGGATTATATTCTAGCTATATTTATAACAGTTCCATTATAAATTCTGTAGTCAATTTGGTACCCTTAGCTTCTGATTTGATTTAGTTGCTATGTAAACAGACTGGTTGTCGTGGATACTGACATATCATTCTGTTCTCATTTCTCCTTGCTGCAGGACTAACCTCCATGTCACATACAGTTGGCATTTCCCCGCCAGCTCAGAATGCAGCTTTGTCGTTTGCTACACGGGCTTCAACGGGTTCACGTGCGCCCGGTAAGACTTGAACAATAGACTCGGTATAGACTAGAACATACCCCCTTGCTTTCGTGTATTCAATATTGTTATTTGTATTAATAACCTGCAAGCATTTCTTGTAGTTCCGTAGCGTTTTTTAGATTTTGTTTAATTCTGTTCAGTAAGTTATTAAAGCTACCTCGGAATGTGGGGATGTAATTTGGCCGTAAGTCAATTGTTCAGTATTTAGCCACTGATTTGTCTACCATGATTCTGAAATTTCACCATCACCTAAAACAGAAAAATTGCTCCATTTGTTTGATTATTGTAATATTTGATTGGTCAATAAACCATTTGAAGCTGACTGAAAAGGGTTTCTATTAAAATAATTAGTGGCTTATGATTTAAGCCCAAAAAAGAATTGAGCCAGTATATGCCAGATGGTGTCTGTACTGTAAAGGAAGAAGAAGCCTAGCATTAAATAATAACAATTACTAAATGCTTTCGATTTCAAATTTTACACAGAAAATTATGAATTTACTTGCCAATGTTTCTTATTGCTTTAAACTAGAAATATATAAGTTTCGAGTTTTAAGACGTTGCGCATGTTTGTTAGTATTGCTGTAAATTTGATCTTTATTTGCTTTGAATTTTGAAAATTCTTTTGAGGCATACAACAAAAATTGCTAGATGTGATATTTTTTGTAGATTTGTTATTTTTGTATTGTTGTGTGTGTAAGATATATTGCTATAATAGTGTATATTATATTCATTGTGTCAGGAGTTCCCCCTATTCTGCTTATATTAACAAAATAAAATGTGGAAATCAAAGGGAGCTAAGTCACAAATATTGATAAGAATTACCTCCCTTTGATGTCCATATTCTCAAGCAAACCCCTACCTTTGCTTTAGTTTTTTTATGTATTTGTGCATCTTTTGTGAGTAATTCAACTATGAGAGTGTTCTGTATACATATATTATGTCATAGAAATGTCAGTAAAACTGTTGGCATTTGTGCAGCCATTTTATTGATACATTTTGTGTAAAATGCTGTTGTTCGATAGTTCTTTCGGACTGCATACATTTGATATTGTTTGTAATGCAATGCTTATATTGTACTGTTGCAGTGACATTAGATCTTTAGTAATCGTTTATGTAATAACGGCCATTATATGTTTATATGCAATGCATTGACACTTTGTCGACCATTGTATAAGTTTCCTTTCGAGGATTTTATTTTTAGACATGTTCACATCCTCAATTTGAAGTATTACTCATTTGGGTATGAAATCAAATTCTGATTCTAAAACCAAGAAGGTAATGTTGATAGGAAATTTGATATGTTGACTCAAACTGGTTACCAATCAGATGGTCAGCATTGTGAAAATATTAAAATATAATATTTTATCTATTCCAACACATACCAAGGTCAACTTGAGTCAGTGAATAGTTGTTTCGTATAGGGCTAGGAAATTATGAAGTGAAAAATATCATAAGTATTTGTATCGTTTCAATGCATTAAGTTCAACTTTAGTTCATAAACTCATGATTTGAAATAAGCTGTGAATGCTATAATGTGTTCTATTTTCCTATTGGTTATGTCATTTGTAAAACTTTATTTCATTGGGCGACCAAGCAGTTTTGTTAAATCATTCTCCAGGATATAAAATGGCAATCTTTATCTCATGAAAGCAATTATTTTCTGACCAACTGGCCTTGTGTGTGTGTATTATATTGATGACTACTCATGTTTTATTGCTCTGCATGGTTTCATTGACAACAGCACACAATATTACGTCTGCTTGTAGAGTTGTAGCTTGCCATGAAGATTTGTAGTTTTACTCTTTTACTGCATGTCTTGTTTTGATTGTTTTGATGAATTCTATTTTTGAAAATTTGAATTGCATCATTTCTCTTTACCCATGATGCACTAAAAATGTAACCAATCAAAAATGTAGATAGTAGTGGATAGCAGTAGCAGTAGATCCTATCGATATGACGCTAGACTGTTTCTAATTCAGCCAACCATTTCAAAGGGGAAATTTCTTCTGAGTCAGAAAACTGATAAAACATTTGCTGGGGGGAAAGAAACTTAAATCTTAAGATAATCTTAATGAAGAAGTCAATCTGTGTGCCGTTGATACGTAACTTTTGATGCAGAGCAATAACAAGGGAAGCCATTCAAAGTGTCGATATAAATGAACGATACCTTGCTGAAAAATTGCTAAAACCTTTGGTCATTACCCTGCAGTAATGACATGAAACTTTTTGGAGATAGCAAAAATCTTATTATTTTGGATCTATTTTTTTTACTGAATTCTATTCGGAACTATTTTTCTTTTGCTCAGGCTTCCCTAGTTACGGCTTGATCCCGTCAGCCACTGAGAGGCACACGTCTCCAACAGCCCTGTATAACTTTGCTGATGTGAGCACTGGAGTCCCTACAATACAGAGAAGTGAGCCTTCTCCACTCCCTGTCTCCACGTCTCCTTTACAACGAGCAAATGATACACAGGCCCTCTTCACGGCCCAGTCACAGGCACAAGCATTGGCTAATGCCCAACGGTCAGGTAAATATATGAGTATTTATCATTATATTGTCAGGGGTATAAGTTTTCAGTCTTAATACTGATTTCAGTATTTTCAGAAAAAAATGCACCATGTTATTTATATGAAAATCATCTAGTTCAGTATATTAACAAGCAGTTATCAGTATTTTGAAATTTTTTGAACTTTTACCGATATATCTTTAAACTGTAGCAAAAAAGCTTTCGGTTAAGTACTTAAAATACGAACAATGTGTTCATTTCATTAGCCAATTGTTTGTTACATTATTTGAATACATGAAATCCTTCTTAAAACCACCTCAATATGATAATCTAGTTTCAATGGTTCCTAGGATAGGAATATTCATATATAGTGTCAATCTTCTATTTGAACTTTACCATGTTTGTTGGTGAAATTTTAATATGAAGTTTTAACTAAGTTAATGTGTTTTCTCAATTTGTCTAATTTCAAATAAATGTCTGATTGATTTATATAATGTTTCCTTGATGATAATGTGTAAAAGACGATGAATTTATACGTAGGCCCTACTGTTAATGTTTTCCTGTTTAGATCCAGGTGTTGTAGTATCATACCTGTTAACATTCCACATGTTACAAAACCATTCAGACAGTAGTTCACTGTTCAATAATAATACATATACTGTAACAGCCACATCCCATTATGAATAAAACCGTTGTCAGTACTTTTTGCCAAAGTTATTTTATAATTAATTTCCAATTATCGCAACAGAAACCTGATCTATATTTTAAGTTCCTGATAATAATGGTATTCATCCTCTATTACATCTGCATTACAATACTTGCATTTTACCGCAGGAAACAAAACTGCCATGTAATAACGCTCATTTTGATGGGCTTGGTTGTAATTAGAATCGTTTCTGGATGAGTTTTACTAGTAATGATATCTCTATAGCAGAATGGAATTACTTGTTATTATGTCTTATAAGTTTTCTCTAAAAGTACCCATTGATCATCATGGGGAAAATCGTCAAAATTGTCTTAAAATTCGGAAGAAATTAAAATTTCAAGACGGTATAATTACAGATCCCTTGTACGTAATGCATCTATTGGTGTCATGTTTAAACAATGATAGATACTCATGATTAAAATGAAACCAAATTACAATATCTTTCCTTTAGGTAACTGATCTACTGTTTTCAGACTTCATTATTTCTTTGTCTTACGAAATTCATCTTACATGGTGCTCTATCATAATTCCGTCGGTAGCAAAATTTGTGAGAGATGCTTCTTGGTAGTATGTAATAATTCAAACCGAGTAGCTATGTTTTCTGGTAGAATATGAATCCTCTGAGCATATAAAGCAGCTATATTCAATTAGCTTTGTTACTAACATGCTAAGGAACCAAATTACTGCAACATTATTTGTTCATCATTGAATAAGTCTGGTACATATTTCACCCAATCATATTCATGTATAAAGTCTGTATCAGGCTTTTAATTCATATTTATTACATGTTGACAAATGATTTGTAATCTGAATTGTATTATGTTCTTCTAATTATATTCTATTATGTACATGTTGGTTTATTTTAGCTATGACCTTGACATCTCTTCAACAAGTCCCACAAGCTACCTCTCCACTGACGAGTCGTCAGATGATTCCTGGGGCTAACAGCCCAGGGCCCCTTGACCAACTGATCTCCGTTCAGGACCCTCTCAGCTATTTACAGGCTACAAGCCCTCAGCCAGCCGGCTTCAGCGGGCTCAACCTGACCAGGGTAAGTCAATAAAATATTGTTATAAAATCTGATACTAAAATATTTTAACTGAAATGTTTCAGTCTTCTGGACTTGACGTCTTTGATACAGGAGCAGTCAGTTCTTGCGCCCAGATAGAGGTACTTGCCCCTTCTCTCGCCTGGTTTCCTAGGTCTTTGTGGATTCAGATTTTGTGTGCGCTACTGTATTTTGTATATAATCAAATCTTTAGAATAACTGGATTGAAACATTTTTCGAAAATACAGTTTGTAAGAGAAATATTTCATTGATCACAGATATAGTATGCTGAAGAAAGCATCTGCCATTACAGTATCGCCTTCACAAAATTTCCAGTAAAACTGCCTTAAAGTCTGTGACTGAGTTGTCACTTCTCTGGCAGTTAGCAATCTACTGTAGTTTTGTATGAAACCTTCGGATTGAAAGCTGATGATTAGAAAAGTATAAGCTGAGTGTGTATAAGTTAATAGTTTGTGGAACGATCTGCTGTAGGAACAGATTTTGATTTCTTTAATGGAATATTAGGTTTGTTTGATTGACTGGAGGCCAGAAGTAGGCGGACAGCTGTCATCTGAATTAATCCTCGTTCTTCTAATCTCTTACCTTATTTGTTGTGTTCAGTTGCTGCTAGTTGTGGGATGTGAAAATTTCCCTTGGGAGAAACAACTTTTCTGTGTTATTGAATATTGACTGTGAAATGTTTTTGATGTCTGGACATTTTGTTGCATGAGGACATCCCCCGTTTGATTTAGTGTAACACAACATTGAAGTTTTGTGAATGTATGTTTTAAATAAAGTTTTGTAGATGTGCTCAGTTATAATGTCAACTATATACTCAAATGTCCCGTAGCATGAATGTCCACATTTGCTATGTAAAGGGTGTTTTGACAAACTTTATAATTGTTGTACCATATATTTTTTCAGCCTACACAACTGGTCAGTTTCCAAAATGGCTACCATTAAATATTGGAATAGTCGATGAAGGGTAAGTGAGTTTGGTTTTCTATTAGTTAAGGAGGGGTTTGTGTCACTGATTGGAGCACTTTCTCTGTGATTGTTGGGGTTGAGACCCTGACTCCCTTGCAACAGTTCATGAGTTGAGAACTTGGGACTTCCTAGGAGCAAAAAATTGTTTTCCCCCGTTGCCAAACGCTCCTACGCCCATGTGGTTAAGTCAGTGTTTGGAACCTACAGCTGAATATTGATGATTGAACAAATGCACCTTACTTCTCCGCAATATGAAGACATGAATAGCGCTGCACCCTCTCATGTTAGGCTCAGATTGAATGCTGACCTAGCAGTGGCTAGGAACTATCCTGGGGGAAAACAATATTGATTTTATGTTGGTGTTAAAAATTGAAAAACAAATTAACCATGCAATAATTGAATTTTGTGCTGGTAACCCGATTTGCATTTGGTTATTTGGTTAAAGTAGGAATCTTGAGGCATGTAATAGGCTTTCTGAAATGTCTTAATCTTGAATTGAAACTGGGAATTATGTTCTGCCAATATGTTTTGCTTGATATAGGGACCGGTATGGTGAGTACTTTTTGCAGATATTGCTGTCATGTTGGGGTATGATGCGGTGTATATAATACAGTGATCATGTAATATTGGTAGCTCACTCTCAGGTACCATGATACTAAACTATGCTTGTATAAACCAGGGCTAGAATAATTATTGTATCATTGAAAAAAACTGGTGCTATAGTATATCACTCAAAATTTTTATATATAACTGGATTCAATTTGTTTCTCGAATAAAAATAAACATGGTATAATATAAGTCTGTGAATATTCGATTTCAGTGAAGAACATATAGGTTGTATCTGAGTACATGGTTAGTGATTGTACGTTTATATTGCAGGTAGTGATGTCCACGACCAACATAACCTACATTATTGATTGTCGGATCTTAAAGTTTGATCAGAAAAAGTCTACACGAAACCATACTCTCACATCTATATCAAAGAAAATATCGTGCTAGATCTAGACTAAGTGGACTTCGAGGATTATACTTCATACTTTATTGGCTGCCATGGATACAAACTGCTAGAAAAACGCAACATTAGTTATAGATGGTCATCAGCTTCCAAAAATAAGATTAACATGAAAAATAG
The DNA here is from genome assembly GCA_963678985.1 of Spisula subtruncata. Classification (NCBI taxonomy): domain Eukaryota; kingdom Metazoa; phylum Mollusca; class Bivalvia; order Venerida; family Mactridae; genus Spisula; species Spisula subtruncata. Next base: position 20,980,226 of record OY787672.1, on the reverse strand, counting down.
ATTCAAATACCTTTTGTTATCATTATGTCTTTGGCTTGATATCATCTATTGATGTTAAAGGAAAGTTCATTTAAAGAACTTTGACATTTTTACATTGAATTGTAAAATTATTATTTGTTCTGTCTCCTTGTTTTTGAACATTTTAACTTACATATAAAACTTACATTTACACACAGGACATTTTTTGTCATATAAGACTTAATGTGTTTATCACAATGATGAGTCTCGTATATATATATATATGATTATTAATTATATGAGTCATGTATGAGTGTGATGGTTTTGTATATGTGTGTGCACATTTAGTGTGTGTTGTTTTTGTCACGAACATGTTTTGCAAATATTGGAGCAATATGGAACAAATTAATATGTGATCAGGTCAGTGAATATTTGGTAACCAATCTGATATCCAGCTTTTAATTGTTAAGAATTTCTTGCATATCTGGACTTCAGCTTATATGGTGACAACATGAATTTCTGAACCGGATAACAAACGGTTATAGTTGTAAATGTTGTAGAAACATATGCCAGCTTTTAGTTGTTATGAAAATGAAAAACAAATTTGACGTAACTTTAAATCAGTGTCTATTATTAGATGTGTCAAAATTCATATACAGACCAAAATATCTTGTTGGCATTTAATTAAACAAATATACATAATTTCTGCAAGGTTGCATTTTGGACGGTATTGTGTTTGTGCAGAATGTTGAATCGGATGATAATTTGTGTCTGTCTCGATCTATTCAGCAGTTTTCTTGCCGGTAATTGTAAGGTCAATGAACTTTTTTATATATCGTCAATATAAGATGTTGACAAAATGAATATGTCAGTATTAAATATTTGAACAATTTATTAAATTACCATTTTCGGCAGTTGGCAAATATAATTATATTGGCATTAACCATTCAAACGGCATCAATTAATATTGGATTAAGATGAATAGATTAAAAATTCTTTTCAAAATGGTAAATATAAATTTTGATTTTATTAGCATGAAAAAATATTTGGAGCTGAAATAGAACGACACTATGTGATATACACAGATTTAATTAAAAGTTGATGAAATTAGGCATAATGTCAAGTTGTTAATCTAACTGAATGATTTTTGTAAAAACCACAATTGAATGAAAAAAGAGGTGAAGTGATTTGCCAGTACAATGATCCTGAAAGAAGTAATTGTTGGTGAAAGATTTATTGGATGTCAGGTGTTGAACAACTTCTTTATTTGAGAATGTATAAGCATTGTTATTACACCAGATGTTATGTGTTAGATTGGATATATATGATCGAATAAATGTCTATTTATGATACCATGTTTCCATAATTCCCCAAATTTGCTGACATTTGGTGAAATGGTTTTTTTCTTTTTTGTGTACATACTTGATAAGACTGTTTTTTTGTTGGAACTATTTCTTTTGTTTGTGATTTTTATCAATTTATTTTTAATTGGTACATTATTTTTTCGATGACTTTATTTTCAAGTATTGTTATATATTTTTTTTCAACTTCTATGCTTGTTTAGAGCTACTTAGAGTTGTGTTTGAAGACGAAGCAGCATTGTTAAGTCCCAAATTTCGTCCAATTCACGTCTTATTACAGTTTCTAATTAATCAAAGACTAATTGAATTTGTCAGGCAATTTTATCCAATATTCCTTGATTGGATGATATATTAATAGATTCTGTACTGCTAATTATTGAATTGGCATTTCCAAATTAGTATCACTGTCTTAGAGGTGACATAAATAATCAGTGATTGAATGCTTTTTGAGACTTAATGTGCGTGCAGTCGGCTGTAAATAGTAACACTGGACCAATATGATTTGGTTGATGTATTGGTAGTGGCATTTTTTTTTATTATTTAGGCGTTTTTCATCTTTTATTAATATTATGCAACATTCATTTTGACGCTATGTGATAACGTCACATGACCATATCATGTGACTCTTCCATTTAGTGACTGTTGTAGTTTTCATCCATTGTTCTCATTGATTTCACCTTCTTGTTCCTCTGTTCTCCGATATTTGGATCCTTTTTGTGTTTTTATTAGATTTTAGCTTCACAAACCTTTTTACTACAATAGTGTTCTCTAGACATCTGTTCAGATAGAGCCTATATAGTATATGTTCTGTTTGGAAACATACATCTTCATGTGACAAAAATGGCGATGACATCATCTGTTTACATTTTTCATGTCATGACTGTTCACTTATAAAATGGCTGGTCCCAGACTTTAAGGCTTTATAAAGATTGTTCCGTGGATTTTAGGCTTTGTAACAACTGGTCCTTGCTTTAACCATAGGGACTTGACAAGCGATCGCACATGCATAAGTCGCTGAGTTATGCACAAGTCTACTTCCCGTAAAATATTCTTAATATTTGGTATCAATTTCTTGAAATATCTTGGACCGAGGTTTGTTTCCAAATTGGATGATATCAATATATAGCTTGTATCACAAAACTAGTCCTATAATTCTTGCATTTAAAGTTTCATCAGCTGTATTAATGAAAATATAGTGCTTTTCAAACATGTATTAACTGTTTGAATTTTTTTCAAATTTTGAAAAATAAATGATACGGTGCTACGAACTTTATACATTTGTATATGTAAAAATTAGAATTAGTTAAACCTTTTTTTCCTGAAAATGTGTTTCACACCAGTTTTGAAAAGTTGACTCATATTTGTGTATCAGAGTAGCATTAATAGAGTTCTGATTTATTTAATGCAAGCTGTTTGTATCATATTGTGCAGTGTGCTCTTAAATTGATGAAAATTTGCATTTCCTTATTGTAGTATAGTAAGTGTTTATTATTCTGTGAATTGAAATAACTCACGACAAGTTTATGATGTGTTCACTGTGACAGCTACGCAAATATATTTTAGTAAAATCCTATACAAATCTACACAACACTGCTTCAATATTGGCTGGAATTTCATACTGAAGTCAACTGTTTGTTATTCGTATGACAGAAACGAAATAAGATACAGCTATTTTAACAGATTGATATATATTTAAGCTCTTACAAATTGTATCCGCTGAATAAATACCGGATTTTATCAATTCTGTACCAGAGACTATTTCTCATCCGTCATTTATGTACACAGTTGCTATTCTCTCTCTTAAATGTCCCAGTTTTTATTACATTTTTAGTTTTTTTGCCATATTTTTGCATGTACTTTTATTTTGTTCCATTCTGATTTTTATCAACATTTTTCATCAACATTTCTCTGTCCCTATACATTGTTAATTTGATGTTAAACAAATATTTTTTATACTTGATCAACTACTTTGCTTTTAATTTCTCAACTGAACTAATTTTGTCTGAGTATTAAATTAAGCTGCATCCATTGAACAAATAACACATTATTGATATTGCAATTGTTAAAAATCAGGGATAAATGTATTCTGGTATCCGTGGGTTACTATCTAAACTATTGTTTTCATTCTTAGGATAAAATTTGTCACAAAATCAGTCCCAATTATGCTTAACGCTGTTATATTTACCAGCCTTACAATTCGCTGTGCGTAGCTTTCGATCAGAGTTACTAATATATTTATATAGCTTGCTGAATGCTTTTATCGTAATACTGCAATGGCTGCTATTAGGGTGCTCTCTTACCGAGTTCCCCTTTAATTCCTTATAAAGCCCCTTTTCTGCTTTTCTTTCATTTTGTAAGGTTAGTATATAATTCATCCCATATAGTTATTTATTTATGTATTATTATTCATTAAATCATTGTTACATCAGTGTTTTATTAATTTTATTTATGATCTATTTGTTCTTATTTTTAAATTTTGAGAAAATCGGGTATTTTACTTGTATCATGTAATCCAGCAATAACCAAGTAGTTTATACTCTAGGAACTAGTTTATAGCTGTTAGACAATTCTGAGTTTCCGTTTCAACTTTGACCCTATTACAAAATATGATGTGTTCATGATTTTAGCGTTTACCGTAGATCATTTGACCTCAAACATTTGTATCTCATGATATTTGTCAGTTTGTAGTTTTGTTTATATGTGTACATGTACAATTCCGAAGCTATTTATTACGTACGTGTGTGACTCTGTGATGTAGAATAAACATAGACGCTTATTTTGTAACGCTAGATTATGAGAAGTTAACAATAATATGAGAAAATTTGTTGATAAATATCTTAAAAGCATTTTAAATTTTAATTGATTTTTTATTTTATTTTTTGGCGAAATTGATTGTTTGTGATAAAACGTTGATTTAATATATAAAAATATCAATACCAATCCTGAACAAAAGTTGAACTTTTAGACCATAGGTATAATATATTTCTGTTAAAATTGCTATAATCAGTTAGATATTTAATCAGAGAAAAATAACATGCTAGATTTTAGAATATGTTTGATTAATTTCCTTTGTAACAAAAAGTAGACTTTTGTAATTGTGGTCAATTTTGATGGAAACTCAGATTTTTATAGGATTTAGGCGAGTATATAAACATTGTATTAATACAGCTGAAATCGCACCAAATTTGTGTACACATTTTGTCCAATAATTTATATATTTGTTAATCAGTATATTGTTAATATGGTCTTTGTACTTGACAAATTTTTTTAAGAGAAACCGAAGATGTTATTTTAAAAGTGTATTGTGATGAAAACTATGGGCATGTTAATTATAAAATCTTGTTTATACTTCCTGTTGTAACGTGTTGACATTTTACATGTGAATATTCCCTTTTTAACCCCTTTAAACCTCCCGACATTTTATCCCCGTTTTACCCATGTTTCCTATTGTTTAAATAATAAATATATTTGCATAAATGAAATTTGAAATTTCTCTGTTGAATTTGAAAATTTTGTATAAAATTGTCTATATTGTTTGTATGGAAGGATTTTTTTCTGAGTTTATCTTCAGTGTAGTTCATACATATTTCTAGAACTACAACTTTTATACCTTGTATATTTGGTAAATTACGAACAATTTGAAGACCATACAACTCATTATTATATTCTAAATAATGAAGAATGTAACATCAATTCTGATTGGCTGATTTTGTAAATTCTATTTATAAAACCAAAGATGATTGGCTGTGCTGATTATATTGAAGCTTTATTAGAAAAAATAATGAAAACAAAATCCACCTTGGGTGACAATATCTGAACAGTTTTCTCCGACAGCTTTACTTATTCACCATCATGCAGCATTACTGTGATGAACCTTTTATTCACCCAATTTCTACTGCAAACACATGACATTGAATAGACGTGGTATTTTTTATCTATCTTTTTCTCATGACATGTCCTATCACAAACTCCTCACAAGTTCTTGTTCACCCATACATTCATACTTGCAGTGTGTCGGTCGGGGTAAGAAAGTCAAAGTATTGTAGAAATTGGGACTCAACTATTGGTAATACAGGTGTGATTGATTGAGCCTCACAAGAAAAATTGGGTATACCAGCCTGTGTTACCTTGTTGTATGAATTCTTTATTATCAGTAAGTGGTAGGGTCAATTTATTCTGATGGGTACAGTACAGGTTTTGTTACTGTCCCTGCCCCCAACCCTTCAATGTTTTTCCTTATTTTTCCTCCCTAAAATGATGTATTTAATTTGTGTCATATTGGGGGAATAATGACATTGATGACATGTAAAAGCATGATAATGGAGAATTTGTCTATAGAATTATTACACACGTCATAACCTGATCTGGAGGAAACATGAGAACACAGCAAGTATGAATTTTGGATCGACCATGAACTGGTAAAAATAAGTGTGAGTTATATAAACCAAGTTTTTATCACTTGGGATTTATTTTGATGTTATTTTCTGAAATAAGTACAAATTTTCGTACTATGATCATCGTATTATGTACTATATATTTCCTTGTTGATATAAATATATATATAAAATGTGTAGTTGTAGCAGATAACATTATGTATAAATGTATTTTTGTCTTTATGTATAACAATGTAATACACTTGTTTTGATGAAAATGTCTGAATTGTAAAAATTGAGTGGTATCAAACTATATGATGGAACTTGGAGCATTGATTCTGACTTATTGTTACAGACTTGCGTATAATGATATATGTCTATTACTGAAAGGTCAGCATATTTTTGATATATCAAATCTAGAAGAGCATAAGATCATATAATGACTTGTCTGGTCATTGTAGATATATAGACAATGGTGGACCGAAGATTCGTTAATTTTATTTCGAAAGCTTTCTGTAATGTTGTCTTGTTGTCTGTCTACTGAAGCCTAAATACATTATCTACGCTTGTTGGCATTCGGCAATGATGCTGTCTGAATATGTTTAGATCTTTTTTATGATGGACGAAAAGGTCTTGCTCTATGTCGGTAAATAATGACAGCTTGTCAGTCATTCTCGAAGCTTTCAGACAATAGTTTGTGCCACTCGAATGTTTGTATATAAAACCATTATTTCAGCTTGTTATACTTGTTGATACTGTACCATAAACATGATAGAAAAATTGTTCCAAAGAATTTTATAATATTTCAACGCAACAATACTGCACACGGAAAGTGCTACGTTGTTCTAGACAAACAACTATATGCTTCAGTTTTTTATTGTTACGCACAATTCTGTTTCATTTATTTTTTTATTGATATTTTATATCAAGCTTGTTTAAGTATATTGCAAGTGACGTCTCTACGCAAAATGAGTGTTCACATTCAATTTTACCATTGCAAATATAGGAGTATTTTAGCACATGGTTAACTAGTGCTTTTAATGGTATTTACTGAAAGACTATGCGCTGACACTGATATAAAAATTAACCAAATTGGCCATGAGCAGAAAGGATTAAATCTCGATGATCTGTGGTCATAGCTTTTATAAGCGATTGAAGCATGCTGCTACTGAAATTGCAGCATTTCCATCTTGAGGTCTTGTGACTTTTTGAATATATTAAATCTTCTTTTTGAAGGAAGAAAAGAATAAGCACATTATTTTTGTACTGAAGTCTACTTTACTCCCACCAAATGATACACCGCTGTTTTTGCTGCTTTGGTTATGATGTGTAATTAATTTAACTGTGTTAATTAATGTTTAATTGTTCTACACCATTAATATTAATTAACTTAATTAACAGTATTTTAATTAAGCATCATAAACACTTCAGTCTTATATTTGTTTATTTTGTTTGTTTTTTAAAAAAAATATTTTTTTCAGTTTATATTACCTTTTTTTCACAACACCACTAATCTCGTACATAATTATATTAACACATCTTTAGAATTAACATACATACCATATACCCTACTATTGTACAATTTGAAACCTTTTTTAGTCTTACATGACATATCAATGCTATTTTTTATCACTCCGCAAGTTACCAGAGGCCTTCGTTGTAGTTATTTTTCGTAGCATGTTAGTTCCAATATGCATATGATAACATTATTATATAGGTTTTTTTGTATATATTATATTTATATATAAATGCGTAAACAGTATCTAGTGTTTGACCACCGGCCATAATGGAGAATCATAAAGTAATTTCATTAATCCTATTATTTAGTAGACATTATTTAGGCATCAGCTATATCGACATATTATAAAATCATTTATATTCCTGTGGCTGTACATTTAGTGCATACAAAATGAAAGCGAAAGTAGATGTACAATCATAAGTGTTCTTGACTCGATATTAGGATCAAGTACAATTAATTGTTATTGACTCGATATTAGGATCAAGTACAATTAATTGTTATTGACTCGATATTAGTATTAAGTACAATTAATAGTTATTGACTCGATATTAGGATCAAGTACAATTAATTGTTATTGACTCGATATTAGTATTAAGTACAATTAATTAAGTGTTCTTGGCTCGATATTAGGATCAAGTACAAATTATTAACTTATCTTAACTTGGTATCCCGATCAAGCACACTTAATTAAAGGTTTTTTACCTGTTATTCAATTCAAGTAAAGCGACACTCACAATAAAGTATAATCACCTACGAGTAGAAATGATTTTATAAAGTGTTGATATAGTAGTTTTTATTAGTAGGCATACATATAATGGCTTCCTCATGAGAATGTACATATTTCTAAAATTCTAAATTATTTTTGTAAATACTGTTATTTATTGGTGTGCCCAATATTCTTCAGAATTTATAACGTTTAGTATATCTGTCGGCCTTTGGTAACTTGTGGACGTTGTTCATTATTTTTTTGCATCTTCGATGATGTGTATTTTTTGTAAACGTGATGTACACACATTTGTTGTTGCTATGTTTTGATACAGTGTAAATTTTAAACTCAGTTCATACAAGGTGATAACGTTATGCTTGTTTTAGATTAGCAATAAGTACTCCATGCTATCGTTTTGAGGGCATGTTTTTATGCAAAACCAGTATATTATTTTTGAGTAGCTTAGTTATATCTTTCAATCATTTTGATGACTTGGGGTACATGTGTTTTTAAACCAGAGCATGTTATGTTTTATGACTAAATCTTAAGTGTGTAAATATATTACACATAAGCACACCTTTAGCAGGTAAAATCTCCTGCGTCATGTATGAGTCTCCTGCATTTTAGACTCTACTCCCGCACACTCTCAGGCAGATTAATAAAATCTTGCGCATTTCAATTTAATTGGATATTTCGACAATCTAGTTCTCATTTACGGATTAAAACTGACAATTAGTACTGATTACTAACCTACAGTGACAGTAAAACAATTAATGTTGAAGAATATTTTGTCCCAATTTTAAAGCTACTAATCAGTTAAGTTTCTCTCTAAATCTAAGTTAAAAATGTACCTTGAGTCATCACTATGTAGTCAAAGCCATGGATAAACAAATTTCATGTGCCAAAGGGTCCATTGGCCTCATGTTATAGGGTTTGCTTACTTGATTTGATGGGTAAAGCATGGGTGCGTTAGTGGATACATAATTAACAGTATGTAGAACTGGATATATAATAATAAGATGCTTTATGGTGGTGAAAGTAATGTTAGAAGGTGACTTGGTATACTCACATGCAGTATCATACACAGGAATCTGGTAGCTCTACTTTCACTTTCAACCCTCTGTGTGCATTGATGTGTGAAGAGTGGTGAACAATGTGCATTGATTCAAGTTATCCTAATGGTTTGGTTATATTTCAACATTAGCCAATACAATGAAAAACTTATGGCAGTGAGACTAATAGATATGTCTAAAGAATTTCTGCTCAAAAGTCTTCAGTAAAAATATTACAAGACTGTGTTGACTTCACTTTCACGTACAGCATTTCCTCATTGGACAAGGCTATTTTCTTTGAATAGGTGATTTCGTTCGTTACAAATTGTTTATGTTTATATTAATAGAGCTGTGTTACTGGTTAACAATGTAACCCTATGTCAGAGTCTGCAAGATATAACTAGAGGAGCATCATTTATTATATATACATGTTCTATAAACTGTACAATAAGGATCTGAAGGTTAAGGACATACTGTTGATATATATATTTGATGATTTTACTGTAGCGTGTTACGGGAATATATGTCTCAAATCTATGTGAACAATACTTGTTTTATGGATTATGTGTTATTGTATATGTCATACTTTTACTCCGAATAAAACGTTTGAACTGGTAAAACATGTGTCATTGTAACTGATGTATGTACATATCCTGGAAGCCATTTGGATCAGTCGGAAAATTACTGTACTGCCAATCCGGATGTTGGATCAGTTAGAAAATCACTCTACTGCCAACCTGGATGTTAGATCAGTCAGAAAATCACTCTACTGCCAATCTGGATGTTAGATCAGTCAGAAAATCACTCTACTGTCAATCTGGATGTTAGATCAGTCAGAAAATCACTCTACTGCCAATCTGGATGTTAGATCAGTCAGAAAATCACTCTACTGCCAACCTGGATGTTAGATCAGTCAGAAAATCACTCTACTGCCAATCTGGATGTTAGATCAGTTAGAAAATCACTCTGCTGCCAATCTTGATGTTAGATCAGTTAGAAAATCACTCTACTGTCAATCTGGATGTTAGATCAGTTAGAAAATCACTCTACTGTCAATCTGGATGTTAGATCAGTTAGAAAATCACTCTACTGCCAATCTGGATGTTAGATCAGTTAGAAAATCACTCTACTGCCAATCTGGATGTTGGATCAGTCAGAAAATCACTCTACTGCCAATATGGATGTTAGATCAGTACGAAAATCACTCTACTGCCAATCTGGATGTTAGATCAGTCAGAAAATCACTCTACTGCCAATATGGATGTTAGATCAGTCAGAAAATCACTCTACTGCCAATATGGATGTTAGATCAGTCAGAAAATCACTCTACTGCCAATATGGATGTTAGATCAGTCAGAAAATCACTCTACTGCCAATATGGATGTTAGATCAGTCAGAAAATCACTCTACTGCCAATATGGATGTTAGATCAGTCAGAAAATCACTCTACTGCCAATCTTGATGTGGTTCTGTCTGTCCAGCAGTTGGCATACTGGATACAACGACACACAATTGTCAACGGAGCAATACTTGGTTGAGCAGATAATCTTTATTAGTGACCACAGTCTATTGGTCCGGATGTTAAGGATGGAGTTATTTATTAATTGATTTGCATAATAGTATATTTGTCCCAGTAAAATATACCTTGTATTATATAACTGAACACATTTTGCAAAACAATGCTTTACGCATACAGTCCAGTTAGGATAAGAATACAGTGATGCAGTGGAACAATCCACTATTGTGGTGTAAAAACAAGTATAAATGCTTATACCAACAGTTCAATACCAAACTAAACTACCTGTTTAAGCAATGGTTTTAAACTTTTGGGTACACATAAACGATTACGTCACTGTCAAAATATCCTAACTGGACTATAACACAATACAAGCACTCAATAGAAGCAGGCAAACACACAACTAACAACTGAAAGCCTCAATCACAGGGCACAACGCTGAACACAACACTGAACTAGAAAAACAATATTGACCACAGCAAATCCTAGTTTCAACTGTGCTGATACGTTTAAGGACCTCTAATATAAATGGTATACTCATACAGTACACAAATGTAAACGAAGAACACTGTGCAATGACATGTATAAGCCCCACAATAGCTGTACATTACATCCAACGCAATAATATGCAAAGGTTATTATTACTGCAAAAAAGCAATAGCTTTCAACATACACTACCCATCAAAAGTTCCTTCACACTCTTCAAATTCTCTGATTTACTTTTATTGATTAACACCTATGTTAAATATATCAAGTTTATGGCTGTTAAATAATGACATGTTATTAAGCAAATTAAGTAATAATAAAAAGGAAGCATTTTCAATGGTTTTGAAAGAAAGTCGTGAGGAAAACGATGTTACCAAAAACCTATGCAAAATCAGATTACAGACGCTCAAGAGTGTGAGCAATACATAATGTGTGTATCATCAACTGGATTAAATTTTTGTCACCTACCATATTTGTCAGGACATTGTCAGTTGTTAGCACCTTCTAAAACCAAAATTCCACCAATTGCATGGACAATTGCTTAATTGGCCTGCTGACTGCCAGAAGCACACATTTTTTTATGATATTTAAGTCTGTCGACTTTGGTTACCTATCTAAACTCATAAGGTAATGTTTCAGTTTCATTTTTACCATACTTCGTATCATGTTCAAATGGTGTTCGTGGTTTAGGAGGGGCGGTTCCACAGTGTATTCCAGGAATATTTCAGGACTAGTACGAGGGGTGTTCGAAAAGTAATGCAAATGTATGCATATCTTTGTAGTTTCGGGATTTTAAGGCGCCAAATTTGGCATGTTTAACTATGTTACTATCGTTTATAATTGGATAAAATTTGATTGACTTCGATTCATCGGTTGTGTCATAATGTAAGTTTAAAATGCACCAACTAATGTACACTTAGCTAAAAAGCTTTGGAAAAACGTATAGCAAACCAGACTGAAATTATGCCTTATATCAAAGGAAGGACGTAACTTAGATAAAGTGACAAATTTATACACGAGGAACTTTTAAAGATTAACAGACATCGTATATTGTATTTTAGCAATGTTTTATTTATTCAACATGTTTCAAAGCAGACCCATAGCTGCTGAAAGACAACAACAAAAATGATCAGTCGACAGCAACAACAAGCAAACAAAATGTTGATAAAAGGTTAGATGTTATTCTCAAAGGTAGTAGGACAGTTAGCTGATCGCACATGCTCGATGTTATCCCATTTTTCACATCATTTTGAAGAAAATTCTAGAAATTAACTGCATTTGTACCCCATGGGTACCATGCTCAGTGCGTGGTGTCTAAAATATCATCTTATTTTAGATGCCAACAAATATTTTATTTATACCCCCTAATACGTACAGACTATGTTTTTACGAAACGTAACAGATGGCGAAACAGAGACTTACTATCATTTACGAAGTCTGAACCAGAAATATTATGTATTTGTTTCCTGAAATTCTAAGAAGCTCGTATTTGTAAATTACACGCAATCAGTGACGAAGGTGATGCATTTGATTTTTGTCCACCGACCAAGGCCCTACTGTTCAAATGACCAAATCAATGCGTAAATTGGTAGCTAATAGGTTCTACAGATAGTTTCTACAGGCAATACTTTAGAAATATATCATATAGCGTCGATTTGTTAATGAAACTTGGCATTATGTCCCTTTCACAGGAAAATACCTCTTTGCCCCAGGCATCTACTGACGAGTAGTTTTTGAAAATATGCCTGATAAAAAGTATATTCTATAGATCTAGTCTCATGCGACTACTTTGAAGTTCTTGGTCTTAGATCGCACTCTGAATAGCGAAGGTACGTTTCAAGGAAGCCTATGTGGTCAACCGTATTTCAGTGCTTGAAAGTAGTACCTATTGCAGACGCTGAAACATGATTTCAATATTGAATTTAATAATGTAATTTGTATACATCATGAGGCGGATATTTTGATGAAAATTGTCAGTGAGTTTCATTGAAATCGGTTCAGTCAATAAAAAGTTACAGGGCAATTTGCATTACTCGCCAAACGACTGAAATATGTCAAATCGTGCTCCAATCCCCATAACACAATGCCATGCCTGAGTTATATGGTGTTTAGAATAGAAACACATGTTTCGAAGTCTTCTCAACGACAATTACGGTGAATGAATACGGTTGTCTTACCGATCAGTTCATTATAAGCCCAACCACATGTTAGACACATAGTATTTCTGACAGACAATATGCGTACTAGTTGTCTATATAACTAAATAAGATACTGTGAACGCACCGTGTACGAACGCGTCACTATATATAGATGCGTTTATCTGGAGAATGTACGAATCACAGTTGCGGTCGTACTAGCAGTTACAGAAATCATATCAAGAAATGCAATAAGCCATAACTCGTATTGACAGGAAGTTTGTCCATTGTCTATATACAGATGCATAGAAATGTTGTAAATAGATGATATATCTACACACAACTCACTGGGGGAAATTGTGACATCAATAGCCGAGCTTTTACTTTCAGGATGTTACAAATATTCATAGGACTAGAAATTAGAAAAAATACATACATCACTAAGTCTAATCTACTTGGTACGGGGTTTCTTGACATCGATGTGAAAAATGTATGTCCCTCAATTAATATCCATATTCAAGTGGTCGCTCAATACGTATTGTATTGCCTCGGATGTTTGAACAATAAAACGGAAACTTATTCCTGCTATAAAATTATGAACAATACAAAAGGAGTTCCACATACAATACCATGTTCCTTAAAAAAGAAGTATGGTTATTAAAGTACACCCGATGGCGTATCATTAGTATTGTTGAATATCACAGTTTTGTTTTTTCTATTGGTATGCAAATATCAAGGGAAATCAGAAGCTTGAGGTTTTCTAATGTCGGTGATACCCTGGTTGATAACCTATGAAAAAACTTCAGTTTGGTCAACATGACCAGTTGCTCATTAGATGAAGTAGATCGCAAATATGCATTAATTAGTCTAATAATGCCTAAATGGCATTTACGACCTTCTCATTCTAAGCCAACGATATATACATCATCTAATTTATTAAAGATACTACAAAAGATGATGATGCATGTACATATACTTCGTATGTATTTTTGTGTGGATTTTAGGCCACAAAAGCCCTTTTTTAAGGTAAATTAGAATCACAATGACGTCATTCCAGTTCTGATTGGTAACTGACGATAAGTAATTATATTACCAGCCAGCATAGACATAAAATCCATGCCACATTCTTAAACTCTGTGTGCCCTTGGCAGAACTCACGGAAGTAGCCGATGAAACATGATTGGCATGTATGCTGGTGGTGCTCTTTGTATCGTTAAACTCATCAAAAGTTCAATACCCTATACATTGTAGTTGTTTAATTCCTGTAAAAAACTCAAAAACGTCTTAAATTATATGATTAAAATTATCATGTATCAATTATGTGAGTAAATATTAGAATGTGTTATATATTTACGAAGGCGTTTATATCTACCATACCTCATCGCGCACCCACAGAGAAACCAACAATATATCATTCTCCCCAATCTATACCATCATCACAGGGTGTTGATATAAGAACAAATAATGGTACCTGAAAATGTTCAACTACTACCCGTTATACAGAGTCAAAGACGTTTGACAGAGTACATCACCTGTTTTACATGTCGATAAAATAAAATCAAAGTCCACATCTATACAATACTGGAAACGGCACGTGATTTCTGTGATACGAGACAGCTGTCGTACGTTCGCCTTCAAAATAAGATGTCTTACGTAAACAAACCTGCAAGAGTAATTCGCCAATTTAGATCTACATTTTGCGTAAACGCTAATTACCGAAGAAATGTATCGATTATGTAGCCGCATATATCGCTCCGTTGAAGTCATATCCTGACAAAATCTAGAACCGTAAGTGTAAAATATACGTCATGTAGATAATGGTGTTTATCATCCGATTCGCTAGAAATAATGATGTTTTCAATTGAAAATTTGTTGAAGTGTTAGAAAAATGAACCATATTGATAAGAATAAGACATTAGGCTTCTTCAAGAATTATTTCAGATTGAAATCTCAAAGAGAATCACGTACACCCCAGCTGGGTCTCTAATTCGGGATGTTGATGAAATTTAAATCAATCAAAAACTTACAAATTGTGTTTTGCTCTCTTGTAGAAGTAAGGAAGAATATTTCTTAAGCATTCGTGTCGATTGAAGCTAAATGCTGTACACAAAGTTACATTAATTTGAAGACTATATAATTGTGGTTCAGCCAAGTTGACCAAGTTGCAAAGAAACAGGCAAACCTACTTTCGATTGAAATGGAAAAAAAACTTAAATACTTTCTTAAGAATACGACCACATTGAAAATACGAACACACATTATGTCAAGTACATTATGTCAAGTACATTAATATGTACTTATTGCATGTCTATTAAAGTACTGGGTGATAAATACATTTCAAATATAAAATTTATGTAGTGTTTATTTACAATGTATAAAAATCAATGATGACCCTGTTTAATTGACGTGAGACTGTATTAATGTAAAATAGTAAACATAAAAAGTATAATACCTTTACAAAAACATAAATTTTATCCCCCCCCCCCATTTTTTCGTTTTAGTCTTTATCATTGATACAGTTATATGTGGTTTAATTTACAGAAACATCAAAGCTTCTCAACATCCAGCCTCTTGAAAATATAACCAATGAAAGACCCATGTACGTGTATAATGAAACATTGTACATTCCATTCAACGCAATTATTTGAGTACTAGAGTGGTTCTGATGCAAACTATTGTGATCCCCTTTTATGGATATATTTAAACTAGATTCAATCATTGTTCTTCAATACTGTAAAAAACATCAGAAAATCACTATTCTTCTAGATTGTAGAAATAAATCTACATATCTAGAAGAATAGTGATTTTCTCAAGCTTTTTGCAGTTTTGATTTTTCTGTAAATTAAACCACAGAATAGAATATCAAGCGTGATAAGGGACAATACTCGTATAACTACAATTCAACCTTGTTCAGTTGCATTGTCTCCCTTAGACTACCTTGTATATTATATATATAATTGAGATGCCAGTCAGCTTACTGCTGAAATATGGTAGGCATATGAGTGCCTTCACCCGGATTTGAACCTGGGCCACCGGATTAGACGGTACGTGCGCTAACCACTGTGACACACAATACAGTTCAGGAAAACTTATTAGGTGAATCAGCCTCTGTTTAAAAGTGCAAATTTGTTGACAACAGAATACACACGTGTAAGCACTTTAATATAAAATGTCACATTGTCATTTTGTGATATTGGCCACAGGTGTCTGTTTATTTTAGATGACGTTGACTTATTTGCTATTGCTGTGTTCTTGTTTACATATCGCTGGCTTAGAATGAGAAGGTCGCAACTACAAAATCAATGTTTTGAGAAAACAAGAAAAACTGTCTGACAATGACTCTTTACTTATGGTAAAACAAGCTTTTTCAACTTCAGTTTGGTCAACATTACAAGTTCTGATTTTCCTAAAAATATGCTCACGAGAAGCGCCTTGTGATGCAAATTTCAAATATGCAATAGTCTTATTCTAAGCAAGCAATATGTCCATGGACAAAGAATCCTGCTCATATGTTACTCACTAAGTTTAGCCAGCTTTCGAGTTAGATGTTTAAAAGAAAGACATTGGAAAATGATTTTCCAACCTCTCTGGTCTATTTCTGATATCAGCCATTCACGGAATCCCAACAGAAACATTCTATCAAGCTTGGTACGAAACAGATTGTACTCTGGTATGAAGTAACTCGGACTGAAACTATCGTGTAGCCATTGTTTCAATCTTTGCAGACATTTGTCTAGACAGTTTATGAAATTCCCCTCAGTCCAGTCACATATATCAGTGTTCTCAGACTCCCAAAACACGAGCATTTTCATAGTATACGAAGACATAAAATCTTCGTCAGGAAATTTAGTCTGAATGAATTCCTTCATAATAATTTTCAGAGTTATGTAGATCAATCGTTGGTACTTGTTAAATGCGCTAATCAGGAGAGCTTCGGCAGTCCGGAATGAAATTCTCCATTCTAAATCAGGATCTTCCGTGTTAAGCATTTTTGAACATATTGGTACAACATGAAAACCAGATTTCGCGATTTCCATAACCAGTTCTTCGCTAGGCCATATTCGTCGTCTAGTCAACCATTCCTTCGCACTATTTGGCCATCCCGTAGAACAACGAAATGCCTCAACAACATCTACGTCGAAAATTCCAAAGTATTTTTGCGAGTTCGCCGGTCCATGTGATGCCCATTTAGGTAATAGCTTGTTAATAAAGCAATCTAAATATCGATACGTTCAGTTTAAAATGCCGGAACTACACATATGCCGATTTTGGGGTGAAGCTTCCAGTGTTCCCGCTTCTTTCTGTCCAATGTGCATTTGAATTATCCAATTAGATCTAACAAAAGTGAACACGTGAAAAAATGCCGAAATTGCATTGGTTAATTTATCGATATCTAAAAATACCGAAGCTACACAAACTGTAGTTTAGGCATTTTCAACACTGAAAACTGTCAACTTCGGCATTTTTTTCCCACTATCTTTTTGTTTAACTTAATCATTATCATGTTTTATAACAATTACCGTTATTTTATTACTAGATTTATAAGTTACAGTTACACAAAGGACTCTGATATGAACGTCTATAAAGTTACTCCCCTTTTTATACGCCATTTGCACGTCAATCTCATGTGATATTTTTAACGTTACTTTAAGTATTATATCCGTAAGAACATAAAAATAAGAGTACTTTTTTAATTTATAAATTAAATATCATTAATTTATTCAAAATCTACAACTGATAGAATTTGAGTCCATACAGATATATTTGACGAAACCATAGCATTTAGAGTCTGCTTATCACACTACTATGATGCTTTGATAGTACATTACTCAGATATTGGCAACTCTAACATGCTACAAAGCCAAAGAACTATCGATAATACCCAGCAAAATCCAGTCCCGGGATACAATGTTTCTTACCTATTCTTAACAGAAGACTTACCGATTAGTTTTCAATTAACACAAGGGTTTAGACATTTATCAAAAATGTACTTTATGACAAACCATGTTAATATGTATCCGCGCTCACTGAAGTGTACTAAAGCCAGTCTACGCTTAGCTTTCTGTGCATAAACAGTAGAGATTCTCTGCACTTTCAGATTTGTGGAAGAAGCATGTATAAAATTAAGCAATCACATAGCAGCATTTCTCTACAGGGATAGGTGTGTCTGACTATAAGTCTATTAGGTGACAACTCGTAGACACATTGAAGATAACAGTTTGATTGTTAATAAAATGAAAAATGATAGACACTACTGTTTTATGTCACATGTCTTTCCCTGTATCCAGGTTAGTATAATGAGTACGTATAACCTTATACGTAACACGTGCAATATAATGTTTAGATACATGGCTGATTTTTTCCAATACATCAAGACGTATTTTGGGTGTATGAAGTTAGCTGTCCACTGTCCATTCTAGCTGTCCACCAATACATTTGAATTAGAGAACTATCTCTAATTCTAAAATTCATAATTGGACAAGTGTCCACGGTCCATAATAGCTGTCCATATATTTAAATAGACTGGACAATTGTCAACTGTCAAAATTGGCTGTCCACTCTGACTGTCCACTCTGGCTGTCCATCCTAGCTGTCCACTCTTGCTGTCCTCTCTGGCTGTCTACTCTGGCTGTCCTCTCTGGCTGTCCACTCTGACTGTCCATCCTAGCTGTCCACTCTGGCTGTCCACTCTGACTGTCTTCTCTGACTGTTCATTCTAGCTGTCCTCTCTGGCAGTCCTGTGGATGTCCATTCTGACTGCCAACGCGGGGTGTCTATTCATGCTGTCCTTTCTGGCTGTCCATTCTGGCGGTTAACTCGCGGTGTCTGTTCTGACTGTACACACTGTACCACTCGAGGTCTCTATTCTGGCTGACCATTCTAGCTGCCTACTCTGGTTGTCCATCATGGCTGTCCACTCTGTCTATCCACATGCGTGTCTTTTCTGTCCACTCTGGCTGTCCTATCTGGTTCTCTACTCTGGCTGGCCACATAGAGTGTCTTTTCTGTCCACTCTGACTGTCCACTCTGGCTGTCCAATCGGGTGTCTATTATGCCTACTCTGGCTGTCGATCCTGAATGTCCACCCTGGTTGTCCAATCGGGGTGTCTATTCTGTCTGGTTGTCCACTCGGGTGTCTATTATGTCCACTCTGACTGTCCATCCTGAATGTCCACTCTGGTTGTCCACTCGGGATGTCTTTTCTGTCTAGTTGTCCACTCGGGTGTCTATTCTGTCCACTCTGGCTGTCCGTTGTGGCTGTCCGTTGTGGCTGTCAATCCTGGTTGACCACTCTGGCTGCCCACTCGGGATGTCTATTCTGGATGTCCATAATCTGGATGTCCATAATCTGGATGTCCATCCTGACTGTCCATCCTGACTGTCCATCATGACTGTCCATCCTGACTGTCCACTCTGAATATCCATCCTGACTGTCCACTCTGACTGTCCACTCTGGCTGTCCATCCTGACTGTCCATCCTGACTGTCCACTCTGACTGTCCACTTTGGATGTATATTCTTTCTGTCCATTCTGGCTGTCCAATCTGACTGTCCACAATGGCTATCTCTACTTGTCCATCCAGGCTGTCCATTCGGGGTGTCTATACTGGCTGTCCACTCTGGCAGTCCATCCTGACTGTCCATCCTGACTGTCCATTCGGGGTGTCTATACTGGCTGTCCATTGTTGGTGTCCATTGTTTGTGTCCATTCTATGTGTCCATAATGGCTGTCCACTCTGTCTGTCCAATATGGCTGTCCACCTTGGCTGTCCATTCTGGCTGTCCAATCTGGCTGTCCACATTGGCTGTCCATTCTGACTGTCCATTCGGGATGTCTGTTCTGGCTGTCCATTCTGGTTGTCCAAGCTGGCCCTGTCAGTGCATGTGAAGATCTATTGCACAAATTAGCAGTTTTTACAAAAAAGCACTGCCAATGTGTGAAGGACGCTCGACTTTTTTCACATTTGATTGTCAATTTAAGGTTTGAACTTATCTGACTGGGTGTGTATTTTTGCATATTTGCTGAATTATGGGGCATAACCCAAAGACGTATTGACATAGGGTGATGGGCATTCCTGTTCTGTGTTCCTTTTTGATAGTGAACAAGTGTTCCAAGTTTGAAGTTGGTATAGATATCTATGATAGTTTGAACAAAATTGACTGAGCGAAAAACAATTAGCAGACGCACATTAACACACTAAGATGCCTGAGTGACGACATTAACTCTACTTTTTTTTTCGAGAAATCGAGCTAATACAACCAGTAATAAAAGCCGAAACTGCAAGTTCCTGGCGTAAAATATGCTGTAAGTGCATTCATAAAGCCGGAGTAACACTTTTCTAATTTTTAAAATACCGAAGTTGCATTTTTAGGTAATAAATGTTTGCAACGTTATAATATTTTGTGTCATTCAAAACAGGTCATTTACCAAGGCAAAAATTACGGTGTACCGTTTGGACAAACGTATTTTTTTTGTCTCCCTGAACCGCGATGCTCGATGTTACGCTGGTGAAAATACGATAGAACGATGGTACGATTGTGAAAACACGATGATACGATGGTGAAAATACGATGGTATGATGATGAAAATTCGATGGTACGATGGCACGATGGCACGATGGTGAAAACGCGATAATAACCTCGCGTTTTCGTCATCGTACCATCGTGTTTTCATCATCGTACCATCGTACCATCGTATTTTCATCATCGTAATATCGTGTTTTCATCATCGTACCATCGTGTTTTCATCATCGTACCATCGTGTTTTCACCATCGTACCATCGTGTTTCATCATCGTACCATCGTGTTTTCACCATCGTATCATCGTGTTTTCACCATCGTACCATCGTGTTTTCATCATCGTACCATCGTGTTTTCACCATCGTACCATCCTGTTTTCACCATTGTACCATCGTGTTTTCATCATCGTACCATCGCCTTCCGGCGATCATCCGCAGTGAATCATATTGATGTACTATATATGCACATATCAACAATGTTCGGGCCCGAAACCGGCCCAAAACGCAAAGTTCAATACGCTGTTATTAAAGGCACTACGGGATCCGGCCCCTAGACCCTATCAGCCCCAAGATAGGAACTTGCAGAGGGTCTCGACTCATATGATCATACACTACGTCTGTATAACCGGTCTTTCGGGGTCACAAAGCATGGTTAAGGCGGTACACGGGCTCGAACCCATCCTAAGTTATTTTTCGACACTCACCCACCTGCTCTATATCCAAATACCCGGTTATCAGGGGTCACAGGGCCTGGTTTGTGTGGTATACGGGATCGAATCCGTCCAGTCTCTTTGGTAGTGCTCTCATTCGAATCGTACAAGTATATACCGTCTGTATACCAAGTATTCTTGCTCAATGTTTACTGTTTTTTTACCTACACAGTCCCTACACCCCCAAAGTTGTCTTATTGACGGCTAAAACTATCTTATTGCAGGCTAGGAAATTTAGTAGTGCTTAACCTCTTATTGCAGGCTGGAGTTATTGCAGGCTGCTATCGCAGGCTCACGATGATGAAAATACGATGGTACGATGATGAAAACACGAAGGTACGATGACGAAAACGCGATGTTATTATCGCGTTTTCACCATCGTGCCATCGCACCATCGTATTTTCATCATCGTACCATCGTATTTTCACCATCGTATTATCGTGTTTTCACCATTGTACCATCGTATTTTCACCATCGTAACATCGTGCATCGCGGTTCAGGGAGACACAAAAATATACGTTTGTCCAAACGGAACACCGTAAAAATCGTTATTTATGTAAAGTGTACAGTCTTTGAGAAAAATAGCTTTTACCTTCTCCTGAAAAAAATATTTTTCGTAGCTTCGGCATTTTAAACTGAACGCATCGATATGTTAAACCACCTTTCGCCATGTATTCATCGAGCTTAGCCCTGCTTAAAAACGATCGCCCATTTGTGTTTGTTTTCAACCACGAAAAGTTACGTATGATAAAATCGGACTTTGATTCATATGGATAATACTCGACATTGTCTTTATCGAACACGTCACTGCGGTATATAGTATTTTTGTAGTACAATCGCAACCAGCAACTTCCTGGAGGCATCCGAGAAGTATCGTCTACTACTATGAACGAAACTTTACGTCCATATTTTACCCTGGATGGAGAGGTATACACTTCATCAATTAGCCGCATAAAGTCTACGTCTGAATTCTTTACACACGTGTCTTCTCCATAGCTCCCATGTATCTCCGACCAGTTCCTCCGGAATCCCAATATTCCTTTATGGATAATTTCATCATATACTTCATTGTACCACACCAACAGTCTGGCTTTTAGTGGCTTGCGTGATAAGTTTGCAACACATTGGCATAAATTTCGAGATATAATACGTTTCAAATCGTCGTCATTTAAATCCTGGAAGCGATTGTTTGATATACTAGTATTAGCAACGTCTCGATGTATGGAAACAGATGAACCCATCAACTCAGTGAAATGTTCGCCGAGGTGTCCGTGAATACATATTCGCGTATATGAAACTAATATTCACTGCATGAAAAGTTACGTTTAAGTTATAACTAAACGTAATGTAAATGTAATTATTTTCCAAATTTAAACACATTTTATCACGCATAAGTATGACTTATTTTCCGAATTTAAGTTATATTTAATGTTAAATTTATGTTTGACGGGGCGTATTATAAAGGTAGTATTGTATTGTATTATCACAGATATGTATTAGACTTTAATACATATCTGTGGTATTATATTGCATTGTATTTCGTGGTATTTTGGTAAAAGGCGCATATAGAATATAGAAAAATTTTGGCATTATCCCAGGATACTGCAGGTTGTAAATTACTTGCCCCTTTATCGTCTCCCGTAGAGAACCATGGACTTCTTGTGCCTGACATCTTGGCCTGTCGACATCCGTTGGTGTTTGTCCCTCACTTAAGTAACATACCGCTTGATTCTTGATTCCTTCTGCAATTATATTATTAATATGTTGCATTCACATACTGTATATATGCCACTTGCGAGGCTTACTCATATACTCATGTATTGTGATCAGTACTGTATTTATCCTTTAAGTCGATTAATATAATCGGAGTTATATATACGCAGATCAGTTCACGTGAACATCTGAACCCTTTTATACCTTAATATACATAGATCTATATGTGCATCTTTATACAAAAATCAGGAACAATTTCATTCTAATTCGAAATAGACTGTTCCTGCAAAAATGTATTCTAAGTTCATCTGCGAACATGCCTAATCAACATTCTAATACACTGACCTATCTAGCATACCCGAGTGGTATTACACACTATCGCTAGCAGTCATAATGTACATGTATATCGTGTAGCATAATTATACCAATTTCAGAGTGTACGCCCGTTATCAGATATAGCTTTTGGGGGAGTACACAGCATGGTACCAGTTGTTAAACTTAACAAATAAAGGGTTTTCTCTTCCAGGCGCGTAGCTAGCCCTCTTGGTATGTGGATTCAGGATTGTGCTTGGAGGTTGGGGCATGCTCCGCCGGAAAATTTTGAAAACAAAGGTGTAATCTGGTGCGTTTCAGGCATTCTCGTGGTGCTTAAATTAGCTTTAAAAACATAAATTTTGATGTAATGAATTTGCAAACAAATGCTTAAACTCAACATAAAATTTCTATTAAATAAAGCTAAAATCTAAATCAAACGAATGCCCGAGAGCAATTTTGATATTTTTTTACATAATATTCCGATATGCTTATAGAAGTATACATAAGTTGCCGCCAATATTTAGGCTAGCGAGCATTCGGTATATAAATTGGTTGTTATAGTAGATCCTATATAATTCGTTTGCCCTTCTCATAGTATTAACACTCACAACAACACAATAGTGCGTTTAGAACAGTGCTCGTTTCTAGTATTCCGAGATGGAGCCGGTGGGAACAATGTCACAGTGTTGTTGGTGGTGAGCTGTTTTCGGCTTTGAATGCTACACTTTCTGCTATATAGTCATATTACCGCAAATGCCATACAACTCTCACCTCATGGCTGCGCCCCCAATACGCAAGGAACGATGCTTTGAGAATCTAGCTGCTTCAACTCGATGATTTGCTTCTGTGAACGTTTATTATAAGTGGTCTAGAATTCTGGAACGGCCAAGTGTATTAATGTAATATAGTAAACATAAAAGCAATAATACCTTTACAAAAACATAAATTTTACCCCCCCCCCCCATTTTTTCGTTTTAGTCTTTATCATTGATACAGTTATATGTGGTTTAATTTACAGAAACATCAAAGCTTCTCAACATCCAGCCTCTTGAAAATATAACCAATGAAAGACCCATGTACGTGTATAATGAAACATTGCACATTATATTCAACGCAATGATTTGGGTACTAGAGTGGTTCTGCTGAAAACTATATTGTGATCCCCTTTTATGGATATATTTATACTAGATTCAAACATTGTACTTCAGACTGTAAAAAGCATCAGAAAATCACTATTCTTCTAGATTGTAGAAATAAATCTATCTATCTTGAAGAATAGTGATTTTCTCATGCTGATTACAGTTTTGATTTTTCTGTAAATTAAAGTGTATAGAGCTATATTCTAACAGTCATTCAATGTCAAAACAATTATTTGCATCGTTTTTAGTATGATACTAGAATACCTTAATTACAAATTAAAACTTTGGATGGGTTCCGTGTACTTTGTATCAATCGTCGAAAAATAGACGATTCTTATACAAATGTTATAGTTTCATAGGGTATTCTAGAACACTTTCGTATGAAAATGGACAGTTTGCATGTGCAATAAATCACAGAAAGAAATTCTGTTAAAACTGAAGCGAAAAATGATCTAATGGATATGAAAGAATAATTGTTTTTCAGTTTTTGAATCTTTAAAAAAATATCTTCCGATATAGCTCAATACACTTTAAACCAACGCGTGATAAGGGACAAAACTCGTACAAATACAATTCAACCTTGTTCAGTTGCATTGTCTCCCTTAGACCTCACTACCTTGTACATGATGCCAGTCAATTTACTGCTGAAATATGGTTGGCATATGAGTGCCTTCACCCGGATTTGAACCTGGGCCGCCGGATTAGACGGTAGGCGCGCTAAACACTGTGGCACACAATACAGGTCAGGAATACTTATTAGGTGAATCAGACTCTGTTTAAAAGTGCAAATTTGTTGACAACAGAATACACACGTGTAAGCACTTTAATATAAAATGTCACATTGTCATTTTGTGATATTGGCCACAGGTGT
Source organism: Spisula subtruncata (assembly GCA_963678985.1). Lineage (NCBI taxonomy): Eukaryota > Metazoa > Mollusca > Bivalvia > Venerida > Mactridae > Spisula > Spisula subtruncata. The sequence continues at coordinate 20,954,853 of OY787672.1, read as the reverse complement.
CTGTTTATTTTAGATGACGTTGACTTATTTGCTATTGCTGTGTTCTTGTTTACATATCGCTTTACTTATGGTAAAACAAGCTTTTTCAACTTCAGTTTGGTCAATATTATAAGTTCTGATTTTCCTGAAAATATGTTCACAAGAAGCGCCTTGTGATGCAAATTTCAAATATGCATTAGTCTTATTCTAAGCAAGCGATATGTCCATGAACAAAGAATCCTGCTCATATGTTACTCACTAATTTAGCCAGCTTTCTAGTTAGATGTTTAAAAGAAGGACATTGGAAAATGATTTTCCAACCTCTCTGGTCTATTTCTGATATCAGCCATTCACGGAATCCCAACAGAAACATTCTATCAAGCTTGGTACGAAACAGATTGTACTCTGGTATGAAGTAACTCGGACAGAAACCATCGTGTAGCCATTGTTTCAATCTTTGCAGACATTTGTCGAGACAGTTTATGAAATTCCCCTCAGTCCAGTCACATATATCAGTGTTCTCAGACTCCCAAAACACGAGCATTTTCATAGTATACGAAGACATAAAATCTTCGTCAGGAAATTTAGTCTGAATGAATTCCTTCACAATAATTTTCAGAGTTATGTAGATCAATCGTTGGTACTTGTTAAATGCGCGAATTAGATGAGATTCGGCAGCCCGGAATGAAATTCTCCATTCTAAATCAGGATCTTCCGTGTTAAGCATTTTTGAACATATTGGTATAATATGAAAACCAGATTTAGCGATTTCCATAACAATTTTTTTGTTAGGCCATACTCTTCGTCTAGTCAACCACTCCTTCGCACTATTTGGCCATCCCGTAGAACAGCGAAATGCCTCAACAACATCTACGTCGAAAATTCCAAAGTATTTTTGCGAGTTCGCTGGTCCATGTGCTGTCCATTTAGGTAATAGCTTGTTAAACCAATCTAAGTATGTTAAACCTCCTTTCGCCATGGATTCATCGAACTTGGCCCTGCTTATGAACAATCGTCCATATTTGTCTGTTTTCAACCACGGTAAGTTACGTACGATGTAATCAGAATATGATTCATATGGATAATCGACAAGAGTGTCTTTATCGAACTCGTCGCCGCGGCAGTAAGGCGGGGCATAACCTCTTAGATTAGAATCTTGACAGTTCATGAACCATTCTAACCCGTTTCTGTTTGCCGGCAATGTATATTCCGCATCTTCAGTATTTGTATAGAACAGTCGCAACCAGCAGCTTCCCGGGGGCATCCGTGAAGTATCGTCTACTACTATGAACGCAACTTTATGTCCATATTTTACTCTGGAGGGAGAGGTATAAACTTCATCAAGTAGTCGCATAAAGTCAATGTCTGAATTTTTTACAAACGTATTTTCTCCATAGCTTCCATGTATCTCCGACCAGTTCCTCGGGAATCCCAGTATCCTTTTATGTATAATTTCATCATATACTTCATTGTACGACACCACCAGTCTGGCTTTCAGTGGCTTGTGTGATAAGTGTGCAACACATTGGCATAAATTTCGAGACAGAAGACGTTTCAAATTGTCGTCATTTAAATCCTGGAAGCGATTGTTTGATATACAAGCACTAGTATTAGCAACGTCTCGATGTTTGGAAACAGATGAACCCATCAACTGACTTAATTTGTCTTTTTTCGGAGTGTCAGAGAATACATATACATGTACAAGTAAGTACAAATTGACACTAACTTATAGAATAGGTATACTCCACAAAAATAACGGTACGGTAATTACATTTTACGCAACTCAATATTTAATAATGACACGTAGTTGACCATTAAATCACCAGACTATTCTTACAATGTATATGCATTGTTACCTGGCGGGGTTATATGATATAGGAAACGCATGTACATTCATACATGACGCCATATTACATTGGTTATATTTTTAGAATATCGATAGTCACCGCATATACCGCAGTGCATAACCATAAACAATGCGGTTTTCAGAACAGCGTATACGTCCAAGGAGTATGTTTCTAAATGTTTCATAATTAATTTAAAGACCTATCTCTGATAATTTTAAAGACGCACCCTTTCAACGTATAAATTCCACTCACATTGTATAGAACATCTGTCTACTTCCGGTTATCGCAATAAGACATACACATTGAATTGCATTAAAATCCCTATAAGTCATACAGTGATTGGAAGTTATGCGAGTTACCAATCGCAATAAAGCATACAAATTTAATCTAATGTATTCCATTAAGTCAGTGATTTAATTTTCACCATGTGAACTTACATTCATTCATTTTAGCGTACGTTACCTTTGCCCAAGATATGCTATGTACTTTAATTAATATGATGATATTAATTAAAGTACTGTACTAAGTACATGGATATACCAAAAATAAAAAATAAATAAAACAACCTTGTTGGTAGTGCAAAAATAATGTTTACTTTAGGACAGGAGTTATAACCTTCATTATTTAGGGACTGGGACATATGGTCGAAATAAAATATATCAAAAACCAAAATGTAATTTAGTAGTAGCCTTGAACCTCGTGCAGCCGGTGTATCAAACGAAATTGACAAAATAAATATAAATCACTAACTCCTCGACACATATTTTGTTGGAAAATGCTAAAATGACCTTTAATCTTTAATAAAACTGCAAAATCACATCAAATGACCTTTGGAATCGGAAAAAATACATGTAAACAAACACCATGTAAATTTTCAGGGAAGGGAAATAACCCCATCCATCCGGTGTAACAATAACTTTTTCCAAGTAAATTTGGTCCAGTTTGTTGACAAGCTGATTTTTTCCCGCCAAAAGTTGCACACGACCCTTTTTATCAATGGATGACGTCATAGCTGTCAAAATTATGTTTGATAAATAAACAAGCGAGCATTGAATACATGCATGTCAAACATTGCCGATTAAATAAGGATTTACTCGTAGTGAAGGCATGGTGCAAGTTTTTGTTGTGATTTCATTCAGAAATTGGTCCATTTCGTATTTATTTATTTAATTTACTCGTCAGTTATTGTAAACAATCCTGCAGGCAATGTCACGAGAAAAAGAATCTACAATTTCATGAGAAATTACATACACCGGTACCGTGGATACACCGGCTTCATGGGGTTTCACTATATAGGTCTTTGAATATATCATGGACACGTGTATTCTTTAATATATTTAGTCAAATAATACGACAGCTCTCACCATCACTAAATGTTGAACTCAAAGCGATCCAAGTTCAAACTGTATATTTATAATACAAATGTCCAAATTCAGATTTTACATAAAATTCAACGAAACCTCAAGAAGGAAGTGAATTCCAACTTGATGACTTGTTACACGTCAGAACGGTATCAGTGCTTTGTCAATTTATTGAGATACACTTTATTTCGGGGTTAGCCTACAAGTAGATCTATCTGTATTATGGCAACAATCGAACAAATAAATGATATGAAGTGTTTTGTACGGTATGACATTAATATTTGGTTTTAGGCCGACAAATGGGGAATCAATGTCATATACAATTTCATGGTAGAATTATTCAATTATGATAATCAACAATTTTATCTAAGCTTTAGAAATAAATTGCAAGTCATATACAGTATCATGTTTCATACGATTACAGTATAATATAACATGGGCGTAGGAGCAGGGGGGGCCAGGGGGGGCCAGGCCCCCCCAATGTCTGGAACGGGGGGGCCAACATATCTTTTGGCCCCCCCAATAATTCAGACGAAAAATTATAATTTACGACCTAATATATCTCGTTATAGGCAATTTGCCTTCAGTTCTTGGTTAAAACGTATCAAAATTTTTTTCCTCGCTTCGCTCGCATAATAACTTCCTTATAATTCAAATACCTATTCACCCATTGTTTGCAAAAATACACTTGTGCCATAAATTGTACTCTTAATGTCCCCCGACCCTCCTATATGACTTCGGGTCGTTGCCAATTATATATAAAGCCTTTGAAACAAACGTTTTCACCTTTAAAATTTAAATTTGATGCAAACACTTAATTGTGTTTTTGTAATAACTTAAATTCCCTGCATTAAGGTCCCTTTTGAATGCAAAATAAGGTATATCAGAACGCCTAGAATGCACTAGATTTATCGATAGTTTAGAAAATTTTCCGGAGGGCTATGCCCCCGGTCCCGTGTATATTTCAACGGATTAACTTCCAGTTAAGACGTAATTACTTACTCAAATGACCACAGAAGCCTAAACTCACAGTTAGTATATAGATGTAGGAGTGTTTTGGACGTTTGAGTACAGTTTGCGTCTAGAATAGTTTTTGTGCAAATATTGCGTGTTGACTAATTGACATAAGAAAGTTACTTTGCGAGCGTAGCGAGCAAAAAATTTTTTTACCCCAAGTTGCCAAATGTTTGGCCCCCCCAATGTTGAAGACGCTCCTACGCCCATGTATAAGTATGGGAATTAAACCACGTTAAAAATACAGCCTGGGATTTTGTATTCGTTTAGGTCCCATTAAACATTTCAATTTAGCGGTATGACACCTACCCATATTTTACTGGTGTGCAGCCTCCGTCTTTGTAAGTCACTGCCAACGGCGTATTTTTTACAGTTTTCTAACCTGTAAGGTCATTCCGATGAGATTTTATGCAATATGAAGTTAAATTTTAGTCATATAATATCTTTAGTATTGATGACACTTTTCCTGGGGTGTTCTGTTTCTATTTTCCGGGAAGGTTAACGAAGTTGACTAGTGCTCGACCATACTAGAAGCCGGATATAAATGTCAACGTGGGTTTATCTACCCACTAACATCATTCATTTATGTGTTTATCACTTATGTGAGAAGAAAGCAGTATGGTTTTGGAATAAAAACAAAAATATATGTCTGACATATCAGATATGCCTGATTTTCTCTACAGTAGACTAGATCTAAAGTAATTTAGGGGAGCGATAAAAATCGGGTCTCCACCAAGGATCGATCCCACGACCTCTAGCGTTGTAGGCGGACACTCGACCTCATCACTAAAGAGTTAACTCCACAGCAAGGCTGTTGTAAGTGGCCATATACCTACAATCACTACAGATCTAATCAAACAAACTCTACTGCAACTCGGACTGGTAAAGGTACCTTTTTTCCCTTAAAACGCATGCCTAGGTGTCGGCCCATTTTTCAATTTCTTTTTAAGTTGGTGGTGTTGTTGGGAGCAGTGGCTTCTGTAGAGTAAGCAGTCGTCTGCGAAAAACCTTACCTGTGAGGTGACGGAGCGTGGTAGGTCGTTTATGTGGCATAAGAACGATGGTTCCCTGTGGTATGCTGGAATCCATTGTTGTTTTCTTGGAGTTTTCACCATCAACTACTTCTTGCATATGTCTGGTTGTTAGAAAGTTCTTAATTCATGTATGTATGGATCCTCCAACACTGAAGCTTTTGAGTTTATATAAAAATTCATCATGAGGAACAGTATTGAACACTTTTGAGAAGTCAAATGTTATTACATCAGTTTGATGTTCTTTGTCGTTGGGTTATGATTTAGATCTTCAATTGATACAAGCAGTTGTGTCTCACACGAGTAACCCAATCTGAATCCTTGGTTGAGATTGGTCAATATATTATGCAAACACCTTGCATCATTACGTACAATTAATTTCACTACCAACAATGTTTCATTTCTATTTTCAGAAGATTAAAGTACAAGATGTTAAATAATGATTGACATAAACCAATAATGCAAAGATGACCGCAGTTGACGTCAGATCTATCTGAAATGACAAAAGACAACTTACTTAATACATAGATATATCTGAACGATAGTCCTGTCGTATGTTTAGAATCGCATAAGGTTCTCTGGCAATGCCGTGTTGCCATACCACTCAATAGAATTTCATGAATTGTAGATTTGATGTATGCTTTGATTTTGTGTGAACTACTTTGACTGCTCTATCTTCAATGATGGCTCATACATTAGTATGTGTAAAAAGAGCTGACAGTATTCTTGACTATGCTGTTTATAGCCGGGATGCTGCCCCTATTACATTTGAAGGTAATTGGTACTGTCTGTCTCTCAGGAAAGACCCATGTACAGGCCACTCTCAGTATTTCGTCATTTGTGGATTACCAAAGGTGGATATATCAGAGTCTGAGGATATGTCGGATACTGAAGGTACAAGTAAATGTCAGTGTGATAAACAGAATGCAGAGGAACCTTGCCAATTCTGTGATAGAAAAATTGCTCAAAAATTTTCTTTCATGTTATTAAATGTGGATTATAAAATCTGTTACAAAGTAGCATCAAATGTAGCTTGGTGTTGTTTTCAAGAGGTGCTACACTCAAGAACATTCAGGAAACGTTTCATTTCCTACATGAAAACTACCTGTCGAATACATGATGTACGTCATGAAACTTGTAACTGTGAGGATGTTTATAAGGTGATAAAATGTGGCATTGAGTTACCATTGCTTATTGAAGTGTGCCTTAAGGAGGAACAAGCTGTGATCAATGTGTGCCATGCTTGGTAAGTCTCTTGTTATCGTGCACACTGCACAGGCTAATTTATAATATCTGTCTCACTTTTCAAATGTAGGGGATTTGATATATGTTTTTGGACACCTTGGAAATCCCACATCTGTTTATAATATTGATTATGACGCAATGGCATGAACATAATAATTGTCGTTTGTATAAAAATATAGAGGATCTATCACAAGTTGTCAATTGATATATATTTATATTAAACATGTTTTGGAAATTATGTATATTTTTTCCTGAACAAGTTTAATATAAATAAATCAATTGACAACTCGTGATAGATTATATCATATGACAATAAAAATGCAAAATACGCATCCAATTATTGGAAAAACACACCCATGTTGTATAACTTATATCACATATGTTACATTATACTATAAGATTATACATACTCGCTATACTATCCAGGATACAAGGAAATTTATATGATATAAGATAAACTTTGTCATGTTGACTTTCAAATGGTATATAATTCACATATACCTTGTACAGTACCAGAAAGTTACAATCTCTCTAGAGAAGCCCTCTGTAGAGCAAGAGTCTCTCTATAACAACACCATCAAAATTGCACTAAGTGGCTATTTACTACAAAGTTTACCTCTGTTGAGCAACAACCTCTAAACAATGACCAATATTTGCAGTTCCCAAAGGGTGTTGTTCTGTGGTTTGAAACTCTGATTTTACTCGGTCAGATATAGAGATTAACAGTATCTTCCGAATGTGAGATTATTGCAAACCATTGAATGTGTTCATATAATTATATTGTAATTAGCTTGTACATGTATCTGATAGCCTTTCAAATGTCAAGACTCATCTATTCCCATTGTAATATTATTTTGTATGTTGTTGTATGTAGAATGTTTAACAAATTTCTTATCAAGCTCATTCCAATTATTCTAGTACATTCTTATTTGTATTCTTCTTCCTCTTATAATAATACAGTTTAAAATAATAATAATGCAATGTAATACTGTAAAATAATTAATTTTCGTGGGGTATAGTATTAAATGTTGTGGTTCATCTTCTACCACAAAATTTTATCCCATCAAACAATAACTTTGACCTTTGTATTTAATACCTGAAATGCAAAATACACAAATTAAAGTCCTATCGAAATGGTCTTTTTTTACCAAAACCACCAAATTTTGTCCCATCGAAATAAAATGATTTTACAGTAATCATAATTCTTATTATCAATATAATTATGATACTCTTCCAAATGTTCAAACTTTCCCTTTGTAGTATATTAAAGAATGTTCCTTAAATTTTTTGATTTCCCAGGTGTTATAGACTTGAAGGTTTGGTGAAGAAGAGATTGATACTGGAGGAAACTATGGCATGGTTGTCAACTCTAGGTGGTGGATTCTCATCTCTTGGAGATTATTTCTTGTCATTTGTAGGTATATTTCTTGTCATTTGTAGGTATTTTTTGTACCATAGTTTATTCTCATTTATTTTATTTTATACTTGTGAAACAAGTTTTATATGCCTAGCCAAGCATAACCTCATTTTGCCAAGTCAGCTTTCTGCTGAAACTTGGCAGGTATATCGGTGCCTCGAACGGGATTTGAACCCAGTTTGCCAGATTAGACTGCAAGCTACTGAGGCACAACTTATTATATTATTTCGATCACACTAAAAATCTGCTATAGTTTTATAAATTTCTGCTATGTCTTGAATTATTTACTAGTACTTTATAGCCGGATATATTCACAGTATACATGTATATGGTATATTTGCAGTCTAAATAAAACAAGAGGGCCCAAAGGGCCCCAGGTCGCTCACTTGTCACACTTTGGTCTAAGTGTCAATACAACTTACTTTCAGACTATATTTCATGAAGATTGGATCAAAATTGCGACCTCTTGAGTGTAAACAAGGTTTTTCTACGATTTGACCTAGTGACCTAGTTTTTGACCCACACGACCCGGTTTTAAACTTGACCTAGATTTTATGGAGAACAACATTCTGACCAAGTGTCATGAAGATTGGATCAAAACGGTGACCTCTGGAGTGTACACAAGGTTTTTCTACAATTTGACCTAGTGACCTAGTTTTTGACCTCACATGACCCAGTTTCACATTGGTCTTGATTTCATAGAGAACAACGCTCAGACCAAGTTTCATGAAGATTGGATCAAAACGGCGACCTCTGGAGTGTACACTAGGTTTTTCTTAGATTTGACCTAGTGACCTAGTTTTTGACCCCACATTACCCAGTTTCAAACTTGGTCTAGATTTCATGGTGTACAACATTCTGACCAAGTTTCATAAAGATTGGATCAAAACAGTGACCTCTGGAGTGTACACAAAGATTTTCTAAGATTTGACCTAGTGACCTAGTTTTTGACCCCAAATGACCCAGTTTTGAACTTGGTCTTGAATTCATGGAGAACAACATTCTGGCTATGTTTCATGAAGATCGGATCAAATTGGTGACGTCTAGAATGTACACAAGGGTTTTCTATGATTTGACCTAGTGACCTAGTTTTTGACCCCACATGACCCAGTTTCAAACTTGGCCTAGATTTTATGGAGAACAACATTCTGACCACGTTTCATTTATATTGGATCCAGACGTTGACCTCTTGAGTTACACAAGGTTTTTCTAAGATTTGACCTAGTGACCTAGTTTTTGACTCCACATGACCCAGTTTCAAACTTGGTCTAGATTGAATGGAGTCCAACATTCTGACCAAGTTTCATGAAGATTAAATCAAAACAGTCGCCTCTAGAGTGCACACTAGCTTATTGTTGACGGACGGATGCTCACCTTGTCACTATTTGACAAGTGAGTTAAAAAAAACATGTGGTGGAGGCACTACTAAGACATTCTGAGTTTGTGTTGGATGTATGTCTGAATGGTCACAAGTTCTGTCAACGCTTGTTCTCCTTAATCATTAGCTGGATGTTTATGAAACTTCATGTGAATGCTTTGTCCCTAGGATAGTTGTGCATATTATCAGAAAATTTAGATCAGCATGTATTTGCTTGAGTTATGTCCCTTTTTGGGTAGGTGTATGGTTATTGTGTCACTTCCTATCAATGTGTTTATTACAGTCTGAGCAGGCAGGAAAGATATCAGTTACTCAACTACAAATTGCTATGGAGATGGGAGATCCAATAATGGCTTCAAAATGTAGAATGTTCTATGCACTAAGTCTGATGCAGGCTGGGAAACTAAGACACAGCAAAAATATGCTCAGGTGAAGTGTTCATCATATTTATGTCCACCCTTCATCTTTCATGATGGGGTATATAGCTTTGCACATGTTGGTCAGTCTGTTGGTAAGTTGGTCGGTGCTTAAAATGGTCTCTGTTCAATAACTCACAAGTACTTTGCTCTAGGATCTTTAAACTTTACATGGAGGTCAGTAGGTCTAATGTCAAGGTCTCTGTATTCTATATCATTTCAGTCTATTTGGCTGCAATGGGGTATACATGTTTTACAAACATCTCTTACATACAATAAAACCTCAATTATGGCAAAACACCCATCAGGGTCCTTGAAAACAGGTCTTTTTATTGAGTTGGTCTTTATATTAGTGTTAAATAAATAGCCGGTTTCAAGTTCATATAGACAATTAACTGGCTAGATGAGAAACGTGAGAGAAATTGAATCAATTGTCAGAATTTCAGATTCATTACATAGACAAATTTGCCCAGATCTTCAAAATAATCTCTATTAGAAATCTCAGGTCAGCTTGAGATTTGCTCAAGTTAGAATCTAAATTTTGAGTAATCTGATGTACAACCTCCTTTAAATGCTACTGTAACCAAGTCAGTATAATGTGTCTGTTTTTAGGATGCCAGAGTTCATCGTCCCATCAAAATAAATTAAAAGACACAAGACAATATTTGATCAGCGTTTTTCCATGTCTTTGCTAAGTACCTGTAAAGGTACTTTCCCAATCAGGAATAATGACCATTTTACCCAATTTAACTGTAAAAAATCTAAAAAAAACAGAAACAATTAACCGTGAAGCTACTATTATAATTAGAAAACATGGGAAATTTGACTTTTGTTCCACATTCAACAATTTATCATCTATTATATGATACAAAAATTATTACTTAGACATTTAAATGTATTTTATTGCAGTTTATAAGTCAGACCAAAATATTCCCAATATCATGATTTCCCATACAAAGTTCCCAATTTCAGGATTTTATGCGCAAAAATATTCAATTCGACTGGTGCCCGGTACTTTCCCAAAATGGCAAGAAAAAACGCTGGAGATATAGTTCAGATTGAGATACTTTGAGACATTTGTAATTCTTACTTAATTAATTCTTAATATTCAATATGTTTCTTTGGAAATTATAGCAATTATATCCTTGTTTAATATTTGTTTTGGTATTGCAGAAGAGAGTATAAAATTGCTGAACAGTATAAAAACAGAGACTCCAAACTTGAAGATATTTGTCTCGGAATGTGGAGCAAACTACAATACTTCTACTCAACAAGAAAAAACCGAAGCATTAATTCCAAAAAGTCAATACATGTAACTACCTTTTTACCCAAGTGTTGTTTGCATACAGACATACCAGTAGACAGCCAATCAAATGGCGGCAAAGAAAACCAACTTCTTATAGCATCTTGATGCATGTATTATTACTTTATTTATTGAACAATGTTAAAGAGATGTGCATAATTTTTTTCTATCCACTGGCTGTTGAAAACAATGTTCATTTTGCAGAAATTACAAATTTACGACCTCTATAATAACACTTTGCAAATTTCCTGAAGCTGATATTGACTCTAAATAAAACCTCTCTATAGCAACAACCTCTGTACAATGGTCAATATTTGCTGCTGCCAGAGGGTGTTGCTCTATGTGGACAGAGATTGAACTATATTACTAGCATTCCCTGTGGACGTTGGATTTTGTTAAAAATCAGCAAGATTTCCATTAAGTCTCAATTGCTCCCACAACTTTTTTTTCCGATCATCCATTACATACAATGAATTATGGAACCTTTAGGCTGTTTCTTAACAAATGACCAATACTCGACGATAGAATGTTAACTGTATCTGTCGAAATATTAGAACACATATTGCATTAGCAAAGAGTTGCTCCCCTTAGTCATGCCTTTATTGTTTACAAATTGGAATTTTGTCAACACACCATCTGGACGTTATATTACATTTTCTTCCATCTTATGGTGTTTTCCTCATTTGGGAATCAACTAACTTGCTCAAATTGCATCTTTCTGCAGAAAGGTTACCAAGTTATAGCTTATTAAAATAGCAGTTTGAGACTTAATGTGACTTTAACAAATACCTTTTGAAACAAACTTGAAAGTTTTTTAGGGTGTATAAAATAATGGTAAAGCTAGCAGGGAAAAGGTACATTGATATTTAGTGGTATGTCATTTCAACAATTTTCAGGAAATTTAAATATCTGTTTATGGACATAACCTACCTCATCATTGTAATGAAGTTTGTTCTTTTTCATAAATGGCCAGACTTGGTTACTTGTACAAGGTGTTTCATAATATCTGTTCCTTTAGTAGCATAGGCATTTAATTTAACTTGGCATAGATGATTGATTTGCTCTAATCAATGTAAAAAGAAATGCCAAGCTTAGCCTTTATTTGCCAGCCAGCCTTCTGCTGAATAGGGCTGGCATATGTGTGCCTCCACCCGGATTTAAAATTGGGTCGCTGGATGTGGCGGGAAGCATGCTTACAACTGAGCTACAGAGGCCCCAGGTAAACAGAAGAAAAGTTTGGAAAGCATCCATCTTTAATCGAAGTGAGACTTAAGATCAACTGCCTTATTTTGAAGATTTACAAGCTACATGAAATTTTTTGACACCCCTGCATTACAACCTAATGCCTTCAGAACATGCTTGGTCTCACCTGACTGTTAGACATATGCATATACCAATAGAAAGCTAACATTATAAGTTATATACAACTAGAAATGTGTCCACAGGACAACGATGCTTAGTGTTGTCGTCAGGTACCAAGTCTTTTAACATTTTACCTTCAAGTGTGACCTTGACCATTGAGCTAGGGCATAGGGTATAGCGCATGACACTTTGTCTTGCTGTGGTCAATATTTGTAACAGGTTATATTAATATGTAATAAAAAATGACAAAACTGCAGAGCACACACAATTCACATGCTTATTTGAGCCTTTGACCTCTAAGTTTGACCTTTGAGCTAGGGACTTGAATATGACACATTGTCTAGTTATATTCATATCCATGACAAAGGACACACAATGCACATGCCTTTAATCTTTGAGCTAGGGACCTGGGTCTTGTGCATGAAACATCATGCAGTTGTGGTGAACATTTGTGCCAAGTAATATGAATATCCAATAACAGATGACAAAGTTACAGAGCAAACAAGATGTACAAACACTCACACACACAGGGTGAACGCTATATACCCTTCCACCATTTTATGTTGAGGGCATAATAAAATATTAGCTTTTCACTGATATATATGTCCTGTGAGATCGAATATTTTATCATGGCATTCGGTTGTAATAGTGACATGTAGTATGACACAATCTGTATATGTCTCATAGTAAAGCAGATACATTTTTTGTAAGTATCATTGGCGAATTTGACTCTAACCTGACACTTTGATTAGCATAATTCAACAGTCGATATGTTGTCTGTATTTATAACCTCGATTGTATGTTTTCATAGTCTGGGAGTATCACGAAGAAGCTCGAGATGTAATACAAACACAAATTCGAAATACCGATATTGAATGATTTCCTTGTGGTAATGGATATATTCAAAGCAAGAAACTTGTAATATACATAATATCATATATAAAGGTCAGGTTCGTGTCAAATTCACCAAGCTGTATAAATCTTCATATATCGTAAACTTTGTTGAAACTGAATACTGCCATGATGCTATGTTATTAATCTATGTTAAAGTTTGATGATATATGTTAATAGTTTATATTAAAGTTTGAAGATAAATGTATATGTTATTAGTCTATGTTAAAGTTTGTTAAGTCATTGTAACATTGATCATTACATAATATTTAAGATACTAGACATGCTTGTGTTTTGATTTCTCCTATTATGAATAAATCCGACCAATTAGTGCAGGTGGTTTAATTATACATTGGCACAAGACAGGAGAATTTTTTATAAAAAGCTGTGGCCTATAATATATACTTAGACTAAAATAAGATTATAGGCCACAGCTATGTGTAAAACTGTTTTTTCCAGTCTACTGCCAGTGGGACTATACTGCCGGTACTAGATATTTTATCAGGTTCAAGAAATTTACATTTCGAGTATTTTGACAAATTGAATATATTGTATATGAACTGGTGAAATTTTCAGAAACATAATGTTACATCTGCAATATTGCAAACATTGTAAATGAATAAAAATTGCTTCATAATGTGATGCATAAGTGCTTCCAGCTACCCTTAATATTCATGGTACATTCAATCAACTGTGATAATAGATTTGGGATATGTTATTTTGAAGTTTGATATGTCATTGTGAATATGTTATTTGGCATTTTCGGCCTTGCTCAATATGAGAACAGAAAGAGACTATAATTTCCACTCTTTTCTAGCAACCTTTGCTTAGACCTGCAAATAGGGCTTATCAGTTACCAGGAAAAAGATGACATTGTAACTGTACATCTGATCTCAAATGTATCACATGAACTTATCAATATTTATTAGCAGTTAAGATGATTTTTCCATAGTTTCTCAACGTTAATCAGTTTAGTTAATTCAACGTAAGATGGATATAATGGATATATACATACATATTGATTTCCTGGGGCCTTATTCACCAACATTCTAAAAGTGAAACTCAGACTTCGACTTAAAACTGACAACATTAATAACCAGTACCATTTCTTTGCAATTAGATTGAACCTAGTGAAATTTTATCTTATTATTTGTTGTTACTCACTGAAAATGTATACATTTTTGTACCTGTTGATATCAAAATCGGTTCATTTATAACAACATTAAAGTGAATAGAACATTTGACAATGTAAAGTAAGTCTGAGTTTTAAACTGACAGCGTTGGTGAATAAGGCCCCAGAATCCTATCAAAGTTTCTGTGCTATATCTGTCGCACAGATTATCTTTTTGTCTGATAAGCATCTAAACAGAAGTCGGAGAAATTTCTGAGTAAAATTTCCAAAAGTATGCCAGCAAAACAAGGCAATTGGGAATACCGGTGTATTGATTTTTGCATAGGTTTAAACATTAACATTTGTACATGCATAGATATCTACACTATTTGCTGAGAAAACAATCATTCCTTTTGGAAACATGACTATGTGCAATACAAATATTTCTACTTGGAGTAAGTTTTTCACAAAGATGATTTGTGAATATTACCAACACTGGACTGAGGTAGTCTTGTTCTATATGTTATATGGAGATAATTGTCAGTTGTTTGGTACTGGTCTATTATCAATTCTAGGAATAGTGCATAACTTAGCTGTCAATGTTAAACATGTATTACCAAAAATAAATGTTTAATATGAAGGAGCATTTCGCTGCCTTAGAATGAGAAGGTCCTAAGTGCCACTTACGACCTTATAAGACTAATGCATCTTTGAAATCTACATCATCAGGCGCTTCTTATGAGCCTATTTTCATGAAAATCAGTACTAGTCATGTTGGCCAAACTGAAGTTGAAAAAAGCTTGTTTACCATAATTTAAATAAGGAGTGATTGTCAGGCTTGAATTTTATAGTTACAACGTTCTCATTCAAAGCCAGCAATTTAGAGACAACTCACTTTGAAATAGTTCCAGAATTAAATCCGGCAATGTACAGTTTATTATACTCACACTCAAATGAGTTGTTGGGGAATATATATATACGAGGGTCATTCAATAAATTCGTGGACTGGACTCGTCATTTTAATACACATTGGCACAGAGAATAACTAATTACATCACACTAAACTACAGCCTTTCTGACACAAGTGCAGAAAATTTTGCACAAAAATACGCATTTTTAAAGAAAATATGGCTAAAATAAAACTATCACCTTACCGCAACCACCACACAACGTAAATATATTCTGACGTCAGCGACGTTATTGGCGTTTTGCTATTTCTCAATTGGTAAATCCGAAATTGAAGTATGTCATTAATATCGAATTAAACACAAATATTTAAGTTGTATATTATTAAATAGATCTACCACAACATTTTATGTATTCAAAGTTAAGGATTAAGCTGGACTTAATGGTTGTATGATAAATTGAAACGCATCGCACATTTTTACTGGTGTTCCCAAGTCAAACGTCCTTACGTTTTTAAATTTCGTTCGATCCCTGTATCAATTTTAATACCATGCTGCTCAGAAATTTGATTTTGTCACTAAAACACAGGGACACTGAATACTGCATCCTTTCCGTTTGCTCTCATTAGCAGCTTATGTGTGTTTGTTGTGTATTTCCAAGACAAGTGCACGATTTAATAGTTGCACGAATTTCCTGGCGTAAATTCATCGATATTTTGACGTAACTGAAAACGTAAAAGGCATAGATCAAATACTTTTCAATTCAATCTCAAACGTCCAAACAACTTAATAATTTCACAAAATATTATGATAATATCTTGCAATAATCTGGCAAACATATGGGAATATAAACAAAATTATTTGGAGTTTATAACTAGTTGAACGAGTGAAAAGGATACGTTACGTCGGTCGGGGGTGGTTGCGCGTTACTATGGTAATACAACGGCTGGTCACATGCTACTGTGTTGCATAATCAGAGATAAATTTGTATCTATGGTAGGTAATTGATAAATGTTTATAATGATATAAGAAATTATTATTTAAACATGAATATAATAAAATGAGAACGATTGTCTACGAATATATTGAATGACCCTCGTATATATAGATTCAGCTTGTGTGCATGTCCAACTAGCTGTCTGTAGACTCAATCTTGTAGACTCAACTTTTCTACAGTTTTGGCAGATTTTCCTCCAAGCTTCAACAAATAGTCAACGTTTGTACCAAAATGAATTGACTAAGTTAACTTCCATGAAATATCAAACACTGCTTTCTAGAGGTAGTGGATGTATAATATATAATACATGAACTGTGGTTTATGAGGCAAGGTTTCAACTGCTTTCATAGTCAAACTTTAAAGAACCAAGTTATCTAGTACATCGTACATGTTCGTCACCCTAGTACATGTTCGTCACCCTTGTACATATGTTAGGTATGATCACCATATACAAGTGTAATTGTAATTGCGCTGTCATTCTGTTCAAAACAGTCACACTGTGCAAAAGTACCGACTTCTTCCAAACATGGTTCTGTTTCCATGGCGATAGTTAACCATTGTTTCGGCCTATCAAAATGAATCCTGGCCAATATACCTCCATATCCTGATCCTTGAAGATAACATCCAATCTATAACATAGGAAACAAATCATGAACATTCCAAAATATATTGTATTTTCATAGGACAGTGTTACATTTGAGCAATGAAGGGGATGGCATAAATATACAAGGGGTAATCAATAAATTCGAGAACTTTCCTTCTATCTTTAGAAATATTGGTAATCGTTATCGAGTAATGTAATTACCAGCTGCTGATCAATCAATTATCTCGCGTTTAAACTTATCAACTGTATTGTAACCAATGTGAAGCGCACGCATTCGAGCATCTCGGGCTTAACGCAATCTCATAGCAACGACATGTCAGCGAATCGATACTTTTTATCCATCTTTAAATACTAGATTCCAAAGTAGCAAACAATGACTTATTTCTGTATTAAAAGTAAAACAATATGTACATGGGGCTGGACATCAGTACAGAAAGGAGCTAGATGCTGATCAAATGGTGGTGTTTTGAATTACTTTACGTGGCGTCCAACGTCAGTCGCCCCTTGTATGAATCAAACTGTTTTTTCATTAAATCATTTGGTCGGAGATAATCTTACTCAGGATGATGACTATAAATTTGCTTTTGACCCTTACTGACAAAATAAATAGGAAGATGTTGGTAGCCCAACTTGTGAGCAGGGAAGTTAATATGTTAAAGGTGCTTGAGCGGCTTAGCAGATGAAAAGAGCCATAGCAAATTGGTAACTGAACTTATATGTTGATCACCCCACATAATGTCCAGAAACGCGTGTCAAATTGACATGCACTTATTCAGTTTCACATATTGGCATATATATATAGACTCATTCAATGTTGAGTTATAATTATATTTATAAAACCCTATCTAGACATTCGTGACAACATTTTTACTCAAGCACAGGCCATTAGCATCGTGATTTCATTAAGCGTTTTATACGGGGATGGGGGATAAACATCAATAAATACAAACTGTTTCTTTATTTGACCTAGATCCTTAGCTTCAGGTTGTTGCTTCAAATAGCTTCTCCATGACGACATTGAAGATATGTAACCAACAAATGCATCAGTGGGCATACTCTTATGTATCTGCAAGTCATCATTCACGATTCTGAATTCAGATAAAACAAATAATGGTTTAAGTGTAACATATTGAAGTAGTTACCTACTGAAGTATTTTATAAGTCCCACAGCGGTCGTGATTACTTATGTACTTTGACTTTGAACGACAATTTTTTTCTCCACACTTATTTTTTGTGTGTTGAACTCGATCACAGTATATCAACTATAGTTTTATGGTGTAAACGATGTGTACAAAACCTTCATATTTAAAGAGTTACATAGTTCAGACTGGCAAGTTTCAAAAATAATATGTCTTTGTCTAGGTAATGTGTATATCGACGGTGCCGAACCAAAACCCCGTAACTCAATTTTGACGCAAAAACTTTTTTGCCGCATCTGCTAGACGTCCCGAGCATTTCTATCTTGTCGCCATCTAAGTAACGCGAGTGGCTATTTAAGTGGCGACAAGACAGAAATGCGCGGGACGTCTAGCAGATGCGGATGCTGCAAAAAAAGTTTTCGCTCCAAAATTGAGTTACGGGGTTTGGGTTCGGCATCGTCGATATGTAAGGCCTTCTTATTAGTAATTAGCCTATTTCGGCCCAAATATCGACGGTGCCGAACCAAAACCCCGTAACTCAATTTTGGCGCGAAAACTTTTTTTGCAATATCATCAACAGTGATAAACTCGGTCAATTCATGTATAAAAAGTATTACAACATACAATACTGTTATTATACACTGGTATTACATTTTACAATTTGGAAATGGTTGGTCCATATTCCTGTAATGTTCATCAACATGTTGCCTTTGATCAGCGCTATACGTTCCCAGAAGTCCCTTGTAAAACTGAAAGATAAAATACACAATGGACTAATGGACTAGCAGTTTAAAATACGGAGTTGAAATTCACATTAAAATAGATGTATAGACTAAGCTTGTCTGGAAATAGTCACCAATTCATCTAGTATGTGACTACATTATGCACCAGTCAGTTGCATCCACGCCCCCATCCCCGGGGATGGGCGATGCCTGGACGGCCGGGAAAAATTTAGGTGAGCACAAACGATATATATGTACATAATTGTAATTGTACCTTTGTAAAAACGTCTTGAGCAGAATGGTTGTTGATTATACAGGAACCATAGCCATAAGCAGCAAACACGCCATCTGATTTTAACACACGTCTTACTTCCGGATAAAATAAATCTAAATCAAGCCAATGTAGTGCTTGAGCTATAGTTAACAAGTCCACTGACTTGTCTTCAAGAAATGAAAGGTCTTCACCAGGGCCTACTTTGAAAGATAGATTGTATATATCCTTTGGAGCACTAGCAATTTGTTGCTGACTGACGTCATATCCGACCACTTTTTTGAACAATTTACACAACGGTACTGTGCTTTGTCCACTACCACAACCAACGTCCACTGCTAATTCGAGTTTTTTTGGTGTGTCATTGTCTATATGACAGGATTCGGCTATAATCTTGTAAATCCTTTCAGAATACGTAGGTCTAAATTGAGGGTAGATTGTAGCCTGCTCCGTGTCCTCATAAAATCTGACAGACATCTTGATCTTGTGAGCTTATAATTTAATTCTTGCAAGATCGTTGACAAGTTAACACGTTTTACCAACTTTCAGGCACTCATTTTATAACTCGTTAACATCAACGATTTAAAACTCGTCTACGATACATCCACATGGTTCAGTCAGTTGGCATTCTAATTATGGTTTTCTCCTGGCATTTATAAAAAAGACTATAAACTTTATCGACTCCATATTAAAGAGCTTCATTCTGCTGCAATTAGTCATTCAGGTTACCTAATTAATAATCACATATACTTGTAGTTAAGTCTTAATCTCAGATCAGACCTTTTTCTTGGTATTGTCTGAGGCCTTTATTCTGCCTCAAAATTGGTTCCCAATTGCTGAAAAAAAAATCCCAATTGCTGAAAAAATCCCAATTGAAAAAAAAATCCCAAAATTATGAATCCAAAATCATGAAAGCCAAGTAAAGTGTTTCTTTAAGTAAAACCAATGAACTATTTACAAATACACAAATGAAATCGTTGGTGTCAATAATTTGGAACAGTAAAGTTCATTCTATTTTTAATGCCCCTATTCAATCATGGTCCAAATAAATCCTAATTTTTGCAACTTATTCAATTAAATTGCTTCCCAATTTCGAAAATTTAGCGACGCAAAATTCCCAAATTCGGCTGGGGCCTTTTTCCCAAAAAGGGCAGAAAAAGGTCTGCAGATACATTGTTCTATACAATACAACACGGTAAACTTTGTAAACAGCAAGGCTATTTGAACTTATATCAACTAAGAGAATTAAGATTATCATGTAAACTCAAGTAAAATATCAGTCAAAAAAATAACAGCGCTAAATCATTCACATATGATAAACTCAACATTTCAAGGCATTTATCAAAAAGTATCCACTGAATTTACATTTAACAATATACACTAATTTAATTCGTGATTTAAATCACTTATTTTAACATTTTGAATAAACTGCAAATGGTGTAAATATTTCAAAGAGAGAGAACTCGTGGTACATGTGCGTATGTTTAATTTCAAGCTACACAGTCTTTTGTACTAACGAAATGTAACTCTCGAATTAAGACATCTCTTGATATCAAGGTCCCAATAAAAAGTTCTAGCAATTTAAGTAGTAAAAATCTAAGACATTATTTCCAAAATAACCAGTCTTTAGTCACGGCATCTTACTGACATGCTGATGCTGGATGCTTATACAGTGGGTGGTGTCACGTGATGGTTGCATTTCGTCTCTTCTAATGGCGGCGCCCATGGCAAACAGGTAATTTGCTATTTTCTGTCTTTTGAATACGATATGTTTAACTTTTATACTTACCATGTTTTGCCAAAAACGTTCGGTTTCCATTGATATCTTGATTTTGACTGTAGATGGCGTTGTTTTTGTGATAACCCTGTGCACAATTTCGAATTGAGGACTTTCTGTTATGAAAACCGCGATTGCATTGGGTCGCAACGCAAACAAAGTCATGTTTCATGTCAAATACCGGATTTATCAAGATTATATTCGGTTGTATACTGTATGTTCTCACTGCACAACATCGTATCTTTGTCCTATTTGTTCAGTATTTAGAATCAGTTCTACGATTTTATTTGAAATAATGAATATAGATTACATTGGGCAACATATACTGCATGGTGTAAGGACTAGCCAAATTCTGAAATCATGTGCCTGTCGTTATTTTAGTGTAGGCTCCCTGCCTCAGACCACTAAGACTCCTCTATCTATAGGGATGCGATCTTTTGTTATATTCAGTCGAGTGGATAATTATATGGTCTGTGGATTATAAAGGATACTAAACTGCTCTGAACAACGTACGTACAGGTCAGAATAGCTCTATCATGGCGAGCAGCCGATGGAGGCAGACGACAAGTATTGCAATATCAGTTTCAGACAAAGACCTGTTATTTTTCACATGTATGTTTTATTCTGTTCTTATCATAATGATAATTATAAGAAAATCGGTCAGGGAAGGTAGATCTAGCACTCAACTAAGCCGATTACAGAAAACATAATAAAACACCACATACCACAAATACACGCGGTAAAATGCCTACACATATCAACCGAACGAGAATATGAAATATCCAAGTCCCAACAATTAATTCAAAAGCTGATACATGTATACATGTACCAAGCCCAGTTCATTAGACATAATCCTCTTCATAGAAATGTTAAGTTATCTATTCCAACTACTATGTGAATGGCACAGCCTTGTATAAGTTTGTAAATTATCAATGGAATCATACTGAAGTTGTAGCAAAAGTCCACGTTACTTTGGATCATCCCTCGTGCGGTAATATTTATAAATCTTGTATTTCCTGTCTTCCTATCAACATGAACACTCTCCAGTACACATCTATATTACCTCCGCTGTAAATATCGTTCAATCTGCAACAATACATTATTTGATGTTAACCTCCTTACGACCTTCTGGTTCTAAGCCAGCGATATGTAGTGATTGAGCGTCCGCTTCGAATGCGGGAGGTCCCGAGTTCGATCCCAGGCCGCATCATGCCAAAGAGGAAAACAAATGAACCAGAAATGTCATTGCTTGACGAACAGCATAAAAGTGAAACTAACTTCTCTTCTCTGATACCCTCGCGATGATGGATAACATCAAGAGTGAGGTGTCAAGAGTAATTAATATAAGTTTGAAAAAAAACACATTATTTATAAAAAATGAAAGTGTGTAGAAACTAATTATGTTATAGATACAGTACTAGTTTTTAATCAAAAGTGTCCTCTTACAATAGTTATAGGATAGTTTTGTAAGGACTATCAAGAAATTGTCCGAGGCGAAGCCGATGATATTTGTTGCTCGTCGTCACAAAACTATCCTATAACGATTGTAAGAGGACACTTTTGATAAAAAAATTGTACTTTATCTTACTTATACAAAAAGTAAATGATCTCCAGAGAGACAATGATTAGCACAATCAATTATAGCACAATTCAAGAGCAGAACACATATTGAATTTTAGAAAATATGACTATGTAACAAAATAACCTTGGCCTAACACATCTGAGGGATTAACTGTCAAATAGATTGAGTAAAAATCAAGGACCTATTAATACAACATATAAAAGCTAAGATTACACGAGCAATTATTTTTCACATTAATGGATTAAGGCTTGATGCACAAAGGTATATAGCATATTATTTGTCTTCATTTTTTTTTAAATAGATGGTTGTCATTGTCATGGAATTATTTATAAAATTATTGTTTATTTTCAAACAGGATCATGTTAGCCGATTCTTATATATATCTAAAACTGCTCGGTTGATTTTAAGACAGTGTGTTTTATTTTATAGATATTAAAAAAATATTTGTATTATAATAGCGCCGTAAAGAATTGACACATGTTCTAATTTAAACCTTCATTTTCATGGGGCTACATAATTTGATGATTACAAACTACAATATAATATTGTTTTCGAGTGATTCTAAGTGGCATCACGTGTGTTCATGAAAACAAGTAGAAAGTTATAACTGCTTTCGGTCATTGTATAATAATAATTCAGGATTCTTGTCGGTTGCACAATGTATATTATCTTTTTTTATACATTATTTATAGGTTTGCTGTATTCCTCCTGATAACCAATAGCGTAAAATCATTCAATTTTGATGGATTTTGCACTCAACTTTGTGGACAGCAGTATTAAAGGATTAGCAATTGCCCTATAATTGTTGGGGTGTAGATAAATAGTGATTATTTTGTTTTAGTATTTAGTTCAACCGAGACTAAAAAGTATAATATAAAAAATTAACGCTACATTTCTTTGTTTTATAATTAAGTTTCACAAAAGACACTAATTAAAATGTAATGTTGCAAATTTGATAAGTTTACAGTAGCACAGTCATGTTCATCCCTCGTGGCGTGTTTTTACAATTTTTAGTCTTCAGGCAAACAGTAGTGACATATATTTAACTGCGTATGTGGTTATGCAAATCTGAAATAGTTTAAAGCTTAAATTGACCAATCATTTTGTGAGAAAACGTCTCACGAAAGTGTACATTTACAGAAATAATGTACACTTTATGAATGGAGTCAGTGGGCATTACGGAGTATAATGTTTAATGCCGAAATAAACTTTTGTATTGTATACACAAACTTTTTTCTAAGCTGTTCCAAACCGTCAGATTCCGGATGTTTCTTCAGGTAACTTCTCCATGCCGACATTGTAGACAAGTACCCAACAAATGCATCGACAGGCATGTTCCTGTGTATTGTAACATCATCACTGTCAATCCTGTAAACAAGATAAGGTCAAACTTAGAATATGGATGTGTTTCCTCTTCACAACACAAGCAGAATTGGCATGACGCAAGAGCAGAGATCGCTCCTCCTGATTGTTTATCGAAGGCTGCTTGGCGAAGATTTTCAGGTTAATCCATGCGACTATGTGATTATAATTCACCGTTAAAACTGATTTAATTTGTATTGATTGACAACCGGCGTAATGTCAATTAGAATGGGTAGTAAGGAAGGTTGAATATTGTAATGTTTCTTGAAATGACATCAGATTAACGTTACATGTTTATCGTGAACATAATTTAAATCCTGCTATTTTGCGGTACTGGTCTGCATAAATACTAGTAGTCCGTTTTCAATCCGACCATGCTCCAGCTAAATAAAACAAAATACCACATTTCACCAAGATAACATTTCCTAGCAACAAAAGTGACGTTAAACTATCCGGACATCAAAATGAAGAACGGGTATTTTTTAAACAACGCAAGCTATCTTATACAAGGAGATATCCAGACACACATTTCAAATTGAAACAGATAAAAACATAATGTCAATTCAAACAGGGAAGTCAGCACACACTAGAAACAGTCGAACAGAAAGCATAACTACTAGAACAGACCACAATCATACGACAAAGACCAACATTACAACTGAACGATCAACTGATTGTAACCAAATCGCTGAAAGTCAATGTATAAGCTTTCGAAAATCTGAAAGGCCACGTTTCAAACTGTACTCAACCATTTACATTTAGAAACTGAAAGTAAACTTCAAACTGATTAAAATCATATCCCCAAACCATGTACGCTATGAGCTTGTCGTAATGAACATCGAGTACTGTACAGTCAGATTGATGAATTGATGTAATAATGCATTAGTAATACATTTCGTATTTGTTTATAGATCATTTGTTGATGTAGCGTACCTTTTCCAGTTTTTGAATGGATGACTGATGTTTCGATATTCCTCTTCAACGTGTCGACGTTGTTTGTCCCAATACGGACCGATCAGATCTCTATAGAACTGAAAACATACATGTATATTATATTTTACTATCAAGTCCAATTTTATTTCCTTTATAAGCAGCTTGAAAAAATCACATTCTTGTCATTTGGACGTGGTCATTCGTATACAGTAAGTAAAGTAAGTAATTGTTTATTAACGTGACTTGTGCATATATATTTACATGTGCTTCTTGTCATATTCATTAGCTTATAATACTAATATAATCTATTTTATATCTATGGAGAAACAAGTTTGTGTAGCTTATACTTACACTGTATCACTCTCGACACGTCTTTCCTAATGTAACCAAATATCAAGAGGGTATTCAAGGCAAGGCAGAAAGTTATAATCTTGGCAATGAATATACTAGTAATTGCTAACACTATCTACAAATTTCTGAGGCTTACGACAGACATGATATTATTGAGTTTAATTAACAAGTCAAATTAAGCACGATTACACTATAGCTACATACAATATGGATGTATAATGTAATACTGTTTATAAGCATATAGATTATAATGTAAGCTTTGTCATAAACTACTAGACTAACTATACGAAGCTTTTAAAAACCATTAAGCAAATCCATTTGAAAACACTGACAACTAAAACACCACGGCAAATAATTTCGAGAAGAAGTACACAATATTGTTATATGCTCGAAAGTATGAGTAAATTACCAGTCGCACCAAGTTATAATAACATACCTCCATAAAGAGACCTTGAGCAGACTCGTTGTTAACATAACATGTGCCATAACCATAAGCAGCAAACACTCCACCTGGTTTCACAACACGGCTAACTTCCGGATAAAATAAATCTAAATCAAGCCAATGTAGTGCTTGAGCTATAGTTAACAAATCCACTGAACTGTCTTCAAGAAATGAAAGGTCTTCACCAGGGCCTACTTTGAAAGACAAATTGACTATATCCTTTGGAGCGCTAGCAATTTGTTGCTGACTGACGTCATAACCGACCACTTTGTTGAACAACTTACACAACGGAACCGTACTTTGTCCACTACCACAACCAACGTCCACGGCAAGGTAGAATTTGTAAGTATCCGGGTCTCCTTGTTTGCAATATTCCGCTATGTGTTGGTAAACTTTATCCGGATAAGCCGGCCTATATTTAGCATACAACGATGCATGGTCTTTATCCTCAAACAACCGTATAGACATTGTCCTAACACTATCTAACATACAAATAGGACGAGATAAACGTTTGTAAGACGTCAAACATCTGAATAAGGTCAATGGTATATACATCATTAACCAGTGTTAACTGTCGCTATCACCCATGCTGTACTTGGTACGAACTACGAATGCACACTGATAAAAACTTACTACCACATCACATGATCACATCAAAATAATTATATTATCAAAATGCAAACACATCACTACAATTTGTAACATTTAAGTTACATACTAGGTTCAACCGTTGATGTTATTCCCGGACACGAAATAAAAACACATTATTTGCAATATCTAGTTTTCGTTTTGTTTACATTTTACAAATGGCGTTATTTTTTAAGGGGAGGTAACTCATCGTAAAATAAGTTGTTCTATACAATCGTAAACTTTATGTCACTACATAATGCTATTGCTGCACCGTTGATTCTCTTTATACTATATGATATTTTATACTATAAGAATACACTATTATGATAATGGCATGGTTCACATTAGTGGAAGAACACATGGGATAAATTCAACAGAGATATTGCTCATTGAGTCGAAAAAAAGATAGTCTGTATAGCATAACTTGTAGTCTGAACACAAAAAATAGTCAGTTTTTCAATTGCGATTTAAATAGCTGGTTTTTACCAAAACGGTCTAACATTCAGTTAAGTACACGTTATGATATATGTGTTATCAGGCCATACGTCTTTGAGGTGCATGTCATGTGCATGTCGTGGGTGTGTTATCTTGTATTTTTAAGTTCCTGGGGGGGGGCTGATTTAAAAAATCATCAAAATGAACTTTCAAATTTCAATACAGCTCGTCGTCCGGGTACAGTACATGTGCTGGAAATCGAGACAACGCGTCAATATTCATTTCTAAAGTGGCGTCATTCTGGAGTAATCTTTAAAAATATATCAAAATTTTGGCCCGTACGTCATTCTAGAAATGACAATCGACAACGTTTACATTGTTTAGGAGTCCGTTCCATAATCCGAGTCAGGTTGTGCATATCTTTTGTGTGAAGTAATGATCAGTAATAGAGGAAACAGTAGGTTTTGAAAGCTTCAGAATTTTGGTTTTGACACCCTATACAAGTACGTGTTTAATGGTGTCATTTGGTGACAAAATATGTTTTGTTATGATCATTCTTTAAGGGTATTTGTAGAAATGAATGATGGTGCAGATGAAATGATATTATATAACTTCCATCCATTTATTTAAATTAGAATTGCGTACAAATTCCTACGAACTAAACTTTTTTGTACTCAGTGTAGGTATCCGATGGCTGTGTTAAATTCGCGTACATGTCTATGATTATATAAAACTAGTACCGTATTTAAATGTGTTTTTCTTTTATGTCCCACGATGAACATAGTTTCGTACTTTTATATAGAAAGCTAATATGTAAAGATGTAGATATACAATAGAAGTTTAACTGAAGATTGATTAAACTAATGAACGTACTGTATGAAGTGTATGTATGTCGTGTTGTACTTGCATCCATGCTGACGCATAAACTATTTGCCTGATAACAAATATTGGTGTCAGGCAGACTAAAGTTGTTTATTATCATCACTACATTTAATTTGATATAACTTTAATACTAACTGTAATACTAAGTACAGTACATGTTTATATAAAAATGGAGAGAAAAGTGTACGACTATATAGTTGTAGGTTGTGGAGGGATAGGTAGCGCTGCTGTCTACTGGCTGTCCAAAAGGGCCGGCTCTGGTAAGACTTCCATGTTGTACATATAATTACTAGTAATGTGTTTAGTATGTAACGCCGTATGTTGTATACATGTGTTAAAATAATCAATTTTGCATTTTCTAGGTGATATATATTTGACTTGTGTAAACCTATCCACAGGCCTAAGAAATAATATCACAAACTACAGTTTTTACCTCCCCTATTTTTCATCCATGCAATGTAGTATATATTTTATCTAATGAATGAGTGAACATTTAGGGATGTTTTTGTGATATAATTTCTTAGGCCTGTGACCTGTCATATCTCTACAGGTGTACTGGGTATTGAACAGTTCGAGCTCGGACATAGCAATGGTGGATCACAGGATCACTCCAGAATCATGTAAATACGTTAATGTTTTAGACTGTAATGTCTTTGCAATTAGGTTATACATTTGTAATGGCAAACACATATTTTGTGCACAATATTATCCAAGAATACGTATATGTGTGTGTACTAATTGCCTAGCATCATTTAAAGCATTACATCGCTGTTTTTTTTTGGGGGGGGGGGGGGTAATTGGGACGAAAACCATACCTTAACATAAAGATTCACGCGCTGTTGATATTCGCGTGCGTTTTTATTGCATATTCCATGCCCCTTACACGACTACAGTTTCATATAAGTTGTTATTCCGATTTCAGTTATGGCTACTAATTGTTTTTTACTCGAAAGCGTTAATCCCCCTAACATTTCGGACTTTGGGACGACTCACTCTTCAGATGTTACAACAATTATGTGTGCATTAAGCATACAATAACAAACGGCTCTGATATCATATTAGTGGTACAAATGTATATTGATTGACATACACGAACATGTATATTACCGGTATGTATTTCATAGGTCTCATACTTGGTTCTCAGCATCCTAACCTTCTGAATCGTACAATATTCCGTTCATACATTGGTGTATCACCTAAAGAGAAATATAGAATCGACATCTTCTACTAATCAATGTAATGTGCACTCTAACGTTCAAGACTGATGGTTGAAATATACGTTTACCATTATCGTATTTGTTTTTCAGACGAATGGCACACGGTATGAATCCTGTTCCATGATTTTTGAGTTCCGTCAGAGCGTTACAGGGGTTTTGAGTTCCGTCAGAGCAATGTTGGCATTTCACGCGAGTTACAAATTCCGTGAAAGAGAAAAATAAACACTTCACTCCAACATATCGTCGGTAACAGGTTCTGGAAGTAAGTATGATATTGAATTCTTCTGGTTTTAGTAGAAATGACAATTTGAGATTATAATTACGGTAACAAATCCACAATCACACTCAATGATCACGAATGAAAAGCATTATATGACAAAATTTTGACACTTTGGAAGATTGTCTATTTTTATTGTTATTTTCTTTCAAAACAACCTGAAAAACTGAACACTTCATACTACAACTGTGTAGCTTAGAATCGCACCAAGTTGGATGCATTCAGACGGGGAAATACATGTATTTAGCCGAAAGTTGATGTGTTGTTACAAATTCCGTTACATGAACATTTTGATTGATACAAATTCCGTTTGGCCGTGATACAAATTCCGAACAGTAGTCTTCTCTACGAATTGTACTTTAGTGTTGTTAACTTGCGTCATTTGAGGAACTAATAAGGAAAAATCATGTTTTGAGAAATACTTTGTTATTTCCGGCATAATTTAAACTAAATATAGATATAAGTACATTTTTGTAATTTATAAGTTCGTGAATTTGTTATATTACTCTGTTCCCCTTTTCTCACTGTAACTGTAACTTAAGCGCATTCAACATTGCTAGTAAGACATTAAACTTCAGAAAGTAGATCTACATGTTTTCGTTCGTGTTTTCGACATTCTTCCATTGGTTTAAAAAACTATCGGTCTAACACGTCGGTTTCTTGTGGAAAGGTATGCCTAAGGTAATGCTAGATGGGAGAATTACCCACCGTATATACATGTATGGTCCATGTTAAACTCTGATAGTGACCTATCTTTTCCCTTTAAAAAACGATAATCTTACAAATAACTGCCTAATAATTGGAATGATCAGAATGAAAGTGATTTACATGTAACACAACACAGTGTCAGTAAAATTCAAAATTGGTATAGATAAGAACAAACATAACATTTAGTTCCTATGATTAAATATGAATGTTAACTCGAGAATATAAACTTAGTGATAGGGAAATTTTTTAACTTTTTTGCATACAAAAAAATTTGGTATGGAATGGCATATTTCTAAAATATATGGGTTTACAATAATATACAATAGTTCCGATGCATCTGTTAGATAAAAGGCGCACGGGTCACCTTAATTTTAGTAGAATTCCCAATATATCTAGTAATAATTTATGATCGCAAATTTGCAATAAAGCATTCATGTAGCACCACCAAGCAACTTTCTTATATATAACGTTTTTGGTAAGGGAAGAAAACTACGACAAACAATAAAGTTATTTCTATCTGTAAGGTAGCACCTTTAAACGAGGATAACATTTCTGATAAACAAAGATTCTATAATTTTGTTTCAGCTAAAATTTAATGTTATGATAGTTCCCAATATCTGATCGTTTGGTCATCGAAAATTTGAAGCACACTGAATGTGAGGTGTCAAATGTCCTGTATAATTGAAGGAACAATTCATGCTTATTTTACACACCATTGTTTGGTGTCGGTAATTAAGTTGTTCTCAATAGTCAATTATAACGCTATTAAATGTTTGCATTTGAGCAAATATTTCATTAATTTTGTAGTATGTTGACCTTAAAAGTCTTGAATCTGATCATAGTTTATGCCAAGTCGGTATTGCTCAGTATTTCGAACGAATTATCACATCATTGTCTTGTGTAATTATGTATGACTACAGTACACATATTCGAAGTTTGTGAGATCTTAACATCGTAATAATCCGTAAATTAATTTTGTTAATTTGATACATATGTTGAGTTTATATGAGTTTATATCAATTTAAATGCTCAGAATTATTGTCAGAAAATTGCGCATTACGATTCAATGTGTCAAGTACTTTAAGCATATAGTTCAAGGCTGTATATTACTTGCAAATGGTTACACTCACTAAGAACACAAATTGGGTAATAAAATTAATGTTTTGTGTGAGAAGGTCTCCTTTACAACTAATATGATTTATCATACATAAAAAGTAAGTGAATGTGTTCCTAGAATTTTATTCATATTCACGGAATTTGTATCACCCTTGTTTTGAAAACTTCGGAATTTGTAACAGTGGTAATCGGAATTTGTAACATCAATGTCAGATGATCGCGTTCGGATAAAAATTATGGCATTCTACAGCAGTTCTACGACTGCTTTCGTATTATACAACTAGCTTAGATATCAATTAACATTGACATTCAAAACTGAATGTTTGTTTTGAATATAAATAGGTGTTTATTAATATTAAAGTAATGCTAGTATATCCAGCAAGAAAAATGCATAAAAAACATTAAATCCATAAAAAAGAGTGTCTTTTCGAACAATTGTTTCGAGTAAACGTGTTGCATTCAATATTATATCTACCCTTGTCTCTACAATCATGTCATACTCCGCATCGAGCCCTCTAGTACTAAAATAACAAGATTTTTTCCCCTGACGGAATTTGTAACAGGTCTGAAACCTTGCGATTGCTCTGACGGAACTCAAAACCCTTGTAACGCTCTGACGGAACTCAAAAATCATGGAACAGGATTCATACCGTGTGGCATATCATGACGACATCTATACAAAGTTGACACCAGAAACGTATAAGGCGTAAGTGGTTATCATTGTTGAATAAGTTGCAAGATTTGAACCAATTTACTTAGGACAGAACAGTAGAATACATTCCTTCGTGTTTTTTTTTTAAATTTAAATACTTAACTGTCATTTAGTACGAATATGCTCATCGGAAAGAATCTGTCATCCTAATATAAACCAATGCGCTGCATATTTTACGAAATTTATCTAAAACATCAGGACTGCTAAAGCTGTATCAATTATTTGACCACAATTACCATGATTACCGTGGCCGTAGGTTTGGCGACATTTGCCGCGTTTTAAATATGCCCAGCATTCTGATTGACAAGTCCAGAACTGATGACAACGATACTCATTGTAGTCGTAAATACTAAAACTCTGTAATAAAACATACGAAATCACGTGAACAGATAAAATTCGCTATAATCCACATTATTCAGATATTAAAGTCCCACAACCTTTTTCCCATCATCAAATACATGAAATGAATTATGGAGTCATTAAGCTGTTTCTTAACAAATGACCAATGCTCGACGATAGAATGTTAACTATATCTGTCGAAATAGTAGACCATATATCATATTTAGTAAAGTGTATGGTGAACAAAATACTAATTAAAAGTCTAATTTTGCAAGAGTTGCTCCACTTTAAATCCTGCATTTATTGTTTACAAATTGTCATTTCGTCAACAAACCATCTTATTTTCTTCCATCTTATGGTGTTTTCCACATTTGGGAATCAACTAACGTGCTCAAATTGCACCAAGTTATAGCATATTGAAATAGCAGTTTAAGACTTAATGGGACTTTAAAGTAATTAATTTTGTAATTGAAATATCAAAGGCAAAACCTTGCGCTGGAGCTAGGGCTGTAACGGTATACCGCGGTACACGAAAGACCGCGGACTTCAGTCCCACACGGTTCACGGTACAAGAATTGCAAATTTCGGTACGGTTCGGTATAAGTTTTTTTATGAGCAAAAAAATATTCAGAGAACGAAAATGTCAGAAAGCCCTCTGATTATGTATAATTACCATGCATCACTCGTTTTAATTGTATTAAGATATGCCTCATATTGTCGAAATTCATTTAAAATAGTCGATAGCCACATAATGAAGGCTGTTAAAGAATCAACAAATTCATTGTGACTTAAAATTATAGTATTTAAGCTGCTGTTAGAGAATATTGTATCATACCGAAATATACCGAACCGTTAGAAAAATTGACGGTACGTATCATATCGTGAGGTGAGCATACCGTTACAGCCCTAGCTGGAGCTAGGGTCTGTATGAATAGTCACCTACCAACTTCCTATAAATTACCAGCAGAACACTATTGGACATGTACATGTATATACATTGTTAGGTTCGAGGAAGCTGAACGTGAATCTGGAATACAGGTTGTCTATAGAACGGGTGGTTTATTGCTGGCCAAGAAGAACGAGACGGAAGAAATAGCAGCCAAGTATGCTGACGCTATGGCCTCTAATAACATACCGTACGTACACTTTATAAACAGCTCTCTTCTCAGTTTAAAGGGACTCTACTCCAGTAACTGTTGCTAAATTGCAAAATTTATCAAAAAGCTCTCTTAAAATCACATTTTTTTACTTGACCGGTCAAGTACATTTAAAAAGCCGTAACGGACGGTAAAACATGATTGCGCGTTTCATCAATAGCGCCTTTGGTCGTAATGTAAGTATAGCTTGGCTATTTTGACCTGGGCCTGACCTTTATGCAAGAATAAATTACAAATTTCTTGATTTGAATATATCAATTTCCGCAAGTAAATCGTGCAATATCGGCATTTCAGATTCGTGTTTGTATTACATCTCGAGCGTCTTCGTGATACTCCTCGGTTATGAAAACATACATTCGGTGTTGTAAACGTAGGCATTATATCGACTGTTAAATTATGCTAATCAAAAGGTCAAGTTCGTGTCAAATTAGCCAAGCTATAAGAATAACTTATGTATTGTGAAACATTTTTTGTGATTTACTATCTTAGTATACGTCTACAAAACGTGCTTTATCGTCGAAATGGAGTTTAGTCCCTTTAAGGCAAAACTGATGAAAGAAAATAAATTTTAATATGGAAATGCGACCTTTTCTTCCATTTGGCCTATTCTGATTTTGCTTTGAGGTAGGTCTTTTTATATAGTTATCAATACAGGTGCCTTATCTGGACAAACATATGAAACGTCCGTTTATGTCATTCGTAGTCATATAAAACATATGATATTTTTATTAATTGTATATTCCGATGAATGCGTTTGACGAAAAATAAATAATAATTACATACCGGTTATTTGATAAATAACACATACTATTGATTTTGTATCATTTTATTCCTAAGATCTACAAACGTTACTACTTGAAGCACAGGTGCTTGGCATGTGGGTATGATCCCCATGATCCCTCTATATTCCCCAAAAAATATTTTCTATAGTCAAACAACTGTGACTTGAATAGGCTAAAATGCTTCAGAAATATGTCAAAACGTACCACTTACCCCTGTACTATCGGAGCATTTTTATGCTATACAAGTATTTGCTTCATGTTACGTTCTTTCATTTTAAAACTTTAAAGTGATACTAATAGTAATAGCAACTCTAATCTAAAATTGATAGAAGTTTAGTGTCTCAATAAGGTCCATACTACATAACGCTGGCTTAGAATGAGAAGGTCAAAACTACAAAATAATTATTTTGAGAAAACAAGAAAGACTGTCTTAAATTTACTCTTTACAGATGGAAAGACAAGCTTTTACAACTTTATTTTGTTCACCATTACAAATTCCGAATTTCGTTTAAATAGGCTCATAAGAAGCCCCTTATGATGCAGCATTCTAAAATGTATCAGTCGTATAAGGTCGTAAGTAGTAGTTACGACCTTCTCATTCTAAAACCGCGATTTATGACCGTACATTCTAAAATACTGGTACATTGTACAGATATGAATGGTTGGATGGTAATCAGCTACGACAGAAGTACCCTCAGTTCCAGACAGATCATAGTTATGTTGCCGTGTATCAGAAAGATGGTGGACTAGTAGATGCCGCTATGGCTAATGCTGTACACGTGCAACTTGCACGAGGAAACGGTGCTTCGTTCATAGAAAAATGTCCCGTGCTGAGATTAGGAAGATGCGACAACGGGCATGTGAAGGTATAATGTATCACTCATTAACAAATAAAGAAGTAATTTATAGCCTAGGTCCTATTGAAACTTTTTACATCGCTGAGGACACTTTCCTCGGTGGGATCTGGGCTGTATAATTAGTGTTCTGCCAATAGAGTAATTTCATAACATTTCTAATGTTTTACCTACGAATCTGGTAAACGTAGTTATATCATGGCTGTGTGATGTTAACTGAAGGGGTGTCGCTAAATCGAATGATAATCGACGAGGGTCATCATTTTCAAAGGAATGGGTGCAATAACTATCCTGCACTGAGAAGTAATTGCACCCAATACCATCGTTCATACTTTAACCGTACATAATTATCCTAACCATAAAGAAGTGTATTGCTGGTGATAGAAATGAATGCGTGGGTTGGTAAAATATGAGGATGTAGATCTAGTATTGTTGAGTACGATATGGCATACAATTAGTTGACTATAAGGTAGATGTAGATCTGTATACATTGTAACGTTACCATAAATAGTACGTATTTTTGTTTGGAAATTCTTTAAATTGGATTTGGATTACGCTACTTGTATAGATCTACAACGACCTTCGAAATATGACCCCTGGACCAGTCCATATACCAAGGTTGAAACGATATTTACCGTTATTTTATGAAAAAATACGGATAGGTTTGAGAAAATCTCCCTTTACTTCTAGTTGGCAACGTGGCTTAGTGGATAAACTGTTCTCTTGTCAGGAACATACTTTAATATAGACTGTGGGTTCGAGTCCTCTGCTATACTCATTTTCAATAATTGAATTTTTAATTCAATTTTTTGTCGTTTTACGTTAATATTTTAATTCTTAATATTTGATTAATTTTACGTTTTATAACTAATAAAAAAAACGCTTTCTTTCCTTTACATTAATTTAGTCTGGATATTGTATTTATTGCGTCATTGGCTTCGCTGCAATCGCCATTTTAAGAATTTTCAGTTGAAACGTCAGAATTAGCTAATGGTGTATGTTGTCAGTTGTCTGTGTGATGCAGCGGTCATAGTACATCGCTATCAATCGTCTATTTTGTTCTTTCCTTTGTGAGTTAAGACCCACTAACGAACTGTTTTTTTATTTAATAAACTTATGCTTACATTAATGTTATATGCATACATTGTATTACCTGATTATGATCACATATCATTATCTTTTTTCTAGTTTGCGTTATTCTTTTTTCAAATATTCATTATATCAACTATGCAATGTGTCAGAATCAGTGTAAGTATCAATTGAATTACAAGTTACGACGCTGAGACAACCTTATATGCAGTCTATATGTTAGCTCTTGTCATTCTGACAACCTCCTCTCACACACTGACAAGCGAAAACTTCAGTCCTATTTCCTTCTCATCCATACAAAACCTATGTACGTTCTCGATGAGATCTTTCGCGTCGTCACTTTATCTATATACCAGCTATGACATATTTCTTATGTGCTTTTTACGCACTGGAAGTTTTATAATTAAGCATCTTTTTGTAAATAGACAAGCACGAAAAATGTTTGCCGAGCAAAAATTAAAAAAAAATATAGTGGAATGGGATTCGAAATCTTTCGTTCAGTTTTGAAGTTTACGTATTCACAGTAGCTTAGCCGACTGCGCTATGCACTCTACTTGAATTGGCAATTCTAAAAGCACCCTTTATTACTAAATACACCCCTATAACCTGGATTACTCGAAAGTTAAAAGTACATTTACGCCCGAGTGCTTGTTGTAGATCTATATAGATGACTAAAATCATATGTGGACGCAATCGAAACTACTCGGGCATTTCCGTAACTGAGAAATACGCACTTTCGTTAGATAAACGCCGAGGAGTTCCGATTGATGTGCAGTTCCGAAATACCAACAAGTACATGTAACTATAAAATATTACTTTTTCAGGTTTTCACAGCAAAAGGTGACTTTACTTGCAAGAAAGTAATCGTCACGTCAGGTGCTTGGATAAACCACGTGGTTGGCTCCATTGGTGTCCATATCCCTATCTACGTCACACAGGAACAAGTGACGTATCTAGCAACATCACATATGAAAGATTACACCAAAGACAAGTAAGACACATGCAATTGGTTCCACCTAGGATAACTATTTTATAGTAGCTCGACAGTTTTCATCTGAATTTTAAACATGTTACCTGAATTTTGAGAAAATGTTTTGACATAATATTATTTTGTGTCTTTTCCATAGGTTGCTGTACATGTCTGTAAATACTATTTGAACTTATGCAGTTTATTTATGAATATGTATGTACATTTTGTATGTTGTGTACTACTAAACAATATGTATGGCATTTGTTTTTATTTCGTTAGATTTATAATTCTATTAGAAAGATATGGAAGAGTTAGACCTGATTTTAACTACATGGGTCCAAGCACACGCAGAACTTTATCTGTATTATAAATTTTTAATAGTAGATTCAACCTAATTTCAAAAATGATGACTTTTTACGAGTAGACTATGGTTTATTCTTCATTTTCAGATTTCCTATTTTCATCTATCACTCGAACTCCTACGATATATATGGTATGCCTATTCATGGTAATACAGGATTTAAGATAGGTGTGGATGCTGGGGGGCATGTTGTAACTGCTGATACTCGAACCTTTGTTCCTGATCAAGTCAGGGAGAAATCTTGTATTAGTTTCCTAAAGGAAGTCTTACCTACGGTTAGTTGGTCAAACGTCTGTATGACAGTAATCGTGTCTAGCGTTACTTAGAACATACTTCAAGTATCTCTGTGAAGTTCCCTTTTATCGGCATTGTTAAACAGGGTTGCAGACGGGAACTTTGATTCTTGCAACTCGATTTTTAGCACGCAATTTGTTGAAATAAACTTACATACGAAGAAATAGTTCCGCGATAGTTCTTCGTTGTACATTTCTCTGTAGATGTGAACTCATAATTAGGCCATACCAAATCGTTTCTTCGTTTAGCGTCCAATGATAGATAGGTTTGGGCATCGTGGGAAAGAAAAACAACAGAGTTTGCAACCTCTTATATCTTCAAAATCGCTTGAGATATTGCTTTCATACTTATTCACCATCACATCCCCAAACCATACACAGCAGTAGGTTTCACACAAACAAGTTTTAAGTTATTTCAGCTAGTGTTGAAAGCTATATTCGTTAGCTATATAATGATAAGGATAGAAGTCGATTTGACTTGCTTTTTTCGAGTGCTTTGTTTTTTGTCTCTAGATAGGTTTTCGAACTTAGGGTGGACGCTAAACGAAGAAACGATTTGGCATGGTCTTAACTATGCCTGTTAGCGACGAATCGTATTGTAGTACTCGAAAAACTATCCTTATAATTATAAATATTACTACACTGTGCCCTTTCACCGTATTTCATGTTCTATTTATAGAATACCGCCGCCCGCCGCATATTGTCATGCATCAGAAAAAAAACAATAAAATATTAAAAAGTAATCATTTTTCACCAAACTAATATTGGGTGTCGACAATTTCCATCCAAACAGTCAAAAGTCGGCTCGTTTTGCTTCAATATTAGGTGTACGTTCCCGACCAATGTGGAGGTGGGCGGCGTACGTTGATGCAACAGACTGGTGCATCAGTGCTACCTTTCAAAGGTCCGTTAAAAATTAAACGAACTATTTTAAGTAGGGATTACATTTTTTTCATTCAAGTATCTCCATTTCAGTCTGTTGGTCCTATCCTGTACAGTAAGACGTGTTTATACACAATGCCACCTGACAGAAACTTTGTCATTGATACATGCAAGAAAACTGGCTTTGATGACGTCATCATCTGTAATGGAGCTGGACATGCATACAAGTAAGACGCTTACTTGATCAATAGCTTTACTTGACTGACCATTTACTAGTTTGAATTTAAGTGAACATGCATATCTAATATAATCTGTTTGTATATTTAGTTCCGAAAAGGAATTTTATAAACAATGCCTTTGTATTATCAAACAAGGGTCTTGGATGATACCTATGCTATATATTAGTAACGCGTCTACCTTGAGTATAGCGATGTAGCAAACTTGATCTCTTGCATATTCCCTTTATTTGATTTAGATTTTAATTCCATATTATAGTTCCTTATAATTTATCATAGGTTTGCAGGGTTACTGGGTAAAGTTCTTAGTGAGATGGCTATTGATGGACGTACACAATATGATATCGCACCGTTCACGATGGACAGGGAGGCATTGACTGATCCCAACTTTAAGCCTGTCTTCTTTATGGGTACTGGGAAGAAACTCCCCGTCAGCAAGAAGAACAACAAACCTAATGAAGCCAAGTTGTGAACTGTTCCATGAATTTTTGAATGGCTTTGTCGGGGGGAATTCTGGTTTCACAAAGTTTTTCATCAATTGGTTCAGTTATACATGTATCCATGGCAACTGATAAACCTAACCTTCATTGTATTCTAATCAGTACTGACTCACCCTCCCACAAGGACCCTAGCAACTTCCCCTACTGTGGAGGACAATCAACATTGCTATTCTTTTTTCATGGAATGATATTACCTGTTTGTAGTACAGTACATTTGTAATATAAATTGTAGATTGATATAATATGTGCCTTATCTGATGACATACATGACCGTATATTATGTCCGTACATACTTATTAATAAACAGAAACACAAGGTTAGAGTAAAGTGTTTAAAGTTTTTAAACTGTTTCTGTATTGCGAGGATGTGCGTTTTCTTCGGCAATATTTTACAGTCTAGACTACGTAACGTCCTATCATACAATGCTGCATTCTTGCCAAATTAATATAATCATCGTCGGATACCCACGGTATGCTTATGCACCAGTCAGTTGCACCCATGGTCCCCACCTCCGGCGATGGGTTGGGATTTTTGCTTTTGGTTTGTCAAAAAACACATCCTTCAAAAATAAACGATTCTTATAATTTCATTGGGTGTTCTAGAACACTTTCGTATGAAAATGGACAGTTTGCATGTGCAATAAATCACAGAAAGAAATTCTGTTAAAACTGAAGTGAAAAATGATCTAATGGATATGAAAGCATAATTTTTTTTCAGATTTTATCAGGCACACGTTAGTTCATTCCTGAATAAAATGAAAGAAAATAACTTTAAATTGATATAACGTGTACTCGTTTGACTAGCCTACAGAAAATGAAGTAATAGATCTACTCCATATTCCCACTGTAATCAAAGTTTGCGAACGGTACTTCTTACGACGAGCCCAGATTGTTCATTATAGCCAAACATTCACGTCACATTTGTTGTTACTTGTGATGACGACAACGTTACCACTGGTGGCCGTTACACTGATTCACGGGACCCAAATAACCAAAGAATAATGTGTTGAAAGCGACTGTCACAGCATTTGTAGGTGTGCAACAAACATCATTTACTATGGTTTGTAAAATGTGTTTTTATTATATGCCCGTTGAAGAATGTGATGACACAAGCAAGCAAGTATGTAACGTCTTTATTTAACGAGACTGACACATTCAGTTTCCCGATCTTCCATGGTGGCCTCACTGGCGATAAAAACCACAGGTAACTGTATCGTTGAAAACGAAAAAAAAACGAAAAAAAAATTTTGTTGAAAATTTATATTTTTCTATAAAGGTTTATTTGTTCTAGATGAACCAGAATTTCAATCAATCAAAACCAAAATTTGACTATCAATATCTCCATAAACTAATTATATTCATATACAGCAATGTTTAAAGTACTTATATGCCAGATCTTATCAGAATTGATCAAATAGTTAAAAAGTTATACTATAAAATGTAGATACTGTTTCACAGCCGATTCATATGGTGCAATCAACACAAATCCATATGGCCGTCCCTCACAATGTGTTACACCAGCGACAGTAAAAGTATACCTTTAAGCAATGGATTTTATGATATGAAGTTAATTTTTGGCTAATATTCATCCCATAACATTGTTTGTGTAAACACACATCCTTTTATAGATAATTGGTATGCATAAAGCAGTTTTTTTATTAAAAACAAACTGCACCTCTCGAACCGGCTCGTGGATTTCTGTACAAATTGACCTTGATAGAAAAATATAAATTTTCAACAAAAAATTTTTTTTTTCGTTTTTGTTTTCTTTTTCAACGATACAGTTACCTGTGATAAAAACAACATTTCTAAAAATTTGACTGATATAATTCTGTCTGGAAAATAAAATATGTGCAAAGCTATCCTGACAGTATGTCTCCAAAACTTATACTTATAAACTGCAAATACAGATCATGTAAAAGATTCCACCAGTGAGAAATAGCAATAAACTTATTGACTACTTTGACTAGGCGAATGCGCACTTAAAATATACATAAAATGTTCATGAAGGTGTCAGAACAAGAGGCAATAGATAGTTTTGCTTCCTCAAGAATTCAGATCAGATGTATAATGTTCGGCCTAAACTAGTCGAATTACTATCAAATATTTATCTTGTATCATTTATTACTATTGAAAGCCAATGTAAAGGCTGATCACTGTATGGCTTATTGGCATACTATGTAATTCAACGTGTATACCTTATTGCAATTGCCAGAAATCGACTATAAACAGTGGTATTGTTTATGTACACTCAAACAAAATATAATTCTTGCAATGTTGATAAATAACTATCCAAATCATGAATAAGACAGGTATTTAACACCTACACTTATTGTAAAAGTGTTGGTGTTATTAAGTATTTTATACAGGTAAATAGTTGTTTTGCCCTTGGGCACATGTTTTGATCGGGGGGGGGGGGGGGTACACAATGTTGACTACAGATAAACTGTTTTATTGCTATCTCTTTCAATTCATGGTTATTTTACACAAATCATTAAACAACATTATCTGCAATAATTCATAGTTCAGTTTTCAATGAAATCTGGTAGCATTGAATTCTTTGTCGGATTTATTGCACATGAAAATAATCTACTAGCTCAGATATGCACATGATTAGAAAGCCCTCTCTAGTTATTTAGTCCTGGCATATATCATCACTAACCAAATGTAGATTTTCAAAAGGGAAGAAACTCTTCCACATGGGGTGAATAACCCCAATTTTACTTCCCTGTTTCACAGGAGAAGAGACTCTGGCTGACAAAATTTGTCAAATAGAGTTTTTTCCAAAAAGGTAGTGAACTCCTGTCGACTAAAATAAGTTGGTACGGAGTTGCCTGCCTTTGTAAATTAAAGGGAGCGAAATCCTGCCGACTTAAAATTAGTTGATGCGGAGTTGCCTCCCTTTGTGTATTAAAGGGAGCAAAATCCTACCGACTTCAATTAAGTCAGTACGGAGTTGCCTCCCTTTTGTAAATTAAAGGGAACGAACTCCTGCTGACTTAAAATATGTCGGCACGGAGTTGCCTCCCTTGGTGAATTAAAGGGAGTGAAATCCTGTCGCCTTAAATTTAGTCGGTACGGAGTTGCCTCCCTTTGTAAATTAAAGGGAGTGAACTTCTGCCGACTTAAAATTAGTCGGCACGGAGTTGCCTCCCTTGGTAAATTAAAGGGAGTGAAATCCTGTCGACTTAAATTTAGTCGGTACGGAGTTGCCTCCCTTTGTAAATTAAAGGGAGTGAACTTCTGTCGACTTAAAATTAGTTGGTGCAGAGTTGCCTCCCTTTGTAAATTAAAGGGAGTGAACTTCTGCCGACTTAAAATTAGTTGGTGCGGAGTTGCCTCCCTTTGTGTATTAAAGGGAGCAAAATCCTACCGACTTAAATTAAGTCATTACGGAGTTGCCTCCCTTTTGTAAATTAAAGGGAGCGAACTCCTGCCGACTTAAAATTAGTCAGCACGGAGTTGCCTCCCTTGGTCAAATAAAGGGAGTAAAATCCTGTCGACTTAAATTTAGTCGGTACGGAGTTGCCTCCCTTTGTAAATTAAAGGGAGTGAACTTCTGTCGACTTAAAATTAGTTGGTGCAGAGTTGCCTCCCTTTGTAAATTAAAGGGAGTGAACTTCTGCCGACTTAAAATTAGTTGGTGCAGAGTTGCCTCCCTTTTGTAAATTAAAGGGAGCGAACTCCTGCCGACTTAAAATTAGTCAGCACGGAGTTGCCTCCCTTGGTCAAATAAGGGGAGTGAAATCCTGTCGACTAAAATTTAGTTGGTACGGAGTTGCCTCCCTTTGTAAATTAAAGGGAGTGAACTTCTGCCGACTTAAAATTAGTTGGTGCGGAGTTGCCTCCCTTTGTAAATTAAAGGGAGTGAACTTCTGCCGACTTAAAATTAGTTGGTGCGGAGTTGCCTCCCTTTGTGTATTAAAGGGAGCAAAATCCTACCGACTTAAATTAAGTCATTACGGAGTTGCCTCCCTTTTGTAAATTAAAGGGAGCGAACTCCTGCCGACTTAAAATTAGTCAGCACGGAGTTGCCTCCCTTGGTCAAATAAAGGGAGTGAAATTC
Organism: Spisula subtruncata; assembly: GCA_963678985.1. Lineage (NCBI taxonomy): Eukaryota > Metazoa > Mollusca > Bivalvia > Venerida > Mactridae > Spisula > Spisula subtruncata. The sequence continues at coordinate 20,911,908 of OY787672.1, read as the reverse complement.
TGTCGACTAAAATTTAGTTGGTACGGAGTTGCCTCCCTTTGTAAATTAAAGGGAGTGAACTCCTGCCGACTTAAAATTAGTCGATACGGAGTTGCCTCCCTTTGTAAATTAAAGGGTGTGAACTCCTGCCGACTTAAAATTAGTTGGTGCAGAGTTGCCTCCCTTTTGTACATTAAAGGGAGCAAACTCCTGCCCACATAAAATTTTTCGGTACGGAGTTGCCCCTCTTGGTGAATTAAAGGGAGCGAAATCCGGCTGACTTAAATTAAATCGGTATGGAGTTGCCTCCCTTTGTGAATTAAAGGGAGTGAAATCCTACCGACTAAAGTCAGTCGGTACGGAGTTGCCTCCCTTTGTTAATTAAAGGGGACGAACTCCTGCCAACTTTACATTAGTCGGTATGGATTAGCCTACCTTGGTAAATTAAAGGGAGCGTACTCCTGCCGACTTAAAATTAGTCGGTATCGAGTAGCCTCCCTTTGTCAATTAAAGGGAGCAAACTCCTGCCGACTTAAATTAGTTGGTACAGAGTAGCCTCCCTTTGAAAAATTAAAGGGAATGAACTCGTGCCGACTAAAATAAGCAATAAAAATATTATGGAAAGAATCAAATTGAGCGAAACTCCTGCCAACTTAAATAAGTCAATACAGAGTTGCCTCCCTTAAAAGTCAAGGGAGTGAACTCCCACCAGTGTACGGATTGAACTCCCTTTGGAAATCATAGGCAGCGAACTCCTGTCGACATAAATTTAGTCAGTACAGAGTTGCCTCCCTTTCCAGCAAGAGAGCAAACTCCTATCGGCTTTAATTTAGACGGTATGGAGTTGCCCCCCTTTGAAATTCAAGGGAGCAAACTCCTGCCGTCTATAAATTAGTCTGTACGGACACCGATTTTAATGATATTATGGTGTAATGTAATGTTTTTTTCTGTACGCCGTGGGTTCAAACCCCACTAGAGCCATTTTTTTATTCATTTCTACCCCTTACAGTAGAAGTGCCCAGGATCCCCAAACAACATTATGTGGTCCAACTCCTGTACATACCTCATGCGCCCACCCCCAGTCAGAAAATCTTGGAACCGGGCCTGATGGGAGCATTCTACATATTTCTTAGATGTTCAGACCGGGGACCAGTCTGATAAAAAACCAAAACCTTTCTTTCATTTATGCATGTTTGGGTTAATAAGAAAATATAAACAACTCATTCGGATTACCTTGGTCTTTTTTGTAGATTGATTAGAGTAAAATAACAATGGTTGTACTGCGAAACTTCGCAATACACGCTTGATGATAATTTTATCAGTTTTCTGATATAATCTCTTGTTACACGTGTGGCACATCTTCATTATGAAGGTATATTTTTGTACTATTTACATACGACCGCTTAGTTTTTTGTTCCAAACGTCGCTTATCATTGTTTGCGTTGGAACTCGAGTTCTCAATTAGGGGCGTAAATTGACCATTTCATTTTGACCGATAAAGTCAGTTGATAGGTGCACTGTATGTTCTGATCTCTTGTTTCCTAAGACTTATAGATATAATCGTAAAATATGCCCGCACATGTCAATTCATGATTTCATATGATATGTGAGGATCGGTTGCCTAGATGATAGATGTAGGATGCCCGCAGTGGGAGACTCAGAAGGGGCGAAATTATCAATTATGTGACCTTATGATAGCATGGGTGCCAGTGGTCTATCAAAACAAAATAAGATAAACAAACAAAAAACATACTACTTATCAAAAAATATACTGGTTATGAAAAGAGCATTTATCTGAGGTACGCTATTTCTGGATACCGCGCCTCAACCCATACCATGACGATAGTGCACTTGTAAGTTGCATCCACGCCCCACCCAACGGCTATGATTTTTACTTCGAGCTTCCCCCGCACAGCCGGGGGGAATGTTGGAACTTTTTTCTCCGAACCAATACCCGGGGACAATATTTAGTTGTCAGGGGTCCAGGGAAATACTGGAGATTTAACCCCGGCATAACTGTGGAGGGCTGGGAATATTACAACTCAAAAGTAAAATCCCTGGGTGGGGTTGGATACAGGGGGGAATAAGACTGACAAATCTTCCCGACAGGTGGGAATCATCGACTCCTAGTCCTTGCCCCGGTGAATAGTATTCAGTAAGTAAGTAAAGTCTTTATTTTACGAGGCTAACATATTTACCCACTTATAGATGTTTTTCCAATACAGGTCCCTATGGGTCCTTTTCATCAGATTCTTCTTTATTTTGGTTATCTTCCATATTGGCCTCGAGAATGGACTCTGCTTACTGAGGTTCCAAGACCTGGGAATTTCTATATATTTGTTTATGTGTCAGGGGATTTAGACAGTTAGCATTGTTTCCAGAGTGGTGATTTAGACGTAAAAAATGAAAATCTCTAAGTCCCCCTGAGTCGTCCCCCCAGTGCATAATGATATTGTCGAAATTCATTTAAAATAGTTTATAGGCACATTATTATTACCAGGGACAGGTCATGTCTTTGCTATATAAGCATGAAACAGAAGCCCCACAACCACATGGCAGTGCAGGGACATCAAACTGGTACATACATGGGATTATCCCCCCCCCTCCTTCCCCGGGGTTAGGAATAGGATTAGGAGTCGGAAGTTCAATTTCTCATTTGTGGTCAATTTTTTCATTATGTGACTGTTAAACATGGTATTATAATTGCTGTATGTATTTGTAGATTCAGATGGAAGGCTTCCACAAGTTACATGATGATTTGGAGAAAGCCATTGAGAAGGATGATTCTGCAAGCTCTATTACCACGGACTCAGAAGAAACAAAGTTGGAATTCAGAAACTTAAATGAACGCATGAAGCATATTTTCCACTCAAACAAGTTTCAGATTCTCATTGTGATATTGGTGGTTATTGACTGTTTACTTGTTGTCACAGAACTTCTATTAGACTTAAAGGTATTCCCTGACTCGGCTACACATTCAATCGCCCCACATGTACTGCACTATGCAAGTATTGCAATCTTAGGGCTGTTTCTGGTGGAGACCTTAACCAGACTGATAGTTTTCCGTCTGGAGTTTTTCAAGCACAAGTTGGAGGTTTTTGATGCTATCGTTGTTGTAGTTTCCTTTGTGCTAGATGTGATATTCCGCAACAAGGAGGGAGCAGAGAGCGGTATAGGCTTGTTGATTATCCTGCGATTATGGCGTGTCACCAGAATATTGAATGGTAAATATGTGTGACCGAGTGATCTGTTTATTGTTATGTCTTTAGCTCGCCTGTCACATAGTGACTGTGAGTTTTTGAGAGTGATCACTCTGCATTGTTTGTTTGTCATCAATTGCTTGTGAACACCTTGGACACTTCCTTTGATGATTCACTGTGGTATCCATCGCCACAAGGGTGTGAGAGAATAGAAGTCAGTGCTAGCTGAGCATCTGGCAAGAGAATTTCTGGGACTATTTTAATTTTGTCTTTGGTATGATGTGGCCTATGATCAAACCCTCGACCTCGCACATTCGAAGCAAAAGCTCTACCACTGTACTTTCTAGGATAATTTTTAAGACTGTCCTTAGAAGTCTGTCGATACAAGTTACACTAGTTAGTACATACTTTTACAAAGGTAGATTAAAACTAGATTTTGAATGATACGGCATAATTATTGATTTCACTAGTGGGTGAATCTGAAGGATATATTACAAATAGATGTTTACTGACTTCTTCGAATTTAAAGCAAAAATGCACATATTAAATGTATCTAGACAAAGGGAATTGTCTCTTCTATCTGAATATCAACATTAAAAAGTATGGCTCTTTATAAATACACACATATATTATTAAATTTATTCTAAGTTACAATTTTATTTCAGGCATAGTTCTGTCAGTGAAAATTCAGGCCGAGAAGCGAGTACAACGAGAACGAAGACTTCGGGATGCATGTGAGCAGGAACTCATGAAATACAGAGAATATTGTGCAGCACAGGAAAGCGAGATCGAGTCATTACGTGGTCTCCTGAGGAAACATGGCATCAGTGATTTGATACAGATTGAAATACCGAAACCTGCAAGTCGTATCGATGTCGTAGCCGAAGTCAACCAAGTGGATGACAACAGTATCATCATGAAATCAAAAGAAAAAACACCTGACATCCCAACATAACATAGTGCAACTTTTTCATTGTGTTGACTCGTTATTACTTCATGTTTTTCATTCATGTTCGTTATATGTAGCTCTTGTTTTGCTTATTTCAACTTTGATTTATTTCATTATTTATATATGATCATGTATATTTACATTCGTTTTCACATGCTGTGCTTATATTACAAAGTTAAATTTATTTGATATTTTTGCGAAAGTGTGAAGCATTTATTTTTTTCATTGCATTTGCATTTATTTTTAGATATTTACTTGTGTTTATTTCTTTTCATTAATACTCATTACAGATTGTACATTAATTGTCGTAAACAATGCAAACATTTTTATAATACATGTATAAAAGTTGATTCAAATTGATTCGATTTTCTATATAAATATAATTTTTGATGTTTTCATAGATTCTTTTATAGGGCAAAAAAGAAAACTATGTTCATGTGTATGCTAGATTTGCCTTGCTTTATGATAAACTTTGTCTTCAAGACCAATATAAATAAGTTTCTAGATTACTGTTTTCCGCTGTAGGCTTATATTCATTTTTCAAAGCCTGAGTCAAATTTGCAGATAATTCATTTTAAGAAACAGGTTGCAATGGGCTGACACAATGGTAATCTAGGATCTGATTTATTATGGCCTACAAGAATCTATAACATGTATAGTTTCATGTATTTCTATAATTCATCTCTCTGAATTGTTCCATTTTTTCCAGAAATCTGTGTTTTTTAGATGACTTGAGATATACCACTGTCTGTCCTATAGCTCTTTATTTATATAGTTACCAGTATTTAACTTCAACTGTTGATAGACAGTTTATACTATTATTCTGATTGTTCATATGATTTTAGTTATCCTCGTCACTGGATATTTCATATGGTCGAGGCCCCAGAGAAGAGTTTTGTCATTTTAGGTTTTGGGAGATACTGGTAGTAGTGCAGATCTATACAGGTGTACTCGTTCTAGAGACACCACTGGTTCTTTTACATGCTAGGTGTATAGCACGCATACAAGGGATCTAGGTTTAAATTCTTATCCGAAAGACTATCAGTAAATTTTAGTTGGTCAAAAGTCTTCTGCTCTACTAACTGAGCTAAGCGGCTAACTATTCTGAGTGTATGTATACACACATTTATTGCTATCCTGCCACACATTCAGCCTGACAACTCATTAGGTTTCTAATGTGTTTGAAAACCAAAATGTTGGTACTTTAAAATTTTCCTTATAAGACTGTTTCGAAGTTAATCGCCACCAGGTTAAAGACAGGCGATACTATAGCTTGGCCAATTTGACATGAGTCTGACCTTTTGATTTGCATAATTTAACGGTTGATATTTTGCCTATGTTTATAACATTGATTGTATGTTTTCATAATCCGGGAGTATCACAAAGACGCTTGAGATGTAACACAAACACAAATTTGAAATACCGATTTTGCACGATTTTCTTGCGGAAATTGATATATTCAAAGCAAGAACCTTGTAATATTTTCTTGCATAACGGTCAGGCTCAGGTCAACGTAACCAAGCTATAATAACATTTGATTTATTGTATTATTTGAAACTCTTCCCTCAATATAGATCTGAGTCTCTTTGTTGACATAGACCATAGGACAGACAGTCGGGCATATTTTGAGGTGTTTATGTGAAAGTTACAAGTTGCAGGGGTGTTAATCTTCCTCATTTATCCAGAATTATGGATTTACACATCCAGAAAGAGCCATAATTTCTGACCAAAATAAGAGTTATTTGAAGAAAATATCTGAAGAAATGACAAAGTTATGGTCAATTAAGTCTGTAATGAAGGAATTTTTAATAAAAAAAAAGAAAAAAAAAGGTTAAATATGGAAACAATGTAGTTTAAGGCCGCTTATTTGGCATAAATGGTTGGCTGCATAAGATTTTCCTGATTTGAAATTTGGCTCTGTTGACACCCCTGAAGTTGTATTATATATATGTACTATATGAATCTCTGGATGTATGTAATCTGTTTGTTTTAATCTTACAATTTGTTGTTGTTGTTTCATGCTATGTGTGCCTTGCTTCAGATAGATGTAATGTTTGTTTATCTGAGTCACATGTTTTCATGTTGAACTGTTCTACTCACCTTAGGTCTGCCGTTAACTTGTGCTTTAAACTCATTCTTTCTAACTTAAAAGAATCTGAAAATCTGATGTAATGTTTGTTTATCTCACATGTCACATATTCTAATGTTGAGCTGTTATGATCACCTGTTACCTACTTGTGCTTTAAACTCATTCATTGTTACTTGCTTGAATCTGAGAATCGGATCTAAAATTTTACAAATGTTTCTCATTCAAATTATTTTGCCTACAAATTGACAGCTTTGTCTGATAGTTCTGATTGTTAACTGGTGTCTGTTGCCTAAGCAAAATGCTACATAGCGCTTTCCACTGGAGGTAATTCATGACTGCTATATTTCATTAAACGGGCAGTAACTGAATGAAGGTGCTTGGTAGCGCTTTGCTTATGCAAAGGACACTTGAAGAACTGTTTGGTCTAGGATCTTCAAACTTTGTATTCAGGTTGATCAGGATCAGTAGATATGTTCCATATGATCAAAATTTGTATTTCATTGACATCCCTACCATAACTGACCAATATATTTCCATAATGCCTAGAGCTTTGATATTTGTCACGTAATAATGTTGAGTGAACATCTACCTAGACTTAGGTCAGTCAGATAGCGTCAAACTGGTCTCAATAATTATAATAATAATAATAACGACTTTATTTATAGTCTCATGTTGCTTTTTCTTGTCGCATCAAAATCATTGCATAATGTATCATACATTATGGGAGTATGTCTTATTATGCATATGATGTATTCCTACTTTCTGAAGGATTTGAAATGAAATGTGTTTGATAATATCATATGTTTGATTATATCTGCAAATTTTGATTATTCAGTAGAAATGAAGCTATCTGAAAACTTCAACTTAACAACAAATTCAAGATAAGCAATCTAACATAACACGTGTCAACTGTATTTTGTGTTTTGAAAGTCTTATATAATTCCCTGGCTTAGAATGAGAAGATTGTAAGTACCAATTATGACCTCATGAGACTAATACATATTTGAAATCTACATCATAAGGTCCTGCTAATGAGCCTATTTTCGTAAAAATTGGAAGTTGCCACGTTGACCAAACTGAAGCTGACGGTTTTTCCAAATAATGATTTTGCAGTAACGACCATCTCATTCTAAGCTTGCGAGTCATCGATCTAGTTCGTTATAGGGGTAATTTCGTACAATTAGACAGTCATTCTATTTTGATCATATCATTGCTGATATATCTTGCCAGTCATTTGCTATATATATTTATTAGATAAGTGGTATTTGTACTTAAACTGGTCTTTGCCTGCTTGTGATGCAGCCTATGAGCATATGACTTATGCAGAATTCTAGCACACAGCTTGCGATGCAACATTTAAGCACACGCATTGCAATGCAGCATTCTAACATGGCACAAACTTTTCATGGATTTGTATGGTGTATTGTAGCATGCATCCAGTTGTTGAACCAATTAAGAATACATACTAACAAAGACAGGTTGATCAAATTTTTATACATTGTACCTGTATGAGGTTTTGGGTAATAATGATACAGTGACTCTTAATATTGGTGTCTCACTTTGCTGAGTGTTAACTGTTTCGGTCTGCCTTGGGAAGTTTGATTCCAATCCCTGTCTGTTCTGATAATATACTTTTATGGGTTCAATATAGGTTTACATGCCATCAGCTACTTCAAGGGCCTTATTCACCAACATTGTAAGTCTTAAACTCAGACTTAGACTTAATATTGCTAAATCTTCAATTCGCTCTCATGTTGATATAAACGTAACAATTTTGATGTACATGGATAAACATGTTCAGTGGATAACAATAAATGATCAGATAAAATTTCATACGGTTAAAGCTAATTTCAAAGAAATGGCAGTGATTATAAATTTTGTCAATTCTAAGTCTAATTCTGAACAACGATGGTGAAGAAGGCCCCAGTAACCCAAAATGTGTATCTACCTGATCAATTCAAGTTGTGTGAGAAAATCTCAATATGAGGAAATTATTTTCAGTATTTTATATGATCAAATTTGTGAATACTTGATATGTGATTGGATAAAGTCATGGAATGCGTTTGATTTTTTCTGATATGTGAACATGTTCATAAACTGATGCAGTGCCGATACTTACCCATAGTATCAAATGATATTTGATGTATACTTAAGGACGAAAGTTTTGCATGGTATGTGGATTATAACTAGAGCATGGTTGGACCTCATGTTCTTGTATATTCGAGGATTTGTGTCTGTCACACCATAACATAGTCTTAGACATTTGTTTGTTATCCCTTTTCGAAGATGTATCTATATGATAATGGTAGGCATCACTCTGAGCTTCTGTGTGCAACTCCTCCTACATTTCTTATAGGATAAAGATGAAACGTTCACAGATTAACTAATATGAGGACTGTGCATATTGTCAAATATGCGTCAAATATTAACAAGTAAGGAATTAAAAAATATGTGCAAAACTTTAGTCCTGAAGTACATGTTATAGTTGTAACATAATTCTTGAGCATAACCTTGTGGTGTATGTACATAGATTAATGCATATATAATATATATCTATACAATTTGAATTATTATGTACATACTATGAATAAAGTTGTAACTGAAATATTGAAGTACACTTTTTAACTTGCTCTGTTATTTTGCTTCTTTGAAGAAATGGAGCACTGGTATATATGTATGCATAAATCAGTCAGTTTGGGGACCAATTGGTTTCCAGTGAATATGGAGGGTAATACTTTAAAATCGTTTAATTTTCGATGGGACAAAATTTTGTGGTTTTGGTAAAAGAGACCATTTCAATGGGACATAAATTCATGGATTTTGTAGTTTAGGTAATAAAATACAAGTGTCAAAGTAATTGTTTGATGGGATTTGATTTCATGATTGAAGGTGAACCACGAAATCCATGAAATTTAATCACCCACGAAAATAATTGATTTTATAGTGAGGTCATATCTATGTTGAACTGTCAGGATGAGATAGTGCTACTAGAGCAAAATATATGAGATTTCCTGGCAAATCTGTGTGATTGTGTACAAACATCCTCTTCACCCATCCTCAAAAATCTGTGGGGAGTCAAGTATTTCAGATAAAAAATACTCTGGTTGAACAAGAATGTCTTCACCAAGCTAGTGAAAACTGCTCCACATATTAATGACATGTCTGTAACCCTTCTATGTGCCCCGTAGCTCAGTCGTTAGCCCTCTCGCTGCTTAATCCAGCAACCCGGTTCAAATCCCGGTGAAGGCACATATGCCTGCCATATTCAGTAGAAAGCTGACTGGCAAATAAAGGCTATGCTAGGCATTAAAAGTATGAACGTATCTTGTGTGATCAATGTTATGACAGATAAGTCAGTAAGTTATGTATTTTACTATGTTCTTTATTCTCTATCCACAACCATCTCCAACAAATAAACATTCTTCTAAATTAAATACATCGATGGCTTAGAACAAGAAGGTCGTAACTACAAAATCGATATATTGAGAAAACAAGAGAAAACTGTCTTTAATTTACTCTTTACCTATGGGAAAACACATTTTTAAAACTTCATTTTGGTCAACATGACAATTTCAAATTTTCATGAAAATAGGCTCATAAGAAGCGCCTTGTGATGCTTATTCTAAATATGTATGAATCTTAAAAGGTCTCAAGTGGCACTTACGACCTTCTCGTTCTAAGCCATCAACATGTGCATATAAACTACTGATATGTGCAAATAAATCAATATCACATCTGAGGCGTATCACCCAAATTATTTCATACATGCAATAGTTACTGGAGTTATTCAATCTTAAACTTGTATATAACCAAATACAGGAGATGGTTTCCGCTATTTGTGACTATCTTCCTTTGAATAAATTGTAAAAGTAAAAATGCAGACTATCTTCTTGAAATTAATACTAATTAACTTAAATTTTAATGTTTGTATAACACCTGCTAATTATGATTTAAGACTGATGTATTAAAAGTGTACAGTGTTACACATATAGCTGTATGTATCATATTGTACATATAAGCATGTCTGAAACAGATGCCCATAATGAACACAATAAGTCGGGATATACTATTATATTTGATGATATTTTGTGTATGAAGCCAATTGTCAATGTGCTGTATGAAGGTTGTCACATGTTGTTAATCAATGAACCACTATATGACCTATATGATAACTGGATCAGGAATTTTCCCTCTTGAAGTAACGTTTACACACAATGTTGTCATTTGGCAATGTAACTTCCTATAATATAAAAAACATTGCATTACTCTTCTGGATAGGTTCATCAATTGTCTCCCTTTAACAGAAACATTTTATTTCAAAAATGATTTTATTTTATGTTTATATGAAAGGCAAATTTCTGTTTACTTTGTGTGTAAAATGTTCATCATTACATGTATACACTTACAACTTATATACTAATGTGATCTAAATAAAGGACATTTCTCATCCAAATACAAGTATCTGAAACACATTCAGCCCAGCTCATTTTCAACTATGACAGATAGTGTAATTTCAAAATTTAAATTGATGCAAAATTTGGTTTCAGCAAGGCAAACAGTATACAATTTTAGAGTAAACATATATTTTTCTTGCTGATATATCTGCAGAGTGCGGATGGACAGATAGTACCCAAGCTTGATGGTGTGGGTCAGAGGCTGGTACTCAAAGTATTTAATAATTCAGGTATTGCTTCAATTGCCCTTTTTCTACTCACCATCAGAAGTTCTCCATTATCCATTAACTTTCTCTCAATTAGGGATCTCTTTGCCTCTGACCCCTCAGCAGGATTCGATTCTGTTCTCATGATTTTCAGGGTTGGATCCCATGTGACTTTGACCTACAAAATATCCAAGACAATACAAAAACCATGTACATGCACTTGAGACGGCATTTTCCCGATTCCCTGTAAAAAATGTTAATGATAACTCAAGTCAAACTAAAGGCAGGCATGCACTGCCACGACTTAGGTCACACCTGTTCATAATAAAATTTATTGAGTTGGTATTGAGCTATGTATATATGCTATTACGAATTATGTTGCTTTTGCAAGATCTTACCATATAGATTCTAGTTTTGATAATTACATTTTGCGAGGAAATCTATAAGATATGTTTCCTTATATGTGTGTCTTTTCATCCAAACAGTAAACTGCAACATATGTTTCAGAAAGTCCAAACTAATTAATTTACTCATAAAAAAGTTATTTTGCACTCAGGTGGTATAAATAACGATATATATATATAACAAGAGGGTCTATGTCGCTCATCTATCCTATGCTTGGTTATTTGATTGGAGAAAAAGTGTAACACACGGGCAGAAAAAACATAAAATGGCTAAATGTAGTCCTTTGTTGGTCTGTTAATCTTGACCCCTATTAGTATGTAGCTTGCACAAGGAAGGAACAAAGCCCTTTTGGTGGTATAAGTCGTTTATACATTTAGATTTAATAGCTTTCTGAATGATACTAAGGCCAAACATGCTTGCTCCTTTCATTGGCTGCAGTGTATACGTGTACTGCTTGAACCAATTGAGGAATTCAGCAATTTCAAAATCAACACCAACAACTTACTGACTTACTTAGTTGACAAGTTAAAGTAGAAAAGTGGAATACACGGACAAGACCCGTCAAGTTATTTAGCATAATCAACGTTTCAATTAAAAGTTATGAGCATTTTGGTTGAATTTCACTCATAAGTAAAACCTCATCATGCAGGAAAGACCAAAACAATCAATATTTGACATCGGATCATCATTTTGAAACCCACAGTGTGATATATCTGGTTCAGGAACTGAGCCAATCGTAACTACTCGGGCATTTCCGTAACTGAGACATGTGCACTTTCGTTCGATAATTTGCACGTGTGCTGCAAGTTAAGTTAAAATAAAAATGTTGCTATTAACATAATAAATGCAGTTCACACTTGATCTGTAATTATGATAGCAAACAATGTCCTACCTTTATTTTGTTGTCAAATGGATCCACTTCATCGACTTCCTCGTCCACTGTGATTTGGTTGTCCATATCTTTGGGTCCTTTAGTTATAACACGTATTCTCTTGTCCCCGACTAGTAGTATTTCCATCTTGGTCGTTACAGCACCCGCTATCTTCCGCTTGATATATCCAATACCTATAACATATAAACGAGTTTATTCCAAATGAATATTGCGACACTATCATATCAACATTGTTACATTGAAATTACGCAACCGGACATGTGTCGTTTTGTGACTGAAGCCACGAAATGTGGTACGAACGAAATCAAATGAAACCACATTAAGTCAACACATTACTGTTTGTCTATATTTAATTTGGAGCCTTGATGCATGTAATACACAGGTCGGACAATAACTATTAATATCTGATGTTTATTTGTTGTAAATATTATCCGACCCAAAATAAAGATTGTATTGAAACAGGTGACCCCTGATGACCCAGATACTCCCGATGTTTTGCTGAACCTAATACTTGACATCCCACATGCTCCATCAGGAATCTCCGAGGCCGTTGGACTGATGATGTTTAACACCCGAATTACCCCCGATGCATATCAGCACATATTCGGGAATTAAATCCCGAGACAGCAAATGTCGCCAAATATTCGCCATGCATTTTCCCGGAACGTGTTCCTAACACCTTCGGGGAAGCATTCCCGATCCTCCCCGGGTCTCTTGACGACTCCTTGGGATTGATATACCCGACATGACAAGCTGGCTTGTTCAACTCCCCGATTCCGAAATGACCGGAAAACTTCCAATTTTAATCAAGAGTGTCTTCCCGAGGGAGAGGACAGACGCATATAGTAGGGAGTTCTCAGTGGACTTGTGACGATAGAAAACATCTGGCGAGGTAATTTGTGTTAGAACTTTGCTGGTTTGCACACTCGCGCTGATCATATGGCATGCTATCATCGTAAAATTCTAATTCACGTGTTGATTCTTAACGTAGTTAACAATGCTTCGTGTTAAGATGAGCTTCCTTTAAGCATCGATTTTCATGTAGAAAGAAAATCAATTGATGTCTTCCAGCACGATATTCATATCTGAGCTCACTTTGAACTGTCCAGGGACAACTAGTATTCACATCACATTTGTACTTCATTCACCCAATATTGAACTTTATCAAAACAATGCTCAAAACAATTTAAATTACACACAAAAAATGTATTTATTATATAAAGGCCCCATATCGAAGTAACGTTAATTGCAAATGTTTTGTACATGTATAGTGCATGCCGTTTCGAACAAGAAACGATTGCATCGGTGGTCTTCAAACTTTAGCAGTTATCAGTCACCGTCGGAAGATGAGCCATATCGTCCGTATAGTAGGCAAATGGCCAATGTCTCATCGATGACCTATTGGCAGAGCTTTAGCATCAAGTGCGGGAGGTCCTGGTTTGATCACAGGTGGCAGTATTAGTGTTTGGTCCGCAAACGATTAAAATTTAATATATGAAAAAAAATCCGTCACTGAGCTAATATACTATCAAGGTATAAAGCGTACTACATATATATGTCTATATGCCAAAGATTGTGGAACACCGCATCTCGTTGTTTCAGCATAAAATACGGGCGCTGAAGGAAAGCTACACAAGTCATTCAAATAAACTATAAGATATTCATTCTCACCGAAGATCTCGTTCAATTGTATCTTATAACTACGAAACGGCTAAACAGTGTTACTTTCGTTATTTAACTTCGTTCGAGGTCATTTTATTTAAGCGCTGGATACCCGCTCCGCTCACAGTATCGTAATTATTGTTAGGAACCAAGTTTATTTTTAGATGCGATGTTCCACAATCTTTGGACATATAGTACGCTTCATACCTTGATAGTGTATTGTAGCTCAGTGACGGATTTATTTGTTTTTTCATTTTTTTTTAAATTTTTTTTTCCAAACACTGATACTGCCACCTGTGGGTTTGATCCCGAGATGTGTCATGGGAAAGACGATATAAAAATGAGACTAGTGGTATCCATGATTGCTTTAGACGTCCTGCATTCAAATGAGTACTGACTTCTCTTCTCGCATGCCCTCGTGCCAAATGACATCAGCTAGAGTGCCGATCGAACTAGGTATTCGAATACATGTAACACATTTCGAAAGTGGAACTATATATGCACTTTTTAGTTGAAGCATGTAGATGGGGGGTGAGAATGATGATACCTTAAAGTCTGTATTGAGATGGAATAGTATGGCTTTTAAATTAACGAAATCCAGTATTCATGTACATATGTTTAATTATGTTCTTCATCTAATATCGATGCCCAGCTGCTATTGACTTGTAGATATATCATAATTATATTGTACATTAGTAATTTAATTCTATTTAGTGTTTGTTAATAAGTAGTGCACCCAACTAACCTGTAGAACATGTACAAAGTTTATAATGTGTATAAGGGTCACATTCTGGGGTTGTTTTGTATGCCATACATTCACTTAAAGTATTGTAAGATAATCTGAGTGTATGGCGTGTCTGTATTACTATCTACCAGATAAAACACTCAACATTTGGTATTATTTTAAGGGTTAACATGCATAGCCACATTAACATGTATGTACATTTACTAACTCAACCCCATAAAGTACAAGCCGAACGAATGCTAAATTTCAAAAACTCTTTAATGACCTGCTTTTGTCTTATATTTTTAATTAGCACTAATTAAGTCGTCATTTTCCATAAATATTGACCCATTGACATCAATACGTAACATGCACTGGGCGTTTTCAAGAAAAAGGTTGGCTTATCAACACATTAATACATCGATTTGGTCAAGCAAAATATATAGTTATTGAAAATGCAAATCTATTGATAGTCAAAACTATGGTTATTTCTAGACGGCTATGCATAAAGGAATGGGTTGGTACAATAAATCTATCTAGAACACGTGGAAGCTTCCAATAGTCCCATTGATTTCCCGATGGGAAGTCAAACAATCTCGACTTAGAGTATCCACTTCTAATGCACTGGAGATAAAGGTCACAAATTAAAAAATCTCCTAGCAGATTGCCCCACATCTACCCGATGGGATATAATATAGTAATAAAATTAGGACAGTAAGTAAAATTTGGGAGGATTGCACATGTATACAGACGCGCGGACAGACGTTAGGCGTTAATCGGTTAAAGTTCAATGATAACATGTAATTTATGATAACAGAACACGGTACTTTACCCATGGCTGCCAAATATTCGTCAAATCCTTCGTTCCTCAATAAAATCCATTTTCCTCCAATGGTTTCCTCAAATCCTTCCATGATTGTTCCGTAAATCTGGTTGATATACAACAAGGTTGGTGTCACTCCTATATGAATTTTGCATTCATGTATATACCCATGTATAGATAAATGGGTTATCAAAGATAGTTTGATAATGGATGATATGTTATACAGACAAGACAGACGTCTATACAGCTGATACTGTGAGTCAGGCAGTCACATGGTTATAGTACAGCCGATATATTGATTATTTAATGTAAAGTTCTGTCCGTAAATGTTCGCCATTTTCCGTTGTCAGAGTGATAACACACGGGCGGGTACTCTCACTGATTGAGAGGTGCATTGTAGTGTCTCTATCTAGCTTGTATTTGCTCCTTACCATCAAACAGAATACATCCCACGCACCAATATACGTTATAAACAGGAATACAAAACCGATCAGATAGCCTTGTGGTAGAGCGTCCGCTTTGAGTGCGATAGGCCTTGTATACATACGTTCCGTGACAACTTGAAGCCGACTTCACTTTACGCAACAGAATTAATGATACAATTATTTTATTTACAATAATGAATTAGGCCTACGTACGACATGGCAATTTCGAACATGAAGATTGTAAGACATTTAAACATACATACTGTAAAACTTCGTTAAGACGAGCATCAATATTACGAGCACCCGGGTTATTTCGAGCAAATTTCGAATTCCTGGCGAATTAGCTAGATATAGGTTGTATCCTTATATATATCACACCGCTATGTCGAGCTCCCAGTTTATTTCGATCATTTGGCAAGTCACGATTAGTTCTCGAGATAACCAAGTTTTGCTGTAATTATCATATTCCTATTGCATGATTTTGTACAACAGTAAAAAAGTTTGCGTTTATACAATAAATTTCAACGAATAGAAGTATATCATTAAGGTAAATCATATATAGGAACTTTTGCAATATTTATATTTATTTCAAAAGGATGTGTTTTGCTTGATGATGCAATATAAGAGTCAATGTTTAATGATTATATCACCTTTATAAAACAATGTAATACTATGTTGTTTTGTAACGTCGTTACTACTACTTCCTTTTGGCTATCGAGTGAGGAAAGTTCATTTTGTCATGTTTGTTGTTAACATATAATTTTTAATAAATTTTGATTGTCAAAATACGTTCCCTTTACATCATGTGCTTGGTCATCTGTTTATTATTTAAATGTTTTCTATTCCCATCTTAGAATTCTGATCTTCATATAAGCCTGATGCTAATGTACTAATTGTTCATGCATGCACGTGGACTTTCCGAGGCCACATTACCAGTGATTACGGAACACCGAGTACACGTGGCTTCTATTTAGTATCACAATTCACGAACGGGTTGAGTAGCTCGATCTCTGCAATTATATATTTTGATAATTCAGTATAAAAGTGGACTATCTCCAGTAATTACTTCTTATAGTGTATATTGTACCGGTCTACATTCACGGGAGTAAATTAATTATTCACAATCATCATCTTGCAAACTATAGTAAAATCTTTCACAAGTGAATTTTCTTGGATTTTACGCAAAAATTGTAACTAATTATTCAGATCACACACACACAATTACAAAATGTTGACACTCGTGTAATTTCCAATTATTTCGAATTATTTAATCTTTTCTTCAATTATTTTGTTTGGGTACTACTACTTTGCTATTTAAAGCTCTTCAATTTGGAGATTCACATTATCAACAACTACATGTGTTTCTTGTAAAATGGTGTAAAATGTCTCGTTTAATCGTAAAGAACCTTCCTGCTGGGGTAAATATTTATTAAAAATGTAGATTCGTTATCTCTCCATCATGTTATTTATTTATTTTCAGAGGAAACGAGTCAGTGTATCTGTTTGATGTGTTACTATATTCGGATATTTCAATTCGGATGCACATTTTTTCATGCATCATCGTCATCGTCACAATCTCATTCGATAAATGTCGATTATTCTCGTGACAACAATTAGTCTCGTTAACAATTATAAATTATAATCAAGTATCATTGTGCTCAATTGTCAAATATACTTAAAAGCAGTGAAACTGAAAGAAGTTGGTAACAGGGGTTGTTATAATCTTAAACTAGTGGACAATGTATTTCTTTACGCTTTTGTGCCATCTTCTCTCTTATTTATAAGCTGGTGGTATTTAAATTTTTCATTGGGGTTATCAGTACGTCTGTGCGTATGTATTTTGCAAATCTACTATCTACAGTACTGTGTTGAACTCCTCACAGACCATTGGGTGGAATTTCTTCAAACGTTCACAGGTGATAATGTGAACAACCCGGGTCCCCTATGTATGACCCTTAAGGATGGAATCATTCCTGTGTCTGTTTTTACCAAATTTATGACACTTGATTTACTTTACTATATACCCAGGGGCACCCGGATTCCATGTAGACATTTCTTGTTTAGTATAGCACCAAAAAGTAAGTTGATGTAGGCTTCATGTATATAGAGCAAGACTGTATTCATTGTGCTTGTCATCCACATGTAATTTAAATTAGCCGTAAGAATAGTCACATGCTGGATGTCACTATTCTTATGCCACTGTCAAATTTGTATGTAGGGACGTTGATCAATGACCCAACTACATATTATATGGTAGATAAAGCACCCAAAAACACTTGATTTTAGATGTTGAGTACTTTTCATATAGTAAATTAAACATACATGTATGCTGCTTTGCAAATATATGACAAATTTCTTAACATCTTGTTTCAGATCAAGGAAGAAAAATTAAGGAACCATTTTGGAAATGTTGGTGTTATAACAGACTGCAGTTTGAAGTATACAAGAAGCGGTGTATTCAGAAAGTTTGCATTTGTTGGATACAAGACAGAAGCTGAGGCTAAAGCTGCATTGAAACAGTTTGATAAGACCTTTATAGATGCATCAAAACTCACTGTAAGAATGATCAGTTTTGTTAAATGATATCATAAATGTAATAAAAAATAAGTTGGGCCAAAACATAATAATGTTGGGGTTAAGGTTTCCCTGTCTACCATATTAATTTGCTGAGCACAGCACTACTCTGCAACATATTATTGAAAATTAAAAGCCAAAACTTGAAAAGAAAAAACTTGTAAGTATGTATTGAAAAAAAAACTAAATCAAATAATATTAAAAAATAAAATGTTTCCCGTACCTACCTACCTACCCTAATTTTTTTGGGCCAGTAACCTTTACCACAACATTTTTTTGTCTTGGCCTTACGGTTTTAGCTCCCCTGAGTATAAACTGGTATCACAGATATGTATTTAGTACGGATAGGTAACTCTACCACGTGACCCAGTTGAAATCAGTAGAAATCGACTTTAAGTCTCGCATGTTCACGTTTGTCGCGATATTTGGCGAGATCACAGAGTTTTAGCGGCGAGATTCATCGATCCGCCATCTTTGCTATATGTATTGTTTTGCAAGAAATTTGCAGAAATAAATCTGCCAATCCAATCAACATTTCAAAATCAATCGAGAAAATTTTACTATGTAGATACAGAATAAACATACCTTGATTAGTGTGTATGTATATTTCATCGATTATATTGGCTATATGTCCAGAAATGGAGTTTGAATACACAACGGTTTCGCGGGAATATCGAAGCGAGAAAACAATTCAGTTCAAACTATGACAAATTCCTATCATCAGATTGAAAAATATTAAAATCTTTTTGGTGTTTTACTTGAAACATCTTTCGTAAAATATTATATAATTTGTCCTGATGATTCTTTTAAAAGATATTTCGCAGACTAAATTGTGACGACGAAGCCTCCGCCATTTTCCACCCGTGTCTCTCGTTTCTTGCTCCAAATCACACGAACTTGTAACTCTGACTTAAATTGCATTGTATATTGCATGAAACACGCATTGTGTATCTTCTTCATATTGTTTTAATTTTAAAAATCGATAAATTATTAATGATAAGGCAAGTTTTTTCGAGGCAGCCATAAACATTTTATGTTACCGATCATCGCCTATTATCGACTTACAGTGTACCGAATACCAAAAAAACGATGATTAACGGAAAAGGCCGAGTGCGCGCATTGCATTATGGGCGTTTGGCTGTTCGGCAGATAAAAATCTATTTATAGAGTTGCCTATCCGTTCTAATACATATCTGTGCTGGTATAAATTTGGGATTGTTTAATGTCCGTAGTAAATCGTATGTCAGTAGTGTCTTTCCATAACATCTCTTAAACTACTGAAATGATCTATTAGTGGTTCTTTTCGATCAGTAAATTCCTTCTGCTTAGGAATTATCCCTATGTAGTCCTCTTCAAACAATTATATCAACCATTCAGGTCTGCTGCACATGTAGGTCATTAGAGCAATACAGAATCTCTTATAATATTGGATGTAATGTCAATTATACACTTTTGCAGAAATAATTAAACTAATACTAGTTATAAACATTTACTTACTTGTTAACTTCTTATATTCTTTCTATTTATAGATTGAGATTGCCAAAGATTTCGGCGATGCTAACAAGCCTAGACCATGGAGTAAATATTCAAAAGAAAGTTCTGTTGGTCAAAGTGCTAGCAAGAAAACTGAACGTGTAAAGGTAAATTGATTTATAATTAAAATAGAAATCATCCAAATGTACTGGCTGTTGTTCTAGGTCATTGTTACATACTGATGTGAGCTTTACTCCGAGTCAGGGTAAGTGGCCTTGACATGAAAAACTGCTTGCAATTAATGTATACCTGAATGTCATGAATGTATCTTATTTGAGAAAGTTTATAGTATGTGAGTTAATGACACAAGGTATTGTATTGGTATAATCCTAAGATATATTCAAGATGATGTCAAGTGGTGATTTTCTTAGGTAATTGAAACACAGGTGCCGCAAATCTGTATTGTGGAGTATTAAGCAAAACCGCTAATCGTTCTAAAACAATACACATCCTAGAATGTCAATAAACTGTATATTACTGAATGTATAAATTACATTTTACCAGAATGTATTTATTGACACACAAACTGGGTGCACAATATTGATAACTTGTCATATAGGTTATATAATTCTGCATGTGAATGTATTAAATATATTATCTTCACAGTGATACTTTATACATTTGATGATATAAAAAAGTCAAACATGTTCATCCCCTGAAAGAACTTTGATATGGTCGGCGGGAAAGGAATCACCATTTTCAATATGGTGGCCGATTAACCGGTTCGATTTTGTTTCATACTGGCGATTAACCGGTTTAAGAAATTTGAAATCGTCCCGGTCTTAGTATTTAGACAATTCAGTGATAGTCTTTATTTCGGTGTATGAGATATAAAATGTTGATAATGTTCCTATAACTGATTCATCTTTGATGTTATCTTTATATTTAAGGATTCTGATGGTAAAGGAAAGAAGCGTAAGGACAACAAAGTGGTGGAAGAATTATTGGATGATGTAGGAACTTAATTACTTATTTCATATGTTAGAGGGTGATCAAATACTCAGAAATCTTTATCATGACTTTTTGTGATCAATATTGCTAAACCTTACTCAGATATTTATAACAGTTTGGCATTTTTAGCTCACCTGAGCACAAAAGTGCTAATTAAAAGGTGAGTTATTGTGATCACTCACCGTCCGTTGTCCGTCCGTCTGTACGTCCGTCCGTCCACACTTTCAAACGACATCTCCTCTCAAACCATATGGCCAATTATGATGAAATTTTTGCCAGATTGTTAGTGGCATAATAAAACTGGCATTGGGGGATTTAGTAATTGCTTAAATTATTACCCTGGGGTCAAAATTGGCCCCTTCCGGGCACCGTTTTACATAGACTTATACAGAGAAAACATATGAAAATCTCCACGTCTAAAACTACAATGCAGAGAGATTTAATATTTGGTATGTAGCATCATCTATTGGTCCCCTACCAAGATTGCTCAAATTATGCCCCTGGGGTCAAAATTTGGCCTGCCCGGGTTCACCATTTTACATAGACTTATATAGGGAAAACATACAAAAATCTTCTTATCTAAAACTATAGAATGCCTAGAGCTTTCATATTTGGTATGTAGTATCATCTAGTTGTCCCTACCAAGATTGCTCAAATTATTCCTTTGGGTGAAAACTGTGCAAGGTTACATTTATAATCAGGTGAGCGATATAGGGCCATCATGGCCCTCTAGTTTAAATGCAAAACTTAAACATAAAGATACCTGCAATCCCACCAAACCATTATGATAGATCAATTGATGTATAGACTGTGTGTTTAGTCTCCATTGGACAATTCAGGAACAGGCATGTCCTTTTATTATATTTTAAAATTTCTTGTATTGGACTTTTTATGCTCCGGTATCTACTGATGCAGGAGTATATGGTGAATGTCCTGTCTGTCTGTTCATTTGTTGAAACTTAAATATTTTCAAAGTGCATCAAGACACCGCTTTCAAGCTTGGTATATATATGTGTTAACCATCATAAACACATGACATTGTCAAAGCCATGCCACATGCTCACATGTATATCCAGGGCTCGACACTAACATTTTTCCCTGGCCCATGGCCAGTGAGAATCTGTCGGACCAGCGACCAAAAATAGTCAACCCTTGCAATGTGTGACAGTTTGTTTTTCAGTAGAGGGAGTTCAGCCATTTTACTGTTTCTGTTGTTTTTAACAGCTGAAAGATGATCCCAAATTTAATGAGTTTCTTGAAGTACATCAGAATGTTGGTAATAAAGCTGTATGGACTAATGATGGTGTAAAACCATCTAGCTGGAAGGAGGGGAGCAGTACGAATGCTGAGGAGGGAAGTGACAGTGGTAACGATTCAGAGGACAATGAAAATCAGGGAAATATGGATGGTGGTATGTTCTTTATATTTTCTATATGACACAGTGACACATAAATACTTGTCAGGAGCATTGGCCTAGAGGTAGGGTGCACACTTTGGGATTGAGAGATCCTGGGTTCTACCCCCATCTGAACCACTGGTTATTTTCTCAGAGCAAGAATAACCCACACGCTCCACTCCACCAATGCGTAAATTGGTACCTGTGAGTGCAGTGTCAATTCCCAGGGCACCGAAGTTGGATGTTGGCTGCCACACCTACAGGAGAGAAAAAGTTTCCCCAGGGAGACACGAATGTAGTAGGTTTCCATAGGTAGCCCAATGACCAGGGAAGTTTAAAAAATGTCAAAGGATGCTTGAGTGGCTTAACAGCTGAAAAGAGCCCTAGAAAATGCGTAACTTAACCTTTTTATTTAAATTAGGTGTAAAACAAGGTAAACTCGAGAGTCACGGAGCCTGAATCAACTGGTGAATGGCTTAACTAGCAGTCTAGCTAGCAAGACCTTCAAATCATAGAATATGTAAAATTATTCACTTAGTCATTTGTAGAATTTCACATTAGTAGAATCTGTTATTACAAGCACATATCATTGATGTTCGAATTTCATTCCAGCTGAAACAAAGACAGAAACAAAGGGAGGAAACTCAGCAGTACAGAAAGGCATGTCAGATTTAGATGTAAGTTGAGATTTTACCCTTTTAGACTTACTCCATAGTCGATCATATTTACTTATATCTTTTTGGAGATTCTGTTTGACAAAATAAGTTGTGTAGATTAGCCAAAAAGTAGTCATCCCAAATCTCTACTAAAACTGCATCATTGCAACGGACATACATTTACAAATTTGTTTGGATGTGCAACAAATAACAGTTATAAAATCAATGCTCAATGAGTAGTTGTAGTATCCAGTTTAACTCGAGGGGACTATAGGTTTCTCCTTCATCCGTTCGTTAGTCAGTCTGTTTGTTAAGAAATCTGGATCTTGCCATAACCCAAACAGTTTTCAAGCTAGTTAGTGGTTGCCATGGCAACAGACATATTGACAGTCTGAAAACCAGGAAACAGACTTCTGTATTGCTTACAATTCCCATTGACTTGTTGTTTCTCCTGTGTTTGTATAGCAGACGTTTATCTGATCCGTGATATTTTCAGTACTTGAAATCTAAGATGTCTAGCGAGGATAAACTAGCGGATAGTGATTCTGACTCTGAGGATGTGACAACTCAACAACAGAATACAGTCAAACAGAAAGACAAACAATCATCAGAGAAGAGTAAAGACAATAAGGTGTTATATCGTTCAGTTCTTCTTACACACTCAGTATCACTGAAACTTTCATTCTGACTTGTGTTACTCAGATGTATACTGTAAAATGATTTATTTTGATGCGACGAGATTTCGTGGTTTTGGTAAAAAGACCATTTCGATGGGACCTTACTTCATGGTTTTGCATTTCAGGTAGTAGATACAAGGGTCAAGTTTATTATTCGATGGATTTGATTTCGTGGTCAAAGGTGAACTACGAAATCCATGAAAATTAAATCCCACACAAAAGTTAACGATTTTACAGTAATACAATCATTCTTTGTAGATGGTACATGTATGAAACAATCTATGTGGAACTTTACATCTAGTATATACTCTGAAATGATGTGTATTAACAACACGTGAACCTGTATCAATGTTATTCACCTGGCACAAAATTAAGGTGTCTCTTCAACATTAGGGAGGGTATTGCACACAGATTTCTTGTATCACACAAAGTTTCTGTCTCTTCCATTTAAGTCAAATATTATTTACCAATTACGAAGGGGGCAAACTAATGGTCAACCAAGGCCAAAGGCAAACAATGGTAGGTGAACGTAAATTAAAATTATACTAAAGGATATGAGGAAATCATACAGGGAAGGCAGCACCCAACAAAACTAGCCGAGCACAGAAAACAGCAATGACACAACACAAAGTAATTGCTCCATGATCTCACAGTGCTCTGTGTTGTACATATGTAACCAGTTTTCTGTCAGGATAATGCATTATGGGCCTATGCTGTTTATATTTATACAGGTTGAGAAGAAGTGCGTATACATGTTGAAGCTGAAAGGTCTTCCTACTAAATGTGGAGAGGTATATTCATTTATTGTTAACAGTTTCTTTTTGTAATGTGACACACTGTACCAGCAATTTTGACATCCTTTCTCTTGCCTCCACATTGGTAACATAAATTACATTTGGTTGCATTCAAAAGACCATCTTTCATTGAATTTTGGTATTTCTGAACCTATTTTTTTAGATATTGAATAAACAAGTGAAATGTTTGTACATCACTATGGCAACTACAACAAGAGACAGTCATACACAGCCTTGCAAAGGGCAAGTAACTCTGCCAAAAATGATGGAACCCAACAAACAACAAAGTGATCTGGGGTATTTACATGTGCAAGGAAGTTACACAATAAACAACAATTTATTTTTTTAATTCATGTAACAGTGATGGTCAAATACTGAATTATAAACTTGTTGCCTTTATTACAGAAAGCTGTGAAGGAATTCTTTCATCCGTTGTCCATAGCAAAGTTAAATGTTATCAAAAATGCTGTGAAAAGGCCAGTTGGTAAGTTGTTCTGCAGGAATTTGAGTAGTTTGGCATGAAATGACATAGTAAATGATCCTGTATAAAATCGCTCTTTAAATTATTAACTCCAGAAGCTCAATGTACCCATCCTATATTGAAATCCTATAGCAAATGTAAAAAAGTAAAGGAAGAAAGCTATCATTGATTCAAAATCTCCCACAATGACATCTAGGGGAGCGACCTAGGACCCTTCTTGTCGAAGCTTCATCTCTCACGCTCATTATGTTCACAGGTACAGCCTATGTAGGTTTCAAAACTGAGAATGACTTGGAGCAGGCTCTGAGACGAAATAAAAATTTCATTGGTGGGAAGAAGATCTACCTGAAAGTTGCAGAACAAGAACAGTTGGAGGTTGCTGAACCAGAAAAACCTCGACCTTGGGAAGTTAAGGTAACACTGACTTACAAAATTCAAAGTTCTCAGTCTTTCAATTGATCAAATTCTTGTACCTGTTGTTTAATTAAAGAGCTACTGAGCTTAATAAGATTCCAGCACAGCAAAGTGCTACCTGGGTGGTCCATTGCATAAGATAACACTCAGTATAGCTCACCTAGCAAGGTGCTGGAAACGATACGCTATTGGAGCGAGGACCATATATATAGCATTGTATAGATGTTGGAAAGCACTCAATAGAAATATTCGGTAGGGGTTTGGTTAGGCAATATGTCCTGCTGTTGTTATAGGGATTGTTATCGGTCAATTGTTGCAAATATTTTGTATGTTTATATTATAGAATACAGAGGAAGATACAGAGGGTGTTGCTGAGGTAAGCTTGTGTTATATCAAACTAATCAAGCTGATCTATTCTCATCATTTCTAGTGCTCACAGTTTTCACTTATTCTTTACCAACTTAGGTCACAAAAGTTCTAGGTTAAGTTGGCATTCGGCAAATGAAAAGTTTGGGGTCAAAAAGAAGATCACCCCACTATATCAATGATAAACTTACTCTGGTCATAGCAAAGTTTTGATCTAATCATTATCCATATGAAACCTGTTCACAATATAAGTAAGAATCTGAAAATGATAGGTTACCACTTGCCACTTTAGTTTTTAACCAAATATTAATTAAACCTTGTGAAATTAAATGTAGGTCATGTTTGTAAATGACTCCAGTGTGAAGTATTTGATTTTGTGGTGGATTTGAATATGCAATACAAGAATGTTTGTACTAGGAATATTTGACTGATTTATTTATACATTTTGTATTACAGACAGGTCGACTGTTTGTCAGGAATTTAGCCTATTCTTGTACTGAAGAAGATTTAGAAGAGGAATTTAAAAGATTTGGTAACATATGTTTGTTCCTTCATTTATTGTTTTTAGGCTGGTGTTTTGCGCCAGACTATTACAATCCTAAAAAATGAAATCCACTAAGATGAATTTACTCCCGAAACTGACAACACAGAATCTATACACCCAATGCAAATAGTTCCTCCTCGTTAATCAGTTTTGCAAGATAAGAACATTCAACTTTCCTTGTTTCATTTATTCTGTTCGATTGTAATATTGAAATGGAAGGAAATTGTATGAAATTAAAAGAAAAGGTGTTTAAAAGGCGTTGATAATTATTACTACGCGTTCGTATACTACGCGTTACGAACGCGATATAGCGCGCGCATAAATGATTTTATTATGTTAAATTATTTAGGTCAGTATTTTCGAACGAGATCGTGGTCGATTGGATGAGCAACTCGCTTAGTAATTTTCTGATGCTAAGGTCCAGCGATTGAATCACGGCGGCTCCAAATGTTTTTTTTTTTTTTTTTTTTTGTTGAGTCCAGCACTTACCTCTCTTTCGACTAAGAAAACCACTTGATGTTATATTACTTGAAAAGCTATTGTTCCTTAGCAGTTCGCCAGCCTGTCAGTACTTTCAGTACTTTGATTATTTATCCCCGCCACCTGATATTCCATATGGGCGAGGCCCCTAGAAGAGTTTAGTCATTTTAGGTTTCGGGGGATGGTGCAGACACATGAAGTGTAATCGTTTCAGAGACACCACTTGGTTCTTTTACATGCCAGGTGTATAGCATCAACACATGGGTTTAAAGTCTCATCTGAAAGACTATTAGTAAAGTTCAGTTTGTCAATTAGGGATTTGAACCCATAACCCAGAGATCAGAAGTCTTGCGCTCTAGCGACTGACTTTTGTTCCTTCATTTATTGTGACAGTTTTTGTACACCCGAAGGGCCGTATTATGTTATCGCCTCTGTGTCTGTCTGTCTGTCCGTCTGTCTGTCCGCACACACGAAAGCTACCTTAGGTGGTCGGAGGTGTGGCCTAACACAATAGAAATCTATTCAATTCATTCCGTGACCACTTAATTCTTTTGTCCTTTAAGTGGTCGTTCCTTTGATCTTATGGAATGACCACCTAAGGTAGCGCTCGTGGGGGCGTTCGTCTGTCTGTCGTTAGCAATTTCCCTTCCGCTCTGTCACTCTTGAACCTCTTGAAGGATTTTAAAGAAACTTGACACAATGTTCACCACATCAAGACGACGTGCAGAGCGCATGTTCTGGAGGGGTCGCTTGAAGGTCAAGGTCACACTTAGGGGTTAAAGGTCATATGACTTTGTTTCCCTTCCGCTCTGTCACTCTTGAACCTCTTCAAGGATTTTAAAGAAACCTGACACAAATGTTCACCACATCAAGACGACGTGCAGAGCGCATGTT
Source organism: Spisula subtruncata (assembly GCA_963678985.1). Taxonomy (NCBI): domain Eukaryota; kingdom Metazoa; phylum Mollusca; class Bivalvia; order Venerida; family Mactridae; genus Spisula; species Spisula subtruncata. Next base: position 20,884,340 of record OY787672.1, on the reverse strand, counting down.
CTGGAGGAGTCACTTTAAGGTCAAGGTCACACTTAGGGGTTAAAGGTCATATGACTTTGTTTCCCTTCGGCTCTGTCACTCTTCAACCTCTTGAAGGATTTTAAAGAAACCTGAAACAAATGTTCACCACATCAAGACGACGTGCAGAGCGCATGTTGTGGAGGGGTCGCTTTAAGGTCAAGGTCACACTTAGGGGTTAAAGGTCATATGACTTTGTTTCCCTTCGGCTCTGTCACTCTTGAACCTCTTGAAGGATTTTAAAGAAACCTGACACAAATGTTCACCACATCAAGAGGACGTGCAGAACGCATGTTGTGGAGGGGTTGCTTTAAGGTCAAGGTCACACTTAGGGGTTAAAGGTCATATGACTTTGTTTCCCTTCCGCTCTGTCACTCTTGAACCTCTTGAATGATTTTAAAGAAACCTGACACAAATGTCACCACATCAAGATGACGTGCAGAGCGCATGTTGTGGAGGGGTCGCTTTAAGGTCAAGGTCACACTTAGGGGTTAAAGGTCATATGACTTTGTTTCCCTTCCGCTCTGTCACTCTTGAACCTCTTGAAGGATTTTAAAGAAACCTGACACAACTGTTCACCACATCAAGATGACGTGCAGAGCGCATGTTCTGGAGGGGTCGCTTTAAGATCAAGGTCACCCTTAGGGGTTAAAGGTCGTATTACTTTGTTTTCCTTCCTTCTGTAACTGCTTAGAATATCAAACAAAGTCATGACAAATATAACCACAAAATTAAATTATAATCATGTTCACATTGTCGGTTTTTTTGTGGGGGGATTTCTTCCATTTTTTGTTCAGGGCTGTCCTTTTGCTTTCAACTGTCAAAAGTTTGCTACCAAAACCTGAAACAAAACCCTTCGGGCGTATATTGCCCCGTATGGCGGTGCTCTTGTTAAATATTTATGGAATCAACAGATTGAGTTGTCCATATGCAAAAGTTAAAAGAGAGCTTGATTATGCTTGTGGATGTTAACATGACACCTATCAATGTACATTTTGTGACAATTTGGGATTCAAACTGGCCTACATGTTTCACTCTGACGAGACATGAATCATTCTAACAATAACATGAAAGTTGTCCTCATTGAAATGCTGTAAAATGATTAAATTTCGAGGGGGCAAAATTTCTTGGTTTTTATAAAAGGAACATTTTGATGGAACCTGAATTTGTGGATTTGTATTTAAGGTAATAAACATAAGGGCCATAATTAGTGTTCGAATGGGCTTTGATTTCGTGGTTAAAGACTGTCCACGAAATCCACAAAATTTAATCCCCCACAAAAATTAATGATTTTACCGTAAAGCAATGTTTTTGTATTTTTCAGGACCTTTAACAGAGATCAAACTACCTGTGGATCAGTTAACAAAGAAGATGAAAGGTTTTGCATTCATTACATACATGATACCAGAACATGCTGTGAAAGCTTATAGTGAACTCGATGGAAAAGTCTTCCAGGTTGGTTATCTCTTAGTCAACGTCTCATCAATGACTGCCTGCAGGGGTGTCAACAGGGCAAAATTAAAAATCAGGAAAATTGTATGCCGCTGAACATTTTTGTTTAACAAGAGGCATTCAATGACATTTTTTCCATATTTAAGTTGGTTTATATTAAAAAAATCCTTCAGAGCAGATTAAAAATAACAATAACTGCCATTTCTCAAGATATTTTCATCAAATAACTTTTAGTTTTGTAAGAAATCAATGCTCTTTCAACATTTGTAAAATCCTGAAAATTGACACGCCTGTGACTGGTTAGAACCTTCACCAGCTAGTACAGGGTGTCCAAAAAGAAAGTATACATATTCAGGGTATTTTATCAGATCTCTACGTTCTGCTATTGCAAACTGGGGGCAAAATACAGTAATTTTAGAACATTTACATTTTAAAAACAATCTCCTAATTACAATTCTCAAACTGGTGCCAGAAAAAACTTACGACTTTTGACTGTGTGCAGAATTTATTTGCAATAGCAGGGCGTTAAGATTTGATCAAAATACACTGAAACTGCATAATTTCTTTCTGGACACCCTGTACAATTCCAGGCTGTGAAATATTAAAGTTGTCATATTATTCTGACATACAGCTACTTTGCTCAAGTGATATATGCTGGGCTTGTTCCTGGACTGTTGGTCCCACCTAGCTTGGATAACATAACATTTGTACAAAATGTATATTCTTTTATCTTTGATTAATGGAATAAATATTTGTATCTCAGAATGAGCACAGATATATTCCTTAATGATAACTTGTTATTAATTATATTGTATACATGTGACCAGAGGTCTGTGAAATGGATGGTACCACACTAGCCTCTAACTAGCTCTCTGATTAATACAGATGTTGATGTTGTATAGTATGGGAAGCTTTTAAGTGTTACCTGACAGTGAGTGAATGTTTTGTGATGAAGCTGGGGAAGGAATGGAACTAGAGAATGCTTGATTTTAAATCCAACATCTAAGCCATTGAGATATGTATACTTATACTTGCTATGTTTGATGTTATAGGGTAGAATGTTACACATTCTGGCTGGTCGGGAAATGAAGGAATATACAGAGGAAAATACAGGTATGATTGTTGTTATGGTTACACTCTAACTTTACTCTACAACTATGGTCAGGATTAATGTATTCCAATATTGTTATCCACTATTGTTGTCTGGTTTCATGCTTAGGTCACCTTGTTATTGTCTAGGGGAACTTTTGTGAGTATGGTATAATAAAAAAATATGGTATAATCTCTATTGATGTATTTGGCCATCCATTTCTTGTGTAGACACTGAAGGTCACACCTTGAACCAAATTGTGTTACTTGGTCACATGGATCATCTTTATTAAATCTAGACTTTTGATATTGACCAATATATGGATTTGACCATCTATTATATAAACTTAGTTCACAATGTTAAAGCATAGAAAACATAGTATATTTGCTTGCTGAAATAAAACCTACTATGATACTACAGATATTGCCTTGATCTCACCGTTTCAAAGAATAGAAATGGATTTGGATTTTGGTTAAAATTAGACTTTTCATAAGTGGAATTAACCATCTCTAAATAGTGTTGACACCATATATTATCATATAAAACACTTTATACTATGTTTCATGTAGAAGGATCATCATACAAAAAACAGAAACAAGCGAAACAAAAAGCCATGGCATCTAGGTGAGTTTTAACCTAACTATTGTATTGTTTAAATACTGTAAAATCATTGAGTTTTGTGGGGAATTAAATTTTGTGGAATAAAATCCTATTGAACAATAATTTTGATCCTTGTAATTATTACCAAAAATGTAAAATCCACGAATTAACGTTCTATCAAAATGGTCTCTTTTACCAAAGCCTCAAAATTAAATTATTTTACAGTACACATCTTTGCATTTTGCATCAGTTTAATTTCTGACATAAAAGTGAATAACTTGTTACATTTTTGTAGATTTTTGTTAGATGTGTAATCATGCAGCATGCAAGTCTAGTAGACTGGAGGTAGATATGTTAGACACTCACACTCCCCATGATCTAAGCTTGGTTTCTGACCTGGACAGATTAAGTGATTAAGTGACATAGGTTATAGTCGTTTCTTTTTTATGCTATAAGTTGTCCTTTGTCAGACCCCTAATAGTTTTCAAACATAGGGGACTATAGGTTTGCCCTACCTCCATCAGTCAGTCTGTCATTCCGTCCGTCAAGAAAATATGGATCCCGCCATAACTCAAACAGTTTTCAAGCTAGGTTTGTGAAACTTGGTACCTGAATAGGGCCTAATAAGGAGATTATACACTCTAATTATTTTTTTATTTGGACATGAATTGTGGTTACCATAGCAACCGAAACATTGACAACCTAGAAACCAGGTAGGGACTTCTGTATTGCTTGCAATTCCTAACTACTTGTTTGTGTAGGAATGACTGTTTATTCTGTAAAATCAGGTCAACACTCGCACATATAGGACTCAACAACTTCTAAAAACTTTGTGAGCTTGAACATGTTTATATGTTTCAGCTCCCATAATTGGAATTCACTGTTCCTTGGTTCTAATGCTGTAGTAGATGTTCTAGCTGAGAAATACCAGGCAGAGAAAAGTGATATCTTAGATACGGTGAGTAATTGTTTATATAGCTTGGCTAATTTGACACGAGCATGACCTATTTATTAGCATAATTTAACAGTCGATATATTGTCTACGTTTACAACACCGAGTCTTTGTTTTTGTAATCGGAGAGTATCACGAAGACGCTAGAGGTGTAATACAAACACAAATATGAAATACCGATACTGCACGATTTGCTTGTGGAAATTGGTAATATATTCTTGCATAAAGGTCAGGCTCAGGTCATAATAGCCAAGCTATACTAATTTATTTAAGGTCAATTGTTAAACAAATTTCTCCAACTTTTATTAATCACTCTCGACACCTTATTTCTGATGTTATCCATCGCCACAAAGGTATGAGAGAAGAGAAGCCAGAGTCCCTTCCATGCAGAGTGTCAAGCAAGGAGATTTCTGGTACCATTTTTATTTTGCTTTGGTATGACACATCCAGGGAGAGGACTCGAGACCTCCCATACTTAAAGCGAACACTCTACCACTAGGCTTTCAAGGAGGTAGTGAGTAATATCAGTTTATATAAACCAGATCAAATATCAGGGTGTAATGACCCCTGGGTAGGCAATCTAGTTGTTCAGTTACTCATGAATACAGATAAACCTGATCTAATAGACTTATATTTAAAAAATATATATTATGCAAAACTAGTATACCGGCTATCACACAACGGTTCTGTTATATCGAAATTAACCAACAAGGCTGTAACAACAGAACATACCAGCTGTGTATCAATGGAAGATGGGAGGCAAAACCATCAAGTGTTAAGATGTGTTTGAATAAACAATGTTTCACACATGGCGCCCATGGTGATGTGATGTTGACTTTAGTTTATTATATGTAAAATATTAATTGTTCAGTGTATTCAAAATGTTACACTATGTGATATAGTGTAGTGGTATTGTAAGGGTATTAGTCACATTAACTTGTAACTTGGTCTTTATATCTTACAGAACATGAAAGGAAGTTTAGGTGTACGATTAGCTCTAGGTGAGACACAGATTGTGCAAGAGACTAGAGATTTCCTCACAGATCATGGTGTGTCACTCGACAGTTTTAGTCAGGTATAATATCTTACTCTCAGTGCTTCACTGATTCTCGTTAATACAAGTATTACTTATTGTACGTCAAATTTGAACAATTCGCTGGCTTAGAATGAAGTTGAAACTACTGCTTACAACCTTCGAAGACTGATACATATTAAAAATCAGCATCCCAAGGCGCTTAGTATGAGCCTATTTTCATGAAAATCAGAACTTGTCATGTCGACCAAATTGAAGTTGAAACAGTTTGTGCTACCATAAGTAAAGAAAGTTTTTTTGACCTTGTTTTGTCAAAATATTGATTTTGTACTTACAATTTCCTCATTCTAAGTCAGTGAATTGGCTTATGCCAAATATACCTGGTTGGAAACTTTAAAAAATTTGAGTTTAAGACGCTTTCATGGAAAAAATGAAACCTTGAAATTCCATTAACTGAAATGAAAAAGCTTGTGTAGAAGTTTCAGCCTGCTTTTACAGGTTAATATGCTGCCAATAATTATTGCTTTGAAAGCACAATTACTGTATTGAATGCTTTTCTCACAAAACTGGATATTTTCTGTATTAGAACCATGTAATATATGTTTGCATACATCATGATCAGGTTTATATATATATATATACTGAGCAAAACAGCTAACCGAACGCATTTTAAATTTGAATATTTCAGTATCCTGTAAGTGTACAAACCTAAAATTTTGCATAGTTATTTCAATATAGATTGTGCACCTAATGCAGCTTCCCACATGAAAATACATGCCAAAATCACTCATCCATTATGAAAAAGCTTCAAATCACATTTTTGCTGGAATTGCACGAGTTTTGTGTGCATGTTGTGTAGCATGGGTGTTTGTTAGTCGGAAAAACAAAATATTTTGTAAAAAACATGGCACATTTGTCAAAGGTAGACCGCGGAAGAGCGGCCATTACGCTCCCTTGAGGGTATCAATCAGACAGATCAGTTTTACACAAATTTAAATTATCTCAAACATTAGTTCCTTTTATTTCACGTGTGTGTGAATACCAATGCACATAAAAATACATAAAACAGACATTGGGAATTACAGGAGCAACGAAAAATAGTAAATCAAGTGGGATAACTTTTGCATAATTTTACTTCTTTTTATGCTCATTCACTACATTTTCCAATAAAATTGTATTGTCATGCATTAGTGAAACACGTTGACTTTAAAAAATAATACATATTAGTCCTGAGGGCTTTTTTGCATGTGTTTGAAAAAGCGTGTTTTCCCTCCATTCAGTATATAGGACTCTTTTGAAGTGCGTTCATCAGGTGTTCGACAAATTATTAATGCAGTTATATGCCCACTTTGGTAATAAAGATTGTTTTAAGTGTATATTCTGATAGCGGAAACAAAAATAAATATTAAAATACTGAGAATAAAGCCAAAATTAAGTCAATAATTACCCTCATTTATACTCACAAAAGATATTTGACCAAATTACCCCCCCCCCTTGACCATTGAAAATGAACATCATAATTTTGAAAAAATTAAAAATCGATGTTTTTGTGATCAAATCGCATTATATCGAGTTTGACTATTTGTTTTATTGATTTGGCGATTAGATTAGTCTTTAACGTGAATGGAATAAACCTAAAATCTTTTATTATTTAACGCTTATTCATGAATTTCAAGTTTATATGCCTGTTTCTGTTATTTTATGGTTCCGTGAACTTTCGTTTCGTATTTTTGAAAACAAAACTACTTAAATCGCACCTCAAGATCGTAATTAACAAGTACACAAATTTTCGTGCAAAAGTATTAATAAATAAAAAGTTATACGGTAAATACCGCTGCTCATTCATAAAGTATGCTAATTGCACATTTTGTGAATTTCATCTTGATGGGTGATGTCATTAAATACATATTTTGACGATGATGCACATTAAATATATTGACGAAACTTTACCACCAGCCTTCTAAGGTTTGGATTATACTTCAGGCCAAGTTTCAGAAAATTCCAATGGATAGTTCTATAAATATTCATAATAAACATAAGCGTTCGGTTAGCTGTTTTGCTTAGTATAGACTTGTACATGTATTTTAGGCTAAAGCCCCAAGAAGTAAGACAGTGATACTGGTGAAGAATCTACCTGCTAAAACAAATGTTACAGAGATAGAGAATTTGTTTTCACCGTACGGAAATCTTGGTCGTGTATTGTTGCCACCATCTGGTATATCAGCCATTGTAGAGTTCATGATACCCACAGAAGCTAAGGCAGCATTCACCAAACTTGCATATAGAAAGGTGCAGTACTGTTTTATTTCATTCATTATACTTTAAAATCATCACTTTTCTTGGGGTATTAAATTTCATAGATTTTATGGTTCACCTTCAATCGCAAAATCAAATCCCATCGAACAGTAATGTTGACCATTGTATTTATTGACTGAGATGCAAAATCCACATATTAACACCCAATGAAATTGTCTTTTAACAAAACCATGATATTTCATCCCAGTGAAATAATTTAGAATTTAGAATTTTAAACAACTTGCCTGAATCAGCAAAAACTAAAAAGTTTTCCTTGATACCTTATGCATAATTTCTAATAGTAGTTATTCGGAAGTAACGTGCTCGACTCAACAATCACCTGTCCCGGACAACCAGGCAATTAAGTGCTAATTTTGTAGACTGTAATCATAGAAAAACCTTGTGAACACACTACAGGTCATCATTTTGACCTGATCTTTTTCAAATTTGGTCACACTGTATTGTTCACACATTCTTTTTGTGTTTCAACTTCTAATGAGGGGAGGTTGGTACCCAAGTCTGTCAAGGCATTGTTCACAAGTGACTGTGCAGATTTAATAACAAAATAAAACGTGTTAAAATATTGACACACAAAGTCCTACTAGGTTCTGTGCTTATACTTCAATATGATGATACTTTGGTGAAATATTTCGACATCATTGTGTTAACAATAATTAAGTCATAAAAGTTTTAGTACTCTTTCAATAATTCACCATACAGTCAGCTCTTGATAAAATGACCCTGTTTGTTCCCAAGGGAAAAGTCGTTATAACAAATTTGTCAGTATACTGAATTTTCTTAGCCTAATAATGTGACTGGCTAGAATTTTGATAGGGAGATTGTTTTAAAACGATGAAGAGAATTTGTCCCCATCCAATTTGTGTTGTTAAACGAAATTGTCAGTATATCTAGTGTCTTTGTAACAATGGCTGACTGTATTATATATTAGGAGTCCTACAATTCTGGATTATTCTGGAAATCTGGATTAGCTGCATAACAAAGAATTATCTTTTCTGCACACAATAAATGAAGTTCCATAATGTAGATTTTAACTTATAAAACAATGTTTCAAGCCTAAGGTTTTGGAAGGTGTGCCAATTGCACCTGACATAGACTTGTGACTCGTTTTCAGGATTAGGCATGAACCCCTGATATATGTGGAAGTTAACCTAAGCAGGTGTCATGTGACTTTATGTTAATGTTTTCAGTTTCACCATGTACCCTTGTACCTGGAGTGGGCACCAATGGAAGTGTTCACCTCACCACCGGTACAGTCCACTATACAGAAATCAGCTGGTACAAACAAGCAAGAAAACATGGAAACAAACGTAATTACCCATGTTGTATTACCCATTATTGCACTTTTTATTCTCACACTGTGTTTTTCTACAAAGTTTTGTTGGTATGATTTTATTTATCCTCGCCATTTGATATTCCATATCGGCAAGGTCCCCAGACTAGTTTATTCATTTTAAGTTTCAGTGAATAGTGAAAATACAGGAAGCGTACTCGTTCCAGAGACTACACTCTTACATGCCATTGGATCTAGGTTTAACGTCTCATCCGAAAGACTACATGTGTTAGTAAATTTAGGTAGTCAGCCCTGGGACTCTAACCCACAACCCCAAGATCAGAAGTCTCAAGCTCTACCAACTGAGCTAAATGGGCTGACTCTACACAGTAACTGTTGTGAGCAAACCTTTTATACTGGTGACATGAGAGTTCAGATAATCCCTTCAACCGACTGTGTACACTGTCACTGACTATCAACTATTCTCATATAAACCACTGGAGTGTTTTAAATCCCCCCTGACCTATGATAAAAATGCTTACATATCTTGTATTATACATGGTTTTATAGGGGATCTTATTTCTATTTAAGGATGATACAAAAACACCCACACAATCATCAGATGATAATGCAAAACAGCAGAAACCAGCAGATGATGATGATGATGATGATGAAGTTGGCAGTGTTTTATTTGTGAAAAATCTCAATTTTGAGACTAATGATGATACGTTAAAGGAGGTAAGTGATTAGTTACATTCAATTTTATATACTGTAAAATCATTAATTTTCGTGGGGATTAAATTTCGTGGATTTCATGGTTCATCTACCACGAAACAAAAATTTTGACCCTTGTATTTATTACCTGAAATGCAAATCCACGAATTAACGTCCCATCGAAATGGTCTTTTTTTACCAAAACCACAAAATTTTGTCCCATCGAAATTAAATGATTTTTCTGTAAAACATTCTGTATTATCAGTGTATTGAAATGAGATGCAGATTTACTATAAAGTGCAGGGCTCAACACGAAGACTGGTGCCCTGGTCCGAGGCCAGTGAAAACAAGTTCTACAATTTATATTGATCACATTCAACACCTCATTCCTGATGGTATGAGTCTTCACTTGATATGTTCAGCTGACAGAACCATCAATCCTTCAAGGGTGAACGTCATTGTCCAATAAAGCTGGATTATAACAGAATGGTTATGCTCAACAACTGTCTCAGTCTTATGCAAAACAAAACAAACTCTTAACCTATTCTTAGACTATCATTTTCTTCATTACTTCTAAAAATAGTTCTTGAGACCTACATGAAAGATTGGGAAACCAAATGTTTAGCCTCTTTAAATAAAGTTTTTGCCTGCTTGCTTGCTTGTTTGCTTGTCTTCTAGTTCTGTCCTAAAGCATACAGTGATTATTGCTGATTTGTTGCATCATTTTGTTACTTTCAGCATTTTATGCAGTGTATATCATTTAAATCAGCCAATGTTGCAAGGAAGAAAGATTTGAAGCGACCAGGACAAACATTATCTATGGGTTATGGTTTTGTGGAATTCAAAGCTCCAAATGGTGCCATAGAAACAGTGAAATCTATGCAACATTCAAGTCTAGATGGTCATACACTAGAACTGAAAGTTTCCAACAGAACTACGACAAGGTGTGTATATACCACTCAGGTATACAACATATTGAGGCTATATTGGGAGTCTGACGTTCTGGTCATCTACTGGTAGACACATGTTGTCTATGATATTACTCCTTGTGCTCCTTGATTTTCAATGAAATTTTGCATGAATATTTTGTATCAAGCCTTGAAGGGCATATTGTAAGGAATTGTAGGTCGGATGAATATTGCTACCATCTTCTTGTGGGAGATATATGTCTTTGTGTCAAAACCCTTCTAGTTTACTGTGACTATTGGTTGGATTTTAAATTTCAAGGACTTTTAAACTAAAAGAACTGTGCAGGAGTGTTTTTAGCATATGTAGGTATGGCTGTTCATGGCCTTTATGCCCCTTTTATACACAATTCTGTGGTAAAGAATGTAATAATAATGAAGGAAACATGGAAATGTATATGTTATATGTTGGTATTACTATTGTTGTTTTATTTTGACAGTATGAATGCTGAGAATTCAACAAGAAATAAACAAAAAGACAAGAAACAAGTTACTACAAAAATACTTGTCAGAAATATTCCCTTTGAGGCGAAACAGCATGAAGTTGCAGAACTGTTTAAGTAAGTTGGAAGATATACAATATCATATATCATCTTTAATATGTTACAATTTTTATAAATAATAAAAACTGCCGAGCATTTGCCAGTCAGCTACCAGCTGAAATATCATTATGGCAGGCATATATATATATATATATATATGTGCCTCCACCCGTATTTGAACCCATGTCGCCAGATTAGACAGCAAGCGCATCAAACTATTCTACTGCCGCTGAGTTACATGGACAACACTTGCCATATTTATAATGAACCTGTTGCAGAGAACTTGAGATTGTTGCCACAATGCATGATATTGTTTATGTCATATAAGATGCTTTGACACAATTATAAATAGATTGGCATAGGCGTTTACCATGATGAGGTGGCATGTTGTGCACATGACCAAGTTCAGTAGCTCAAAAATAATTTAAAAGTGATGAAATTGATTCAGAAAAAACATGCTTACAATGAATATCTTACATCAGGTTAGTTCACGTTTGTACGTTTCGGACTATTATAATAGTAACCTTTAAAATAATAATAATATAACTACATTGTAGTGAGGTTTCTGTACTGTAATAATGATGTTATATGTTTGTAGAGTGTTCGGAGAATTGAAGTCAGTCAGATTACCCAAGAAGCTGGGTGGGACTGGTTCACATCGTGGATTTGGTTTTGTTGATTTTCTCACCAAACAAGATGCTAAGGTAAGTGTTTTATATAAACTGTCATCAGTTACCTGGTGTCAGACAGACTGATGGTCTCACTGTCTAATGAAGTACTGTAAAATCATATAATTTTGATAGGGGACGAAATTTCGTAGTTTTGGTAAAAAGACCCATTTCGATGAGACGTTGGATTTAGCATTTCAGGTAATAAATACTAGGGTTAAATTATTATGGGATTTGAATTTGTGGTTAAAGGCTAAAAACGAAATCCACGAAATTTAATCCCCCACAAAAATTAATGAGTTTACAGTATATAGTTTAAATTGGCTGGTTGTATAACAAACTACTGATAGGAGAATCTACCTTGTGTAGGTTGAAGGTTTCATCCCAGTCCATCACTGACCGATGTTGTTGATGATACTCATATCTCCTGCTTGATGCTCCCAACATGTACAGGTGTTTCAGAACATGTTGATCCAGAGGGATAGGTCCCGGGAAATGTGTCAAACCAGAGAGATAGGTCCCGGGAAAAGTGTTGGTCTAGAGATAGTTCACTAGGAAACATCTATGCCCAAAGATAGGATACTTGGACCATACATGTTTTACAAGTATTTCATCCTTTAACATTATATTTATTAGTACAATAAAACCTCGTTATCTTGAGGACTAATCAGGACAGGCTGAATGATCGAAACAAACATGGAGTTTGACAATCTGTGTGATTAGTGTACAATGTAAAGCAAATTTGCTGTGACTTTCACTGGAAATAAGCGGGGTGCTCTTCATATCGATGATCATCTTAACAAAGTTTTACTGTAATAGTTTCTTTAACATTTATGAAGAAATCAATAGTTATTTGTTTACTATGTGTAGTCTATGTTCTCTAACTTACAGCGAGCATTTGAAGCATTATGTCACAGTACTCATTTGTATGGTAGACGTCTCGTGTTAGAATGGGCCGAATCTGCTGAGGATGTGGAGGATATCAGGAAACGTACAGCAGAACAATATCATGATTCATCACAATGTAGGAACTTCTTACTGTATTATCCCCCTATTGTTTATTTCCTAATTTCTTTTGACAGCAAAATAGATAAATTAAGTGATCAGCTACCTCATTTGCATAGTTATTACACTACTGAGTAGTGTATTATCATGTTTATTAAATGGGCTTTATTAAACTCTCGCACTGTGGTTTTTGTGATAAACTGAGTTTAAATGTATACTTGTAGTTTTCTTTCTTAGTTGCCTCAAATAGGTAGATGACTCAAGCTATTTAACCTGTCCAAAGGTAGGTTGAACCATCAATGTTCTCATGCATTCTAATTTTTTGAAAATCTTCAAGAAACTTGAGCCCTGTTGACAAAGTAATTTTACTCATATGTATATATTTCCTTGTTATATTTACATTACATATTTGCTACATGCTTCTTTCTGATTGTTTATTTCAGATGGTGGAAAGAAGCTGAAGAAATCTGGATTGAAAGAAAGTCTTGATATGTCCGCTCCTGAATGAATAAAATATTTTATGTTTTACCATCTAATGTTGAACTACTCTTTAATCCATGGACTTCATTTGTATCAGATAGTTAGTCTAAGTATTGCTGGACATGCGTGTTATTCACACACACTCTGGTTAAAAGAATCTGAAACTTGTATCAGCTTAATTTTCATACATACACATATATGTTAACTGGTTTAAACTCTTTAAATACTGTAAAATCATTAATTTTCATGGTTAGATTTCATGGTTCACCATTACGAAATCCAATCCAATCGAACAGTAATTTTGAGCCTTGTATTTATCACCTGAAATGCAAAATCCACTAATTAAGGTCCCATTGAAATGGTCTTGTTTACCAAAACCACTAAATTTTGTCCCATTGAAATTAAATGATTTTACAGTAAAACATTTCTGATGGTATCCATTAGCCTAGCATTCATGAGGGTATGAGAGAAAGAGGCCAGATAAGTTACACATTTTCGAGGGATATTTTCAGTCCACCCCTTAAACCCACTTTGACATTATAACTTCCCCTGGTCATTGGGCTACCCTAGGAAACCTGCATTCGAGTCTCCCTGGGGATACTATTTCTCTCCTGGTGGATCTGCAGCTTAACTTAGAGGTGACAATTTTAGCCTTAATGTGACTTGGTCACAATGGTTGTCACAACAAAATCTTAGGTCATGTTTGATATTGGGTCATCGGGCTCAAAGACTAGGTCAATAGGTCAAATCATAGAAAATAGTAAGGTACAACCAAAGCCACACAGCTACGGCGGCAGCGCCTAGCCACACACGCAAGAGTCAGACATAGTACAAGTCATCCACATCCCAAAAAATGGATGCTTCCAGCTAGCCTTATATGCTCACTCGAACCTTTTGCATGCTGTAGAAGTTGTATGTATCATTGTACATGTATCTTCTTGAAAAGTAGGCAGAATGTTAAGATGTAATCAAAGCGGATTTGAGCAAATGTCATCTGGGGCCATTGCTAATGTCAAAGAACCTTGTGTATGCAGAAGCTGTAATTCAGGTCATCATAGGTGTACTTGGTTTGCAAAGCAGTAGCCTTCGTTCTGTAAATCAGAACGAAGACTGCTTCAAGTATCGACAGAAGTTTCCCCCCACTCTCCAATGCAGACTTGGGAAAATTCAAATCATTTCGGTATAAAAGACAAGCCATTGGAGTTGTTGAAATCCTGTTGTGTGATGGTTACCATACATATTATATCAATGGTGAACTATCTGAGCTATTAATAGCTGACATGAAATGAAGGATGTTTGGTTGGTAGAACTACATGTACATCATGTACATAAAATCAGTGGATACAAGTTGCAGAAAAGATCAACTGTGCACAACCTCATTCCTACGCTGATGACCATTCTAACCAAAAGATTGCATCTTGTAAGGTGTGTCAATCTACATAGAATAGAATCGTGTTTAAAGGTCTTGCACTGAATGAAGGAACGTATTGTGTAAACGCTGACAAATAGGGTAAGTGATCCTGTAGGTTTCAAAATGTTAGATACAAGCACAGGTAACTGTATCGTTAAAAACGAAAAAAAAAGTTTATTTCTTTTAAATGAACCAGAATTTCAACAAATCAAAAACAAAAATTGACTATCAATATCTCCATACACTTATTATATTCATATACAACAATGCTTAAAGTACTTACATGCCAGATCTTATCACAATTGACCCAATAGTTAAAAAGTTATACTATAAAACGTAGATGCTGTTTCACAGCCGATTCATACGGTGCAATCGACACAAATCTATATGGCCGTCCCACAATGTGTTACACCAGCGATTAAGCAATGGGTTTTATAATATGAAGTTAATTTTAGGCTAACATTCATTCCATAACATTGTTTGTGTAAACACACATACTTTTATAGATAATTGGTTTGCATAAAGTAGTTTTTTATTACTAAAAACAAAGTGCACCTCTTGAACCGGCTCGTGGATTTCTGTTCAAATGGACCTTGAAAGAAAAATATAAATTTTCAAAAAACATTTTTTTTCTTTTTTTTTCAACGATACAGTTACCTGTGGATACAAGTACAGCTGAAGACATCACTGTGAAAGTTGGTAATGCAGAATTCGTATGTTGGACAATCACATGTACAGCTTATTTGGTAGAGACATCTAGCACCAAATGACAGAAATCATGGTACCAATATAGAAAATCGCCCAACTCTGTCGAAGACTACAATCAGTTGGTTTCATGATGTCTAATGAATCCATTAGCAAAAAGTGAAATGTTAGTTCACAGCTTGGTATGCCCATAGGAACTATCAGTCATAATATTTAGAAAAACACTCGTGCATTATTCCGGGAAAATGTGAAGTTCCTAGTACGCTGAAAACCAAAAAAAAACATGTATCGCAGCCGAATGCTGTGGAGTCTGTAAATGCGACACAGTTACATTTTAAAAGTGTAAATTTGTTTAGATTCTGAATAGGCAATATTGTATCTTGAAGAATTGTTTGATATGTTAGTGTCTTCTTTTTCAGAAAAAGTCATATTAAAGGATAGGGAGAAGTTGGTGTTTGTTTAGCTTTTTGTTCGCGGCCGTTTTCATGACAAGACAATGTGTTTGTTATTATGGAAAGACGCACGCAAGAATCAATGTAATATTGACGAAATTTAATGTACGTACAAACGATTCAAATCCGATTTTTGTTTACAAATAAGTGTCACGTATTGTTCCTTGTGACTTTAATTGCCAAGAGCAAAGTGTTTCATCCAGTATTGGCTTCAAGTCACCGCCTACGACACCAAATACGTAGGTAGGGACTCAACTCCAGTTGCAAACCGTTCAACCAGATACATGGAAATCAGATGGCACTCAAAGACAGTTATTCGTGTTTATGAGCTCAAAACTCGCGGAAGTACGTCTCGTCTGTGTTTATATTCCTTTTACAGGGTCCGGACAAAACATATAGTGTGCGCATTTATAAGCAGTTAAAAGAGGTATCAGTACACAAAATTCTGAGCAAAATGTGTATTATTCCGTGAGAACTCACGGAAAAATGTGTGCGATTTTTACGAAAAACGTTGTTTGAAACTTTGAACCTCAAAAAGGTATGTCTAGCCAATTCTTACCCTTTTACATATATTTCGACGACATTACATCCACCACCATCTATATACAAATTTACACACTTTTTGTATTCTTTTCGCTGTGATATTGGAGTACGTATTAACAGGAGATGGCGTCATATTTTTAAGAACAATATAGACGGCTAATGATTAAAAAAGATCTCATAGATGATATAGATGATACCAATGAAAACAGTCTAAACGCAATGTTTTTGGAAGGCAATATATAACAAACAATGAAACAAATATAATTAAGTGCCAATGTGTATAACTGGGTTTCTATCATTTGCTATTTCTAAACATCTTTAAAAATGACCAATGTTTATTTTTGGACAAACCCCATCGCTCTTTCTGATCGAGGTGATCGCCCAGACCTGGCTCAAAGTATGAAAAGAGACACTGGTTGTGTTGACTCATTGTAACGTATTTGTTTTTGTTTGTTTTTTATATCATGCATTTGACATCGACGGCCATCGCAAAACCAAGTACTAGTACAAAGCCTAGGTCCTAATGAGCGGGTTTTTTTTTATCTCGGCGTTGTTCTCTCGATGGAAAATTAGTGAACATCGGGAGGCATCCAGAACAGGTAACTCGTGATGAATCGGGAGTCACCGAGAGTACTCCGATGTGTCCCCGGTCCTTACTGGTCGAAATTAGTTAACATAGGCAGGCAACGGGAACAGAGTCTAGGGAAAGCTTCGAAGGAAGTCAAGAAATCGTGATGAATCGGGAGTACTCCCGAATTGTGAGTAGTCCTGATGTGTTCCCGATCGTATGCGTCGATTCAACTGCACCGGGGGTGTACTACTGATGACAATTAGATGGTTCTCCGACGCGTGAGGGAAGCTCCCCGATGCATCGGCGAAGCTTCGATGAGATTTTATGACTTCGCGAACACATCGGGAATTCCAATGCATGTATTGAATTTAACCGATACACTCACGATTCCAAGTCGGGTATATATATATAATCCGCGATAAAACGTGACCTACTATTGCGTTAAAGTAACGTATCAGGTTGGTTTTATTAAGTGCTGCTTTCCCTGTCCGATTTCCTCAAAACTTAAAAAAAAATTCACATAAACAGTAATGGAACGTGTGACTTAAAATAGTGTTTTACCATGTGCTCCTATTATAACGAATGCAAATTAGAAATGGTACCAGTGATTAGCTCGTTGCTTGGAAGCAAGGATGGGAAAGCTGGTTTCATGTATGTGATGTTATAGTCCCGTATGTCGTAACGTTTTATCTTAAATATTTTTTTCAAGCTCAAGACTTATATATTTGGATAGAAGAGAGTCTGGGAATTTCATAAAACCATTTCTTGATTGTTGGCAACTTCGCGTTTTTTTAATATTTACTGTTGTTTCTGGTGTTTTTGTCAAAAATCGCGACCCAACGTTATTGATAAATCGTCATTTTTGGAATGGATAATCATTAGAAATCAAACATACACCTATGTACTTTTATAGTCAGTTACTTAAACTACACGAAAAAGTTAAAGAGGTATTTGTGATTTTTTTCTATTATTCAATACAGGCCTGTATTTTACGTTACCAGCCATTTTCTACGCATTTGAGCATCAATCAGTTAGTGCTAACAAAATATGCATTATGAATTCCGATCAATTTTCATATATTTTGATAAATTATTATATTTTAAACATATAAAACGTTTTTTGGGTGGATATATTCATGTAAATGGTATTGATAGGGTACTTTAATACTGCATACATAATGCTAAAATTGGTTATAAACGGACAAAACACACACATCAACTATACATGTATACTGTCTGAAAAGATTTGCAAGACACCTGTACTCTTTTATTTAGTTGCTATTTGTTTTGTGTAAAAACTTTTGTCTTTTGCAGTAAAATCCATTCCGTATGTCTTCATTATGTTGTAATTTACGTTACATAAGCGTATCCAGAGATGACAACTTTATTGTGTTGCATGCTCATTTTAATATAGTACACACATTTATTTAAAAAGGGATATGTGTTTGATATTTCAACAAACTACAATAAATATTTATTCAATTTTCTAAAGTTACATTCTTGTAGAGCGTATAAGAAACACCATTCATAATAAGAAAACGTCACACATTCTCACAATTTGAGTCGAAATTGTATAATCGAAAAAAAAGCTGACATTCAGATTCATCATAAACGTCCATAGGGCACGAAAGTCGATCCCCTATGTGAATATGTTTCAATTATTGGCACATCATAAAGCCTACCATTTTTATGCCGTTTTTAACCTCTGTTTTCACCAGTGTGATTTACGTTACGATAGAATGTGTATCATACTTCTTAACATAACGGACACAGGAAAGAAGTTCAATAATAGGGGTTTTTACATAATAAACTACATATCATCTCATATTAACTCTGCCAAAAGATCAACTTGTCAATATATGCTAGTACTCACGATACCAGTATGTATATTATTACATGCACGTTTGTTTACCCTCTACTTTACATACATATACCTCATATTATATGTGAATTTGAAGTACAAAAGTACAAATATAACTACTAGTATTCAATGTTATATTCACTAATCTGACCTGGAACCAAATGCACTACTTGATAATATAGAAAAGTATGTAAACATAACCTGGCTAAAAATAAATATGTCAGTACATGATTTGTACTGAAATTTTCATCACGTAAACTACAAAATAAACTAATATATATGTATCGATACAATAGTACAATGCTACAAGTTGTGTTAATGAGCAAGGCTTACCTGAACCAAATTTTGGGTAAAAACGAACTAAATAAATACAATCAACGTATATATTGTTTCTAGCGACATATTTAGGAGTAGTATGAAATATGGTCATGTGGAATTCTTATTTACTGTATGGAAAAACTTGCATAAACACTAAACTGGTACCAAACAGGTACACATTAAATATCTATTAAATGTCTAAACACGATTTCTCTTTAATACATATTTGAGAGCGGTGGATAGTTGGATACATGCTTCGGTATCAAGATGTTTCACATGATATACTCCACCAAAGTGTATATTGGTACCTGCTACGACAGTGTATGTTCCTGGGCGTCGCAGATCGGAGTTGGCTTCACCACCCATAGGAGACAAAAGTCTCCACAGGGAGACACGAATGCAGCCGTTCTGTAACATGTAAGGTCTATTTTACGTGACACTGTTTTGTGGATGTGATAGCTATGTCCACATATTACTTCAATTAACTAAACTAGGTCGTTTACAAATATTTTCTAATGATAATTGCACATATTGTACAACAAAATATGCACAAGTCATTAATAATTCGTCTAGTTCATGTCTGAACTATACCGAGTAATTCATGTTGTATTCTTACGTGGCGCCCACAAATCGCTTATGTATTACGGAATATATAAACGTTAATAAATAGAGTATGAACCATATTAGTATTATGGAATTATTATTGTTTATTCCTGATTTCATTAATGACATCATCTGAATTATACTGTATGAAAAATTACATCTTCTGATAGCGACAATAGATAAAAAAAACATGCTACAAAGACTACAAAACGTTTTACGTGACTATCTCTCTCTCTATATATACAGTTAAATGACTTTTTTATTTTGTTAAAATAGTGTTAACAACGATATAAAAAGAAATACATCTAATGCTGTGCCATTTTGACGGATTTGGATTTTACAATTAATATGTATACAAAAATACTGCATAATAGGCATGTGGTTGAAATTTTATGGTACATATACCATGCATATTTTATTATTTGCTCGTCAAGAGGCATGATCAATCGTTGACATATGGAGCATACTTTATTTTTATTCTTGACAGAAATTGGTAAATTGTCAATCATTGAGATAATTATTATGTGGCATACTTTTTATTTATTCCTGAAAGGCATTGGTTTTTATGCAGATAATGGATGTCTATGGCTTTGTCAGTACGATCTCATTCGTCACGTAAAATACAATTTATTGTCACGTAAATTTAAAGTGAAATACTTAATTGTATTTGGATTTCTTTATTGACCTATTTTTGCTTTTTTTATTGGGGATTTACATCACAATTTTAGAATATAATACGTTTCAATAACTAGTATGTGTATAGTTGACATGTTAAACAAACAATATTAAAACATTTGATGTTGTGAGAGTAAAAAAGTATAAACTTATCGGTCAGTGCAGTTACATAAACTGTAACAAATTACTGCATTTAGCGATTTTTGTGAGAGGTAATGCTATCTGTATCATTTTTTATATATACTACTTGATGACCTTTCATTACTTGGAAAATTAGTGTATATCATGACAGCAATTCCGTGCATGATGACCTTATAATTTTCGTAACGTAGAATACAAAATTATACCAGAGTTGTTTGCAGCAATATAACAATTATTTATTGTCATGTGTGCAATGGTTATTGTCGTACATGCTCATTTAATTGTTATTATACAATATTTCCTTTCATTTGATATAAGAAGAAACGAAAACTTCACACGTTTAAAGACCAATATGTATTTTAAAACAGATGCATGCTTTCAAAACTTCCATATGACTGAACAGGACTCACATCGAAGCAGTAAAGAAAAAAAAACATGACATGTTACTGGAGATATTTCAGAAATAATATAATATTATGATATGACTAAACACAGGGGTTTTGTTTGTTTGATAAAGGTTTAACGTTTGTTAATTGTTGTTAAAACGTTTATGGACTTTGTATTTTACGTTACCGTAAAAACATATTCTATTTTAAAGCTCTAGACAATGCTTACCATTTTAAGCAGTAAGACGAGGGTTATTTTCAGCTGTTGCCATTTTAATAACCTCTGGACATTAGGCTACCTAAGGAAACATGCGTTCGAGTCTCCCTGATGACACTTATATCTTTCCTGAGGATGAGGCAGTGAATATCGATCTACGGCGCCCAAAAATACGTACAAAAGACTTACCTAGCAAGTACCAATTTTTACATTGGTAAAGTAGAAAATGCGGGACCCCTGGATCCCAAAGCGCGCACCCTACATCTAGACCGCCGCTCTCAAAGACGTCTTATAGGGAAATAGTGGTTAGACATTCCATATACATTTAATTTGTTTTGTTTTGTTTTAGTTTTTGCATTATTCTAGTTTGTTGCTATTGTAGTAATATTCCTGACCCCATTTCATAATACTCGAAAACATACCGCAAAAGCAAAGTATGCATTAATTTGATTTTTGGTACACTTTTACCATTTTATTTTACTTTTATTATGAGGCCGGAATTGTCTCTTAAGCACAACTTGTTTCATTCTATTCATTATCAATAGATAAGTTTATTTTGTATATTACGTGATGAAAACTTCGGTAAATTCATGTACCGGCATTTTATATTTAGCTGGTTTTGTTTTAAAAATCTGCCATATCATCAAGTAGTGCCATTTGTGCTGACTTTGATTGGTGAATAAAACATTGAATATCCGCACGCTTTTGCACTACTAATTCAAATATGATGTAAGATATATGTATGTAAAATAGAGTGTTAACAAAAGCGCATTTAATGATATACATACCGGTTTCATAAGTATATTGGCAATTTAATGTTTTCACAGAGTTAGTGTAAGAAGATATGTAGCATTTTTTATAAAAAAGTATTGAACTTCTTCCTTATGTCCTTTATGTTTATTAATAAATATGGTACATATACTATTGTAACGTAAATTACTCTGGTGAAAACAGTGATTAAAAGCGGCAAAAAAATGCGTAGGATTTATGATGTGCCAATAATTGAAATATGTTCACATAGGGGATCGACTTTCATGCCCTACGAAAGTATGGACCATGATAAAGAATTTAAATGTCAACGTTTTTCTATTCTTCCATATTGACTCAAATTTTGAGAATGTGTGACATTCTCTTATTATGGGGGTAGCGGCTCTGAGACAATCTACAAGAATTAAATTAAGAAAAGTGAGTACATATCGATTGTAGTTTGTTGAACTATCACACACATATCTCTTTTTAAATAAAAGTGTGTACAATCAAATGATCATGCAACACGATACAGTTGCCATGTATGGATACGCTTGTGTAACGTAAATTACAACATAATGAAGACATACGGAATGAATTTTACTGCAAAAGACAAAAGTTTTTACATAAAACAAATAGCAACTAAATAAAAGAGTACAGGTGTCTTGCAAATCTTTTTAGACAGTATACATGTATAGTTGGTGTGTGTGTTTTGTCCGTTTATAACCAATTTTAGCATTATGTATGCAGTATTAAAGTACCCTATCAATACCATTTACATGAATATATCCACCCAAAAAACGTTTTATATGTTTAAAATATAATAATTTATCAAAATATATGAAAATTGATCGGAATTCATAATGCATATTTTGTTAGCACTAACTGATTGATGCTCAAATGCGTAGAAAATGGCTGGTAACGTAAAATACAGGCCTGTATTGAATAATAGAAAAAAATCACAGATACCTCTTTAACTTTTTCGTGCAGTTTAAGTAACTGACTATAAAAGTACATAGGTGTATGTTTGATTTCTAATGATTATCCATTCCAAAAATGACGATTTATCAATAACGTTGGGTCGCGATTTTTGACAAAAACACCAGAAACAACAGTAAATATTAAAAAAACGCGAAGTTGCCAACAATCAAGAAATGGTTTTATGAAATCCCCAGACTCTCTTCTATCCAAATATATTAGTCTTGAGCTTGAAAAAAATATTTAAGATAAAACGTTACGGCATCTCGGTCCATTAGTAAATGTTTTGATTAATTGCGTTCGGCACGTTCCCAACGAACGCCAAGAGATGCCATATAAATAGTATTAAATACACGTTTGGCCATTTACATAAACAAAAATATGGTCAAGGTAAACACTAATTGATACTTATAAACAGCAATTTAAACACATCAAACCAGCATCAGTATAATTGTGAATAACAATCACCAGCAAACATGGTCACATGTGTCCCATATGTGCTACTCCTGGCAAAGCACATACTATTATGGTTTTGTCCATATAGAGGTCACCTATGGGCTATTACTGGGATCAAAGACCTAAATTACATGTAATTTAGGTCTTTGCTGGGATGGTTGCTGTACATTGACCATGTGAAAAACACAAGTTCTATTTTACTGAAGCTATATTAACATAAACATATCTTGGTTGCATGCCCATATAGGACCCATATATGGGATCTATTTCAGTAGAATCTGGGCCAGCACATAATGGGACCTTTATGGAGCCATGTTGCAGTCCCCATATGGGTAGTTCATCTGGGACCCAGGTAAATGGTCCCATTGTTTGCTGTATGGTCTGGGTTATAAGATGTATGATTGACACAAAAATTCTAGGTGCTGTATACAAGGTGGTACGGTGGTCGAGCGGATAGCCTGCTTGACTGCTGATCGAGAGGTCCCGGGTTCGATCCTCGGCCGGGGCACTTGATCAATTCTGAAACGCTTTTCTGTGTTTCCCACCTGACTAGAGACGAACAGGTTAGCAACCCAGAGGTAGTCTCGCGTGTATCGGTGCTATACACCGGGCACGTTAAAGAACCAAGGTGTCTCTTCGGAAAGAGCTAGGGCATCTCGCCCGGATACCTTGTATCACACCACTATCTCTTCCACCTGCTGTCCCTTCAGCAAAAACACAGGACCCCATTGGAAATAAGTGCTTGCACTTTCATGGGTTATCCTTGACCGAGAGGTTTAAATAATTACAAGTACATACACATATAGTTCTTATATAGATCGTGGCTTATTCAATGAATCAGGATGTTAATTTGATTGCATAATTTATAAATTTCAAAAATGAGACAAATATATCATTATTTTTTTTAACAGAATCATATCATGCTTAGACTATTCCAGCTTATGATTGCGAACATTTTAATGTAGTAGATTTCTATTTATCATCTCAAAGCCAGAAATATTTGTCTAATTTTCCAAGTTTTTTTACTTTGTGAACTTTAATTTGCCACCTGACTGAATCCCTATTCCAACTACACCCATGGGCTCGGAAATTGGTTTGAAATGACTATATCTATTCATTAAAATATGGATAAGAAAATAGTAAGATGAAAAAAAACTCCCCTTGGTTGTAACTAAAGTACGGTTTGTCCGTGTTTTACACCTGTCCATGTCTTGACCTTTAACCTGAAGAAGTGTCAAAACCTGTCTCAGGTGATTTCTTTTGTAATTTTGTGAAAATTGAAAGATGTTGCATTCTCACACTGTTACATTTTGATTACTTTTTACCAAATATTGTTTAATTTATGATTAATTAAATGCGTCATGAATAAGCGCGCGTAATAATGTTAATTTACCAAATTGTCATTAGATTTCGCGACTAACTTTTGTTTTCAAAGGTAAACAAACAATTAATAAATTAAACATGAAAGGTCCAAGTGTCTGAAGGTACCAAAATGAAACTCATGTGATATTTTAACTTAATCCTAAAACTGCAGTAAACCCCTATTGATTGTAATTGTGGTATTAACCATTAACTGGAAGGTATTTTGGTGTCATACTTTCTAATAATCTCTCCTGGAGGCTTGAAGCCACATGTCGACTTAATGACCAATAAGTCAAATAACAGTCTTGCTTTTCTTTGACACAACCTGTCCTGCTGCCCAACAGACATCAATGTTAGCCCATACTAAACAACTGTGTGATCCATCCTGCATGACGCTTCAACAATCTGGGACCTGCTGCAAAAAGAGGAAAAGACCCTGGACGAAGTCAAAGCAGTCCAGAGATGAGCAGCTTGCTTCGTCATCGGAGACTATAAAACCACCACCTGCATCTCCCAGATGATACAGCAACTAGACTGGAAATCCCTTGAGCATCGGCGACATGATACTTAAGCTCCTATGGCGTACAGGATCATCAACGGAACCCTGACATTTCCTTTCCTGCGAATATTAATAACGCCATGGTCACAACTAGAGGAAACCGGGAGAAGTACATCATCTAAGGGAGCAGTACTGAATATCGAAAGCAGTCCTTCTTCCAGAGTGCCATGAGGATCTGTAATGCACTGCCTGACAGTCACCTCGGCTCTAAGCCTTGAGGCCTTCAAGAACAGGCTCGGGGTGTCCAACCCTGTTCCAGTCCAGTGCTCTAGTCACTACCTACGAAGTACATCGAGTAATTAGTTTTAATTCTTGGGAGACAGTTGTTGTTTTACCGGTTTATTTATCAGATGGCAAAAAAATAGAATTTTTTTTTAATGTTCTTCAACTAGTTATTAAAATCAAAAGAGTAAATGCTTTCAATATTTTAATTCTACAAATTTGATTTTTTTCTTTGCTACTTTCAGGCTGATGCTATTTTTCGAATTTCGTGGTATCATATTATAGAGTAACTTTTACTGGAGACAGAGTGTCAAGATGATGAGAAGACATGGTAAATGTAAAATACTGACAGGAATACTCATACCTGTCTTCGTTATGTATTATTTCTGTAAGTATTGTCACTGATCTATACCTTGTACTCTGTATGGGTTTACAAACTATCTGTTTATGGACTACAATATAGTATTGAGCATTACCGTCAGGACTCGATACAACAGCGATGTTGGTTCCCTAGAAAAATTTGTTGTTTTTGCCCTGTCCGTCATCAGTCTGTCACTCTTATTGTTGGGCCGCTTATTGTTTATGCTTAATAACTTGAGAACCATATGACCCAAATTCGTTTCTGCTTGATAACTTGAAAACCATGTGACCTTCAGTCATGAAACTTCATAGGATGATTGGTCTCATTGAGTAGATTAGCCCTATATTTTTTAGGTCAGCAGGTCAAGGTCATTGTGACCAAAAATGTTAAAACTGTTTTCGCTCAATAACTTGAGTTCCTTTTGATTCACAGTCTTCAAACTTCATAGAAGAATTGGTCGCATTGATTTGATGATCCCTATTGTTTTCGAGGTCAGAGGTCAACGTCAAATCATTTTTGCTTAATTACTTGAGTTCCTTTTGACTCACAGTCTTCAAACTTGATAGGATGATTGATCTCATCAAGTAGATCCCCTGTAGAGTTTCATTTGAGTTTCTTCAAAAACAGTATCTAGTTTGAAATGTTGATCCTCTCTGCATCAATCCATCTAAGACCACAGTTTGACAGTTAAATCTTTTAAGGCATGTTTTATTAATCAAAATCATTTTTCTTATTTCAGTTGGAAATTGGTTGGCATATTCTGAAGGTCAGTACTATTGTGGTTTATTTGTTATTGTTACTTTGAAATTATTTCACAGGTCTGGTTTAATATAATATTTAAGATTTGACCAACACTCCAGTTGTCATAATTTTAAATTAAACCAAAATGTTTATGCAAATCAACATACTTTTTATTAGTTGATATCCGGAACTCTGTGCAAGGTGGTTTTCTCATTAATTTACATGTAGGTACAAACAAATCTGGCCTAGTTAGACTGGTTTTGTATTCATATGCAAATACAACTGACCCCAACTCTATTGTCCAGATATGAATATTCAAGTGTCACAAGGATTATAACGGTAAAACTCTATTTGTACCTACAGATTAGTGGAGATCCGGAATAGGTCTATTCACTGTAACTACAGTACCGTAAAATCATTAATATTCTTGGGAGATTTAATTTCGCGGATGACCTCTACCAGGAAATTAATCCCCACATATATTAACGATCATTACAATGTATAGTATCAGACTTAGTGGATAATGTATCGTTGAAGTTACTCCCCCCCCCCCCCAAACAAGAAATGGTCTTGTTCAGAAAAAACACATACAAATGCCATTGAAACTAAATGATTTTACAGTATTTTAGCCTCAGCCTAATACTGAGCTACCAACTTTTTAATAAAATTAACTGGCTATACTTCTGTTGTCAGACATCATGGTAGACATATGCAGTCCTATCAGAATGAAGCATTACCAAGATTCAAAGCTGCTACCTAGATCAATGTGTCGTTCACTTTTATAAAGTATAATTATACGTATGTTGTTATGCCTATTATGTATTGAGTCCTCAGTATACTGGTTTCTATTGGGGTCTGTTAGCTTTCTGAAGACTAAATGCTTAAATAATGCTTATCACTATTTTATACGTACAGTCAAGATTCCTTTGAATGATGGAAGACAATGTAACGAAAGTCTTGGACCAACAGTAAAACAAGATATAGAAAAAGTCAAGTCTTATACATTTCCTGGTGTGGAGAAATACATTACAGGTTTGTTTGTACTTCATTAATGTTGGAATAAGTTCTTTATTTTTAACTTACATGTCATTATTTACATTTTCATTTAAAGATAATTATGTTGTAATATAATGAGAATAAAGATAACTTTAATATTTGTTAAAAGTTATTATGCCATCCTATTATTGAACTCTTGTTTCTTCATTGCATATATCGCTGGCTTAGAATGAGAAGGTCGTAACTACTACTTACGACCTTATAAGACTGATACATACTTGAAATCTGCATCATAGGGCGCTTTTTCATGAAAATCGGAACTTGTCAGGTTGACCAAAATGAAGTAGTAAAAGCTTGTTTTACCATTTATAAGTAAAGGGTAAATTTCAGACAGTTTTTTCTTGTTTTCTCAAAATATCGATTTTCTATTTACAACCTCATTCTAAGCCAGCGAAATAGAGACACTTCTCTCTCTATATGATCCTATTAAAAAGTGTCAGAGCCGTGAAAATTATTGATAACATCTCTGATGAAAATACTAGGAGAATAAATAGGAACAAATATTCAACAGGAATCAGTTGCAATGTCTGTAACCTGTTAAGTTTAATTTTCAACTTATAACCTCCATCCTTCCTTTCACAATTGCATAATAATGATACAGGAATACTCTCACATTTTCTGCATCCAATTCATATAAAGAGTTGGCCGACACTGTAGAGTGCCTTAAGGCCATTTTGGTTGTCTTGTATAAAATTTCCAAACGTCTTCAAAGTCAGGAATAATTTGTGCACATGTTCTCGCAGTCATTGAAATAAGCTTTTGAATATTTCCTGCCATTAAGTCAAATTATGCTTTATAAAGTGACTACTTCTATGGAAAAAGTTACTCACCTGAACCTATAAAATCAGCCAAAAATTACTAAGGGCTAAGTTTGATGACTGTTTGAGTATTATTTCACCAGCATGCCTTTTACTACTTTCTTTGATTTCAGAATTATTTCCTGCCAATCTACCAGATGAACACAATTTACCTGAGTATCCTGCCATGGTTACAGCAGGTTCTGCCAGTCATTTTACAGAACTGATGGATCTTGTCTACAATACAACTGCAGTCAGGCAAAAATATACTGGAATAAAGTTGATTATATTTGATCTAGGCTTCAGTGATTCTCAGGTTAAAAAGGTCAGCATGATCACTTTGTTACTGTGTTTAATGTTTTAATCTTCTTTTTAAAGAAAGTTGATGTATGATCAAACATCATACAACAGAGCCGTTATTCATAAAGCATTTTAAGTAAAAACTTTAAAATCTCAATTTTTTCTTAAGTGTATCAGCTTAACAGGAAAACTAATAATTAACAATTATTTACATTGTTTAGAAGCATTGTGTAAAGAGCTACAGTAATCATAAAAAACATGGGCTATGTTTCGTTTCTTGTGAAATATGGGCAGCTCAATATTTTGAGTCAAAATATTTAAGTTTGCACTTAAGATGCTTTATAAATACCAACCCAGGCTACTTCGACAGTGATTGTCTCTAAGTCTACCTTGACCTCTTCCAACATCACTGCAGAAATAAGATGGATACAACACAATCAAGGAATTAACTCTTTTGGCAATGCCTGTAATTGATTCTTCTCTGGCTTTAATCTATATTGCAGGGATTTCCCTGATGCAGGTTTTCTGCGTCCCTGACGCAATTTTGTGGCTTGGGACCCTCATTTCAGTATTACTGTGCATCCCTGGGACCTCCAATAGGATCCCTCGAACAGACATTTTCATTTCAGCTCGAATATTTTTCTGTCTTATATTCATTGCACTTAGTAGTGTGGAGCATTGAGCAATCTGAATTTGCTGTTTTATTAATTTATATATTTAAAACTCACCAATAATGAACTTGAAATATATTACCGTAAAACGAAGGGACCCCCAAATTTCTCAGGGACTCCCTTAATATAAAACTTAAGCATCCTAGGACCCTCGTATGAAAATTCCTAGGGAAAACCCTGTATTGTCGTCATTGTTTATCAAAGCATTGAAATATCGCCACTGTATAATAGTGCTTTAACGGTATTCCACTGTACACGAAACACTGCAGACTTCAGTGAATCAGTCCCACACGGTTCACGGTATTTCTAAATTTCGGTACGATATGGTATAAGCTTTATTTTATAAGCAAAATAATATTCAGAAAACGAAAATATCCATCAGTCTACTGATTATGTACAATTATCATGTATCAGTCGTTTTATTTGTATTAAGATATGCTTCATACTGTCGAAATTCATTCAAAATAGTTGATAGGCACATTACAATTGTTGTTATAGAAGCAACAAATTCATTGTCACTTAAAATTTTTGAAGTATTTAAGCTGCTGTTAGAGTACATTGTATCATACCCAAATATACCGAACCGTTAGAAAGATTGAAGATAAGGATACACACACCCCTACTGTATAAGTAAGTAAAGTAGTTATTTAAGTGACATGTGCAATACTGTAAAATATGCATACATAATAGTTTATTAAAGCACCCAACCACCATAAAATTCTGAAACAACTTTTTGCATGACTTTATATTATTTGACTAGAAGGATTTACCATTTTTTCCTTTCAGATCCAAGAAGCATGTAAATGTGAAGTCAGAAAGTTTCCATTTGATGATTTTCCTGATCATGTGAAAATACTGAAGGCTTATGCATGGAAACCAATACTCATTCAAGTAATGCTTTATTTTCTTGTTTAGTTCAAACTTTAAACTTAAAGAGAGTCACCTAAAATGTACACTTGTTCTGAATAACGAAACCAAGTCCTCCTTGATAGTCTGCTTCGAGTGGTGTAGAGTGTCTGCTTCGGGTGGTATAGAATGTCTGCTTCGAGTGGTGTAGAGTGTCTGCTTCAAGTGGTATAGAGTGTCTGCTTCGAGTGGTATAGAGTGTCTGCTTCGAGTGGTGTAGAGTGTCTGCTTCAAGTGGTATAGAGTGTCTGCTTCGAATGGTATAGATTAT
Organism: Spisula subtruncata; assembly: GCA_963678985.1. Lineage (NCBI taxonomy): Eukaryota > Metazoa > Mollusca > Bivalvia > Venerida > Mactridae > Spisula > Spisula subtruncata. The sequence goes on along the minus strand of OY787672.1, from coordinate 20,853,926 downwards.
CTGCTTCAAGTGGTATAGTGTCTGCTTCAAGTGGTATAGAGTGTCTGCTTCGAGTGGTATACAGTGTCTGCTACAATTGGTATAGAGTGTCTGCTTCGAGTGGTGTAGAGTGTCTGCTTCGAGTGGTATAGAGTGTTTGCCTCGAGTGGTATAGAGGGTCTGCTTTGAGTGGTATAGAGTGTCTGCTTCGAGTGGTGTAGAGTGTCTGCTTCTAGTGGTATAGAGTGTCTGCTTCGAATGGTATAGATTATCTGCTTCAAGTGGTATAGTGTCTGCTTCAAGTGGTATAGAGTGTCTGCTTAGGGTGGTATAGAGTGTCTGCTTAGGGTGGTATAGAGTGTCTGCTTTGAGAGGTATAGAGTGTCTGCTTCGAGTGGTATACAGTGTCTGCTTCGAGTGGTATAGAGTGTCTGCTTTGAGTGGTATAGAGTGTCTGCTTCGAGTGGTATACAATGTCTGCTTCGAGTGGTATAGAGTGTCTGCTTTGAGTGGTATACAGTGTCTGCTTCGAGTGGTATAGAGTGTTTGCCTCGAGTGGTATAGAGGGTCTGCTTTGAGTGGTATAGAGTGTCTGCTTCGAGTGGTGTAGAGTGTCTGCTTCAAGTGGTATAGAGTGTCTGCTTCGAATGGTACAGATTATCTGCTTCAAGTGGTATAGTGTCTGCTTCAAGTGGTATATAGTGTCTGCTTCGAATGGTATAGATTATCTGCTTCAAGTGGTATAGTGTCTGCTTCAAGTGGTATAGAGTGTCTGCTTCGAGTGGTATACAGTGTCTGCTACAATTGGTATAGAGTGTCTGCTTCGAGTGGTGTAGAGTGTCTGCTTCGAGTGGTATAGAGTGTTTGCCTCGAGTGGTATAGAGGGTCTGCTTTGAGTGGTATAGAGTGTCTGCTTCGAGTGGTGTAGAGTGTCTGCTTCTAGTGGTATAGAGTGTCTGCTTCGAATGGTATAGATTATCTGCTTCAAGTGGTATAGTGTCTGCTTCAAGTGGTATAGAGTGTCTGCTTAGGGTGGTATAGAGTGTCTGCTTAGGGTGGTATAGAGTGTCTGCTTTGAGAGGTATAGAGTGTCTGCTTCGAGTGGTATACAGTGTCTGCTTCGAGTGGTATAGAGTGTCTGCTTTGAGTGGTATAGAGTGTCTGCTTCGAGTGGTATACAATGTCTGCTTCGAGTGGTATAGAGTGTCTGCTTTGAGTGGTATACAGTGTCTGCTTCGAGTGGTATAGAGTGTTTGCCTCGAGTGGTATAGAGGGTCTGCTTTGAGTGGTATAGAGTGTCTGCTTCGAGTGGTGTAGAGTGTCTGCTTCAAGTGGTATAGAGTGTCTGCTTCGAATGGTACAGATTATCTGCTTCAAGTGGTATAGTGTCTGCTTCAAGTGGTATATAGTGTCTGCTTAGGGTGGTATAGAGTGTCTGCTTAGGGTGGTATAGAGTGTCTGCTTTGAGAGGTATAGAGTGTCTGCTTCGAGCGGTATAGAGTGTCTGCTTCGAGTGGTATAGAGTGTCTGCTTTGAGTGGTATACAGTGTCTGCTTCGAGTGGTATAGAGTGATTGCTTCGAGTGGTATACAGTGTCTGCTTCGAGTGGTATAGAGTGTCTGCTTCGGGTGGTATAGAGTGTCTGCTTCGAGTGGTATACAGTGTCTGCTTCGAGTGGTATAAAGTGTCTGCTTTGAGTGGTATAGAGTGTCTGCTTTGAGTGGTATAGAGTGTCTGTTCGGGTGGTATAGAGTGTCTGCTTTGAGTGGTATACAGTGTCTGCTTCGAGTGGTATAGAGTGTTTGCTTAGGGTGGTATAGAGTGTCTGCTTAGGGTGGTATAGAGTGTCTGCTTCGAGTGGTATAGAGTGTCTGCTTCGAGTGGTATACAGTGTCTGCTTTGAGTGGTATACAGTGTCTGCTTCGAGTGGTATACAGTGTTTGCTTCGAGTGGTATAAAGTGTCTGCTTAGGGTGGTATAGAGTGTCTGCTTCGGGTGGTATAGAGTGTCTGCTTCCAGTGGTATAGAGTGTCTGCTTTGAGTGGTATAGAGTGTCTACTTTGAGTGGTATAGAGTGTCTGCTTAGGGTGGTATAGATTGTCTGCTTCGAGTGGTATAGATTGTCTGCTTTGAGTGGTGTAGAGTGTCTGCTTTGAGTGGTACAGAGTGTCTGCTTAGGGTGGTATAGATTGTCTGCTTTGAGTGGTATAGATTGTCTGCTTTGAGTGGTATAGAGTGTCTGCTTTCAGTGGTATAGAGTGTCTGCTTAGGGTGGTATAGATTGTCTGCTTTGAGTGGTATAGAGTGTCTGCTTAGGGTGGTATAGAGTGTCTGCTTCGAATGGTATAGAGTGTCTGCTTTGAGTGGTATACAGTGTCTGCTTCGAGTGGTATAGATTGTCTGCTTCGAGTGGTATAGAGTGTCTGCTTCAAGTGGTGTACAGTGTCTTCTTTGAGCGCAAGACGTCTCAGATTTGATACCTGGCAGTGACATACCAAAGTGGATTAAAAAGTATTGGTAGTTTTCCCTTGTTGAATACTCAGCCTAGTTAGTTCCAGGTAACTGCTGGTACACAAGATGACTGGATATTGTAACTGGGTATAGTCTTCATATGACTGAAATACTGTTGACTTTAAACAACATTTAAATAGTCTTAAAATGTTTAAAATAGTTAACACAATCTATTGATATTTTTTGTGAAAATTACTGAATTGGGAAAGCTAGGAGCGATATGAAGATTTTGTTTACCTATATCGATGGCTTAGAATTAGACGGTCGTAACTACCATAAGGCTCATACATATTTGAAATCTGCTTCATAATGCGCTTCTTATGAGCCTATTTTCATGAAAATCTTAAATTGTCATGTTGACCAAAATGAAGTTTTACAAACGTGTTTTCCAATAGGTTAAGAGTAAATTACAGACAGTTTTCTTGTTCTAAGCCAGCGATATGTTTCTCTCTGTTATAGATGGCAGTCAAGGATCACCCATTTGTATTCTGGATGGATGCATCTGTCAGATTTGTAACAACAGATTTAGACTCTCATATAGAAGCTGCACGTAATATGGGTGTTACCGTGATGAAAGGATTTGCACCTGTAGCTACCAGAACTCACACCATGACCTTCAAATTTCTTGGTGAACAACCGTGCGTCTTCAAGGACACAGATGAATTTGAGGCAACATTTATTATACTGTTTGCAAACAAACTGGTTTCGGAAATGATTCTAAAACCGTGGGTATCATGTGCTTTGTCACTGGGGTGTCTGGTTCCAGATTTAAACCCTTCTAGATACCTTCATTGTGGTGGAAACAAGGAACCAGTCTACTTTGATTGTCATAGATTTGACCAATCAGTGCTCAGTATCTTGACTTACAGATTGTATCATCAAAACATAGAAAAACATAAAACGACACATACTTTTTTCCGGATCTGTAAAGGCGTTGATGAACAGTGGTACTTGCCTCATTTTGTTAACGAAATCTACATTCGCTACTATGAGACATGTTTTTGATATGTTTTGTGTATTTAACCATAGTTTAGCTTTCACTTGCAGGCTCTGGATACCTAGCTTGCTATTGTTTTGTCAAAGTAGGGGAAAATGTGATCCCAACAGAACATTTTCAACCAACCAGAATCAGGTCCGTTTTTTTCCATTTAATCCTGTTTTGTCTGACTAACATTAGTACTTCATTAATAGGATAAGAGGAATGGTCACTGACTTTCTATTTGTCTGTATGAGAAGAATGATCACAGTATTTTTATTTGTCTTTATTAGAGGAATGGTCACTGTCTTTCTATTTGTCTGTATTAGAGGAATGGTCACTGTCTTTCTATTTGTCTGTATTAGAGGAATGGTCACTGTCTTTCTATTTGTCTGTATTAGAGGAATGGTCGCTGTCTTTCTATTTGTTTGTATTAGAGGAATGGTCACTGATTTTCTATTTGTCTGTATTAGAGGAATGGTCACTGTCTTTCTATTTGTCTGTATTAGAGGAATGGTCGCTGTCTTTCTATTTGTCTGTATTAGAGGAATGGTCACTGTCTTTCTATTTGTTTGTATTAGAGGAATGGTCACTGATTTTCTATTTGTCTGTATTAGAGGAATGGTCACTGTCTTTCTATTTGTCTGTATTAGAGGAATGGTCACTGTCTTTCTATTTGTCTGTATTAGAGGAATGGTCACTGTCTTTCTATTTGTCTGTATTAGAGGAATGGTCGCTGTCTTTCTATTTGTCTGTGACGAAATCGCATCTGTTCCGTATCTTGTAAACTTTTGACTGATTTCTATGGACCTTGTATAACTTATGTAGATAGCATGTAGAACCTGCATTCCAACTCTGTTATTTGTAGGTCACAGATTAATTTGGTTTCAGTCATTTTTTCCTAGTGTGTATCTGTTGAAGAGATAATCTAAGTTTCACCTATATTGATTGATGTTTGGGTCCTAGCATTGAAGTGCGATGACTTGTACAGTGCATAATGTTGTGTTTTTGAAATCCATTTATTTTTGCATAATTCTGGTCCTTTGTTTTCTTGTGCTTATGCAACATATTTAATATAGGGCATCTTTGCTCCTTAGATTAATAGATTTTTAGTGAACAAGTGGACAAAATAATGTTAAAGAGGCTTTGCAGAGCGTAATATTGTTTTTGTTGACAAGTATTCATAAAACTTGTATGCAATGAGCACAAATGTTAGTTTCTATTTATCACGTAACAATAGATTATTCTCCTTATTAATCAAAATGATGATAATATGTTTTATATGCTGCATAGATTTCTACCATAACTAGCTGTAAAATGAGTGTGATGTCTTGTTCATTTTTACTGTAAATACATGTACGGGTATGCTTTTGTACATGTATACATTATGACAAAATGTAGTTAAAGTTTGTTATAACATTTTCATTTTCACACTCTTTTGTATTCGGCACATTCATACACATTTATTTTCTATCATACAAACTCTAAATATCACCATACATGATCTTAAGTTAAAAATAATTAATGCCGTACATGAGTGATTTAATTACAGTATTACGTACGCATCCAAACAAGTGACTATGCTTTATTATAGATAAAACACCTGTACATATTCATTATATTAATTCTGACATAGCCTATATATCACATTAAGGCCTAGTGATTATTAAGTGCAGCAATATTTTCTTTATCAGAATACTATTAAAGTGTATAGAGCTAGGTATATTCTAACAATCATTTTATGTCAAAATAAATACTTGCATCGATTTTTGTGTGATACTAAACTACCTTAATTGCAAATTAAAACTTTGAATGGGTTCCGTGTACTTTGATTTAATTGTCGAAAATTTGACGATTCCTATAATTTCATAGGGTGTTCTAGAACACTTTCGTATGAAAATGGACATGTCTAATAAATCACAGAGAGAGTTTCTCTTAAAATTGAAGCGAAAAATGATCTAATGGATATGAAAGCATAATAGTTTTTCAGTTTTTGAAACTTTTTAAAAAATATCGTCCGATATAGTTCTATACACTTTAAGTTATTTGCCCGTAGATATGTTTTATAAGTAATTCATGCACTTCTGGGGTGATATTCACATTGCATCTTAAGTGAAATTTTCCTTGAGTGTATCAGCTATGTAGGAAAATCCAGATCGTTTGGAAGCATTATGTAAAGATCTACAGTAATCACATAGAAAACATGGGTTATTCTTCGGGTTTTTTGGGAAATATGTTCAGCTCAATATTTTAACGTAAGTCAAAATATTTAAGTTTTCACTTAAGATGTTTTGTTTATACCACCCCTGGGGTTCCTCTATGTTTATTATTGGTGCAATATTTCCTGCCTGTCTTAAGGATGTTAGGGCGTAAAAAATGTTGTAGACTGATAATGATGTTTTGACTAAATATGAAGTTGAAAAAATTAAATGATGTTATGAGACAAGAGAAGCAAGCCAGAAAAAAATGCACTGTTTACACAATTTGTATGCTATACAAACCTTACAGTAGTGTTTTAGTTAGCGCAGCAAGCGAGAAAAAATCATGATTTATCTGAGCTTCAGATAACACAAACTACTCTTTGTACATGACATTCTTAAATAGCTGTTCAATTCATTTGGCAAGTGTAGCGAGTCAGATTTCTTTACAAAGTTGATAAATTGGATTCCTAACATAGACTGCTTAAATTGGTGGCAAAGGCGTGTTTGCTCCCAATAAACCTCTACGTTACGGCCATGTAGGGGTCCAGGGTTTTATTAACCTATCTAGAACGTTTCTGAAATCGTGTAATTAAACCGCCGAAATCATATCAGAAATATAGACGAGTATTAGACATTGTTTATCTGAGCACCATGTCAAAATCACATTTTGTAATTGATAGTATTCACTCAGACTGATTTATATACAGAGCATACATTCTTTTTTTTTTACTTTATACTAGTCTCTGACACAGTTCTTATGACTCTCTCTCTTCATAATAAAGGTAGACTGTACGATAAACTACCATTAAGGTGCAAAACGAGTGCCTCAAGTTGCACTGGTTGTTTATAACATGCGACAGATTGGACTATTTTTAATTTGTTATTCGGGCTTTTTTATTAGATATAAGTTGAAGTCAAAGTTTCCACAAAAAAGGTTAGCTTTGAAAATTTTAGCCTCAGTTTAGTTACGGCACTGAATGTATGTGTACAGTAATGTAAAAACTAAAACTTGAAAAGTTTTAACATCGGGTTTTGAAAATATCATTACGGAAATTCATAGTAACACAATTTTCGTTTATTTCCCACATAGTAATTCCTATTTATAAACTCAAAGAAAGATTTTAAGATTAATATTTTTCTTCAAATTACTCTATATAGTAGAGTAGTGAAGCCAAAACTTGTCAAAAGACTAAAAATTAAAGAAAACAATATTTTGCTCTAGTGAGGTTTGAACTCACGATCTATAGGAAAATTGTCAATTTACGATAAAATTTATGAATTTGTGTACTCTTCATAAGGAGATCCTGTATTAGGCCCAATGTGTACTCTTCATAAGGAGATCCTGTATTAGGCCCAATGTGTACTCTACATAAGGAGATCCTGTATTAGGTCCAATTTGTACTCTTCATAAGGAGATCCTGTATTAGGCCAAAGTTCAGTGAGATATAAGACTTGATTTCCGCGATATGGTCATACCTCTTTCAAAAAAGCTTATTTGCTTATATCAAAGTAAAATAATGCAATTATTATATTTGTATGATTTGAATGATACCTGTTATATATATGTGAATTTTGAACTTGCTATTTTGCAGGAAATCCAAATTTCTTGATTTTACATTCTTTTTTCACCAAAATCAAAATGTTTACCCATTACTTTGTAATTGTATGTTAAATCAAAACTTAAATGATTGTGCAGTATGACAGGTGGTCAACGTATAACCCTTTTGGGTCATCTTATTTTGTGTTGTGTTTTCTTCCAGGATGTAAATTTAGTTACATTTTCTGTGATACTAGTATATACTTATTAAAAATAAAAATTACAGTTGTATTGTACTTATATCTTTTCATTAGTTGATTCAGGGAAGGGGGAGAGAAGAGCATTGTACACCACTTTCATATAAATTACCTCCCTTGTTGGATAAAAATTAGCAGTTCAATAGGTTTATTAAACAAGCAACCTATTTGTAGTGCCTTCTAACTGACACAGCACACAGATATATTGAACGCCTCATGGTCTACAGGGTTCTGGAGGAAGAATGTCTGCGAGAAATAAAATGTAACTGGCCCACAAATATATGCTGACATACCATTTTGCCCATGTATATAACATTGAATAGAAATTTAACATGCTAGACCAGCCCCCCCTCTCTTCTCATTACCAATCACTGTGATGTACCGGTGCAATTGTCATCATGACTATACAGTCATGTACTAATACGTGTATTGTGCACAATTGTATCTTGGTGGTCCTTGGAACATTTCATCCAGAACTGAAGAGAACCCGACAGTGTGGCATGCCGGACAGTGAACCAGATCCACCAAGCGAATTTAACTGGATTCAAAATGCTGGCAAAAATTATCCAACTCATGATGTACTGTGCACACAGCGTTGTATGAAGTCAAGATGACCGCCTCCCAAATGATAGCTGTCGAACGGGCTTCCCTATTCTGCTGTTACATACCACCTTTATAATGAAAAGGTGCTCAACTTGTACTATAAAGTTCATTAGGCCTTTATAGCATTCCACTTAAAATCCAGCATACAGAATACTAACATTTGAAGACATCTGCATTCTATGGTCTATAGATTTTATAGGTGTATACGAGAGGTTTTCAACTTATATATGTGTATGAGCAAGAATGCAATATTTTGTGCATGTCTTAAGGCTGTCAGGGTGTAAAATATAAGTGTAGAGGACTATATTTTTCAATAATTTCATTCTATTGTATGTATACCCACGTGATTTTTTTAAAAATCACCTTTTTTATTTTCCTACCCCCGGAGTAAAAATGTACTGCAAAAACAAATAAGGCAACTGTGTGATAATTTACATAACTCCAACATATGACACAATAATATTATATATTAGAATGTGTATAAATCTAATGGTAATGAACACCAATTAATTGATGTATTAAGAACCACGACACCTCATACTTGACTTTGACCATACTTATACAGTCGAACATATTTATAATCATCTCCAAGAGGAACTGCAAATAAGTTTTTTGTTAACAGGCGGTCTCTCTTGACAGGTTAAATTCATCTGAGAGTGATCAGAAGGCAGACAAATTTATAACTAATACGGTCATGGTATGCGTAAGATCAGGAACAATGTAATTCTAACCTGTTCCTGGTAAGATATATGGTGGTATTTTAGGTAATTTTTGTATTTTTTTTTTACTTTAGATGTTTTCTATTTTACCATTTTATTTATTTGACGACATGACCACTTTAATGACGTCATAGCTCATGGAAACAATTTTCAAACTGCATCAACCATTCTGAACAACTTACAGATTGCCTGTCTGTACGTTTTTTCGTGTATCAAGGGAGGTAATTGTGTATGATTTTAGCAAAATCCGGATATTGTCCGGAATCCTTGGTTTTATCCCAATATAAAAGCACGCAGATTCTCGCGAGAAAAACTAGACAAGAAAAAGAAAACACAAGCGGATTGTAAGTCATGTAAATTCTATTGCGTAACGCCTTCTATTAATAATTATTTGAAACTATTTATTATAACTTATTGATAAGGAATAATCTTATATTTGTGTAACAGGAGCCGTGTCAATTTACCCAGGTTCTATCGTGGTTTTGGACCAGGTGTGTTCGTGTAATCATTCCAGTTGATTATTCTGCTGAACTATAGTCAGAGAAAATGTGATTTGAAAACTCTTATAAAAGAGACTTTGTTGTTGCGTATCAGTATCAAGTGACTGTTTACTCTTATATTAGATCACCTCAATAATGAGACCAACTCAATATAGAGACCTTACAATGTCAAGGTCTCAAGGGTGGGTCTATTATTGAGGCTATCTAAATCTAATTATCAAATATAAAACAGACAAAATGCTACACTTATTCAATTTAATTTACGGTGTACTATATAATTATATATTGGTATTGATTCTAAATGATTTATAGTATAATAAAATGAGAAGTTACAAATTATTGTACAGTTTAATTGACAAGTTTGGAATAAAATGAATATGGTGCTCTACATGTAACCTATCAGAAAATAAATTAAAGTAATTAAATGGGGATAAAATGACCAGTCAAATATAAACAGGTAAACGTTACCTCTACGTCTAAATTGAAAGGCAATGGTTTATAGACCCATTACGTCTTATATAGGGAAAGTTCCCGCCAAAACCCAATTATGCACCATGTATCATGGGGAACACCAAATTCTCATGATAAACATGAAATCTCTAAAGTAAGGCATGGAACATGACCATGCTACATGATAACATAATGATTGTCTTACATAAATATTAAAAGTGTACTGGAAGACTCAATGATCGACCAGTCTGTTTGTTTAACACATCACTATACTACTGTATGTCAATTATACAATTTAAGGCCAATCAATAAAAGTATTGGTTAATCATAAAAGGCTACAGGTTTAACAATATAGCAGACGAAAATAACCATTCCTGCTACATTTGTCATAAAACTGTATGAACTATATTATCGGTATAAAACCTCCAGTCTTGTCGCCATCTAAATGCGACTGTCCGAGTTTGTTGACACTCTGACTCGAGTGAGAATATTGTGAAATGTGAATTCATGTGTTACTCATACTTTGATACTAGGGACATTTTGGCCATTTCTTATGCTCTTGATTGTTTAGTATCAATACATGTAACATGAAATTACTAATTGTAATATGCTCATTGGTTTCATCTTTAAAATAAATTTAGATCAGTCTTCCCAAAAATGCCCTGACCGCTATTTTTGGACTCAAGAGTGTGACCGATAGGCGCTACAATTTCCCAAACTTTCGGTGCATTAACTAAAAATGACGCTGATTTTACGAAATATAATTGGATAAACAATCTGCATTCCTGTGACTGAGAAAATACTAGCTGAGTGGGAGAAGCGCTGGGGCATGAGCTTCCACCCATTAAAGTGCAGCAACCTCAGAGTGCACAGGAAGAGGGCTCCAATAACATATCCATACTCATTGAAGGGCCATACTCTCGAAACAGAAGCGATAACCAAATAACTCATGAGTACACATGTCACAGAACCTCTCCTCGAACCACCACATAGGGATTTCGTCTGTACACCAATATTAACAACATGCATTCATGCACACAGTCACTGTTAAAGAAGTCAACTTACCCACTCTGTTTGACTTAGGAAGGGGAGTTTAAGACTATGAAATAATGGTTTGTAATTTTTTTCAGATACAGCAAAAGATATGGCTGATGTCAGTGATCTAGACAGGTAATGCTAATTATTATAAGTAATAGCATCAATCATTTATAATTTATGCGCTCCCTTGCACTAATTTGTTTATAATCCTAATATATGATCTATCAGTTGACTATAACCTATACTTAAAACCTCGGTTTTCTATATTTTGGTGGTTTGACTTTCAAGAGAAGAATTTCTGAATTAAACAAATGTAACTCTATAACTCTATTATTGGATTAATTGATCTTAAAAATAACATGAAGGTTAACCTTTAGACAGTAGATTAAGTAGATAATTGCCTTTGAAATTCTTGTTAGGTGTGATATACAGTGTCAAAACCACTGTCTGACACCTTTAAAGGTGCTATTCAAGGCATTGGTCCATGTAATTTTATGAAATTAAAAAAAAAAAATGAAGGAAAAATTATTAAAATAACCCCAAAAAACTTTAAAACCCTTATTGCCCTTTAAAACCCAAAACCCAAAGTGGATAGGGTTTTATGCCAACCCTCAATTTATGCTAAATACTCAGTCAAGACTATAAATATATTTTTCCAGACAAATAGAACAATTACGACAATGTAAAATCATCAAGGAAAGTGAAGTCAAAGCTCTCTGTGCAAAAGCAAGAGAAATACTGGTAGAAGAAAGCAATGTACAAAGAGTAGATTCTCCAGTCACAGTATGTATTATTTTGTTATCTCTTTTTGTTTCCCCTCACTTATTTATAAGTCAGGTGCATAATACCCGACCAATCCAATCGACCACTTTGACCACCAGATCATTTGACCACTTGTAGATCATACTCTCAAATAAATTGAGGATCTATTCAATGTTATTGAACTGAATAAAGAACATGTGAAAACCTGAGAGTTCAATTGCTTCATAATGCATTTAAAATAACCAGTACACAAAAAAATCCCACTTGACCATTCAATTGACCAGTATTTCCCACATTGAAATTGAAATGACCAGTCCAATTGACCACTTTGAAATTGAATTGACCAGTTCGTTTGACCACTTGTAGATCATACTCTCAAATAAATTAAGGATCTGTTGAATGATATAGAACTGAATAAAGAACAACAAATGAAAACCTGCGAGTTCAGTTGCTTCATAATGCATTTAAAATAACCAGTACACAAAAAATTCCCACTTGAAATTCTATTGACCAGTATTTCCCGGTATTGGACACTTTGGGAGTATTGGACAGGACGGTATACCCGCCAGGTAAATACCGGGGCGGTAAATACCGCCCAACACTGATATACCGCAATGGGGCACCTATATCGATGGACACATTTCTAGTTTATTTATGATCAGCGATAGCAGGCCCCACTGTTTGAAATTATTGACAGATTTATGCCCTTTTATTGTAGCTTTGGAAGTTTGGTCAACGTTTTTCATAATTCCCAATCGATTATTTATATATTTAATGTCTTCTTTACTGTCAACATCAACACCAGAGACAGCAATCTCAGAGGATCAGTTCAGGACTACAGTGACAGCATTTATTTATAGAATTTGTAAATATTTCCCATTGTCCACATTGCCGAAATAGCCCTGCTGTACGGGTTCATTCTCGTTCAACCAGCATATTTTTTCATTTGAAATATGCTAGTCTGGGAACTTGGCTAATCACTCATCACTGATGTATAAGGATGTAAAGGTTGTTTATAATATATATTATGAATACCTAATGGAAGGGACAGCCACTAAATGGGTCATTCTGAGTTCCAAATGATATCTAATAGCCCTGTATATATTAAAATAGTAAATGACATCTGATTTCAGGTATGTGGAGATATTCATGGCCAGTTTTATGATTTGAAGGAATTATTTAAAGTAGGCGGTGATGTTCCAGACACAAATTACCTGTTTATGGGTGATTTTGTTGACAGAGGGTTTTACAGTGTAGAAACATTTCTACTTTTATTAGCTTTAAAGGTAAGTGTTTAATATTGTTATAGCCCTCTGTATGTGATCCACAAGATCAATAAACTTAATTAGTATTGAAAAAAACGTAATTGATCGTTCATTTAAACAAGTGTGAACGGATTGTTCCAAAATTGAGTAAACTTAAAATTAATCAAAGGTCTTATGTTATAGATACATTTATATTTAGTAACAAGTTTCAGCTCAAAAATGGACAGTATCACTGTATGATATTGTGATCACTTTACCCTCTCAGACTGTCAACTATTTCTTGAGAACTTGATGAAGTGCTATAGTTTTAATACTATTCAATTATAATCAAAATTACTCACAGCTTATATCATTACTATAACAAAAAGCAAAACTGCTCTATTACTGTTATAACAGTAGGCACAGAATACATCTTAAATTCTGCCTTGAATCCTTCTGGTCCAATTACATGTCACCAAATCATGGCCCCTGATTAAACCCTGCAACTTTAACATGCAGCTACACTATAAGTGCTTTATGCAGGGGTTCTATAATTACGGAAATTTGGAGTTGTTGCATGGGAAACAATGATCTTTTCTGCACAAAATCAAAGTTATCTGATAAAAAAAATCAAAGAATTTGCAAAGTTGACTTATGGTCATTTGAAGTCCCATAATATGAATTTTAACCATAGAACTAAGCTGAGGAAAGGTATAAGGGTGTATGCTAATGGCCACCAAAACTGACTTGTGAGTCGTTTTCAGGATTGGACATTATGCCTCAGTAGAACCCCGGGTTATATATTTGTAGTTGATTTCGTACCTGTATGTCTAATCAGCTTCTCTATTCGTTGAAGGTTCGATATCCAGACAGAATAACTTTGATTCGAGGAAACCACGAAAGCAGACAAATTACACAAGTTTATGGATTTTATGACGAATGTCTGAGAAAATATGGATCAGTAACAGTGTGGAGATATTGTACTGAAATATTTGATTATTTAAGTTTGTCTGCTATAATAGATGGAAAGGTTTGTGTGATACTCACTGCATACATTGAACAAATGTATTACTTTCTCTTTCCAAATTTTATATGATCTTTCAATCATTAGACTCTTGAAATGGTTATACTCTTGAATTTGAAAAAAGTTCCTATTTTGACTCTTGAAAATTCAAGGTGAAGAGTCAAATTTTCTATACTTTTAATACAGATATTCTTGCAATATTTTGAAGACCCTTGAAATTTGAGAGTCGGGAATAATTTTTGAAAGCCCAGCTGATTGTTTCAGTATAATGATATTGTGTGACATCACAATGACTTCTTAGACCTCAACAATGTTGGACACGTCCTCTTCTACATCTGACTCAAACATTTCTCTCAAAATCTCAAATCTTTACTGATTTCATCCAAAGATATACCGGTAACATACCATTACTGAGAATGTCAGATCATAAATAAACAATGGGTCTGTTGAGGAATATGATGAAATACTGGTTAACATTCAATAAATGGAATAGGTGATATCCGGAACTTTGTGCAAGTTGGGCTTCCCCTTAATTTACATGTAGGAACAATCGAATATGGATCAGTTAGACTGGTTTCTTATTGATATGCTATTGCAAACACAACTGACGCCAACTGTATTGTCCATATATGAATATTCAGATGACACACAGATTATAACGGTAAAACTACTATTTGTACCTACATATTAGTGGAGATCCGGAGTTGGTCTATTGTGATAAGCATTCATAGCATTGATATACAATGTATTGTGTTTGTGTTTCAGATATTCTGTGTACATGGTGGATTATCACCGTCAATACAAACCTTGGACCAAATACGATCTATAGACAGAAAACAAGAAGTACCACATGATGGTCCAATGTGTGATCTTCTCTGGTCAGATCCCGAAGGTAATTATTGTTTTTATCTCATTGAGTGGACTAAACCTAATTGGTTGTTTCATGTAGACTCCAGATTGGTAGTTTCATGTAGACTCCAGATTGGTAGTTTCATGTAGACTCCAGATTGGTAGTTTCATGTAGACTCCAGATTGGTAGTTTCATGTAGACTCCAGATTGGTAGTTTCATGTAGACTCCAGATTGGTAGTTTCATGTAGACTCCAGATTGGTAGTTTCATGTAGACTCCAGATTGGTAGTTTCATGTAGACTCCAGATTAGTAGTTTCATGTAGACTCCAGATTGGTAGTTTCATGTAGACTCCAGATTGGTAGTTTCATGTAGACTCCAGATTGGTAGTTTCATGTAGACTCCAGATTGGTAGTTTCATGTAGACTCCAGATTGGTAGTTTCATGTAGACTCCAGATTGGTAGTTTCATGTAGACTCCAGATTGGTAGTTTCATGTAGACTCCAGATTGGTAGTTTCATGTAGACTCCAGATTGGTAGTTTCATGTAGACTCCAGATTAGTAGTTTCATGTAGACTCCAGATTGGTAGTTTCATGTAGACTCCAGATTGGTAGTTTCATGTAGACTCCAGATTAGTAGTTTCATGTAGACTCCAGATTGGTAGTTTCATGTAGACTCCAGATTAGTAGTTTCATGTAGACTCCAGTACCAGTTTTATTCGCTAATTTAATCAAGTCAATCACTTTTTCATTGCAACAACATACAACACAATTTAGTGAAATGTGTTATTATGAATAGTAATACGACTTTTTACTTGTCCATAACCTGATACATACATCTATGTTAACAATGAAATGAACACCTATGAAAGATGTTATGATTTATATTACAGACATGCAAGGCTGGGGTGTGAGTCCACGTGGTGCCGGGTATTTGTTTGGTAGTGATGTTGTAGCACAGTTCAATGCAGCAAACAACATAGATCTTATATGTCGGGCACATCAGTTGGTCATGGAAGGATATAAGTGGCATTTCAGTGAAACAGTACTTACTGTCTGGTCAGCCCCTAACTATTGTTACAGGTAATATACTTTCTGGTCAGCCCCTAACTATTGTTACAGGTAATATACTGTCTGGTCAGCCCCTAACTATTGTTACAGGTAAGGCCATTTAATCAGTTTTTATGTTTATCATTGTGCGCCTAGGTTTTGAAGTCAATTTTCAAAATAAAAAACATTTGAAAAACAATAAATTTTCTTGATTTTCATGCTCTAGAGGTATTTGCACTATTAAAGTTGTATTTCATTTGAATTTGCAAACTAACACCAACAATTATGTAACTAAGAATACATTTAGTGACTTTTTCAATTTATAAAATACCCTTTTGGGCGGTATTGCCATTTAGGTGCTTAAATGCAACTATACTGATCCAAGTGAAGCATTGTTTTTTTTAATCTGCTTTGGCTAGGTTTCGGAAACAGTGAGGTTGAGAGCCTCTTAATGTTTGATTGCATAAGAATTTACTGATTTTAAATTTGGCTTTGTTGACAACCCTGTATACTGTATTGTTATATTGAACAGATGTGGAAATGTTGCTGCTATATTAGAGTTAGATGAACACTTACAGAGAGATTTTACTATATTTGAAGCTGCGCCACAGGTAATTATGTCTACTTTACAATCCGTACTGACCACTATAAATTACTGGCCTGTCATTGATCATAGTTATATCTGCTTATAAGGAATATGTGGCATCATCGTGTGTCAGTTATTAAATTATAGAGTTATTATACTCGCTTGCTGCTTTTTAATATATATACCTAGCTATAAAAGAAACATTTACATAATTTTAAGAACATACTGGTATAGAAAGAGTTGATTTCACAGTAACTAGACGTCAGTAACTACCTATTATATATCCATTTTTTCTTGCTGTTGAATAGAAACACCCTATGTTATTGAAAATGTCTTAACAATAACAAACAACTGTTAAAAGAAGCCCCCATTGGCCATCATGCACATAGATGTTTCCCGCATTTTCATCTCAATCAACCCAAAACCAGATCAAAGCATGGGCTACATGGTTGATGGCAATGCTAGCTTCATTTATTATGCCCCCAATCTTTGTTGAGTTGTATATTGCTTTGCACATGTCTGTCGGTCTGTATGTCAATCAGTAGACTAAATGGTTTCTGTTAAATATTTCAATAACACTGTTCTGAAATTTTATGTTTATCTCTGAATTTGCAGGAGTTACGAGGAGTTCCATCCAAGAAACCTCAGCCAGATTATTTCTTGTAGAAGGATTACACGTCACGATGATTATTGTTGGAATGGACAAGTGTTCTTTCATCGGATATCATACAAACGTCATACATAATACATCCAGTCTCATTTATTAAGTATTAACTGTAGCAGGTGAACATCTGTGTGAATAACAATCCAATAACAGTTATGACTTGTTAGGTAGAGAACACGACTTATCATCTGGATATCATAAGCAGGGGTGTCAATTTACAGATCTTGAAAGAGCCATGATTCCTGACCTTTGAGGAAAATATCTTGATAAATGGCAAAGTTAAGGTCAATTTAATCTGTCTTGAAGGATGTTCTTATTAAAAACTGAGTAAAATTTGGAAAGAATGTGGTTGAAGGCCTCTAATTGATCAAAAATGGTAGGCCATATCTAATCTCCCGATTTATGTGTGGCTCTGTTGACACCCCTGATTTAGAGAACACGACCCCTCATCTGGATATCATTATATAATGTTGTGTCTCACACTTTATTCCATGTTTTAGTCATCTTTATTGCCAGAGTTGTGTCTTTAAGTTATAGAAATATCGTCAAATTTATGAAGTCTGAGTGTCAGTCTTCCCAAGATATTATAGTACCATGCAAACCTTGTGAAAAACAGTTTTAATTAGGTGTTGACGTGTCTGCAAAGGTATTTGAATTGATATATGTTTAACAAATTGTTAATCTGTTATACAATAGAAATGTACTTACTTCCATCGTAAATAGTTAACAAACGGAAAGTGAAAACAAACTACGACTGTTGTGAAGTATCTCGACAGTTATAGTGAAAATACAAAGTGGAGTGAACATAGCAATGCTTATCTAGGAAATGATGTTACAAGGGTCGAGCAGTACTTATCCATCGTTATCTAGTCTGTCTGTGAACATTTCCTCTGAACATAGCAATGCTTATCTTGGAAATGATGTTGCAAAGGTCGAGCAGTACTTATCCATCATTATCCAGTCTGTCTGTGAACGTTTCCTCTTTTTGTTATCATATTTTACGGCCTTGTGCAACTAATTAACAAACTTAGACATATTATGCATTAATGTATTGTAAGTGTAACAACACAAAGTTGCGGGTACTTGCAATATATTAAGGGAAGTCGTATGAAAATAGTCTATTAGTTAATCTTGTGGGACAATTGCTGTTTTGTTCTTATGAAATTTTACGAAGAGATAATTTAACCATTTCATAAAACCGACATTTTCATAATTTTTCTGCAAAACTTTGACATACTTTTAATCAAATCATTTAAAATTGTCAAATAATTCAGCTAGCATTACATTTGGTTTTTAACCATGCCGTGATTTTAATAATTTGATTATTATTTTCCAATGCAAGAACGAGTCGCAAAGATAGTTTTATTGAGACTTTTAAGTGCTATAATATAGTATGTATGTGTGTTACTTTCTCATATCTATTATTTGATTTGACTTGATTAATGCAACAAAGTGAGTATATGTACAATGGACCAATCAGTGTGCATTGTGATGTAGGTGTGTCCATACTGAATGTACCTTGTTGCTTTCACTGAAATTGTCCATCTGTAGTTCTGTACACATCTGTATTATTATACATGGGTTTATTGCTGTCATTTCATCAATTCCATGCTGGTTTCAATCGTCATCTTCATTTTATAAATAACATACCTATTCTTAAATCCTCTTCATAACTGTGATAGTCTGAGCTATTCTGTTATCAGTTTTTGGATGTATTTAATGTAATCATTTATGGACTTGGCCTATAATAAGGTTTTGACTTTATTGGAAAGTTCATATTTCAATTAATTTCAATTAACTTAGCTGAATACCTGCTAGCTATCTGATAACTCGTTACTGATCAAGTCTCAAACTGGAATACTTAAGAGGCATTTTGGTTGAATGTGTTTGAAACATGAAAGTAGTCCTGTGTGTATATAGGGGTTAACTGATCAAACTTGAAATTGTAATATATATTGTCTGATCATCCAGTGTTTTATTGTTTTTATTTGCTGTATGACCACTCCAGGCATTTATGACGGGCATATTCATCTATGTATAGCATTCCCTATTGTACATAGTAGGGGTTGTGGTGACCCTCATTGCTTCAGTAAAATGAAACACTTCATAACTGTAGACCCTGAAACTTGGAGCATTTGTATAGGGCTTGTGGGGCTCATTTCTTTGTGATTGTAATTATAAATAAATAAGATGAAATAAAAAATACATTTTTATAACTTGTTTTTCATATTTCATTCTTTGTTATGTATCCTTCCTTCCTATGAGTATTGGAATACCTATGGTTTCTATACATTTCTGACAGTGCAAATATAAATGAACAGCCCATACCGATGCCAAATAGAGGGAACTCATTCAAATCCTTATCTTCAACAGGGAGAGTCTGGTATTCCAAGCAAACGCAAATTCAGAAAGCTCGATTGATGTGTATACAAACTATACATTAATATTATAGTTCAATGTATATGCTGGAAAAGAGAGCTAGTCAACAGAAAATGAGGTCACTGGTACTGATCTATTGTCTCAAAGACAATAGTTTATTATTTAAGAAACCAGTGAACTTTACAATAAAGGCCATTTTGTGACTTGCATTAAGCAGGGGTAGAGTGCATAAAGTCATAGACTTCCACAATCAATAGATTTTAGATTTACACTTATCATAGGCGACACACCCAACAACTACATTGTATTTATAATTCCTGAAATAATTAGCAAATTGCAGTGTAAAACAACTCTACAATGAATACTCATCAACAAATGCTAGTGTTTTTAAAATTTATTTATTCAATTTCTGTAACCTTGCAAAGGCATAACTTTTATCTTATCAAAGGGACATAACATTAGACATGCTCGAATACAATATATATTGAGTCATTCCCCTTCGGTCATACACACGCTAGGGTAAAATGAATGGCAAACCATACAATACAATACACCCCACGAGCCAGTCTTCAGGAAAACCTGCTATTTGGACTGCATGTAATTTCTGTTTGTAATGCGGTTTTGATAAAGCTGTAAAACTCGATAACAGAAGTGAATATACTGCATATATTTTGAAGAAATTTAATTTATCCATATACTAGTACATGAAGTAACGTAACTATTTCTTAACATTACATTTTCCCATGAGCTATATGTATAGGCCTACGCACAATAAAACTGGAAATAAGTTGATTATAACTTACTTCGTATCTATGGTGACCAGAAGAAGCTAGTTGTTTTAAAAAGCATTTGGCTTCATTTATTGTATTACTTTCAAAGTATGGCAACTTGGCACGTCTCACAATAATTGTGTTTTGGTAAAAAATTAGGTTTTCCTGGAGACTGACTCGTATGTTCTTTTATATCAAACCACACCACCTAGTGCACCACAAAACGAAACACTCTCTCAATATTTAAGTTCGTTACGTAACATTACCGGTGCCGGAAAATATATGTTTGCTAAATAGTAAATATAGTTATGAACGTCCAATTTGGCAAACGCGAGAAAGTTGATAAGTCAAAGTGACTATGCACAGTGCACAGGCCACCTCTTCAATTCACTCTATATTCTGTATGTTCAACCCGAAAATATTTCGGATAAAGTTATTTAAGAAAAACGTGTATGTTCAGTCCTTGCTTCGCATACTAGTAATCTGACAGCCTCATTGGACGCGATCGTGGATTCTGAACCGTTTCGAGATAAAAAAGTTTCGACAGGATTTTTGTTCATACGACTCTTGGCGAAAGTTTAAGTGATAATTTCAATTTGGAATAAATCCCCCAGCTTTTAGGCTAATTTCACCACACCGAAAATGAGACATTGAAATATTCAACATGAAGCAGTAATAGACAGCCCTATCTCCAACCAAAGAGAAGATAATTGTAATTCATGTACGTATATGCAACCATCAACAAAGGGCCATAACAAAATCCTGACAGTATGCACCGTAGCTCCCCGTAGTAGTAGTTCTGTGAAAAGTTTCGTTAGAATCCTGTTAGAACTGTAGGAGGGGTTGCACACAGACTGTCTGACTGACGGACGGACGACCACCATTGTCATATCACCTTCGGTTTCGACGGGGGGATGAAAAGGCAATCACAACTATTCTAGTGCATGCTGTATATAATGTACATGTATATACACGTATATATAAAATTCTAAAACTAGATAACAAACCTATTCTAAAATGATAACTGCGTAAAATGCGGTTGCAATTTTACATTGATAATAACAAGTGCACGTTGCTAAATCTGCATATAATGCCTATAAATAAGTAACATATAAAAATATAAAACTGTTCATGTTTGTTGTCAAGGAAACCACGACACCATTAGGTTATAGCCCGGCAGAATAATTCATAGAAATGTTAATCACAGTCTAGTAACGGACATAAGTTAAAACTTCCACACAGCAGCCACCTTGTTCACGATGGTTACGCCTGTAGAATACACGTAGATAAGTGTTAACTATCACAATATATCACACATTCAGTCTCAGCAGGATTGATCACACTCAATATAATAACATAATGTCTGTTAATAGTGACATTGGAAATGATATATAAGGCATGTCACATATGGTTATGTAACTGTACACATTAGCTAGATGTCCATGTCCATATTGGCTGTTTATCATACTCAATGTTCATAGTTTGTCTCACACAGACATGCAATACTAGCGATACAAGTCAAAATAATGTAGCTTCATTATAGCCTTTAAGTACGCGCATACACACATGGTTAAACGTGATAAACTTCGAAATCATGATTCATTTGTATCCACTGCTGTAGCTGTTATTGTATTGTAGAGTATTACACAGTATCAGCGCGCCTGACCACTATACACCGCCTGTATACCACATTATTGTAGATGTATAACACAGTATCAGCGCGCCTGACCACTATACACCGCCTGTATACCACATTAAGACTCGTCTTCCTCACTCTCAGCAGGTAGATCTGCAGGAGCGTTGTCCATGAGGTTACATTCAACTTCCACATGCTGATTCTTGAAGCCAACATGTTTGCATATACCACGTGTCGTTAATTCTACTACATCAACTATCTTAGGTCTACCGTCTCTCTCCACTGTCTCCTCGACCACTTTCACAGAGCTTCTGTTCTTATACGATTCATCAAAGATTGCTCCAAGGCTTTGTATCCAACATACAAACACCTCCTTTCCGTCCTTCTCCCGAATTATAGACACAGGGAGGTTCCCAGTCGGCAAGCGCATTGTCGTCTTCACTATAAAGTTAGATGTTGACCCCATTTCGTACACATACAATATGGCCTTAGCTTTATTCCACCTGGGTACTTTTATTTCTGTGTCAATGTTCCAACTTAAAGACTTTGTATACTCTTCTGCCTTTGTTTCAGTTATAGAATATGAACCCGTCATCTCAGCACCAATACTGACAATTTCACCTAAATTCACCGATAGATTTGTCGTAGCGCCAAGTGTATAGTTCTCCTGCATTTCAAACCGTGTAGTCTCCGTTGTTGCTCGAGTTGTGGAGAATTTATACACTTGTCCGACTCTAGTTTTATTTTCGTATTCAGAAAAGTACAATTCAACATCTTTCTTTTTAGCCTCATTTACTTCAGGTTTGAGTTGTTGAATAGCAGTTTGTATAACAGATGATTGATTGGTCTCGTCTTGTGTGGTTACGTCACCAGCTTGTGGTTGGTTCTTGTCTTTGGTTCCATCGTCCTTCTTCTTACCTACCGCCTTATTGTCGGGGTTTGTCACGTGTGTAAAATCTACATACCCCCATCTAATGTCGAACTGGAAGTCGGAACGATTCAGAAACATCCTTCTTAAGAAACCTTTGGTTTTCTTGAACTCATTCCAAACATAGTTAGAGATTAGTTCTTCAAGATTAACTTGGTAGATTTTCTCTGAACTGTGCGCCATCTCGACACTGAAATGATACATTGATATGATTGTTAGAATATTTGAATGTAGTATACATTTCACCTTAGGGCCTGTTACCGGTATTATTTAATTAAACTTATGCAGATTTGCCCCTGCAAAATTAATATCACATGCTACCAAAAAGAGAAATTATTATCTGGCCCCGAATTCAGATTGAATGACACATTGCTTGACGTTTTTAATGTAATAGAGTATAATTTATAGTGAAATAGTGCAGTTTTATCTCAAAAACGTTTTATTTCATTTTTATTACACCAATCAATTAAAATCAATTAGAGTTAGAGTATATACACAATAAACATGTCTGCTTCAGTTCTTTCATTTTCTTAAATAAACTGAATCCATTTTATCACCCTCCCAATTTTGTTCTCCCTCCGCCCCTTCAAGTCTGACAATTTGCTAAACACCATACTAAACACCATACTTTGATATCAATAACCATGCATACACTTGATTTTTTACATGTTCATTTGATTACGTAGTGTGTTTGTTCTGTGTTACAGTAAAACTTCGTTATATCGAGGAGTAATCGGGACAGGTAAAATGCTCGAGATAAACAGGGTATTTGAAATAACCAAAGGACGTATATTGATAATACAAACGGACATCATTTTAAATTTTGCTCGAAGACAGGTAAAATGCTCGAGATAAACAGGGTATTTGAAATAACCAAAGGACGTATATTGATAATACAAACGGACACCATTTTTTAATTTTGCTCGAGATAGGCCGGTTGCTCGTGATATGCTCGTGATATATCGATGCTTGTCATAACGAAGTTTTACTGTATTTTACAAATTATATTCTAAGCAGACCATTATCATCATATTACTACTAGTACTAAAGAGCTTTGAACTATGGGACAGCATGAGTACGTTCAGATTTATACAGATTCAACTACGATGTCGTATAATAATTATGAGTGTCACACTCCATTGTATGAATACATGTACTAATATACATATATTACAGTGTATAGTTCATAATGTGAGGCATATACATTTTATAATGTACATTTATGGTCGTTCTAGTACAACATTACTGTCATTATATGGTGGAAATATTGGACATTATATTAATGCGACAACATATTGGCCAGACATAAAACCTTGTATATACCGAATGCATATCTACATTGTTGTGAACATTTCTCAGTCAGAATATGAAGAACGTATATACATCGTACGTGGCGTAGCCCTGATATATACAAAATCGAAATCGAGACATTGAGAACAGATACGAAATTCGTTAAAATAGTCTCAATCTCTGTTCTTTGAAGGAGTCAAAATATGGTTCAAACAAGAATGGTCGTTTAAAAAGACAGAAATTATATTACTAAATGTTTCCCCGGCTCCTACGCACATGTTACTAAATTTTAAAACACTATACCAAGTACAGCATCAAAAACCACTGCTAGGAAAATTTGTCTCAAAGGTAACGTTGTTTTGTATTTGTGTTGTTTATGCTATGGAAACCCCTAAGAAAACAGTTACTTTCCTTAAACTATTGCCACACAATGTGTTAGCTATTGAGCGGTTATTTAAGCAGGAAATGATACAACTTGCATACTGTCAGCGCATCTATTTGTTCGTCTTGCTCTTTCATTCCAACGGTTCTATTTTGGTAATTGAGAATTAATCATTTTCTAACACTATCATGGGTTACGCCAATTATGTGAGTTTATACTGGCAAGTAATATATCTCAGTGGATATAACATATGGTCCATCTCCTATACGATAAACACGCTTCTTCCAGAATTCAAGCCAATACTATGTTACAGTGAAGTTCCGCTAATAAGACCAGTCAAAAAGGTAGTCTTAATAGCGAATCTGTCTTATTAGCGGACCTTTTTGTTCTAAATTTAATACTTCGGGACCTTAATCTGGCAAAAATCTACATGATTTCAAAATAATCAAAGTGGTCTTATTAGCGGAACTGTTGACTTCTCCACATGTGGATGAAATGACCGTAACCAACATAAACGACGAACATAACCTGAATTAGTGTATAGGGTGTCCACCTTACGAACGTCAGGCTGACAGAATGATTGTATCTCCCAACATACAAATACCGAACACAATGCACAAGGAACGCCGTAGACTTGGACAAACTGCATGGCAGCGCGCATACAAAGGTGATTTCATGGAAATATTTTAAGCTAAAAACTGGCAACCTTCCCTGATGATCTACACTCTAACCGAACAAGGAAATGGAATTAACAGAGACTAATAAATGCGGTCGCACAGTATTGTCGAATGATATATTCACTACATTTGTATATAATTATTGTTTGCTTAATTAAAGGGTATAGCCTGTGACTGAGATTGAAATTATTTGGGTCTATGCTGATACGCCTCTACCCAATCATCTGATCATACTCATTAACGGATACTCGGAAGACACTAGCATAATTATACAGGTTTCTTCTCACGCAACTGACGGGTGAATATATCACTGTGCCTAATAGATCTTGGCGCCCCCATCAATATAATTGCACGTAAACTGTTTAACAGAACTATTTTTGGTGTGTGAAAAAAGCAAAAATAAAATTTTATGTCCTTTAGATCTACGTCAAATCGGTAAATTGCATTCCATTACTTATAGTCTTTACAAAACATAGCTTTTAAAAACTTGAAATAGTTTAGATTATATGTATAAACCGTTCAAATAATGACAACTTTTGTATTTGTACCCGAGACGTGTAACGAAGCGATCCGATTGGTAGAACGTCGTTGACGTTGTATGACGTCATATCGTCTATGACGTCATTTTACGTAGTTACCATTAGTAGACACAGCCTACAGAACAAGGGCAGCATTTGTATACGTTAAATGTTGTAATAAAACAATGGAACAATTAACAAATGATCTTAATGGGATGATCTCCAGGATGAGACAACAAGATAGAGACTTTCTGCACGGTACGTTTGTAATTCATTCTCCTTTATAGGTCCCAATGTATGGTTTCCATGGAATATAGCTTGTGGGTCAAAGTTCATGGTTAATTCAAAATGTGTTTGCCGAATTTGTCTCATTCAGTGTCCACTCCTTGTATGGTAGGACGAAGATTCGCGCTACGTGATCACGTCATACCAAAGACGAAATGAAATTGAAACACACAAAAATAACTGAACATGGATTACTGCCATACTGACAATGTTGTTTTGGATTATTTTTCACGGATGTTTAACACTGGGTACACCGTCTATTTTTAGAACCGGAAAAACCGTTACTCGGAACGGATGTTTTACAGTTCGGACGAGGTAAATATTCAATTTTCTATCTATCAACTTGTGATTCATAAACCTAACATAGCGCACGGTATGCCTTTATGGTTTCCACGTTCAGGTTGTCATCATTTTCTTTGAAAAGATTCCCCAATTAAACAAAATAGGCCGGTTCCAATTTTGTATTTGTTACTTGAGACGTGTTTTTAAACGTGTTACTCGGGACGGATCCATATATAAATCTCTGTTTTCGCGGATGCAGTATGTCCCCAGCCAACGTAATGTTGATATTATATCAAATTGTTGTATTTATGACAATATGTGGCGGCATTATGGCATCTATAGCGTTTCTGGAACACAATCGTACATGTTCTGTGTTATTGTTACTTGGTACGGATGTTTTTAGAGCGTTACTTGGGGCGGTCTAATATCGAAATGTATGTTAATCGGCACGTAATTCATGTCTGCTGAACGTGTTCGACCTACTTGCTTATATACCAAAGTAATATAGTTACATATGTTATCGAATAAGTAGTGAGACCTTTTGTATGACGTAATAATAAGCCACATATTTATGTATTATACGACAATTATTACAATTCACTAATATTAATTACATTGATGATGCAAGTTCCTTAATGACTAGATATATAAGTGTCAGTTTATTCAACAATTCGTTATGGTTTCGTCCCAAACTAATCCTTTTATACATGTAACGTGCCTTTCTAATTCTAACTACATGAATAAATTTTGTTTATATATAGTGCATTTATTGACATCGTCTTTACAGAAAATGCATATCTGTGGGACTTGTGGGAGCAGTCTAAAGACAAAAAGGACGTTGCGAGAACATGAGGCAATGCACAAGCGTACGGGGTCGTTCAAGTTTGACCATGATGGGTGCGGTCTTGTTTTCTTCACAAGGACGTATGCATTTGCATTTTTAAAACTTTGCCAGTTTCTCGTATCATTCATTCGGTTAAAAATGTCGGAAATATTCGTCTGTACAATTCCCGTATCAAGAGTGGTTTCCCTTATGTAATATTATACAGAAATAGTTCTTTAAATTTGTTGACCATTTTTTAAACGGGTTGGTAAGATATTCAAATTTCCATACAAATTTTATTGTTCCGTATAAAACCACTCTGGAAAGTTGTGTCAAAATCGAACCGATATTTCAAAAGAAAATGGCTTCAAAGTCCGCAGTTTGTCATTCATTGTGGAGCGAATATATATGCTTGCTTGCAGCATCCATTTTTGGGATGTTAATGGCACGTTTTATGTCTGACTCTTGCTTGGGTGGCAACTCGATGTCGCCGTAGCCTAGTGGTTTTGGTTTGTGCCCTTCTATTTACAAAGTTGCTTAACATAACAGCGGTTGCATTAAAGAAGTCTGACTTTGATTTATAAACATATAAAAATGATCAAAACAATTTTTTTATAATGCTTTAAAATAAATTATATGTCAGGGGTTTCAAGGCTCAAATCACCATATATTGTGGTTCGTGCAAAAATATCCCACTCAATTCATAAAGCATGTTTTGAAATTAGTCAAAATTTGAAGATTTCAGCTACTAAAACTGTTTTTTAAAATTCCGCGAGACTTCTTTGATCATGTTAGAAGATTTAAAAAGCAAATATGCCCATAAAAAGGTTAAATGAAAAGACTGTATAACCGCAGATGCCTCACACATTGAAGCCTAATTCAAGACCTATGTTATTCATGTTGCCTGTGATGGTTCCTATTAAAATGTTTGTTTCAATTGATCGTCAATATATGGCATAGATTAAGTGTATTCAAATTGCATTAATCTGATTATGCTTTCAGCAAACTGAATGACCACAAGAGGCGACATTCAAGAAACAGAAACTTTGTTTGCGTGAATTGTGGTTCAATCTTCAGGACCAACAAGGATTTTTTATCACACATGCACAGGGAGAAGACCCCAAAATACATTTTCATGTGAACAATGTGGATATGAAGCCATAACTCAGAGGGAGTTAGATGACCACAAAGGAATTCACTCTGGAGAGATGAAACATGCATGCGATATCAGTAGAAAAAGATTCCGGTTTCGCAATAGTATGTACAGACACAGAAAGACACATAAGTGATCGCTCTTACTGTATGAATACATATCTGTGAAACATGTTTCTACGCTTCCGCTCCGTTGTTCATGATCCATGTCTTGTTTGTTACGTTCTGTATAATAGTTATATCCTGTGATTACATTGTCCTTGTTATATGTCTTCAGTGTGAATGTGTTAGTCAATGTGTCTTTCTGTCTTTCAAATATGTACACCTGTTTTGTTTTTTATATAAGACAAAATATTTGGTTACTTTGGATACAGAAATGCTGAAAATAGTTAAAATCTCAACCCTGTCAAAACTCAAACAGTTTTTAAGCTACTAGATATTTGAGACTTGGTATGTGGATAGGGACCAACAAGTTAATTATGCACATGTATTTTGTTTTTATTTAGACAAAATTTGTGGTTTATGAACTTGGTTTGTTGATAAGGAGAAATAAGTAGATAATGCACATAAAATACAATAATTGTGGTTGTCATGGCAACAGAAAAACCATATGGGCTATGGAAATCCCCTAATATGCAGTACAGAAAAAATATGATTAAAGAATACACTTCATGTACAAAAGATGCACTTAAAATGCACGTCATTTACAAAAGATGCACTTAAAATGCACGTCATTACAATACTGTACATTTTAACTTTAAAAGATGCACTTCATTTACAAAAGATGCACTTAAAATGCACTTAATTGAAAAAATGCACTTATGGAATGAAAAGATGCAGTTAAAATACACTAGCTTGAATAAAAGATGCAGAAAAAGTACACTTCAGTTAAAAAAGATGTAGAACAAATGCACTAAAGTGCAGTTTTTTGACAAAAATGCAGTATAAATACATTTTTCTGTAGAAAATGCAGGGAAACTGCACTTTTTAAGCGCATTTTGGTAAAAAGCGCAGATAAGCGCATTTTGGTAAAAAGCGCAGATATGAATTACGTGCCGATTAACATACATTTCGATATTAGGCCGTCCCAAGTAACGCTCTAAAACATCCGTACCAAGAAACAATCAAAGCGCTAAAAGTACTGATGTGTGGCGTACTGATGTCATTATAACCGATCAAATAAAGGCTGCATCAACATGCTGTGTCAGAGTTCTGATAAGCCCAGACTCACTCGAATGTTTGTGCTGCTCTCAAGACACCAAGCGCCGGTGTCAAGATGAGTGACTGGGTAGTCTCCATACAACTGAATACAGTGGAAATTAAAACACAACAAACGAGATGGCCATCCCCCCTGCTATAGAAACAGGACTAGGTAGAAATATGTTAGGAAAATAAAATAAAGGAAGGTAATTAATAAAATAGAACCAGAGTTCTGATTTCTGGGTTGTGTGTTTGAGTCTCAGGGCTGACCAACCATTACTTAATGTCTTTCGGAGAACATCGGGTAAAATTCAATACATGAATGATAATAGAGATAAATGTTAGTCACATGGTAAACAACGTCAATATACCCTATTTCGAATGTATGTTGATTGTACTGATCACCTGATGATTTTATTTTTATCTACACAATTAAAATCATATGGTCAAAGATACCCTATTTCCATTTTACATTGATTTAACTAAACACCCGATGATTCTATATTTACCTTAACAATTGACGTTATATGGTTGATATGATAACCCCATCCCAATGTACATTACACAACTACTAGTAATTTATGACCATTTCATTTATTGCACAAATAAAGTCACAATGTTGATAAGATAAACGAGATCTAAAATGAAGACCATTGCAGAAATAGTCATTTTCATATTTACACCTACAAACTGCAGTAGGTATATGAATGCGAGAGGGACAAATAAATTAAAACAAGAAATTATTGTACATTATTTGCCTTTTTGAATAGTTAACAAATTATGTTTTCATGTCACAGCACTTCTCCTAGATGCCATATACATGTATATTTAAAGTCAATCAATTGAATTTAGGAGAAAAAGTTGTCCAGTGGCTACTGATATGAAGGTTGTCCATACTCCCGCCGGATCAAGAGCAGAAATATTTTTCGGAGTAACTAAACTTTCGAACAGACTTTTGGACCATACTCAGCGTAAATGAAAAGTTACCACCCTATTGACAAATTTCAATCATAACCATGTGTTTGTTATTACTTGTATGATCAAACAGAGCTCATAAAGTGATTACCAGGGAGCTTACATAAATAAATATTATTTTCAAGATAATTACTTTTATGTAAGTACCGTGTGTACCGATTTCAGAATTTATTATACGTCCCAGTACGGGACAGGTTTTTAGCAGTATAATATACGTCCCGGTACGGTACGGGTTTTTAGCACTATATGTTTTCTTCACGACTAGCCGTTCTCACGCTTGAAATCTACGTAGAACTATTTCAGCTTCCCGCCACCAGTAGTGAAAACATGCTGTTTCTATTTATAGCATTAATGTTTGTAAGCAACATAATTAGGTCATCGTCTACAACGTTAGGCGGCGGAGTGATTTTAATTAAAACCCGGGGATTACGTTTTCTGCCTTGACGGTTAACAGGCCTTTGGTAGTAGGAATATAGTCCATGCGGAATGATTTGCTATAAATATCCTCTAAAAATAAAAGTCTGATATAATTGTTGGTCTTAATATTAATAAATGTTGGTAATGTAAACAAATCGGGTTCAATGATACGTGAAACCTGTGTAGCATGCTTGTAATATTGTTCAAATCATAGAACTATTTATTGGCGTTTGTTGGCGTAGGCATAAATGCGTTAAAATGGTAGTAAAGCGGAAAAACGGTTATTACATATATGATTGTGTTCCAGAAACGCAATAGATGCCATAATGCCACACCATCTTGTCATAAATACAATAATTTGATATAATATCAACATTACGTTGGCTGGGGACATACTGCATCCGCGAAAACAAGATATTTATATATTGATCCGTCCCGAGTAACACGTTTAAAAACACGTCTCAAGTAACAAATACAAAAATGGTACCGGCTATTTTGTTTAATTGGGGAATCTTTTCAAAAAAAATGATGACAACCTGAACGTGGAAACCATAAAGGCATACCGTGCGCTATGTTAGGTTTGTGGATCACAAGTTGATAGATAGAAAATTGAATATTTACCTCGTCCGAACTGTAAAACGCCCGTTCCGAGTAACGGTTTTCCGGTTCTAAAAATAGACGGTATACCGAGTGTTTAAGATTAAATTATTTTATACATGTTTTCTTCATTTTTGGTTATTTGTGTTTCCCAATCACAAATCTAGTCAATGTTATGTTATGCCTTTTTCCTACACTTGTGTATTTCTAAATGTAACTGTATGCCAGAAATGGCACATAATTGGAAAATGAAGATATTCTACTGTTCCAGTAATTTCGTTGCTAGGTACTCGGCAATTGACTTACATAGAGACTTATTGTAGTATACAATTAACCAAATACATGTATCTGTTTGTGCATATATGATGTACTTAATCAAAGAGGACACCTTTACTATTTTCTTAGGATTGTTTAGATAAAATACATATGAAATTAGTATTTAGTTCTGACAAACTTATCACTTATTTGGTATTTTTTATTTTAAGAAATGATTTTCTGATATCCCAAAAAACAGTTCTTGATATCACGGAACACTGCCCTTTTTAATATAAAAAAACCAAATGAGACACATCTGAAATTCTTGACAATTCACCAGTCAATGTAATGCCAGCCAGGGGGGGGGGGGGGGGGATACAGGCGGAATTAGAAATACCCATCTTTATGAGAATTGAAACCTTATCGGATTCTAGTCCCGGGGAATAGACTCTCGGGAATTACTATTGTGATTATGTGTCCCGACCCGTGGATTTAGACAGTAAGCATCGTCACCAGGGTGGGGATTTAAACGTCAA
Organism: Spisula subtruncata; assembly: GCA_963678985.1. Taxonomy (NCBI): domain Eukaryota; kingdom Metazoa; phylum Mollusca; class Bivalvia; order Venerida; family Mactridae; genus Spisula; species Spisula subtruncata. The sequence goes on along the minus strand of OY787672.1, from coordinate 20,821,874 downwards.
ATATTGAAAATGTCTAATTTCCCCTGTGTTTCCCGTCGCCCCCGGGCGCGGAAAATAATCCTAACTACCGCGCTTTATCAAACAAGAAGTCACTCTTAAACGTAGACTGACACATATCCATTATCCATCAACATAATTATTTCTGTGTGGTCCATATGTTTATTTTTATATGCATTTTCAATATCCAAAAATTACTTAAAATCGTGAGCAAAAAGTCACCCAAGAACTAACTGTACTACATGTTACATTTAGAGTGTTCTAACTTAATTTAACAGTTGCTTCATCGTCCCTGTGTTAACAGGTTTGTGTTACATTAAACAAATTTTAACGTTCCAACCTTTAACTTGTCAGGTTGACCCAAGGCTTTACCGGACCTTGTGGTCGATTACACAATATGGAACTATAGCGTGAAGTGCTGTACTCGTACATACCGGTGCAAGATAGGGTTTCGTACTGACCGCTATTGCCAAGCCTATAGAGACTCCTACATGTATTTGGTATATAATGGACTGAAACAATTAGTTATATTTAACAATTTAATATATTTCCAGAGCAAGAGCTGCTTACATTCAACATGATTGAAGAAGACAACCGAAGACCAAATACGTATTCTTCAGATAAAACTCTTCAATTCTTGAGAGAATGCATGATAGGAGACGTGGATGCTATAAATATAATGAGCCATGTAATAAATGCCGACTTACAGGACTTTGAAGTAAGATTTCAGCATTTGAACAATATGATAGAACATGTCGGAAACCTGACTGATGAAGCAGAGCAACTGATTGGTATGATGAGTGACAGGAACACAAGGAGACGTAGAGATCCTGTGAGAGATGATGATGTGATTGTAATAGACGATAGTGATGATGAAGATGCTGCTGCTGATAATGATGATGACAATGATGATGGTGGCGGTGGTGGTGATGGTGTTATAGATGTTGTTGTGGACGTTGACGAAGCCGCCAATGAAGACGACGAGGACTGGGATGAATTCTCATTATCTGATCATTCATCAGAGTCTGGTTACCATGGTTCTGTATCAGACATTAGTGACGTCACGTTTTATAGTACATACAGTGATGAACTGGTTCATAATGAGGTCTGTCACTTTGGGTACCTTGTACGTCCAGAACATGTTCGAGTCCCAGTATGCTTACAGATTGAGGAGCTTCCGGTGACAACGTCACGAGTACCACAAGGTATGTCACAGTCAGACATTCATACCTGGCTGCAGAATACAGAAACTGACATGGTCAGAGGACAAAAACGTAAACGTGAAGATTCTGACGACGAAGCCGACGACATTTCTCAACATGTAAATGGAGCAAAGAGAAGAAAGTTAAACAAAGTAGTCCGACAAAGTAAAAGTGAAAGTAGTGTAGATGTACAGAATGGACAGGGTGGAGTTATGCGAAGTTTTAGTGAAGTGTTTCTATGAGAATAATACAAATATCAAATGAAAGCATTAATTTTTCATAGTACTTATTTTATTTGTATGTACTCAAGGTAATAAAGACTGGTCCTCGGCAGTAGTGGCAGAAAGCGAGCAATGTCGCCAGGAAGGAGAAGATGTACCTACTTTGTGAAAAAGCTCGAAGCTTTGAAACTTAATATTTTATGTTCACTTCTGTCCCCTTTGCCTTTATACCAGACACCTGGGTCCTGTTTTATCAACGTACTTACGGAAATCGTAAACTTGCGTTCAAAATTAAATTCTGTATAATTCTTTAACAACTGTAAATTGAGGAAAAATATTGTTTGTAGGACTTCATTAGCTGAATCTTGGTTATTATTACAGCTCCATTCGCTACATTGTGTAGATTTAAAAGTATTATAAAGAATTTAAATTTGAACGTAAGTTTACGATTTCCGTAAGTTCGTTGATAAAACAGTACCCTGGACATATGATAAACAAGGCCCAAACACATGCATCCACTAAACAAACAACGTAAGTGGTACTTACGACCTTCTAATTCTAAGCCATCGATATAGACTCGTTAGAAACACCTTATACATATTTTTTATAATGCAGATTTTAAATAGTATGAGTCTCATAATGTATCTACGACCTTCTCAATCCAAGACAGCGATATGGCTGAGGAATACAGTAGTTACATGTACTTTGTACAAGTCATTTAAGTTTTTCTGTGACTTGATTTATTATGTTGATTGCAAAGTAAGTTACAGCATATGTTTTTGAGTAGAAAAACGTAAGTTAGACGTTTCCCTTTTCACCGAGTCAAACACAGAACACAGTATACTATTTCACATTCTAGACAGATATGCCCACATAAACATGTATGTCTACATCTAAATGGACATTTCCCTCAGACTTTATATATAACAGACATCATTTGATTTACATGAACGTATGCCAGAAGAAAACGTTTTATTGAAATACCAAACATTTACTATTGCAGTATAATTTAAAATACTACATCGGTCAAAAGTCAATAAAATGTTTTTGTCGAATCTCGAAAACATGTTAATCTTTTTACAAAACTTGCTGAATGTATAGAAGAGATGGACAATCAACATTCCATTGTAAGTGACCCATCTGATCTTTAAGACCATTGTGTTAATACGTACTTATCATGTAGGTACGAAATGTTTTAACATATATATGGACAAAGCAAGCCGGAGATATTTAGTATCATACATGTAGAGTGGTAATTGGTCTCAGTGATAGTTGAATGGAATTGAATGTGCACTTGTATGTGAGAAGATACGGGTTTTTGCTACGATTTAATATTTATTCTATTTCGAAAGAAATAGGATTGGGCAACAGGCTTAGCTTGTGTTAGCCTCTTCTTACAAGGTGCATATTATATATTACACAATTTATAACAATCAATACGAACTATTTGTTGTTTTGTTCCGCGTATTGATGGCTGCCATGGCTGAATAATATTTGTTAATATGCAATAATTGTGAATTAATATATTTCTTCGAGGTTGGATGATAATATCCAGGCTTACATGTAGTACATAGTTCTCCATAATTAGCCTCATTTGGGAAAACAAAAACACTTCCTTTGCCAAATCGTAATCAAAGTACTGAAAGTACTGACAGGCTGGCGAACTGCTAAGGAACAATAGCTTTTCAAGTAATATAACATCAAGTGGTTTTCTAAGTCGAAAGAGAGGTAAGTGCTGGACTTAACAAAAAAAAAAAAACATTTAAAAATTAAAAAAAATTGGAGCCGCCGTGATTTGATCGCTGGACCTTAGCATCAGAAAATTACTAAGCGAGTTGCTCAACCACTCGACCACGATCTCGTTGAAGAATGTTGACCTAAATAATTAACCATAATAAAATCATTGTTGCGCGCGCTATATCGCGTTAGTATATAACGCGTAGTAATAATTATCAACGCATTTAAACACCTATTCTTTTAATTTCATACAATTTCCTTCCATTACAAGAAGAAACTAATATAATATATTACAATCGAACAGAATAAATGAAACAAGGAAAGTTGAATGTTCTTATCTTGCAAAACTGACTAACGAGGAGGAACTATTTGCATCGAGTGTATAGATTCTGTGTTGTCAGTTTTGGGAGTAAATTCATCTTAGTTGATATCATTTTTTAGGATTGTAATAGCCTGGCGCGAAATCGCCAGCCTAAAACACAGAGTACAACACCAGAATTTGGCATTAGTGCTTAGTACGAGTTGTATCTTATAAAGTTCAGAGTAATGTTACACAATGATCTCAATATTTCAAAACTTTGCCACATTTCTACAAATGTAAAATTCACGTGTAGTCGTTGAAACCCATTAAAATGAATTTCTTCATGTTTTATCCGTAGGGAAAAATATCAAATACTCTTGTTTTTTCATTGCTTTACATTTCGGCCAAGGGTCTTCTTCAGAATTTATTATCTTTAAAGTGTATTGGAGGGGTTCTAGAATCTTTTAGTAAAACAGGGTACTCTAGAATGTAGGAATAAGAAGAGGAAGCTGTTCCTGACCATTGGGTAAAAGTCTCATCACGTGATAAACACGTCACAATATCACGCATGCCGTCATGGTAATTTGTAATGGTGTCGATTAGTATCAACAGAAGTAACGATTATAATGACTTAAGGCGATCAAACACTGAGTGTGTTTATACGAACGTCAGACATTGAAGCATGCATGAATAGCAATACCTCAGAATTCAAATTCTTCAGGAACCTCAGTTGGCGAGCAATAAACATAAGTTGGTCTACCGTAAACCCATATCACACCAAACCTCTAGTCGAAAACTTTCCTCAACCATTTGTTAACTATTACATCGTTAGAAACGGTATTGTTTACAGGTAAACGACCCAGGAATACCTGAAGATAGCTTTCAGAACTTTATGAATATTTAATAAAACTTTGTTGGAATATTATACAGGTGAATGGCTCCGGCTAAACGGCTCATATTTATCATTAATATTGTATGTATTTGTAATTAGTTCTCCCGGTGGTAGACATTTTGAAAGGTTTGTTATTGGTGGTAATGGTGCGTGTAAATCAATACATGAAACATGTGTTCCCGCTGGGAGAGTAATGTATCAAGAATTGTTTGAAATACTCGCAGACTTCGTTATAGAACGTATAAACAAGAATAAATAGATAGCATGTACGTATACATGTATAATTTCCAGCCTAATGGTTGTGGTAATTGAAACCTACCACCGGTGTGCTGTAAGCCTAATTGGACATCATTCTTAGTGTAACACTAAGTCTTGTGTGTACTGTTTTTTAATTTGCCAGAGAGTATTCTTCTGAAATATGGTAGGCATATGAGTGCCTCCACCCGGATTTGAACAGGTAGCAAAACGTCTTGGGAATATTTCATTAGATGCATTTGAAAATTGTAAGTGCGGCGTCAATAGTTATTTTTGTTTGAACATATGGATCGAGATGAATAGACTGCTAAAGATTCTAATATTCCCTCCACCTCATTCTAAGTTAGTGTAAAACATCTCATGTACAGTTTCATAGCTTGTGCTAAACAGTTTGGTTTGCGATAAATCGAGTTACAATAACAATTTACTCTCGCTGTAAAATGCTATGAACAGTTGTTGCCATTATCAGAGAAAAGTTGTCAAAAATAAATGTACATTGAATATAGCGACTGCAATTTTGTAAGTTTCTATTCCATTCCACAATATTTTATAAAGTCTACTATCGTTGGAAATGATGACCAACTTTATTGGAGAGTGGGGTTGTATTGACTCACTAAAACAGCTGTATGGTATATTGTAATTTCTAACTCCAGTAAACAAGTATTTACGACACAATGGAGTGTATAAGATCTAATTTAATATTGAAACATTCATCTGACGATATCAGACAATATCTATCTATGATCATGTAGAGCAGGGAAACAGAACTGCGACCTTTGGGAGCTATTAGCGGACCATTAGTAGAGCAGACAATCAATTAATGGCGACTCGTCTGTCAGGAAATGAAAAATCCATATGCTATCTGTAATGAGGCGAATGTTCTGTTTAACATGCTTGTTAAACAGATAATTGCTCTAACGTAGAGAAAGTATGTGGAACTTGTCAGAATTACTTCAATAAGCCGAACTGATTTATGGTAAAGTCTAAAGCAACGATATTCCAGCAATGAAGAAACCTAGTCTCTTATCACTAATGGTGATGGTGGTCTGAATTCATTTTCAGAATATAAATATAAGAGTATAGATAATTTCTAATTTCGAAGTATTTAAAAAAACGTTGATCAAAATCTCAAACCAGTAATTTTATAGTTTGATAACCCTATTCAATATATTATTAACTGATATGACAATGTTAGTCGAAGGGTGGCTGTGTTTTTGAATGTTTCAGTCATTTTTTGCACATTGAATCATAAATAGTACACACAGAGTAGTCGTTTAACCTTTTAAATATCTAGTGTTGGTTCTACTGATCAGCCATACCAAGAGGCACTGACTAGGTAACAACTAACATACCATCTCAAATACATTATACTAAATGATATAATTTCAACAACAACACGTACACATGTTGTTTTTAATTGTATTACTAGTAAAGACGACAATGGTCAAGTGTCAGCGTTGTTGCCCACATCCCTTGTACCTCACATCAGGGTCAAGGGTGTTACCATAGTAACATGTCGTATTATGACTAAAATAGCAGAGATAATTCTTTCGCTTTTTATTCAATGTTGAATGAACCCCCAACATCCATTTATCATACTTGAAAACTTGACAATCTAACAATTAATTTATTATTATGGAATGACTATATGATATATTTTCTCTCAACGTAGGAAGTGGTCGAAATGTAAGTACCAAAAAACAATGCATTGTCCAGATATTTTTAGATTGATATAATGTTTGAAACTGTATGGAAACCAGAGGTTTGAACTATGGGTACTGATACTAGGGCCGGAAGTAAAACATTACAGAGCCGTACTGGACCCGGAAATATAACTTGATAGCGGATGTAACACTTGATAGTACATCGAAAGAAATACTGTCCCCGCTCTTGATGTTTCAATTATTTACTCCATGGGTACACATGTATGTATAGCTTGGCCACATTGATATGAGCCTGGCCTATTGATTAGCTTAATTTAACAGTAGATATATTGTCTACGTTTACAACACCGAGTGTATGTTTTCATAATCGGGGAGTATCACGAAGACGCTCGAGATGTAATACAAACACAAATCTGAAATACCGATATTGCACGATTTACTTACGGAAATTGATATATTCAAAGCAAGAACCTTGTAATATATTCTCGCATAAAGGTCAGGCTCAGGTCAAAATAGCCAAGCTATACTATACTCCCATCTAGATATCCTGTACCCGATTCTACCTCGTGTAGTCATACATTATTGCGATATACATGGCGTTACATCACGGATGGCAAATTACATTGACCAAATATGGAGCTGATATAAAACTTATTCCTTTATTAGAAGAATAGAGGTACATAAATCAGGGGTCTTTGTAGTATGGGGTTCCTTCCCTTACCACTACGTTAACAGCTTTGTCATCAGCAAAATCCGGGAACCAGACTAGGGACTTTCGGAGTAATGGGTTGATTATACATTATGCACTATGAATGTGTATGTGTATAAACTGAGTAAAAGTATTCTGATGTAAATATAATTGCCCATATTGTGTTGTTCCGTATAGTTAAAAGACGCATAGAAAATTAGAAATATAAAGACAATGTTGGATTAACTATGTGTGTACTCATTTATTGTGTAGGAGCTTACCTTAATTAGCTATTATGTACATGATTCAACTTCGATAGATACAGATAACATAGTTCTGCTTGATCTGTACTGATGAATTTTAATAAAATAATTACCTTGCATATTTGGTCATTTGGTATCCACGTATGTAACAACACATTATTATATATGACTATAATACTCGTACTATGACTATACCATACCGACGCGTACCACTGTTTCTCTTAATTCATATCTCGAACAGTGCCTTATCAGGCAGTCTATTAATACATGTATAACCTTTTGTGTGACATTTAAAAATTTGTTCTCATGGAGATAAGTGTACGTTTATAGTAATTTATGCCAATTTAGTACATGTTTAAAATAATAACAACAGAGTTGGTAAAAATTATATGAATCTTATTTCCTGATACCAAGGTCCAATGTCTTTCAGTGTCTCAAGATCATACGCACAATCTGATCTGAACGATATCTCATTTTGAGCTGATATTTTTCTATTTCCGATGCCCCCCCCCCTAATTAATCCTTCACATTCAAGCCATGTTACCCATGTTGCAAGTTATCCACAAACATACATGTATATACAAATATATTTAACAAATATTCCGTCATACGACCTTTGGAATTTAATAGCATAATTGCTAGTATGTATCCAATCTTGTGTTATTTTGATAGCGCATTACGGATTTTCAACCTTGACAAAAGACATAAATAATATTTATTTTACACTTAAGACATTTTGTTAGTGTAAGAACGGTATTCATAACATTAGGTCTATATAATAGATATCTGGCTAAAACTTACAAAAAGTCTTTAATGTGAAATTATAAAATGACTTCAGTTATATCGACATTGTCTCGAATGACTCATTGTCGTCAAGTACATAATGTCATGGAGCCACAGTGTATAAGTACTTATATTATCATATATGCCCAATTGATCGCCAAAGAACTTAATTAAATATTTGTGGTGATTGTATTGCTTTAAATGAATGGGGTTTTGAAATAGTTTTTGAAATATGATCCGTAAATATATAGGCTTCTCGAAGACCTAGTATATATATTCTGCCCGTACGAAAAAATTGCGGAGACTCAGCAGTGCTTTGTTTTCAGCTATGTCAAGCAATATTTTAAGGTTTTTATCTGAACAACACACAATTAGTCTAACTTTTTATCAATCACACGTTAAAAATACTGTTCTGAAACTTATTCGTTATAGTTTTTTATTTTTGCAAACAGAAAAAATAAATTGAATCCAATATGGCTGAAAATGTTGTCTTCATCAACAACCGCTACACAAGCAATCAAATCTATGTGCTCAGTAAGAATTCTTAAAACAGACGTCTCAAATTTTTTAAAAGTCAAGAACAAAAATTATTATAGACACTCACTATTTGTAACTCTTGATGTTTCTACGAAATATTCAGAATTACCAAAGCCTTCGTTGAGGAAAAAATAAAAATAATTAATCAGGTACGAACCTCGCTTAAATCCAACGCTAAACTACACAATTTAAATCCCTTTCTTATTATGAACGAAATATCCTTTAAAACGTATATAAATTATCTTGTTTATGTTTTCGAAACGTTGAAGTTTCAACTTCTATATCAATTAGATTGCTCCTTTCATTAGCAAAGTGCGCTCTAACATACATTAACTGTTTGCTCGGTTTTTCACGTATACATGCGATATGGCGCGCTTACATTGGTTGTCCGGGTCACGTGGTATTTACGTCAGACAAGAAGCACTCGCTATATGTGGTAGTAGTACTAGTATGATGATTGAAACTGTTTTGTCGCACAGCGAATATTAAATCCCTTATTATTAAATTCTACTTTTGTTTCCTGAACAGTTTATTTGTATAAATACGGAAATATATCGCGAAATCGAAAACAAAAATAGTTCGCTGGTCCACTATAATCGCAGTAGGCAAATGATAACATTAAGATTTAGACAATACGTACATAATTGTGTGTGGAGCATCTATATCGAGTACGGGATCTTGTGACTGGATCCTTATTGTATCATCATAATGAAAGCTTACATATTGTTCAACTTTATACTCATTGTTCAAAGCAGGAAGTTAGTTTGTACCAAATATGGAAATATGTACTTGTATTAATAAGGGCGAGTGTTATCTCGTAACACGTCAACTTAATTAGTTCGATAGGGCGGATACAGAACACAAACCCATGATTGTATCGATTCAAATCATTCAGTATATTTATAATAAAATATGACTATGTTTTACTATCTGCAAACAGCATGGTCCATAAAATCCACAGGTCCGTGAAATATGTCCTAGGGCATCCTTATAATACACAGTATAATATTATGTACTATACTGATGTACATGCATATAAGGATGCCCTAGGACACTTTTCGCGGACCTGTAATAAAATCTAGTAGATTATCGAAAATATTTTATACACACATGTGTTAATAAAAATTGAAGCAACGCGTGTATGTGATGCAGATTATCACCACCGTATGATTATCCGCTACATGGGCATATGTTTGTTTTAAAAAAATGTTCAAATTTGCATGGAATTTGTTTATATCGCAAACGAGCACACATCAATTTTGTTATATTAACGCCATTGAAGACATGTTTAGGGACTGAATTCGTTATAACAATACATTCGCACTATATATTCTATTCTCAGACTGAAACCAAATTCAAGTAAAATCAAGCATCGAAAACGTGAATGCTGATTCTTGATAGTGTTACGAACCTAACCGACACAATATCCGACGAACGGCAACCAAAAACGAACACCTCCGAGCTTATACGAACGTTACTGATACAATATCCGAGGAATGCCATATCAAGACGAACACATCCGAGCTTATACGAACTTTACCGACACATGATCCGAGGAATGCCATTCTAAGACGAACACATCCGAACATATACGAACTTTACCGACACAATATCCGAGGAATGCCCTTCTTAGACGACCACCACCGAGCTTATACGAACTTCGGCGACACAATATCCGAGGAGTGCCATTCTAAGACGAACACCTCCGAGCTAATACGAACTTTACCGAAACAATATCCGAGGAATACCATTCTAAGACGAACACCACCGAGCGTATACAAACTTTACCGACACAATGTGCGATGAACAGGGTAGCAATACGTCCGACCAAAGGCATATGCTTAACCACTTTGCGAATTTTGGCAGTATCTTTATAGTTTTGGTATTGAAAGAAAATGTATTGAATGGTTTGTTTTTGTTGAAAACAAAGAAGGCAGTCATACAATGTCATAGCAAAGTCAAATACAGCAAAGTAATTCTATTCTCAGAGTTCCAAGATGGCTGAAAACGCAGAAATTGAAAGTTTGTACTATTAATTAGCCTAGCAAGTCAGTCTAAGTCTGAGTTGCCATATCTTACAATGTTGGTGAATAAGGCCCCAAGGATTTACTAGAATGAACTTCACAAATGCATCTTTAATAATAATATCGAATTGGTATTCAATCGGGATGGGGTGGGGGTCAGTACTACATATGAAGGGCCCGATACCAAAAATGTTCTCCATCACATACATAATGTGTACTAAAATACGTACAATAGATAAATGCTCAAATTCCCGGTAAAGAAATACTTGTTCGATGACACATTTCCTCTTCAGTTAACCATTTAACATCTTATCCAGACTACACAAGAGAGACATTGTTACATGCTTTAAATACATTTCAATAAAGAAAACTTTTGTGCTGTGCTTAATACTACACTTATTTATATCACAGTTTTTGTGTGTGAATTTGTTTCAATAATTTAACGAGTTTATAAACAATAGACAATCACTTGTCACAATGACGAAGTCGCGCATTTTTGTTGTTGCTTGAAAGGATCCAAGAACTTTTTATTGATGCGTACAGTTACACGTTCTCGTCCAAAATATACATACATTTATTTGGTAAATCGCCATTATCAATGTAATTGACCAAACAAGAGCTGTCCGCAAGATCGCGTGTTCGACTATGCGCAGCTAAGAAAGGGGTATAACTCCGACTAAAACCACAATGAAGTTATTGCATTTGACCAGTAGTGTTGACAAGCGTTTTAAGTTTCAAAGCTATAGTATGGATACAGTGCACGATATGGCCTAATATTGTATCTAGCACCAAAAAACCTTAACCAAGAGAGGGTGACGCCAACGCATGGACAAGTCTATAGTTCTTTTATCACATGACGTTCCTTGTATCTAGGTTAGTATAACCAGTACGTATAAAGTTATACGTACCTCGTGTAGTATAAGATATAGAGTTTTTCCAATAAATCAATGCGTATTTTGCATTTTAGTGACATATGATAAAAATAATCTATCACTCGTTGTCAATTCATATATTTATATTAAACTCGCCAGAGGCTCGCTTAATAAAATTTCCAAAAACTCGTTTAATATAAATTTATATCAATTGACAACTCGTGATAGATCCTCTATATCTGAGTCGAGCTAAACTACCAGTAACTCTATCAATATATCAATCGTAACTACTCGGGCATTTACGTTACTGTAATTCGTCCTTCCGTTAGATAAACGCCGATTGTCAAAATATTTGATATCTATCGTTCCCGTAGCTATTACTGTGACAAATACCGTGTCCAGTTTCAAGTCAATACATCTGATACAATACAATATTATCTGACCAGATTAAACTGAGACTTATCTAAGTATGCCAGTCGGTTCAAATGTCATTCTCTATTCAAACGTTCAGGAAAATACCAGATATAAAAAAATATGTAATTAAAACCCCGTTATTAGAACCTACTACGATGAACAGTCCGTAGGGCAAATAAAATAGTTTATTTTAATCAGAAACCCTCTGTCAATTCGTTCATAATGAAACGTTTTCTACGAATCGATAAACGATAAAAGAGTTAATAAAGTCAGCATTCATAGAATCAGACAGATAATGGAATCATTCGGAATGTTTCTAGAATTAAACCTATAGTATGAACGCGAGTATTTCCGACTAGAGTCTCGTTTTACAATAGCGATAATTGATCGGTTTGAGTTCCGTTTCTGATGAGAACTTTATTGCACAGCACGGAAAAAGCCAATTTGAATAAAGTAGGAATAAAATACCCCGCAAACGCTCCGACATAATTCTGTATGCCAAAAGATTAATTGAGCTTAGATGATTGTGAGTAGTACGAGCAATATGCCTAATATCTGATGCATAATAACATTGGAATCTCTCTCTGGTAGCATTGCTGGAATATTGTCAACATGGGAAATATGCTAATTATTGTGACGATGATAGAAGATCGTATACCACCAGTGATTCACATCTAGTGTACAGTGAGAGTGGGTTCCATAATTGTAGAGAGTGACAAACCCTCTGCTCTCTCTATAGATAGTCGCGTACATTAATGATTTGATTATTACAAGCGTATGGTGCATACGTTTTCAATTATGTTAAGTGAGCTTAATAAAAATGAATAGCTTAATAATACTTATTTAAGTTACTATTGTGCGTTAGTAGAGACGGCCTTTTAGAGAGTGTGACTGTATACTTTCGAAACTCATATAACAATTATGGCGGGGGACACAGGCAATATAACAGAAATAACGCACTGAAAAAGAGTGAGATGACATCCGGGTATCGAGCACTATCATGCCACTTTTACCTCCATTTTATCATTAGGCTGTTTTAATTTACTCCCTAATGCAGTGATTGTTGTGGTGTTTGAAGCTGAGTTTAGACCAAACCAACATGTTTCAGGAATTATCGCCAGGAAGGTGTGGCAAATATTTGTTTTCCAAATATTAGAAGCAAATGCACTACTATGTGTGATTGTTTCCTTAATGTAGAATAAAATATGAAATCCATTTTACTAGTACAACACACAGCAGCACATGTCATACAAATGTCCATGAACACATGTTCCTCATTAGTGTATGATTGGTACAGTCCAGTTAGGCTAAGAATACAGTGACGCAGTGGAACACACCACTATCACGGTGTAAAAACAAGTATAAAGGCTTTTATCACATGACTTTCTTTGTGTCCAGGTTAGTAAAACCAGTACGTATAAAGTTATACGTACCACGTGTAGTATAAGATATTTAGTTTTTCCAATAAATCAATGCGTATTTTGCATTTTTAGTGTCATATGATAAAAAGAATCTATCACTCGTTGTCAATTGATATATTTATATTAAACTCGTTCAGGAAGTATCTATATTAAGCTCGCCAGAGGCTCGCTTAATAAAATTTCCTAAACTCTTTTAATATAAATTTATATCAATTGACAACTCCTGATAGATCCTCTATATACCTACTGTTCAAGACTTAACTAAACTCTACCTGTTTGAGCAATGGTTACACATAAACGATGACGTCACTGTCAAAATATCCTACCTGGACATCTCTCTCAAACAGAAGCCTGTAACCGTAAATATGGCGATGGTATATTTAAAAAATACCACTAGAGACGAAACGGATGGTCGCAACTACCGGTTCGTTGTAGCACATTCAGTCTGTTTATACGGCGTTAAAACGATTGCCTCCTGTATGCTGTTGTGTTAAAGACCTTTTTTGGAGCTCCGGAATAAAATATTGATGGAAGAAGTTGGTAACAGACGCGTATTTTAGATAAAAACGTATACATGCATACAGCTTTTATTGATGTTTTATAGCAAAATGCTACTTCCATCCAGGTCGTGAAATAGACGTTATTTAGCCAACCCATTTAAAAGATCAGGAGGTGGAGGAGGCGGTGCTTGTGTTTTTAGTCTGACTTAAAAGTTGATGTTACCCCAAAAGACAGGACTATTTTTAACAGTTTCTTGTAAGCCTGTAAACCTAAATTTATGAAAATTAATATGAGTGGCGTTGAACGAACATTAAAAACTCGAGGAAATCACGTACAACATTCGCTACCCCGAGGACTAGTCAGATACCCGGATTTTGCTGATTACAACGCAAAAGGAAGGAACCCCAGACTACCCCGAGGACACACCGAGAGTTCTTCCCATCGGCGATGTAATGGAATGACCTCCACAAAGCTTCCAAAAAACAACAACCTTTTATAACTCGCAATTCATGTATAGCCCTAACATAGAAAAATGAGGATCAAATGGTCAATAAAAAGAACAAAGAACGAGACAATAGCTTATAAAAAGAATAGAAATAGAGCAGTTATATTATATATGAGGTGAGCCACGATACACATTAAGTGTACGGACACATATCAAAGTAATAAGCAAGTCTAAATAAGAAAATGATGTTTGGGAACTAAATAAGTAACTAAGTATGTCGCAATATTATTTTTAAAAACTTGCACAGGTTAATACAACTTGTTTTGTCTTTTATGTGCATTACTCGTTTGAGTTTATGTTAGGTCGATTGTAGAACATTTGGTCCCCAGACCACAAGATACCTGTTCCCAACGCCATCGAATCTCACCCGAGGCACACCATGTTTCTTGGGATGCTACTGTGATCCAGATGATTAGTGTTTTCATATCGTGTTTTATATAATACAATCGCACATGCTTTCTTGACCTTACTGACTATAAGTGGACATATCGGTATACACTAGAAAGCTGGCGTATCGTGTTTATCAGCGATAGCAAACTTGTCAATATTGACAGTTATAGGTATAATATACTAATTACAATCATGTATCAGTGTTTTATTACCCACATCCCTGTCATCTTGACCACCTATTGCAGGTAGTAATATGAACTACCTGCAGTAATCATTTATTTATTATATGTAATACATACATTAATATGATTATTACAACGTAGGGAACTTATAGAGAGATGCAGTGTGTGACGAGTCCAGGCAGGGATTCTATATAAATATATTGAAGATCCTGGTCCAGGTAATATGTCGAGTCCAGTAAACCATATCAACAAAGAAATTGGGAATTTAGTTGAAATGAAATTAATGTAAACGTTTTAATATTACCAGACACAGAGGGAAAATCAAGCACTTGGTGGCTACTGGTCATCATTGAAAGAAACCTAAAGAATTTTCGACAAGGTCACTCAATGAATCTTCCAATCATGAGTCATTTTAAAATCGGACCATCAGTTCTGCGAGAAATTTCTTCTATAACCAATTAAATAATTACAGAGAACTCGCGACTCCTTGTTGAGTGATATTCAAACGTTAGGGGATTAAATTTCGTGGTTCACCTCAACAACGAATCTCATCGAACAATTATTTTTATCTTTGTATGTATTACCTTAATTAAGTTAAATGCGAAATCCGCGAATTTACGGCCTATCGAAATGTGTTCTTTTACCAAAACCACGAAATTTCGTCCCATTGAAATTAATGATTTTACAGTAACTGTTGACCCATGGGGCATAATTTGAACAATCTTGGTAGATGATCACTAGATGCTACATACATGTACCAAATATCTAGGTATCGTAGTTTAAGACATTTCAGAAGATTGTTATGTTTCCTCTATATAAGTCGATGAAAAACTTCTGACCCCCGGAATGGAGCCAATTTTGACCTTATGAAGAACATAATTTGAACACTTTTGGTAGTGGACCGCTAGATGATGCTACATACCAAATATCAAAGATATGAGTATCTTAGTTCTAGACAAGTATTTTTATATGTTTTCCCTATAGAAGTCGATGAAAACTTGTGGCACCCAGGGATTAGGCCAATTTCGACCGAAAGGGCTCTTTGAACTAGTCTGAATTAGAACCGTCCAAGGAACATTGTTGTGAAGTTTAGCTTCCTGATCTAATCTGATTTCATGAATCTAACATTTAAAGGGGAATATTAAGGTGTGGATGTGTTATGCATAATGATAGATTATAATAAGTAATTATTTTTTTCCATGTACAAAAGTCGTATATATGTTTGTAGATGTTATTAAAAAATAAATAAATCGATCATGAATCTAACAAAGGGAGAGTATCGATATGCTGTATTGTATATAATATTGTTTTTACTAGATCATGCACTTTTATTAAATCGATGACACCGTGTGCCTGTGGGTAAATGTGTTCCAACAAATGTAAGCACTATAAGTGTTTATAGCACAAGAAATTCTGGACTGAAAGATCATCTGTTGTTCGTCCTACCACGCATGTATATTAGCAAGGTCTCAGTGTAGCGCTTTCTTTGACCACCAAGTTTACGTTGTCCATAGACAATGAACAAAAGCTCAGCTTTATCTCTGTGATGAGTAAACTTACAACAACAGTGTAATATTTGACATTTTATTTTCTGAAACTTAAACAATGCACATGTTATATATAAAACACAAAAAGTATAATAAAGAAACAATTGCTATGCATATACATATGTAGTAGTACAGAAACAGTCGTAGTTACACATTTATCCATATTATAAACAAGAGGGCCCACAGGGCCCTATGTCGTTCACCTATTGAACATTGATCTAGATATCAGTAATACATACATTCTAACCATATTTTATGAAGATTAGATCGGCATTCATGTTTCCTGAAAATAGAACATATTGTTTGGTACCACAGAACCAGCAATTACAGCAATAAGAGAAGCATTACTTATGGTTGAACAATCTGATTATAATAAAACATAGTAAATTATGCGTAGCACTTTTATAGAACACATACAGGTACAGAAGTTTGAACACATAGCACAGATACAAATACATGTACAATTCAAATACAAAACACAAATGTTTGCAAATTTTAACATACATATTCCCATGGTAGCCCTAATCATCACTGCGGTGCAGTACTCGTATGTCGAGTTTTAAGTCAATTCCTTTTCTAGATATTTGAAAATTAAACCTCAAGCATATGTAACCCTTCAGTTTGAAAAAGGGAAACAACTCAGTGAACACAAACAGAACAAGACTGGGTTCAATAAACGCTTATGCCCCCGTGGAAGCCATGTCCATAAAAAGCTAAGTCAATCAGGGGCCATTATTCAGTTAAAATGTTTGATAGTGTTACATGGCTTTGAACTATAAGGGGCTCATGAAATTATCATGAATATACTGAAGGGGAGATAATTCAAAATGTAAGACAGACAGAGTTATGGTTCTTGGTCCCTGCACTTCTACAAGCTACCATCTATTTATATAGCAAGATTTAAGGCAATATCTTAAACACTTTTGAAGATACGCTCCGGTCAAAATTTGATTCTGAAAATACTAAAGGGGAGATAACTAGAGAAATTTAAGACAGACAGAGTTATGGTTCTTAGTAATTGCACTTCTCCAAGTTGCCATCTATTTATATTCCAAGTTTCAAGTCAATATGTTAAATAGTTTGGAAGATATACTCAGAGCAAAATTTGACTATAAAAAAACTAAAGGGGAGATAATTCAAAATTTAAGACAGACAGAGTTATGGTTTTTTGTCAATGCACTTCTCCAAGTTGCCATCTATTTATATTTCAAGTTTCAAGTCAATATGTTAAACAGTTTTGAAGATACGATCCAGACAAAATTTTATTGTAAAAATACTAAAGGGGAGATAAGTCTAAGTCCAAAATTAGGTCGATGTGAAGGTCAAAATGGAGTCAGGTGATACAGGCAGGTGGAGAGTGGTCATAAACAATATCGACGCAAGTATGAGAGCTTTGTAGCAAGCCATATTAGTGCTAAAAGAAACGGTCAATTTGGGTTAACCAAGAATTTGGCCTTTCAATAAGTCTAAGTCCAAAATTAGGTCAAGGGGAAGGTCAAAATGGAGGCAGGTGATACAGGCGCATGGAGAGTGGTCATATACAACATCCATGCAAGTTTGAAAACTTTGTAGCAAGCCATATTGATTCTAGAAGAAACGGTCAATTAGGGTTTACCAGGCCGGACGGACGAACGGACAGGTGAATTACTATATGCCTCCAGATCTATCGATACAGGGGCATAAAAAGATGGCCTAGATGTACGACACAAACTTCCCCAGATTCAATCCCCATCTTCATTACTCATAGCAAATATAACACACGAGGATCCTTCCAGTACACTTTAGTCAAAATCCATACAGTGGTTAGGAGATGTCATTTTAACATTTACACTCTCAAAACATGGTGTTTGAACCCCTGCCAGACATATGCTGTGGACTGGAACAGTTGATATACATCAGTTGGAGATGACCACCTGTGGGTAAATTAATGCTGTACATTTTCTGATTGGGACCCTGCAAGATCACATGACAGTCAACCTCCAATCACAGGATTCCTTTGAACACAAATTCCTCAATGTAAAGAATGGTTTCAATATCCCAGTAGTTGTTTTTCTGCTTCTTTCTCATCCTGTAACAGGCAATGATAAACAAACACATAAAATAATACAAAATGAGAGCTGAAACTTTGACATTTAACAGTGACCTTGACCCTAAACTGACACAGTTGAAACATGTGTTCTGCATGACATCTTTATTAATAATTAGATTGCAAATTCGCTACAAGTGCCTTTGATGCTCTTCTGTTTCACTTGAGTGATACCTTCATTGCCTTCCTTGTCTGATTTGTTTTCTTTCACAAAGATGAGTTCAAAAAATGGTATCAGTAATAGCACCGTCAATGTTTTTCTTTGTTTGACCTCGAGACCCTGTTTTGATCCCTAGCTGACCCAGTAGTAAACTGGTTGTAGCTTGTACATGGACAGACATTTGCTCAGGTTTAAATGACAAGAGCAAGCTGTTTTAACATGGCTTTTCCTTGGATTGGTCAGGTGACCTTACTTTTTTCTCAGACAACCTAGTAGCAAATGTGACCAAGTCTTTTACTATTCCTGATGATAATACTTACCATGAGAGTATGAGACAAGAAAATCTGGTAGCCCCTTTTAAATGTCAAGCATGGGGTTTGTCTTGAATATGACCTGTAAAAGGGGCAATCCATACCCTGCCACATGCATGCCAGTTAGACCCTAACCACTGGTTGCGTCATAGACCTGCCACATGCACTCTAGTCAAACCCGTATACCAGTTGTGTCATTTTCTAATTTTATTGGTCCCATGTAATAGATGAATGCAATAAAATTGGTGAATCTGAACTGGTGTCTGTTTAGTTAAGTTAATCATAAAATTGTGTGGAGGAACTTTTAGAGACCAGTGTAAATGTGAAAAACATATAGAAACCTTCGCAATTCTTGCCCTCTTCCTGCTCCTTTCTTCTTCTTCATCTTCAAACATTTCCTCTAATCTACGTTTGTATCTGAAACATTGAAAACATTTCCTCTAATCTACGTTTGTATCTGAAACATTGAAAACATTTCCTCTTATCTATGTTTGTATCTGAAATGTTGAAAACAAAATACGGAAAACATTTCCTCTAATCTATGTTTGTATCTGAAACATTGAAAACATTTCCTCTAATCTATGTTTGTATCTGAAATGTTGAAAACAAAATACGGAAAACATTTCCTCTAATCTATGTTTGTATCTGACACATTGAATACAAAATACTGAAAATATTTCCTCGAATCTACATTTGTATCTCAAACATTGAATACAAAATACTGAAAACATTTCCTCTATTAAATCTACGTTAGTATCTGAAACATTGAATACAAAATGCAGGAATAATTAATTTATCAATGTTATCACCATTAACATGATTATGTAATACCCTGTATCTGACTTACCAACTTTGTTCAAACAATATATGGTCTGGTGACCAAGTTTTGAACAAAGATAACCCAGTCGCCAACTTAACCTTAATTTTGAAGACATATAGGATTTAATAACAAATAGGGGAGAAAAATGGGTAAGCAGCCGGCAAGCTCAGGATAAGAAAAATGTGCAACCAGACGGGGGCTTGAAGCTGGGACCGGGGGCTTGAAGCTGGGACCCTACCTTATAGGGCGAATGCTCTATCGACTGATATACATACACCCCCTCCTTTGAAAAATTCCAGGATGGGATGTTCCGAGGACGAAAGGTGGGTTATTTGCGTTGGGCGCTACAAGTAACTGGGAAAGAGAAATGTGCAACCAGACCGGGGCTAGAATCCGCAACCCTTACGGAAGGAATGCTCTTATGACTGAGCTAGCTGGCTTACACAAGTTTCTACACTATCAGTAATTAAATTCTATACACCCGGCTACATACACTCCCTTCTTTAAACAGCTGGCTACATAAATATTGTGACCAATGTTCATAAAATACTGAAAAACTCTCCAACAGACACAGGGCGACCACAATAACCAATCTTGTAAGCTTGAAATGGAAAAAGGAGAACATACACTTCAGATTCTGGATTATTTGACTGGTTTCGACAATTTTCTAGTTTACGTTGGACTGGTCCTATCAATTCTCTCTGTAATGGTTCCTGGTTCTTCACCATACTTTTTAATCCTGTAATGGTTACAAGAAATTGGAATGTATCTACCCTGACATAACTTACAAAGCTTACATCAGTTTTTTGTGTCGATTCATTCATGGTGTCAGTCTGTACTTATTTTTTTTTAGATTGATGAAATACAATTCCACTTAATATATACATATAGCAGTTATTATCAAAAACATTTAAGTAGTAATACTGGATGTAGCCAAGTAATTAATCCTTTTATTCATCAACGCCAAATCCATTTCTTTCTTTCTTTAATTTTAATGGCGAGCGTTCATATAATTGGACACTAATGCCATGCCTGGGTGAAAGTTAAAATAGATAGTCTGTTAGATTTCCCAGGCTACTCAATCCACCTGGTTCTTCTTAACAACATTTACCTACAGAGTTCAGAAATATCACTGAATATGATAAGAGGAACACTGGCCACAAACTACAGCATAAAGTGTTCACCTGAAGATGATGAGAACAAGTAAGGTTTAATTGGAACAGATGAATCCAGAAATGTCTCATTTCAAGCCAATCATAAATAAAATCCATAGTTCTGTGTGGATGATATGCACAACTGGGTTGGGTACTTATAAGTCTCGCGAAGTTTCATTGAACATAGTTAAATAGAAATTTAATATATGAGGAAATTTTTTATCAAAGTAATTTTTTCACGGTAACATGATGCCTGATCATGGATGTGTCACCATCAAGTATACAAATATGACAACTTAGCACAGAGGTGAGAAGTAAAATTATATGTCCTTCTATAATGTGTTAATCTTGTGTAATAAAACCTAAATTTCAGTTATGACACATAGCCTTCATCAGGGTACGAATTATATAACTTTTAGAATGATATACACATTTATTACTTGCATGTATGAGAGGAAAAAACACACACATTTGCAGCAATCATATACAATCGTAAATATTTGTCTTACTTTTGACTTGTTGAGCAGTTTTCTTGATTTCATCAGATCCTGCTTTATACAGTAACACAGAGGTTACATAACTGAAACAAATTTATAACATTGAAACATTGAAGAGTTTATTAACTAACTAATTATGTTGCAAGCTTGAAATAAGTATACAGTCCAACCTATATGTTACTAGTCAGTAGAATTAAGCAACAATCTTATGAAATCCAAATGAGATCAGTTATTTTATTACATTATTTTCTCAATGAACACCAACAGATCAAAAAACATACAGACAATGAGGAGATGTACATGTACGAGGGTCATTCAATATGTTCCGAGATCATCGTTCTCATTGCATTATAATTGTGGTTACATAATAATTGCTTATATCATATTTTACTCAACATCAGTCAAATATGTGACAAGTTTTCATTTCAACATACAGCCAAATGTATATATTGCATCTCAGTGCTGCAAATTTATCAATTTAACAGAATGCAGGGGGCATGTGGATTTCAGGAAAAGCTGTAAGCTGACTGTGTTATATTGAATGGTTCAGGGGAGGTAACTCTAATAATATTTCATTGCATTATAGCAGAGTTGGTTGTCAAACTTGAGTGGATGTTTTAGGTTGTGAATTAAATAACATAATTAACAAGAGAATACAAGTAAAAAGTTGACATACTTATCTAGACTAAGTCCTTCTTCACCAGCACTGTAAATTATGGCAGCCAAGGCAATCTGAAATATTAGCATAAACCAGAGAATCAGCAAAGCAATTTAGGAAAGGGCTACCTAAGGAACGTTACTGTGAAATAACTTAGTAATCATACCATAAGTGCCATATTTTCTAAGTAAATTAAACCTAACAAGAGGACGTAATTGATTGCCTAATAGGCTGTAGGCCATGTTGTTTCAAAGATGATTTTCAAAGTTTGGTGGTTGATCAGAAAATGTTTGAAGAAAAGTCCTGCAAAAACTGTAGGAGGAGTTGTGTCCACAATAATGTTTTACTATATATTACATAGTGAAAAAAAATAGCCATAATTCTGAATAAAAAATATGTCAGCATAAATTCCATCCTTCATGCAAATCGACAGTTAGTACTTCTTGCTCGGGTAAAAAATATGAATGAAATAAGCAGTAAGTATATTTGTATAAAACAATCAAAGTATAGATAAAAATAAAAGCCTATATCTGTCAAACTGCATAATTTGAAAGCTGGTTTTACTTCAATTTTCTGTATACATGTAGGAAATAACATATATCTTAAGAACTAATAATGGCTTAATGTGAAGAATATTAAACATTTTGCATAATACCATTGTAATATATTCATGTGAAAATGTCAGGTTGATATTTTCTAACTACATACTTGAGAAGGAGCAAATATAAGGCAAGCATCTGTAGACATTGATTTTTGGACAAATTCTTCAGCAACTTTTCTCAGACGTTCTACACTCTCCGGTTTTTCTTTGAAATATCGAGTCTGAAAGTAGCATTAGTACAATTTACCGTAAATACGCAGCCATAAGTCGCATGCAGCCATAAGTCGCAGGGGGACTTTTGAATAAAAAATCAAGGTTTTGTCTAAACCCTTTCATAGGTTGCATGTATAGTTTTCCATTTTTGTGAAAGCTGAAATCATGTGCTCAGTGTCAGGTGTCGAAGGAAATGTGGTCATTTTCAGCTAAAGTTGGGAGGAATGTGGTGATTTTCAGACAGAATATGGAAGAGTGTAGTAATTTTCAGACAAAGTTGATGGAAATGTGGTCATTTTCAGATAAAGTAAGGGAGATGCGGTCTGTTTCAGATAAAGTCAGGAGTAATGTAATGATTTTCTGACAAAATCGGGAGTAGTGTAGTAAACTCTTCCATAAGTCGTGGGGTGACTTTTTAATTTTTTTTGGGACTGTTTTTGCCCGACTTCTGGCTGAGTATTTACAGTACATCATGTATCAATACTTCACAGTCTTGTTTCCTACTACTATTGGACTAATACAAACATAAGGGTATTTTAAAACAAATGTCTGATATAGTTCATAATTGAACGGCCATATAACATATGATATGTATTTTATTTATACCTGTATATAATGTATGATGTTATTGGATTAGACAATAAACTATAATAAACTAGGGGCAGACAACAAAACAGGAAAATAATAATGACATCACCCTCGTATAACATTGACTTGTATCAAATATTTTATTTGTATACACTAATAATAATACATAGACACAGTCTTGAAATATATTTATTTATGTCAGCCTGCTTAGCTCAGTGGGTAGAGCACAAAACTTCTGATATCGGGTTGTGGGTTAGAATACCGGGCTGACCAACTAAAATTTACTAATAGTCCATACGGATGAGAATATAAACCTAGGTCCTATGTATGGGTGCTATACACTTAGCATGTAAAAGAAACAGTGGTGTTTCTGGAACGAGTTCACTTCCTGAATTTGTACTATCCCCTGAAACCTAAAATGACTAAACTCTTCTGGAGGCCTCGCCCATATGTAATATCCGGTGGTGAGGATAAATAAACTCAAATAATAAAATACAAATTAAACAATGTATGGTTATATCATATATTTTTGCTCCGGTCGAAGTCATGGTATAAGTTATGTCTTATTTTGTACAGGATCTTGACTTGACGAAATTTCATGGTTTTGGTAAAAGGGACCGTTTTGATGGGACTTTAATTTGTGGATATTGCATTTCATATAATAAACACAAGGGTCAAAACTACTGTTCGATGGGATTGATTTCGTGGTTGAGATGTTTTTAGCAGTCCTCTAGTGTACACATGTATAAGGAAAGATTGTCCAAGCTTACCTTGAGATCAATAAGAAATCCTTCTAATGGTCGGAATGGATTATGTACAGTTAAATGATAGTGCAGTTTGTCCATAAGAAGAAGTTCAAATCCCAGAATAATGTTAGCAAATTTCTCCCTGTCTCCTTTGAGGTTACCCACAAACTGACCAATAGATACATTAAACTCTTCTACTTTACACGACAGGTAAACACATGTCAACCTGAAAACATGGTCATAGACAATCATTATAAAGTGTAACAATAAGTTCCTTAGACCTTGTCACACAAAAAATTAACACAAGTCGTTATGTACACTAAAACAATTTGACAACACACCACCTATTGAATATTCAAACCAAGTAGTAAAACAAGACTGTGTTAGATAAAGACTTATGACCGGGTGGTAGCCTTGTCCATAATAACTAGCTAAGTCAATCAACTTGAAAGTTCTGTAACCAATGGAAAAACAGGTTAATCACTATATGCATTCACACCAGTAGATGCCATGGACATTAAAATATATATAAACAACAAAATTTGGTAGATAAAAAGCTCATTTCAAATTTGAACAGGAAGCAAAATATTTTGTAGCATAGCCAAATGACATCAATGTGTCTAGGTTCCAAATTCACATTTTAGTATTGTCATCGTGTCTTGTATGTAGTGCATTCACAACACAAGCTACACATAAAACCACATCACATTTTCAATGCACTGCTGGGGGGAATGTTTCACCACTCATATATAGACAATTCACAAAGCATCTTAAGTGAAAACTTAATTAATTTGACTTTAGTTAAAAAATTGAATTCCACATATTTTGTAAGAAACTAAGTATTGCTCAATATTTCTTGGTGATTATTGTAATGATTATGATTTACATAACAATTCGAACATTTGTCAAAAGTCAATAATCTTAGTTTCCTGTTTAGCCATTAAACTTAAGGAAATTGTAAGATTTTGAGGAAATTCTATTTTTTCCCTTAAGATTCCTTATGAATACTACCCCTGCAGATAGATCAAGGCCAACACAGGGGCAGTACAATGGCACAGTTTATTCAATTATTCAAATAGACAAGATAAAAATCATGTCCAAGTAAAGAATGTTCACAAAAAATAAATGCTGTCTCCATGATAGCAACCACAAACATGCAATATATCTACCATGGTCCTGCAAAACTTTGAATAATAAAATCAGTGCAAAACAGTTTTCAAGGATATACTTAATTTTAACATCTAATTCTCTTAATTTCACATTTGTTGTTTTCTGTATTCACCATTTCATGACTCCCTTGAACAATAGTTACGCCAATGACTGCTGGACGCTCAACTTTTTCGTACTTGAAATTACCCTTGCTCACCAGGCAATGAAAACTCTAAAGAGTAACAAGTGCAGATAACTACTTAAATGTAGGTCACAGGGTTATCTGTATTAGTGATGGTGAATAACTATGTTGAGTTTCAAGTGAATACCTTTGATAGTCATTTTTGTGTAAAATATTTAAGTCAGAAAAGGGGAATAACTCCATAACTAGGTTACAGGGTTATCAGCCTTAGCGGTATGAACTGCTATTGTGATGGTGAATAATTATGCCAAGTTTCAAGTGGATATCTTTGGTAGTCTTTGAGATAATGACTCTGACAATAAACTTAACCAATGCACATGCCCTTGCTGACGATCATGTCACAACTTTTTTTCTTCGAAAAGTCGAGCTAAAAATGCTTATGTATATAAATATAAAGTTTGAGTCTATACTTACATTAAATCTTTAGGGTGAAAATCCATGATGGAATTATGTATGTAGAATCTTTTGAAATATGTAAGAGCTGTTCCCTGTATAGATAAAGTTAAATGATAGAAAATAACATCCACAAAACATGTTAAACATGTGCATCAACCCATATACTATAACATCAAAATAAAGCAACTGTGAGCTAGACTTTTGACCTAACAATTTCAAAATAAATACCGGTATGAGTCTTTGACTGGCCATGATTTACTCAAATGCCAATTCTGAGCATTCTTGTACACCAAAACATTCGTAAGACTTAAGTTACAGACTAGCCACTGTTTTACCAGGGATTTTATATACTGTATAGCGGGTATATTTCGCGGGCAGTTAATTTTCGCTATATTCGCGGTCAACATTGAATGCGCAAAATCTAAACCCCGCGAAATTAAATCACCAAAAATATACAAATTTTACAAAGGGAGACAATGCATCAAGGAACTTTAAGAAATAATCCAACATTACTTTGCAAGACGTACAAAACGACACATTGTGTCGCTTCTGTAAATTACGATATTAATAAATAGACTACGACATGTATAAAGTATGGTTAGAAATTGGATATTTGTAAAGAACGTCTTTAAATCTCTATGCAGGCATATCAATATCGTTTGAAGGTTTGAATTGTAAGCCGTTTCATCACACTTGTTCAATTTCAATAACAGTTTTGTTTGCATAACGCGTAAATGTTTGCCGAAATAATTATTTGTTTGTAAATAGATCTACATATTTTTCTTATGTTAGCAGTTAATGATCAGTATGTTTGGTTTATTGTGTTTCTTTATCCTCACCACCGGATAATTCTTATGGGTGAGGCCTCCAGAAGACTTTTAGTTTTAGGGGGGATAGTGCATTATACATAAGATGCCCTTATTCCAGAAGCATCCCTGGTTCTTTTTGCATGTCATATTTATAGCACCCATACATGGGACCTCTGTTTAAAGTCTCACTCAAAAGACTATCAGTAATTTTAGATGGCCAGCCCGGGATTCGAACCCACAACCTCGAGATAAGTATTGAATATTATACTCATACTCTAACGTTTACCGCCCCTTCCATGTTTACCAACAAGGTTTTAATTTCGCGGTCAAGGCCGTTAGCGCGAAATCAAGACACCGTGAATTCAAAAGAATCCAATTAACGCGAAAATTGGACACCGTGAAATATACCCGCTATACAGTACTATTTATTAAACAGGTCCTGGTTTTATGTAGCATGTGAAGATCACATTAACTTTGACATAAATTGTTGATACTGATCATTATTTGGGCTCAACAAAAATAATAAGTTTTGGGATTTGAGGTTTTTGGCCAAATTACTTAAGTTACATATCTTACATGATCAAATCATACAGAACACTCACATTGTGTGCCATAAAAATTACAGTTACATTTTAGCTGCCACATTATTAGACAGACAAACCTCCATCGTGACTTACAATATACTGTAAAATCATTTAATTTCGTTGGGACGAAATTTCGTGGTTTTGGTAAAAAAGACAATTTCGTTGGGACTTGAATTCGTGGATTTGCATTTCAGGTAATAAATCAAGGGTCAAAATCAATGTTCGTGGGATTAAAGTTCGTGGTTGAGGTGAACCACGAAATCCACGAAATTAAATCCCCCACGAAAATTAATGATTTTACAGTAGTTATTAACTAGAGGTACAATATAGACCATTACCACACATGACAGGGTAGCCAGAGTTGCAAACATGAGATGTTTGTAAAGAATGTATGGTTACAGTGACCTTGACCTTTGTCCGACTGACCTCAAAATCCAAAGGGACCATCTACTGTTGCTGGCCAACATCTTTTATAAAATATTACGAACATAGAACAAAGCGTTCAGGAGTAATTGAATGGAAACCATTTGGTCTTGTGATCAACCGACCTAACAAAACCAACCAACGATATACCCCTCATCAAATATGGGGGACATAAAAAGTTGCAAGTACCCTTTCAGCTATTTAAATTATATGTACCCTATTTATGATAATATGGCAACATATTAAAACTGAAACCACATTTCCAAACAATAGCCAATCATGATATATTTCTATAACGTCAACATTCTATACATACCTGAACATACTTTGGCATGGTCGGATTAAACTTCTTACAAAATGAACTCAAAATAAACTCAAAATGTCGCATCATCAATTTTTCTTCTCCAGGTGTTAGAAAATGATCTCTTTTACTTGCACTCTGCAATAATATGAATATTGAATAATGTAAATATCACTGTAGCTTTCATACTCTACACCACTCACCTCAATATACTTATCAGGTTGACCCCTATTCAAACATAACCTAGCTTTCATCAAAACAAACAAACAAACTTGATAACAACACATCTATAATGATATTTATGATTATTTTTATATATAGCCTCTATTACAAACACAAATTTGACCTGTGATTTGACTTTGTGGTCTTTCTTTTTATTCTGTACTGTAGTTATATTTTGTTTATTAATTTTGTTTTATTTGTTTCATGACGATGATGATGTAAATGCAATTTTTGGCAAAAACACCTAACCAGTTTTTCAAGACTAATAATGCATTGTATTAACTTACTCTAACCTAACTTCCACAATAGTGACTGATATATTAAATGATTTAAGAGAATCCTGCTTGAATACTCATTACATAGTAAAAACAACGTAAGTTAAACAAGTGGATAAAATATTACTACACAAGGCTTTGAATCACATAGTTTATGTTGGCATGTTTAAAGTCCTTTCAATTAATTATGCCAACAGATAGCAAGAAATACTTACATCCATATTTTGTCCAAAGGCATTTACAAATCTTTCATTAGCTTCCCTTCTCAGTAAGTCTATCTCTGGTGCTCCAGTGAACATCCAGTGACGTTTCTGTGTTCCACATGCAAACATTGCACAAATCTGACAATCTGCAAAAATTTTTTATAATTAACCTAATGCAAGTAGCAAATCCTCCTTCACAAAACACTTGCTTATACTAAGGTCAAGTTAAAGATATGAAATTAATTCCCTTTTGAAGGGTTAGGTCTATTTAGATTTGTTATTTTGCTTTTTGCAGTTTTATCTTGCTGACCACTCAGACAAAACATAGTTATATGCACCAATTTCAGTCTGTGATATATATTTCCACAATAATGCACAAGTCAACTGCATCCACGGCCGCCCCCCTACCCCCGAGATCGGAGGATGGGCCGGGATTTTTACTTTTGGGTTATCAAATAAGGGTTAAGCATGGTCACTTCAGAAACGCTATACAGTTTCCCACCCAACTAAAGATGATCCTGGTAGGAAACCCAGGGTTAGACTCATGTGTACTGTGCTTTATACTGGGCACGTCGAAGAACCAAGGAATCGAAACGAGCTAGGGTATCGCACCCAGATTCCTTGAACCTTACCTTTTTCTCTGAGTGGGCCCTGCAAATTACATGGAAGAAAGACATGGGAGCTTGAATGTATTAAGTTAACTAACATGTTTCCCCGGCTATCCACGGTGGATCCCCGGGATGGGGGTGCCGTGGCTGCAACTAACTGGTAGGATTAAAATATCCATTTCCTATGAAAAGGACGAACATAATAAAAAGGAGATAAAAGACATATTTTAAAATAATTATCACGAGTGCTTCCAAAAATGTTTTACTCAAGATTATCAAATCACACTCTGCACATAGTGGGGTACGAATCAGCCAATGGTACGATCGAGTCTGGGTACGAAATAGCCGGTTACCGGATTTTTTTCAAAGTCCACAATTTCGTAATCGTATCATTTAAATGAATCACAAAAGATAAATAAAAAGTCTAAGGTAAAATACTGACAAGTAGTCAAACGTTTAAGACTGACATCATCAAACAAAGACAAAAACAAAACATTTTTACCAGAGAACCGTCTTTGTTATTGAACGCTTGTTTAATTGCAGTTACTTCCCTTGGTAAGATATAATCAAAGCACTGAGAGTGGTTTCTTATCAAAATAAAATGCTTATTAATTTTAATAAAAGAATCTTTGTTTTAATAAATACCCAATACTATGTTTTTCTACTTGGTAATTACTAAAATAAAGTTACTTATTTGACTTGGCTCCAGAAAATGAAGTAACATTGCATATTCCCAGGGTAAATTTGCAGAACAGGCACTGTTAAAGTGGGCGATGACTATAAGCCGGTTTCTGTCAGTACTAACCGGTATCCTATCTAGTAGCCCGGTATTGACACATAATCACGTTGTATATTGCCTTGTATATTGCCTTGTATATTGACATTAATCATGTTGTATACTTGACACATGCCAGAGGCGGTGGATTATGCGTATGCAACATAGATAGTGCGAATGGCTGTGTGCAGATGTATTAAGATAATTATTAGATTTATATTTTCATGTACAGTAAAATCTACAATAAAATTATAATTGTTTACTTGTAAGTATATGAATATGCATGTTCAATATACACGAATGTTGTGAGTTATTTAATTTTCATAAACACGTGTCAATCATTACTATTATGAAGATCAAAGAGTTGGCCTTTCCTTTTAATCTCAATTTAAAACGCACAAACATGATCATATGAATGGAAAATTAAAGTATCAATTGATATTTATGGTGAATATTTGTTCTCCATATGCAATTAACTTCTTTAAAGTATGTACAAAACCTATCAATATTCAAAAGCGTTAAGACAGAAAACAAAATATATACACTTTTTTACTAAAGTTGTTCATTAAAACTTTTTTTATCAAAATAAAATTTAAATTGAAACTTTAATTCTGTCTTAATATGTTAACAATGTACAAATAACCAGTGTTCCAACACATAAAGACAGATTTTTTAATATATATTTTTTATTTATTAAAGTTGTGAATAAAAACTTTTTTATAATAAATAATATAACAATAATTTTTTTGTCTCTATATGTTCACTCTGAACACACAACAGAACTTATTCATTCACACTTCTACACTCATCCTTTAATTGGATTATACCTAGCCATTCAATAAGGTGCCAGTCGTGATTAGACTACAATACCCCACGCAATATACAATATACAACACAATATACAACATGATACCGGCAGATACCGGTACTAACGGGCTCAAATTGTTGATTGAACAACACTCAGGTGGTTTCTTGTGACAATGTTTTTACGACGAAAACATCAATGTTTCTAAAATGAGAATGATGATACTATATAGCTAGTATTGTGGTATAACGTTATTTATAAACCAGTGAAAACTAGACGTCTCATTTCAAGACAATGGCTTAATTTGGTGTAAAATAAAGGAAAATCAGGTAAGAGAACTCAGTAGAGTTACTTCCCTTGGTAAATCATGGGAAGTAACTGTGTTCGTCTTTATCTTTTAAGTAGGCTATAGTGACTTCTCCTGAAATCAGAAGAGAAACTATGTATAGTACATAGTTTCTTCACTTGAAAAATCAGGAGCGGCAACTATGCCCGACTTATCTTTAGAATGTAAGAGTGACTTCCCCTGAAAATCAGAGGAAATAAAACTGCGATCGTAACTACCCGGGTCTTTCCGTTATGATTCCTCTTAGAATTGTCCGAGAAGCACTGATTGATAGAACTGTAGTGCAGAGTTACTTCCCTTGCCAAATCAAGGGACACATACCTATTTAAAGTTGGTAAGAGTGACTTCTCCTGGAAATAAGGGGAGATAACACTAAAATGCAGACTTACTCCCTAGGCAAACCAA
This sequence comes from Spisula subtruncata, assembly GCA_963678985.1. NCBI lineage: Eukaryota > Metazoa > Mollusca > Bivalvia > Venerida > Mactridae > Spisula > Spisula subtruncata. The sequence goes on along the minus strand of OY787672.1, from coordinate 20,790,141 downwards.
GGGAAACTCTTAATCCTCTCATTCAATTGATTTGAAACTTCACATATGGAACAGACATGGTGAAAGGAGGTGTCATGCATAAGGGTCATATCTCTTGCATCAATATGTTTTTAAAGATTCGTCAATTAATTTCCATATATATATTCTTGTCCAGCCAATAACTCCTATGCTGCTGATTCGGTTGAATTGAAACTTCATAAACTGACTTATAAAGAAAGCATGAAGAGAGAAAATGTTGTGCACAAATGACCGTAGCTCTAGTATCGGTATTTTTGAAGTTATTCCACTTTTTCATATAGTCTTGTCCGGGCATAAATAAAGTTCTCTTAATCTACTGATTCGATTTACCTGACTTAAAATAATTTAACTTTTAAAGGAGAAAATAATGACTCCTGATATCGTGACACTGCGTGAACTGCATTTCACGAGATACTGATATATCCGATATAAAACGATAAAACTAAGATATTTTGGAGTCTTGTATTGCAGGACTGTTCACAACATTAAATCGCCACACCATATGAACACTACATTATGTCGATTTGACTACTTTCAATGATATTAAAATTTTGACGAATTGTTTTGTTATAGATCTACTTATGGTCATGTCATTCTAAAGTTTGAAAGCATTTGGAGGTGTTGTTTCTAATTTATGATATGATTCAACAAACGTTTTGATCCACCCTGGTTCATCGTAGTTTTAACATTTGAGAGACAGTTAGTTATTTTACCAGTTTTTAAACTTTGATGGTTTTGGAGTGCGAGAACTGCATCACGAACAACATTCCTTCCTTGTACAACGGATAATGTAGACTACTAGAAGAAGACGACGACAAAGAAGACATGTATTGATTTGATCAGGTGCATATTGACGAATCCAATATCACAGAAGATAAGTATCCATGATACATTTAATTGATTTTGAGTGTTCTTTTTTCTCATGTATCGATGTTTTAAAATGTGGATTGATAATTGATCGGCTAAAATATTAACAGACATAGGCTAGTCCAAGGCTGGTCGCACTTCACCCTGTTGGCCCCAATGTAAATAAATCAAAATTAAATGCATCCATAGCATATCCCGTAGTGGTTCTGATAACTAGGAAGGAGACGGTGTATGTTGTGGATAAAGTGTGAGCTCAGTTTGGTTGCTGCCGTCGGCTCCAGATCTGTACACCTAATATGTACAATTAACAATTCAGGGCGACTCTTTTCTATTGTCCACACAGTGGCTATAGTTCACACTTTGGTTATGGTACTAATGTATAACTGCACATGCGAAAAAGTCAAAGAGATAGTTGTGGTACATGGTCATTCGGTTTTATACCTGCCTAATTGGTCAATTACCTTCTGTGTCAAAGGAAAATACAAAAAAGTTTGTCGTAATACATTAGACGAGTTGGCCTTGCTGTCGAATGCTGACTCGTTGGTTCTTTTTAACATTTCCGGGGTATATAACACTGGTATAGAAGCTCAAGTCCCCGCCGCAAAAAATGCTGGATGACCAAATTTTACATATTGATTACAACATTGCGGAGATCCCAAGAGAACGAATGAAACGCAACCAAGACCCAACCGAGTTCCCCAAGTCCCCGAAGCTGGACGACCTAGTTTCGCAGCAGGACGACCTAGTTTCGCGGACGGACACCCGCTCGACTCCGGCACATAATGTACTTATTTCAACGCCTACATCCCATTAGCCATATTTTCGTTCCTAATTAGGGTCTTCAGATACGCTTGCTAAACAAAAAGTTTCATCACATACCTATCTAAACATTATTGATTGGAAACTATTTTTTAAGTTTAGTTATAGTCGTATAGACCTTGGTCCAAACAGCACAACTTTCAATCAAAAGATGCATAGATACACACTAAATATACAGCAAGTTTCATTCCAATGTTTTATTTCTAACCTAGTAAGTTGTTGACAACATTTGGTTTACTAATTATAGCAACAGTTACATTGACATTGAAACCATCGGTCCTCACCACTCTCGGTCAATCCCAAGTTGCAACGTTTGACATTGATCCCACCAGCCCACTAAGTGGTTATAGAACAAAATATCTGATAAAACAAATTTCAGCATTACCTTATTTTGTTTATACAACGGGATTATCACCTTAAACAAGTATCTGAAGTTTCGAGATAGCTTGAGAAATGGACATCGACGGAAATCTTAACTAACGACCTCGTACATATAGAAGATCCTGTCAAGCAAACAGATTTTTATTCTACAAATTTTGCACAGCTTCTGAAGGAATGATAACCATAGAGAGACAAATTCAAGCATATAAAGACGCTAACCAAGTATTCTCTATATTTGTTTACAATTGTACTCAGCATCGCACGTCGGGGGGGGGGGGGAGGGGAGGGGCAAATGTGACTGTTCGTATCACAGGTAAGGTGTGTGCCCCCGTCATTCACACTGCGACTGGTATTTATAACTATTTGACCACAGGAACAAACCCTGTTTTTTCTTACAGCGCTATAGTTGCAGCGTAGTTGGATATTAAACATCAATTACTTCAGCTAAACACATAAAGTATCTAAAGTATTTATAATGTACATTATTTACACCTTTGTTCACTCGACGAACGTCTTACAATTTATGTCCAAACATGGAGATGACGGTGATGTGCCTATACCGCATAATGATAATACGAGTCACGACGAGAGTATGTCAGCCTTAGATCGAGATTTATAAAAAAATCTAAATTAGTAAGATATAATATATGGTTATATCAACTCACGTTACATACACGTGCTGGAATATTAATTAAGCAGTTAATTAAGATTTAACGCTTGCGTGGTAACAACACACTGCATGTTGTAACACGTGTAATTAATGAATGTGTTTTATTGCTGCACGTTTTATGATTTATTTGGAAATTATGTGATAGCTTGCAGCGTATAAAATTGCCCGTGTATAACAAGTCAATACCTTTGACAATATTACAATCTATAGGCAATATTTCATCATGCTAAATTATGATGGTATTGCTTTTAGAAACACTTGCTTATTTATATCCTTGCTTATCCCAAAATAACGTCCTCCTTGTTTACTGCGAGACAGCGTCTCATTGTTTACCCAATTAAAGCTTCCCCTTTTTTACCCCAATAAAGCTTCCCCTTGTTAACCTCAATACAGCGTCTCATTGTTTAACTAAAGACAACTTCCCCTTGTTTACCTCAAGACAGGTTTCCCTTGTTTACTTCAAGACAGCGTCCCCTTGTTTACATCATTAAAGCTTCCCCATGTTTATCTCAATACAGCTTCCCCTTGTTTACCTCAAGACAGGTTCCCTTTGCTTACCTCAATAAAGCTTCCCCTTGTTTACCTCAATAAAGCTTCCACTTGTTTACCCCAATACAGCTTCCCATTGTTTACCTTAAGACAGGCTCCCCTTGTTTATTTCAAGACAGCTTCCCCTTGTTTACATCAAGACAGGTTCCCCTTGTTAACCTCAATAAATCTTCTCCTTGTTTACCCCAATAAAGCTTCCCCTTGTTTACCTCACGACAGCGTCTCCTTGTTTAATTAAAGATAGCGTCCCCTTGTTTACATCAATAAAGCTTCCCCGTGTTTATCTCAATACAGCTTCCCCTTGTTTACCTCATGACAGGTTCCCTTTGTTTACCTCAATAAAGCTTCCCCTTGTTTACCTCAATAAAGCTTCCTCTTGTTTACCTCAATACAGCTTCCCCTTGTTTACCTTAAGACAGGCTCCCCTTGTTTACTTCAAGACAGCTTCCCCTCGTTTACCTCAAGTTGTCCTCAAGGTTGCCCTTGTTTACCCCAATAAAGCTTCCCATCGTTTACCCCAATAATGCTTCCCCTTGTTTACCTCACGACAGCGTCTCCTTGTTTAACTAAAGACAGCATCCCCTTGTTTACATCAATAAAGCTTCCCCTTTTTTACCTCAATAAAGCTTCCCCTTGTTTACCCCAATAAAGCTTCCCCTTGTTTACCTCAATAAAGCTTCCCCTTGTTAACCTCAAGACAGGTTCCCCTTGTTTACCCCAATACAGCTTCCCCTTGTTTAACTCAATAAAACTTCCCCTTGTTTACCCCAATAAAGCTTCCCCTTGTTTACCTCAATAAAACTTCCCCTTGTTTACCCCAAGACAGGTTTCCCTTGTTTACCTCAAGACAGGTTCCCTTTGCTTACCTCAATTTAAAGCTTCCCCTTGTTTACCTTAAGACAGGTTCCCCTTGTTTACATCAAGACATATAATCATTGTTAATCACAAAGTTTACCTCAAAACAGCGTCTTCATGTTTACCACGTATATGCTATAAGTGTAACATTGTAACTATTGCGTTGCAAAGACTATCGATAGCATATTAAATATTCGTGTTTTAGCCATCATTTGTATTAGACTTGCGACTAGTTTGCTCTAAATTTTAAATGTCCATGTGGAACTGTGGACTACTATATTTGTATCATGTACAAAAGGTATATCTTACACAATATATTGCCTTAGTTGTCGTCAGCGGAAATACAGATATCAATATTCTTAATAGGTTACCTATAGGTACCCAGGGTTGGAAGAGCCATGCATGTTGATAAGGTGGATGATGAGAAGCACTATCACATGAATGCAAAGCAAGGTAATGGTGAATCTATTATACATCTGCTGTAAAATCATTTTATTTTCGATGGGACAAAAGTTCTTAGTCTTTGTAAAAAATACCATTTCGATTGGACTTTTGCATTTCAGGAAATAACTACAAGAATCAAAATCGTAGTTCGGCGGGATTTGATTTCTTTGTTGAAGGTGAACAGTTTGGGAGCAATTACTTCAGTGCAGGATAATATGCAGTTATTGCACTCATCCCTTAAAAAGTGAAGACACACCCATCAATTACAATTGGATTTAGCGACATCCCTTCAGTGAACTTCACACAGCGATGATATAAGGATACATATATTTACGATTGATGTTGTTGTATAATACAATGATTCAGTGAACACACCCCATGATAATATAACTTTTCCTTCTTCTCCAGTATCCCAATCATTTCAGCAAAAATACGCCAATATATTTGAATTACCAGTTCTGTTAGGATTTTAAGATTGTAAACCACGTTCTTAGGGGGTGATTGATTAAATTAATCAAATTAAAGCTCTATTATATCGAATTGGCATGAAATAATTCAGACTTTGAACTTCCGTGTTTGACAGATTTGGTTCAATAACGGTGAAGTGAATTTGTCAACAAATAACAATGAATATTGATGATTGGGTTTTTTTACACGTAAAGTCACTGACTTGTATTTATACAATTGGCACGCTTATTCAGTTGTAAATAATTCGAATAATTGCAATCCACGGGGCTGATAAATGTGAATATCTGTCATATAGGACCTGTGGTGGTATTCACAAAGCATTTTAAGTGAAAACTTACACTTTTCTAAAACTCTCAAAATTTCCTTAAGTATACCAGTTGAACAGGAACATCATGATGAAGGATTATTCTTCGTTTCATGTTAAATATGTTAAGCTCAATATTTTAACTTAAGTCAAAACATTTAAGTTTTCACTTAATATGCTTAAACAATGTAAACAATTGGTAATCTAGATTTTCCTGTTTAGCTGATATATTAAAAACATCTTAGTTCTCACTTAGGATAACTGATGTTTAATTATGTGGCAACAAGTACGGTCATCAACATTTTAGCCATGAGGGAACTGATATCAGGTCATGTCTTTTGATTAGTTTAAGCAGACCAGTGTACTGTACATAGACTGAAGCTAATAGTTCGAGAGTGCCTGCAAAGAGTGTCTAGACTTGTGTCATCCTGCATTTTGTTGGCGGGGACTTGGACTTTTAATTGTTTCTTTGGCTTATGTGTGGACATTGCTTAGTGTAGTTGTAATGTGGTGTTAATGATTTCTGTGCTCGACTGGTTAGGTTGATTGCTGCATTCCCTGTCCGATTTCCTCATACAGAGAACAGAGCTTCTACTTATAAAGCTGAAGGTTGTGTTTGTGTTAACGGACATATAAAACAGCTACTAAACAAATTCAGTTTGGTGTTTATGTGGATATATTTGTGATAACGAATATGGATCTTCTTTCAGTCTTCGAATATTTGACTTCGAATCATTTCCGGCAACAGAACACTATTTCAAATTTACTAAATCGTTTCAATAATTATTGTCGACAGTTTAGTTTTATTGAATTGTTTAAGTCGGTAGCAAGCCTTCTGAATTACAAAGCTCTATGGAGTGTCTATTTATAAAGCTCGGATCTTTGCTGTAATAGTTTTCCAAATTTCTAACAGTTTGGTCTTTTTCTGGCAAAATTGTGCCCTCATACATCAAGTACGTGTCGTTAATATTACTCGTTCTCGGATTGATACTCGATTATGCATCGTTAAAAATAAAAAAGATACTTACCGATGATGTTGCTTTCAATAGACAGATTTTCTGTTGTCCCATTAAACAAACTATAAGTAGCATATTAGGTTGTATATAAGTACTTCCAACCGAATATTTTCAGTTGATGCCACTTACTCTTAGCCTGTGCTTGTTTAATACATCAAATATTTTGCAAGCAGCCAATAAAAAGTTAGCCATGCAATAAATTACATTATATGCTCCTTTTCGAAGAAATTTTCGGCGTTTATGAATTAATTTTCACTGATTAATTCATTTCAAAACTGCCACAAGTTCTTCACTCGTCATTAGTTGTAGAAATTACACCCATGACACAGTACTGTCATCATACCGTCCCATGGGTGAAGTATTCATTTTGTTCTATTGATAGGAAATAAACACTCGTGAACTTCATTCCATTCCTTCATTCATGGTAGAACAAAAGCAAATTAGAATTGACATGTTTAATTATAACAAAGTACTGATTTTGTTTGATGGAATAGTTAGTGCCCGGATGTTTGTAGCATTAAAGTGACATGACGCTGCTTGGATTGATCCTAGTCAGGAAGTATGAGTTCCCAGAAACTAATGAGAATCAAACTTGCCATTATTGAAAAATAACATGTTTAATGTGTACACTATTAAATAGATAAAACTATAGCCTATTTATAAGACACAGAATCAGTAAATTATGACAGAAATATTTTTGTATGAAAGGTTATGAAGGTCCCCGGTTTGGTCGTCGAAAAAGAATCTTTCAAAAAAGAAAGGGGGTATTGTGTAAAAGGAAATATTATTTGCCCAAACCCAAGGGATATTGAATCCAAAATACTTCATTACATATCTGAACATGTCATTAATAAGGTTTAAACAACTTTCACTTTAGTAAATTTTAAAAGCTATTAGCCATTAGGAAACTCTTATTGTATGCCTAAAATAACATTTTGTAAGTCAAAAATACCAAAACTTTACCTATTTTGGGATCACATCAAGAATATTGTCGCATTAGGGCCAACTTAATTTATGAAGTGCCTAGCAATTTAACTATTTGTACATTTTGAATTGACATATGGAGAATATAAATAACTACCAAACAGTGCCCAACACTGCTTCTCCTAAATCATCATAATGTATTTTGAAACGCAAGTCCCTAATTTGGTGGTAGTAATTTGCTGCACCCCAAGTATAAATTGCAGCTCCAGTTAGGTCAGAACAAAAAATATTCTCGTTGAGTTTGCATTCTTGTCAATAAATTGGCTCAAGTGTCAATTATGAACTATCTCTTAATAATTTCGAGTTACATAAATTGTCGGCATAAGGCATTGCGTGCAAAACTTGCACATTTACGACTTATGGGTCAAACTTCCGGTTGTCATGACAACCATTGCATTGTCAACTAAATCATTGGCAAATCATATAATGAACAGTGTATATCTAACTTATACAAATGAACAGTAACAGTTGTTTGTTTTTTAAATAAAATATTTACACCATTTTGAAAATACCCTAATCTTTCTCAAAAATTTATGAGAACACTGTATATTAAACAGCCAACATACCCATAGCATGAATGGGCTTCCCATATACATCTGAGAAAACACTGCTTACAGATGTTCGTTAGCTAAATAAAGCTTCTCTCCGGAGAGACTGTCTAAATAATGTTTAAATGTAGACATATTCCTTTTGGAATGGTATAGTTTGTATTTTGACCGAGATAATCTGATGAATAGATTGAAAACCTACATTCTGTATTGATTTCCTAGATCTGTTCACGACAAACCATCTATCTAAATCTTCTGTGAATATGATTTTATTATCATTAATGCGTGAAGTGGGAACATTAAACATGTATAATCACACTATGCGGACATCCCTACCTTGAATTAATTTATTCTGGCAAGTTTCCAAAATTCCTTTATATAAATGACCGTCGAATCTAAAATGATGCGTCTCATAAAACGTTCATTTCAGCAATTTGACATCGTTTAGATCTAAATTTAGGCTTTTAAGAGTAATTTGTCCATTTCAATGTGACCATTTTATTCACGAATTACTGTACTTTGTCCCGAATATATAACGTTAATACAATTTTGTTACAGTGGAATGGTCTCCGATGAATAGTCATTCGGGTTAACTACATTGTACAGTCCTTGTTGAATAATAAAATAATGTAATTAATGTCATTGGTCGACCTCTATTTCTGTATTACTGTACATTGTACTGAAATATTTTCTGTTAGTCTTGTTACTTCATAAAGTTGACATGTGTCGCATAGATACTAGTGGAATCTTAAACTCCCCCCGTCTACCGAAGAACACGTATTATGATGCTCGCTATATAATGGTACAATTCAGTGACCTTTGAAAAATCAACATATTGCCTTATTGCTTTTAACTATTTTTTTTAATGTTAATGGGATGCAACCTGATTGCTAATTACTACATGCATCCTGCGGAACTTGCTCTATGGTCATGACGTTTGTTATTCACGTTATCCAGAACCCTTCTGGTTGACTAATTTCCTTGTTACACACTAGGCACATTCTTATTGTATAGGTTATATACACCTAATGATGTACAAGATGACCCCCAGTTACAGAATACTGGCTTGTAAACACATTTGAATCTTAAAGGGTATCAAATCTGTATCGAATTGTAAAATCGTTTCTCAACAATTTACCAAATAGAAGGTATTAAACTTCCTATGTTCACTTAGAGGGACCAAACTCCAGTTGGAAAATAGAAAACTTTTTAAAAAAGCTCTCTTAATATCGCATTTATTTGGCATGACCGACCTAATACATTTATGTAAGAATCTGGACTTATTCAGCTAGAAGAAAACTAATCGCATAACGTCTGTTTATAACCTTTTAAACACCTTGCACCTTGCACCTTGCACCTTGCGTGACTAACGCAATAAAATATCTATTTAACGTTGTTCTATGGCGTAGTAGTATAAATATACCGAGAAAAGCAGTAACCTAATTAACGGACGATAAAATAGCGCCTTTGATAATGCAAGTTGTAAAAAACTTTATGTATTCGTACAACACAGTTTTGTCATTAAAAACCTAAAACATTGTAACAAAACGTGTTTTTATTATCGATATTGAGTTTATTTCCGTTAACAATAGGCCTATAGTTTGAACACTCGTACTTATGATCATTGATTATTGTTCTCTTATATCTTTATAAAAAAATATAATACAATATATTTACTGAGGAATGGTCGCCTGAAGGACAATTGTCGGGTCTAATTGTATTTTACCGTCTTGTGAGTCACGAACTAGAGTTACAAGCAATCATCCGTCTGTTATAATTACTAGTTTGATGTTCTTTTTGAACGTTGTAATTTGTTCCGCCTAAACTAGGGTAAAATGACCTCCCTCTTTTTGATAAAAGTGTATTTATTTATGAACCAAAATGAATATTCTATCACGGAGTCTGTATAAGTTTAATCCATATACACATATAATTATTATAGATAATTTGCCAGCTTAAATTCTGTCCTTCATTTAGCTGTTAAACCTATACCCGCGTATGTTAAACAACCTGATCGTTAGAATCTTTATAAAATTGATTTCATGTTTTATATGACGCTATCAAATACCGACACATCGGTCAAAACGATAAGGTACTAGTAATTCTCTATTTATACAACGTCAGTGCATCGCGGATCGGCGTCATTGTTTTCGCAACGTATTTTCTATTTCTTCCATTAACCATGCGCTCTCCGACGCTTCCACTGTCTGAAAATCACATTGTAACTTAAACAACAGCATAGCTAAAGGGATATGTTTTATTAGTCTGTTCGGATATGTTACGCGCTAGTTTTGGGTTCTTTTACCAAGATCAAATTTAATTATTGCAAGTCTTATTGCAAGTATTGCAAGTCACTTTAACAGATGATGTGTATGTTCAAATGACGGTCCAAATGTATCTACCATACAGAATAGTTTACTAACTTGTATACGTGTATGGTCGAAAAGATGAAGTATAGAAACAACGTTTGGTATAACTGAACGAACATCTCACTTTATTAAAGCTAACTTCAAGATATCTGACGGGATTATTCGGTAAAATATGAAACAACACACCTTGGGAAAATTTGGACTTGAACAAACTTGCAAAATAATATGCAATATGTTTGTTACTCTGTCAAAACATAAGTTTGCCACCTTCCATCCGGGGAATAAATCTCGGGTTGTCTTTCAAATGCTTAGTTATCAAAATATGACGCATACGAACATTAAACCGTGATTAATTCACTGGTATATCCATAAATACTGGTTCCTTATTTGGAAGAAGAGCTTACTATGCAGGTATTGACGTTATTTGCCTAATTACTGCAGGCAGATGATAGTTTATTATATATGTTCAACCCACCAATTGTGTTTGCCATTTTGGAACATGTATTACTGCATTGATTACCAAGCTAATTAAGATTTAACGTGACATATTGTTGTTACGCAAGAGAGTTTAAGTAGTTATAAAGGATATTGTAAACTCATTAATTTTCGTGGGGGAATTTATTTCCTGAAATGCAAAATCCACGAATTAACGCCCCATCAAAATGGTATTTTTTACCAAAACCACGAAAGTTTGTTTTATCGAAATTAAATGATTTTACAGCATTTTGTCCGAATAGTTATTGCATACAATTGGATTAGTTGGAAACTACCACAATCCTTGTAGGCGATAAGAACAATGTATATTTAATATTACCAGCGGGGAAATGTTTAAAGCTTATATCAATTTCCTCAACTTTAATAAATTGAATAACTTAACAGTTCTAAATGTTGAAAGCATTTGTCATAATGATAAAGTATCTTGTACCATATTCTCGTATTTTTCATTTAAACCAATGTTACAGCTGAAACTGGTATTTGACATTAATGTTCACCTCCACGAGGACGAGTGTTACGTTCGACCCCTAGATAGCTATATCCAAGGTCAAGGTCAAAAGTTGAGGTCAAAGACCAAATTGAAGTTGAAGGTGAAATGCGATGGGGAATGGATTTCATGTTTGAATTATACAAGTTTTTTAAAGGATATAATGAATATCGAAGTAAATGAGGTCATTGATACAAATTATCATACCCGAGTGTACATTGAGGACAAGTATTTGAATTTGTGCTATCCAACATATATATGGAGATACAAACTGTAGTTAGCGCCAAAATTGATGTATGAATTTTAAATGTACAGTCCACTTGGTGTACGATACAATTAGAGTGTCAACGTATTACAAGGAGTATTGGTAAGTATGTATATACTTACCTTTACAGTTGAATATAATTATGCACGTAATTTAAGTCATCATTACAGCGAATAGCTAATGCTGATAACAGACACACAGTTTCATCGATTTTATAAACTTGCATGAAAAAAATTGTTTTTCCTTTCTTATTAACCGTACCGGTGGTAAGAGAGATAAAACAATGGTTTCATGTAAGTTTATTAAATCGATGAAACCATGTGCATATGATGGTGTTTTTAGTAATCACATGCTCTGTGACCATCTTCGATCCTCATTTCGTTTTATTATGTGTTTGTCAACTACATGTCATAATTTGTTCTGTTTTTTTTTCACCTAAAATTTCGAAAAGTTCGTGCTAAGAATCTTAAAATGTTCCTGACTTGATCACAGAAACTAGAAAATACCTGTAGAATGGGGTCTTACATATTTGAACGTCATCGCACGTAACGTCATTGCAATAATGTAACATTGATAACAATACGTTCAGACAAAATTCACTTCAATGATTCTACCTGGAACCAAACAAAGAGAGTGACGTACGACGGTTTGAGTCATGCATTACTTTGTCTCACTAGTATAAGTGGATTTGAACTCAGGTAGCTAAACGGGGGATTCACGGTACCAAACATATTGACTAAAGTGCTTAAACATGCATTGTAATACCTAAATACACACCTATACAAAATTCGCTAGAGAAAGTTTGCAATGTTACTGTTTATTGTAAAAAATTAAGAATTAATGGAAATGAGGACTTAAAAAAGGGAAGTACGTATGTAGCATTTCCTGGAGCATCACATTGAGAGCCGATGTAGCTTCAATGTTCACTTGCACCAGGTTCAAGTTTGTAGAAATGAAATTAAGAATTGATCCAAGTTTGTTTAACAATTTTTTCTATAACTAACTTTCAAGAAGTTTTCCCATGAAAATTCACAAACTAAACATTAACTGCAAATTATCCTGATAACTCTAGAAATTGTCTGGTAATATATTTAAGTTACCACATCTTATGGGATTTTATGCAAGCGCTAAGCTTGTAAAACATGTCCTAAGGGTGTGCTTTTATAATTAATCCAATGAAAGTTGGTGTTATATGAGAGAGCAGGAAATTACACAGACTTGAAATTTGACAGCCAAGGTTCAATAAAGGCCCACTGATATGGTTACTAACTAATAATAAAATTGAAATGAGTGTAAACTAAAATTCCAATGCAATAATATTAAATCCGATATTTCCACGTACGTTGGAAAATGAAGTCATCAACTTGCACTAAATAATACACTAAAATGTTCTACATATGAGATTAAATAAGAACCATGAACCATAGATTCAATTTGATTATAATATATTTTAAATTTTGAGAGCGAATATCCGCGAGATAAAATGTATAAGAGGTGATCAATAAACACTACCCAAAATTGCCAAACCATTCCCATAAGTGTTTATATTTGCAATGAATGTACTCTCATGAAAGATATATTGTTATGAAACTTGATATTATAGATGTAGCTTGCGTAAGGATATTAGAATGTCACCTATGATTGAAAGTTGGTAAGCAGCAGGACCTAATTATCTCAAGGTAAAAGAGTCAAATTAAAGTTTTCCAGACCATAAACTTTACATGCATCGACCAATATTGTTGATATTTGGCATGAGTGTCATGCACAAACCCAGATTTCATATCTCAAATCTCAAGTTTACAGTAGGAGGTTAAAGACCGAATGGAAGTTTGTCCGGGACGTGCCGTGTCCGGGACATGTACTGATTTATTTAGCTTATATTTGTCATAAATGTTGATAAAATATTCCTCCACGAGAAGGTTTCATCGGCAAATCCTTTGTGCCTATCTCAAATGTCAATGCCACAATTGAAGGTCAAATTGAAGTTTCTACGGAGAAACTTTTCTACTTTATACGTGGATTTGGATGCTTAGTTAATTTCAGAATTGTTGCTATGGGTCCATTTTCTCTATAAGATGCGTTGATTTGAATATTCTTTTTGTGCTACATTGTTCATGTATTTTTATAGATTATCCAGGGTTCCACCAAGTACAAGAATGTCGAGCATCAAACACTTGTAGATGATGCGACTGTTGTTAATTGTATTCTATTTTGACTATTTCATGAACTAAATATGGTTGCTGCAGAGTAGGTACAACAATTTTTTTTTCAGTAGGTACAAGACAGAAATAAGTACAATAAGGGTAAACACATTTTTATAAATCAAAGTGCAGTCGAGCGTCCACTATTGACATTGAACACTCATTGTTTGAATACAAGGCTAGGATTATATCTCCAGCGAGCTGTATATCGAAATTAAAGTAGTAATCAGATGCAAATCATGGTAGATGTATATAATAATGAACAATGAAATTTTCAATAATGCATGTAAAAATGTCATACAAAGAAGTATTGTAAGAAAGTAACAATGCAAATTTACCAAGAACAACACAGGTCAATGCTATAAAAACTTTAAAAAGAACAAAATCATATGCTAAAGCTGAACGGATTTATAATGCTCAAACAAAATATTATACACACATGAAATATTTGTATTTGGGGCCTGCCTAGGTAAACACCAGTCTGACAAATTCTTTGTAGTTTTCCTAGCTCCTATGCCATTCGGCAGACTGTTCCAAACCCTGACGGCATCAAATCTACAGCATGTTTGCCATACCTTACCGTCTTAACACTTGGAACTCATGAAGGTATTTACATATCTGAAATTCTAAGGAGAATCGTTTTGTAGTAACAAGTAGATTCTAGTTTTCTGGGGATATGCACATCGATGATATTGAAAGATTAAATTTCTATGGTTCTGCGTTTGTTTGGTTAGTAGTTGTCATTTTTGTTGTGTTTCATAAGAGGCGTTATAATCATAAAGGAAAAGTGTAAGAGCTCTGTCTGGTAGTTTTCCATTTTTATGTGATACTTTTGCTACACAAGTGCCAAATGAGGGGGTCAGTAATTGATTTGAAGGTTTTAATTAAGACGAGTCTTGTATCTAATTATTAAATTGACTAAGTCTGAAGAGAACGTTCAATTGTCTGGCTTGATTTACATTATGTAAGTTATTTGTCCCGTATTTAAAATTAACGTCAGTTGTTGTTCAACAAACGCATCAGTTTTACCATTTCCCTTTAATTTGTGATAAACTTTTCCTCGCGAAATTTCGAATCATATCATATGTGTCCATATCCATCGAACAGACGATGCGCAGTGGCATCTTCCTTGGAAAGAAATACATATGTACATCAAAACACTCTTTTTTATGCGCAAGGAATAGATTAAATTACTTCATATAATCCGCAATCAACTTCATTTAAGACAAGTTGTATTACATCACTGCGAATATAGAAAGGATATTTGTTGATATCTGTCGAATGGATCAAATTTACTGTGGAGAGAGTAGCCTGCATTTATGCCCCGGTAAAAATAAAATTGGAAAATCCAGTCCAACTACCCGTGTAGAAACGACACAATATTGAACTTGACAACTGTTTTCCGATAAAGAACACTTATTTATCAGATTTTATCATTTCAATGTTTTTTTAACATCTGGATTGTGCTTCGGCAGACGGTTTATGTCACCAGTGCCGAATTTCGATCTATAAATCAAAGTCAGACAGCAACAAGATCTGGTAATGAATCACCTTCACACTTTTACATAGTTACAAAACTAGAGATATCACTGACGGTGATGAATCGCCTCAGATAATGTCAAACACAAATAAGTTAGCTTCAGAATCTCTGAAATTCTATCATTTTCTTACAGAGAAACAAAACAAACTAAACTATGGGTAAATGTACAGTATATGAACAAAGGAGCAATGTTACACTCAATTCGTACATGAAATTGATCGCTCGAAAACTTGCTTTACATACTGCATGCGAATGTATTTACCACCTTCCGTCAATGTGTTTTGCAAAAATGACATTGTCGTATTAATGGCAACAACTCATCCAAACAGTACTTTGTTTAATGTCACAGTAACTTTAAACAGAAAGTTTGTGATTGTCGTTAATCAAGTACTGTACTTTGTTCAGTATAATAGGTTATTAATGCCATTAGGAAAACATTCGTACACAATAACGTGTCGTCCAGCGAAGAATTTAGTCAATTTTAACCAACAATTTGCACACAGTCCGCCATTATCATTTGTTACAATTGACGATGTGTGTAATTAAGTTATGTGACTAATTCTTTCAGGAGAAAAAATAAACTGAACATACAAACATTGTTAATGGCGTAGATTTCATCTCGGTGTCTTCTTAACCCATTTTCCATTTTTGTCGTCTTTTTTCGAAATCTTTCCACGTCTATTTCAGAACTTAGATGGCAATACATGTACATGTGACCTTCGTGAATCAGTTAGACCCACATGAAGGGCGTGTACATTGATTTAATGCAAGTACATAACTTATCAGTGCCCAAACATTTTGCTCGTACCGTGATAGTAACCAGTCATTCCGTCTGCCTGTATGCTGTCAGCCCATCCGTCATGTTTAATTGCTTTTAAGGTATCGATTTCGAACTAAGCATTATAATAAGGTCACATCACCAATACATAAGTGCAATTCAGGTAACCTTCAACTTATATTTTATATTTATTCTCAATCTTCTGCAAAACCGCTGAATATTTGAGTAAAACTTGCTGTAACTTTAGTTTTTACAATTAACTTATGACCCTTTTTGGTCTTCTAAACATTGTCCATACGTTGTCAATACGGAATACTCAATTCATACTTATTGTACTTTTTGACAGTGTAATAAAACATCACCCGATACCAAATGCGCCTGAAAACCTTTAAAGTTCTCCTTTACCAAATTTACGCATGAAAACGTTTAGAGTTCTCTTTTACCAAATATAGGCATGAAAACCTGTATTGTTCTCCTTTACCAAATGTATTTGAATTCCTTTTAGAGCTCTCATTTACCAAATGTACGCATGAAAACCTTTAGAGTTCAACTTCACCAAACGTATGCTTCAAAAACCTTTAGAGTTCTCCTTTACCGAATATACACAGGAAAGTTTTAGCGTTATCCTCTACCAAATATTGGCAAGAATCTATAATTGTAGACGATGAATGAATATGGCCTTCTTGAAGAGAACATGAAGATTGATGATCTGTAATGTGAACAGTATGACTGTAATAAGGTAATATTAGTTAAGTATTGTAGTCTAGAGGGAAATATAACATGGGAGAATGAGGTAATGTTTTCATTGTGATGATGTATCTTGTATGGTATGTTACCATCTAAACTTCTATTATTAAATATAATTCATTATTCCGTTCAACGTTTACAAACACCGTGAGTGTTACATAGAAGGACCACACATCATAGTTATCGACCATTAGAACACTATTCTGTATAGTTTGACTTGCTATATCATAGAGAAAGTGAAGAACAAGTATGTTAGTTTGATAACTCCGATACATGAGAGAGTGAGAGAGCGATAGAACTAACCTATCTGATGTTCCGTGACTTATATAATTATATTACCAACACTTTCTCATAATTACCGTCTATGCATAATGTCTAATATGGAACTACTAATACCCGTTAAAATGTAGTTTGTACGTCACTCAAGTATTCTAAGAAAAGATATTTGCGTTGTCTAATAAAATACTTGTAGTGGTTTAAACAGCATGGTATTTATTTGTCTGGCATGTCCCTGATCTACCTTACGGTTTTTCATATTGAACTGCACCCAATGCACGAGCATGTTCAACTACAATCATATATTATAACTTCGACGTTTTCGCGTGTTTCCACCAGAGATCTTTTCTGGTGTGTATTATATTGTGATTGATTCGCAAATGCATATCACAAAGGGTTAAATGTCATAGTCGGCATCTGGAATATAATGAAGTATTGAAGAAAAAATTAGAACGTCAGTCATTGTGCGCCTCATTTGCAAAACATGTGCTTTAGTAATGTTAACTTTTATTTCTTCGTATACTTTCATGAAATGCCGGATACGTGCTTAGAACACATTTCTTTATTTACCATCTGTGAAATTTATAAACGGATGTTTTTGATCACTTTTGATATTGTGAGCAAAGTACATTACTGGCACAACCCTCCTTGATATTCTAAAATGCCTAAAATATTCGTGCCAAAATAAAGAGAAGGGGACTATAAAAAACATACTGCATAGAAATCCGGTACATTTTATGTGTTATATGACATGAATATAGTTACACATATTATTAAATATATAAGAAATGCTTTTAAATATTCCAGTTTCACAATTTAAAAAAACCCCAAGACTTTGTGGTCTTGTAACCATATATGGAGGATAACTATTACACAATAAATTGTTTGGATACTGGAGGGATTTTTCTGGATTGTTGTCACCACATTGGAACTGATTGATGGGTAGTAGTTAATTGTATAAACGTCTAATGGAACCACTGTAATTGTACACCAATTCGTCGCAATGAGACAACAGCGGACGCTATCCAATTGTATCAGGGACGCTGTTTGTTTAACGTACAAATGGACACGTGATCAATAACACATTGCAATTGTAAATGCAGCATTATTTGGTGTCCAATTGTGATATGGGAATTTAATGTTAGCGTGTTGTTTAAGACTTCAGGACATAATTAGAATTCAAACTGTTCTCGAGATGTTATTAAGGTATCGGTCATGACACACGGGGCATTTAGAGAGTAAAGTACAGGCAATTGTTTTGTATGCGCCCATCTAGAGACATCTGACACAAGGTATCACTTTATTCATAATATTATTCGACTAACTTTCAGTATTCATGATACCTCATTATACTCTGGCCGCCTCCATGCAACTTTGTGACCTTTTTGGCAAATGCACTAAAGCAAATAGTAGCAACACTAATTTGTGACTATAGAACAAGGGTTATGCGAGTATTTGGGGAATTTGGCCGGGTCTTTGCTGCATTTCAGTCGGTCTCGCAATATCACCGCTAGTTTGTAATTTATTTATAAAATCGGTTTACCCTGCATTTTTGCGGCGGTAACATGGGCCTTTTAATCTTTGTTTGGCTAATGTGTGGACTTTGCTCAATTCAGTTGTGTTGTGGTGTTACTGATTTCTGTGATCGGCTGGTTAAGTTAAAACCTGCCTTCCCTGGTCGATTTCCTCATAGCTCCTTTAGCTCCACTATTCGAAGAATATGGAAGTTATTGCAGACACCCGAGCGTCGGCTGATAATAGTAGAGCGCGCTGTCCGTTTGTTTGGCTAATGTGTGGACTTTGCTCAATTCAGTTGTGTTGTGGTGTTACTGATTTCTGTGATCGGCTGGTTAAGTTAAAACCTGCCTTCCCTGGTCGATTTCCTCATAGCTCCTTTAGCTCCACTATTCGAAGAATATGGAAGTTATTGCAGACACCCGAGCGTCGGCTGATAATAGTAGAGTGCGCTGTCCGTGACAGCGATTGTTAACACTATTGTGCAGTAACCTATCCAATACTCAACAAATACTATACTCGACTAATATTATGTTGTAATTGTATCGGATATATACTGAAGGTGTTGTATAGTGTATATGCCACCCTACCAAAGGTCAAATAATTCACTTAGTACTTGTGAAATGTGCATATAGTCCGAATAAATCATCAGTGAAGTTCCCAGTACGTTGAAAATCAAGAAAAACATGCATCGATGCCAAAGGTATTGAAATCAATAAATGCGACATAAACAATACTTCGTGGTTTCACTATATCGAAGCAATCGTGTGTCTTAGTAAATGTTATGATAGGTTCAGGTTTGCTGTTTTAGAAAAGGTCACAAGTATAGGGAGATGTTTGTGTTTGTTCAGCTCTTAGTGGTCGCGACCGTTTTCATGAAAGGCATTGTGTTTGTTATTATGGAAAAACGTACGTCCAGATCAATATCAAATTGACAAAATTGAAGGCTGTGGTCTATGTACAAACCGCTTTAAATAATATTTCAACAAATAAGTGTTCCTTATCGTTCCTAGTGACTGTTCTATGAACACAGTGTTTCATTTAGACTTAGCTTCAAGTTACCCTATACAATGCATAAAAATAAATTAAGAAAACAACTTGATGTACGTATGTTATAACCACACACTGAAGTCGTAGTCTTTTCATGCTTTAACAATATAATTTACTAACTGGTTGGTATTAAAACATCGATTAAAGAAGGAAATTCTAAACATATTTATTTCGAGATTTGTACCTCCAAAACACGAATAACAACACCCGTAAGGTATTGGCTACAATGCTTGAATATACTTCTTGATATACTTATTTACACACTATAATAGATTTATTCGATTCCAGAGTTAGAATAATAACATATCGATGTTTATTTTCTGTTCACAAATAAGCTGAACACCCCTCGCATATGTGAACAACTGACTGATGTACATGTGTAATTTAACCAACTTATGCTCTTCGTTTTAAAAGACTAAGACAATAAAAGGGAAGTGCCCTCTCAGAAATTAAGTTTTCATCTCTCTAGCTGGAGATCGGACATTAATTAATAGCTTAATACAAATGTCCAAGATGAATTATCAATAGATAATGAAGCCATTAACTTTATCAGATTGAATGAGCATATGTGAATATCTGTGCTTACTCGTACTTTGGCAATAATACGACAACCATCTGCAATAATTGATTATCCTTACAATTTGACGTTAGAAGTTTGTAGATGACAGTCTCAAGAAGTTTAGTTTACCAGTTGTGTCAAAGCATTGTTGCTCATATGTGTTAATCCATGGAAGTCACACCTTGTTTGATATGTGTTTGTTTTATTTTTTTGTGCATTATTCTTTAACATACATGTATACATGCATATAAATACATTGTTTATTATACCGGACATAATTGTATAATGATTTGAACTGTAAGGACATATTGTTTTGAATTGCTTTTGTTATGCCAAGACCGCCATATGTGGTAAATAAATCAGCTTTAATTTAGTGCATTAGTGCATAAAATATACTCGATGACATAAAAAGTTTCACCTTACTAAATGAAAAATATCCCATAAATGATTTATTTAATTGCAAAATCATGTTAATAAAAGTGTATTTATACATCTTTCCTGTGCATAATTCCATTTAGTATGTAATAAAAATGTTATCTTGTTATTTACTGAGAATCCTGCATGCACATTCAACATATCCATACGTGTGGAATTTTCAATGTCGACAATGTCTGGCATTACTCTTTAATACGAGAAAGGCAGAATACATCGGGAAGAAACACGCCACTAAAATATGTGACACTGGAAAATGTGATAGCTCTACAAATCACATGTAGTATCATCTAGTGGTCGTCTTCTAAGTTTGTCAAATTACGGCATTGGGGTCAAACTCGGCCCCGCCCATAGGGTCACCTTTTTTACATAGACTTATATAGGAAACAAATAAAAATCTTGTCTTATGGACGTTTCATACAGTAACATCTGCGCATGCTCTTTATTTATGCATATGGACCGCGTTTTGCCTCCAATCGTAACAAAATTGATCAAAATATTTGTTTGGATATCATCTAGGATATATGGGCATATGAATCATTTTTTTATTAAAACATTTAAAGAACATTCAGACAGATGAGGGACCAAGGGGCTGTTTTATCCCTCTTGTCGTTAAATTGTTAATGAACCTATTTGTCTTATTTATTAACGAAGTGTATGGGTAGGACGAGTGTACTACTATAGTAATGTACTACAATACAAGTTACTTTAAATAGTTTCTTTGTGAACAAGACCTTCAGGAAACTTTCGGCGCTTCCTCATGAGGTTTGCTCCTTTTGGGAGCATACGGCTATTGATGAATTACTTCTGACTGTATCTTAATGGAGATTCTGTAAGATGATGCAAAGTAAAAAGATCTGGTATCGATGGAAATTGTAGCATGTTTGCTTAGTACACTTTACACCCCTGGGAGAAAAAATGAATATACCCGCAATGAATCATACAAAGATGTACTCATATCATAAGTACACATAATATACACATACACAGCGTTGTTACTAAATGAAACAATGTATGAACATGTATTCATAAATTGAGAGAATTGATATTCGTAAGAAGTTAACATATTTTCTGTTAGTATGATAATTATGTTAGTTTTTGATATCTTGTTGTGAGGCAACGATGCAATAAAAACATCCGAACAGGTTTGTGAATAGTGTGATGTGAAAACCCATAACTATCTATCTTATTGCGGAGATATTATCATACATCAGGTATACATTTTGCTTTTCGATCACAGTTCGTGTCCTTTTGACACCTTCTTTATAGTATAATCATAATAGACATGTGACAATAGATTTTTTTTAGATTTGTTGCACCAACTTCCACAGTAAGACTCCCCGTAGCTTCAATAAGACATCTCAGCGTACTGATGCTACTTCTGTAAATCGGAAGTACATTGTGGGACCGATATACAACGTCGGGAACACACTGTGAGTTCTCCCGATGTCTTCATATTCCTAGCCAAACTAAGTTCATGCATTTCTATTGGAGACTCAAGAAATGTTAAGTGTGACATTTTAGCAATAAGTCGTAAGTTGTCTTTTGATAACAGTGAAGCCATGTCTAAACTTTGGTTTGAGAGACTATGAAGCACAAGCCAACACCTTGTTGAAATAATGAAGCAATATAAAGTGTTTACAGAACCAGGTTGACTGAAGTTTACGCCTTGTGTCTGGTTGTATTTCATTAACATCAAAACGTCAACTATGCAACACTTCAATCCTTTTTTCTTCCGTTCTAATAAATTAATATTTCAGTTGGTGGCTGCAGTAAGCACGTGTTTCTGGTTTGTGGTGTAACCAATCTAAGATGAGAAGTTTTTTATATCTTGGTTGTTCCCCATTCTGAATTATTGATACGACAGCTGTACAGTATATAGGAGGCAAAACTTGTCCCTTGAAAGATTTTAGTTTTGTTCCAAACATTGTTTGATGTAATAATAGCCTCGTCACCAAAATGGGTATCTAATGATATCATACAGAATCGAATCATTCAAAGTTTTCAAAATGTAAAAGGCTTTCAAAAGACTGATTAATATCCACAATTATGTTAGCATTATAATGAAGACAAATATGTTTTCTAACAGAATAGGTCTGTACATCACCGTGTAAGACATTACGTTTACATAAACCGTTAACACGAATTACGTCCGTTATTGATTTGAGAATGCTGTATCCTTGGATGTCCTAATTGAATGATGTTATTAGTTAGTTAGTGCCAGTGGTTGTTACCACGTTAAATGCTAACTGATGCATATGATGGTAGTAAGTACACGAGCAGCTAAACAATGCCACAACTGACATAAAACCAAATATAAAAACGTTGTGCAACAAGTCAAATTATAATCAGTGTCTACAGTTGTCTCCGAGTCAGTAAAACACAGTATTTTAAGTGTCTCGCTTTTTGTGAAGTTTGCACCATATTCAACATTCATTTCGACATACAAACTGGTTAAGTGGCATGTCCAAATCTAAATTCACGAAACTAATTAAAAATGTTATTTTGCATCTTAAATGAATTTGAATATCATGCAAACTTCGCAAAGCTTTATAAGTAATAAATATGTAATATGCTGATATTGCTTTCACACTCATTTAGGACGGAAATTTCTACTAGCTATATTTTGGCAAGAACTTTCTTTTTTAAGAATATAAGACTAATTGTATGGAATATACACATAAGTGTTGTATTTTCTGCCAACTACACGAATCTTAATTGTTTACTAAAACGATCATGTTTGGTGATATGCCGTTTCGTTCACTGAAGTCGTGTCTTGAAATTTAAGAACATTTGGTCAGCCAGCACTAGGAAATACAAGTCAAAATTGATCATTGTGTTAATTAAAATGTGTACCATTACACATTCACAATTACACAGAAAATATTATAACTGAACACACATCCAGAAAAGATTGATTCGGTGAATTATTTATGCCACTACCCCTTTCCTAATTAAGGAAACGATTGGTATTCATGTTAAACTAATTACGGCAACAAAGAAACTTAGTCGGTGATTTTTGTTGACTTTTTACTACGTCTATATGAGTTCAAATTGATAAATTATTAACTGGACTAGAGAGACTAAAAAACAAGAATGACATTGGGTTTAACACTTAATTAAGTATACTGGCTCTAAATGGGTTCACTTTCATATTTTCTCTAGTAACATTACCTCCAATTTTGCCAATTTTAGTGTAGAACATTGCGGAATGCTTGTCATGTCAGTATCAGAGACGCGGTTTGTTTATTGAACAAATGGCACATTATCAATTACACATTGCAATTGTCAACGCAGCATTATTTAGTGTCCAATTGTGATATTGGAATTTAATGTTAGCGTCTTGTTTAAGACTTCAGGTCATAATTAGTATGCAAACTGATCTCGAGATGTTATTTAGGTATCGGTCATGACACATGTGGCATTTAGAGAGTAACGTACAGGCAATCGGTTTTTATGCGCTCATGTAGAGACACTTGACATACGGTATCATAATATTATTCTACTTAATTATAGTATTTATGATATCTGATTATACCCTGGCCGCATCCATGCAACTTTGTGACCGTTTTGGCAAAACACTAAAACAAATAATATCAACACTAATTCTTATACTATATAATAAGGGTTATGCGAGGACTTGGGGAACTCGGTCGGGTCTTGGATGCGTTTCATTCAGTCTCGCGAGTCCACCGCTAGTTTGTATTTTGTTTGTAAATGTGGGTAACCCTGCATTTTTGCGGCGGGGACATGGGACTTTTAATCCTTGTTTTGCTTATGTGTGGAGATCTCTCAATTTAATTGTGTTGTGGTGTTACTTATGTCTGTGTTTGGCTGGTTAAGTTGAATGCTGCCTTCCCTGTCCTATTTCCTCATACCTTTTTTAGCTCCACTATTAGAAGAATATGGGAGCTATTGCAGTCACCCGACTTTGCTTTGCTAAAAAAGGTGGAGTTACATATCCAATGCTCAACCAGTACTATACTCGATTAATATTATGTTGTTATAATTGTATTGCATATATATTGAAGTTGTTGTATATCATATATGTCACCGTACCAAAGGTCAACTAATTCAGTTAGTACTTGTGTAATGTGCAGATAGTCCATAGAAACTATCAGTGAAGTTCCCAGTACGCTGAAAATCAAGAAAACATGCATCGCTGCCAAAGGTATTGAAATCAATAAATGCGACTACGTGGAAAAACTGTTTCACTATATCGAAGCAATCTTGAATTTTAGAGAATGTTATGACAGGTTAAGGTATGCTATTTTAGAAAAGGTTTCAATGATAGGGAGAATTAGTTCAGCTTTGGGTGGTTGCGGCCGTTTTTATGGAAAGGCATTGTGTTTGTTATTATGGCAATACGTACGTCAAAATCAATATCAAATTGACGAAGTTGAAGGCTGTGGTCCATGTACAAACCGTTTCAAATGAGATTTGCAACAAATAAGTGTTACGTATTGTTCCTAGTGACTGTTCCGTGAAAATAGTGTTTCATTCAGACTCAGCTTCAAGTTACAGTATACAACACCAAATAAAAAAAACTTAAGAATAAAACTTTGATATACGTATAGCATAATCAAACACTGGATGTCGAAGTCTGTTCATGCATTAAAGAGGCGTTCCCTATAACTTTGCTCGTTTAAATCGATTCAGGTATATTATACATTAAATGAGAATCTTTATTACTTAAACTCCTCAAATCTTCAACAAAAAGCTCCACAATTTACCGAGAAAAAATGAAAATATATTTCCGTAACAAGCCAAAATAGACACGAGTTGTTTCCCTTTGACCAAATAATAATAAATCGCTGGAAGCGATAAATTATTATTGGTGTTTGAATATATTTTTTTACATTATAGAGACATATTTGCGCACACTGTCTTCTGACATAATATGATAATTGATAGTGCTTTGTGCATTAACATCATTTAGTGTGATAGTAGAGCAAAATATGCTAGTTATAGAGAATGCCTCTTTAACACCGAGTAAAGAAGGGAAATGGAAACATAATTATTTCGAGTTGTGTACCTCCAAAACGCCATTAACAACACCCGTAAGGTATTGGCTACAATGGTGGAATATACTTCTTGATAAATACGTTTTACGCAATATAATAGTTTTATACAATTTCAGTGTTAGAATAATAATTTATCGATGTTCATTTTCTGTTCACAAGTAAGGTTAACACCTCGCGTATATGTGAACAACTGATGTTCATGTGTAATTTAACTTATGCTCTTCGTTTTAATAGTCTAACACTTGTAGAAGGGAAGTGTCCTCTCAGAAATTAAGTTTTCATCTCTCAAGCTGGAGATCGGACATTAATTGATAGCTTTCTAAATGTCCAAGATGAATTATTAATAGATAATGAAGCTACTAACTTTATTAGATTGAATGAGCATGAGTGAATATCTGTGCCTACTTCGTACTTTGACAATATTAGGACAGACCTCTGCATTGATTGATTATCCTTACAATTTGACGTTAGAAGTTTCTTGGTGATAGTATCAAGTAGTTTACCTGTTGTGTCAAAGCATCGTTACTCACGTGTGTTAGTCCATGGAAGTCAAGCATGGTTTAATATTTGTGTTTTTAATTGTTTGTGCATTATTCGTTAACATATACAGGGTGTCCCAAAAAAACGGGATAAACAATTGCAACTTTTTTCTTTATAATAGATATCACACTATTAATATGTAAAAACAATAAGGGAAGAACACTGTTTAGAATACTAGCATCACTGTCGTGATTATTTAGCTCAATACTCAGAGTTACCTCCCATGTTTACAATCTCATGTTTCAGTAAAATACCATACACTGAAGCAGGGATTTCAGAATTCAATGAGATATATTTCCATGCTGACCTCAAACATCGTCTCATCTGCTCCAAAGCATTGTTTATGGTTCCTGATACATTAGTTCATTATTAATAGCAAACAAATTCACTATTGGGATCAAGTTTGAGTAATTTAAGGTCATATGGCCTGTGATATAAGGTTAAATGACAGTACTATTTCGCAAACATATCCCGATTTTGCTGCTGATTTATTGCAAGAAGAGTTTTCTGCTAGCCTATGGTGATATTTTATTATTTGTGACATACACAATTACTCCAAAATATATCTATGAGCTGTTCGTTTGGATAAAACTTTACTTATTGCTCTTTTCTATAGTCTAAGCTTTTTTTGGTAATAGTCCTTGACAATATTTTTGTTTTTAATCATTGAATGATTGTTGCTATTTTGGAAGGTTTTCCACTTGTCCTTTGGTCAGTAAAATCGTCACATTTTTCTCTGTTTTGCTATTTCTTGTCATATTTGTTTTATTTTTACAAGATTTTGATCATCCCTTTGACTTTTAATGTTGTTTTCTAACAATAAATGCTCTGATGCAAATGCCCTTTTCTTATAATGC
The DNA here is from genome assembly GCA_963678985.1 of Spisula subtruncata. Lineage (NCBI taxonomy): Eukaryota > Metazoa > Mollusca > Bivalvia > Venerida > Mactridae > Spisula > Spisula subtruncata. Next base: position 20,763,083 of record OY787672.1, on the reverse strand, counting down.
CCCTTTTCGGGCGATTATGCAAAAATAACGTGAAATGTTGCCATAGTGTATATTATGACGTCACTTCCTGTTTTGAAGCACCATATTTAAACAAGTACCTTTTTTATAAGCGGGGATCCCTTACATACACTTTCACAAAATATCAGCTTAATTCATCAAAATATGAATGAATAATAAGGGTTTAATGTAGGTCCCAGTTTTTTGGGACACCCTGTACATGTGTGTAAATACAAAGAAATGTATATTATGCCGAACTTAATTGACATTACGCCAGAGCAGAGATCGCTTCTCCAGGTTGTTTGTCTACCAATGTTGGTCAAATAATGCCCCTGTGGTTAAAATTGGTATCATCCCGGCGGTCTCTGTTTTACATAGACATACAGGAAAAACATTTAAAAAACATCATATCTTTAAATACAAAGCTCTGATATTTGGTATGTAGCAAAACAGTAACATCGTTTTGTGGTCCTCTTTTAAATGTTCAAATTATGTCATTGGGGTCACATTTGGTCCCGTCCATGGGTCACAGTTTTACCTAGACTTATATAGGAAACATATAAAAAAACTTATTGTCTTAAGAACGTTTTATACAGTAGTTTATGCGCATCCTTTCTGAGCATTTGCTTTATTTAGGCATATGGACCGCGTTTTCAATGCATCGTAACAAAAATTGATCAAAGTGTTTGTTAGGATATCATCTAGGATATATACAACATGTAGAAATATGAATAATTTTATTAATCATTTCAGGTCCCTCATGTTGTACATTTGTTAGTAAACCTATCTCTCGTATGTGTTAGCAAAATCTGTTGGTAATGCGAGTGTACTTCAATAGTAGTGTACTACAATACATGTTACTATAAATAGTGCCTCTGTGAACGAGACCTTTAAGAAAATGTCGGTGCTTCCTCAGGATGGAGCTCCTCTTGGGAGCATTAGGCTTTTGGTGAATTACTTATATCTGACTATACGTGAATGGAGATTCTGTAAGATGATGCAAAGTACAAAGATATGGTATCGATGGAAATCGTAGTATGTTTCCTTTGTACACTCATGTCAAAGGATTTACTCTACTGGGAGAAAAAATGAATTAACCTGTAATGTATCATACAATCTACACATACACAGCGTTGTGACTAACAGAATCAATGGATGGAGATGTATTCATAATTGGAAAGAAATGATATCCGTAAGAAGTAAAACTATTTTCTGTTGATATGTTATTAATGATAATTCTTGATATCTTGTTGTGAGGCAACGATGCAATAAAAACACCCGAGCAGGTTTGTGAAAAGTGTGAGGTGAAAACCCCAAACTATCTATCTTGTTGCGGAGTTATTATCATACATCAGGTGTATATTTTGCTTTTCAATCAAATTTCGTGTCCTTTGACACCTTCTAATAATCATTATAGACATGTGACAATGGATTCTTTTGGTTTGGTACACCAACTTCAACAAGAAGCTTCCCTGAGACATACCACAGATGATACTTCTGTAAATCGGAAGTTCATTATGGGACCGATATACAACGTCGGGGACACACTGCGAGTTCTCCCGATGTCTTCGTATTCCTCCACATTTTTCAAAATGTGTCACTGACCACAAGACACACATTCATGAAGTCAAACCAAGTTCATGAATTTCTATTGGAGACTCAAGAAATTATCAGTGTGACACTGCAGCAATGAGTATTATGTTGTCTTCTGATTACAATGAAGCCATGTCTTAACTGTATGTTTTGAGAGACTATGAAGCATATGCCTACACCTTGTTGAAATAATGAAGCAATATGAAGTTTTTACAGAATCATGTTGACTGAAGTTTACTACTTGTGTCTGGTTGTATTTCATTAACATCAAAACGTCAACTATGCAACACCTCAATGCTATTTTCTTCTGTTCTAGTAAATTAATATTTCAGTTGGTGGCTGCAGTATACACGTGTTTCTGGTTTGTGGTGTCACCAATCTAAGATGAGAAGTTTTTTTATATCTTGGTTGTTCCCCGTTCTGAATTATTGATACGACAGCTGTACAGTGTATAGGAGGCAAAACTTGTCCCTAAAAAGCTTTTAGTTTTGTTCCAAACATTGTTTGATGTAATAATAGCCTTGTCACCAAAATGGGTATCTAATGATATCATACAGAATCGAATCATCCAATTTTTTCGAAATGTAAAAAAGGCTTTCAAAGCACTGATTAATATCCACAATTATGTTAGCATTATAGTGAAGACAAATATGTTTTCTAACAGAATAGGTATGTACATCACCATATTACGTTTACATATACCGTTAACACGAATTACGTCCGTTATTGATTTGCGAATGCTGTATTCTTGGATGTCCTAATTGAAGGATGTTATTAGTTAGCTAGTGCCAGTGGTTGTAACCACGTTAAATGCTCACTGATGTACGTGATGGTAGTAAATATACGAGCAGCTCAAGACTGACATAAAACCAAATATGAAAAATTGTGCAACAATTCCATTTATAATCATTAATACGTGTCTACACATGTCTTCCAGTCAGTAAGACATAGTATTTTAAACATAACAAGTGGCTCAGGTTTTGTGAAGTATACACAATATTCAACATTCATTTCGAATTCAAACTGGGTGTCCAAATCGAAACTCACAAAATTAATTAAAAATAACTTGTGAATGTTATTTTGAATCTCAAATGAATGTTGAATATCGTGCAAACTTCGCAAAGCTTGAAAAGATGTTATATCTACTAAACATTAATAATAAATAGGTATGCTGATAATGCTTTCACACTCATTAAGGTCGGAAAATATAACAAGTTCCATTTTCTGCAAGAAATTCCTTTCTTAACAATGTAATACTAAATGTAAGGAATACGTAAGCACAAGTATTAGGGGATTAAATAGCCAGCGAAGCTGGCTATTGTAAATACCCATACCAATAATGTCCACGTGCGTATCTTCGTCGAGTCTCTGCAGGTACTAATGCTTTCAGAAAAAGTTATTTCCGGTCAAAAATTTCAGGCAGTTTTCCGAGGTGAATGGTCCTTGGAAAATAAAAAATAGTACTCTGTAAACGGTTGCCCCCTATCATTTTCTTTCGAATTATAACCATTTTTAAAAATATTCAATAAATAAAACAAACTATTTTTAAAAAAACAAAGGTAAGTAAGAAATACGCTATTGTACTGGATACACGGCGCCAATATAGGAAGTGACCTCAGGACGTCACAAATAACAGGAAATGACGTCATACCAAAAGTACGTCAAATGGGCTCATGACATTACGTGGCAATGTATAACAAATCAGTATAATATAGGTACAACTCCAGGTTAGTGATGCCTACACTTATTCCAAACATAAATCACAGATAGACATGTCCAATATTTTATCATTATAGGTTAAAATTACTGTAAATAACTATAGGAATATATATTACCTATGCCCAAATTGAAAATGACAAGACCAAGCTTATATAGTAAGTGCTTTCGTGTGGAACAGTGCGTTTGTCTGCACTTTTCAGCGCTACATAACAGTCTGCTAGCCACCAGCGCTCGCCGAAATATTATATATTTTTCACTTTGTCCGATATGTACGTGGGACGTTCAAAAAGTACTAGGATTATTGTCATAAAACCTGCATTGTTTAATACAAAAAATCAAATTTTGTATCAAATGAAAATTTCAAACCTTATTCTACAAACAGTGTAATTTTGAAGGTAAATGAATACGCGGTTAGATAGTCACAGGTGTTTAAACTTAGACACGTACTCCTACCCGGCGCACAAAATGACGTCGCGCTATTTTATACGTCGTAAGTGTCACTCATAGGGCTATGACAAACGCTGTTTTTAATGATAATGATGATGAATACATGCTTGTTACACACAGATCTACAGGGTGTCTCAAAATACATGTCCGCTTGTTGAAGGGTCATAACTTTGCCAATTGAGTTAGTAAATTGATAATCATAGTATCATATGAAAGCTAAATTTAAAAATTGTAGGGTGAATTATATCATGTGTCAATACTCGAACGGTTGATGACGTCATACACGTTATACTAACGTCATTAGCAACGGACGTTCTAAAATATCTGAAGAGGCAGATAACATAGTTTGTACGGTAACATGGGTAAATTTTATATCATATGTGGGCATAGTTATAGTCAGTCATACCCTACTATGCACACACTGGCTGAGAAACTGATCAGGGGTCATTAGAAAATGAAAGCGGACATATTTAAGGGAGGAACACAATTTAAACACAATTAGGACTGAAAATTTGATATTCACACATTTCTAGGCATATCATATTCATAAAAGATGCACACATCGTGTCGAATGAACATACTGGATTGAATGTATAGCGGTATGTCCAGTTTATCTCCAACAGTCCAAACAAAGTCATGTAATGTAACTTGAAAGCATAAAATAGTACTTAATAAAGTATCAATCAACAAAAACTGCCTTGGTAGGAGAATGAATGTGGTTATGCTACTTTTATTGAAATCAGGAAAAAGTAACCAAAACATCCTAAATATTTATTTCTTCTAATATTATTTTAAAGTTAGATATACAGTTCAAGATATGTAACAACTTCGAAACACAAAATATCGATTTGTGGATAATATGGAAACATCACATCTGACTCAAAGGTGTTTGAACGTCATTAAAATGGTCAAACGACGTCAAAAACAGGTTTTTACTTCGCCTCGCCAGGTACGATATTTACTGACCATGTATCATCCCGTACCAGGTCACTAGATGACCATGTAACTAATAATACTGGTTCTAAGTGGGTTTACTTTCATCTTTTCTCTAGTAACATTTTCTTTTATGCGGCCAATTTTTACTTGCTGAATGCTTTTCGTGAATATTAAAATAGCAGGGCGATCAAAATAAGGGGGTTATATGTATATAAGGCTATAAAATGATTTTTCCGTTTACGGTAGTTAGCGTTGTCTGGGTGGCAAAATTAGCATTTATTTCTGTAGGTGGTTGGGTGATTGCAAATAGTACGGCCGTCTATACGATTTACTATAGAGAGGAGTATTAAAACTTGTCCATAGCTTGAAATGCTTCGTACTGTTACGTAACGTAATCTAAGAACCTCTACAAAAGCAGAAATTTTACTTTTACAAAGTGGGACAGTTACTTGTGGTGTTGCGGTTGTGGTGATAAAAGTGTTGCATTCTTTGTGATAATAGCAATGTGGGAATGTCGATTTGTATTGTAGATGATTTATTGAAGTTCAGTGTTTTATTTGGTGAACATCGAATCCATTCAAACAATGAATTAAATTAATGTGCACTAATAATACAATTACAGGAACGCTCAATCTCTATAATCTTAGTTATAACGTCTCTGCTTTTCACAATTCAACAATGAAACTTTAGTCTCCTTGATTTCATTTACGTCTTTTTTCGCTACATTCCAATTTCTGTTGATAATATCTTGGTTCAAATAATACAAAATAAAACAAGTGTAAATGCATTTACGGCGTCTTATGCTTATAGGCGAGTTGACATTCTTACACCAATATGGCTTTCTACAAAGCTTTTATACAAGCATGGGTGTTGTTTAGGAACACTATGCACATACCTATATCACCTAACCTTATCTTGCCCTTCACATTGTCATAGTTTTGGACTTAAACATCACTAACTACTATTTAGTATTTCTTATGGATCCACTGTTTTATGTTAATAAAAAGGCTGTAAAAAGTCGCCCCGTATTTTACTTCAGTGTAGTCATCACTTATAATTAGCCCACTTCATGGGTAATTATGCACAAAATTCAAAGTCCACAGTGTGTCATTCATTGCGGAGTGAGCATATAAGGCTTGCTTGAAGCATCCAGTTTTGGGGATGTGGATGGCAAACAATTAAAAAAAAAAAAATGTTAAAAAAATTCCGTCACTGAGCTAATATACTATCAAGGTATAAAGCGTACAATATGTCTATATGCCAAAGATTGTGGAACATCGCATCTCGTTGTTTCAGCATAAAATACGGGCGCTGAAGGAAAATCGCTACACAACTCATTCAAATAAACTATAAGATATTCATTCTTACCGAAAATCTCGTTCAATTGTATCTTATAACTGCGAAACGGCAAAACAGCGTTCTTTCGTTATTTAACTTCTCTCTAGGCCGTTTTATTTACGTGCTGGATACCCGCTTCACTCTCAGTATGGTAATTATTGTTAGGAACCAAGTCTATTTTTAAATGCGATGTTCCACAATCTTTGGACATATACATATAGTACGCTTTATACCGTGATAGTGTATTAGCTATAGATTTTTTCATTTGTTTTTATTTTATTTTCCAAACACTGATACTGTCACCTGTGGGTAGGCGATGTCGTCGTGGCTGCATGGAATTGGTGTGTGTCCTTCTATTTACACGGGGACATTAGCGTTTATTGTTTTATAGAAAATTCTCAATTCAATTATATTGTCAAAAATCGCACATTCGTCTCCATTTTTCTGGGTTAGAAAGAGAAGGTCATATAAGACTAACGCATATTTGGAATTGACATCTAAAGGTGCGTTTTATGAGCCTTTGTTTTTATTAAAGTTTTAAACTTTTCATGTTTATCAAACTGAAGTTGACAAAGCTTGTTTTTCTATAAGTAAAGGGTAATTTTCAGACAGTTTTTTCTTGTTTTCTAAATATATCGAGTTTGTATTTACGTACTGTACTTACTTAAGCCACCAATTTCTACGTCTATGTTATGAATGTATACCGGGCATTCCCATCTGGTTTTCCAGACGTAAACAAAAAAACTAATGAAATTATGTTAAGTGTAACTTGTCGCTCCCAGTAAGCATTGTGTGCGAAGTAATGTCTCTCTGAAGAACTAGATTTCGTGTATTGTATAACCCAATCCCAATGTAGACAACGAATACATACATACATATGTAGACATACCGTTGATTACATGTTTGGCTTTAAAACTCTTCACGAGAAGTTTAACACCATTAACCAGTATCACGCCGTATCAATAGCCATAAATTTGATATATCCAACTTTTCTAACCCTGCATTTTCCACTTTGGGTGCCGGTCACTTTAATTTGCGTAACCATAGTATTAGTGATTTCTCATTCATGCCAATTGATGTAGTTAATAATAAAATTGACCGATTGTGTAAAGAAACATTTTGGATTCATAAATTACTAACACTACATCCAAACGGACTGAATTCGAAAGCATTGTTTAATGTATAATCAGTGAATTTTATGTTCAATACTATACGTTTATTCCTATTAATGTTTTTTATATATATACTTCTATAGGAATTCATGTATTCTGATCCGTATATAATTGAACTCGAACTTTATTGATTTGTTACATTGTTTGTTTTTCCCGCAATTGTGCGACGTCATGTTACGTTAACGCCATGACGTCACATCCGTTGTTTCGTCATTGTTATTCTGAAGAAGGCCTCGGCCGAAACGTAAATATAATAATAATTCTACAAAATACGTGTTGTTGTTGAACAACTTCCCAATTATCAGGTCTATCGATAAAACACAAGCTCAATTCTAGTAAATGTCTTTGTCTAGGTAACCCCGCTCTCTAAATACTCGACGGCTCTACCTTTCTATCCCATAGAAAATGTGAATTTTAGCTCGACTTTTCCATGTCGTCGAAGAAACAAATTGACCTATGACCTTAACGTGATCGTCAACGTGTGCTTGTACGTTAATGAGTTTATTGTAAGAGTCATTTTCTCAAAGATTATCAGAAGCGAAACTTGTAACTCACCTTAGTTATTCACTATCACGAGAGGAGTCCACACTGACAAGGCTCATAACCCTGTGATCTATATTTATGGAGTTATCTGTCCTTTTGTACTTCGTTAATATAAATATTTGCAATTTTACATATAAACTGAACTTTCTCAAACACTATTAAAGCTTTCGTCTTGAAAGTTATCACACTTGGGAATGTGGTGACCTACATCTACTGACAAGAGCAGGTAATTCTATACACCATATCATAAGAGTAATTACCCTTTTTCGACTTAGTCTTTTTACACCAAAATGACGATTTCTCTAAGACTATCAAAAGTATTGACTTAAATAAACATAAGCATTCACCACCAGAAGAGGTGTACATGCTTACAAGGCTTGTTACCTTTTATTACCTATATTTTAGTTATCTGCTCTTGTTATTCTTAGAGTTTTTACTCGCTGATGAGCATATGTACTATCAGGCACTAGAAAGTCGAGCGTCCTGCATTCATAGGCGGTGCTCTTGTTCATTGTCAAGTAATGTTTATCCAGACGAATTGCATATTAAAGTTATGGACCACTGATCTTACGATACTTTTTATGTGATACACTTTTATCTATGATAGATGAACGGAAACTGAATAATGATTCTGTTACGACATTCTTGGTTTTGTTTACATTTTAAGGCAAAATGTCTATTTCACGAATAGGCCTACAAGAAAATGTTATTAAATATAAATTGGTATTTGTAATATAAGTAATATTTGTCGTATAAAGGGTTCTAAGAGTTCTGCTTCTGATTTTCACGTGATACAGTTTCCGATAAATAATTGCAAATGATTTTCGCTCAAAATTGGCAACAGTACTTTATCACATGTATGGAGGATCCTGTAACTAACATTCATTTTTGTAGGGGGTGAATTGTCAGTTATTTAAAACGCCATGCCGCATAGGATTAGTGCAAACGATGGCACATGTCTACCCAAGTAGAAAGTTCGATATTGAAGCGTACATAACTGATTACTACAAGAGAGGTATCTATGGAATTTAAGTTAGTGCCAATGTGATAAACAGTACGTTCAATATATCTCACCGAACGGGATTGCATTTCATGCAAACGCAAAGTACATTGAAACAACGGTTTACAGTTTGTTTACTTACTGCAAGAATGAATGAAGGAAAGGATGCTTCAGAATTTGAAAATCCCAGCTTTGGAATCATACAACCAATGGAAGTGCATATTGAAAGTTTCGACATTGTAAAGCGATTGACAATCAGGGATTCCAATTTCCCTTCACAAAAAGCAGAACTCTTAGAACCCTTCATAAGACAAATATTATTTATATTTTTGCAAAAATGCCAATAAATAATTTACCAGCACTTTTTGGGGCTTATACGCGTAATAGACGTACTGATTCAAAGCCAGCGAAGTTTTGCATAACAACGTTTCTATTCCCTTGTTTTTGGCATTCATGAGACTGACTGGCATTTCACAGGAACTGAAATTGTTATCAATATAATATGTAGCTAATATGTGATTGATATATTGTCAACACGTGGACCTTATGGCCTGCTATAAGAGTGGTGAAAAAAACTTGCAGACCTTGTATGTTTTACTACAACCATTTGGCATAAGCTGTGTATATTCTGGAAATGTAATCAAATAACTGTCGAGTGTTGCAAAATGAAAGAATTCTGCTTGAACTAATCAAGCGATTTAGCTTCAGATAAAAGAACAAAATAAGTGAATAAATAGAGAGATGATGAGTATATACTTGAGACAACATACAATGAATGTAGGTTCTGTGTTTATGATTTCCTATCTCACGTGAAGGACGAATGTAGTCACCACATTGCACTAACAGCAGTCGGTCATTGACCAAACTATGGCTCGAGTTATGTTATAGTCTACAGTGTGTTCCAAGTTACCGTGTGCCTATACTTTGTCATTGTACAGCATGGTGAACTATCGTCGTGGTGCAAGAAGTGTGATATATACAGGGAATCGTTCCATTGGTATGTTTAGAGTTGTATTGAGAAGTGGAATCTATTGTGTTACAATAAAATTTACAGACAGTACAATAATAAGAGGAATTTATAGTTGACAAATGAATTATTCAACTGACAAATACACCACATTTAACAAACGTAAATAAATTATAATTTACATGTAGTCGAAGTTCTATTTCCCAAATCAAAATACTCAAAGGAATACTTACTCGTACGTTGTTACGGTATCGCACAAGTGCCACCGCAGCATATATACGAGGGGCATCAAAACGTTCGTGAACTCACACGTTCACTTCAATATGTGTAAGGCCGGTATTCCATGTACGGATACACGCGTGCTGATCGCGGACGCGTGCACATGGAATACCGGTGGCCTAATGCGATTGAATTGTTTGTTTTGCCTTATGCTTATAGGCGAGTTGACATTCTTACACCAATATGGCTTTCTACAAAGCTTTTATACACGCATGGGTGTTGTATTGGAACACTCTGCACATACCTATATCACCTAACCTTATCTTGCCCTTCACATTGTCATAGTTTTGGACTTAAACAAAACTAACTACTATTTAGTATTCCTTATGGATCCACTGTTTTATACAATGTTAATAAAAAGGCTATAAAAAAGTCGCCCCGTATTTTACTTTAGTGTAGTTATCACTTATACTTAGCCCCCTTTATGGGTAATTATGCACAAAATTCAAAGTCCACAGTGTCACTGTGGTATAACGTACACCGGATATTGCTAGCAAGATGAGTAATATTATCAAATTTCGCGACATTTTAGTGTTGACAAGGGATAGTTGAGAGACAGTTTTTAGTTTTTCTGAGTGTGTTAAATGTACATTTAATACAAAACTATCTCCTCCATAACTTTTCCTAGCATGTGCAACCGGTAAATTGCCTGGGATTTCTTAAAAGGGTGATTAAAAGACCAAACTCGCATCGTTACTCACGCAGAAAGTAAGCTCGATCTGTCGAAATTAGATGTTTTTGTTTATATTTTTCGTTAAAATACTCAACTTGAATCGAGGAAATTGTCATTCCTGTTACAAAGATTATATTGCAAATGTAGTATCAAAAACTAATCGAAAATGAGGGTGCATTGCGAGAATAAATACAAGTGTTATAGTACAGAGTATTGCTATATGGTTCCTACATGGTGTACGGATTATTGCTGTATCGTGTACGGAGTATTGCTTAAAAGTGCAGTGACTATTTGTCACTCAAATTGAATAACTACAAGGTATAATCAGTTTTATGTTGTAAAAATAATTTTTACTTAATAGATCTGTACCTGTTTAGACTGGATTACATGGACTACATGAAGCAATTAATGTAACAAGCTTATCCTAGCTCCAAGCCCCCCCCCGCAAATTTTATGGGAAACTTCTATTAGTAACTGTGTTTCACATACATGTACAGTAAAGGGTCATTACGGGGCAATCGCATTAGACAAACACAAAACAACTACAATATCAAATAGTTTGAATTAGCAACGTTGAATGTAGGTTATAGCAAAGGAACCTCATTGCAGCATCAGAAATAGTTGCGAGATTAAAAATAAACCTTGGTGTGTATATATGGATGTGAAAGCCCTTATTTGCCATTTGACCATAAGCATGACTCTCAAAGAATTGCATATATCCAAGCTAAATATCACATTTGCACTATTCACAAGAACACTTTATGCATAAAATTCAGCATTCCATATTGTTTATCGCATTCAACTGCCTGACGGATTGAACTATTTTAACATATCCATTTAAGAATATTCTTAGTATATCATATAACCCATAAGACATGACATAATTGGTTTGCAGACGTAATAATACGATAAAACTGTCCATTTACATACTTTATTTACTCATTTGATTAAGCAATACTCTGTACACCAAACAGCGATACTCTGTACACACCCGTGTATCTGTTTTGGGGTGTATCTTAGTTGTTTTTCGAACAATATTTATGAAATTTTGTCACAACATTTTGGAGTTCAATATAAACAAAATGGCCATTTCAAAATATCTACCATTTGGTAATACAGCCTTTCCAGAAGCGTGTACAGTACTGCTGTCAAATTTGCGAGTGAGTAACGGCATATTACTTGATCATTTTAACCTTTCTATGACCATTTGATATACGATAGTGTTCTATAAAGATACCAAAATTCCCGAAGAAGTTAAACCTCAATTGGGATATGCATAAGAAGTCAGTAATTAGGAAAATATCGCGTCTAAACTCACCTTGGTCTCCATTTCATGTCCTTAAAACTGCTAATATTACTCACTTTACTAGCAATATCCGGGGTACGTTATACCGCAGTGAGTGTGTCATTCATTGCGGAGTGAGAATATAAGGCTCGCTTGAAGCATCCATTTTTGGGGATGTGGATGGCTTGTAGGTAGGTGCACAGGTGGCAGTATCGGTGTTTGGTCCGCAAACAATTAAAAAAATAAAATAAAAAAATGTTTAAAAAATTCCGTCACTGAGCTAATATACTATCAAGGTATAAAGCGTACTATATGTCTATATGCCAAAGATTGTGGAACATCGCATCTCGTTGTTTCAGCATAAAATACTGACGCTGAAGGAAAATCGCTACACAAGTCCTTCAAATAAACTATAAGATATTCATTCTTACCGAAAATCTCATTCAATTGTATCTTATAACTGCGAAACGGCAAAACAGTGTTCTTTCGTTATTTAATTCCTCTCTAGGTCATTTTATTTACGTGCTGGATACCCGCTCCACTCTCAGTATGGTAATTATGGTTAGGAACCAAGTCTATTTTTAGATGCGATGTTCCACAATCTTTGGACATTTACATATAGTACGCTTTATACCGTGATAGTGTATTAGCTATAGATTTTTTTCATTTGTTTTTATTTTATTTTCCAAACACTTATACTGTCACCTATAGGTAGGCGCTGTCGTCGTAGCTGCATGGAATTGGTATGTGCCCTTCTATTTACGCGGGGATTTTAGCGTTTATTGTTTTATAGAAAATTCTCAATTCAATTATATTGTCAAATATCGCCCATACGTCTCCATTTTTCTGGGTTAGAAAGAGAAGGTCGTATAAGCACTGCGGTATAACGTACACCGGATATTGCTCGTAAAGTGAGTAATATTATCAATTTTAAGGACATGAAATGGAGACCAGGGTGAGTTTAGAGACGAAATTTTCCAAATTACTGACTTCTTATCCATATCCCAATTGAGTTTTAACTTCTTCGGGCATTTTGGTAACTTTATAGCACACTATCGTATATCAGATATTCACAGAAAGGTTAAAATGAACCAGCATTATGCCGTTACTCACTCGCAAATATTGACAGTAGGACTTTACAAGCTTCTGGAACGGCTGTAATACCAAATTGTAGATTTTTTGAACTGGCCATTTTGTTTATATTGAACTCCAAAATGTTGTGACCAAATTTCATAAATATTGTTCGAAAAACAACTAAGATACACCCCAAAACAGATACGCGTGCGTGTACGGAGTATTGCTGTTTAGTGTACGGAGTATTGCACATAAGCTCAACGTTAGTATACGGAGAGTATGGCATAATAAAATGAGTAAATAAAGTATGTAAATGGACAGTTTTATCGTATTATTACGTCTGCTCACAAATATGGTGATGCTTTATGGGTTATACGATACAATAAGGTTTTTCTTAAATGACTATGTTAAAACATTTCAACCGTCAGGCAGATGAATGTGATTAACAATATAAAATGCTGAATTTTATGCATAAAGTGTTCTTGTGAGTAGTACAAAGGTGATATTTAGCTTGGATATATGCAATACTTTGAGAGTCATACTAATGGTCAAATGGCAAATAAGGGCATTCACATCCATATATACAAAATGTACACACCAATGTTTATTTTATAATCTCTCAACTATTTCAGACACTGTAATGAGGTTTCTTTGCTATGATTTAAGTTCAACGTTGCTAATTCAAAGTATTGGACATTTTAGTAGTTTTGTGTTTGTCAAATGCAATTGCTCAGCTATTTCTCTTTACTGTATGTGAAATTCACGTTTACTAATAGAAGTTTCCCATAAAGTTCAGGGAGGACTTGGAGCTAGGATTAGCTTGTTACATTAATTTGCTTCATGCAGTCATACAATCTAATCTAATAAGTACATATCTATATAATATAAGTTAATTTTTATAAAATAACGCTGCTTATACCGTGTATTTATTCAAACTTAGTGACAAATAGTCACTGTAAGTAAAAGCAATACTCTGTACACCAAACAGCAATACTCCGTACACCAGAGAGCAACTATATAGCAATACTCCGTACACTAACACCTGCATTTATTCTCGCAATGCACCACCATTTTCGATTAGTTTCGGATACTACATTTGCAATATAATCTTTGTAACAAAAATGACAATTCGCTCGATTCAAGTTGAGTATTTTAACGAAAAATATAAACAAAAACATCTTATTTCGACAGATCGAGCTTACTTTCTGCGTGAGTAACGATACGAGTTTGGTCTTTAAATCACGATTTAAGAAATTCCTGGCAATTTACCGGTTGCACAGGCTAGGAAAATTTATGGAGAAGATAGCTTTGTATAAAATGTACATTAAAACACTCAGAAAAACTAACAATCATCTCTGAACTTACCCTTGTCAACACTAGAATGTCGCGAAAATTGATAATATTACTCATCTTGCTAGCAATATCCGGTGTACGTTATACCGCAGTGATAAGACCAACGCATATTTTGAATCGACATCTAAAGGCGTGTCTTATGAGCCTTTGTTTTTATTAAAGTTTTAAACTTTTCATGCTTATCAAACTGAAGTTGACAAAGCTTGTTTGTTTATAAGTAAAGGGTAATTTTCAGACAGTTTTTTCTTGTTTTCTAAATATATCGAGTTTGTATTTACGTACTGTACTTACTTAAGCCACCGACTTCTACGTCTATGTTATGAATATATACCGGGCATTCCCATCTGGTTTTCCATAGGTAAACAAAAATAAACTAATTACATTACGTTACATGTTTAAGTTTAACGTGTCGCTCCCAGTAAGCATTGTGTGCTATATATGTACGATCTAACAGCTCTCTCAAGAACAAGATCTCGTTTATTGTGTAACCCAATCCGAATGTAGACATCGAATAATTTACATGTTTGAAATTTCAACTCTTGACGAGAAGTTTAACTACAAAAAGTTACTTGTGCGGATGTATCAATCGTGTTTTCAACAGTAATTCAATAAGAAACAGAAATCATATACATATTTTAAATTGTTTTCCTCGGTTAGAGAATACTATTTTCCATTGTCATTCTTGTGCTGTTCGTTACATTCATATGGAAATAAAAGACATCTGTTGAGACAATATAATCTGTACATTAAATTGTTGAACATGCTTGTCGAAAACAAATGAGCGCACAGGGGAATAGCAATTATATTTGTCACCGAATTACATCACAAATATGCAATACCACCGAAGATGCAATATAATTTAAATACGAGTTTAAGCTGATTATCCAGGTCAATAAGATGACAACAGAAAAAGAAGGAATAATTTGTGTTTCAGGACGTCTTCTCTTCAGCACTTTAATATGGAAATATACTAGATGGTATCAAAGCACAGTGCATGTAATTAGAGAACAATTTATATAATCAATTTAAAACTAAAAAGGACTAGTATTTAATTAACCACAATATCATTGTATTATTATATAATATCAATTATGATTACTCGTATCAGACCAAAACCCGAACAATACCAAAACCCGAACGATCGTTATTTCTCCTCTCCTGTATCTCTTAAGAAGGAGGTTATTGTATGTTCTTGAGCTCTTTTACATAAGGAAGCTTCGTGTAAAATTTCTTTAGTCTAAGAATAGTATTTACGCAAAAATTCTTCTTTCATTATTACCCCTCCCACTTTCTGTTTTGTTTACATTGGGGGATTCCGAACGACCTTCACCCACCGGTGCAAAACTTTCCCCATGGGAGCCTTTTAACCAGAACACCTCTAAAAATGTCTTTAAACGTTTATCATGCATTAATAAAACTAATAAAATTAAAAAGTTCCAAAAAATAAGAATAAAAACATGATATTTTACCATTTGTATCGTGAATCAGATTCGCGCTAAAAACAGACCAACCAAGGGAAGTAATCCAGTCTAATTTGGAAGTTATTTTAGACTGGATTACTTCCCTTAATTATTAAACAAATTACAGTATTTTCACCGTTTTTACCAACGTGCCTATCAATGTAGCTGATTTGAATCTCATTTCATGATTATGAAAATTTATTATGATAATAAACTGTGTCAAAGTGCTTCTATGAAGTTGTGCACTATGAGATAATTGAGCCCACGATGTGATGTACGGAATTAGTACGGTGTGAACCGGCAGTTAATAGCACCCACATGAAAGTTGACGAGGGATCTTGTGCAGGTTGATTACATTTGATGAAATCAAAAATATTAAATATCTACCTATTAATGTCATTCATTCGGCCGATGAAGCAATCTGTTCGGGTACTGGTACGGTAGGTTACCAATTAGCGCAAATTAGTGACCCTTTTGGAGCCCCTGTTTTGGAACGCATGCGCAGACGAGGCTGGAGTTGTTTACATTTCTAGACGGGGGAAAGGCTTTAGTTTATCAAATTGCCGATTATTTTTGTAAAAAAAAGTTTTTAACGACAAAATCGGGAAAAACCTTCATTTTTGTTCGCTTTTTGGTCTGATACGAGTATTCCACTAAGATATTTGACATTTCCTTCGTGGTACTTGCTACGCCGTAGGAATAAGAAAATTGATAAGAAAATATAATGTATAAAAAAACATCGTATTGATGGATAAATATTGTGTTACTTTCACGCGGATGTAGCTGATTTTAGTAGCTAGGGCAAATCACATTGGTGTATCCCTACAGTTATATACACGAGGTTAACATGTATTTACCGGAGACAAACGGAAATGACCGAGCTTTCACGATTGCGATGAGCGAGACTTAGTCACCATTTTGATGTATGTGCGTGCGTGAATGGGATGGTGCGTCCAATTTTGTCCGGATAATAACTTTATCTTGTATTGACCAAGCGTCTTTATATTGGCATTAACGCGAAGTGTCATTCCCAACTTCTCGAGTCCTATATTAAAGGTCAATATCACAGTTGGAGGTCAAAGGTCAAATTGAAGTTTGGACCATTACCTTTTCATGCAAATACTAATATTGCTAACTATCTGAGGAGGAGTATTATGTAAAATCCATAGGTTTCTATCTCAAAGGTCAATGCCACAGTTGCTACTAACTACTAGTAGATTCTATCTTCATTTTGAGTGTAAATGTATGTGTTTCACCCTAACCTGATTTTATGTCACATACCTACAAAATTATGCGGACAGCTCCGCATTTTGGGTGATTTTGTGTGATTGCAGTGCATGCCTGTGTTGTTTAAGGTATAGGTCAACTTAATTGGTATGTAACTTGACATACTAAATGCTAATTGGATTAAATGATGAGATTACGGATGAAGTAGTTCAGGCTAGGCAAGTTTGTTGTGGCCTGCTCACTTTTTTTCTCTTTCTCAGCATTACTGCATTTGCTCATAAGATTCTGATGTGCCGGTCATGTGACCTGTCTTCAATATCCTGTAGAATCCGCTCAGTATACATAATACATACATCACCATACTCCAAGTTCGCTGATGATTATTAGCGTTTATAAACAAATTCGGCCGGTCAACGTTGCAAATTGTTGAGAATTTTACAACAAAAACAGATACCAGTAACGTTATCCAAATATTGTAGAAAGCATTTTGAACCTGTTCATGAAATAGAATGTTGTTGCTGTGAGCTTATGTTGAAAGTTGATACGAAATCCTGTGTCTGATAATATAATCTAATGTGTTAGTATCTTTAACATTTTAGAAGCAACATCAAGTTATTTGCCATCATTAATTATACACTTATACATGCTATAATATTCGATTATTCATTCCCTGGTGTTTTATATCAAGTTATTTGCCATCATTAATTATACACTTATACATGCTATAATATTCGATTATTTATACCCTGGTGTTTTATATGACTCGGGATGTTTGATGCTGCTTCTTGGAATGGAGATTCGTATTCTAATATTGAATTATACTTTTATATCATATTTATGGAATATCGATATTCATATTCAATAAAAGACCGGAACTATATTCCATTTAACCTTGATTTCAATTCTTTGAAATATGTGTCAATATGCAGAGGTTGTGTTTGATGAACATTCTCAATGTATCAATGATATTATGATGGGAGTTCACATTGATATTTAAGGAGATTCGAGAAGATCTGGAACAGGTTGACAATTTATAAAGTTTGGCTGATTGTGCTCTGTTAACCGGGTTTAAAATACATTTATCAATATTTTTTAACCATTGATATCTCACTCAACTAAGGATAATATTGTAAAGTTTTTTGTTACGCTATTTTTGGAGTTTTATAAGGGCAGCGATAAAATCCTTTGCATTAAGCTTTCAATCACCAATAGAGGTATTAGCTCCCTCTATGTCCGAAAGTTTATAATTCATTGAACATGTTTAATTACTTATTTTGGATTCCATATTATAGAGTTTGTAGGTATATCGATTAAACACAAGCTAAATTATAGTAGTTCATACGAATATTAAAGAAATGTCCTTGTTTCAGCCTAGGTAACACCGCTGTGTTAATATTCCACGGCTCTACTTCGATTCTCGATCTATAATGAATGGGTTTATTAGTTCCCAAGGTGACTGTTGTATCTTTCAGAAAATGTCCTTTTTAGAAAATGAAAAGTCAAGCTATTGTCGTGATGTGATCGTCCGCATGTGCGTCTGTGTTTAATAATTTATTGTCAGTGCTATTTTTTCTCAAAGACAAGAAAAGGTATTCACTTGAAACTTGTCATAGTAATTCATTATCACATATGGACATGGCTGATAACCATGTGACCTATATTTATCGAGTTATCTGCTCTTTTTTTTACTTACAGAAACACGATTAACCAATATATTAACTGTCTGTTTATCGTGTTGAGACAAATTTATATGAACTGAATGACGTCATAATGGGTCTCATTTGACCCCTAAAATGTTGTCAAAATTTTGTCAAAAAGGTCATAAACTGAACTGAATTTTGTCAAACACTATCAAAGCTTTCAACTTGAACGTCAGCACACTAGTTAAATGTAATTATCTAATTCTACTGACAAGGACAAATAATTCTATACGTTTATTTATAAGAGTAATTCTCCTTTTCTGACTTACAATGTTTATACACAAATGACAATTTCTCTCAGACTATCGAGCGGCACTCTTGTTCATTGTCAAGTATTTTTGAAGTTATGGACCACTGATCTTACAATACTTTCTAAGTGATCCCCTTTCATTTATGACATATGAACTGAATCTAAATAATGATGGGGTTACGGACCACTACATATACTGGTACATGCCCTGGTGGAACAAAATAAACCAAACATGACTTATGACATTGTCTTCCAGATATGCATCATGTAACGAAATTCTCGGTTAATGGGTATTGTAAACACCAGTGGTATTATATATACTAGTACACTGTCGTATCTCTTTTATATTATAAAGACATTTTCACGTAATACAGTTTCCAATGTTTATGTTATACTAATATCATCACATAAACTAAAAATTGGCGTCAGTACTTTAGAACATGTATGGAGGATCTAGTTACTAGAATTCAACTTTTTTGGGGGTATCTTGTCAGTTATTTAAAACGCAATGTCGCGTAGGATTAGTGCAAACAATGGAACATGTCTACCAAAGTAGAAAAGTTCGCTATTGAAGCGTAAAGGATTATCAAAAAAAGAAATCTTCATGGAATTTAGGTTAACGTCAAACTCGCAAACAGTACGTTTAAACAGTGTTACCGAACGGGATAGAAAGGCCGTTGAAACAACTGTTAACGGTCAGTTTATACTTACTGCATGAACGCATTTAATTGGGAAGGCTGCTCCAGAATTCTAAGCTTTGCAATCATAAAACAAATGGAAAGGAATATTGTAGGTTTTGACATTGTTGGGCGATTTTCAATCCGGGCTGACAATTCCCCAATACAGAAATAGTACGTATATTCTCCCTTCAAATTCCAATTAATAATTTACCAGGACTTTCTTGGGGCTTATACGTGTAAGACTGGCTCATTCTAAGACAGCGAAATATTGCAAAACAACATTTCTATTCGCTTGTTTTTTGGCAATCATGAGACTGCCTTTAGTATTTCACAGGAACACAAATTCCTATCAGTATGATATGTAACTAACATCCTCCACTTTTAATTGATATATTGTTAACCCATGGACCTTATGGTCTACTATAAGCTGAACATATTTCCCAAGAAACGAACAATAACCAATAACCAAGGTGGAATTCTGCATTCCCTGTCCGATTTCCTTATACCCTTTTTACTGGGCATTTTTAATGCTCTTATGTTATCTGATCAACAGAGAACATAGCTTCATTCCATTCCTTCATTCATGGTAGAACAAAAGCAAATTAGAATTGACATGTTTAATTATAACAAAGTACTGATTTTGTTTGATGGAATAGTAAGTGCCCGGATGTTTGTAGCATTAAAGTGACATGACGCTGCTTGGATTGATCCTAGTCAGGAAGTATGAGTTCCCAGAAACTAATGAGAATCAAACTTGCCATTATTGAAAAATAACATGTTAAATGTGTACACTATTAAATAGATAAAACTATAGCCTATTTATAAGACACAGAATCAGTAAATTATGACAGAAATATTTTTGTATGAAAGGTTATGAAGGTCCCCGATTTGGTCGTCGAAAAAGAATCCTTCAAAAATGAAAGGGGGTAGTGTTGTAAAAGGAAATATTATTTGCCCAAACTCAAGGGATATTGAATCCAAAATACTTCATAAAATATCTGAACATGTCATTAATAAGGTTTAAACAACTTTCACTTTAGTAAATTTTAAAAGCCCTTAGCCATTAGGAAACTCTTATTGTATGCCTAAAATAACATTTTGTAAGTCAAAAATACCAAAACTTTACCTATTTTGGGATCATATCAAGAATATTGTCGCATTAGGGCCAACTTAATTTATGAAGTGCCTAGCAATTTAACTATTTGTACATTTTGAATTGACATATGGAGAATATAAATAACTACCAAACAGTGCCCAACACTGCTTCTCCTAAATCTTCATAATGTATTTTGAAACGCAAGTCCCTAATTTGCTGGTAGTAATTTGCTGCACCCCAAGTATAAATTGCAGCTCCAGTTAGGTCAGAACAAACATATTCTCGTTGAGTTTGCATTCTTGTCAATAAATTGGCTCAAGTGTCAATTATGAACTATCTCTTAATAATTTCGAGTTACATAAATTGTCGGCATAAGGCATTGCGTGCAAAACTTGCACATTTACGACTTATGGGTCAAACTTCCGGTTGTCATGACAACCATTGCATTGTCAACTAAATCATTGGCAAATCATATAATGAACAGTGTATATCTAACTTATACAAATGAACAGTAACAGTTGTTTGTTTTTTAAATAAAATATTTACACCATTTTGAAAATACCCTAATCTTTCTCAAAAATTTATGAGAACACTGTATATTAAACAGCCAACATACCCATAACATGAATGGGCTTCCCACATACATCCAAGGAAACACTGCTTACAGTTTCCATGTTCGTTAGATAAATAAAGCTTCTCCCCAGAGAGACTTTCTAAATAATGTTTAAATGTAGACATATTCCTTTTGGAATGGTATAGTTTGTATTTTGACCGACATCATCTGATGAATAGATTGAAACCTACATTCTGTATTGATATCCTAGATCTGTTCACGACAAACCACCTATCTAAATCTTCTGTGAATATGATTTTATTATCATTAATGCGTGAAGTGGGAACATTAAACATGTATAATCACACTATGCGGACATCACTACCTTAAATTAATTTATTCTGGCAAGTTTCCAAATTCCTTTATATAAATGACCGTCGAGTCTAAAATTATGCGTCTCATAAAACGTTCATATCAGCAATTTGACATCATTTAGATCTAAATTTAGGCTTTTAAGAGTAATTTGTCCATTTCAATGTGACCATTTTATTCACAAATTACTGTACTTTGTCCCGAATATAAAACGTTAATACAATTTTGTTACAGTAGAATAGTCTCCGATGAATAGTCATTCGGGTTAACTACATTGCACCGTCCTTGTTGAATAATAAAAGAATGCAATGAATGTCATTGTTCGACTGTCTTTTCCTGTGTAACTGTACAGTGTACTGAAGTATGTTCTCTCAGTGATATTACTCATTCATAATGTTGACACGTATAGCATAGATACTAGTGGAATCTAAAACTTCCACATCATGGTACAATTCAGTGACCTTAGAAAAATCAACATATTGCCTTATTGCTTTTAACTACTTTTAATGTTAATGGGGTCCAACCTGATCGCTAATTGACTACATGCATCCTGCGGAACTGGCTCTATGGTCATGACGTTTGTAATTCACATTATCCAGAACCCTTCTGGTTGACTAATTTCCTTGTTACACACTAGGCACATTCTTATTGTATAAGTTGTATACACCTAATGATGTACAAGGTGACCACCAGTTACAGAATACTGGCTTGTAAACACATTTGAATCTTAAAGGGTATCAAATCTGTATCGAATTGTTAAATCGGTTCTCAACAATTTACCAAATAGAAGGTATTAAACAGTCACATCATTATGCGATCGTCATGACTTCCTATGTACACTTAAAGGGACCAAACTATACAGTTGGTAAATTGCAAACTTTTTCACAAAGCTCTCTTAATATCGCATTTATTTGGCATGACCGACCTAATACATTTATGTAAGAATCTGAACTTATTCATCTAGAAGAAAAATAATCGCATAACGTCTGTTTATTACCCTTTAAACACCTTGCACCTTGCCTGACTAACGCAATAAAGTATACATTTAACGTTGTTCTATGGCGTAGTAGTATAAATATGCCGAGAAAAGCAGTAACCTAATAAACTGACGATAAAATAGCGCCTTTGATAATGCAAGTTGTAATAAAACTTTATGTATTCGTAAAACACAGTTTTGTGATTAAAATCTAAAATATTGTAACAAGACGTGTTTTTATTATCGACATTGAGTTTATTTCCTTTAACAAATTGTAATATAAAGATGAACACTCGTACTTATGATCATTGATTATTGTACTCTAATATCTTTATAAAACGATAATACAATTTATTTACTGAGGAATGGTCGCCTCAAGGACAGTTGTCGGGCCTAATTGTATTTTACCGTCTTGTGAGTCACGAACAAGACACAATTGTACTAGAATTACAAGCAATTATTCGTCTGTTATAACTACTAGTTTGATGTTCCTTTTGAACGTTGTATTTTGTTCCGCCTGAACTAGGGCAAAAATGACCTCCCTCCATTTTATAAAAGTGTATTTACTTATGAACCAAAATGAATATTCTATCACGGGAGTCTGTATATGTTTTATCCATATACACATATATTCATTATAGATAATTTGCCAGATTAAAATGCGTCCTTCATTTAGCTGTTAAACGTATATCCCACGTATGTTAAACAACCTGATCGTAAGAATCTTCATGATTTTTTTTCATGTTTTATATGACGCTATCAAATACCGACACATAGATCAGCTAAAGGGATACGTTTTATTAGTCTGTTCGGATATGTTACGTGCTAGTTTTGGGTGCTTTTACCAAGATCAAATTTTATTATTGCAAGTCTTATTGCAAGTATTGCAAGTCACTTTAACGTAATTGTGCGATAGATGATGTGTATGTTCAAATGACAGTCCAAATGTCTCTACCATAAAGAATAGTTCACTAACTTGTATACGTGTATGATCGAAAAGATGAACTATAGAAACAACAAATGGTATAACTGAACGAAAATCTCACTTATATTAAAGCTAACTTCGAGATATCTGATTGGATTCTTCGGTAAAAAATGAAACAACACACCTTCGGAAAATTTGAATGATATGCAATATGTTTGTTACTCAGTCCGAACATCAGTTTGGCACCTTCCATCCGGAGAATAAATCTCGGGTCGTCTCTCAAATGCTTAGTTATCAAAATATGACGCATACGAACACTAAACCGTGATTAATATACTGGTATATCCATTAATACTGATTTTGTTTTTGGAAGAAGAGCTTACTATGTATGTATTGCCGTTATTTGCCTAATTACTGTAGGCGGATGATAGTTTATTATGATGTTTATTTATTGATGTTCAACCCATCAATTGTGTTTGCCATTTTGGAACATGTATTACTGCATTGATTACCAAGCTAATTGTGATTTAACGTGACACATTGTTGTTACGCAAGAGAGTTTGAGTAGTTATAAAGGATACTGTAAACTCATTTATTTTCGTGGGGGATTTATTCCATGGATTTCGAGGTTCACCTTCATCCACGAAATCAAATCCCATCGAAAAATGATTTTGATTCTTATTAATTTAAGTAAAATGATTTTACTGCATTTTGTCTGTATAGTTATTTCATATAATTGGATAAGTCGGAAACTACCACCATCCTTGTAGACGATAAGAACAATGTACATTTAATATACCAGCGGGGAAATGTTTTAAACTTATAGCAATTTTCTCAACTTTAATAAACTGAATAACTAAACAGTTCTAAATGTTGAATGCATTTGTCATCAAGATAAAGTATCTTGTACCATGTTCTCGTATTTGTCATTTAAACCAATAGTACAGATAAACTGATATTTGACATTAATGTTCACTTCAATGTGGAGGAGTGTTACGTACGACCCCTAGATAGCTATCTCCAATGTCAAGGTCAAAAGTTAATGTCAAAGACCAAGTTGAAGTTTGAGGTGAAATGCGATAGGGAATGGATTTCATGTTTGAATTATAAACGTTTTTTAAAAGATACAATGAATAACAAAGTCAAAGTGGTCATTGATTCAAAGTATCATACCTGAGTGTACATTGAGGGCAAGTATTTGAATTTGTGCTCTCCAGCAAATATGTGGAATTACAAAATGTAGTTAGCGCCAAAATCTGATGTATGAATATTAAATATACAATAGACCTGATGTACGATATAATTAGAGTGCTTAGTATTACAAGTAGTATTGTAAAGTATGTAAATACTTACCTATACAGTTGAATATAATAATATATGTAATTTCAGTCACAATTACAGCGAATAGCTAATGCTGCTCACAGGCACACAGTTTCATACATTTTATAAACTTGCATGAAAAATGTTTTTCTTTTCTTATTACCGTGCCGGTGGTAAGAAAGATAAAACAATGGCTATGTAAGTTTATTAAATCGATGAAACCGTGTGCCTATGACGCTGTTTGTAGTAATCACATGCTCTGTGACCATCTTGGATCCTAATTTGGTTTTAGCATGTGTATGTCAACTACATGTCATAATATGTTTTGTTTTGTTTTCACCAAAAAGTTCGAAAAGTTCATGCTAAGAATCTTAATATTTTCCTGCCTTGATTACAAAACTTAGAAAATACCTGTAGATTGGGTATTACATATTTGAACGTCATCAGCACAAAACGTCATGGTAATAATGTAACATCGATAACGATAATTTCAGACAAAATTCATTTAATGATTCTACCTGGAACCAAACAAAGAAAGTGACATACGCCGGTTTGAGACATGCATTACTTTGTCTCATTAGTATAAGTGGATTTGAACTCAGTAGCTAAACGGAATATTTACGGTACCAAATATATAGATTAAAGTGCTTAAACGTGCATTACAATTATACCTAAATACACACCTATACAAAATTCGCTAGACAAAGTTTGCAATGTTACTGTTTATTGTAAAAAATAAGAACCAATGGAAATGAGGACTTAAAAAAGGGAAGTACGTATGAAGTATTACCTGGAGCATCACTTTGAGAGCCGATATAGCTTCAATGTACACTTGCACCAGGTTCATCTTTGTACAAATGAAATTAAGAATTGATCCAAGTTTGTTTAACAAATTTTTCTATAACTAACTTTCAAGAAGTTTTCCCATGAAAATTCACAAACTAAACATTAACTGCAAATTATCCTGATAACTCTAGAAATTGTCTGGTAATATATTTAAGTTACCACATCATATGGGATTTAAGCAAGCTTTAAGCTTGTAAAACATGTCCTAAGGGTGTGCTTTTATAATTAATCCAATGAAAGTTGGTGTTATATGAGAGAGCAGGAAATTAGACAGACTTGGAACTTGACAGCCAAGGTTCAATAAAGGCCCACTGATATGGTTACTAACTAATAATAAAATTGAAATGTTCAACTCGTGCGTATAAACTAAAAATTCCAATGTAATAATATTAAATCCGGTAATTCCACATGCGTTGGAAAATAAGTCAACAACTTCCACTAAATAATATTCTAAATGTTCTACATGTGAGGTTAAATAAGAACCATGATTACTCTATAGAATCAATATGATTATAATATAACTTCAATTCTGAGAGCAAATATCCACGAGATTAAATGTATGAGGGGTGATCAATAAACACTGCCCAAAACACTAAGCCATTCCCATAAGTGTGTATATTTTCAATGCGTGTACTCTCATGAAATTGATATTGTCATGAAACTTAATATTATATATGTAGCTTGCGTATGGATGTTAGGATGTCACCTATGATTGAAAGTTGGGTAGCTGCAGGACCTATGAAAGTGGTAGGCGTGGCACCGTCATGATGGTCTGATTACAGTGTCGTCAACTTTCACACTGTGAGATTCTTGGCTGTATTGGCATTCCATTTTGGAACAAACAGCATTATTTTTGTTTTATCAGCATTTAGTTTTAGCAAATTGTCTTTCATCCAGTGTAAGATATTCTTCAGACACGCTTCAATTCTTTGCAGTGTTTCATCCGACGAGACGCATTCTTTTGGTTTGATTGTGATACTGCTGTGTTTACTGTTTCTTCATGTGAGAAGGTTATCCATCAAAGGTACAAAATAACTAGTTAGTCGAGTCATCTTATACCACAAACATATATACAAATAGAAACACACAAGGACCCCCTATAATTTACCGTATTAAAACTAATGGTTCGCCAATAGACTGACATACCGAGGTGTAACAGTGTCACCTTTAAGGAAACCCCTAGTTTCACAGAATTTAGGAAAAAATCACCCGCATAAACACCCTTATTTAACTGTCGACTTTGTCATGGATTGTTTGAAGTCAGCTTTATACGGCTTTGGTATTGGCCATGAGACGGAATGTCATGCGCAAACCACATGTTTTATGTTCCTTATATAATTATCTCAAGGTAAAAGAGTCTAATTGAAGTTTTCCAGACCACAACCTTTACATGCATCGACCAATATGTTTGATATTTGGCATGGATGTTTATGAGTGTCATACATAAACCCCTGTTTCATATCTAAAATGTACAGTCGGAGGTTAAAGATCGAATTAATTGAAGTTTGTCCGGGTCGTGCCGTGTCCGGGACATGTACTGATTTATCTAGCTTATATTTGTCATAAATGTTGATAAAATATTCCTCCACGGGAAGGTTTCATCGGCCAATCCTTTGCACCTATCTCAAATGTCAATACCTTTGTACGGAGAAACATTTCTTCTTTATACGTGGCGTGATTATGTGGATTTGGATGCTTAGTTAACTTTAGAATTTTTGCTATTGGTCCCTTTTCTCTATAAGAGGCATTGATTTAAATATACTTGTTTTATGCTAATTGTACATGTATTATTAAAGATTATCCAGGGTTCCATCAAGTACAAGAATATCGAGCACCAAGCACATGTAGATGATGCGCCTGTTGTTTATTGTATTCTATTTTGACTATTTCATGTACTAAATATGGTTGCTGCAGAGTAGGTACAACATTGATGTAAGACAGAAATAAGTACAGTAAGGATAAACACATTTATTTTTATAATTCAAAGTGCAGTCGAGCGTCCAGTATTGACATTGAACACTCATTGTTTGTATACAAGGCTAGGGTTTTATCTCCAGCGAGCTGTATATCAAAATTAAAGTAGTAATCAGATGCAAATCATGGTAGATGTATATAATAATGAACAATGAAATTTTCAATAATACATGTATAAATGTCATACAAGTATTGTAAGAAAGTAACGAGGCAACTTTACTAAGAACAACACTGGTCGATGCTATACAATCTTTAAAAAGAACAAAATCATAGGCTAAAGCTGAACGGATTTATAATGCTCAAGCAAAATATTATACACAAATAAAATATTTGTATTTGGGGCCTGCCAAGGTGAACACCAGTCTGACAAATTCTTTGTAGTTTACCTAGCTCCTAATGCCATTCGGCAGAATGTTCCATAACCTGACGGCCTCAAATCTACATCATGTTTGCCATACGTTACCGTCTTAACACTTAGTGTATTTAGATATCAGAATTTCTAAGGAGAATCGTTAATAGTGACAAGTGGAATCTAGTTTTCTGGGGATATACAAATGGATGATATTGAAAGATTCAAATGCTATGGTTCTTAGTATGTTTAGGTGAATAGTTGTCATTTTTTGTTGTGTTTCGTAAGAGGCGTTATGATCATGGAGGAAAAGTGTAGGAGTTCTGTGTGGTAGTTTTCCATTCTGTATATGTTACTTTTGCTACACAAGTGCCAAATGAGGGGGTCAGTAATTGATTTGAAGGTTTTAATTAAGACGAGTCTTGTATCTAATTATTAAATTGACTAAGTCTGAGGAGAACGTTCAATTGTCTGGCTTGATTTACATTATGTAAGTTACTTGTCCCGTATTTAAAATTAACGTCAGTTGTTGTTCAACAAACACATCAGTTTTCCTATTTCCCTTTAATTTGTGATAAACTTTTCCCCACGAAATTTCGAATCATATCATATGTGTCCATATCCAGCGAACAGACGATGCGCAGTTGCATCTTCCTTGGAAAGAAATACAAATGTACATCACAACACTCTTTTTATGCGCAAGAAATATATTAAATTACTTCATACAATCCGCAATCAACTTCATTTAAGACAAGTTGTATAACATCACTGCGAAGTTATTTTTTAACATCTGGATCGTGCTTTGGCAGACGGTTAATGTCACCAGTGCCCAATTTCGAACTATAAATCACAGTCAGACAGCAACGACATCTTGTAATGAATCACCTTCACACATTAACATAGTTACAAAACTAGAGATATAACTGACGGTGATGAATTACCTCAGATAATGTCAAACACAAATAAGTTAGCTTCAGAATATCTGAAATTCTTTCATTGTCTTACAGAGAAACAAAATAAACTAAACTATGAGTAAATATACAGTATATGAACAAAGGAGCAATGTTAAACTCAATCCGTGCATGAATAACCTGGTACTGCCTTCCTTTTCAATGTGTCACTATCTATTTTGATGTAACCATCATGCCGCTATTATATTGTACTTTATGTTAATTTCTCATAAATTGATCGCTCGAAGGCTTGCTTCACATACTGCCTGCGAATGTATTTACCAGCTTCCGTTAATGTGTTTTGCAAAAATGACATTATCGTTTTAATGGCAACAACCCATCCAAACAGTACTTTGTTTAATGTCACAGTAACTTTAAACAGAAAGTTCGTGATTGCCGTTAATCAAGTACTGTACTTTGTTCAGTATAATAGGTTATTAATGCCATTAGAAAAACATTCGTACACAATAACGTGTCGTCCAGCGAAGAATTTAGTCAATTTTAACCAACAATTTGCACACAATCCGCCATTATCATTTGTTACAATTGACGATGTGTGTAATTAAGTTATGTGACTAATTCTTTCAGGAGGAAAAATAAACTGAACGTACAAACATTGTTAATGGCGTAGATTTCATCTCGGTGTCGTCTTAACCCATTTTCCATTTTTGTCGTCTTTTTTTCGAAATCTTTCCACGTCTATTTCAGAACTTAGATGGCAATACATTTACAGGTGACCTTCGTGAATAAGTTAGACCCACATGAAGGGCGTGTACATTTATTTAATGCAAGTATATAACTTATCTGTGCCCAAACATTTTGCCCGTACCGTGATAGTAACCAGTCATTCCGTCTGCCTGTATGCTGTCAGCCGATCCGTCATGTTTAATAGCTTTTAAGGTATCGATTTCGAACTAAGCATTATAATAAGGTCACATCACCAATACATCAGTGCAATTCAGGTAACCTTCAACTTATATTTTATATTTGTTCTCAATCTTCTGCAAAACCGTTGAATATTTAAATAAAACTTGCTGTAACTTTAGTTGTTACAATTAACTTATGACCCTTTTTGGTCTTCTAAACATTGTCCGTACGTTGTCAATAAGGTATACTCAATTAATACTTATTGTACTTTTTGACAGTGTAATAAAACATCACCCGGTACCAAATGCGCCTGAAAACCTTTAAAGTTCTCCTTTACCAAATTTACGCATGAAAACGTTTAGAGTTCTCTTTAACCAAATATAGGCATGAAAACCTGTATTGTTCTCCTTACCAAATGTATTTGAATTCCTTTTAGAGCTCTCCTTTACCAAATGTAAACAGGAAAGTTTTAGCGTTATCCTCTACCAAATATTGGCAAGAATCTATAATTGTAGACGATGAATGAATATGGCCTTCTTGAAGAGAACATGAAATTGATGGTCTGTAATGTGAACAGTATGAAGTTAATAAGGTAATATTAGTTAAGTATTGAAGTCTAGAGGGAAATGTAACGTGAGAGAATGAGGTATTGGTTTCATTGTGATGATTTATCTTGTAAGTTACGTTACCATCTAAACTTCTATTATAAAATAAAATTCATTATTCCGATCAACGTTTACAAACACCTCGAGTGTTACATAGCAGGACCACATATCATAGTTACCGACCATAAGAACACTGTTCAGTATGGTTTGACTCGCTATATCATAGAGAAAGTGAAGAACAATTATGTTAGTGTGATAACTCCGATACCTGAGAGAGTGAGAGAGCGATAGAACTAACCTATCTGATGTTCCGTGACTTATATAAATATATTACCAACACATTCTCATAATTATCGTCTATGCATAATGTCTAATATGGAACTACCATTACACGTTATAATACAGTTTGTACGTCACTCAAATATTCTAAGAAAACATATTTGCGTTATCAAAATACTTGGTGTGGCTTAAAACAGCATGGTATTTATTTGCCAGGCATGTCCCTGATCTACCATACAGAACTTCATATATACGTTTCATATTGAACTACTCAACATGTATGAGCATGTTCAAAATAAATTCCAACCACAAGCATATTATATAAAATCTGGGGACGTTTTTCGCACGCCAAACGTATAGGCCTACACGTATACAAAAGATCGCCTTTCTGTGGTTCAATTTTGGTTTGCTTTGTTTCATTCATTGGTAAGATACTTGCACAGTTCGCACTAAGCTTATACACATTTTCAAAACTTAACTGACAATCAGGATTAAATATATACATGTGGCACTTTGCGAGATATATTGACATCGTATCTGGTTGTATTGGTTGTTTTGCAATTCCATA
Source organism: Spisula subtruncata (assembly GCA_963678985.1). Lineage (NCBI taxonomy): Eukaryota > Metazoa > Mollusca > Bivalvia > Venerida > Mactridae > Spisula > Spisula subtruncata. The sequence goes on along the minus strand of OY787672.1, from coordinate 20,731,710 downwards.
TTTATTCATTTATCAGCAGGTTGTAGATTCATCTTATCTACTGTGTCATGAACTGCAGGGGTTCATTTTTCTCGTCGTAAAAGGCATATGTTCAGGTTAGGTGTTTCCCATAGTGAGGATTGGGTGTTTCGAACAAACAGCTTTTCTGTTGTGTATTATATTGTGATTGAGTCGCAAATGCGTACCGGTAGTACAAAAGGGTTAAATGCAAAGTAAGTCAAATATACTTTTATGAAACTCCGGATACCTGCGAAGAACAAATTTATTAACCATCTGTGAACTTTTGAAACGGATGTGTTGATCATGTGATTGAGTCGTTAATGCGTACCGGTAGTACAAAAGGGTTAAATGCAAAGTAAGTCTAATATACTTTTATGAAATTCCGGATACCTGCGAAGAACAAATTTATTTACCATCTGTGAACTTTTGAAACGGATGTGTTGATCACTGTTGATGTTGTGAGCAAAGTACACGATTTAATTGGACAACCCTCCTTGATATTTCAAAATATATTCGTGCCAAAATAGTGAGCAGGAGCACATAATAAAAACATTTTAAGTGTAATTTGACATGAAAACAGTTACACATACTATTATAAGGAATGCTTTTAAATATTCCAGTTTCAAGATTAAAAAAACAACATGTGTTCTTGTTACAATATAAGGAGGATAACAATTACACGATAAATTGTTTGGATACTGGAGGATTTTTCTGAATTATTGTCACCACAGTTAAACTGATTGATGGGTAGTAGTTAATTGTATAAACGTCTAATGGAAATATTGAACACTGTAATTGTACACCAATGTGTCGCAATGAGACAACAGCGGATGCTATCCAATTGAATCAGAGACGCTGTTTGTTTATTGTACAGATGCACACGTGATCAATTACAAATTGCAATCGTAAACGCAGCATTATTTGGTGTCCAAGTGCTATATGGGAATTTAATGTTAGCGTGTTGTTTAAGACTTCAGGTCATAATTAGAATACCAACTGATCTCGAGATGTTATTTAGGTATCGGTCATGACACACGGGGAATTTAGAGAGTAAAGTACAGGCAATTGTTTTGTATGCGCTCATGTAGAGACATCTGACATAAGGTATCATAATATTATTCTACTTAATTTAGGTATTCATGATACCTCATTATACTCTGGCCGCCCCAATGCGTTTCATTCGGTTTCGCGAGATCACCGTTAGTTAGTAATTTATATGTAAACTTGGGTAAGCCTGTATTTTTGAGGCGGGGACATGGGACTTTTAATCATGGGTTGATTTATATGTGAACATTGCTCACTTCAGTTATGTTGTGGTGTTACTGCTTTTTGTGTTCGGCTGGTTAAGTTGAATGCTACCTTCCCTGTCCGATTTCCTCATACCTTTCTTGCTCCAATATTGGAAGAATATGGGAGCTATTGCAGTCACCCGAGCGTCGACTCATACAAAAACTTAGACACTATCAAAGAATGTTATAGAGAATAGTGTAGCGCGCTGTCCGTTGACAGCGCTTCTAAACACAATTGTTGAGTTACCCATCCAATGCTGAACCAGTACAATACTTGACCAATATTATGTTGTTGTAATTGTATTGGATATATATTGAAGTTGTTGTAAATTATATATGCCACCATACCAAAGGTCAAATAATTCACTTAGTACTTGTGTAATGTGCAGCTAGTCCGTAGAAATTATCAGTGAAGTTCCCAGTACGTTGAAAATAAAAAAAACATGCATCGCTGCCAAAGGTATTGAAATCAATAAATGTGACATAAAAAATACTACGTGGAGAAATTGTTTTACTATATATCGAAGCAATCTTGTGTCTTAGAGAATGCCATTATAGGTTAAGGTATGCTATTTTAGAAAAGTTTACAAGGATAGGGAAAAGCTTGAGTTTGTTCAGCTCTTTGTGGTTCGCGGCCGTTTTCATGAAAAAGCATTGGGTTTGTTATAATGGAAATACGCACGTCAAAATCAATATCAAAATGACGAAATTAAAGGTTATGGTCTAGGTACAAACCGTTTCAAATACGATTTTCAACAAATAAGTGTTTCGTATCGTTTCTAGTGACTGTTCCATAAACATAGTAGTGTTTCATTCAGACGCAGCTTCAAAATACCGTATACAACGCAAAATAAAAAAAACTTAAGAATAAAACTTTGATATACGTATATTAGAACCAAACACCGGATGTGGAAGTCTTTTCATGCTTTAAAAATATAATTTACCATCTGGTTGGTACTAATACATCGATTTAAGAAGGGAAAAGGAAACATAATTATTTCGAGTTTTGTACCCCCAAAACGCCAATAAAAACACCCGTAAGGTATTGGCTACCATGATGGAATATATTTCTTGATATATACTTCTTTACGCAATATAGTTGTTTTATTCGATTTCAGTGTTAGAATTATAACATATTGAGGTTTTGTTCACAAATAAGGTTAACACCTCTTGTACAAGTGAACAACTGACTGATGTTTATGTGTAATACAGCTTATGCTCTTCGTTTTAATAGACTAACACTTATAGAAGGGAAGTGTCCAGTCAGAAATTAAGTTTTCATCTCTCAAGCCGGAGATCGGACATTAATTGATAGCTTTCCAAATGTCCAAGATGAATTATTAATAGATAATGAAGCTACTAACTTTATTAGATTAGAATGAGCATGTGTGAATATCGGTGCTTACTTCGTACGTTGATAATAATAAAACAAGCGTCTGCATTTATTGATTGTCCTTACTATTTGACGTTAGACATTTCTAGGTGGTAGTCTCAAGTAGTTTACCAGTTGTGTCAATGCATCATTGCTCATGTGTGTTACTCCATTAAAATCAATTGTTTGTTATTATTCGTTAACATATACAGGTATATAAATACATTGTATTCCATGCCGAACATAATTGTATATTGGTTTGATCCGTTAGGGTTACCTGTGTTATGCCAAGACAGCAACACGTTACATTTAAACATTTAAGGTCCCTCATGTTGTACAATTGTTAGTAAACATATTTCTCGTATTTGTTAACAAAATGTGTGGTTAATACGAATGTACTACAATAGTAGTGTACTACAATACATGCTACTACAAATAGTGCTTCTGCGAACGAGACCTTAAAGCAAATGTCGGCGTTTTCTCAGGAGGTTTGCTCCTCTTGGGAGCATTAGGCTGCTGATTAATTACTTGTATCTGACCAGATATTAATGGCCGTTCTGTATGATGATATAACGCAAAAAGATCTGGTATCGATGGAAATCGTAGTATGTTTACTTTAAATACCTTGGAGAAAAATAAATATACCCGCAATGAATCCTACAATCATGTACTGATATTATAACTACATGCTACATATACGCATACACAGCGTTGGTGCTAACAGAAAGAAAGTATAATCATGTATTCATAAATGAGAGAAATGATATTCGTAAGAAGTAAACGTACGTCGGGTTATCCAAAAGTTCGTGGACTTTTGCTCTTATTCAAAAACCATTTAACTTAAAGCTACGAATCTAAGGTCCCTGTAACATTGATTGATATTGTACAAGAATACCAAATATCATACGGATATGATTAAAAATATGGTAAATATAGCATTTGTAAGCATGCGTGGTAGGCATACCCGGCGCACGCTCAGAAATGACGTACGACGTCGCCCTCTCGACTAAATAATTTCATGAAGCTCTTAAACACTGTAAAGCGGTTGTTCTTCGTTTCCCGTAATCAGCTGTATGCTTAGAATATGCAAACACACTCGTTCTGTCGATGCGGATTGAATTGTGTCTTTTTTATTTCTACAAGCGGATTTTATTTCTCTAATACCTAGACTGGTCGATTCTAACCAACACAACGCTCATTCGTTGAACGTCGGTTTTGTGCCTATTAACCTGCATCGTCTGTCACGTCACCCTGACTTTCTGTTAACTATTTATTCCATTTAAAAACAATTGAATACAATGCAGAAGGCTTCATACATAATGTGCCAAACAATTATTGTCTTCCTCGCGGGTTCCGATAGCTGTATAAATAATTAATTATTTTGCGACTGCTAACTGATATCTTGTGACGTCATATTTTACGTTGATTTTATATGACACCATTAACCACCATATTCATAAAATGGCTAATATACAAGATATAGCCTTTAAATTATACCAAAATATCGGTATGACATTACTCAACATGAGGAAGATTTTTTTGTATTTTTGAATAAAGAAACACCGTAACAATTGGCAATAACGTAACGCATTTTACTGGAAAAAATCTGCAGTGCGCCGCTATCACATTTTTGCGTTACTATGACAACGTGTTACTCTTGATACAAAGGGTATTTCATAAAACTATTTTAGGTTATTGTTTGTAATAGATTAACGTCACTGTATGGTAATTTTCATACTGATCTGACTTAAAATAAAAAACAAATAGAGCAAAAGTCCACGAACTTTTGGATAACCCTACGTATTTCCTGTTAATATGATATTCATGGTAGTTTTTTATTTCTTGTTGTGAGGCAACGATGCAATAAAAAAACCCGAACAGGTTTGTGAATAGTGTGAGGTGAAAACCCAAAACTATCAATCAGTTATTATCATACATCTGGTATATATTTTGCTTTTCGATCACATTTCATGTCCTTTGACACCTTCTATATAGAATAATCATTATAGACATGTGACAATGGATTCTTTTAGATTTGTTACACCAACTTCAACAAAAGCTTCCCCGAGACATCCCACGCGTATAGATGCTGCTTCTGCAAATCGGAAGTACATTATGGGACCGATATACAACGTCGGGGACACACTGCGAGTTCTCCCGATGTCTTCGTATTCCTCCACATATTACAAAATGTTTCACTGACCACAATGGATGGAGCCAAACCAAGTTCATGAATTTCGAAGAAATGATCTGTGTCACACTGTCGCAATGAATCTTATGTTGTCTTCTGAATACATTTAAGCCATGTCTAAATTGTGGGTTTTGAGAGACTATGAAGCATATGCCTACACCTTGTTGAAATAATGAAGCAATATAAATTGTTTACAGAATCATGTTGCCTGAAGTTTACGCCTTGTGTCTGGTTGTATTTCATCAGTATGAAAACGTCAACTATGCAACACTTCAATCCTATTTTCTTCTGTTCTAGTAAATTAATATTTCAGTTGGTGGCTGCAGTAAGCACGTGTTTGTGGTGTCACCAGTCTAAGATAAGACGTTTTTTTACATCTTGGTTGTTCCCCATTCTGAATTATTGATACGACAGCTGTACAGTGGATAGGTGGCAAAACTTGTCCCTAAAAAGCTTTTAGTTTTGTTCCAAACATTGTTTGATGTAATAATAGCCTTGTGATCAAAATGGGTATCTAATGATATCGCAACGAATCGAATCATCCAAACTTTTCGAAATGTAAAAGGCTTTCAAAACACTGATTAATATCCACAATTATGTTAGCATTATAGTGAAGACAAATATTATTTCTAACAGAATAAGTCTGTTCATCATCATGTAAGACATTACGTTTACATATACCGTTAACACGAACTACGTCCGTTATTGATTTCTGAATGCTGTATCATTGGAAGTCCTAATTGAAGGATGTTATTAGTTAGTTAGTGCCAGTGGTTGTAACCACGTTAAATGCTCACCGATGTATGTGATGGTAGTAAGTACACGAGCAGCTCAAGACTGACATAAAACCAAATATGAAAATGTGTGCAAGAAAAAAGGTATGAGAAAATCCGACAGGGAAGGTAGCACTCAACCCAACCAGCCGAGCACAGAAATCAGAAACACCACAACACAGCTTCCCTGAGCAGTGCTCACAGAAACCCATGCAAAACGGCGACCAAATGAGGCACAGCAACCCCGGGGCGTGACCTATGTTTAAACACTAAGGACAGTGACCTAACGTTATGCAACCTAAAGCGGCACAACTACGACTTGACCTAGTTATAATATGGGCAAAGTAGGAACGGGGCGGGAGATAACATTACATATTCCTAGCAACTACAATGAGCCATGCCCATATAAGCCGAGGAAACAACCAAAGATCCAAGTCCCCGCCGATAAAATGCAGGATGACCCACATTCACAAGGACATTATATAAAAGCGGTCATAGCCGAATGAAACAAAGCCAACACTCGACCAAGTACCAAAAAGGCCCCACCGAACGGCGAACCAACCACACAAACCTATGCCAAAGTTCATTTATAATCATAAATCCGTGTCTACAGATGTCTTCGCGTCAGTAAGACACAGTATTTTAAACATAACAATTGTCTCACTTTTTGTGAAGTTTACATCATATTCAACATTCATTTCGAATTCAAACTGGATGTCCAAATCGAAACTCACAAAATTAATTAAAAATAACCTTTGAATGTCATCTTGGATCTCAAAATGAATTTTGAATATCGTGCAAACTTCACAAAGCTTAAAAAAGATTTAATATCTGATACATAAGTAATAGATAGGTATGCTAATATTGCTTTCACACTCTGTTAGGTCGGAAAATGCAACTACCTCCATTTTCTGCAAGGACTTTATTTCTTTAGAATGAAAGACTAACTGTATGGAATACATAAATAGGAGAACAAGTATTATTACATGCCAACAAAACGAATCTTAGTTGTTTACTAAAACGACCATGTCCAATTGGTGATATGCCGTTTCGTTCACTGAAGTCGTTTCATGAAATTTAACAATATTGGGCCAAACAGAAACCCGAGTCAAAGTGAATCATTGTATGTATTAAAACGTGTACCATTACACCTTCACAATTACACAGAAAATATCATAACATAACAAATATCAAGAAAAGATTGATTCAGTGAATTATTTATGCCACTACCCGTTTCTTAATTAAGGAAACGATTTGTATTCATGTATTCACTAATTACTATAACAGAGAGACTCAGTCGGTGATTATTGTTGACTTTTTACTACGTCTATCTGAGTTCAAATTGATAAATCATTAACTGAAATAGAGAGACTAAAAACAAGAATGACATTGGGTTTGACAGGTAATTAAGTATACTGGCTCTAAGTGGGTTTACTTTCATGTTTTCTCTAGTAACATTATCTTCTGTGGGGCCAATTTTAGTGGAGTTCATTGCTGAATGCTTGTCATGCCAGTTAAAATAGCAGGGCAATCGAAATAATAGTGTTAAATTTATTTATGGCTTTCAAATATAGTCCCGTTTACAGTGGTTTTCGTTGTCTGGGCGGCCATAAGACCAGCGGGTCTCTATATTTTTGCGATAATTTATTCCCAGATCAGAGTACAAAATGCGATTTCTATAAGTTTTATATTTTTTGTTGTATATATTATATATATTGTACTATATGTCTTATAGTTTACTGGCTTTGATAAAAATCTTTTTTCAACATATACATTGTGTTTGTTATAAGTTTGTCCTATAAGCTACTCAAACAACTTTACATGAAAAAAATATTTTAGTGCCATAAATACATTTTTGTCTTAAAATAATTTATGGATGATTTTCTTTTGACATTTCGGTCAATTTAATCCGGCCTGTCCGGTCAGTACGGAATTCGTAGCGTAGAAAAGCACACACGTTACGTTGTAACTCTACCTTGGAACTACACTTCCCCGTCGTTTATGCAAATACTCTACTCTTGTTTTCTGACACAACTTCCCTTAAGGATACCCGAGCACTATAGAATGTATCTCAGTCAATTACATGTTGATATATGTATGTAGTTAATGTACAATATCAACCTTTAATTCTGTGGCTGGTTGACATGATCGAGTATAGAATGTCTATACAATTTGCCATAGAGAGAGGTGTTCAATTTAAACTTAAGCTTAAAATGGTCCGTACTGTCACGTATACTGACCTCTACAAAACCAGAAGGTAAATCAGGGCCTTTGCTAGGCTCCAAAAGAAAAGAGTCAAAAGGACTTCTGACTCTCAATTTTCAAGAGTCATCAAATTATTGCAAGAAAATTTGTATTTTATAGTATAGTTAATTTAACTCTTCACCTTAAATGAACAAGAGTCAAAATAGGCTCTTTTGTGAAAATCAAGAGTCAAAATGCAGTTTCAAAAGTCAAATGAAAGCCCTGTTAACTCATACAAAGTGGGACAGTAACTTGAGGTGCGGCGGTTGTGGTGATAATATTGTTGCATTCAGTGTGATAATAGAGTTGTCGGAATGGTGATTTGTATTGTAATTGATTTATTGAAGTTCAGTGTTTTATTTTGTGAACATCGAATCCATTTAAACAAGGAATTAAATTAATGTGCACTAATAATGTAATTACTGGAACGTTTAATCTCTATAGGTAAAGAACCACTAAATGCCTCCGCGGACCAAGTGGTGATACACTCAAGTAGTCCTTAAAAAAACTTTGGTTTGCCTGTAAATGGAGATATTTCTTGACAAATGTGGAGTTGAATGATGAAATTGAGTTTAAATGGTTGGTAAATATGCATATGGTGTAGTAAAACTGTAATATTTGTATTATTCCACTATTTTGTTCTTGATACCAAAGTGAAAGTAGACTAGGCTAACACCCAGAACTCATAAATCCGGACATGCGTAAAAACGGATAGACCGTGTTTGAAGGACAAAAACTTTCTTAGAAGATACATGACCCCCCTTTTTTATTTCATTATTTTGAAGCTTAAATGCCCCTCTTTACAATGATATATGTGTTCCAGGTGGCCATAGACTAAAAAAAGTTGAAAATTGGGGCCTACTATGGCCAATTTACATTGAGCTATAGAGCAAATCTATTTGGTGGTTTCTAACCTAAAGAAGGGCAAAATTCTAGTAAATTCATGTTTTCATTTTTTTGCATTCAAATGTATGGAAATGCATCCCAGATAGGGTTTTGACCACTTTTATCTGTTTAAATTGTCTAAAAAAGTGAAAATTTGGATTTTTATCATGAAAATCTAGAAAATTTCAGATTTTTTTCTTCTAAAATTGACATTTTTATGCCAAAATTGACCTTATTTTAGTGTCAGACAGAAGTAATTGTGATTAAATATGAAAAATAGACACATTATTAGGCATCTAAAGCATAATTAGTGTTCAGAGAAATAGTTTTTCACAAATACAACCCAATTTAAAATCACTATTCATAATATTTTGCAGGTGCTGGCCAAAGTTCTCCTTATAGGCGCATATGCGTGTTTGTCATTTTTTTCTAGAATTCATGCACAATTTGTCTAGAATGGATTGTTGTGTGCTGCATACACATAGTAGTATTGAAAAAAGTGCAAAAATCACTTTAATAAGTAAAACTAGGCTGTCTTAAGGTAAAGAACCACTAAATGCCTCCGCGGACCAAGTGGTGATACACTCAAGTAGTCCTTAAAAAACTTTGGTTTGCCTGTAAATGGAGATATTTCTTGACAAATGTGGAGTTGAATGATGAAATTGAGTTTAAATGGTTGGTAAATATGCATATGGTGTAGTAAAACTGTAATATTTGTATTATTCCACTATTTTGTTCTTGATACCAAAGTGAAAGTAGACTAGGCTAACACCCAGAACTCATAAATCCGGACATGCGTAAAAACGGATAGACCGTGTTTGAAGGACAAAAACTTTCTTAGAAGATACATGACCCCCCTTTTTTATTTCATTATTTTGAAGCTTAAATGCCCCTCTTTACAATGATATATGTGGTCCAGGTGGCCATAGACTAAAAAAAGTTGAAAATTGGGGCCTACTATGGCCAATTTACATTGAGCTATAGAGCAAATCTATTTGGTGGTTTCTAACCTATATCTGTAATTATAACGACTCTGCTTTCCACAATTCAACAATTAACTTTCGTCTACTTGATTTCATTATCGTATTTTTAGGTTACATTTCCATTTCTGTTGCTAATATCTTGATTCAACGCACTCAAAATAAAACATGTGTAAAAAGCATTTACGGGGTCTTATTTCAATAGGTGATTGAACATTAAATTTGAAATTTGTATACATCCATAACGACCATACGTTTACTATTTCAATTTACAAGCATTATTACACATAGTTACATGATTTGTAGAGTACTGGTCTAACATGAGAGCAATACTCGTCTGCTTCGAGTGAGGGATGTCCCGGGTACAATTCCAGGCCGCGTCATACCTAAAACGAAATAAAAAGCGGCAGGTAAAATTCCCTAGCTAGACACTTAGCATATAAGGGAATCTAGCTTATCTTCTCTCACACCATTGTCGCGAACATCAGGAATGTGCAGCTGTCGAGACTGATAAATATATGATGGACAATCTTGTTTCACAGTCGACTATAAATAAATTAGTATAAACTAACACACAATGTAAATAGTTTGTAATTAGTTAATGCTTTGATTATTCCAACACCTACTGCAAATTGGTCATAAAACACTAAATATATCGACGGCGCTAGATACATCACAGGTTCTGATGCTCCATTCGAATATTTTGTCTTAATTTTCTCATATAGTAAATAAGCCAGGCAAGCATTCTTTACACTGATGGAAAGCTCGACCTGTAAACAATATGTAGGATTTATTCATTCACCACTCACTTTGCAAAAACAGTACAAAACGATTAAATTAGCCATTGTGTTTGAACGAAAGGTAATGTATTTACTCCACTTGTCATCGAAGTCAAAATATTTATGCCGTATTTTTATGCCCTCGATTCGATATTATTCGATTTCTTGTTTTCTTAAAAAATATTGATTTTGTACTTACTTACTTTACTTACTAAGCCTCCGACTTCTAAGTATACATTATGAAAGTATACCGGGCATTCCCATCTGGTTTTCCAGACGTAAACAAAAATAAATTAATGACATTATGTTAAGTGTGACGTGTCGCTTCCAGTAAGCATTGTGAGCTATATGTGTACGAACTAATGTCACTCTCTCTCAAGAACTAGTTCTCGTTTATTGTGTAACCCAATCCCAAAATGTAGACATCGTATAGAGACATACCGTTGATTACATGTTTGACATTTAAACTATTCACGAGAAGTTTAATAACATTAACTTTCTTGTGAGGATGTATCGTTTGTGTTTTAAACATCAATTCAATACATCATAACAAGAAACAGATATTATACACATAAAATTAAATTAAATTGTTTCCTTCGGTTGGAGAATACTATTTTCCATTGTCATTCTTGTGAAGTTCGTTACATTCATATGGGAATAAAAGACATCGGTTACGACAATATAATTTGTACTTAAAATTGTTGAACATGCTTGTTGAAAACAAATGAGCGCACAGGGGAAAAACAATTATATTTGTCATCGAATTACATCACAAATATGCAATACTGCCGACGATACAATATAACTAAATTATGATAGAGTTTAAGCTTGTTACACAGGTCAATAAGATGTACGGTGATGTTAACATAATGTAGTAAACAATTACTTCATGCCAATGACATCAGAAATAGAAGGAAGGATTTGGATTTGTGTTTTCATGACGCTTCTCGTCGGCACTTTGATATAAACATTTACTAGATGCTATCAAAGCACAGTGTAATTAGACATGCATTTATATAATCAATTTAAAACTTTGAAAGGACCAGTTTTTAATTAACCACAATATCATTGTATCATTATATAATATTATTCCACTAAGATAGTTGACATTTCCTTCGTGGTACATGCTACGCCGTAGGAATAAGAAAATTGATAAGAAAATATAATGTATAAAAAATCCATCGTATTGATGGATAAATATTGTGTTACTTTCACGCGGATGCAGCTGATTTTAGTAGTTGGGGCAAATCACATTGGTGTATTCCTACCGTTATGTACACGAGGTATATTTACCGGAGACAAACGGAAATGACCGAGCTTTCACGATGAGCGAGACTTAGTCACCATTTTGATGTATGTGCTTGCGTGAATGGGATGGTGCGTCCGATTTTGTCCGGATAATAACTTTGTCTTGCCATGACCAAGCGTGTTTATATTGACATGAACGCAAAGTGTCATTCCCAACGTCTCGAGTCCTATATTAAAGGTCAATATCACAGTTGGAGGTCAAAGGTCCAATTGAAGTTTGGACCATTACCTTTTCATGCAAATACTAATATTGATAATATTTGCCATGAAGGTTAAACTTTCTGAGGAGGAGTATTATATAAACTCCTAGGTTTCTATCTCAAAGGTCAATGCCTCAGTTGGAGGTCAAAGGTAAAATATATTTAGGATATACCATTGTCATGCTACGACCGACCTTTCTAATATTTGGCATTGATGTTAATCTCTTTGGACCAAAGTGGCATGCACACCCTCAGGTTTCTATCTCAAAGGCCAAAGTCACAATTGGAGGTCAAAGGCGGAATTGAAGTTGGTCTGGCCTATAACTTTGTCATATACTTACCAATCTTGCTTATATTTTTCATGATAGTTAACCTCAATGAGATGGAGTACCATGTACAACACAAGCGTCCTATCTCAAAGTTCAATGTCACAGTTGAATTTTAAGGTCAAATTGAATTTTGCCAGGATCATTACTTTATCAGGCATTGCCCAACCTTTCTTGTTAGGCAAAAATTGTGACCTTAAAGACTACACAAAGTTTTCTAATATTTGACTCAGAGACCTATACTTTGACCACCGGTGATCCAATATTGAACTTTGCCTATATTATGTTGTAATGATCATTGTGATCAAGTTTCTTATAGATTTAGCCAAAATTGTTATTTACAGTGACTACACGAGCAAGTGTGGACGTACGGACAGACGGACCAAAAAATATCATAAAAGGTCCCCTGTCACTTTGTGACAGGCGTGCTAACACATATCGATGGCAAATCCGCGGAGTTTCAGTATTTTCAGTGATGGGATTTTACGTTGAGTTGTTTATAATCTATCAGTTCCGGATATGTTTCAGACCAATGAATAGAATAATAATCACGCCATGGCGGCAAATCATATTTTACACTATAGTGTCGTACAACGATGTTATTAATGTTATTCGTGAGCGCATCTTCCTTTAGGGAATTAAAAACAAAGTTTTGACAAGCAAGAAGAGCAAGTAATGATAACTGGTTTTCAGTAAAACCTCAGAACAAATAAATCACTGTTTAGACTATCCTTTAGCATTATAGCAAGCTTGTTCATACATACGAATAGAGAAATGAAACGGTACATGTTATTAGCCCTATGTGACACAGAACTTTTACGCATTTGATGCTTATTTACAAATAAGTGGGGAGGTGGCCTAGAGGTAGGGTGCGCGCTTTGGGGTCGGAAGTCTCAGGTTCGATTCCCCTCTGGACCACTTGTTAATTTCTCTGAGCAAGACACACATGCTCCACTCCACCAAGGTGTAAAATGGTTCATGTGAGGGCAGTGTCTATTCCTGGGCGCCGCAGATCGATGTTGGCTGCCACACCACAGGAGAGAATTAGTCTCCACAGGGAGACAAGAGTGTAGGTTTCCATGGGTAGCCCAGTGACCAGGGGAAGTTGAAATGTCAAGGGGTGCTTGAGCGGCCTAACAGCCGAAAAGTGCCCTAAATAATTGGTAACTTAACTTTTTTAAAATCGACTTGTAGGTACGTTAAATCTAATTCATTCCTGTGTAAGTTTATTTATTCACAAAACGATAGTTTTTCTATTTACAAATTGCTAGTAGATTCAATTTTTATTTTTATTGTAAATGTATGTGTTTCACCCAGACCTGATTTTATGTCACATACCTACATGATTATGCGGGCAGCTCTGTATTTATTAACATCACGATTTCATGTGTCTCTTGTTCCCAGTTTCTGGTATTTTGAAACATCCCGCATTTTGTGTGATTACAGTGCATGCCTGTGTTGTTTAAGGTATAAGTCAACTTAATTTGTATGTAACTTGACATACTATATGCTAATTGTAGTAAATGATGAGATTACGGATGAAGTAGTTCAGGCTGGGCAAGTTTGTTGCGGCCTGCTCACTTTTCTATCTCTTTCTCAGCATTACTGCATTTACTCATAAGATTCTGATGTGCCGGTCATGTGACCTGTCGTTTATATCCGGAAGAACCCGCTCAGTAAACATAATACATACATCACCATACTCCAGCTTCGTTCATGATTGTTAGCGTTTATAAACACATTCGGCCGGTCAATGTCGCAAATTGTTGAGAATATTACAACAAAAACAACAAACAGATACCAATATCCAAATATTTTGAACCTTGTCATGAAATAGTATACTGTTGCTGTGAGCAAGCATTTTAAACCTTGTCATAAAATAGAATATTGTTGCTGTGAGCTTATGTTGAAAGTTGATACGAAATCCTGTATCTGATAATCTAACCTAATGTATTAGTATCTTTAACATATTAGAACCAACATCAAGTTATTTGCCATCATTAATTATGCAGTTATACATGCTATAATATTCGATTATTCATACCCATAGTGTTCTATATGACTCGGGATGTTTGATGCTGCTACTTGGAATGGAGATTCGTATTCTAATATTGAATTATACTTTCATATCGTATTTATGGAATATCGATATTCATATTCAATAAAAGACCGGAACTATATTCCATTTAACCTTGGTTTCACTTCATTGAAATATGCCTCAATATGTGGTGAGCTTGTGTTAGATGAACATTCTCCATGTATCAATGATATTATGATGAGAGTTCACATTGATATTTTAACGGATTCCAGAAGATCTGGAACAGGTTGACAATTTATAAACTTTGGTTGATTGGGCTCATTTAACTGGGTTTAAAATACATTTATTAGTATGATTTAATCAATGATATCTCACTAAACTAAGGAAAATATTGTAGTACTAAACTACCAATCACCAATGGATGTAAACGCTCCTTCTACATGTATGTCCGAGCTTTTATAATTCGTTGAACATTTTAGTTATTTATTTTGAATTCCATGTATTGTGTTTGCAGGTCTTTCGATAAAACACAAGCTAAATTCTAGTAGTTCATACGAATATGAACGAAATGTCCTTGTCTCAGCTTAGGTAACCCTGCTCTCTATATACTCGACGGCTCTACCATTTTATCCCGCAAAAATGTCCATTTTAGCTCGACTTTTACATTTTTTCGAAGAAAACAATTTTCCTATGATCTTCACGAGATCGCCAGCGTGTGCGTTGATGAGTTTATTGTCAGAGACATTTCTTCAAAGATTTTCAAAGGTGAAACTTGAAATTCACCATAGTTATTCACCATCACAAGAAGAGTCCATACTGACAAAGCTGGTAATAACGTGACCTATATTTATGGAATTATCTGCGCTTTGTACTTCGTTGATAGAAATAGTGGCAATGTTACACATAACTGAATTTTCTCAAACACTATCAAACCTTTCATCTTGAAAGTCAACACACATGTGGAATCATTTGAACAGAAATATTCTCCTTTTCTGACCATTACAAGAGGAGTCCATCATAACATGGCTGACTATATTATTATAATTATAACCATGTGACCTATATGTTTAGTTATTTGCCCTTGTTATTCTTAGAGTTTTTACTCGCAGATGAGCAAAGGTACTATCAGGCACGAGAAAGTCGAGCGTCCAGCATTCGTAGGCGGTGCTCTTGTTCATTGTCAAGTAATGTTTATACAAACAAATTGCATATAATAGTTATGGACCACTGATCTTACGATACTTTTTAAGTGATACACTTTCATCTATGACAGATGAACGGAAGCTGAATAATGATGGGGTTACGGAACGCTACATGTTCTGCTATATGCGTCGGTTGAGCTGGATAAAACAAACATGACTTATGACATTGTCTTCTAGATATGCATCACGTAACGATAGTCTCGGTTTTGTTTACATTTTAAGGCAAAATGTCTTTTTCACGAATAGGCCCCAAAGAAAGTGTTGGTAAAATATTAATTGACATTTGTAATATAAGTAATATTTGTCGTATAAAGGGTTCTAAGAGTTCTGCTTATGATGTTTACGTCACACAGTTTCCGATGTTTATGTTATAACCATATAATTAAATAATTGCAATTGATATTTCGCTCAAAATTTGTAACAGTAGTTTAGAACATGTATGGAAGATCCAGTAACAAAAATTCATTTTTGTTGGGGGTAACTTGTCAGATATGTAAACGCTATGCCGCGTAGGATTAGTGCAAACAATGGAACATGTCTACCCAAGTAGAACAGATCGCTATTGAAGCGTCAATGATTACTACATGAAAAGTCTCCATGGAATTTAGGTTAACACCAAACTCGTTAACAGTACGTTTAAATAGTGTCACCGAACGGGATTGCATTTCATGCAAACGAAAATGACGCTGAAACAGCTGTTTATGGTCTGTTTACTAACTGCATAAACGAATTTAATCGGGAAGGCTGCTCCATAATTTTAAACATGTTTGGAATTCTCAGCTTTGCAGCAATATAACAAATGGAAGTGAATAGTGTATGTTTTGACATTGTTAAACGATTTTCAATCTGGGACGCAAATTTCCCATGACAAAGCAGAAGTCTTAGAAACTTTCATACGAAAAAAAAATTACTTATATTACAAATGCCAATTAATAATTTACCATCAATTTCGTGGGGCTAATAAATACGTGTAATAGATCTTCTCATTCTAAGCCAACGAAATATTGCATAACAACATTTCTATTCCCTTGTTTTTGGTGTTCATGAGACTGACTTAAGCATTTTACAGGAACTCAAATTTCTATCAGTATAATATGTAACTAACATCCCCCTAATTTGTAATTGATGTATTGTCTAAAATGTTAGTTATTTGTACTGAGGTTTTACTGAAAACTAGTTACCTTAACTTGCTCTTCTTGCTTGTCAAAACTTTGTTTTGAATTCCCAACAGGACGATGCGCACATGAATATCATTAATAACATCGTTGTACGACACTATAGTGTAAAATATGATTTGCCGCCACGGCGTGATTTTCATTCTATTCAGTGGTCTAAAACACATCCGAAACTAATAGAATATCAACTCAATGTAAAATCCCATCACTGGAAATACTGAATCTCCTCGGGTTTGCCATCAATGTATTTAGCTCGTCTGTCAGAAAGTGACAGCGGAGTTTTTATGCCATTTTTTCGTCCGTCGTTCCGTCTGTCCGTCCGTCTACAATTGCTGGTGTAGTCACTGTAAATCACAATTTTGGCTTTTTCTACACGAAAGTTGATCACAATGATCATTAAAACATAATCTATGTCAAGTTCAAGATTGAAGCATCGGTGATCAAAGTATAAGTCACTGGGTCAACAAATATGAGAATATATTGTGACATTAAAAATGGAACTGGCTATTTTCTTTAATTCGGGAATCTTTTTGATGACATTAATGACATTGGTGACAACCTAAATTTGGCAACCCTTAAGGCATACGGTGTGCTAGTTGAGGTTTAAGGATGACAAATTGTCAGATACAAAATCTATATTTACCTCGTCCATACCGAAAATCATCCGTCCCAAGTAACGGTTTTCAAGTTCTAGAAATAGACCGTGTATCCAGTGTACATGATGTTAGCATTACCATACATCATATTAACCAGCTTGAACTCTATCGTATGTTAGTTATCGACATATTGTATGTGTAGTATTGCATATTTGTGATGTAATTCGATGACAAATATAATTGTTTTTCCCCTGTGCGCTCATTTGTTTTCAACAAGCATGTTCAACAATTTTATGTACAGATTATATTGTCTTAATGGAATGTCTTTTATTCCCATATGAATGCAACGAACAGCACAAGAATGACAATGGAAACTAGTATTCTCCAACTAAGGGTAACAATTTAATATATGTGTATAATATCTGTTTCTAATTGAATTAATGTTTAAAACAGGAATGATACATCCGCACAAGTTACTTAATGTAGTTAAACTTCTCGTGAAGAGTTGAAATCTCAAACATGTAAATTATTCGATGTCTACATTTGGATTGGGTTACACAATAAACGAGATCTTGTTCTTGGGAGAGATGTTAGATACACATATAGCACACAATGCTTACTGGTAGCGACAAGTTACACCTAGCATAATGTCGTTAGTTTATTTTTGTTTACATCGGGAAAACCAGATGGGAATGCCTGGTATACATTCATAACATAGACGTAGAAATCGGTTTCTTAAGTAAGTAAAATACGTCAGTACAAAATCGATATTTTTCGAAAAACAAGAAAAAACTGTCTGAAAATAATTCTTTACTAATGGAAAAACAAACCTTTTCAACTTAGGTTTGGTAAACATGAAAAATTAAGACCTTTATAAAAAAGGCTCTTAAGAAGGGCCTCAAGATGTTTATTTAAAATATGTAACAGTGTCATACGACTTTCTCTTTCAAAGCCAGAAAACGGAGACGAATGTGTGATATTTTACAAATAAAATTATATTTAGAATTTTACATAAAACAATAAACGTTTAGGTGGAAGCCTTGTCCATAAAGGTTAATTAACATTATATGTTAACAGTTGATCCATAAGGAATAACCAATAGTAATTAGAGGAATTTTCCAAAGTTTAAGTCCAAATAATGTCAATGTGAAGGGCAAAATAGGGTCATGTGATATAGGTGAACGAAGAGTGTTCCAATACAAAATACATGCATAATTATACAAAATATGTGTAGCAAGCCATATTGATGTAAGAAGAAATGGTGAGTTTGGGTTAACCAAGGACAAAAGAAGGTCAAGGTAAAGGTCAAAATGAGGTCAGGTGATGTAGGTGTATGGAGATTTTTCCAATACAAATCCATGCAAGTTTGAAAGCATTGTAGCAAGCCATATTGATGTAAGAAAAAACGATGTGTTTTGGGTTAACCATGTACGGTCGGACGGACGGGTCAATTACCTTATATGCCCCCTCGATCTTTCGAATCGAGGGCATAAAAATACGTCATACGGAATAAATATTTTGACTACGATGACAAATGTAGAAAAACAAGGCCTTTCTATTAGGCACAAATGCGGTACGTAGGCTAATTTCATCGTTTTCTACTGTTTTTGTTACTAAAGAATGTATAAATCCTACCTACCCAATATCATATTGTTCACAAATGGAACGTTCCGTCGATGTATATAATGCTTGTCTTATTTGTTAACTATATAAGAAAATTAAGATAAAGCATTCGAGAGGTGCATAAGACTCTGTGGTGTATCTAGCGCTGTCGATAAGGTTAGTGTTTTTACCAATTTGCTGTATGTACGTGGAGTAATCAAAGTATAAACTAATTACTTATTATCTCCAATGTTTGTTAGTGTATACTCATTTATTTAAGGTCAATTGTGAGGCAATATTGTCCAATTTAGATTTATCAGTCTCGACACCTCATTCCTGATGTTAATTATCGCGACAATGACGTGAGAGAAGATAAGCCAGTTTCCATTAAATGCTGAGTGTCTAGCAAGGGAATTTCTGTTTCAGTTTTTATTTCGTATTTGGTATGACGCGGCCTAGTATCGAACTTGGGTCATCCCGCACTCGAAGTAGACTCTCTACCACTAGGTTATCGAGGAGGTTAATTGCTGTTTGTAATCTGTATTTTTGTTTGGTTGTGGTCAGTAAAATTGTATATACATAACGATATGTAGCTCCTTGGATCGATTCCCCGACTCATGTCCAGATCATTCTGCAAAACTCGTTTCTAACATATGTACATGTACATATTGCAACAACTAGTTTGGAATAACATGTCTGGTTTAACTAAAGTACAGATGTAGTAACAGTATTATACGACACAACATAGAGTATTTACCATTCAAAAGTTAACATAATAATAATTATTATATTGGGCGGAGAAGTGAAAAGCAATTACTTAAACTGGATGATTACTGCTCTCGTTTTACTCTATGTAGACGAGTGCTTTAAAAAAACCATGTAACTATGTGAAATAAAGCGTGCATTACTGTAGTAAACGTGTGGTCGTTATGTATATATGTGGTGTGGATTCCAGTAAAGGACGTATACAAGTTTCAAATTTAATGTCTAATCACCTATAAAAATTAGACCGCGTAAAGGCATTTTACACATGTTTTATTTTGAATTATGTGAACCAAGATATCATCAACGGAAATTGGAATGTGACAGGAAAAGACGTTAATGAAATCAAGCAGAGGAAAGTTTCATTGTTGAATTGTGAAAAGCAGCGACGTTATAATTAGGACTATAGAGATTGATAGTTCCTGTAATTGTATTATTAGTGCACATTAATTTAATTCTTTGTTCGAATGGATTCGATGTTCACAAAATGAAACACTGAACTTTAATAAATCAATTACAATACAAAACACCATTCCGACAATGCTATTATCACAAAGAATGCAACAGTTTTATCACCACATGCATAACCGCCAAACTGCAAGATACTGTCTTACTTTGTATGAGTTTTCTTTCTAATTTTGTAGAGATTCTTATAATACGTTACGTGACATTACGGATCATTTTAAGCTTTGGACAAGTTTGAATACTCCTCTCTATAGTAAATCGTATAGACGGCCACCTACAGAAATAAATGCTAATTTTGCCACCCAGTCAACGCAAACTACCGTAAACGGAAAAATCATTTTATAGCCTTGTATAAATATAACCCCCTTATTTCGATCGCCCTGCTATTTTAATATTCACGAAAAGCATTCAGCAAGGACAAATTGGCCGCATAAAAGAAAATGTTACTAGAGAAAAGATGAAAGTAAACATACTTAGAGCCAGTATACTTAATTACGCGTCAAACCCAATGTCATTCTTGTTTTAGTCATTCTATTTCAGTTAATAATTTATCAATTCGAACTCAGATAGACGTAGTAAAAAGTCAACAATATTCACGGACTAAGTTTCTCTCTCCGTAATTAGTTTAACATGATTACAAATCGTTTCTTTAATTAGAAAGGGGTAGTGGCATAAATAATTAACAGAATCAATCTTTTCTTGATATTTGTTATGTTATAATATTTTCTGTGTAATTGTGAATGTGTAATGGTACGCTTTAATACATACAATGATGCACTTTGACTTTGGTTTCTGTTTGGCCAAATGTTGTTAAATTTCATGAAACGACTTCAGAGAACGAAACGGCACAGCACCGATTGGACATGGTCGTTATAGTAAACAACTAAGATTCGTGTTGTGTGCATACGATAATATTTGTACTCGTATTTACGTATTCCATACAGTAAGTCTTACATTCTAAAGAAATGAAGTTCTTGCAGAAAACGTAGCTACATGTAGATATATCAGCATACTTCTTTATTAATAATGTACTAGATATTACATCTTTTTAAGCTTTGTGAAGTTTGCACGATATTCAAAATTCATTTTGAGATCCAAAATGACATTCAAAGTTATTTTTAATTAAGTTTGTGAGTTTGGATTTGGACATCCAGTTTGAATTAGAAATGAATGTTGAATATGGTGTAAACTTCACAAAACGTGAGACACTTGTTATATTTAAAATACTGTGTCTTACTGACTGGAAAACATGTGAAGACACGGATTAATGATTATGAATGGACTTGTTGCACAACTTTTCATATTTGGTTTTATGTCAGTCTTGACATTGCTAAGCTGCTCGTGTACTTACTACCATCACATACATCGGTGAGCATTTAACGTGGTTACAACCACTGGCACTAACTAACTTATAACATCCCTCAATTAGGACTTTCAATGATACAGCATTCAGAAATCAATAACGGACGTAATTCGTGTTAACGGTATATGTAAACGTAGTGTCTTACATGGTGATGTACAGACCTATTCTGTTAGTAAACATATTTGTCTTCGCTATAATGCTAACAGAATTGTGGATATTAATCAGTGTTTTGAAAGACTTTTACATTTCGAAATGTTTGGATGATTCGATTCTGTATGATATCATTAGATACCCATTTTGGTGACAAGGCTATTATTTTATCAAACAATGTTTGGAACAAAACTAAAAGCTTTTTAGGGACAAGTTTTGCCTCCTGTACACTGTACAGCTGTCGTTTCAATAATTCAGAATGGGAAACAACCAGGAAGTAAAAACAACTTCTCATCTTAGATTGGTGACACCATAAACCAGAAACACGTGCTTAATAATAATAAAAATGATTCATATTCCCATATATCCTAGATGATATACGAATAAACACTTTGGTCAATCTTTAATACGATTCACTGCAAAACGCAGTCCATATACCTAAACAAAGAAAATGCTCTGAAAGGATGCACATAAACTACTGTATGAAACGTCCTTAAGACAATAAGATATTTATATGTTATCTATATAAGTCTGTGTAAAAAGGTGACCCCATGGGCGGGCCAAGTTTGACCCAATAACATTATTTGAACAATCTTAGAATATGACCACTAGATGATGCTAAATACCAAATAGCAGAGTTAAGTAGTTAAAGATATGAAGAATTTTATTCGTGTGTTTTCCTGTAAGTCTATGTACAGTGGTCGCCATTGTGAGACCAATTTTAACCACAGGGGCATCATTCGACCAACCGTGGTAGAGGGCTACTAGATTATGATACATACAAAATATCAAAGCACTTTTTAAAATCAATATATTTGGTACCGTAAATCCACCGTTTAGCTATCTGAGTTCAAATCCACTTATACTAGTAAGACGAAGTAATGCATGTCTCAAACCGGCGTATGTCACTTTTTTGTTTGGTTCCAGGTAGAATCATTGAAATGAATTTTGTCTGAAAGTATTGTTATCAATGTTACATTATTACAATGACGTTAAGTGCGATGACGTTCAAATATGTAATACCCCAATCTACAGGTATTTTCTAGGTTGTGTGATCAAGTCAGGAAAATATTAACATTCTTAGCACGAACTTTTCGAACTTATTAGTGAAAACAGAACAGACATATAGTTGACATACACATGATAAAACGAAATTAGGATCGAAGATGGTCACAGAGCATGTGCAATGTGCAATTAGGTATGATAATTTGAATCAATGACCTCATTAACTTTGATATTCATTATATCCTTTAAAAAACTTGTATAATTCAAACATGAAATCCATTCACTATGGCATTTTACCTCTAACTACAATTTGGTCTTTGACCTCAACTTTTGACCTTGACCTTGGAGGTAGCTATCTAGGGGTCGTACGGAACACTTGTGAATATTAATGTCAAATATCAGTTTCAGCTGTAACACAGGTTTAAATGACAAATACGAGAACATGGTACATCTTTATCATGATGACAAAAGCATTCAACATTATGACTGTTTAGTTATTCAGTTTATTAAAGTTGAGAAAATTGCTATAAGTTTTAAACATTTCCCCGCTGGTATATTAAAATGTATATTGCTCTTATCGTCTACAAGGATGGTGGTAATTTCCAACTTATCCAATTATATGAAATAATGATACTGACAAAACGCTGAATAATCACTTAATTTCGATGGGACAAAATTTCGTGGTTTTGGTAAAAAATACCATTTTGATGGGACGTTAATTCGTGGATGTTGCATTTCAGGAAATAAATACAAGAATCAAAATCATTGCTCCATGGGATTTGATTTCGTGAATGAAGGTGAACAACGAAATCCATGGAATTTATTCCCCCACGAAAATTAATTAGTTTACAGTATTCTATATAACTACTCAAACTCTCTTGCGTAACAACAATATGTCACGTTAAATCACAATTAGCTTGGTAATCAATGCTGTAATACATGTTCCAAAATGGCTTACACAATTGATGAGTTGAAAATATATAATAAACTATCATCCGCCTGCAGTAATTAGGCAAATAACGTCAATACATACATAGTAAGCTCTTCTTCCAAATAAGGAATAAGTATTAATAGATATACTAGTGAATTAATCATGGTTTAGTGTTCGTATGCGTCATATTTTATAACTAAGCATTTGAAAGACAACCCGAGATTTATTCCCCGGATGGAAGGTGCAAAACTGATATTTGGACAGAGTAACAAACATATTGCACATTATTTTGCACATATTCTGTGTAAGTTAATTGATTCACAAAACGATAGTTTTTCTATTTACAAATTGCTAGTAGAGTATCTCTTCATTCTGCGTGTAAATGTATGTGTTTTACACAGACCAGATTTCATGTCACATACAAACATTATTACGCGGGAAGCTCTGTATATATTAATGTCACGATTCATGTGTCTATTGTTCCCACTTTCTAGTTAATTGAAACATCCCGCATTTTGTGTGATTGCTATGTGTGTCTGTGTTGTTTAAGGTATAAGTCAACTTAATTTGTGGGTAACTTGAAATACTACATGCTAATTGGAGTAAATGATGAGATTACGGATAAAGTAGTACAGGCTCGGAAAGTTTGCTTTAGCCTGCTCACATTTCTCTTTTTTTTCTCAGCATGATTGCGTTTACTCTTAAGATTCTGATGTGCCGGCCATGTGACCTGTCTTTTATATCCTGAAGAACCCGCCCCGTATAAATATTACCTACATCACCATAGTCCAACTTCTGCGATGATCGATAGCGTTTATAAACACATTCGGCCTGTCAATGTCTCAAATTGTTGAGAATTTTACAAATATTGTAGCAAGTGTTTTGAACCTTGTCATGAATGAGTTTATTGTTGTTGTGAGCTTATATTGAAGTCAATACGAACTCCTGTATCTGATAATCTAACCTAATGTATTCGTATCTTTAACATATTAGAACCAACATCAAGTTATTTGCCATCATTAATTATGCAGTTATACATGCTATAATATTCGATTATTCATACCCTGGTGTTTTATATGACTCGGAATGTTTGATGCTGCTACTTGGAATGGAGATTCGTTTTCTAATATTGAATTATACTTTCATATCGTATTTATGGAATATCGATATTCATATTCAATAAAAGACCGGAACTATGTTCCATTTAACCTTGATTTCAAATATGCGTCAATATGATGAGCTTGTGTTTGATGAACATTCTCCATGTATCAATGATATCATGATGAGAGTTAACATTGATATTTCATCAGACTCCAGAAGATCTAGAACATGTTGACAGTTTATTAACACTATCGGATCTTTTAACTTCAAAGTCAACACACTTGTGGAATGTGGTGACCTTCATATACTGACAAGAGCAGGTAATTATAAGTTATTTCCCTTTTCTTACATATACTTTTTGCACAAAAGTGACAATTTCTCTTAGACTATCCAAGGTATTCGCTTGAAACTCGACATGGTTATTTACTACCACAAGAGGGGTCCATACTGACAATGCTGATAACCCTGTGACCTATATTTATAGAGTCACCTGTCCTTTTCTGACTTAGTTAATAGCAATAGGGGCAATTTTACACATAACGTTAATTTTCAGAATGCTAGCAAAGCATTCATATTGAAAGTCAACACACTTGTGGGAGCTGAGTGATGATCTTCATCTACTTATAAGAGCAAATAATTCTATTCATCATGTTATAAGAGTAATTTCCCATTAGTGACCATAACGAGAGGAGTCCATTATAACAAGGCTGGTTACTATGTGACCTATACTTTTATATTACTTTTGTTTTTCTTAGTATTTTACTCGCACATGGATACTATAAAGTACGAGAAAGTCGAGCGCTCGGTACTCGTAGGCGGCGCTCTTGTTAAATGTCAAGTAATGTTTCACAAACTAGTTGCATATTTAAGTTATGGACCATTGATCTTACAATTCTATCTAAGTGATCCACTTTCATATATAACAAATGAACGGAAACTGAACGATGATTGGATAACGGAACACTACATGTACCGGTATATGCCCTGGTTGAGCCGGATAAAATAAACATGACTTATGCCATTGTCTTCCGGATATGCATCACGTAAAGATATTATCGATTTTGTTTACACTTTGCGGCAAAAATGTCTATTACACGTATAAGCCACATGAAAGTGTCGGTAAAATATTAATTGACATTTGTAATATAAGTAATATTTTTCGTATAAAGGGTACTAAGAGTTCTGCTTCTGATTTTCACGTAAGACATTTTCTGATGTTTAGATTATAATCATATCATTACATAATTACAAGTGAAATTTCGCTCAAAATTGGCAACAGTAGTTTAGAACATGTATGGAGGGTCCAGTTACTAGATTTCGTGTTTGTTGGGGGTAACTCGTCAGTTTTTTAAAACGCCATGCCGCGTAGGATTAGTGCAAATAATGGCACATGCCTACCCAAGTAGAAAAGTTCGTTATTGAAGCGTCAATGATTACTAAATGAGAAGTCTCCATGGAATTAAGATTTACACCAAACTCGTGAACAGTACGTTTAAACAGTGTCACCGAACGGGATTGCAAATGCAAACGGAAAGGACGTTGAAACAACTGTAAACGGTATGTTTACTTACAGCATGAGCGAGTTTAATCGGGACATGTTTGAAATTCTCAGCTTTGCAGCAATAGAGCAAATGGAAGTGAATAGTGTAGGTTTTGATATTGTTGGGCGATTTTCAATCTGGGACGCAAATTTCCTATGATAAAGCAAATGCAAATTATTAATTGACCAGCACTTTCGCGGGGGTTATAAATACGTGTAATAGACCTACTCATTCAAAGCCAGCGAAGTTTTGCATAAAAATGTTGTTATTCCCTTGTTTTTGGCATTCATGAGACTGACTGGCATTTCACAGGAACTGAAATATTTATCAATATAATATGTAGCTAATATGTGATTGATATATTGTTAACACATGGACCTTATGCCTACTATAAGAGTGTTGAAAAAAAACTTGTAAACCTTGTATGTTTTACTACAACCATTTGACATTAGCTGTGTATATTCTGGAAATGTAATCAAATAACTGTCGAGTGTTGCAAAATGAAATAATTCGGCTTGAACTTATCAAGCGATTTAGCTTCCGATAAAAGAACAGAACAAGTGAATAAATAGAGAGATGATGAGTATATACTTGAGACAACAAACGATGAATGTAGGCTCTGTGTTCATGATGTCCTATCTCTCGTGAAGGACGAATGTAGTCACCATATTGCACTAACAGCAGTCGGTCATTGACCAAACTATGGCTCGAGTTATGTTCGTGTGCCTATACTATGACATTGTACAGCATGGTGAACTATCGTCGTGCTGCAAGCAGTGTGATATATACAGGGAATCGTTCCATTGGTATGTTTAGAGTTGTATTGAGAAGTGGAATCTATTGCCTTACAATAAAATTTACAGACAGTACAATAATAAGAGGAATTTATAATTGACAAATGAATTATTCAACTGACAAATAAACCGCATTTACCAAACGTAAACAAATTATAGTTAACATGTTGTCGAAGATCTATTCCCCAAATCAAAATACTCAAAGGAATACTTACTCGTACGTTGTTACGGTATCGCACCAGTGCCACCGCAGCATATATATGAGGGGCATCAAAACGTTCGTGAACTCACACGTTAGATTCAATATGTGTAAGGCCGGTATTCCATGTACGGATACACGCGTGCTGATCGCGGACGCGTGCACATGGAATACCGGTGGCCTAATGCGATTGAATTGTTTGTTTTGCAATCTTAAGTTACTATAGTTGATTCAAAGATATCTGTCACAACCGCGTAAACAAACATTCAACCCGGTCGATTATTACACAGGTTTCTCAGGATTAAATTCAACCATCATAAATGCAGTTATATGATTTAAACTATAATGGTCCTAAAGCGTAGTGGTTAAACTTTCTGCATTAAGCTATTCAGAAATGGAACATTCAGGCGGTTTTGACAGACATCTTTGAATCGACAATATCCGACCAACGAGTTTTGACAGTTACGTCATGCGATAAGAATTATTAAATTATTGTACATTGTGTTTGGTATCGTATGGTATATGATAGAAGTTTAGATGGTAACATGGCATACAAGATACATCATCGCAATGATTCTATTACCACATTAACTCACGTTGTATTTCCCTCTAGACTACAATGCTTAACTAATATTACCTTATAAGAGTCATACTGTTCACATTACAGACCATCAATCATCATATTCTCAGCTATAAGGTCGTATTCATTCATCGTCTACAATATCCCAATAGATTCATGCCGATATTTGGTAGAGGAGAACTCTAAAGGTGTTCATGCGTATATTTGGTAAAGGAAAACTCTGAAGGTTTTCATGCGTATATTTGGTAAAGGAAAACTCTGAAGGTTTTCATGCGTACATTTGGCAACAAATAACTACATATAAATAATTATGTTTTCAAGCGTACATTTGATAAGAGAAACTCTAAAAATTTGCGTGCGTACATTTGGTAAAGGAGAACTCTAAAAGGGTTTTATGCGAACATTTGGTAAAGACAACGCTAAAGGGTTTCATGCGTACATTCGGTAAAGGAGGAGCCTAAAGGTTTACATGCGTATATTTGGTAAAGGAAAACCCTAAAGGTTTTTATGCGTACATTTGGTAAACTAGAACTCTAAAAGGTTTTCATGCGTACTTTTAAACTCTAAAGGTTTCAGTACTGCAAGTATTGAATAGAGGATCTTGCATGAGTGTTCATACGAGTTTTATTAAACGAGGCTTTGTCGAGTGTCATAATGTTTTGTCGATGAATTTAATAAAACTCGCATGTAATTAGCACGAATGTAGGATTCTATTTATCACATAACCTTAGAGAACGCTCATTAACGCTCAAAACGCTGATGTCCGCTACGTAGGTTCCATTCAAAATATAGCGTCTCAATGCGCGTGACGTCATGACGACGTTTGAGTTATACTGACGTCACGGGTCAATTCAAAGCACGGATTGGCTTACGTTACGTCACCCTGAACCAACCAACCAATCAACATTAAGCAAATTTAAATGTTTAATGATTGGGTCGGGAGTGCGTTACGATATTTCCTGCACAGCTTTCAGGCATTTCCAGGCCACGTATTAAGTGATAATAGAATATACCGTATTGAACAAGTATGGACACTGTTAAGAAGACGAAATAGGAACATAAGTTAAATTTTTAAAGCTAAAGTTACACCAAGTTTAATTGAAATATTTAACGGTTTTGCAGAACATTAAGAACAAATATGAAATATAAGGACCATACGTTGTTTTCAATGTGCCATAACTCTTACAGTACGTTTATGTGAAGGTTACCTGCATTGAATTAATATATTGGTGTTGTGACCTTATTATAAGGTTTAGTTCGAAATCGATATCTTAAAACAATTAAACATGACGGACGGACGAACGGACGGACAGACAGAATGACTGATTACTACCACGAAACGAGCAAAAGGTTTGATCACCGATAAGTAACGTACTTGCTTTATATAGATTTGCATGTCTTTCTTGTGGGTGTAACTGATTCGCAAGAGGCACTTGTATTGACATCTAAGTTCTAAAAATTCTCGTATAAAGATTTCGGCAAT
This sequence comes from Spisula subtruncata, assembly GCA_963678985.1. Lineage (NCBI taxonomy): Eukaryota > Metazoa > Mollusca > Bivalvia > Venerida > Mactridae > Spisula > Spisula subtruncata. The sequence goes on along the minus strand of OY787672.1, from coordinate 20,702,376 downwards.
CAAGTTATGCGAAAAAGAGACGACAAAAAATAGATTAAGAAGACGCCGAGATGGAATCTACTCCATTATTTTTTCTACTGAAAGAATTAGTCACATAACTTAATTACACGCATTGTTAATAACAACAAATGATAATAACAGATTGTGTGCAAATTGTTGGTTAAAATTGATTTAATTCTAAAATGGACGAGACGTTATTGCGTATGAATGTGTTTCTAATGGCATAAATAACATATTATACTGAACAAAGTACAGTACTTAATTAACAAAAATCGTCAACTCTCTGTTTGAAGTTACTGTCATATTCAACAAAATACTGTTGGGATGGGTTGTTGCCTTTAAAACGACAATGGCCTTTTTGCAAAACACATTGCAGGAAGATCGTAAATACGTCTGAAGGCAGTATGTTTAGCAAGCTATCGAGCGATCAATTTATGTGAAACTAACATCTAAATAGATAGTGACACATCGAAAAAGGAAGACAGCACTTCGGACCTGGAAGGCAGCACTAAAAGAATACAGCGGAGCACGAATGGCACAAAAAGAACACACTCAAAGATAATTACATGACCACAATGCCCAAAACAAAACAGAACGAGAAGACAAGACGTGGAAATTTTGCAAACAGATTTGCATGGCGGCCAAGCTTGGTTTTTTATTGATAGTTTTTGTCTACACTTGTTGCATTTCAAAGGATCATCCTCAGTGATTTCTGTAGCTAGTCTAGTACATATGGGTAAAATGTTATGCACGGATTGAGTGTAACATTGCTCCTTTGTCCATATACCGCCACCGTGGCCTAGTGGTTAGGGCGTCCGCCTCCGGAGCGGAAGGTCGAAGGTTCGAATCCCGGCGGAAGCTGGGTTAGAACTGATGCGACCGGTTGGTGAGCCGCAAGCTAGTTAAATAATGGTTACCGTAGGCCCATCTCTGCCAGGCGCCCGGCAATATGAGAAGGGATTCGGGGGTGACACTATAATAAACAAACACTTTACTTTACCTTTATACTGTAGATTTAACCTTAGTTTAGTTTGTACTGTTTCTCTGTAAGAACATAATAGAATTTCCGAATTCTGAAGCTAACCTATTTGTGTTAGACATTATCGGAGGTAATTCATCACCGTCAGTTATATCTCTAGTTTTGTAACTATGTTAATGTGTGAAGGTGATTCATTACCAGATGTCGTTGCTGTCTGACTGTGATTTATAGTTCGACATTGGGCACTGGTGACATAAACCGTCTGTCATAGCACGATCCAGATGTTAAATAAACATTGCAATGATAAATGAGTGGGAAAACAGTTGTCAAGTTAAAAAATGTACCGATCCTACAAAGGCAGTTGAACTTGATTTTCCATTTTTTTACACCGGGACATAAATGTAGACTAATCTCTTCACAGTAAGTTTGATCCATTCGAGATAAATCAACACAAATCCTCTCGATATTCGCACTGATCTTATAGAACATGTCTTAAATGAAGTTTATTGCGGATTGTATGAAGTAATTAAATCTATTTCTTGCGCATAAAAAAGAGTGTTTTGGGGTACATTTATATTTCTTTCCAAGGAAGAGGCCACTGCGCATCGTCTGTTCGCTTGATATTGACAAATCATATATGATTCGGAATTTCGTGGAAAAGTTCATTACCAATCAAAGGGAAATGTAAAAAGTTATGCGTGTTTTGAACAATAACCCAGGTTAATTTTAAATACGTGACAATTAACTAACCTACGTAAAACAATCCTGACAATTAAAAGTTCTCCTGAGACTTAGTAAGTATTCAAAATTAGATATATGACTCATCATTTTCAAACCCTTTAAATCAATTAGTGACCCCTCAACTGGTACTTTAGTAGCAAAAGCATGATAGAAAAAACGAAAAAACTAAGAGACAGAGCTCTTGTCACTTGTCCTTGATGATCACATGGTCTCTTACGAAACACAACAAAATTGGCAACCATTCACCTTAACATAACCATAGCCATTGATTCATCATCCAATATCATCCATAGAACATCCCTAGAATACTTGAATCCACTAAAAACGATTCTTCTTAGATTTCTAGATATGTAGCATAATAAAAGTATATTCAACCAATGCCTCTAACATAGAAATTGGACCAAAAGCAAAATATCTAAAGTTAACGAAACATCCAAATCCATGTTACGTTCAATTTTTCAATTTGACCTTCAACTGTGGGATTGACCTTTGGTATAGGCACAAAGGATTGGCCGATTAAACCTTTTCATGGAGGAATATTACATTAACAATTATGACAAATAAAGGTGATAGATCAGTACATGTTTCGACACGGCCCGGATAAACTTCCATTTGGCAATTTAGCTGTGAAACTTTGAAATATGAAACAGGTGCTTTCGTATGACATTCCTTCTCATGGCCAATACCAAAGCGGTATAATTCTGAGATAGAAAACTACATTGAATTACCACGAGTAGAAATGAATTATTAATCATTTGTATACGCCTGTGAATAACCCCGGGGACAGGTTGAAACGTAAAGTTTGATCATATTATGGACTAGTTATCTCCATATCTACATGTACACTGTATACATGTAAGTCATGTAAGCTCGGTCACTCCTATATATCATATGATGAACACAGCAATGAATACCAGCAACAAAGTGAATAACCTCACAAATATCACACTCACACAAGCAAGAAACAGCAGTGTACAGTCTAACTTAAAACAATCCTTGACAAAGTCGACACTTAATTAAGGATGTTGATGCGGGTGATTTTTGTGCTAAAATTATTTGCAGCTAGGGGTTACCTTAAAGGTGACACCGTTACACCTCGGTATGTGACGCTGTTGGCGAAACAATATTGTTAATACGGTAAATTATAGGGGGTCCTTGTGTGTTTCTATTTGTACAAATGTTTGTGGCATAAGTTCACTCGACTATCTAGTAATGCTGTGCATTATTTTGATGGATAACCTTCTAACAAGAAGAAACAGTAAACACAACAGTATCACAATCAAACCAAAAGATTGCGTCTCGTGGTATAAAAAACACAGCAGTATCAAAATCAAACCAAAAGATTGCGTCTCGCGGTATGAAACACAGCAGTATCACAATCAATCAAAAGATTGCGTCTCGTGGTATAAAAACCACAGCAGTATCACAATCAAACCAAAAGATTGCGTCTCGCGGTATGAAACACAGCAGTATCACAATCAAACCAAAAGATTGCGTCTCGTGGTATGAAAGACAGCAGTATCACAATCAAACCAAAAGATTACGTCTCGTGGTATGAAACACAGCAGTATCACAATCAAACCAAAAGATTGCGTCTCGTGGTATGAAACACAGCAGTATCATAATCAAACCAAAAGATTTCGTCTCACGGTATGACACACTGCAAAGAATTGAAGAATATCTTGCACTGGATGAAAAGACAATTTGCTGAAACTAATTGGTGATAAAACAGAGGTAATGCTGTTTGTTCCTTAACGGATTGCCAATGCAGCCGAGAACCTAACAGTGTGGAAGTTGACGACGCTGTAATCAGACCATCATGATATTTTGTTGACAGTTTATGTTTGTATTTATGTATGTAGATGATGTACCTTGTACAAGTCTTAATAAAATATCTGTCTGTCTGTCTGTCTGTCTGTCTGATATTGCAACGCCTACCAATTTCATGGGTCCTGCTGCTGCCCAAATTTCAATCATTGGTGATATCCTAACATCCGTACGCAAGTATATAATATCAAGTTCCGTAGCAATATCTCACATGTAGAACATTTTAGTGTATTATTTAGTGCAAGTTGATGACTTTATTTTCCAACGCGTGTGAATAATCGGATTTAATATTATTACATTGGAATTTCTAGTTTACACTCACGTGTTGAACATTTCAATTTCATTATTAGTTAGTAGCCATATCAGTCAGCCTTTATTGAATCTTGGCTGTCAAATTCCAAGTTTGTCTAATTTCCTGCACTCTCATATAACACCAACTTTCATTGGATTAATTATAAAAGCACACCCTTAGGACATGTTTTACAAGCTTAACGCTTGCATAAAATCCCATAAGATGTGGTAACTTAAATATATTACCAGACAATTTCTAGAGCTATCTGTATAATTTGCAGTTAAAGTTTAGTTTGTGAACTTTCATGGGAAACTTCTTTCAATTTAGTTATAGAAAATTCTGTTAAATAAACTTGCATCAATCCTTAATTTCATTTGTACAAACATGCACCTGGTGCAAGTGTACATTGAATCTACAAGGGTTCTCAAAGTAAGGCTCCAGTTAATAATGCATACGTAGATTCTACTTCACCTTTTTTAAGTCCTCATTTTCATTGAATACTATTTTTTTACAATAAACAGTGACATTGAAAAAATTATGTAGCGAAGTTTACATAGGTATATATCTGGGTATGAAAGTTCATGCACTTTAATCAATATATTTGGTATAGACCCGCCCGTTTAGCTCGATGAGTTCAAATTCACTTAAACAAGTCAGACAAAGTACTAGTAACCAATGTCTCCAACTGGCGTAAGTCACGTTGTTTATTTTGTTCCAGGTAGAATCATTGAAATTAATTTTGCCTGAAATTATTGTTAAAATATTAGATTATTACAATGAAGTTTTCGTGCGATGCCGTCAAATATGTAACACGATACTTAATCTACAGGTATTTATACAATTGTGATAGTGTAATGAATCTATCAAAAATCTTAGCACGAACTTTTCTAACAAAACAGCACAAATAATGGAGACAAAATTGAGAATGAGTATACCGTAAGTACATAATCGATATTTTGAGAAAAACAAAAACCTGTCTGGAAATAAGTCTTTACTAACGGTAAAACAGGCTGTTTCAATTTCAGTTTGGTTAACACGCTTTGCATGCAAATAGTCTCATATGAAACGCCTTGTGATGCTGATTTCAAATATGTATCCGTCTTATACGGCCGTAAGAAGTAGTCACGACCTTCTCATACTAAGCCAGGATTCTGCTCCCTGTGATATAAAACGTTATAGGTAAGTCTTTACTTAACGTGTATTGACATACTTGCCAATACTCCTTGTTATACTTAAATGGCCTGTCTCACAGATGGAGCGAATTGTTTTAAAAAGTATAATTTTCTTACCAAATCAAATATTTATATAATAGATTATTGTCGACTGTTGCTTTAAAAAAAGTTGTTTGCAAATAATCAATTTAACCACTTTCAACATCGCGCACATCAGTGTGTTTTTTCTTTTAAACACAGCGTAATTTGTCCTTTCAGCATGATTTTTTAGTAATATTATTCACTAGATCGGTCTGTAACATAAACACACTTCAGTCTAAATATCTATGAAGTATTTTGTTTGTTTTTAAATTCGTTTTAATCACATGCGAGAAAATTTCAGACAACTTAAATGAGAGTAGTTTAAAATTCTATACCGTATTAATACGGTATAGAATTTTGGAGGTAATATACTTAGATAATTACAAAATCTTGATGTTTCACAAGTTTTTTTTTTATATCAGTGTGCTTGTTTATGGGGTATACATGCATCTATGCCAAAAATAGTGAATATTTAACATATTTATTTGATTTTTGCTATACGCTTAAACGTGACACAGTCCCTTTAAGTACTCTAATTGTATAGTACGTCAAGCTGATTGTACATTTTAAATTCATATGGTTCATGCTTACATACCAGATACCTAAACCTATCTATACCAGAAACCCACGTTCTCGAGCCTGTGCACATTAACAAAAAGCACAAAGTAAAATACAAGTTACCTCTAACCCCACCAGGATATGATCCACACACTCGTCTATTTCACTTCAAACTGCCATTTGATATTTGAACTCAAACTTTGTCCTTGACCTTTGAGATAGCTACCAATCTTCCTCATGGATGTGAACATTAATGTCAAATATCAGTTTCAGCTGTAACACAGGTTTAAATGACAAATACGTGTACATGGTACAGAATACTTTATCACGATGCCAAATACATTCAACATTTAGAACTGTCTAGTTATTCAGTTTATTAAAGTTGAAAAAATTGCTATAAGTTTTAAACATTTCCCCGCTCGTATATTAAATGTATGTTTTCTTATAGTCTAAAAGGATGATCGTAGTTTCCAACTTACCCAATTATATGAAGTAATTAAACATACACAATATCCTTTATAACTTAATTCTACTCAAACTTCTCTTCCGTAACAGCAATATGACACGTTAAATCACAATTAGCCTTGGTAATCAATGAAGTAATAAATGTTCCAAATATATAATAAACTATAACATGTTTCAAAATGGCATACACAATTGATGGGTTGAATATCTATATTAAACTATTATCCGCCTGCAGTAATTAGGCAAATAACATCACTACATACTAATAAGCTCTACTTCCAAATAAAGAACCAGTATTAATGGATATACCAGTGAATTAATCACGATTTAGTGTTCGTTTGCGTCGTATTTTGATAACTAAGCATTTGAAAGGCAATTCGAGATTTATTCCCCGGATGGAAGGTGCCAAACTGATGTTTGGATACAGTAATAAACACTCATTGCATATTATTTTGCAAGTTTGTTAGAGTCCAAATTTCCGAAGGTGTGTTGTTTAATTTTTTACCGAATAATCCCATCAGATGTCTCGAGCTTTAAAGGTTAGCTTTAAGATAAGTGAGAATTTCGTTCAGTTGTACCGGCAGTTGTTTCTATAGATAATCTTTTCGACCATACACATATACTCAATGCCAGTAAAGGTGTGTACACACGGTAAGTTTTGTTGTATAAGTCGAGGATGTGCCATGTGTTCATCATACCTATACATTTCCCTCATACCACTTGGTAACAACGAAGGCGTACATCTTGAGAAAATGAACGGTAGAGGCGTACTACACCTAACTACAAAGAACATCTTGACTTATAGGTGTGTGACTTACTGTGTGTACGTACCCTAAGTGAACAATGGTAAACACATTTGGATCGTCCTTGGAACCGTTCGTTTTGAACATACACATCGTCTAACGCGCAATCTCGCCCGTTTAAGTGGTGTTAAAGTGACGTCGTCAGAACGACACAAAATACTTGCGATGTACAGTAATTACAATAATAAAAGTCTCATCTGGATAAAAACCCCAAAACTGGGGTAAAACATATCCGAACAGACTAATAGAATGTATCCTTTGGGTCGAGCTGTTACAGTGGAAGCATCGAAGAGTGCATGGATCATGGAAGAAATAGATAGATAGAAATATACGGTGTGTAAACAATGATACCCGCCCGCGCTTCATTGGCGTTGATCGACCATTCCGAATATATGGAATAAGCTAATCGTTATTACCGATGTGTCGGTATTAAATAGCGTCATATAAAACTTGACATCAATTGTATAAAGATTCTATCTATCAAGTGGATAAACATAAGCGGGGCATAAGTAAAACAGCTATATAAAGAACGGCTTTTAATCTGGCAAATTATCTATTTGTTTATATCGATTAAACTACATACCCCCGTGTTGTTAGAATATTCATTTTGGTTCATAAGTAAACATACATACTTCTAAGGAGAGAGGTCCTTTTTACTCCAGCCTATGAGGAACAAATTACAACGTTCAAAAGGAACATCAAATTAGTAATTATAACGGACGAATAATTGCTTGTAACATTTTTTTATTATTCAACAAGGACTGTGCAGTGTAGTTAACCCGAATGACTATTCATCGGAGACTATTCCACTGTAACAAATTTGATTAACGTTTTATATTTGGGACACAGTACAGTAATTCGTGAATAAAATAGTCACATTGAAATGGACAAATTACACATAAAAGGATAAATTTAGATCATAACGATGTTAAATTGCTGAAATGAACGTTTTATGAGACACATGATTTTAGACTCGACGATCATTTATATAAAGGAATTAGAAAACTTGCCAGAATAAATTAATTCAAGGCAGGGATGTCCACGTAGTGTGGTTTTATACGTTGAATGTCTCCCACTTCACGCATTAATGATAATAAAATCATATTCACAGAAGATTTAGATAGGTGGTTTGTTGTGAACAGATCTATGATATCAATACAGAATGTAGGTTTCAATCTATTCATCAGATGATGTCGGTCAAAATACAAACTTTACCATTCCAAAAGTATATGTATACATTTAAACGTTATTTAGACCGGCTCTCCGGAGAGGAGCCTTAATATAAGGAACATGGATACAGTAAGTAGTGTTTCCTTAGATGTCTATGGGAAGTCCATTCATGCTATGGGTATGTTGGCTGTTTAATACAATATTGTATAGTGTTCCCACTAATTATTGAGAATTTTTAAGGTGTTTTCAAAATGGTACAAATATTTTAATTGAAAAACAAACAGTTGTTCATTGGTATAAGTTAGATATTCATTCTGTTCATTATATGATTTGTCAATGGTTTTAGTTCAGACAATGTAATGGTTGTCATGACAACAGTAATTGTGACACATAAGCCGTTCAATTTGAAAGTTTTGCATACAATGCCTAATTTAGACACTTTATGTGACTCGAAATTATTAAGTGATAGTTCATAATTGACACTTGAGCCAATTTATTGACAAAAAATGCAAGCGCAACGAGAATGTGTATGTTCTAAACTAACTAGAGCTGCAAATTATACCTGGGGTGCAGCAAATTACTGCCACCAAATAAGGGGCTTGCGTTTTGAAATAAACTAAGAAGATTTATGAGAGAAGCACTGTTTGATAGTTATTTATATTATCCATAGGTCAATTCAAAATAAAATTGTTAAAGTGCTAGGCACTTCATATAATAAATGAATTTGGCCCTAATGCGGCAATAGTCTCGATATGACCCCAAAGTAGGTACTTTTTTGGTATTTTTGACTCACAAATTGTTGTTTTATGGATACAATAAGATTTTCCCAATAGCTAAAGGCTTTTAGAGTGGACGTTGTTAAAACCTTATTAGTGACACGTGCAGATATATAAGGAAGTATTTTTTTATTTAATATCCCTTGAGTTTGGGCAAAGGATATTTCCTTTTACAACACTACCCCCTTTCTTTAATTGAAGGATTTTTTTCGACGACCAAACCGGGGACCTTCATGACCTTTCACACAAATATATTTCTGTCATAACTTACTGATTTAGGCTAATGTTAAATCTATTGAATAGTGTACAAATTTTAAAAACATGCTGCTTATATTTTGTTTAACAGGACAACAGAAAATATGTACAGGAAATAGGAACAACATCCATCACAAAGCGTCTTAAGTAAAAGCGTAAATGTTATGACTTAAGTTAAACTATTGAGCTGAACATATTTAACATGAAACGAAGAATAATCCATGTTTTTTGTGTGATTGTTGTAGCTCTTTACCTAATGCTTCTAAACAATGTAAACAATTTTTAAACTTGATGTTCCAGTTTGTTTTAGAAAAGTGTAAGATTTCAAAAAAAGATGCTTTGTGAATAGCACCCCAGGTTCTATATGACAAATATTCACATTTATCAGCACCGTGGATGATAAATGTAAAGAATTATTTACAAATGAATAATCGTGCCAATTGTATTAATACAAGTCAGTGATTGTACGTGTACAAACCTCCAATCATCAATATTCATTGTTATATGTTGACAAATACACTACACTGTTTTTGAAACAAAACACGGAAGTTCAAAGTCTGAATTATTCCATGCCAATTCGATATAATAGAGCTTTAATTGTATTAATTTAACCAATCACCACCTAAGGACGTGGTTTACAATCTTAAAATCCTAACATAGGTGGTAATTCAAATATAGTGGCGTATTTTTGCGGAAATGATCGGGTTACTGGAGAAGAAGGAACAATTATATTTTTATGGGACGCGTCCACTGGATCATTCAGTTATACAACATCAATCGTAAACAATTGAGCCGTTCTCCAGTAAAACCGGGCTTAATAACATTGTATTGTAATTACGCAATAAGATTTAGAAAAATGTTCAAAATTTGAAAAAACTCCCTTGATTTCATATTTAAATAATTGGATTGTATAGTACTATCCTTTAGCTTCACGTTTTCTTTAAAATTGTGTTCAAATTGTGTTTCCTTAGATGTCTATGGGAAGCCTATTCATGCTATGGGTATGTTGGCTGTTTAATACAATATTGTATAGTGTTCCCACTAATTATTGAGAATTTTTAAGGTGTTTTCAAAATGGTGCAAATATTTTAATTGAAAAACAAACAGTTGTTCATTGGTATAAGTTAGATATTCATTCTGTTCATTATATGATTTGTCAATGGTTTTAGTTCAGACAATGTAATGGTTGTCATGACAACAGTAATTGTGACACATAAGCCGTTCAATTTGAAAGTTTTGCATACAATGCCTAATTTAGACACTTTATGTGACTCGAAATTATTAAGTGATAGTTCATAATTGACACTTGAGCCAATTTATTGACAAAAAATGCAAGCGCAACGAGAATGTGTATGTTCTTAACTAACTAGAGCTGCAAATTATACCTGGGGTGCAGCAAATTACTGCCACCAAATAAGGGGCTTGCGTTTTGAAATAAACTAAGAAGATTTATGAGAGAAGCACTGTTTGATAGTTATTTATATTATCCATAGGTCAATTCAAAATAAAATTGTTAAAGTGCTAGGCACTTCATATAATAAATGAATTTGGCCCTAATGCGGCAATAGTCTCGATATGACCCCAAAGTAGGTACTTTTTTGGTATTTTTGACTCACAAATTGTTGTTTTATGGATACAATAAGATTTTCCCAATAGCTAAAGGCTTTTAGAGTGGACGTTGTTAAAACCTTATTAGTGACACGTGCAGATATATAAGGAAGTATTTTTTATTTAATATCCCTTGAGTTTGGGCAAAGGATATTTCCTTTTACAACACTACCCCCTTTCTTTAATTGAAGGATTTTTTTCGACGACCAAACCGGGGACCTTCATGACCTTTCACACAAATATATTTCTGTCATAACTTACTGATTTAGGCTAATGTTAAAACCTATTGAATAGTGTACAAATTTTAAAAACATGCTGCTTATATTTTGTTTAACAGGACAACAGAAAATATGTACAGGAAATAGGAACAACATCCATCACAAAGCGTCTTAAGTAAAAGCTTAAATGTTATGACTTAAGTTAAACTATTGAGCTGAACATATTTAACATGAAACGAAGAATAATCCATGTTTTTTGTGTGATTGTTGTAGCTCTTTACCTAATGCTTCTAAACAATGTAAACAATTTTTAAACTTGATGTTCCAGTTTGTTTTAGAAAAGTGTAAGATTTCAAAAAAAGATGCTTTGTGAATAGCACCCCAGGTTCTATATGACAAATATTCACATTTATCAGCACCGTGGATGATAAATGTAAAGAATTATTTACAAATGAATAATCGTGCCAATTGTATTAATACAAGTCAGTGATTGTACGTGTACAAACCTCCAATCATCAATATTCATTGTTATATGTTGACAAATACACTACACTGTTTTTGAAACAAAACACGGAAGTTCAAAGTCTGAATTATTCCATGCCAATTCGATATAATAGAGCTTTAATTGTATTAATTTAACCAATCACCACCTAAGGACGTGGTTTACAATCTTAAAATCCTAACATAGGTGGTAATTCAAATATAGTGGCGTATTTTTGCGGAAATGATCGGGTTACTGGAGAAGAAGGAACAATTATATTTTTATGGGACGCGTCCACTGGATCATTCAGTTATACAACATCAATCGTAAACAATTGAGCCGTTCTCCAGTAAAACCGGGCTTAATAACATTGTATTGTAATTACGCAATAAGATTTAGAAAAATGTTCAAAATGAGAAAAAACTCCCTTGATTTCATATTTAAATAATTGGATTGTATAGTACTATCCTTTAGCTTCAAGTTTTCTTTAAAATTGTGTTCAAAAATCTTCTGCCGTTGCTATGGTGATCGGTTTCTAAAACGTACTCATATCAAGAAAAACAAGGGTTAAGTGGCTAAAAGCACTTGCTATGTTTCCCTGTAAGCAAACACTCACAAATTGGACACGTTGTATTAAAATAAGAATATGATTCTAAAATATGCCACAATTCTAAAAGTTTACGTCAAATATTTAGCAGATACTGGATCTTTGAAATACCAGTTGACGTTACGACAAAAATATAGAGAATGACGTTCGAGACGTCATTCGTAAAGTAGGCGCTAGTGGTTGGTTTAAAAAGTCTTTCACTCTGTAAGTGTGTGGAATAATTTGTTCAAATTTTCAGAAACTTTTCACAATAGTCTTCTCTTTCTAACCATATTTTATCAACATTTTCCCAATTTTGTCACTAAGCCCGGTTTTCCTGGAGAACGGCTCATATGTATCCTTTAAGCAAGTTTACATGTTTCTTCAGAATAAGTTCTGCATTATATTTTTATAAGATTCTTTAGGTAAAAAATGACCAATGAACAAACAGCATTATACTTAGCAATGTAATGGTTCAATGTGTACAATAATTGTTATGTATACAATAAAGAATCATATAAATTTTAATGTGACTGACACAGTGATATTTTTTAAGTATTTCACAGTGCATTTTTGATGCCTATATAAAATAATAAGGAATGGTTCAAGTGTAAAGGTAAATAATAAAAGTTCCTTCATTAATCACAACATTATTGTATAAAACAATTTTGTTGCATGTGGTTTCTAATTTGAACAAATCGAGTAAATAATGCATTGGAAATCTGTAATTTTAGCGATGGAATACCAGTTACCTCCCTTTTTATAATTCAAAAAGTAGTTCAAATTGTTCTCACACAATATTGAAAGGCAACTGATCAATTATGTCCCCATTTAATGAGTAACAATGTGTACTAATGAGACGTTTAAACATGACTTTTGTGTTGTGTGACTTTCGGCGTCTGCGCACTTTTCGAGAAGACGTTACACTCGGACTATCGAATCTCCGTTGTATTTTGCTTTTTACTCGGAAAGTCACCAATACTGATACATGTTTTTGTATCAGATTAGATCATACCACAGTCGTGTATTTTGACGTGACGTCCTGACAGTGAGTCGGATGGCTGACGAACAACTTAAACATCGTTAGAACATCGTATTGATATAATCATGTTACTTTTTTATTTGTTTTTTTCAGAACATAATTTAATGTAGCATAAGAAGACAAAACAAATGATTTAACCGCATTACCTATCGTATACTATATATGCTGCATTGGTCCTAACGGGGCACCGTAACAATGTACGAGTAAGTATTCCTTTGATTATTTTGAATTGTAGAATAAATCTTCGACAACATGTAAACTCTAATTTATTTACGTTTGGTAAATGCAGTTTATTTGTCAGCTGAATAATTCATTTGTCAATTATAAATTCCTCTTTTATTGTACTGTCTGTAAAATTTATTGAAAATCTATTGATTCTCCTTCTCAAACACAACCCTTAACATACCAATAGAACTATGCCCTGTATATAACACACTACTTGCACGACGACGATATCTAAGCATGCAGTAAAATGCACTAGTACAGGCAAACAGTAACTTGGAACAAATAAAAGACTACTGTAAAATAATTAAATTTCGATAGGACGAAATTTCGTGGCTTTGGTTATACATTCCATTTCGATGGGACGTTAATTTAAGGATTTCTGATTTCAGGTAATACATACAAGGGTCAAAATTATTGTTCGATGGTATTTGATTTCGTCGTTGAATGTGAACCACGCAATCCAGGAAATTTAATCCCTATGAAAATCAATGGTTTTACAGTAGACATAACTCGAGCTATGGTTTGTTCAATGACCGACTGCTGTTGGTACAATATGGTGACTACCCCCACGAGAGATATGACATCATAATCACAGAGCTGCATTCATCGTGCGTTGTCTCAAGTATATACTCATCATCGCTCTATTAATTCACTTATCCTATTCTGTTCTCGTAAGCTAAATCGCTTGATTAGTTCAAGCCGAATGTTTTCATATCGTTACACTTAACAACGTCGAAGTCACATAGTTGACTGTTATTTGATTAAATTTCCAGAATATACCCACACAGCTTATGTCAAATGGTTGTAGTAAAACATACAAGGTTTACAAGTTTTTTGCAACACTCTTATAGTAGGCATAAGGTCCATGCATTAACAAATCATCGGTTAAAAAATGGGGAAGGTTAGTTACATATCATACTGATAAATAATTTAGTTTCTGTGAAATGCCAGTTGGTCTCACAAATGCCAAAAATCAAGGGAAAAATGTTGTTATATTAAGTTATATTTGTCTTATGAAGGGTTTTAAGAGTTCTGCTTTTTGTGATGGGAAAATGGCATCCCAGATTGAAAATCGCCAAACAATGTCGAAACCTACAATATTCACTTCCATTGTTTTTTTTATTTTATTTTAGAGCTGGGAATTTTAAATTCAGGAGCAGCCTTCCCGATTAAACTCGTTTATGCAGTAAGTTACCAGACCGTAAACAGTTGTTTCAACGTCCTTTCCGTTTGCATGAAATGCACTCCCGTTGGGTGACACTGTTTAAACGCACTGTTTACGAGTTTGGTGTAAACCCAAATACCATGGAGACTTCTCATGTAGTAAGCATTGACGCTTCAATAGCGAACGTTTCTACTTGGATAGACATGTGCCATTGTTTGCACTAATCCTACGCTTCATTGTGTTTTATATAACTGACAAGTTACCCCCAAGAAAAATGAATTTTAGTTACTGGATCTTCCATTCATGTTCTAAACTAATGTTGCCAATTTTGAGTGAAAAATCATTTCCGATTATTTAATTATATGGTTATAACATACCATACGCTAATAATTATCAACACAGTTGGACTATGGTGATATAATAGGTACTAGGTAATATGTATACGGAGCGGGTTCTTCGGGATATAAACGGCAGGTCGCATGACCGGTACATCAGAATCTTTTGAGTAAATGCAGTAATGCTGAGAAAGAGAGAGAAAAGTGAGCAGGCCGCAACAAACTTACCGAGCCTGAACTTCTTCGTCCGTAATCTCATCATTTACTCCAATTAGCATGTTGTATGTCAAGTAACATACAAATTAAGTTGACTTATACCTTAAACAACACAGACATACACTGCAATAACACAAAATGCGGGATGTTTCAATTAACCAGAAAGTGGGAACAAGAGACACAATGGAATGTCAGATAAATAAATACAGAACTACCCGCATAATTATGTAGGTATGTGACATAAAATCAGGTCTGGGTGAAACATATAAATTTACTAATACTTTGTAAATAGAAAATCTATCGTTTTGTGAATAAATTTACTTACGCAGGAATGAATTAGGTTTAACATACCTACAAGTATGTTTATAACTATACACTAAATGCTCCAAAGTACTGTGTCACATAGGGCTACCAACATGTCAATATTCTCTATTTGTATGTATCAACAGGTTTCAATAATATTCAAGGATAGTCTAAAATGTGAGTTATTTGTAATGAGGTTTTACTGAAAACCAGTTATCATTACTTGCTCTTCTTGCTTGTCAAAACTTTGTTTTTAATTCCCCATAGGACGATGCGCGCAGGCATATCATTAATAACATCAGTGTACGACACTAAAGTGTAGAATATGATTTGCCGCCATGGCGTGATTATTATTCTATTCAGTGGTCTGAAACATATCCGGAACTAATAGAATATAAATTCAACGTAAAATCCCATCATTTGAAATACTGAAACTCCTCGGATTTGCCATCGATATGTTTTAGCTCGCCTGTCACAAAGTGAAAGGGGACAGTTCCATATCAATGTGACAGTGGAGCATTAGTGATCTTTTTTCGTCTGTTCGTTTGTCCGTAAGTTTGTGAAGTCACTACACGTCACAATTCTGGCCTACTCTATACGAAACTTGATCACAATGATCCTTACAACATTATCTAGGCCAATTTCAATATTGGATTATCGGTGATCGAAGTATGGTCACTGGGTCAAATATTAGAAACCTTGCGTAGTCACTAGATGTTACAGTTTTAGCCAAATAATAAGAAAGTTTGGTCAATGCATGATAAAGTTATGGTCCGAACAAACTTCAATTTGACCTTTAACATTCACCTGTGACATTGAACTTTGAGATAGACGGCTTGTGTTGCCCATGGTTCTCCGTGTCTCATTGCGGCTAACATGCATGTCAAATATTAGCAAGATTGGTCAATGTATGACACAGGTATAGTCCAGACGAACTTCAATTCCACCTTAGACCCCAACTGTGACATTGACCTTCGAGATAGGAACCTGAGGGTGCATGTGCCATTCTGGTTCGAAGAAGTTAACATCAATGCCAAATATTAGAAAGATCGGCCAATGCATGACAATGGTATGTCCTAGAAATAAATTTAACCTTTGACCTCCACCTGTGGCATTGACTTTTGAGATAGAAACCTAGGAGTTTTACATAATACTCCACCTCAGAGAGTTGAACATTCATGGCCAAGTATTTGCAATATCGGTCCATGCATAACATCAGCTGCACCCGCGTGAAAGTAATACAATATTTATCCATCAATACGATGGTTGTTTTATATATTGTATTTTTCTTATCATTGTGCTTATTCCTACGGCATAACAAGACGTACCACGAAGGAAATGTCAAATATGTTTGTTGAATAATCATAATTAATATTATATAATGATACAAGGACATTGTGGTTAATTGAATACTGTTCGAATTACATGCACTGTGCTTTGATACCATAAAGTCTATACCAAAGTGCAGACGATAAGACGTCCCGAAAACACGAATCCTTCCTTCTATTTCTGATGACATTGATATGAAGTAATTGTTTACTACATGATGTTAACATCACCGTATATCATATTGACCTTGGTAACCAGCTCAATTGTATTTTAGTTATATTGTATCTTCGGTGGTATTGCATATTTGTGATGTAATTCGGTGGAAAATATAATTGCTATTCCCCTGTGCGCGCATTTGTGTTCAACAATTTTACGTACAAATTATATTGTCTTAATGGAATGTCTTTTATTCCCATATGAATATTACAAACAGCACAAGAATGACAATGGAAAATAGTATTCTTCAACTCAGGGAAACAATTTAATATATGTGTATGATATCTGTTTCTAATTGAATTAAAGTTTAAAACACGAATGATATATCCTCACAAGTAACTTAATGTAGTTAACCTTCTCGTGAAGAGTTTAAATGTCAAGTATGTTATTAATAGTATGTCTCTATTCGATGTCTACATCTGGATTGGGTTACATCATAAACGAGATCTAGTACTTGAGAGAGAAACTTGTTCGTAGACATATAGCACACAGTGCTTACTGATAGAGACACGTTACTCTGAACTTTATCTCGTTAGTTTATTTTTGTTTACGTCTGAAAAACCAGATGGGAATGCTCGGTATGCATTCATAATGTATACGTATAATTCGATGGCTTAAGTAAGCACCGTACGTAAGTACAACATCGATATTTTGATAAAACAAGAAAAAACTGTCTTAAAATTACGCTTTCTTATGGTGAAAAAAGCCTTTTCAACTTCAGTTTGGTAAACATGACAAGTTCAGACCTTAATAAGAACAGGTTCGTATAAAGCGCTTTAAGATGTAGATTCCAAGTATGTGACAGTTTTACACGACCTTCTCTTTCTAAGCTAGAAATAATTGAGACGAATTGGCGACGTTTTACATAAAATTGAATTGAGAATTTTACATAAAACAATAACACTTATATTCCCGTAGACGCCTAGTCCATGAAAAAAGTTTTTATTAACATTGTATGAAACAGTGGGTTCATAAGGAATATCAAATAATTATTCGTGGCATTTTCCTAAGTTTAAGTCCAAAATAATGTCAATGTGACAGAAGGGTAAAATGGGGTCAGGTGATATAGGCGTGTGAAGAGTGTATAAAAGTTCGTTGCAAGCCCTATTAATGTAAGAAGAAACGGTGAGTTTGGGTTAACCAAGATTGTGGCAATTAAAAAGTGTACGTCCAAAAGTAGGTCAAGGTCAAAATGAGGTCAGGTGATGTAGGTGTATGGAGAATTTTCCAAACCAAATCCATGCAAGTATAAAAGCTTTGTAGCAAGCCATATTGATGTCAGAAGAAACTATGGGTTTTGGGTTAACCTACGGACGGTTGGAAAGACGGGTCAATCGCTATAATGCTATCGAATCGAGGGAATAAAAATACGTCATACGGCACAAATATTTTGACTTCGATGACAAATGGAGTAAATACATTACCTTTCTTTCAAACACAATGGCTAATTTCAGCGTTTTGTACTATTTTTGCAGCCTGGTTTGTTTACTAAATGAGGAAATTAAGACAAAGGGAGCATAAGAAGCTGTGGTGTATCTAGCGTTGTCGATAAGTTTAGTGTTTTATGACCAATTTGCAGTAGGTGCGTGGAGAAATCAAAGTATGAACTTATTACACATTCTGTGTAATGTGTTACACATTCTGTGTAATGTGTGTTAGTTTATACTCATTTATTTAAGGTCAATTGTGAAACAGGATTTTCCAACATATATGTTTATGTCTCGATACCTCATTTCTGATGTTATCCATCGCGACAATATTGTTAGAGAAGATAATCCAGTTTCCCTTATATGCTGAGCGTCTAGCAAGGGAATTTCTGCTTCCGCTTTTAATTTCGTATTAGGTATAACGCGCCCTTGAATCGAACCCGGGGCATACCGCACTCGAAGCAGACTCTCTACCACTAGGTTATCGAGGCGAATTGCTGTTTGTGGTCAGTGGAAGTGGATATTCCATTATGTAGCTCCTTCGATCGACCCCGACCCAGATCATTCTGCTAAAGTCAGTGCTAACGTATGCAACTATTGCAGCAGTTATTTTGGAACAAATCAGTGTGCTTTTACTAAAGTAGTAACAATATTATACGACACAACAAAGATTATGTACCATTCTAAACATTTATATAATGATAATTATAATGTTGGACAGAGAAAGGAAAAGTCTATGATTACTCAAACTGTATAATTAATGCTGTCACGTTAAAAAACATGTAACTATGTATAAGAATGTATGAATTGCTATAGTAAACGTGTGGTCGTTATGGATATATGTAATGTGAGTTACAGTAAAGGACGCATACAAGTTTCAAAATTAATGTCAAATAACTTAATAAAAATTAGACCCCGTTGATGCATTCTACACATGTATTTTTTTGAATTTTTGAGCCAAGGTATTAGCAACAGAAATTGGAATATAGCGGGAAAAGACGGTTAATGAAATCAAGCAGAGGAAAATTTCATTGTAGAATTGTGAAAAGCAGCGACGATATAATTAGGGTTATCGATATAATTAGGGTTATAGAGATTGAACGTTCCTGTAATCGTATTATAAGTGCACATTAATTTAATTCCTTGTTTGAATGGATTCGATGTTCACAAAATAAAACATTGAACTTCAATAAATCAATTACAATACAAATCACCATTCCGAAAATGCTATTATTACAAGGAATGCAACAATTTAATCACCACATGCACAACTGCCAAACCACAAGATACTGTCCCACTGTGTATGAGTTTACAGGGCTTTCAATTGACTTTTTAAAATGCATTTTGACTCTTGAATGCGACAAAGGTAACTTATTTGACCCTTGAACATTTAAGGTGAAGATTAAAATTTGCTATACTTATAATTCAAATTTCCTTGCAATAATTTGATGACTCTTGAAAATTGAGAGTCAGGAGTCTTCACTTTTGGAGCCATTGAAAGTCCTGGTTTATCTTCTGTTAAGCAGATGCTCTTATACGTTAAGTAACAGCACGAGCCATTTAAGCTTAGACTACGTTTAAATTTAACACTCATCTCTATAGCAAATCACAATACATGGTGTACGAGGGTTGTTCATTTAATTCCCGGACGATCGCCATACCGCTTTATTGAAACATACGATTGTAGTAAAATTTCGTTTTATAAGACTTAGTCACCAACGTGATTATTTGACAAAACATGAAATAATTTTATCCAACCGAACACAAACTGTGGTTACTATAGTAACCCCACAAATGACTACCCGGCCCAACCCGATTTTGTAGTGGTATGTAGAGTGTTAATTGGGTAGGGGTCGTGGTACGTATTATTGCATATTTTTAAGCAGAAAACGTCAGACAACAGTATGTATGCGTCTAGGTCGTGTAATATAACAGTTGCTGTCAATTCCATATAGCCTTTTACGTTCTAATGACAAATAGCGTGCTTCTGTGTATATCGCAATTAACTCGGATTTATTTCGAAAAAACGGGTAATGAAACAATTGTATGAAAATTTTCGCCTTACACCTGTTAAACGCAAACTCTCTTTTAAAAAACCCTTTAGACGATTATCGTAAATGCGGACAGTTGTTCATATTAAATAAACCATTCTATGATGACATGGCATCACCACGTGATGATCAAAGAAGGCCGGGCAAACGTAAAGTCATCAACAGAAAATGACGTACATTTCAGGCCGATTGGATGGTACACACTAATACAATAATAACTGCTGTATTAATTGCAGCTACATGCGAATTTATCGTAGTTATAGCATATTACATCACTAATGAACTCTTAACACGGCGAACATGTGTTCTGGTATTTTCTTGACCCCTAAAAAATGATAAATTGATGCAAAAATGTAGCGTTTCAGAGTTTGAATTTCGTATGTGAATAAAGGAATGATGTGAATGTACTAGTGTGCGTTTTCATTAATATCCGTCCAACGGGCTTTCAGCAATATCGATCGTCCGGGAATTAAATGAACAACCCTCGTATATAGACGATCATACTATTTGCGATCACCTCAACCAGTCACAGAAATAAAGGTTGATTTGGTACGTTATCTACATACATAATATCAATATGTAAATGACTCAGATACATGTTTTTAATGCGCGAGTATCCTTTAGGGAGGTATTGTCAGATAACAAGTGTACCATGCAGGGTATCTGCATAAACGACAACGAGGATGTATAGTTCCAAGGTCGGGTCACAATGTGTGTCTTTACTGACCGGACAGGCCGGACCAAGTTGACCAAAGTGTCGTAAAAAACTTATCATCCATAAATTATTTTAAGACATATATGTATTTATGTCATTCATATGGATTTTCATGTAAAGTTGTTTGTCAAATTAGTAGCTTGTGGGACTTCTAACAAACACAATGCATATGTTGAAAATTGATTTTTGTTAATGCCAATTAATTATACAATGAACAATACAAATTTACAGAAATCGCATTTTGTACAAGCTGCGCATTAATTATCGCTAAAACATAGGTACCCGCTGGTCTTTATGGTTGCCCAGAGAACGCAAACGAAATAAATTTGGAGCCATAAATACATATAACCCTCTTATTTCGATCGCCCTTCTATTTTAACTGACATGACAAGCATTAAGCAATGAACTCCACTAAAATTGGCCACACAGAAGATAATGTTACAAGAGAAAGCTGAAAGTAAACCCACTTAGAACCAGTATACTTAATTACGCGTCAAACCCAATGTCATTCTTGTTTTAGTCTCTCTATTTCAGTTAATAATTTATCAATTTGAACTCAGATAGACGTAGTAAAAAGTCAACAATAATCACCGACTGGGTTTTCTGTTACCGTAATTAGTTTAACATGAATACAAATCGTTTCCTTAATTAAGAAAGGGTAGTGGCATAAATAATTTACCAAATCAATCTATTCTGGTTATTTGTTCAGTTATAATATTTTCTGTGTAATAGCGAATGTGTAATGGTACACGTTTTCATAAATAAAATGATCATAACTTTCATGACAAGACTTCAAAGAATGAAACAGCATAGCTCCGATTGAGCATGATTTTTTTAGTAACCAATTAAGATTCGTGTAGTTGGCAGAAGATAATACTTGAATGTGTATATTCCATCCAGTTTTAAAGCTTTGCGAAGTTTGCACGGTATTCAAAATTCATTTTGAGATCCAACATGACATTCAAATTTATTTTAAATTAGTTTTCTGAGTTATGATTTGGACATCCAACTTACTATACCAGTTTGAATTCAAAATGAATGTTGAATATGGTACAAATTTCACAAAAACCGATACATATAAAATACTGTGTTTTACTGACTCGAAGATATCTGTAGACACTAGTTAATGATTAAAAATGGACTTATTGCACAACCTTTCATATTTGGTTTTGTCAGTCTCAATATGGTGTAGCTACTCGTGAACTTACGTTGTACCATCACATATATCAGTGAGTGTTTAACGTGGTAACAACCACTGGCACTAACTTACTAACGACATCATTTCATTAGAACTTCCTAGGATACAAAATTCAGAAACCAATACCGGAAAGATTCTTGTAAACAAAGATTGCCCAGTACAACAACTGTATTATGCAAACGTAATATCATACATGACGATGTACTGACCTTTTCTGTTAGAAAACATATTCGTCTTCATTATAATGCTAACATAATTGTGGATATTAATCAGTCTTTTGAAAGCCTTTTACATTCCGAAAAGTTTGGATGATTCAATTCTGTATGATATCATTAGATACCCATTTTGGTAACAAGGCTATTATTTCATCAAACAATGTTTGGAACAAAACTAAAAGCTTTTTAGGGACAAGTTTTGCCTCCTATACACTGTACAACTGTCGTATCAGATTGGAGATAAAAAACTTCTCATCTTAGATTGGTGACACCTACAACCAGAAACACGGGTATACTGCAGCCACCAACTGAAATATTAATTGACTAGAACGGAAGAAAAAAGGATTGAGGTGTTTCATAGTTGACGTTTTGATGTTAATGAAATACAATCAGAAACAAGGTGTAAACTTCAGCTAACATGACTCTGTAAACACTTTATATTGCTTCATTTTTTCAACAAGGTGTAGGTATGTGCTTCCTAGTTTCTCAAACACACAATTTAGACATGGCTTCAATGTAATCAAAAGACAACATACGACTCATTGCCACGGCAATGTCACACTGAGCATTTCTTGAGTCTCCAATGGCAATTTAAGAAACTGGTTTATCTTTAGGAAAATGTCCCTTGTGATCAGTGAAATATTTTGAAACATTTGGAGGAATTAAAGACATCAGGAGTACTTCCGGCGAGTTCTTAATAGTGAATGTAGGTCCCACAATGTACGCCGCTTAGGATGTCTCAGGGAATATTCGGGTAATCTTATTGTGGTTGAAGTTGGTGTAACAGATCTAAAATTATATATCGTAACATGTCTATTATGGTTAATATATGTAGAATATGTCAAAGGGCACGAAATGTGATATAAAGTCAAAATATCCCCCTAGTGTGTGATAATAACTCCGCAATAAGATAAGATAGATTTAGGTTTTCATCCTCACTATTCCCAAATCTACTCGGGTTATGTCCTTACATCGTTGCCTCGCAACAATATATCAAAATATACATAAATAGCACATTAACAGGAAATACCTTTACTTTTTTCGAATATCATTTCTCTCAATTGATGAATACATGTTAATACATTGTTTCAGTTAGTAATAACGCTGTGTATGTGTATATGTACCATGCTCGTATAATATAAGTACATTATTGTATAATTCATTGCGGGTATATTTATTTTTTCTCCCAGGAGTGTACAACTTTTGACATAAGTGTACTAAGCAAACATACAGCGATTTCCATCGATACCAGATCTTTTACTTTATATCGTCTTACATAATCTCCATTATTATATAGTCAGATAGAAGTGATTTACCAATAGCCTAATGTTCCTAAGAGGAGCAAACCTCCCGGAGAACGGGCCGAAAAATTTTCTTAAAGGGCTTGTTTACATACTATTGGACACTATTTAGTAACTTGTATTGTAGTACACTTCTATTGCAGTACACTATTACCCATACATTTTGTTAACAAATACAAGAGATAGGTTTACTAACAGTTGAACAATATAATGGAACCTAAAATGTCTAAATATACCTTATATGTTTAATAAAGAATGAATTGTAATCACATGTATCCTGGGTGATTTCCTTACAAGCACTTTGATTACTTTATTTCGATTTAATGCAAAACGTGGCCAATATGCATAATAAAAGAGCAAGCTGAGAAAGGATGCGCATTAACTACTGTATGAAACGTTCACGAGACAAGATTTTTATATGTTTCCTATATATGTCTATGTGAAAAGGTTACCCCATGGGCGGGGCCAAGTTTGACCCCGACGACGTAATTTGAACAATCTTAGAGGCAAATAAATTTGCTCTATAGCTCAATGTAAAGTGCCCATAGTAGGCCCCAATTTTCAACTTTTTTTAGTCTATGGCCACCTGGACCACATACATCATTGTAAAGAGGGGCATTTAAGCTTCAAAATAATGTAATAAAAAGGGGGGTCATGTATCTTCTAAGAAAGTTTTTGTCCTTCAAACATGGTCTATCCGTTTTTACGCATGTCCGCATTTATAAGTTCTGGGTTTTACCCTAGTCTACTTTCACTTTGGTATCAATAACAAAATAGGGGAATAATACAAACATTACAGTTTTACTACACGACATGCATATTTACCAACCATCTAAACTCAATTTCATCATTCAACTCTACATGTGTCAAGAAATATCACCATTTACAGGCAAACCAAAGTTTTTTTTAAGGACTACTTGAGTGTATCACCACTTGGTCCGCGGAGGCATTTAGTGGTTATTTACCTAGAAGAGGAACACTACATTATACTAAATACCAAATATCAGTGATTTGTAGAGCTATCACATTTACCAGTGGCACATATTTTAGTATCGTGTTTCTTCCCGATTTATGTTACCTTTCTCGTACTAAAGAGCCATAAAGACATAGCCGACATTGAAAATTCCACTCGTTTGGATATGGTGAGTGTGCATGTGAGTGTAAATAACGAGATAAAACTTTAATTACAAACAAAACGGAATTATGTACAGGAACGATGAATTAATACACTCTTATTAACATGATTTAGCAATAAGATAAATCATTTGGTAGGGTGATAATTTATATTTTATCGAGTATATTTTATGCACAAATGCACTAAATTAAAGCTGACTTATTTACCACACATTGCGGTCTTGGCATAACACATGCAATTTAAAACGAAACATCCTTACGGATCAAACCACCATACAATTATGTTCAACATAATATACAATGTATTTATATGCATGTATATGTTAAAGAATAATACACAAACAAATAAAAAAGATAAATATCAAACAAAACTTGACTTCCATGGAATAACACATGTGAGCAACGATGCGTTTGCACAACTAGTAAACTTCTCGAGACTTTCACCTTGACACTTCTAACGTCAAATTGTAAGGATAATCCATCAAGGCAGATACTTGCCTTATTATCGTCAACGTACAAAAGAAGCACATATATTCACACATGTTCATTCAATCTAATAAAGTTAGTGGCTTCATTATCTTTAGATAATTCATCTTGGACATTTGGAAAGCTAGCAATTATCGTCCGATCTCCAGTATGAGAGATGAAAACTTAATTTCTGAGAGGACACTTCCCTTCTACAAGTGTTAGTCAATTAAAACGAAGAGAATATTCCCTTCTATAAGAGTAAGTCCATTAAAACGAAGGGAATAAGTTGGTTAAATTACACATGAACACCAGTCAGTTGTTCATAAACGAACTATGTTCACCTTATATGTGAACAGACAATGAACATCGATATGTTATTATTCTAACAATGAAATCGAATAAATATATTATAGCGTGTAAATAAGTATATCAAGAATTATACTCCGATACGCCCTGTGACTCCATTGATAAAGTGTACATTATTTTCGTAAGTGTACACTTTTTGAGTTGTAAGAAAGTTGTTTGTACAAAACATTTACTCAGAAAATAATTGGTCAATCATGACAAATCCGCTTATAACTACATGAACAATTAAATAAATGACATACTGTAAAATCAATAATATTCAAGAGGGATTTAATTTTGTGGATGATTTCAACCACGAAAATCCTTTAAATTACGTTGAACTTTCCACGAAATGGTCTGTTTCATCATTACCACAAATTTTGTCACATTGAAATTAAATTATTTTTACTCGTCAAAAACATGCAGCTAGAAAATTGTAAATCCACCCAATGATAGTGCAATATCAGCCTGTACTTCTGTAAAACCATCTAATTTGTGGCGTTTTACTCGAATCAATAGTGTAGATAACTAAATCATGAATTCCAATATTCTTGATTAATTTAGGCCAGAACAAATTTTAGAGAAATTGCTTATTGTTTTGTAAAACGCAAAATGGGGAGCAAAATTTATTTTCTTGTAATGACCAAGAAAAGTAGAAATTAATTATAGCAATTGAAGCAAAGTTACAGAATATTCATACCAAGCAAAATTTATTTTCCTATTATTCCCAAGAAAAGCGGTGCCTTTACAGTATTTTTTAAAGTATTTGTAACAATTAAAGCGAATTTAAGATTTACCTGTAAAAAATCATTGTGCAATTAATTACATGTACAAGAAACCTGAATATATACAGAATACAAATAGTTACTATAATTGTCTATCAGGTGAACTTTATTCTATATATTAATACGACTGTGAGCTTCAACATTGGTAGTATGAATATAACCTTGTCATGTGAATTAGAAATAAAACAATACAAATATTTTCATAGAAATATGACAATTGTGAAAATAAGATGCATAAATTTCTACCTTTGTGCACTAAGTCCTTTATCAATGAATGAAGAAAACTAGATGCAAGTGTATTATAAGCACTTATAAGGTGTATAAACACATTGACACTTGTGAATTTTAATCACAAGCTAATTAAACCTATAAATGGACATTTTTGGACAGTTAACTTAATCCCTTTGGTACATTATAGGCCAAGCATATTTTTACATTAGAACTATATTTTATATGCTGCGAACGATGCACTGTTCATGGATTGTGCAAGGAACTTTTGGATAACCATCGTCTCTCTGGAGATCATTTTGCTTTTTGTCGGAGTATAAGTCAGATACAGAACTTGTTATCGCTCAAAAGTGTCTTCTTACAAGTGTTATTGTACAGTTTCGGAAGGACGAACAACAAATTATCCTCGGCTTCGCCTCGGACAATAATGTTGTTTGTCCTTCCAAAACTGTACAATAACGCTTGTAAGAAGACACTTTTGAACGAAAACTAGTACTGTATCTAATACGTATATGCAAGCAATGTAAATTGCAAAAACGTTACAAGTCCTGTTATTGCCGTTTTGAAGGTCCACAACTGGAAATAATTATGTTTCCATTTCACTTCTTTAATCGATGGATTAATACCAAACAGATACTCTAGTAGTAAATTATTTTGTTATATCATGAAAAGACTTCGACATCCACTGTTTGGTTATAATATATCAAAAATTGTATTGTTTAGTTTTTTATTTGGCGTTGTATATGGATGAAATACTGTGTTCT
Organism: Spisula subtruncata; assembly: GCA_963678985.1. NCBI lineage: Eukaryota > Metazoa > Mollusca > Bivalvia > Venerida > Mactridae > Spisula > Spisula subtruncata. Next base: position 20,674,902 of record OY787672.1, on the reverse strand, counting down.
TTGAACAATCACTAGGAACGATACGCAACACTTATTTGATGACAACCTGATTTGAAATGTTTTATACATAGACCATGGCTTTCAATTTCGTCAATTTGATATTGATTTTGAAGTGAGTATTGCCATAATAACAAACACAATACCCTTCCGTGAAAACGACCGCGACCACAAAGAGCAGCTGAACAAACACCAGCGTCTCCCTATCCAAGTATTTTTTTTCTAAATTAACATAACTTAACCTATCATAACATTCTCTAAGATGCAAAATTTCTTCGTTATAGTGAAACAATTTTTCCACTTGGTGTTGTTTATGTCGCATCTAATAATTTCAATACCTGTGGCAGCGATGCAGGTTATTCTTGATTTTCACAGCAGGAACTTTACTGATAATTTCGATGGACTATCTGCACATTACACAAGTACTAAGTGAAGTATTTGACCTTTAGTAGGGTGGAATAATATAAGATATAGCACAACTTCAATATATACCCAATACAATTACCACATAATATTGGTCGAGTATAGTACTAGATGATTATTGGATATGTAACTCCAAAATTGTGATAACATGGTATGAGGAAATCAGATAGGTAAGGCAGCACTCAACTTAACCAGCCGATCACAGAAATCAGTATCACCACAACACAACTAAATTGAGCAATGTACACACATAGGCTAAACAAAGATTAAAAGTTCCATATTCCCGCCGAGACCGTGTGAAACGCAGCCTAGAACCGACAGAGTTACCAAAGTCCTCAAATAGCCCTTGTTCTATAGTGACAAATAAGTGTTGCTATTATTGGTTTTAGTGTGTTTGCCAAAAAGATCACAAAGTTGCAGGTTGGTGGCTAGAGTATAATAAGGTATCATGAATACCTAAATTAAGTAGAATACTACTATGTTACCTAATGTCAGATGTCTCTACATGAGCGCATAAAAACAATTGTCTGTACTTTACTCTCTAAATGCCCCGTGTGTCATGACCGATACCTAAATAACATCGCGAGATCAGTTTGCATTTTAATTATGACCTGAGGTCTTAAACAACACGATAACATTAAATTCCCATATCACAATAGGACACCAAATAATGCTGCGTTTACAATTGCAATGTGTAATTGAATACCAGTCCATCTGTTTAATAAACAAACAGCGTCTCTGATACAATTGGATAGCATCCTCTGTTGTCTCATTGCGACACATTGGTGTACAATTACAGTGTTCAATATTTCCATTAGACGTTTATACAATTAACTACTACCCATCAATCAGTTTCAATGTGGTGACAATAATTCAGAAAAATCCCTCCAGTATCCAAACAATTTATCGTGTAATAGTTATCCTCCATATATTGTTACAAGACCACATGTTTTTTTTAAAGTGTGAAACTGGAATATTTAAAAGCATTCCTTATAATAGTATGTGTAACTATATTCATGTCATATTACACACAAAATGTACCGGATTTCTATGCAATATGTATTATAGTCCCCTTCTCTTTATTTTTGCACGAATATTGTAAGCATTTTAGAATATCAAGGAGGGTTGTGCCAGTAAATCATGTACTTTGCTCACAATATCAACAGTGATAAAACAAACATCCGCTTTTAAATTTCACAGATGGTGTTCTAAGCAGGTATCCGGCATCTCATGAAAGTATGCTAGAAATAAAAGTTAACATTACCAATACACATGTTATGCAAATGAGGCGCACAATGACTGACGTTCTAACTTTATCTTAAATAATTCATTATATTTAAGAGGCCTACTATGACATTTAACCCTTTTGTGATACGCATTTGCGAATCAATCACAATATAAAACACCAGAAAAGCTCTCTGGCGGAAACACCTAACACGCGAAAACGTCGACAGTTATAATATATGATTGTAGTTGAACATGCTCGTGCATTGGGACAGTTCAATATGAAAAACTGGTGGTAGATCAGGGACATGCAAGACAAATAAATACCATGCTGTTTAAACCATAACAAGTATTTTATTAGACAACGCAAATATGTTATCTTAAAATACTTTAGTGTCGGACAAACTTCATTCTAACGTGTATTAGTAGTTCCATATTAGACATTATGCATAGACGGTTATTATCAGAAAGTGTTGACAGTATAATTATATAAGTGACGGAACTTGAGGTAGGTTAGTTCTATCGTCTCTTTCACTCTCTTAGGTATCGGAGTTATCAAACAAACATAATTATTCTTCACTTTCTCTATGATATAGCTAGTCACATCATACAGAACAGTGTTCTAATGGTCGATATCTATGATATGTGTTCCTGCTAGATAACACACACAGTCTTTGTAAACGTTGTTCGAAATAATGAATTATATTTTATCATCTGATAAATCCTGACATACAGACACTATGAGACCACTGTTATGGTTTAATATTCAGTATATTACACATGCAATAATGTACAAGCTATTGTCGAGTTACGTGATAATAACAAGAGCACCACCAACGGTTGCTGGACTCTCGAATTTATTCGAATTTGATATATATAAAAAATTATTTAGTGTCAACTTAACAAACCTAGACATTATTTAGTTACTTTTAACGAATTTTTATAAGACACAGGATGTACTATGACAAATGTCACATGTGCACTTAAACCGCTCCAGCATCCTTAAGTAACTTTATTGTCATCTAACCCTAACCTCAAAGTGTGTGGGTGTTGCTGATCTCATTGAGATGTAAGTAAATGCGAATTATCAATAGCACAGGCCCATGCGTTTTAAGAGCAAGGTAACGTTTTGAATAGAGCGGTAAACCTTGACCTAGTGACCTCAAATAAGGTGGACTTTTTGAAAAATTTAGATCGAGACATTTGCATTTTCTGAGCAAGGTTAAGTTTTTAAAAAAAGGTCATGGTGACAAAGTGACCTGAAAGTAGGTGGATATTGTAGATGGCATTGAGGGATATGCACATTTGAAGTGTCAAGTTGAAACATCGTGTAGTTTTCCAGAACTTGACCTTAACATAAACTTAACCAAATGTCAAGGTTACCTTAAGACTTTGACCATGTGACCTAAAAGTAGGTGGGTGTTGTAGGTGGCATTGTTGTACATGCACATGTGAAGGGTCCAATTGATACATCTTGAAGTGTTCCAGAAATTGACCTTAACAATAAAATTAACCAAATGTCGAAATGACCGTGACCTTTCACCAAGTGACATGTTAGTAGATGAATGTTGTAGATGGCATTGATATACATACATATGTAAAGTTTCAAGTTGATACTTCTCGAAGTTTCGCAGAAATACACTTTAACATTAAACTTAACCAACACCGACACCAAAGCCGGCGCCGACGACCAGGCTATGACAATTGCTATTTTTTTCTTCGAAAAGTCGAGCTAAAAAAATTCAAGACACATCGTACCTTAATATGCTATGTTGTGTTCGACCCTCGTGTTAAACAGTCACATTTATCTTACTTAGGGCTGACAGGTTGATTTAGTTGTATCTGTATGCATGTATCTTAAAGGAGACAGGAAAATGTCGTCTTTTAATCACATTGTATGTGTTGCGATGACACCTTATTGTCGAATATAGTTTGAATGAAATATGTTAAAGACGTTAGAATCATAATGTGCAGTGCGTATGTGGTGGGGACAGAATCAATGTTGTAACGTCCTTTATAACGTCCGAATAGTGGAATGAAGTTGAAGTGTGTTATATGCAGGAAATATATCTTTTTGTGTGATATACCGGCCAATATGTCACGGTTTGGAGTTCATATGCGCAGGAATAAATCACTAAGGCCGTAGACCTGAGTGATGAATACGTACGCATATGAACGACGTCGAGGCTATACTCAATGTGTTCTTCAGATTGAGTGTTTACACATCAGTAAGCTCCAACAGATGGTCATTTCATCCTATAATCTACACATACCCACCCGTGTCCAATCAAGGTTACTCCGGCTAGTCACTCGACATTTGCGACGTCAAACAGTGCGAAGAATTCGGGGCGCGAAAGGGTCACTATTTTAGGCCGTAAATTGGATGGAGAGCAGCAGTATCCGACACTTCACATTCGATTATGTTTAATATCCCTTTCCCCCGTTTTGACCCTTTCAACTAAAAGAAAATTATCTCCCGTTTACTGAACATTGATTTTTAGATTTGTCTCTCTTTGCTGCTTACACACTAGAAATGGAATTGAGGCCCTAATAGTTAGTGAGTTTTCTAATTAGTGAAAATCAATTATAATGACGCCAATGATGATATTTTTGTCAATATTTATCTAACATTGAGTTTCGTATGGATCACCGATAGAGCTAATACCTGTTGTTGAGCTTAACCTTGCTTTGTCAAAGGCTCTGGCAAACCCGTTGCTATTTTTTTAAAAAGATGAACTCGTTTGTTTCAAGACACATGCATATTTTTCGTAAACATCACCCCAAGGGAAAGAGGTGAAGATTATCGATTCAATGCATGTATTTCTTGACCTTTTCTTTTAATTTTGGTGAATTGTAAATTTTCGGACACACAATTGTTGCTTTGGTCTAGATATTTAATTATACCCAATATCTTAATTTAAGAGCTACGCTAAATACGAAACAATATCAAATGTCGGATACTGCTCGCCATCGGGAACTGCTCGCCGACCAGAATGGTTGATGTTTGCACTGCCCCTGTTTTAAACGTTTAATACCTCAACTACTGTTGATTGCAACAATTTGTCCTAGGAACATTTAACCAACGCTTTGGTGTTCATAGAAAAGTAATCAATAACTAATTATAGACTTTATCAATTAATGAGAAAAGAACTATTAAATTATTGTACACTGTGTATGGTATCGAATGGTATATGATAGAAGTTTAGACGGTAATATAACATACAAGATACGTCATCACAATGATTCCATTACCTCATTCTCTCACGTTATATTTCCCTCTAGACTTCAATACTTAACTAATATTTCCTAATTACACTCATACTGTTCACATTACAGACCATCAATCATCATATTCTCTGCTAGACGGCCACATTCATTTATTGTCTTCAAAATCCCAGTTATAGATTGATGTCAACATTTGCTAAAGGAGAACGCTAACGACTTTCAGGTGTACACTTGCTAAATAAAACACTAAATATTTTCATGTGTACATTTGCTGAAGGAAAACTCCAAAGACTTTCATGTTTACATTTAGTGAAGCAAAAATCTTAAGGTTCCCAGGCGTTCATTTCGTAAAGAAGAACTATAAAGGCTTTCATCCGTATATTTGGTTTACGAGAACTCTCAATGTTTCATGCGTACATTTGGTGAAGGAGAACGCGTAAGGTTTTCAGTTGTACATTTGGTGAAAGAGAACTCTAAAGGTTTTCATGCGTATATTTGTTAAATTATAACTATAATGGCTTTCATGCGTATATTATATTTGGGTAAAGGAGAACTAAAATGGTTTTATGCATACATTTAGTAAAAGAGAACTCTCAATTATTCATGCGTACATTTTGTGAAGGAGAACTCCAAAGGTATTCATGCGTACATTTGGCTAACTATAACTATAAAGGCTTTCATGCGTACATTTGGTAAAGGAGAAATCTAATAGTTTTGCGTGTTTTTCGTAAGGGATAACTCTAAAGGTTTTCAGGCGTACATTTGGTAAGGGATAACTATAAAGCTTTCATGTGTATATTTTGTAAAGGAGAAATCTAACGGTTCTCAGGCGTGCATTCGGCAATGGAGAACTATAAAGGCTTTTTATGCGTATATTTGACAAACAAGAACTATCTTAAGGTTTTCAGGTGTATATTTGGTAAAGGAGCACTCTGAAGATTTCCAGACATACATTTGGTTTCGGATGATGTTCTTTTACACTGTCACATGTGGACAATGTTTAGAAGACGACATTGATAAATTGTTAAAGCTAGAGTAACAGAAAGTTTTATTCAAATATGAAATGGTTTTGCAGAACATTTAGAAAAGAGATGAAATTTAAGGAAATATATTCTTTTTCTTAGTGCCATAACTCTTTCAGTACGATAGGGTGAAGGTTACCTACATTAGACTGTAAGTTTTGTGGTGACCTTATTATAATGTTTAGTTCGAAATTGATACCTTAAAACAATTAAACATGAGGGAGGGACCCACAGAATGACTGATTACTTCCACGTTACGAGCAAAACGTTTCGTTTTGGGCACTGATAAGTAACGTACAGCCTATAAATAGAATTGCACGCCTTTCAAAAGGGTCTAACTGATTTACGAAAGTCACTTGTATTGACATTTACGTTCTGAAGTACATGTCTAACGATTTCGGCAATCAAATTTTACACAGAAGAGACGACAAAAATGTATTAACACGAAGCCGAGATGACATCTACACCATTAACAATGTTTGTATGTTCAGTCTATGTTTTCTCCAGAATGAATTAGTCACATAACTTAATAACACGCATCGTCAATTGCAACAAATAATAATGGCGGATTGTGTTCAAATTGTTTCTTATAATTGATTAAACTCTTCGCTGGACGACACATTATTCTATTCGAATGTGTTTCTAATGGCATAAATAACCTATTATACTGAACAAAGTACATTAGTTAATTAACGACAATCACCAACTTTCTGTTTAGAGTTACTGTCACATTAAACAAAATACTGTTGGGATGGGCTAATGCCATTAAAACGTCAATGTCCTTTTTGCAAAACACATCGAAGTCAGATCGTAAATATGTCCGCAGGCAGTATGTGAAGAAAACCATCGAGCGATCAATTTATGTGAAACTAACAAAAAGTACAATATTATAGTAACATCAAAATGGATAATGGCACATCGGACAAGAAAGACAGCACCCAATGTAGTGGAACACGAAAGTCACAAACAAGAAAACACACACACAAAGACCACATCAATACAAAAACATAGCAAGAAGACAAGACGTGGCCAACATACTGTCATGGCGACAATGCATGATTTGCCATTAACTATTGTCCGCGCTTGTTACATTTCGATGGATCATGATCAGTGATTAAAGTAGCTAGTCTAATACATATGGGTATAAGGTTAAGCACATATCGAGTGTAATATTTCTCCTTTGTTCATATACTGTATATTTACTCATAGTTTAGTTGGTACCGTTTCTCTGTTAGATAATGATAGAATTTCTGAGATTCTGAAGCTAACCGATTTGTGTGAGACATTATCTGAGGCGATTCATCACCGTCAGTGATATCTCTAGTTTGGTAACTATGTTAATGTGTGAAGGTGATTCATTACCAGATGTCGTTGCTGTCTGACTGTGATTTATAGTTCGAATTTGGGCACCGGTGACATAAAACGTCTGCAAAAGCACAATTCAGATGTTAAATAAACATTGCAATGATAAAGTCTGATAAATGAGTGGGAAAACAGTTGTCAAGTTAAAAAATGTGCCGATCCTACACAAGCAGTTGAACTGGATTTTCCATTTTTTTACCGAGACATAAATGTGAATTACTCTTTTTACATTAAGTTGGATCCATTCGACAAAAATCAACACATATCCTCTCTATATTCGCACTGATGTTATAAAACTCGTCTTAAATCAAGTTGATTGCGGATTGTATGAAGTAATTCAATCTATTTCGTGCGCATTAAAAAGGGTTTTGAGGTACATTTTTCTAACCAAGGAAGAGGCCACTGCGCATCGTCTGTTCGCTGGATATGGACAAATCATATATATGATTCGGAATTTCGTGGAAAAGTTCATTACCAATTAAAGGGAAATGGGAAAACTAATGCGTTTTTTTAACAACAACCCAGGCTAATTTTACATACGGGACAATTAACTAACCTACATAAACAATCCTGACAATTAAAAGTTCTTCTGAGACTTAGTAAGTTTTTTAAAATCAGGTACATGACTCATCATTTATAAAACCTTTAAATCAATTACTGACCCCTCATCAGACAGTTTAGTAGCACAAGCATATAGAAAAAGAAAAAAAACTACGAGACAGAGCTCTTAGACTTGTCCTTGATGATCACACCGTCTCTTACAAAACACAACAAAATTGGCAACCAATCACCTTAACATAACCATAGCCATTGAATCATCATCCAATATCATCCATAGAACATCCCAAGAATACTTGAATCCTCTAAAAACGATTCTTCTTAGATTTCTTGATATGTATATTCAAACCAATGCCTCTAATAGAGAAATTGGACCAAAAGCAAAATCTAAAGTTAACTAAACATCCAAATCCATATAATCACACCATGCTACGAGCAATTTTTCAATTTGACCTTCAATTGTGGCATTGACCTTTGGTATAGGCGCGAAGGATTGGCCGAGGAAACCTTTTCATGGATGGAATATTACATTCACAATTATGACAAATATAAGTTAGATATATCAGTACCTGTCTTGGCACGTCCCGGATAAACTTCAATTTGGCTGTGAAACTTTGAAATATAAAACAGGTGCTTGTGTATGACATTCCTTTTCATGGCCAATACCAAAGCCGTATAATTCTGAGATAGAAAACTACATTGAATTACCACGAGTAGAAATGAATTATTAATCATTTGTATTTTCCTGTGTATCTTATGTGAATTACCCCGGAGACAGGTTGAAATGTAAAGTTTAATAATATTAAATAGAGGATATTTGTATTTTTCCGTGTGTGATCGGCTGATAATTCCCCGAGTGAGCAGCTGGTGTAATATTTTCACGAGTGGCGTAGCCACGAGTGAAAATATAAGTCAGCTGTTCACGAGGTGAATTATCAAACGATCATACACGGTAAAATACTAATATTCTATTTATTTCATGCTTCAAATAGCTGAAATGATGAAAATACACCACTATTTACCTGAAATGTTTTGCGTGACGTCGTTTTCCCGCCATGCACGCGTCGAGTTGCAATCAAATAGTTCTTCTGCAATGGCTTCAATTTCGACCATTTGTTTTATATTTATGCACATAAAATGTTCTGTTATTTGTTAAAGATTAAGAGAGCAAGTGAAAATGCTTATTATTTTATTTTTGGCGGCGGGAAAATTTGTTTTAAAAAAAATCCGTACGCGTGAAATTATGAACTGTGAAATTATAAACTGTGAAATTATCGGGGAATAATCCACCGTTATTCCGCCGTAAACCACCGATAAGCATGAAATAAGGTCTAGTCACTCCATATCTAGACTACATGTACACTGTATACTTGTAAGTCTTGTAAGCTCAGTCACTCCTATATACCAAATGAAAGCAGCAATGAATACCAGCAACAAAGTGAATAACCTCACAAATATCGCACTCACACAAGCAAGAAACAACAGTGTAAAGTCTCACTTAAAACAATCCATGAAAAAGTCGACACTTAATTAAGGATGTTTATGCTAAAATTATTTGAAGCTGATGGTTTCATTAACTCGGTGTGACGCTGTTGGCGAAACAATATTGTTAATACGGTATATTATAGGGGGTCCTTGTGTGGTCTATTTGTATATATGTTTGTGGTATAAGTTCACTCGACTATCTAGTAATGTTGTGCATTATTATGATGGATAACCTTCTAACACGGAGAAACAGGAAACACAGCCAAATGATTGCGTCGCCGGTATGAAACACGGCGGTTTCACAATCAAACCAAAAGATGACATCTCGCGGTATGCAACACAGCAGTATCACAATATAACCAAAAGATTGCGTCTCGCATGTATACACAGTAGTAATACAATCAAACAAAAAGATTGCGTCTCGCAGTATCACAATCAAACCAAAAACATTGCGTCTCGCGGTATAAACACTGCAAAGAATTGACGAATATCTTGCACTGGATGAAAAGACAATTTGCTGCAACTAATTGGTGATAAAACAGAGGTAATGCTGTTTGTTCCATAACGGATTGCCAATGCAGCCGGGAACCTAACAGTGTGAAAGTTGACGACGCTGTAATAAGACCATCATGATATTTTGTTGACAGTTTATGTTTGTATTTATGTATGTAGATGATGTACCTTGTACAAGTCTTAATAAAATATCTGTCTGTCTGTCTGTCTGATATTGCCACGCCTACCACTTTCATAGGTCCTGCAGCTGTCCAACTTTCAATCATTGGTGATATCCTAACATCCGTACGCAAGCTACATATATAATATCAAGTTACATAGCAATATCTCACATGTAGAACATTTAAGTGTATTATTTAGTGCAAGTTGATGACTTTATTTTCCAACGCGTGTGAATAATCGGATTTAATACTATTACATTGGAATTTCTAGTTTACACTCACGTGTTGAACATTTCAATTTTATTATTAGTTAGTAACCATATCAGTGGGCCTTTATTGAACCTTGGCTGTCAAATTCCAAGTCTGTCTAATTTCCTGCTCTCTCATATAACACCAACTTTCATTGGATTAATTATAAATGCACACCCTTAGGACATGTTTTACAAGCTTAACGCTTGCATAAAATCCCATAAGATGTGGTAACTTAAATATATTACCAGACAATTTCTAGAGTTATCTGGATAATTTGCAGTTAATGTTTAGTTTGTGAATTTTCATGGGAAAACTTCTTGAAAGTAATTTATAGAAAATTTTGTTAAACAAACTTGCACCAATCCTTAATTTCATTTGTACAAACATGAACCTGGTGCAAGTGCACATTGAAGCTATATCGGCTCTCAAAGTGACGCTTCAGGTAATACTACATAGTACTTCACCTTTTTAAATCCTCATTTCCATTACTTATTTTGTACAAAAAATAGTATTTTTGCAAAAGTTCTCTAGTGAAGTTTCTATAGGTGTATATCTGGGTAATGTCAAATTAGCCAAGCTATATCTATATATCTTGGTATGCACGTTTATGCACTTTAAATCAATATATTCGGTATAGTAAATCCTCGTTTAGCTGGAAGAGTTCAAATTCACTAATACTAGTCAAACGAAGTAATGCATGTCTCAAACTGGCGTACGTCACTTTCTTTGTTTTGTTCCTGGTAGAATCATTGAAATGAATTTTGTCTGAAATTATTGTTATCAATGCTATATTATCACAATGACCTTCACTTGCGATGACGTCCAAATATGCATACCGCAATATACAGGTATTTTCTAGGTTTTGTGATCAAGTCAGGAAAATATTAAGATTCTTAGCACGAACTTTTCGATATTTTTGTTGAAAAAAAAGAACAAATAATTACACGTAGTTGATAACTAAAAACAGCATCGTACGCACACAGTTTCATCGATTTGATCAACTTACATGAAACAATTGTCTCATCTTTCTTACCACCGGCACGATAAATAAGAAAGGGAAAATAATTTTTTCATGCAAGTTTATAAAATCGATGCAACTGTGTGCCTGTGAGCAGCATTAGCTATTCACTGTAATGGTGACTGAAATTACGAACATAATTATATTCAACTGTATAGGTAAGTATATACATACTTACTAATACTCCTTGTAATACTAAGCACTCTAATTATATCGTACATCAGGTTTATTGTATATTTAAAATTCATACATTAGATTTTGGCGCAAACTACATTTTGTAATGACACATATTTGTTGTAGAGCACAAATTCAAATAATTGCCCTCAGTGTGCAATTAGGTATGATAATTTGAATCAATGACCTCATTTACTTCGATATTCATTATATCCATTTAAAACTTGTATAATTCAAACATGAAATCCATTCCCTATCGCATTTCACCTCAAACTTCAATTTGGTCTTTGACCTCAACTTTTGACCATGACCTCGGAGATAGCTATTTAGGGGTCGTACGTAACCCTCCTCCTCATGGATGTGAACATTTATGTCAAATATCAGTTTTAGCTGTAACACCGGTTTAAATGATAAATACGAGAACATGGTACAACATACTTTATCATGATGCCAAATACATTCAACATTTAGAACTGTTTAGTTATTCATTTTATTAAAGTTGAGAAAATACCTATACGTTTTAAACATTTCCCCGCTGGTATATTAAATGTATATTGTATTTTTCGTCTACAAGGATGGTGGTAGATTCCAACTAATCCAATTATATGAAATAACTATACAGACAAAATGTTGTAAATCATTTAATTTCGATGGAACAAAAATTCGTGGTTTTGGTAAAAAATATCATTTCGATGGGACGTTAATTCATGGATTTTGCATTTCAGGAAATAAATACAAGAATCAAAATCATTGTTCGATGGGATTTGATTTCGTGGATGAAGGTGAATCATGAAATCCATGGAATTTATTACCCCCACGAAAATAAATGAGTTTACAGTATCCTTTATAACTACTCAAACTCTCTTGCGTAACAACAATATGTCACGTTAAATCACAATTAGCTTGGTAATCAATGCAGTAATACATGTTCCAAAATGGCAAACACAATTGATGGGTTGAACATATATAATAAACATTTTATCGTCCGCCTGCAGTAATTAGGCATATAACGTCAGTACATACCTAAGCTCTTCTAAAAAGGAACCAATATTAATGGATATACCAGTGAATCAATCACGGTTTAGTGTTCGTATGCGTCATATTTTGATAACTAAGCATTAGAAAGATAACCCGAGATTTATTCCCCGGATGGAAGGTGCCAAACTGATGTTTGGACAGAGTAACAAACATATTGCATATTATTTTGCAAGTTTGTTAGAGTCTAATTTTACGAAGGTGTGTTGTTTCATTTTTTACCGAATAATTCGGTCAGATATCTCGAAGTTAGCTTTATCTAAGTGAGATTTTCGTTCAGTTATACCAAACGTGTTTCTATAGTTAATCTTTTCGACCATACAAGTATACAAGTTAACGAACTTTTCTGTATGGTAGAGACATTCGAACCGTCATTTGAACATACACATCGCACAATTAAGTTAAAGTGACCTGCAATACTTGCAATAAGACTTGCAATAATAAAATTTGATCTTGGTAAAAGTACCCAAAACTAGCGCGTAACATATCCGAACAGACTAATAAAACGTATCCCTTTAGCTGAGCTGTTGTTTAAGTTACAACGTGAATTTCAGACAGTGGAAGCATCGGAGAGCGCATGGTTCATGGAAGAAATAGAAACTACGGTGCGAAAACAATGACGCCCATCCGCGATGCATTGACGTTGATCGACCATTCTGCATAAATAGGGAATTAGCTACTCGTTATGACCGATGTGTCGGTATTTGATAGCATCATATAAAACATGAAATCAATTTCATAAAGATTCTAATGATCAGGTTGTTTAACATACGCGGGGTATAAGTTTAACAGCTAAATGAAGGACGGATTTTAATCCAGCAAATTATTTATAATACTTATAGGTGTATATGGATTAAACATATACAAACTCCCGTGATAGAATATTCATTTTGGTTCATAAGTAAATACACTTTTATCAAAAGAGGGAGGACATTATTGCCCTAGTTTAGGCGGAACAAATTTCAACGCTCAAAAGGAACATCAAACTAGTAATTATAACAGACGAATAAAAATTGCTTGTAACTCTAGTACAATTGCGCCTTGTTCGTGACTCACAAGACGGTAAAATACAATTAGACCCGACAACTGTCCTTCAGGCGACCATTCCTCAGTAAATATATTGCATTATCTTTTTTTGTAAAGATATAAAGTACAATAATCAATGATCATAAGTACGAGTGTTAATATTTATATAGTTAAAGGGAATAAACTCAATGTCGATAATAAAAACACGTTTTGTTACAAATTTTTAGATTTTTAATCACAAAACTGTGTTTTAAGAATACATAAATGTTTTTTTTCAACTTGCATTATCAAAGGTGCTTTTTTATCGTCCATTAATTAGGTTACTGTCTTTCTCGGCATATTTATACTACTACGCCTTAGAACAACGTTAAATATATAATTTATTGAGTAAGTCACGCAATAGATTTATGGTGTTTAAAAGGTAATTAACCAACGCTATGCGATTATTTTTCTGCTAGATGAATAAGTCCAGATTCGTATATAAATGTATTACGTCGGTCATGCCAAATAAATGTGAGTTTAAGAAAGATATTTACAAACTGGAGTTTAGTCCCTCTAAGTGTACATAGAAAGTAATCACGTAATGATGTGACTGTTTAATACTTTCTATTGGTAAATTGTTGAGAAACGATTTTACAATTAGAAACATTTTTGATACCTTTTTAGTTTCAAATGTTTTACATGCCGGTACTCTGTAACTAATGGGTCATTTTGTAAACAGATTATTGTTAAACATGTCTTCTTGGCTGTACATAAACGTCTCTCTTTATATAGATAGAACCAATGAAACATCAATATGCAGATTGATACAGTGATAAGAATAAAGTGTGTAACAAGGAAACTATTCAACCAGACGGGTATTATTACAAGGATAATATTCAACCAGACAGGTATTATTACAAGGATAATGCGAATTACAAACGTCATGACCATAGAGCAAGTTCAGCAGGATACGTGTAGTCAATTAGCGATCAGGTTGAACCCGTTAACATTAAAAAATAGTTAAAAGCAATAAGGAATTATATTGATTATTCAAAGGTCACTGAATTATAACTTTATATAGGGAGCACCATAATACGTGTTCCTCGGTAGACGAGGAAGTTTTAGATTCCACTAGTATCTATACGATACGTGTCAACGTTATGAAGTAACAAGGCTAAGATAATATACTCCAGTACAGTGTACAGTAATACAGGAATAGACAGTCGAACAGTGACATTCATTTCATTATTTTATTATTCAACAAGGACTGTGCAATGTAGTTAACCCGAATGACTATTCATCGGAGACCATTTTATTGTAACAAAATTGTATTAACGATTTATATTCGGGAAAAAATACAGTAATCCGTGAATAAAATGGTCACATTGAAATAGACAAAATACACTTAAAACTGTAAATTTAGATATAAACGATGCCAAATTGCTGAAATGAACGTTTTATGAGACGCATAATTTTAGACTCGATGGTCATTTATATAAAGGAATGAGGAAAATTGCCAGAATAAATTAATTCAAGGTAGGGATGTCAACGTAATGTGGTTATATGTGTTTAATATTTCCCACTTCACGCATTAATGATTATAAAACATATTTACAGAATATTTAGATAGGTGGTTTGTCGTGAACAGATCGAGTATATCAATACAGATTGGAGGTTTCAATCTATTCATAAGATGGTGTCTGTCATAATACAAACTATACCATTCCAAAAGTCATAGGTTTACATTTTGACATTATTCTGAAAGACTTTCCAGAGAGAAGCCGTATTATTCCCCTACGGAGGGGACTATAGGTTTGCCCTTCGTCAGCCAGTCCGTCCGTCCGTAGGTCAAGAAAATCTGGTATAATACAAACAGTTGTTCAGTTAGTTTATGAAACTTAATATGTGGACAGGAACCAATATAGAGATTATACAAGTCTATTTATTTTTCGATTCAGACAAACATTGTGGATTACAATTCACTAACACTAGGCTGTCGACAATAATTCGCTGACTTAGAACAAGCTTTTTAACTTAAGTTTAGTCAACATGAAATATTCCGATTTTCATTGAAAAAGGCTCATTAGAAGGGCCTTGTGATGTTGATTCCAAACATTCATTAGTCGTATAAGGCCGTAAGAAGCACTGCCGACCTTCTCATTCTAAGCCAGCGAATTATTGAAATTATTTTGTAAATTTGAAATATTGTTATGTTGTCGGAAATGATTCGAGGTCAAGTATTCGAAAACTGAAAAAGATTCATATTCGTTATCACAAATATCCACAGTGAATTTGCTTAGTAACTTTATTTATATTTCCGTTAACACAAACACAAGCTTGAGTTTTAACGTTAGAATATCTTATTGATATTAGATTTTCTATTATGTTACTTTTTATTTGAATTATCAGAACATATTTTAATGAAGCATAAGAAGACAAAACAAATAATTCAATCGCATTACTCATATGAAAATGAACGTGTAAATTCAAGATGTTTTTGATACCCATTGTATACTATGTATGCTGTGATGGCCCTAGCGGGGCACCGTAACAATGTACGAGTAAGTATTCCTTTGATTATTTTGAATTGGAGAATAAAACTTCGACAACATGTAAAATATAATTTAGTTTGGTAAATAAAGTTTATTTGTCAGTTGAATAATTCATTATAAATTCCTCTTATTATTGTACTGCCTGTACATTGTTTGAAATGTTATTGATTCCACTTCACAACAAAACCCTTAACATACCAATGGTACGATGCGCTGTATATAACACACTGCTTGCACGACGGCGATATCACACCATGCAGTACAATGTCCTAGTAAATGCATATAGTAACTTGGAACAAATAGTAGACTATTGTAAGATTATTTAATTTCGATGGGACGAAATTTCGTGGTTTTGGTAAAAAATAGCATTTCGATGAGATGCAATTGAAGGATTTTGGATTTCAGGTAATAAATACAAGGGACAAAATTATTGTTCTATGGTATTTAACCCACGAAATCCACGACAGTAAACCCCCACAAAATAATGATTTTACAATATAACATAACTCGAGCTATGGTTTGGTCAATGACCGACTGTTGGTACAATATGGTGACTACGTTCGTCCTCCACGAGAGATTGGACTTCATGAAGAAGACAGAGCCTACATTCATTTTATGTTGTCTCAAGTATATACTCACCATCTCTCTATTTATTCACTTATTCTATTCTGTCCCAGTAAGCTAGATCACTTGATTAGTTCAAGCCAAATGTTTTCATTTTGCCACACTTAACAAGGACGAAGTTACCTAGTCGACAGTTATTGGATTACATTTCCAGAATATACACAGCTTATGCCAAATGGTTGTAGTAAAACATACAAGGTTTACAAGTTTTTTTCAACACTCTTATATTAGACATAAGGTCCATGTACGTGTATTAACAATACATCGATACAAATTGGGGAACTTTAGTTACATATCATACTGATAAATATTTGAGTTCCTTAGAAATGCCAGTCGGTCTCATGAATGCAAAAAAAAACAAGGGAAAAATGTTGTAATGCAATTTTAGTAAAATTGGCATTTTAGTAAAAATATAAGTAATTATTTATCATGCTTTTTGTGTTGGGAAATTGGCATCCCAGATTGAAAATCGCCAAACAATGTCGAAACATACAATATTAATTTCCATTGGTTTTTTATTTGAGAGCTGGGAATTTTAAATTTAGGAGTAGCCTTCCCGAATCAACTCGTTCATGCAGTAAGAAAAAAGAACGTACTAAACAGCTGTTTCAACGTCATTTCCGTTTGCATGAAATGCAATCCCGCTCGTTGACACTGTTTAAACGTACTGCATACTAGTTTGGTGTTAACCTAAATTCCACGGAGACTTCTCTTTTAGTAATCATTTACGCTTCAATAGCGAACGTTTCTACTTGGGTAGACATGTGCCATTGTTTGCACTAATCCTTCGCGGCATGGCGTTTTAAATTACTGACAAGAAACATGAATACTAGTAACTGGATCCATACATGTTCAAATGTATTGTTACCAATTTTGAGCAAAAAATCACTTGTAATTATGGCATCACATGATTAAAAATTTTAAATATAAACATCGAAAACTGTATTACGTGATAATTATTTTTTGTTTTATAACACAAACGAGGTACATAATTGATTATATCCACTGGTGAATACAACACCCACAAACCAAGAATATCGTTACATGATGCATATCTAGAAGACAATGACTTTTTTCAGTTATGTTTATTTGATCTTACCCACCAGGGCATATACCAGTGTTCCGTGACCCCATCATCGTTCAGTTTTCGGTCATCTGTCATACATGAAGTTTGTTCACTTAGAAAGTATTGTAAGATCAGCGGTCTATAACTTTAATATGCCAATAGTTTGGATAAACATTACTAGACAATGAACAAAAGCACCGCCTACGAATGCTGAATGCTCGACTTTCTCGTACTTGTAGTAGCATTGCTCATCTGCGAGTGAAAATCTAAGAATAACAAAGGAAGATAACTAAAAATATAGGCTACATGGTTATCAACCTTGTGAGTGTGGACAGCTGTTGTGATGGTGAACAACTCCGTTGATTTCAAGTCCAAACCTTTGGTAGTCTAAGAGAAATTGTCATTATTGTGCAAAAATTCTAAGTCAGAAAAGGGGTATAACTCTAATTAAATGAGGTAAAGAAGTACTTGCTTTTCTCAGTAGATGAAGGTCAGCATGTTCCACAAGTGCCATGACTTTTCGAGATGAAAGCTTCGATAGTGTTTGAGAAAATTCAGTTTATGTGTAACGAAGTACAAAAAGGGTAGATTACTCCATTAATATCTATCACTGGGTTATCAGACTTGTCGATATGGACCTTTCTATCTTCCAGATCTAATCGAATATGGTTTAATGTCAATTTGAGCTCTCATCATAATATCATTGATACATGGAGAATGTTCATCAAACACAAGCTCAGCATATTGACGCATATTTCAAAGAAGTGAAATCAAGGTTAAATGGATTATAGATCCGGTCTTTTATTGAATATGAATATCGATATTCCATTAATACGATATGAAAGTATAATTCAATATTAGAATACTAATCTCCATTCCAAGAAGCAGCATCAAACATTCAGAGTCATATAAAACACCAGGGTATGAATGATCCAATATTATAGCATGTTTAACTGTATGCTTAATGATGACAAATAACTTGATGTTGGTTCTAATATGTTAAAGATACGAACACATTAGGTTATATTATTAGATACAGGATTTGGTATCAACTTTCAACAAAAGCTCACAGCAACAATATACTATTTCATGACAAGGTTCAAAATGCTTGCTACAATATTTAGTTACTGGTATCTGTTTGTTGTTTTTGTTGTAAAATTCTCAACAATTTGCGACATTAACTGGCCGAATTTGTTTATTAACGCTCTTTTATCATCAACGAAGTTGGAGTATGGTGCTGTAGGTAATATGTATACAGAGCGGGTTCTTTAGGATATAAACGACAGGTCACATGACCAGCACATCAGAATCTTATGAGTAAATGCAGTAATGCTGAGAAAAAGAGAGACAAATGAGCAGACCCCAACAAACTTGCTCAGCCTGAACTACTTTATCCGTAATCTCATCATTTACTCCAATTAACATGTAGTATGTCAAGTTACATACAAATTAAGTTGACTTATACATTAAAGAACACAGACATACACTGCAATCACACAAAATGCGGGATGTTTCAATTTACCAGAAAGTGAGAACAAGAGACACATGGAATCGTGACATTAATAAATACAGACCTGCCCGCATAATCATGTAGGCATGTGACATAAAATCAGGTCTGGGTGAAACGCATTCATTTACACTCAAAACGAAGATACTAGTAATTTGTAAATTGAAAAACTATCGTTTTATGAAAACATTAACTAACACGGGAATGAAATTGGGTTAACATAATTACCTACAAGTCTATTTATTAATCTACATAAAATGCTTCATAGTTCTGTGTCACATAGGGATACCAACGTGTCAACATTTTCTATTCATATGGATAAGCTTGCGATAATATTCAAGGATAGTCGAACCTGTGAGTTATTTGTACTGAGGTTTTATTGAAAACCAGTTATCATTACTTGCTCTTCTTGCTTGTCAAAACGTTGTTTTGAATTCCCTACAGTTCGACGTGCGCATGAATTTCATTAATAACATCGGTGTTCGACACTATAGTGTAAAATATGATTTGCCGCCATGGCGTGATTATTATTCTATTCAGTGGTCTGAAACATATCCGGAACTAATAGAATATAAACTCAACGTAAAATCCCATCATTGGACATACTGAAACCCCTCGGATTTGCCATCGAAATGTTTTAGCTCGCCTGTCACAAAGGGACAGAAGAGCTTTATTTTTTTTAATGTCTGTTCTTTCTGTTTATTCGACCGTTTGACCGTTCGTCCACAATTATTTGTGTAGTCACTGCACGTCACATTTCTGTCCTACTCTATACGAAAATTGATCACAATGAGCATTTCAACATAATATATGTCAAGCTCAATATTGAATCATATGTGGTCAAGAAATAGGTCACTAGGTCATGTAATAAACAACAGTGAGCATGATAATGTAATGGTCAGGACAAACTTCAATTTGACCTTTACCATTCAACTGTGACCTTGATCTTTGAGATAGGAAGCTTAGGTTCACTTCATTCATGCCAAATATAAGCAAGCATGGTCAATACATATCACAGGTATGGCCCAGACGAACTTAAGTTCTACCTTAAGCCTCCAACTGTGACATTGGCCTTTGAGATAAGAACCTGAGGGTGCACAACTGCACATGCCATTCCGGTTCGAAGAGGTTATCATCAATGCCAAATACATTTTTGTATTAGAAAAATCGGTCAATGCACGACAATGGCATGACCCAGACAAATTTGACCTTTGACCCCAAACTGTGACATTGACCTTTGATATAGGAACCTAGGGGTTTTACATAATAATCCTCCTCAGAGAGTCGAACATTCATGGTCAACTATTTGCAATTTTTATATTTGGTCAATGTTTGAAAAAGTTATGGTCATTGCCATTCGAAATAGGAACCTGGAGTTGCGCTTGGTACCCCTCATGGAGGTGAAAATTCAGGCCAATATAATGAAGGTTGGTCGATGCATAACATATTTATGATCCGAACATACTTCCTTTTGACCTTTGACCTCCAACTGTCACATTGAACTTTGATAAAGGACTTTATAGGTTGGGAATGACACTTCGCGTTCGCGCCAATATAAATACGCTTGGACAATGCAAGACAAAGTTATCATCCGGACAAAATTGGACACACCATCCCACTCACGCACGCTAATACATAAAAATGGTGACCAAGTCTCGCTCATCGCAATCGTGAAATCTCGGTCATTTCCGTTTGTCTCCGGTAAATACACCTCGTGTATAACTGTAGGAATACGATTTGCTCTAACTACTAAAATCAGCTGCATCCGAGAGAAAGTAACACACTATTTATCCGTCAATACGATTGTTGTTTTATGCATTGTATTTTCTTATCAATTTTCTTATTCCTGCGACATAGCAAGACGTACCACAAAGGAAATGTCAAATATATTTGTTGAATAATCACCATTAATATTATATAATGATACAATGATATTGTGGTTAATTGAATACTGGTCCTATCAAAGATTTAAATTGATTATATAAATGCATGTCTAATTACATGCACTGAGCTTTGACTCCATCTAGTATATCTCCATATTAAAGTGCCGACGAAAAGATGTCATGAAACCACAAATCCTTTCTTCTATTTCTGAAGACATTTATATGAAGTAATTGTTTATAACATGATGTTAACATCACCGTATATTTTATTGACCTGGCTAACCAGCTTGAACTTTATCGTAATTTAGTTATATTGTCTCTTCGGTGGTATTGCATATTTGAGATGTAATTCGGTGGCAAATATAATTGCTATTCCCATGTGTGTGCATTTGTTTTCAACAGGCATATTCAACAATTTTATGTACAGATTATGTTGTCTTAATGGAATGTCTTTTATTCCCTAATGAATGCAACAAACAGCACAAGAATGACAATGGATAATAGTATTCTCCAACCGAGGGAAACAATTTAATATAAGTGTATGATATCTGTTTCTAATTGAATTAATGTTTAAAACACGAATGATACATCCTCACAAGTAAGTTAATGTTGTTAAACTTCTCGTGAAGAGTTAAAATGCCAAACATGTAATTAAAGGTATGTCTCTATTCGATGTCTACAATGGGATCCACCATAAACGATATCTAGTACTTGAGAGAGAAACTTGTTCGTACAAATATAGCACACAGTGCTTACTGATAGAGACACGTTACTCTGAACTTTATGTCGTTTGTTTATTTTTGTTTACGTCTGGAAACCCAGATGGGAATGCTCGGTATGCATTCATAATATATACGTATAATTCGGTGGCTTAAGTAAGTACAGTACGTAAGTACAACATCGATATTTGGATATAACAAGAAAAACCTGTCTTAAAATTACTCTTTCTAATGGTAAAAGAAGCCTTTTCAACTTCAGTATGATAAACATGACAAGTTCAGACCTTTATAAGAAAAGGTTCGTATAAAGCGCTTTAAGATGTAGATTCCAAGTACGTGACAGTTTTATACGACCTTCTCTTTCTAAGCTAGAAATAATTGAGACGAATTTGCGATGTTTTACATAAAATTGAATTGTGAATTTTACATTAAACAATAACACTTATATTCCCGTAGAAGCCTTGTCCATGAAAAGTTTAAGTCCAAAATAATGTCAATGTGACAGAAGGGCAAAATGAGGTCAGGTGATATAGGTGTGTGAAGAGTATTCCATTACAACATTTATGCATGTATAAAAACTTCGTTGCAAGCCCTAAAAGTGTAAGAAGAAACGGTCAGTTTGGGTTAACCAAGAATGTGGCAAGTAAAAAGTGTACGTCCAAAAGTAGGTCAAGGTCAAAATGAGGTCAGGTGATGTAGGTGTATGGAGAATTTTTCAAAACAAATTCATGCAAGTATACAAGCTTTAAAGCAAGCCATATTGATGTCAGGAGAAGCTATGGGTTTTGGGTTAATCTACGGACGGTTGGACGGACGGGTCAATCGCTATAATGCTATCGAATCGAGGACATAAAAATACGTCATACGGCACAAATATTTTGACTTCGATGACAATTGGAGTAAATACATTACCTATCTTTCAAACACAATGGCTAATTTCACCGTTTTGTACTATTTTTGCAAAGAATGCGGTAAATTTATACATCCTACAAACCCTATATCATTTTGTTCACATATCGAACTTTCCATCGTTGTATAAAATGATCGCCTGGTTTGTTTACTAAATGAGGAAATTAAGACAAAGGGGAGCATAAGAAGCTGTGGAGTATCTAGCGTTGTTGATAAGTTTAGTGTTTTATGACCAATTTGCAGTAGGTGCATGGAGTAATCACAGTATGAACTAATTACAAATTATGTGTAATGTGTGTTAGTTTATACTCATTTATTTAAGGTCAATTGTGAAACAGGATTTTCCAACATATATGTTTATGTCTCGATACCTCATTCCTGATGTTATCCATCGCGACAATGTTGTTAGAGAAGAGAATCCAGTTTCCCTTATATGCTGAGCGTCTAGCAAGGGAATTTCTTCTTCCGCTTTTAATTTTATATTAGGTATGACCCGCCCTGGGATCGAACCCGGGGCATACCGCACTCGAAGCAGACGCTCTACCACTAGGTTATCGAGGCGAATTGCTGTTTGTGGTCAGTGGAAGTGGATATTCTATTATGTAGCTCCTTCGATCGACCCCGACCCAGATCATTCTGCCAAAGTCAGTGCTAACGTATGCAACTATTGAAGCAGTTAATTTGGAACAAATCAGTGTGATTTAACTAAAGTAGTAACAATATTATACGACACAACAAAGAATGTGTACCATTCTAAAATGTATATACTGATAATTATAATGTTGGACAGAGAAAGGAAAAAGTCTACGATTACTTAAACTGTATAATTAAGGCTGTCATTTTGGAACAGCACGTTAAAAAACATGTAACTATGTGTAAGAATGTATGAATTGCTATAGTAAACGTGTGGTCGTTATGGACATATGTAATGTGAGTTACAGTAAAGGACGCATACAAGTTTCAAAATTAATGTCAAATAACTTACAAAAAGTATAGCCCGTTAATGCATTCTACACATGTTTTATTTTGAATGTTTGAGCCAAAATATTAGCAACAGAAATTGGAATATAGCGGGAAAAGACGGTTAATGAAATCAAGCAGAGGAAAGTTTCATTGTTGAATTGTGAAAAGCAGCGACGTTATAATTAGGGTTATAGAGATTGAACCGTTCCTGTAATTGTATTATAAGTGCACATTAATTTAATTCCTTGTTTAAATGGATTCGATGTTCACAAAATAAAACATTGAACTTCAATAAATCAATTATAATACAAATCACCATTCCGAAAATGCTATTATCACAAGGAATGCAACAATTTAATCACCACATGCACAACTGCCAAACCAGAAGATACTGTCACACTTTGTATGAGTTTACAGGGCTTTCAATTGACTTTTTAAAATGCATTTTGACTCTTGAATGCGACAAAGGTGCCTAATTTTACCCTTGAACATTTAAGATGAAGAGTAAAATTTGCTATACTTATGATTCAAATTTCATTGCAATAATGTAATGACTCTTGATAATTGAGAGTCAGGAGTCATTTTGACTCTTCACTGTTGGAGCCATTGAAAGTCCTGGTTTATCTTCTGTTTAGCAGATGCTCTTATACGTTAAGTAACAGCATGAGCCATTTAAGCTACTCTACGTTTAAATTTAACACTCCTCTCTATAGCAAATCACAATACATGGTGTATATAGACGATCATACTATTTGCGATCACCTCAACCAGTCACAGAAATAAAGGTTGATTTGGTACATTATCTTCATACATAATATCAATATGTAAATGACTCAGAAAAATGTTTTTAATGCTTGAGTATCCTTTAGGGAGGTATTGTCAGATAACAAGTGTAACATGCAGGGTATCTGCATAAACGACAACGAGGATGTATAGTTCCAAGGTCGGGTCACAATGTGTGTCTTTACCGTAAGAATTCCGTACTGACCGGACAGGCCGGACCAAGATGACCAAAGTGACGTAAAAAACTTATCATTCATAAATTATTTTAAGATTAATATGTATTTATGTTATTCATATGGATTTTGATGTGAAGTTATTTGAAAAGCTTGTGGTACATACTTCTAACAAACACATTGCATATGTTGAAAATTGATTTTTGTTAATGCCAGTAAATTATACAACGGGTAATACAAATTTACTTAAATCGCATTTTGTACTAGCTGCGCATCAATTATTGCTAAAAAATAAATACCCGCTGGTCTTTATGGTTTCCCAGACAACGCAAACGAAATAAATTTGGAGCCATATATACATATACCCCCCCCCTTATTTCGATCGCCCTTCTATTTTAACATTCCGCAATGCTTTCCAATAAAATTGGCAACAAAGAAGATAATGTTACAAGAGAAAACATGAAAGTAAAACAACTTACAGCCAGTATACTTAATGACGCGTCAAACCCAATGTCATTCTTCTTGTTAGTCTCTCTATTTCAGTTAATAATTTATCAATTTGAACTCAGATAGACGTAGTAAAAAGTCAACAATAATCACCGACTGGGTTTTCTGTTACCGTAATTAGTTTAACATGAATACAAATCGTTTCCTTAATTAAGAAAGGGTAGTGGCATAAATAATTTACCAAATCAATCTTTTCTGGTTATTTGTTCAGTTATTATATTTTCTGTGTAATCGCGAATGTGTAATGGTACACGTTTTCATAAATAAAATGATCATAACTTTCATGGCAAGACTTCAGTGATTGAAAGAGCATATCTACGACTGAGCATGATTGTTTTAGTAAACAATTAAGATTCGTGTAGTTGGCAGAAGATAATACTTGTATGTGTATATTCCATCCAGTTTTAAAGCTTTGCGAAGTTTGCACGGTATTCAAAATTCATTTTGAGATCCAAAATGACATTCAAAGGTTATTTGAAATTAGTTTTCTGAGTTTTGATTTGGACATCCTACTTACTATTAAAGTTTGAATTCAAAATGATTGTTGAATATGGCACAAATTTCACAAAAACTGAGACACTTAAAATACTGTGTTTTACGGACTCGAAAACATCTGTAGACACTGGTTAATGATTATAAATGAACTTGTTGCACAACCTTTCATATTTTGTTACGTCAGTTCAGTCTCAATATGGTTTAGCTACTCGTGTACGTACGTTGTACCATCACACATATCAGTTATCATTTAACGTGGTAACAACCACTGGCACTAACTTGCGAACGACATCATTCAATGACGACATCCAAGGATACAGAATTCAAAAACCAATACTGGAAGGAATTCTTGTAAACAAAGAGTGCCCAGTACAACAACGGTGTAATGTAAACGTAATATAAAACATGACGATGTACTGACCTGTTCTGTTAGAAACATATATGTCTTCATTATAATGCTAACATAATTGTGGATATTAATCAGTCTTTTGAAAGCTTTTTACATTCCGAAAAGTTTGGATGATTCAATTCTGTATGATATCATTAGATACCCATTTTGGTAACAAGGCAATTATTTCATCAAACAATGTTTGGAACAAAACTAAAAGCTTTTTAGGGACAAGTTTTGCCTCCTATACACTGTACAGCTGTCGTATCAATAATTCAGAATGGAGATAAAAAAACTTCTCATCTTAGATTGGTGTCACCTCCAACCAGAAACACGTGTATACTGGCGCCACCAACTGAAATATTAATTGACTAGAACGGAAGAAAAAAGGATTGAGATGTTTCACAGTTAACGTTTTGGTGTTAATGAAATACAATCAGAAACAAGGTGTAAGCTTCAGCTAACATGATTCTGTAAACACTTTATATTGCTACATTTTTTCAACAAGGAGTGGGTATGTGCTTTCTATTCTCTCAAACACACAGTTTAGACATGACTTCAATTTATTAAAAGACAGCATACGACTCATTGCCACGACAATGTCACACTGAGCATTTCTTGAGTCCCCAATGGAAAGTCATGAACTTGTTTGTCTTCATGAATGTGTGCCTTGTGGTCAGTGAACCATTTTGTAACATGAAGAATGTTCAATGTCGGCTATGTCTGGCAATACTCTTTAATACGAGAAAGGCAGAATTCATCGGGAAGAAACACGACACTAAAATATGTGACAATGGAAAATGTGATAGCTCTACAAATCACTGATATTTGGTATGTAGTATCATCTAGCGGTCCTCTTCTAAGGATGTTCAAATTATGTCATTGGGGTCAAACTTGGCCCAGCCCTTAGTGTCACCGTTTTACATTGACTTATTTAGGAAACATATACAACTCTTATCTTTTGTACATTTAGTACAGTAGTTTATGCCCATTCTTTCTGAACATGCACTTTATTTAAACATATATGACCGATACCTAAATAACATCTAGAGATCATTTTGCATTCTAATTATGCCCTGAAGTCTTTAACAACACGCTAACACTAAATTCCCATATCACAATTGGACACCAAATAATGCTGTGTTTACAATTGCAATGTGTAATTGATCACGTGTCCATCTGCTCAATAAACAAAGGGGTCTCTGAAACAATTGGATAACATCCGCTATTGTCCCATTGCGACACATTAGTGTACAATTACAGTGTTCAATATTTCCATTAGACGTTTATAAGATTAACTACAATCCATCAATCAGTTTAAATGTGGTGACACTAATTCAGAAAAATCCCTCCAGTATCCAAACAATTTATTGTGTAATTGTTATCCTTCTTATATTGTAACAAGAACACATGCTTTTTTAAATTGTGAAACTGGAATATTTAAAAGCATTCCTTATAGCAGTATGTGTAACTGTTTTTATGTCATATTACACAAAAAATGTACCGGGTTTCTATACAGTATGTCTTTAACAAATAGCATGTGACCCTTCTTATTATTTTCGCAGGATGATTTTAGGCATTTTGGAATATCAACGAGGGTTGTGCCCGTAAATGGTGTCATCAAAACATCCGTTTCAAAATTTCACAAATGGTCAATAAATTTGTTCTTAGCAGGTTTCCAGCATTTCATAAAAGTATATCATGAAATAAAAGTTCAGTTTACATTACAAATACGCATAGTATGCAAATGAGGTGCACAGTGACTGACGTTCTAACTTGATCTAAAACTATTCATCCTTTTCAAGATACTTACAATAACATTTAACCATTTGGTAATACGCCTTTGCTAATCAATCAGAGTGCAATACACAGCAGAAAAGTTGTCTGTTCGGAACACCCTATCCTCATGGTGGTGTACCTCTAACCCGAACATATGCCTTTTCAGTGTGGCCATACCACGTGACCATGACATCACAAATGGCTATAAACCCAAGTTATTTTTTGATAATAAACCGTCGACTCGGAAAGGAAAACAGGCGTAAGTATTTTATTTCTTCATCGATTTCTATGACATATAGCCCATGCTAAGCGGAGAGTGATAAGCTTTCAACAAAATTAGTGACTCTATCCTTAGCTGGGCCGTTTTTGCAAACATTCGGCAAAACCTTTGCTTCAGCTTGTTTGAAAGCGGACTACTTTGCCAAGCCGTTCTGCTTTTTCTTGTATTATCTGCTTTATCGTGCCTGAAGACTGATGTTTAAACCAATCGGTAACATCGGGTGCTAGTTCGCATCAAATAAGATACATATTGTCACAATGCATGGTGGAAATCTTACATTTCCCTTTGATTTCTATTTGTGGCTACAATTGCAAGACTAAATTACCGGCTACAGTTGCAAGCTGTTTTCAGAATTCGCTACAATGCAAATCAAATACCATCCATTATTAATGTTATTTGTTTAGTTGTGTTTCATTTGTTACTGTTACAGAACAAAACACGCTGGTACACTACACTAAGTAGCGATAGTTTACAGAATATACATGTAGGTTGGTTGTGCTGATTTTCTCGGTTATATATAACATGTTATAATTATTCAAACAAGCGTAATAACAGTTGCCCTTTTTGGCAAATGAATAACGCGAAAATGGAAATCGCTCTAATGCTACGGTCACAATGCTCGTACGATGCCCGTACGGATTTACCAACTCGTACGAGTCGGCTACGAGTCCAAAATATTTCAAATCCTAACGGTATTGGTAGGTTCTTAGCTTCTGGTCACAGCTCGTACGGACCTCGTACGAATAAAAGAGAATGCCTCGTACGAGGTCCGTACGGACATCGTAATCTTCGTACGGAGATCGTACGGGACTCGTACGGAGATCGTACAGGGTTCACACGGTACTCGTAAGTCACTCGTACGATGTCCGTATGGTGTCCGTACGGTGTCGGTAAGATGCCCGCACGATGATCGTACGAGGTCCGTGCGACAATAATAAAATTCTTCGGCATTCTTCAACTTTTCCAGGTCACATTATTCGTACGAGCTCCGTGCGAGTCGAAATTTATCAATGCCGTACGGAGTCCGTACGGGGTCCGTGAGGACATCTTAAACTCGTACGAGCATCGTACGGATTTTTGTAACTCGTAGAGGACCCGGGAGATCGATGAAAAGTTTTCAACGAGCTCCCGAGTTGTCTACGAGCTCGTATGTATATTTGAAGTAGGGAATTCACAAGGAAGCAGGCATCACCTGTTTTTAGTTATTATTATATGTAGGACTTACGCACATTTTTTATAATTCTAATTTCCCAGACACTGCTGAAGATATCAAGTTGCGCTTATAAACCATGTTGTTTTAAGTCATTAGCAATACAGGAATGGTGAAATTATTCATCCGTGACGCTTTGTCAGTTCTGAGCGTTGCGCGGTGGTGATTTCTTCGTGCTGCACGTGCAAATGGTAGTCAGTGGCAAAAATCGATATTTTAGTCATTGAGTTCCTCTCTGGCGACAGTCAAACTGAAAAAACAGATTTGTATAAAAAAATAACCCTGATGACTATTGAAGAGCATGGTCGCGTAGTAGGAAACTTACAGAGTGGCCAATCCATTAGACAGGTATGCTCTGTAATTTATTTCACATTTTTATAAAGGTTGAAAAAACGTTGAAATATCATCGTTTGTCAATATTTCGAATATTATAATAATAAAACTAAAATATGATCAATATTTTCAAGTTTCATATCGTCAAATTTTTCGGCCGCCATGTGTCTACAATTTCAAGACTTCAGAAGTTGCAACTCCCCGACCGACTTAATGAACAGCCAAGGAAGTCTCACGGTAAAATAACAACACAATGGCAGTATGTACAAATTGTTGCTGACCGTCTTCACGACCCTTTAAAAACGGCAACGTCGACTGCAAGAACTACACATGGACAGCATGGTGGGCCAGTCGGTCGCATTTTGCCGTTTTGAGACTTTTGATTTTACAGTGGTACTAAATATTTGAACTTATTTTCACCTTACTGTTTATCAACTAGAATAAAAATGCTATGAGGCATTTGTAAAGGGTTGGTTTTATTTGTACTCCAAATTGTAATCAAATCTCTTCATGAATATTTGAGAAATCATGAAAAATACAAGTGTTGCGTTAGGAGTGCGCGTAAGTGTATATCGTACTATATACGATTATGGTGTATATTTCACATAGTCAAACAATCTTGACTCTAGACTATATATATCGTACGTTAAAGCCACAATAAGGTTCCGGAACGACATATTTTCTATAGATAGAAAACACAAATCTTTGTTACTGATTTGAAGACTGATAAATAATTACCACATCAAGCTATTAAAACACGCTCTTACTGTCATATATGTGAAATAATCTTCCCTTGAAGATTGACATATTGAGCCCGGTTTGTTTACAAATACGGCGCTTAACAGCATCTCCGTCACTTTCCGGAGACTACCGATAAATGTTCGCCAGTTTCTGATAACCAATGGATGGATAGCACACATATTGATAACGTAGGGCGTACACTATAACCCGGTATATACCAGTACCTTCCGGTATCGTATATAGTAGCCCGCTATTGACACCTTATCATGTTGTTTATTGCCTTGTATATTGCCTTGTATATTGACATTAATCATGTGGAATGTATAATTGAAACATGCCAGAGGCGGGGGATTTACTATGCGTATGCAATACAGATGGTGCGAATGGCTGTGTGCAGTTGTATTAATTTCTCCGATAATTATTAGATTTATATTTTCATGTACAGTAGAATCTACAATAAAATAATAATTGTTTACTTGTAAGTATATAAATCTGCATGTTCAATATACACGAATGTTGTGAGTTATTTAATTTTCATAAACACGTGTCAATCATTATGAAGATCAAAGAGGCGGCCTTTTCTTTTAATATCAATATAAAACGCACAAACATGATCATATGAATGGAAAATTAAAATATATGTTATATCCACATGCCCTCAAAATTTTCTATGCATGTGTATTTAATTGTAGCTAGCTACATTTTGTTTATTGTCTGATACAACATAATCTGTAATAAAATATAAAAGCTAGATGTTTTTGTTTGTCCTTATAATTTTATATCGCTGGCTTAGAATAAGAAGGTCGTAATTAAGAGCCATATTTGAAATATATATCACAAGGCGCTTCTTATGAGTGTATTTTCATGAAAGCTTGTTAAGTACAGAGTAATTTGTCAGACAGATTTTCTTATTTTCTCAAAATATGATTTTGTTGATACGATCTTTTCATTCTAAGCCAGCGATATGTTATATAGCATGGAGTTAATGTGCTTGTATATATAATTCCATGATTATATTAAGTGTTATATATATTCATTCACACTTCTACACTTATCCTTTAATTGGATTATACATAGCCATTCAATTAGGTGTCAGTCGTGATTAGACTACAATATGCCACGCAATATACAAAACAATATAGGCCTACAACAGGGTACCGGCAGATACCGGTGTACCGGGTTTTGTGCGTATACTTCCGATCATTGACGAAATACTTCGGAATCGTTCGTAAAATTTAAACGTAAACACTACGGAGGACAAAATACTAAATAGCGTTTTCAGTTGATTATTTCTCATAGAAGGAACAGCGACCAGAGGTCAGATATGGGTCCCTTCTGCACCATTTTTAGTATAATTTAATATCTCAATATTTCAATATTCTTTGTAGATAGAAAATACCACCATTTTAAACCTTATTGGGACTTTAAGGAGCTAGAAAATAGAAATTTAAAAGAAGCTACAAGAAGACAGCCTCTCGTCTAATATATCATCATATCTTTTATAACGCATGATGCATTTTGATCCAACAGTTCACTCGTAGTTTGAATTCACAAAAGAAAGATAGTTTTAAATCATTGAACTTATTTTATTTCAGATTGTTGCAAAGCGAAATGCCATTTGTGTTCTTTGTGTACCAAGGAGTTCAAATACAAGTGGAACCTGAGAACACATTAATCCTATTTTGGATATTTTATCGTCGGTGAAAATTCTGTATCGTGGAACTTCTGTCGCTTACCAAGCATCTGTTCGGGATTTAGTTTTATGATGATTTTAGACCGAATATATAAGGCTGTTGTCCTGTCATCACTGAAAAATAATAAAGTAAAATCGATTAGTTTTTCCGTCAGAAGTGTTATATCTAAAAGTGATTTCTTATTTGAAAATATGTTTTTGTTCCCTTGTATTATTAAGTGAATGTGTGAATGATCTTCAATTCGTAACAATTGTACGATAGTCAGTGCGACAATAAACGCTATCAATATCAGTCATAATTTTGCTATAGGCTTATGATCCATTGGTCGACTGAACCCAAATGATACTTATTGGACAAGTGAAAGCTATTTTTATTCAATCAATATCTTGTAGCAATAAAGTAAATGTACGTACGAAAAATTGACAATGTAGTTTTTTTAATTATAAATTAAGTTTTCACACATGATCGGTAACATTGGTTTGCATTGTAGCGAATTCTGAAAACAGCTTGCAACTGTAGCCGGTAATTTAGTCTTGCAATTGTAGCCACAAATAGAAATCAAAGAAAAATGTAAGATTTCCACCATGCATTGTGACAATATGTATCTTATTTGATGCAAAATAGCACCCGATGTTACCGATTGGTTTAAACATCAGTCTTTAGGCACGATAAAGCAGATAATAAAAGAAAAAGCAGAACGGCTTGGCAAAGTAGTCCGCTTTCAAACAAGCTGAAGCAAAGGTTTCGCCGAATGTTTGCAAAAACGGCTCAGCTACGGATAGAGTCACTATATTTTGTTGAAAGCTTATCACTCTCCGCTTAGCATGGGCTATATGTCATAGAAATCGATGAAGAAATAAAATACTTACGCATGTTTTCCTTTCCGAGTCGACGGTTTATTATCAAAAAATTACTTGGGTTTATAGCCGTTTGTGATGTCATGGTCACGTGGTATGGCCACACTGTTTTACTACTACAATATTGAATCCCCTGCAGTTCATGGCACAGTATACAAAGTGGGTGTACAACCTGCAAATGAATGAATAGACACATTACGATGTCAATATAGCTCGCAAAGTGCCACATGTATATTTTAAGCTTGATTCTCAGTTAAGTGTTTCAAATGTGTTTAAGCTTAGTTCGACGTGTACATATAAAATTTTCTTACCAATAAATGAAACAAACGTAACCAAAATTGAACCATAGAAAGACGATCAGTGTTTATACGTATAGGCCTATAAGTTAGACGTGCGAAAAACATCGACAGTTATTAAATGCTTGTGGTTGGAATTCTTTTCGAACATGATCGTACATTGGGAGTAGTTCATTATGAAACGTCTATATGAAGTTCTGTATCGTAGATCAGGGACATGCCAGACAAATAAACACCATGCTGTTTTAAACCACACCAAGTAGTTTGATAGACGACGCAAACAGATTTTTTTAGAATATTTGAGTGTCCTAAAAACTGAATTTTAACGTGTATTAGTAGTAACATATTAGACATTATGCATAGACGGTAATTATGAGAGTGTTGGTAATACAATTATATTAGTGACGGAACATCAGATAGGTAAGGTCAGTTCTCCCGATCTTTCACTCTCTCAGGTATCGGGATATCAAAATAACATAATTGTTCACCACCTTCTCTATGATATAGCAATATAAATTATACAGTGTTATAACAGTGTTCTAATGGTCGATAACTATAATATATGACCCTACTAGGGAACACTCACAGTGTTTGTAAACGTTGATCGAAATAATGACTTATATTTTATCAACTGGTAAATCATGACATACAGGCACTATGAACCTACTGTAATGGTTATTCTGGCATATTACACATGCAATAATTAACAAGCTATCATCGAGCTACGTGATAATAACTAGAACACCACCATCGGGTGCTGACTGGACTCTCGACTTTATTCAATGTCATAGAAAAGTCTTACATCAACTTAAGTAACATTAGTGTCATCTTGAATTATTGAAAATAATCATCATATTGTGTGGATGTAATTACGTAGGTCCAGGCGTTTGGATTTTACGAGCAAGATAAAGTTTTGAATATAAATGACAACCTTTACCTTCAACCTAGTGACCTCAAACAATATGGCGGTTTTAGATGGAATTGAGGTTCATGCATATGTGAAGTGAAGGCTTTAATCATTACACATAGCCACCCGTGTCTAATCATGTTACTATGGCTAGTCACTCGATGGTTTCAGTTTCCAATGCTACAATGATAAAATATACGGTACGTATGCATCATAAAAATACGGATGGACAAACCTCTCGTTTATTTCATCGACGTCGTTTCAACCTATGGTTAAAGTTTGCATTGCCCCTTTCATAAAGGTTTCAGAACTAAAATTTTGTCGATACTTACAATCTCTCCTAGGTTCACACAATCAAATCTTTGGTGTTCATATAAAAAGCTATCAATTAATAATTATAGACTTTATCAATTAATGAGATAAGAATTATTAAATTATTATACATTGTGTATGGTATCGTATGTTATATGATAGAAGTTTAGATGTTAACATAACATACAAGATACATGATCACAATGAAACCATTACCACATTAACTCACGTTATATTTGCCTCCAGACTTCAATACTTAACTAATATTGCCTTATTACACTCAAACTGTTCAAATTACAGATCACCAATCATCATATTCTCTGCTAGAAGGTCATGTTTATTCAACGTCTACAATATCCCAGTTATATATATATGTCAACATTTGATAAATAAGAACCCTAAAGACTTTGCTAAAGGAGAAATCTAAAGGTTATCAGGCGTATATTGCGAAAAGGAGAACTCTCAATGTTTCATGCGTACATATATATTTGGATAAAGGAGAACTCTAAAGGTTTTCATTCGTATAATTGGTAAAAGAAAACTCTCAATGTTTCATGCGTACATTTGGTGAAAGAGCTCCAAGAACTCCAAAGGTTTTCAGGTGTACATTTGATTAAGGCGAAATCTAAAGATTTTCATGAGTACATTTAGTAAAAGAAAACTCTAAATGCGTACACTTGGTAAAGGAGAAATCTAATGGTTTTCAGGGGTACTTGTAGTAAATTAGACCTCTAATTGTTTTCATGCGTACATTTGGTAAAAGAGAACTATAAAGGCTTTCATGCGTATATTTGGTAAAGGAGAAATCTTAAGGTTTCCATGTGCACATGTAGTAAATTAGACCTCTAAAGGCATGCATGCGTACATTTGGTAAGGGGTAACTCTAAATGCTTTCATGCGTATATTTGGTAAAGGAGCACTTCGAAGATTCCCAGACATACATTTGGTTTCGGATGATGTTCTATTACACTATCACATGTGGACAATGTTTAGAAGACGATATAGAGCCATACGTTAAATCGTTTAAGCTAGAGTATCAGCATGTTTTTTTTCAAATATGTAATGGTTTTGGAGAACATTTCGAACAGAGATGAAATAT
This sequence comes from Spisula subtruncata, assembly GCA_963678985.1. Taxonomy (NCBI): domain Eukaryota; kingdom Metazoa; phylum Mollusca; class Bivalvia; order Venerida; family Mactridae; genus Spisula; species Spisula subtruncata. The sequence continues at coordinate 20,639,368 of OY787672.1, read as the reverse complement.
AAGGAAAATATGTTTTTTCATAGTGCCATAACTCTTACAGTACGGTAGGGTGAAGGTTACCTACATTAGACTGATTGTTGGTTTTGTGACCTTATAATAATGTTTAGCTCGAAATTGATACCTTAACATGACGGACGGACCGACAGAATGACTGATTACTTCCACGTTACAAGCAAAACGTTTGGGCATTGATAAATAACGTACTGGCTTTAAATAAATTTACACGCCTTTCATATGGGTCTAACTGATTCACGAAAGTCACTTGTATTGACATTTAAGTTCTGAAGTACACGTCCAACGATTTCGGCAATTAAATTATACAAAGAAGAGACGACAAAAAAAGACGAAGCCGAGATGACATCTACGCCATTAACAATGTTTGTATGTTCAGTCTATGTTTTCTACTGAATTGATTAGTCAAATAACTTAATAACACGCATCGTCAATTGCAACTAATGATGATGGCGGATTGTGTTCGAATTGTTTGTTAAAATTGATTAAATTCTTCGCTGTACGACACATTATTCTGTACAAATGTGTTTCTAACGGCATAAAAAACCTATTATACTAAACAAAGTACAGTACTTAATTAACGACAATCGCCAATTTTCTATTGAGAGTTACTGTCACATTAAACAAAATACTGTTGGGATGGGCTATTGACATTAAAACGTCAATGTCCTTTTTGCAAAACACATCGAAGGCAGATCGTAAACACATCCGAACGCATTATGTGAAGCAAACCATTGAGCGATAAATGTATGTACAACTAACAAAAAGTACAATAAAATAGCAACATCAAAGTAGATAATGGCACATCGGACAAGAAAGGCAGCACTCAATGCAGTGAAATACGAAAGTCACAAACAGAATACACACACACATAAAGACCACATCAATACAAAAACAGAACGAGAAGACAAGACGTAGAAATTAAAAAAGCCAACAAACTTTCATGGCGACAATGCATGATTTGCCATTTGTTTTTATTAATACTATTGTTCGCGCTTGTTGCATTTCAAAGGATCCCTATCAGTGATTTAAGTAGCTAGTCTAGTACATATGAGTATAAGGTTCAGCACGGATCGAGTGTCATATTTCGCCTTTGTTCATATACAGTAGATTTACTCATAGTTCAGTTTGTACTGTTTCTTTGTAAGACAATTATAGAATTTCTGAGATTCTGAAGCTAACCGATTTTTGTGAGACATTATCGGAGGCGATTCATCACCGTCAGTGATATTTCTAGTTTTGTAACTATGTTAATGTGTGAAGGTGATTCATTACCAGATGTCGTTGCTGTCTGACTGTGATTTATAGTTCGAAATTGGGCACTGGTGACATAAACCGTCTGTCAAAGCAGAATCATGATGTTAAATAAACATTGCAACGATAAAATCTGATGAATAAGTGTCTTTTTTCGGAAAACAGTTTTCAAGTTCAATAATGTGTCGATCCTATACAGGCAGTTGAACTGGATTTTCCATTTATATTTTACCGGGACATAAATGCAGTATAATCTCTCCACAGTAAGTTTGACACATTCGACAAAAATCAACAAATATCATCTGATTGACACAACAAGCTTAACAGACACAATATAGTTAGGAGTTTCTATAACGAACGGTTTAGAATTAAAAAGATCACGATAACTTAATTAAGATCAAATTTCATTTTTCAAAAATGTTTCTCCTGAATACCATATGCTTTTAAACCGTTTCATGTTTGCACTTTTATGATATATGAGCCGAGTTCTTTTCAAATAACAAGAACATTTCATCCTGTATATTTGTTTACAATATATTGCATAATACAAATGCGTTACATGAAGGACATTTCAACAAACCAAATCAAACAAACTACTGCAGGCTTATGAAATATGGAATATTTCATGTTGAATTTATGTACTTTAGCATAGGTTATACATCAATACATCATTTAAACAAGAAACGAAATAAATCCATTACTTTTTAAAGGAAATGTTTTCGAGCTCAAATGTTGCAAAAATATATTATTTATTATTATTATTATACCATATTTATATAGCCCTTTTTTCATGTATACACACGTTCAAAAGTGCTGTACAGTCCCGACTAATACATGTTTAAAACAATATACAATGTACATAAAATATACAAAAACATTTTTATCAACGCTATTTAGTCTCTCATCAGTATCATATTGCCGAAACGAAATGCAACATAAAACTTAGGAGACATGGTATATAGAAATACTTTGCTACAATAAGATAGTGGTGTACAACGATTTGATTATCTGTAGGGGTATTAACTGAATGTAAACCTCAACTAGGACAAGGATAACGTCAAGTACCATTACCACATGTCCTTAACCCTTAAAGGAATAGTGATACTTCCTTTAAAAGGGGGATGACTCACAGATGACATAAAGTTACTATCATCATATGAGTTACAAAGGTCGAAGAAATAACATACTTTCTTCAAGACCTTACCATAAAGGTCGAAGAAATAACATACTTTCTTCTAGACCTTACCATAAAGGTCGAAGAAATAACATACTTTCTTCTAGACCTTACCACACTTAGAAACGGGGCTCTACTTAACCCAGTAGACGGGCGTCTACTTAACCATGAACTTCAGCATGAATAAGCTATAGTAAAATAATGCGTTTTCAGGGCTTTCTTGAAGGACGGGAGTGTTTTACTGTCTCTGAGTGCTGTTGGCAGTGTATTCCAGAGTTTCGGTGCAGCAGCTGTGAAACATCTGTCACCGTAGGTCACAGTCCTCGTCCTTGGCACAACTAGAAGAACAGAATCATTTTGAGACCTTAGCTGTCTTTGTGGAGTATATACTTCCAACATACTTCTGATGTAGCCAGGCGATTTTCCATGTAGTGCTTTGAAAACATGAGTCAAAACCTTGTACTCTACTCTGTACTGTACAGGCAGCCAGTGAAGATCCTTTAGTACAGGAGTGATGTGATTGTAACGCGGTGTCCGTGTGATGAGGCGGGCAGCTGTATTTTGAATAATTTGTAGTTTATTCAGAATGATTTTCGGGGTGCCACATAATAATGTTGACTCGTATACGCTTGTTTCTCACGTGAATGACCCCGAAGGTTGAAATGTAAAGTTGAATCCTATTATAAACTATTTATCTCCGTGTCTACATTTACCCTGTATACATGTTAGGCTTGTAAGCTTAATCACTTCTATATACCAAATGATGAAAGCATCAATGAATACCAGCAACAAAGTGAATAACCTCACAAATATCACACTAGCAAGAATCAACTTAAAACAATCCATGACAAAGTCGACACTTAATTAAGGGTGTTTATGCGGGTGATTTTTGTCCTAAAAGTATTTGAAGCTAGAGGTTTCCTTAAAGGTGACACTGTTATACCTCGGTATGTGACGCTGTTGGCGAAACACTAGTCTTAATACGGTAAAATATAGGGGTCCCTGTGTGTTTCTATGTGTATATATGTTTGTGGTAGAAGTTGACTCGACTATGTACTAATGTTGTACATATGATGGATAACCTTCTAACATGAAGGAACAGTAAACACCGCAGAATCACAATCAAACCAAAAGAGTGCGTCTCGTCGGATAAATACTGCAAATAATTGAAGCGTGCCGGAAGAATATCTTTCACTGGATGAAAGATAATTTGCTGAAACTAAATGCAGATAAAACAGAAGTAATGTTGTTTGTACCAAAATGGAATGCCAATATAGCTGAATATATCACAGTGAAACTTGACGACGCTGTAATCAGACCATCATGACGTTGCCACGCCTACCACTTTCATAGGTCTGCAGCTGCCCAACTTTCAATCATAGGTGACATCCTAACATCCGTACGCAAGCTACATTTATAATATTAAGTTTTATAACACTATCGCTTTCATGAGAATACACGCATTGAAAATATGCACACTTATGGGAATGGCTTTGCAATTTTGGGCAGTGTTTATTGATCACCCCTCATACACTAAATCTCAATGATATTTGCTCTATCTTCATATTGGTTTTATAGAGTACTCATGAACATTTAAGTGTTTTATTTAGTGCAAGTTGACGACTTTATATTCCAACGCTCGTGGAAATATCGGATTTAATATTATTACATTGGAATGTCTCGTTTACACTCACATGTTGAACATTTCAATTTTATTATTAGTTTGTAACCATATCAGTGGGCCTTTATTGAACCTTGGCTGTCAAATTCCAAGTCTGTCTAATTTCTTGCTCTCTGATATAACACCAACTTTCATTGGATTAATTATAAAAGCACACCCTTAGGACATGTTTACAAGCTTAACGCTTGCATAAAATCCCACAAGATGTGGTAACTTAAATATATTACCAGACAATTTCTAGAGTTATCTGTATAATTTGCAGTTAATGTTTAGTTTGTGAATTTTCATGGGAAAACTTCTTGCAAGTTAGTTATAGAAAATTTTGTTAAACAAACTTGCACCAATCCTTAATTTCATTTTGTACAAACATGAACCTGGTGCAAGTGCACATTGAAGCTACATCGGCTCTCAAAGTGATGCTTCAGGTAATACTACAAAGTACTTCACCTTTTTAAATTTCATTTCCATTACTTATTTTGTACAAAAAATAGTATTTTTGCAAAAGTTCTCTAGCGAAGTTGAATAGGTGTTTATCTGGGTAATGTCAAATAAGCCAAGCTATATATCTTGGTATGCACTTTTATGCACGTTTATCAATATATTTGGTATAGTAAATCCCCGTTCAGCTCGATGAGTTCAAATTCACTTATACTAGTCCAACGAAGTAATGCATGCCTAAAACTGGCGTACGTCACTTTCTTTGTTTGGTTCCAGGTAGAATCATTGAAATGCATTTTGTCTGAAATTATTATCAATGCTTTATTATTAAAATGATATTTACATACGATGTCGTTCAAATATGTATACCCCAATCTACAGGTATTTTCTAGGTTTTGTGATCAAGTCAGGAAAATATTAAGACTCTTAGCACGAACTTCTCGAAATTGTTTGTGAAACAGAACAGAACAACTAATAACATGTAGTTGACATCCACATGGTAAAACGAAATTAGGATCGAAGATGGTCACAGAGCATGTGATTACTAAAAATAGCATCATATGCACACGGTTTCATCGATTTAATAAACTTACATGAAACCATCGTTTTATCTTTCTTACCACCGGCACGGTTAATAAGAAAGGGAAAACAATTTGTCCATGCAAGTTTATAAAATCGATGAAACTGTGTGCCTGTGAGCAGCATAATGGTGACTAAAATTAGGTACATAATCATATTCAACTGTATAGGTAAGTATATCCATACATCAGATTTTGGAGCTTACTACATTTTGTAATGAGTTTACAGTATCCTATATTACTACTCAAACTCTCTTGCATAACAGCAATATGTCACGTTAAATCACAATAAGCTTTGTAATCAATGCAGAAATACATGTTCCAAAATGGCAAACACAATTGATGGGTTTAACATATATAATAAACTATCATCCGCCTGCAGTAATTAGGCAAAAAACGTCATAACATACATAGTAAGTTCTTCCTCCAAATAAGGAACCAGAATTAATGGATATACTAGTGAATTAATCACGGTTTAGTGTTCGTATGCGTCATATTTTGATAACTAAGCATTTGAAAGACAACCCAAGATTTATTCCCCGAATGGAAGGTGCAAAACTGATGTTTGGCCAGAGTAACAAACATATTGCATATTAGTGCAAATTTTCAAAGGTGAGTTGTTTCATTATTTACCGAATAATCCTGTCAGATATCTCGAAGTTAGCTTTAATATAGGTGAGACGTTCGTTCAGTTATACCAAACGTTCTTTCAATAGTTCATCTTTTCGACCATACACGTATCAGTGTGGCAATACCACGTGACAATGACATCACAAACGGCTATAAACTCAAGTAATTTTTGACAAAAAAACCGTCGACTCGGATTGGAAAACAGGCGTAAGTATTTTATTTCTTCATCGATTTCTATGACATATAGCCCATGCTAAGCGGAACATGATTAGCTTTCAACGAAATATAATGGCTCTATCTGTAGCTGGACCGTTTTTGCAAACATTCGGTGAAACCTCTACTTGAGCTTGTGTGAAAGCGGACTACTTTGCCAAGCTGTTCTGTTTTTCTTGTATTATCTGCTTTAATCATGCCTGTAGACTCATGTTTAAACCAATCGGTAACATCGAAGGCTATTTCACACCAAACAAGAAAAATATTGTGACAATGCATGGCGGTAATCTTACATTTCCATTTGATTTCTATTTGTGGCTACAATTGCAATACTAAATAACCGGCTACAGTTGCAAGCTGATTTCAGAATTCGCTACAATGCAAATTATATATACCAATCAGTATTTGTCAATGATGCAATACAATGTTACTTGTTTCATTAGTTACAGCTGAAGAACAAAACACACCGTTTGGTAACAACTAAGTAGCAATAGTTTACAGTATATACATGTAGGTCGGTTGTACTGATTTTCTACTTTCGATTATATTCAACATGTTATATTGATTAAAACATGCGTAATAACAGTTACCCTTTTTGGCAAATGAATTACGCGAAAATGGAATTCGCTCCAACTTGTGATGCGCCGTAACTATACATTTGTGTAGTACATGTAATATTTATAATACGCTTTCGTGTGTGTAATTTTGGCGTTGTCTATATTTTAATAAATTTGATATAAATAAAATTCCGAACTGTATCAGCGTCGCTATGAATTATTGAATTAAACGTTAACAGTGTGGATATGCTACGTGCATAAACTGTTTTATTCTTTGACTGAATTTATAGAAGATACATCCTCTAAATTATTGGCACTCAGCCGAGAATGAGTCCTGTCCATGCAACTTTAAAATACCTCACATCTGTTTTACACTGTCTGGTTACGGACAAAAATCGTATTAATATCTCGTTAAAATCTACCAAACCATAAAATGAATACTGTTGTTTTCAACTTTATGTGGACAGATGTTTTCTTGCATACTTAGCCTAATGCTTTAGCTTAACCAGATTTATCTGACACTCATCAAAGTCCGTAAAGCTTGATCGGCCATGCTCGGTTGTATTCGATTGGTATGTTAATTTACTATATACCGTTATCTCCGGACTTTTACGAATTATGCAGTCTCAGTTAAATCTGGTAGGGCTATATTGTGATTTAAATAAACACTCTCCGTTACAATATGTCTATTTATGCATATGTATTTATTGTAAAACTTCATAGATAACTGTAATGGCTTTTAGTATGGATAAACCGAATTGCATTGAATTCCGGCAATTACATTTAGACAAGCCTTCAACAATTATCGAATCATTGGCGACATCGGGATGGTTCGGCATGTCTTTGTGATGTTCTGAAACCCGTCAATGTCATTCATAAACGGAGTAAACGCTGATGGAAGCTTTCCAGCATCGAAAATTTAAAAGTTTACCAATTCTGACGCCGACGGTATTGTTCGCAACTGATTCAGGAGTGTTTCGTTGTAATAGGAAAACCATCGGCAACAGTTTCGGTGTTCGGGAACCGATCGGCATTCACTCGGCATCTTCGGGACACCTTCTGTGAGACTTCGTAATCCAATCGTAGCCATCGCGGGAAGACAGTCGAATCGATGCCGAAAACTTTCATAGCGCACCGAAGGGATGGGTTATATCATATGGGTTACATGGAAGCTATGCCGATCATGTTAAGAAACACGCCGACTAGTTGCTGAAAATGGAAGGAATGCCGTATATCCAGAACAACAACGGAAGCAATGAGGTCAATGTACCGTTAGGTCTAGTATTGATAGAAATCGCTGTCAGCATTGTTAGAAATCCAAGTATTTATAGCTATCAAACAGGGTTGTATAAGCTACTATAGAGAAATATTGCATACCCAGTGACCCACAAATTTCGGCGAACAAAGGAAAGAACCGGTCAACCAGAACGAGCCCACCACAGATGACGCCTTTCCTTCTTTTTCTTAAAATATAAAGCTTAGGCAAATAGTGATTCCCTTTTCCAGCTGCATTAGAATAATCGGGAAACTTTCTGGGTCAACTCCCGAACCTTCGGCATTCAGACGCGATACATTCGGCTACTTAGGATAGATGTCGCCTATTGTACAAAACAATTCGTACAAGGATCGGGGATATTTCTCGAACGAGCACGTTGACAAAATATGCACGATTTTACCGATAAATGCTCCCGAAGGGATTCCGAAACGAGCAAATTTTATTTTACACCCGTCCTCATAGCATCGGGGTATGGTGAACTGCGGATCTTTTCGGTGTAATGATATAAGTATAGGGTGTATATGCACATTATCCTAGTCAAACAATCTCGTCTTAGTACTAAATATCGAACTTTCAGGAGCTAAAAGTCAGAAATTTAAAAGAAGCTCCAAGAAGACAGCCTCTCGTCTAATATTTCACCATGTCTCTTATAAAGCATGGTGCATTTTGATCCAAAATTCACTCGTAGTTTTAATTCATAAACATAATTCTAAACAGTTGAACTTATTTTATTTCAGATTGTTTGCGAATCGAAAAAGATTCATTTGTGTTCTTTGTGCACCAAGGAGTTCAGATACAAGAGGAACATGAGAACACATTTATCCTATCTTGGATATTTCATCGTCAGTGCAAATTATGTTACGTTGAACTTCGTTTGTCTTTTGTCCAGGTTAAAAACTGTATGTTCGGTTACCAAGAATCTGATTGGGATTTAGTTTCGTGATGATTTCAGACAGAATATATAAGGCTGTTGTTCTGTCATCACTGAAAAATAATAAAGTGAAATCGTCGAAAGTTTTATATTTAAAAGTGTTTTATTATTAGAAAATATGTTTCTGTTTCCTTGTATCATTAAGTGAATGTGTTGTGTCAAAGCTCTTTAATTCGTAACAATTGTACGATAGTCAATGACGACAATAAACGCTATCAATACCATCCATAATTTTGCTATATTCTAATGATCCATTGGTCGACTAAACCCGAATGCGACTAATTGCACACATGAAAGCTTTGTTGATTCAATAAATATCTTATTACAAGTCAGTAAATGTACCTTCAGAAAATAGACAATGTAATTGGTTGATGGTAAATTAAGTTTTCTCACATAATCGGTAACAGTTGCTTTGCATTGTAGCGAATTCTAAAATCAGCTTGCAACTGTAGCCGTTTATTTAGTCTTGCAATTGTAGCCACAAATAGAAATCAAAGGGAAATGTAAGATTACCGCCATGCATTGTCACAATATGTATCTTGTTTGGTGTGAAATAGCCTTCGATGTTACCGATTGGTTTAAACATGAGTCTACAGGCATGATTAAAGCAGATAATACAAGAAAAACAGAACAGCTTGGCAAAGTAGTCCGCTTTCACACAAGCTCAAGCAGAGGTTTCACCGAATGTTTGCAAAAACGGTCCAGCTACAGATAGAGCCACTATATTTCGTTGAAAGCTAATCATGTTCCGCTTAGCATGGGCTATATGTCATAGAAATCGATGCAAAAATAAAATACTTACGCCTGTTTTCCATTCAGAGTCGACGGTTTTTTGTCAAAAAAATACTTGGGTTTATAGCCGTTTGTGATGTCATGGTCACGTGGTATGGCCACACTGCGTATACAAGTTAGTGAACTATTCTGTATATTAGAGACATTTGGACCGTCATACACATCATCTATCGCACAATAACGTTAAAGTGACATGCAATAATTGCTATAAGACTTGCAATAATAAAATTTGATCTTGGTAAAAGCACCCAAAACTAGCGCGTAACATATCCGAACAGACTAATAAAACAGTGGAAGTATCGGAGAGCGCATGGTTCATGGAAGAAATAGAAAATACAGTGCGAAAACAATGACGCCCATCCGCGATGCATTGACGTTGTTCGACCATTCCGTATAAAAAGGGAATTAGCTAATCGTTATGACCGATGTGTCGGTATTTGATAGCGTCCTATAAAACATGAAATCAATTTTAGAAAGATTCTAACGACCAGGTTGTTTAACATACGCGGGGTATAAGTTTAACAGCTAAATGAAGGACGGATTTTAATCTAGCAAATTATCTATAATAATTATAGGTGTATATGGATTAAACATATACAAACTCCCGTGATAGAATATTCATTTTGGTTCATAAGTTAATACACTTTTATCAAAAAGAGGGAGGTAATTTTTGCCCTAGTTTAGGCGGAACAAATTTCAACGCTCAAAAGGAACATCAAACTAGTAATTATAACAGACGAATAAAAATTGCTTGTAACTCTAATACAATTGCGCCTTGTTCGTGACTCACAAGACGGTAAAATACAATTAAACCCGACAACTGTCCTTCAAGCGACCGTTCCTCAGTACATATATTGCATTATCTTTTTTTATAAAGATATAAAAGAACAATAATCAATGATCATAAGTACGAGTGTTAATATTTGATTATGTTAAAGGGAATAAACTCAATGTCGATAATAAAAACACGTTTTGTTACAATTTTTTAGATTTCTAATCACAAAACTGTATTTTACGAATACATAAATGGTTTTTACAACTTGCATTATCAAAGGCGCTATTTTATCGTCCGTTAATTAGGTTACTGCTTTTTTCGGCATATTTATACTACTTCGCCATATAACAACGTTAAATATATATTTCATTGAGTAAGTCACGCAATATATTTATGGTGTTTAAAAGCGATTGTTTTTCTGCTAGATGAATAAGTCACTATTCGTACATAAATGTATTACGTCGGTCATGCCAAATAAATGCGAGTTTAAGAAAGATATTTACAAACTGGAGTTTAGTCCCTCTAAGTGTACATAGAAAGTCATCACGTAATGATGTGACTGTTTAATACCTTCTATTGGTAAATTGTTGAGAAACGATTTTACAATTAGAAACATTTTTGATATCTTTTTAGTTTCAAATGTTTTACATGCCGGTACTCTGTAACTGATGGGTCATTTTGTAAACAGATTATTGTTAAACATGTCTTCTTGGCTGTACATACGTCTCTCTTTATATAGATATAATCAATGAAACATCAGCATACAGATTGATACAGTGATAAGACTATGCTTAGTGTGTAACAAGGAAATTATTCCACCAGACGGGTACTATTACAAGGATAATGTGAGTTACAAGCGTCATGACCATAGAGCAAGTTCCGCAGGATACGTGTAATCAATTAGCGATCAGGTTGTACCCCATTAACGTTAAAAATAGTTAAAAACAATAAGGCATTATATTGATTTTTCAAAGGTCACTGAAATATAACTTTATATAGGGAGCACCATAATACGTGTTTTTCGGTAGACTGGGAAGTTTTAGATTTCCAATAGTATTTATGCGATACATCTCAACATTAAGAAGTAACAAGAGAACATACGTGTACGCTGGACAGTACTACTGGAATAGACAGTCGAACAGTGACATTCATTTCATTATTTTTTTATTCAACAAGGACTGTGCAATGTAGTTAACCTGAATGACTATTCATCGGAGACCATTTTATTGTAACAAAATTGTATTAACGATTTATATTCGGGACAAAATACAGTACTTCGTGAATAAAATGGTCACATTAAAATGGACAAATTACACGTAAAAGTCTAAACTTAGAACTAAACGATGTTAAATTGCTGAAATGAACGTTTTATAAGACACATAATTTTAGACTCGACGGTCATTTATATAAAGGAATTTGGAAACTTGCCAGAATAAATTAATTAAAGGTAGGGATGTCAACGTAATGTGGATTTGATATGTTAAATGTTTCCCACTTCACGCATTAATGCGAATAAAATCATATTCACAGAATATATAGATAGATGGTTAGTCGTGAACAGATCTAGTATATCAATACAGAATGTAGGTGTCAATCTATTCCTCAGATGATGTCGGTAAAAATACAAAGTATACCATTCCAAAAGTATAACTAATGTGTCTACTTTTAAACGTTATTTAGAAAAGCTCTCCGGAGAGAAGCCTTATTTATATAGCGAACATGGATACTGTAAGCAGTATTGTTTGCTTAGATGTCTATGGAAAGCGCATTCATAGTATTGTTATTTTGCCTGCTATAATGTCATACTTCCTAACAAGGATCAGTCCACGCAAAGTCATCACACATTCATGATATATACTACCGGCTATTAACATCAAACAAAATCAGTACTTTGTCAAAATTAAACATGTCAATTCTTATTTTCTTTAGTTTAACCATGAATAAAGAAATGGACTAAAGTACACGAGTGATTATTTTCCTATCAATAGAACAGAATGAAAACTTCACCCATGGGACGGTATGATGACAGTACTGTGTCATGTGTGTAAGCTTTATAACTAATGACGAGTGAAGACCGTGTGACAGTTTTGAAATGAATTAATCAGTGAAAATTAATTCATACATAAACGAAGAAGATTTCTTCGAAAATGAGAATATAGTGTAATTCATTGCATGGCTACCTTTGTATTGGCTGCTTGCAAAATATTTGAAGCATTAAAGTATTCGAAGACTGAAAGAAGATTCAAATTAAAAAAAACCTCCAGATAAACTCCCACAATGAATTTGCTTTGTAGCTTTATTTATATGTCTGTTAAAACGAACACAACCTAGAGCTTTAAACGTTAAATTGTCTTATTGATATAATTATGTTACTTTTTATTTGTTTTAAGAACATAATTTAATGTAGCATAAGAAGACAAAAAAAACCAAAATATTAAATCGCATTACACATATTAAAATGAACGTGTGAATTCACGACCGTTTTGATACCCCCTTGTATATATGCTGCGATTGCCCTAGCGGGCTAACGTAACAATGTACGAGTAAGTATTCCTTTGATTATTTTGAATTGGAGACTAAAACATCGACAACATGTAAACTATAATTTATTAACGTTTGGTAAATGCGGTTTATTTGTCAGTTGAATTATTCATTTGTCAATTATAAAGTCCTCTTATTATTGTTTTGTCTGTACATTGTATTGAAAAGCTATTGATTCCACTTCACAACACAACCCTTAACATACCAATGGAACGACGCCCTGTATATAACACACTGCTTGCACGACGGTAATATCTTAGCATGCAGTACAATGTCCTAGTGTTTAGGCATACAATAACTTGGAACAAACAATAGACTTAACAAATCAATGGAATGATGGCCTGTATATATCACACTGCTTGTACGACGGCGATAGTTCACCATGCAGTGCAATGTCCTAGTAAAGGCATACAGTAACTTGGAACAAACAATAGACGTAACAAACCAATGGAACGATGCCCTGTATATAACACACTTCTTGCACGATGACGTTATCACACCATGCAGTACAATGTCCTTGTATATTGGCATACTGTAACTTGGAATAAACAGTTGAGTATAACACAAATCAAGCCATGGTTTGGTCAATGACCGACTGTTGGTGCAATATAGTGACTTCATTTGGCCTCCACGAGAGATATGACATAATGAAGGCAGAGCCTACATTCATCGTACGTTGTCTCAAGTATATACTCACCATCGCTATATTTATTCACCTATTCTGTTCTCTTCTCGTAAGCTGAATTGCTTGATTAGTTCAAGCCGATTTTTTAAATTTTCCAACACTTAACAAGGACAAAGTTACCTAGTTGATAACTATTTGATTAAATTTCCAGAATATACACAGCTTATGTCAAATGGTTGTAATAAAACATACAAGGTTTACACGTTTATTTTCAACATTTATATAGTAGGCCATAAGGTACATGGGTCAACAATAACCCAAATCCAAATTGAGGAATGTTAGTTACATATTATACTGATAGAAATTTGAGTTCGTGGAAATGCTAAAATCCCAAAAATAAGGGAATAGAACTGTTGCTGTGCAATACATCGCTGGCTTAGAATGAGAAGGTATATTACTCGTATAATCCACAAGAAAGTGCTTGTAAATTTTTAAGGGGCATTTGAGTGAAAATATAAGTATATTTGTCTTAGGAAGGGTTCTAAGAGTTCTGCTTTTTGTAATGGGAATTCGCATCCCAGATTGAAAATCGCCCAAAAATGTGGAAACCTATAATATTCACTTCCATTGGTTTGCAGAGCTGAGAATTCTGCAGCAGCCTTCCCGATTTATCTCGTTCATGCAGTAAGTAACAAGACCGTTAACAGTTGTTTCCACGTCCTTTCCGTTTGCATTTGCAATCCCGTTCGGTGACACTGTTTAAGCGTACTGTAAACGAGTTTAGTGTTAACCTATATTCCATGGAGACTACTCTTGTAGTAATCATTTACGCTTCAATAGCGAACTTTTCTACTTGGTTAGACATGTGTAATTGTTTACACTAATCCTACGCGGCATGGGATTTTTAATAACTGACAAATTACCCCCAACAAACATGAATACTCGTTACTGGATCCTCCATACATGTTCTAAACTACTGTTGCCTATTCTTAGCGAAACTTCACTTGTAATATAAACATCAGAAATTTTATTACGTGAAAGTCAGAAGCAGAATTCTTGGAACCCTTCATACGACAAATATTACCTATATTACAAATGTCAATTAATATTTTACCAACATTTTCTTGGGACTTACTAGTATGCGTGTAATAGACATTTTGCCTTAAAATGTAAACAAAACCGAGAATAGCGTTACATGATGCATATCTGGATGACACTGACATAAATCATGTTAATTTTATCCTGCTCCACCGAGGCATATATCAGTACATATAGTGTTCCGTAATCCCATCTTCGTTCAGTTTCCGTTCATATATCATAGATAAAAGTGGATCACTTAAAAAGTAGTGTAAGATCAGTGGTCCATAACTTTAATATGTAATTGGTTTGTATAAAAAATACTTGACAATGAACAAGAGCACCGCCTACGAATATGCTGGACGCTCGACTTTGTCGTACTTAATAGAAGCCTTGCTCATCTGCCAGTGAAAACTCTAAAAATAACAAGAGCAGATAACTAAAATATAGGTCACATGGTAATCAGCTTTGCCAGTAATGACCCGTCTATTGATTGGGAATAACTATGTCGAGTTTCAAGTGAATACCTTTGATAGTCTGAGAGAAATTGTAATGTTTGTGTGAACAATGTAAGTCGGAAAAAGGGAATAACCGTTATAAAATGATGGAGAGAATTATTTTCTCTCGTCAGTGAATGTAGGTCATCACATTCCACAAGTGTGTTGACTTTCAAAATGAGAGCTTTGATAGAGCTTTGATAGTGTTCATGTTATCTATTAATTTGCCCCTGTTTCTATTAATTAAGTCAAAACAAGGGCAGATAACTCAGTAAATATAGGTCTCATAATTATCAGCCTGGTCAGTACGGGCACCTCTTGTTGAAGTTGTGGTGGTGAATAACTATGGTGAGTTGCAAGTGGATACTGTCGAAGAGAAGTCTAAGAGAAATTGTCAATTTTGTGTTAGAATTCAAAGTCAGAAAATTGGAATAACTCTCATGAAATGATTTATAGAATAACCTGCTCTTGTCGGTAGATGTAGGTCATCACATGCCACAAGTGTGTTGACTTTCAAGATGAAAGCTTTGATAGTATTGGATAGAAATTGGCTTTTGTTTTGTCGATAGACCTGACAACACAGTATTAGTGACGGAAACGTCTTTCTATGGTTATTTATTTTCGGATTAATAAACTTCAGTCTATACACAACGAGTTGTGTGATTTTCATGC
Source organism: Spisula subtruncata (assembly GCA_963678985.1). Taxonomy (NCBI): domain Eukaryota; kingdom Metazoa; phylum Mollusca; class Bivalvia; order Venerida; family Mactridae; genus Spisula; species Spisula subtruncata. Next base: position 20,623,645 of record OY787672.1, on the reverse strand, counting down.
CATTATTACGAGTTTAAAATAAATTATGACATAGATAGCTAAGTGTCCCATAAAAGTGAACGTCACAAATTCAAAAGCAATTATAAGAGCCCGCTACATTGATGCATGTACGTGGTTTCTCCTAATAAAGAATAACATTAATTACGTAATAGGGTAGAATTATGTTCGACGTGATGTTTAACTTGAATTATAAATAGTATGTGACTTTGGCTGTCTGGCATGTACCATACAACCGAGTGCGGGCCAGATATGCTCATTACGTGAACATACATGTAAGATGGATTCAAGCCTTGTTTAAACTTGAAAGCTTGGCTATGAGCATCAGACTGTCAGGATATTTCCCGTGGTGCTTATATGGCACCTCAAATCAAGACTATGAAGGAGCTTGAAGACAAAAAAATGGGACATTCGGCTCTAAACGGGAGAAAATTCGTTAAAAAGTGTACTAAAATGATTTTCCTTTTTATTGACAATGATGGAAAGAATAGTAATGAAAATGCAATAATGTACTTTTGGCTTGTTTATTGACACCCGAAATTCTTTTGACATTGTGTGCAGCCATGCGGAACCAATTACAGTGGCACAACCTGTGTCATGTTTCCTCATAGCTCGGGCTCAATACCTATAGCTTGTTCCATCTAGGTCGGTCTTTGACTGTGTCATTGCTTGGAATCGATGTTCTAAGCCGACAATCGTTGTGTGGAGGCAGCTGAACCGCCATTTTAAGGCACCGATTATCTTTTCAGTTTGAAGCGAAGGCACAATCATCCGAACACATATTCGGGATATTCGCAGCATAAAAAAACCATAAGCAAATACTGTTTCTGTTGTTTTTTCAATGTGTAAAACAACAGCGTACAGTTTAAAAAAGGTATGAAAAAATCCGACAGGGAAGGTTAAAGTCAATATTGGCCACATAGGTCGACGCGATCGAGCTGCACGTGCAAAACATTCAAAATCAAAAAAAGTTCTTTGGGCGGGGTATTCCGAATGAAAACAAAATCGTTTTCTTTAAGTAAGTCAAGCTTATAAACTGAACAAACCCTGTAAACTATTAATTTTAGCAAAAAATGATTTTTGACAAATTTTGATTATTTTCAATAGTGGTGCGTTTTTAAAGCGGTTGAGTGTATGAAATTCAAAATTAATAATTCAAAATGTTCAATGAATTATAAATCTCGGACATAGAGGGAGCGTATACACCCATTGATGATTTGCTAGCTTAGTACAGAGGATTGAATCGCTGCATAAATAAAAACTGAGAAAATACTACAATATTATCCTCAGTTGAGTGAGATAGCAATGATTTTTTAAATGTATTTTAAACCCGGTTAACAGAGCACAACAACAAACGTTTATAAATTGTCAACCTGTTTCAGATCTACTCGAATCTACTTACATGTCAATGTGAACTCTCATCATAATATCATTGATACATGGAGAATGTTCCTCAAACACAAGCTCAGCATATTGACGCATATTTCAAAGAAGTGAAATCAAGGTTAAATGGAATATAGTTCCGGTCTTTTATTGAATTGAATATCGATATTCCATAAATACGATATGAAAGTATAATTCAATATTAGAATACGAATCTCCATTTCAAGAAGCAGCATCAAACATTCCGAGTCATATAAAACACCAGGGGTATGAATAATCGAATATTATAGCATGTATAACTGTATGATTAATGATGGCAAATAACTTGATATTGGTTCTAATATGTTAAAGATACGAACACATTAGGTTATATTATCAGATACAGGATTTCGTATCGGCTTTCAACAAAAGCTCACAGCAACAATATACTATTTCATGACAAGGTTCAAAATGCTTGCTACAATATTTGGATACTGGTATCTGTTTGTTGTTTTTGTTGTAAAATTCTCAACAATTTGTGACATTGACCGGCCGAATTTGTTTATTAACGCTAATAATCGTCAACGAAGTTGGACTATGGTGATATAGTATGTACTAGGTAATATGTATACGGAGCGGGTCTTCGGGATATAAACGACAGGTCACATGACCGGCACATCAGAATCTTATGAGTAAATGCAGTAATGCTGAGAAAGAGAGAGAAAAGTGAGCAGGCCGCAACAAACTTGCCAGGCCTGAACTACTTCATCCGTAATCTCATCATTTAATCCAATTAGCATGTAGTGTGTCAAGTTACATACAAATTAAGTTGACTTATACCTTAAACAACACAGACATACACTGCAATCACACAAAATGCGGGATGTTTCAATTTACCAGAAAGTGGGAACAAGAGACACAATGGAATGTCAGATAAAGAAATACAGAGCTACCCGCAAAATTACTATATGTAGGTATGTTACATAAAATCAGGTCTGGGTGAAACACATAAATTTACGCTCAAAATACTAGTAATTTGTAAATAGAAAGTCTATCGTTTTGTGAATAAGTTTACTTACGCAGGAATGAATTAGGGTTAACATACCTACAAGTATGTTTATAAATATACATAAAATGCTCCAAAGTACTGTGTCACATAGAGCTACCAACATGTCAACATTCTCTATTCGTATGTATGAACAGGTTTCAATAATATTCAAGGATAGTCTTAAATGTGAGTTATTTGTAATGAGGTTTTACTGAAAACCAGTTATCATTACTTGCTCTTCTTGCTTGTCAAAACTTTGTTTGGAATTCCCCACAGGACGATGCGCGCATGCATATAATTAATAACATCGTTGTACGACACTATAGTGTAAAATATGATTTGCCGCCATGACGTGCTTATCATTCTATTCAGTGGTCTGAAACATATCCGGAACTAATATATTATAAACAACTTAACGTAAAATGCCATCACTGAAAATACTGAAACTCCACGGATTTGTCATCGATGTGTTTTAGCTCGTCTGTCACAAAGTGAAAGGGGTCGCAATGTGACAGTGGAACATTAGTGATCTTTTTTCGTCTGTCCGTTTGTCCGTAAGACCGTCCGTCCACAATTTTTGTGAAGTCACTGCACGTCACAATTCTGGCGTGATTGATCACAATGATCCTTACAACATAATCTATGCCAATTTCAATATTGGATTATCGGTGATCAAAGTATAGTCACTGGGCCAAATAAGAAAGATTGGTCAATGCATGGTAAAGTAATGGTCCGAACAAACTTCAATTTGACCTTGATATGAAATAATGGTTTACTACATGATGTTAACATCACCGTATATCTTATTGACCTGGGTAACCAGTTTGAACTCTATAGTATTTTAGTTATATTGTATCTTTAGTGGTATTGCATATTTGTGATGTAATTCGGTGACAAATATAATTGCTATTCCCCTGTGCGCTCATTTGTTTTCAACAAGCATGCTCAACAATTTTATGTACAGATTATATTGTCTAAATGGCATGTCTTTTATTCCCATATGAATGCAACAAACAGCACAAAAATGACTATGGAAAATAGTAGTCTCCAACTGAGGGAAACAATTTAATATATGTGTATGATATCTGTTTCTAATTGAATTAATGTTTAAAACAAGAATGATACATCCGCACAAATAGGTTAATGTTGTTAAACTTCTCGTGAAGAGTTTAAATGTCAAACATGTAATTAATGGTATGTCTCTTTACGATCTCCACATTTGGGATTGGGTTACACAATAAACGATATCTAGTACTTGAAAGAGAAACTTGTTCGTACACATATAGCACACAGTGCTTACTAATAGAGACACGTTACTCTGAACTTTATGTCGTTAGTTTATTTTTGTTTACGTCTGGAAACCCAGAGGGGAATGCTCGGTATGCGTTCATAATATATACGTATAATTCTTTGGCTTAAGTAAGTACCGTACGTAAGTACAACATCGATATTTTGATAAAACAAGAAAAAACTGTCTTAAAATTATTCTTTCTTATGGTAAAACAAGCCTTTTCAACTTTAGTTTGGTAAACATGACAAGTTCAGACCTTTATAAGAAAAGGTTCGTATAAAGCGCTTTAAGATGCAGATTCCAAGTACGTGACAGTTTTATACGACCTTCTCTTTCGTAAAATTGAGAATTTTACATAAACCAATAACACTTATATTCCCGTAGAAGCCTTGTCCATGAAACAGTGGGTCCATAAGGAATATCAAATAATTATTCGTGGCATTTTCCTAAGTTTAAGTCCAAAATAATGTCACTGTGACAGAAGGGCAAAATGAGGTCAGGTGATATAGGTGTGTGAAGAGTGTTCCATTACAACATTTATGCATGTATAAAAGCTTCGTTGCAAGCCCTATTAGTGTAAGAAGAAACGGTGAGTTTGGGTTAACCAAGAATGTGGCAATTAAAAAATTTACGTCCAAAAGTAGGTCAAGGTCAAAATGAGTTCAGGTGATGTAGGTGTATGGAGAATTTTCCAAAACAAATCCATGCAAGTATAAAAGCTTTGAAGCAAGCCATATTGATGTCAGAAGAAGCTATGGGTTTTGGGTTAACCTACGGACGGTTGGACGGACGGGTCAATCGCTATAATGCTATCGAATTGAGAGTATAAAAATACGTCATACGGCACAAATATTTTGACTTCGATGACAAATGGAGTAAATGCATTACCTTTCTTTCAAACACAATGGCTAATTTCAGCGTTTTGTACTATTTTGCAAAGTATGCGGTAAATTTATACATCCTTCAACCCCTATATCATATTGTTCACATATCGAACTTTCCATCGTTGTATAAAATGATCGCCTGGTTTGTTTACTAAATGAGGAAATTAAGAGAAAAAGGAGCATAAGAAGCTGTGGTGTATCTAGCGTTGTCGATAAGTTTAGTGTTTTATGATCAATTTGCAGTAGGTGCGTGCAGTAATCAAAGTTTGAACTTATTACAAATTATTTGTAATGTGTGTTACTTTATACTCATTTATTTAAGGTCAATTGTGAAACCGGATTTTCCAACATATATGTTTATATCTCGATATCTCTTTCCTGATGTTATCCATCGCGACAATGTTGTTAGAGAAGAGAATCCAGTTTCCCTTATATGCTGAGCGTCTAGCAAGGGAATTTCTGCTTCCGCTTTTAATTTCGTATTAGGTATGACGCGCCCTGGAATCGAACCCGGGGCATACCGCACTCGAAGCAGACGCTCTACCATTATCTAGGTTATCGAGGCGAATTGCTGTTTGTGGTTTAGTGGAAGTGGATATTCCATTATGTAGCTCCTTCAATCGACCCCGACCCAGATCATTCTGCCAAAGTCAGTGCTAACGTATGCAACTATTGCAGCAGTTATTTTGGAACAAATCAGTGGGATTTAACTAAAGTAGTAACAATATTATACGAAACAACAAAGAATGTGTACCATTCTAAAATTTATATAATGATAATTATAATGTTGGACAGAAAAAGGAAAAGTCTGCGATTACTCAAACTGTATAATTAATGCTGTCATTTTAGAACAGCACGTTAAAAAACATGTAACTATGTGTAAGAATGTATGAATTGCAATAGTAGACGTGTGGTCGTTATGGATATATGTAATGTGAGTTACAGTAAAGGACGCATACAAGTTTCAAAATTAATGTCAAATAACTTACAAAAGTTAAACCCCGTTAATGCATTCTACATATGTTTTATTTTGAATTTTTGAGCCAAGATATTAGCAACAGAAATTGGAATAAAGCGGGAAAAGACGGTTAACGAAATCAAGTAGAGGAAAGTTTCATTGTTGAATTGTGAAAAGCAGCGACGTTATAATTAGGGTTATAGAGATTGACCGTTCCTGTAATTGTATTATAAGTGCACATTAATTTAATTCCTTGTTTGAATGGAGTCGATGTTCACAAAATAAGACATTGAACTTCGATAAATCAATTACAATACAAATCACCATTCAGAAAATGCTATTATCACAAGGAATGCAACAATTTAATCACCACATGCACAACTGCCAAACCAGAAGATACTGTCCCACTGTGTATGAGTTTACAGGGCTTTCAATTGACTTTTAAAATGCATTTTGACTCTTGAATGCGACAAAGGTGCCTAATTTGACCCTTGAACATTTAAGGTGAAGAGTAAAATTTGCTATACTTATAATTCAAATTTCCTTGCAATAATTTGATGACTCTTGAAAATTGAGAGTCAGGTGTCATTTTGAATCTTCACTTCTGGAGCCATTGAAAGTCATGGTTTATCTTCTGTTTAGCAGATGCTCTTATACGTTGAGTAACAACACGATCCATTTAAGCTTAGACTACGTTTAAATTTAACACTCCTCTCTATAGCAAATCACAATACATGGTGTATATAGACGATCATACTATTTGCGATCACCTCAACCAGTCACAGATATAAAGGTTGATTTGGTACATTATCTACATACATATATCAATATGTAAATGACTCAGATACATGTTTTTAACGCTCGAGTATCCTTTAGGGAGGTATTGTCAGATAACAAGTGTAACATGCAGGGTATCTGCATAAACGACAACGAGGATGTATAGTTCCAAGGTCGGGTCACAAAGCGTGTCTTTACTGACCGGACAGGCCCGACTAAGTTGACCAAAGTGTCGTTAAAAACTTATCATCCATAAATTATTTTAAGACTAATATGTATTTATGTCATTCATATGGATTTTCACGTAAAGTTGTTTGTCAAATGAGTAGCTTGTGGGACTTCTAACAAACACATTGCATATGTTGAAAATTGATTTTTGTTAAGGCTAATTAATTATACAACGAACAATACAAATTTACAGAAATCGCATTTTGTACTAGCTGCGCATTTATTATCGCTAAAACATAGATACCCGCTGGTCTTTATAGTTGCCCAAACAACGCCAACGAACTCATTTTGGAACCATATATACTTCTGTTTTAACTGACATGACAAGCATTCCACATTGCACTCCACTACATAGAAGATACTGTTACTTGAGAAAACATGAAAGTAAATCCACTTAGAGCCAGTATACTTAATTACGAGTCAAACTCAATGTCATTTTTGTTTTTAGTCTCTCTATTTCAGTTAATAATTTATCAATTTGAACTGAGACAGACGTAGTAAAAAGTCAACAATAATCACCCACTGAGTTTTCTTTTACCGTAATTAGTTTAACATGAATACAAATCGTTTCCTTGATTAAGAAAGGGGTAGTGGCATAAATAATTCACCGAATCAATCTTTTCCGGATGTTCGTTCAGTTATAATATTTTCTGTGTAATAGTGAACGTGTAATAGTACACGTTGTAATACATACAATGATCATAACTTTCATGGCACGACTTCAGTGAACGAAACAGTATAGCTCAGATTGAGCATGATTTTTTTAGTAAACAATTAAGATTCGTGTATTTGGAAGAAGATTATACTTGTATGTGTATATTACATCCAGTTTAAAAGCTTTAAAGTGAAGTTTGCACGATATTCAAAATTCTTTTTGAGATCCAAAATGACATTCAAAGGTTATTTTAAATTAGTTTTCTGAGTTTTGATTTGGACATCCAACTTACTATACCAGCTTGAATTCAAAATGAATGTTGAATATGGTACAAATTTCACAAAAACCGAGACATTTAAAATACTGTGTTTTACGGACTCGAAGACATCAGTAGATAATGATTATAGATGGACTTGTTGCACAACATTTCATATTTGGTTTTGTAAGTCTCAATATGGTCTAGCTTCTCGTGTACTTACGTTGTACCAGCTCATATATCAGTGAGCATTTAAAGTGGTTACAACCACCAGTACTAACTTACTTACGGCATCATTCCATTACGACATCCAAGGATAGAGAATTCAGAAACTAATACCGGATGAAATTCTTGTTTACAAAGAGTGCCAAGTACAACAACAGTATTATGTAAACGTAATATCATACATGACGATGTACTGACTTGTTCTGTTAGAAAACATATTTGTCTTCTTTATAATGCTAACATAATTGTGGATATTAATCAGTATTTTGACAGCCTTTTACATTCCGAAAAGTTTGGATGATTCAATTATGTATGAAATCATTAGATACCCATTTTGGTGACAAGGCTATTATTTCATCAAACAATGCTTGGAACAAAACTAAAACCTTTTTAGGGACAAGTTTTACATCCTATACACTGTACAGCTGTCGTATCAATAATTCAGAATGGAGTTAAAAAAAATTCTCATCTTAGATGAGTGGCACCACAACCCAGAAACACGTGTTTACTGCAGCCACCAACTGAAATATTAATTGACTAGAACGGAAGAAAAAAGGATTGAGGTGTTTCATAGTTGACGTTTTGATGTTAATGAAATACAATCAGAAATAAGGTGTTAACTTCAGCTAACATGATTCTGTAAACACTTCATATTGCTTCATTATTTCAACAAGGTGTAGGCATGTGCTTCCTAGTCTCCCAAACACACAAATTAGACATGGGCTCAATGTAATCAGAAGACAACATACGACTCATTGCCACGACAATGTCACAATAAGCATGTCTTGAGTCTCCAATGGAAATTCAAGACATTGGTTTATCTTCAGGAAAATGTCCCTTGTGATCAGTGAAACATTTTGAAACTTTTGGAGGAATAGGAAGACATCGGGAGAACTCCCGGTGAGTTCCCGACGGTGAATGTCGGTCCCACAATGTACTTCCGATTTACAGACGTAGAATTATAATGGACGCCGCTTGGGATGTCTAAGGGAATATTCGGGTAATCTTATTGTGGTGGAAAGTGGTGTAGCAAATCTAAAAGAATATATTGTCACATGTCTGTTATGATTATTATATGTAGAAGATGTCAAAGGGCACGAAATGTGGTCGAAAGTCAAAATATCTCCCTGGTGTGTTATAATAACTCCACAATAAGATACGATAGTTTTGGGTTTTCATCCCCAGTCTTCCCAAATCTGCTCGGGTTATGTCCTTACATCGTTCCTTCGCAACAATATTTCAAAAATTACATAAATAGCACATTAACAGCAAATACCTTTACTTCTTACGAATATCATTTCTCTCAATGGATAAATACATGTTAATACATTGTTTCAGTTAGTAATAACGCTGTGTATATGTATCATGTACGTATGGTATAAGTACATGATTGTATGATTCATTGCGGGAATATCTATTTTTTCTCACAGGAGTGTAAAACTTTTGGCATGAGTGTACATGTACTAAGCAAAGATACAGCGATTTCCATCGATACAAGATCTTTTACTTTATATCGTCTTACATAATCTCCATTATTATATAGTCAGATAGAAGTGATTTACCAATAGCCTAATGTTCCTTAGAGGAGCAAACCTCCCGGAGAACGGGCCGACATTTTCTTAAAGGGCTTGTTTACATACTATTGGACACTATTAAGTAACTTGTATTGTAGTACACTTCTATTGCAGTACACTATTACCCATACATTTTGTTAACAAATACAAGAGATAAGTTTACTAACAGTTGAACAATATAATGGAACCTAAAATGTCTAAATATACCTTATATGTTTAATAAAAAAATGATTCGTAATCACATGTATCCTGGATGATTTCCTTACGAGCACTTTGATTACTTTATTTCGATTTAATGCAAAACGCGGCCAATATGCATGATAAAAGAGCAAGCTGAGAAAGGATGCGCATTAACTACTGTATGAAACGTTCACGAGACAAGATTTTTATATGTTTCCTATATATGTCTTTGTGAAAAGGTTACCCCATGGGCGGGGCCAAGTTTGACCCCGACGACGTAATTTGAACAATCTTAGAGGCAAATAAATTTGCTCTATAGCTCAATGTAACGTGCCCATAGTAGGCCCCAATTTTCAACTTTTTTTAGTCTATGGCCACCTGGACCACATACATCATTGTAAAGAGGGGCATTTAAGCTTCAAAATAATGTAATAAAAAGGGGGGGGTCATGTATCTTCTAAGAAAGTTTTTGTCCTTCAAACATGGTCTATCCGTTTTTACGCATGTCCGCATTTATAAGTTCTGGGTTTTACCCTAGTCTACCTTCACTTTGGTATCAATAACAAAATAGGGGAATAATACAAATATTACAGTTTTACTACACGACATGCATATTTACCAACCATCTAAACTCAATTTCATCATTCAACTCTACATGTGTCAAGAAATATCACCATTTACAGGCAAACCAAAGTGTTTTTTAAGGACTACTTGAGTGTATCACCACTTGGTCCGCGGAGGCATTTAGTGGTTCTTTACCTAGAAGAGGAACACTACATTATACTAAATACCAAATATCAGTGATTTGTAGAGCTATCACATTTACCAGTGGCACATATTTTAGTATCGTGTTTCTTCCCGATTTATGTTACCTTTCTCGTATTAAAGAGTAATGCCAGACATAGCCGACATTGAAAATTCCACTCGTTTGGATATGGTGAGTGTGCATGTGAGTGTAAATAACGAGATAAAACTTTTATTACAAACAAAACGGAATTATGTACAGGAACGATGAATTAATACACTCTTATTAACATGATTTAGCAATAAAATAAATCATTTGGTAGGGTGATAATTTATATTTTATCGAGTATATTTTATGCACAAATGCACTAAATTAAAGCTGACTTATTAACCACACATTGCGGTCTTGGCATAACACATGCAATTTAAAACGAAACATCCTTACGGATCAAACCACCATACAATTATGTTCAACATAATATACAATGTATTTATATGCATGTATATGTTAAAGAATAATACACAAACAAATAAAAAAGATAAATATCAAACAAAACTTGACTTCCATGGAATAACACATGTGAGCAACGATGATTTTGCACAACTGGTAAACTTCTCGAGACTTTCACCTTGACACTTCTAACGTCAAATTGTAAGGATAATCCATCAAGGCAGATACTTGCCTTATTATCGTCAACGTACAAAAGAAGCACATATATTCACACATGTTCATTCAATCTAATAAAGTTAGTGGCTTCATTATCTATACATAATTCATCTTGGACATATGGAAAGCTAGCAATTATAGTCCGATCTCCAGCTTGAGAGATGAAAACTTAATGTGTGAGTGAAATCTTCCCTTCTATAAGTGTTAGTCCATTACACCGAACCACATAAGTTGGTTACATTACACATGAACACCAGTCAGTTGTTCATAAACGAAAGATGTTCACCTTATTTGTGAACAGACAATGAACATCGATATGTTATTATTCTAACACTGAAATCGAATAAATATATTATAGTGTGTAAATAAGTATATCAAGAAGTATTTTCAAGCATTGTAAATTTCCAAAACGTTACAAGTGTTGTTATTGCCGTTTTGAAGGTCCACAACTCGAAAGAATTATGTTTCCATTTCACATCTTTAATCGATGGATTAATACCAAACAGATACGCTAGTAGTAAATTCTTTTTTTATATAATGAAAAGACTTCGACATCCACTGTTTGGTTATAATAGATCAAATTGAATTGTTTAGTTTTTTTAATTGTCGTTGTATATGGATGAAAAACTGTGTTCTTTGAACAATCACTAGGAACGATATGTAACACTTATTTGGTGAAACCTGATTTGAAACGGTTTGTACATAGACCACAGCTTTCAATTTCGTCAATTTGATATTGATTTTGAAGTGAGTATTTCCATAATAACATACACAATGCCTTCCCATGAAAACAACCGCGATCAAAAAGAGCAGCTGAACAAACACCGACGTCTCCCTATCCATGAATTATTTTCTAAAATAACATAACTTAACCTATTATAACATTCTCTAAGATGCAAAATTGCTTCATCAAAGTGAAACAATTTTTTCACGTAGTGTTGTTTATGTTGCATCTATTAATTTCAATACCTGTGGCAGTGATACAGGTTGTTCTTGATCTTCAGCGCAGGAACTTCACTGGTAGTTTATATGGACTATCTGCGCATTACTAAGTGAAGTATTTGACGTTTGGTAGGGTGGCATAATATATGATAAAGAACAACTTCAATATATATCCAATACAATTACAACAACATACTATTGGCAGAGTATAGTACTGGTTGAGCATTGAATAGGCAACTCCAAGATTGTGTTAACAAGAAATCGGACAGGAAAGGCAGCACTCAACTTAACCAGCCGATCACAGGAATCAGTAACACCACAACACAACTAAATTTAGCAATGTACATACATAGGTCAAACAAAGATTATAAGTCCCATACCCCCGCCGGAAAAATACAGGTGACCAAATTTTACAAATAAATTATGAACTAGCGGTGATCTCACGAGACCGAGTGAAACGCAACCAAGACCCTACCGAGTTCCCCAAGTTCTCGCATAACCCTTGTTCTATAGTGACAAATAAGTGTTGCTATTATTGGTTTTAGTGTTTTTGCCAAAAAGGTCACAAAATTGCAGGTTGGTTGCTAGAGTATAATAAGGTATCATGAATACCCAAATGAAGCAGAATAGTATTATGATACCTTATTTCAGATGTCTCTTCGTGAGCGCATAAAAACAATTAACTGTACTTTACTCCCTAAATGCCCGTGTGTCATGACTGATACTTAAATAACATCTCGAGATCAGTATGCATTCTAATTATAACCTGAAGTCTTAAACATCACGTTAACATAAAATTCCATATCACAATTGGACACCAAATAATGTTGCGTTTACAATTGTAATGTGATCACCTGTCCATCTGATCAATAAACAAACAGCGTCTCTGATACAATTGGATAGCATCCTCTGTTGTCTCATTGCGACACATTGGTGTATAATTACAGTGTTCAATATTTCCATTAGACGTTTATACAATTAACTACTACCAATCAATCAGTGTAAATGTGGTGACAATTATTCAGAAAAATCCCTCCAGTATCCAAACAATTTAATGTGTAATAGTTATCCTCCATATATTGTTACAAGACCACATGTTTTTTTAACTGTGAAACTGGAATATTTAAAAGCATTTCTTATAATATTATGTGTAACTATATTCATATCATATTACACAGAAAATGTACCGGATTTCTATGCAGTATGTTTTTTATTATCCTTCTCTTTATTTTGGCACGAATATTGTAGGCATTTTAGAATATCAAGGAATGTTGTGCCAGTAAATCATGTACTTTGCTCACAATATTCACAGATGATAATAAATAAATATGTTCTAAGCAGGTATCCGGCATTTCATGAAAGTACACGTATACAAAGAAATAAAAGTTAACATTACTAATACACATGTTATGCAAATGAGGCGCTCAATGACTGACGTTCTTACTTTATCTTAAATAATTAACTATATTCAAGATGCCTACTATGACATTTTACCCTTTTGTGATACGCATTTGCGAATCAATCACAATATAATACACACCAGAAAAGCTCTCTGGTGGAAACACCTAACACGCGAAAACGTCGACAGTTGTAATATATGATTGTAGTTGAACATGCTTATGCATTGTGAGCAGTTCAATATAAAAAAACGTATAGTATGTAGTATGGTAGATCAGGGACATGCCAGGCAAATATATACCATGTTGTTTAAACCATAACAAGTATTTTATTCCACAACGCAAATATGTTTTTTTAGAATACTTGAGTGTCGGACAAACTACATTATAACGTGTATCAGTAGTTCCATATTAAACATTATGCATAGCAGGTAATCGAAGATATCACACTAACATAATTATTCTTCACTTTATCTATGATATAGCTAGTCACATCATATGGAACAGTGTTCAAATGGTCGATGACTATGATATGTGGTCCTGCTTGGTAACACTCACAGTGTTTGTAAACGTTGTCCGATATAATGAATTATATTTTATCATCTGATAAATCCTGACACACAGACGCTATGAAACCACTGTAATGATTATTCAGTATATTACACATGCAATAATTTATAAGCTTTTGTCGAGTTGCGTAATAATAACAAGAGCACCAGCAAACGGGTACTTGCCTCTCAAATTTGTTCGAATTTGATATATATTAAATTATTTAGTGTCAACTTAACAAACCTAGACATTGTTTAGTTACTTTTGACAAATGTTAATGTTTATAAGACACATGATGCACTGTCTCTCTTTGTTTGTTTACACATCAGAAATGGAATTGAGGCCCTAATAGTCAGTAAGTTTTCCAATTAGTGAAAATCATTTATATTAACGTCCATGCTGACGTTTTGTCAATATTTATCTAACATCGTGTTTCGTATGGATCGCCAATACTGCTCAAACCTGCTGTTGAGCTAAACCTTGCTTTGTCAAAGGCTCTGGCAAACCCGTTGCTATTATTTACATAGATTAACTCGTTTGTTTCATGGCACATGCATATTTTTCGTAAACAGATCATCCCCCAAGGCAAAGAGGAGAAGCTTATCGTTTCATTGCATGTATTTCTTGATATTTTCTTTTTATTTCCGTGAATTGTAAATTTTCTGACACATAACTGTTGCTTTGGTCTAGTTATTTAATTATACCCAATATCTTAATTTTAGAGCTACGCTGAATATCGGATACCCCAAATGTCGGATACAGCTCGCCATCGGGAACTGCTCGCCGACCAGCATGGTTGACCTCAAATATAATTGATTGTTACAATTTCTCCTAGGTACATTTTACCAACTCTTTGGTGTTCATAGAAAAGTTATCAATTAATAATTATAGACTTTAATGAGATAAGAACTATTAAATTATTGTACATTGTGTATATTATCGTATGGTATATAATAGAAGTTTAGATGGTAACATAACATACAAGATACATCATCACAATGAAACAATTACCACATTTACTCACGTTATATTTCCCTCTAGACTTCAATACTTAACTAATATTTCCTTATTACACTCATACTGTTCACATTATAGATCATCAATCATCATATTCTCTGCTAGAAGGCCATATACATTGATCGTCTTCAATATTTCAGGAGAATTCTAAAGACTTTCAGGTGTACATTTGGTAAAGGAAAAATCTAACGGTTCTCAGGCGTACATTTTGTGAAGGAGAACTACGAAGACTTTTATGCGTATATTTGGTAAAGGAGAACACATAAGGTTTTCAGGAGTTCATTTGGTGAAACGGAACTCTATAGGTTTTCATGCGTATATTTGGTAAATGAGAACTATAAAGGCGTTCACGCGTATTTTCGGTAAAGGAGAATTTAAAGGTTTTCATGCGTATATTTGGTAAAGGAGAATTACAAAGGCTTTCATGAGTATATTTGGTAAAAGAGAACTATAAAGGTTTTCATGCGTATATTTGGTATAGGAGAACTATAAAGGCATTCATGTCTATATTCGGTAAAGGAGAAGTCTAAAGGTTCTCATGCATACATTTGCTAAAGGAGAACTATAAAGGCCTTAATGTGTGAATTTGGTAAAGTAAAAATTTAACGGATTCAAGGGGTATATTTGGTAAATGAGCACTCTGAAGATTCCCAGACATACATTTGGTTTCGGATGATGTTCTATTATACTGTCACATGTGGACAATGTTTAGAAGACGATATAGGGACATACGTTTAATTGTTAAAGCTAATGTAACAGTTTTATTCAAATATGTAATGGTTTGCAGAGAATTTAGAAAACAGATGAGATTTAAGGAAAACATGTTTTTTCATAGTGTCATAACTCTTTCAGTACGGTAGAGTGAAGGTTACCTACATTAGACTGATTGTTAGTTTTGTGGTGACCTTATTAAAATGTTTAGTTCGAAATTGATACTTTTGAAACAATTAAACATGACGGACGGACAGACCGACAGAATGACTGATTACTTCCACGTTACGAGCAAAATGTTTCGCTTGGGCACTGATAAGTAACGTACTGGCTTTAAATAGATTAGCACGCCTTTTATATGGGTCTAACTGATTTACGAAAGTCACTTGTATTGACATTTCAGTTCTGAAGTACATGTCTAACGATTTCGGCAATCAAATTATACAAAGAAGAGACGACAAAAATGTATTTAAGACGAAGCCGAGATGACATCTACGCCAAACACAATGTTTGTATGTTCAGTCTATGTTTTCTACTGAATGAATTAGTCACATAACTTATTAACACGCATCGTCAATTGCAACAAATGATAATGGCGGATTGTGTTCAAATTGTTTGTTAAAATTGATTAAATTCCTCGCTGGTCGACACATTATTCTGTACGAATGTGTTTCTAATGGCATAAATAACCTATTATACTGAACAAAGTACAGTACTTAATTAACGATAATTACCAACTTTCTGTGTAGAGTTACTGTCACATTAAACAATATACTGTTAGGATGGGTTGTTGCCATTAAAACGTCAATGTCCTTTTTGCAAAACACATTGAAGGAAGATCGTAAATACGTCCGTATGCAGTATGTGAAGCAAGTCATCGAGCGATGAATTTATGTGAAACTAACAAAAAGTACAATATAATAGCAACACCAAAATAGATAATGGCGCATCGGACAAGAAAGGCAGCACTTAATGCGGGGGAACACGAAAGTCACTAACAAAAAACACACACAAAAAAACCACATCAATACAAAAACAGAACGAAAAGACAAGACGTGGAAATTAAAAAAGCCAACATACGTTCATGGCGACAATGCATGATTTGCCAATTGTTTTTTATTAATACTTTTATATATACTTTTATACTTCTTGCATTTCAAGGATCATGATAAGAGATTTAAGTAGCAGCTAGTTTAGTACATATGAGTATAAGTTTAAGCACGGATTGAGTGTGATATTTCTTCTTTGTTCATGTACAGTAGATTTACTCATAGTTTAGTTTGTAATGTTTCTCTGTAAGAAAATGATACAATTTCTGAGATTCTGAAGCTAACCGATTTGTGTGAGACATTATCTGAGGCGAATCATCACCGTCAGTGATATCTCTAGTTTTGTAACTATGTAAATGTGTGAAGGTGATTCATTACCAGATGTCGTTGCTGTCTGACTGTGATTTATAGTTCGTAATTGGGCACTGGTGACATAAATTGTATGCCAAAGCACGATCCATATGTTAAATAAACATTGCAATAATAAAATCTGATAAATGAGTGGGACAACAGCTGTCAAGTTAAAAAATGTGCCGATCCTACACAGGCAGTTGAACTGGATTTTCCAATTTGTTTTACCGGGACATAAATGCGAATTATTCTTTTTACAGTAAGTGTGATCCATTCGACAAAAATCAACTAATATCCTCTATATATTCGCACTGATCTTATACAACTCGTCTTAAATCAATTTGATTGCGGATTGTATGAAGTAATTCAATCTATTTCTTGCGCATAAAAAAAGAGTATTTTGAGGTACATTTATATTTCTTTCCAAGGAAGAGGCCACTGCGCATCGTCTGTTCGCTGGATATTGACAAACCATATATGATTCGGAATTTCGTGGAAAAGTTCATTACCAATTAAAGGGAAATGGGAAAACTGATGCGTTTTTTGAACAACAACCCAGGCTAATTTTAAATACGGGACAATTAACTAACCTACGTAAAACAATCCCGACCATTAAAAGTTCTCCTGAGACTTAGTAAGTTTTTTTAAAGTACATGACTCATCATTTATCAATTACTAACCCCTCATCAGGCAGTTTAGTAGCACAAGCATATAGAAAAAGAAAGAAAAAACTACAAGACAGAGCTCTTAGACTTGTCCTTGATGATCACACCGTCTCTTACGAAACACAACAAAATTGGCAACCAATCACCTTAACATTACCATAGCCATTGAATCATCATCCAATATCATCAATAGAAACCCAAGAATGCTTGAATCCACTAAAAACGATTCTTCTTAGATTTCTTGATATGTATATTCAAACCAATGCCTCTAATAGAGAAATTGGACCAAAAGCAAAATCTAAAGTTAACTAACCATCCAAATCCATATAATCACACCATGCTACGAGCAATTTTTCAATTTGACCTTCAATTGTGGCATTGACCTTTGGTATAGGCGCGAAAAATTGGCCGAGGAAACCTTTTCATGGATGGAATATTACATTCACAATTATGACAAATATAAGTTAGATATATCAGTACCTGTCTCGGCACGTCCCGGATAAACTTCAATTTGGCTGTGAAACTTTGAAATATAAAACAGGTGCTTGTGTATGACATTCCTTTTCATGGCCAATACCAAAGCCGTATAATTCTGAGATAAAAAACTACATTGAATTACCACGAGTAGAAATGAATTATTAATCATTTGTATTTTCCTGTGTATCTTATGTGAATTACCCCGGAGACAGGTTGAAATGTAAAGTTTAATAATATTAAATAGAGGATATTTGTATTTTTCCGTGTTTGATCGGCTGATAATTCCCCGAGTGAGCAGCTGGTGTAATATTTTCACGAGTGGCGTAGGCACGAGGGAAAATATAAGTCAGCTGTTCACGAGGTGAATTATCAAACGATCATACACGGTTAAATACTAATATTCTATTTATTTCATGCTTCAAATAGCTGAAATGATGAAAATACACCACTATTTACCTGAAATGTTTTGCGTGACGTCGTTTTCCCGCCATGAACGCGTCGAGTTGCAATCAATAGTTCTTCTGCAATGGCTTCAATTTCGACCATTTGTTTTATATTTATGCACATAAAATGTTCTGTTATTTGTTAAAGATTAAGAGAGCAAGTGAAAATGCTTATTATTTTATTTTTGGCGGCGGGAAAATTTGTTTTAAAAAAATCCGTACGCGTGAAATTATGAACTGTGAAATTATGAACTGTGAAATTATCGGGGAATAATCCACCGTTATTTCGCCGTAAACCACCTATAAGCATGAAATAAGGTCTAGTCACTCCATATCTAGACTACATGTACACTGTATACTTGTAAGTCTTGTAAGCTCAGTCACTCCTATATACCAAATGAAAGCAGCAATGAATACCAGCAACAAAGTGAATAACCTCACAAATATCGCACTCACACAAGCAAGAAACAACAGTGTAAAGTCTCACTTAAAACAATCCATGAAAAAGTCGACACTTAATTAAGGATGTTTATGCTAAAATTATTTGAAGATAATGGTTTCATTAACTCGGTGTGACGCTGTTGGCGAAACAATATTGTTAATACGGTATATTATAGGGGGTCCTTGTGGGGTCTATTTGTATATATGTTTGTGGTATAAGTTCACTCGACTATCTAGTAATGTTGTGCATTATTATGATGGATAACCTTCTAACACGGAGAAACAGGAAACACAGCCAAATGATTGCGTCGCCGGTATGAAACACGGCGGTTTCACAATCAAACCAGAAGATGACATCTCGCGGTATGCAACACAGCAGTATCACAATATAACCAAAAGATTGCGTCTCGCATGTATACACAGTAGTAATACAATCAAACAAAAAGATTGCGTCTCGCAGTATCACAATCAAACCAAAAACATTGCGTCTCGCGGTATGAACACTGCAAAGAATTGAAGAATATCTTGCACTGGATGAAAAGACAATTTGCTGCAACTAATTGGTGATAAAACAGAGGTAATGCTGTTTGTTCCATAACGGATTGCCAATGCAGCCGGGAACCTAACAGTGTGAAAGTTGACGACCCTGTTGTCAGACCATCATGACGTTGCCATGCCTACCACTTTCGTAGGTCCTGCAGCTGCCTAACTTTCAATCATAGGTGACATCCTAACATCCGCACGCAAGCTACATGTATAATATTAAGTTTCATAACAATATCATTTTCATGAGAGTACACGCATTGAAGATGTACACAATTATCGGGATGGTTATGCACTTTTGGGTTGTGTTTATTGATCATCCTTCATATATTTAATATCGCGAATGTTTGCTCTATGATCATATTGATTTCATAGAGTACTCATGGTTCTTATTTACCCCACATGTTGAACATAAAAGTGTTTTAATTAGTACAAGTTGATGACTTTATTTTCCAACGCCCGTGGAAATATCGGATTTAATATTATTACATTGGAATTTCTCGTTTACACTCACGTGTTGATCATTTCAATTTTATTATTAGTTAGTAACCATATTAGTGGCCCTTTATTGAACCTCGGCTGTCAAATTCCAAGTCTGTCTAATTTCCTGCTCTCTCATATAACACCAACTTTCATTGGATTAATTATAAAAGCACACCCTTAGGACATGTTTTACAAACTTAACGCTTGCATAAAATCCCATAAGATGTGGTAACTTAAATATATTACCAGACAATTTCTAGAGTTATCTGGATAATTTGCAGTTAATGTTTAGTTTGTGAATTTTCATGGGAAAACTTCTTGAAAGTTAGTTATAGAAAATTTTGTTAAACAAACTTGCATCAATCCTTAATTTCATTTGTACAAACATGAACCTGGTGCAAGTGCACATTGAAGCTACATCGGCTCTCAAAGTGAAGCTTCAGGTAGTACTACATAGTACGTCACCTTTTTAAATTCTCATTTCCATTATTTATTTTGTGCAATAAACAGTATTTTTGCAAATGTTTTCTAATGAAGTTTGTATAGATGTAATTCTGGGTAATGTCAAATTAGCCAAGCTATATATCTTGGTATGCACGTTTATGCACTTTAATCAATATATTTGGTTTAGTTAATCCCCCCGTTTAGCTCGATGAGTTCAAATTCACTTATACTAGTCAATCGAAGTTATGCATGTCTCACACTGGCGTTCATCACTTTCTTTGTTTGTATCCAGGTAAAATCATTGAAATGAATTTTGTCTGAAATTATTGTTATCAATGCTATATTATTACATTGACATTTACGTACGATGACGTTCAAATATGTATACCCTAATTTACAGGTAATTCATACAATTGTGATCAAGTAATGAAATATTAAGATTTTAAGCACGAACTCTTCAATATTTTAGGTGAAACCAAAACAGCACAAATAAGGGAGACAAATGTAATTGACGTCTACATGGTAAAACGAAATTCGGATCGAAGATGGTCACAGAGCAATTGATTACATCAAGCAGCATCACAGGAACATGTTTTCACCGATTTATAAACTTGCATGAAACAATTGTTTTCCCTTTCTTACCACGACAAATAAGAAAGGAGAAAACTATTGTCTCATGCAAGTTTATTGCAAGGTTAGTAAACCGTGTGCCTGTGAGCACCATTAGTTATTCGCTGTATTGGTGACTTAAATTACGTATATTATATAATTAAACTCATGCTATACAACGGTAAAGACAAGTCTTCACTTAACATGTATTGACATCCTTGACAATATTCATGGTTATCCTTTCAAAGCACTCTAATTGTATCGTACATCAAGTTTATTGTATATTTAAAATTCATGCATCAGAATTTGGCGCTAACTACATCTTGTAATTCCACATACTTGTTGAAGAGCACAAATTCAACACTTGCCCTCAATGTGCAAGTAGGTATGATAATTTGAATTAATGACCTCATTAACTCTGATATTCATTATATCCTTTAAAAAAATTGTATAATTCAAACATGAAATCCATTCCCTTTTGCATTTCGCCTCAAGCTCCAATTTGGTCTTTGACCTCAACTTTTGACCTTGGAGATAGCTATCTAGGGTCGTACGTAACACTCCTCCTCATGGAGGTGAACATTAATTTCAAATATCACTTTTGGCTGTAACACAGATTTAAATGACGAATACGAGAACATGGTACAACATACTTTATCATGATGACAAATGCATTCAACATTTAGAATTGTTTAGTTATTCAGTTTATTAAAGTTGAGAAAATTGCTATAAGTTTTATACATTTCCACGATGGTATATATATAGTAAATGTATTGTTCTTATCGTCTACAAGGATGGTGCTAGTTTCGAACTTATCCAATTATAAGAAATAATTATGCAGACGAAATGCTGTAAAATTATTTAATTTCGATGGGACAAAATTTCGTGGTTTTGGTAAGAAATACCATTTTGATGGGACGTTTATTCGTGGATTTTGCATTTCAGAAAATAAATACAAGAATCAAAATCATTGTTCGATGGGATTTGATTTCGTGAATGAAGGTGAACCACGAAATCCACGGAATTTATTCCCCCACGAAAATTAATGAGTTTACAATATCCTTTATAACTACTCAAACTCTCTTACGTAACAACAATATGTCACGTTAAATCACAATTAGCTTGGTAATCAATGCAGTAATACATGTACCAAAAATGGCAAACACAATTGATGGGTTAAACATATTTAATAAACTATCATCCGCCTGCAGTCATTAGGCAAATAACGTCAATACATACATAGTAAGCTCTTCTTCCAAATGAGGAACCAGTATTAATGGATATACCAGTGAATTAATCACGGTTTAGTGTTCGTATGCGTCATATTTTGATAAACTAAGCATTTGAAAGACAACCCGATATTTAGTTCCCGGATAGAAGGTTCCAAACTGATGTTTGGACAGAGTAACAAATATATTGCATATTATTTTGCAAGTTTGTTAGAGTCCAAATTTTCCGAAGGTGTGTTGTTTCATTTGTTACGGAATAATCCTGTCAGATATCTCGAAGTAAGTTTTAATATAAGTGAGATGTTCGTTCAGTTATACCAAACGTTGTTTCTATAGTTCATCTTTTCGACCATACACGTATACAAGTTAGTGAACTATTCTGTATGGTAGAGACATTTGGACCGTCATTTAAACATACACATCATCTATCGCACAATTACAGGGATAATGTGAATTACAAACATCAGGACCATAGAGCAAGTTCCGCAGGATACGTGTAGTCAATTATCGATCGGGTTGGAACCTATTAACCTTAAAAAAATAGCCATTAGGCATTATATTGAATTTTCTAGGTCACTGAATTATAACTTTATATATCTAGCACCATAATACGTGTTCTTTGTTAGACGGGGAAGTTTTAAATTTCATTAGGATCCATGCGATACGTGCCAACATTATGAAGTACCAAAGCTAAGAGAACATAATTCAGTACAGTGTACAGTACTACAGGAACAGACAGTCGAACAATGACATTCATTGCATTCTTTTAATATTCAAGGACTGTAAAATGTAGTTAACCCGAATGTCTATTCATCGGAGACTATGCTACTGTTACAAAATTGTATTAAAGTTTTATATTTGGGACAAAGTACAGTTCTTCGTGAATAAAATGGTCACATTGAAATGGACAAATTACACTTAAAACTCTAAATTTAGATCTAAACGATGCCAAATTGCTTAAATGAACATTTTATGAGATACACAATTTTAGAATCGGCGGTCATTTATATAAAGGAATTAGGAAACTTGCCAGAATAAATTTTTTCAAGGCAGGGATGTCCACGTAGTGTGGTTTTATACGTTGAATGTTTCCAACTTCACGTGATCATGATAATAAAATCATATTCTTTAGATAGATGGGTTGTCATGAACAGATCGAGTATATCAATACAGAATGTAGGTTTTAATCTATTCCTCAAATTATGTCGGTCGAAGTATAAACTATACCATTCCAAAAGTAGATTTTATTACGTTTACATTTAAACATTATTAAGACAGGCTCTCCGAAGAGAAGCCTTATTTATATAACGAACATGTATACTGTAAGCAAAGTTTCCTTAAATGTATATGATAAGCGCATTAATATTATGGGTATGGTGCCTGCTTTAATGTCATTCTTCCTTACGAGGATTGGTCCAAGCAGCGTCTTGTCACTTTAATGCTTGTGACAGTTTTGAAATGAATTAATCAGTCAGTAATTCAAAAACGCAGAAGACGTCTTCAAAAAGGAGCATGCAATGTCATTTATTGCATGACTGACTTTGTGTTGGCTCCTTGCAAAATATTTGAAGTATTAAACAATCACAGGCTGAAAGTAAGGCGATGTTTGCACCAACTGCCTTAATCAGTTTAGACATGATAATAGTTATGTACGAGTAATACCTGGTACGATACTTATATTTTGTTTAATAGTGCAGCAGAAAATCGGTCTATTGAAAGCAACACCATCGGTAAGTATCTGATTATTGTAACGATGTTTTATCAATGATGAAGCCGATAATGAGTTATATCCACGACATTTTAATGCCCGAGGGCACGATTGTGCGCGTAAGAGACCAAACTGTTAGAAATCGATAAATATATTACATGTACGGCAAACATTCATACTTGATAAATAGTCACCTTATTGAGCTTTGGAATACAGAGTGATTGTTACCGACTAAAACAATTCACTGACACTAGAATATCGACAATAATTCGCTGACTTAGAATGAGAAGGTCGTAGCTACAAACGCAATATTTTGAGAAAACGAGAACAACTTTCTGACAATTACTCTTTACTTCTGGAAAACAAGCTTTTTCAACTTCAGTTTGGTCAACATGACAAATTCCGATTTTCATTAAAATAGGCTCATAAAAAAATGCCTTGTGATATAGAATTCAAATATGCATTAGTCGTATAGTGGCACTTACGACCTTCTGATTCTAAACTAGCTCTAGCTATTATTGAAATGATTCGATAAAGTTGAACTAGTTGTATGATGTCGGACATGAAAGTTAAGTATTCGAAGACTGAAAGAAGATTCATATTCGTTATCACAAAAACTCCCAGAGTGAATTTGCTTAGTAGCTATATTTATATGTCTGTTTACACCAACGCAACATTGAGCTTTAAACGTGGGAATATCCTATTGATATCATTAAGTTACTTTTTATTGTTTTTCAGAACATAATTAAATATAGCATAAGATGACAAAACAAATAATTCGATCGCATTACACATACTGAATTGTACACTCAATCGCTTTAAAAACGCACCACTATTGAAAATAATCAAAATTTGTCAAAAATTATTTTTTGCTTAAATTAATAGTTTTCAGGGTTTGTTCAGTTCATAAGCTTTTCCTAATTAAAGAAAACGATTTTGTTTTCATTCGGAATACCCCGCCCTGAGAATTTTTATTTTGCATGTTTTGCACGTGTAGCTCGATCGCGTCGACTTATGAAGTCAATATTGACTTTAAACTGTACGCTGTTGGTTTACACATTGAAAAAAACAACAGAAACAGTATTTGCTAATGGTATTTTTATGTTGCGAAAATCTTGAATATTTGTTCGTATGATTGTGCCTTCGCTTCCAACTGAAAATAGCATCGGGCCTTAGCATGGCGGTTCAGCTGCCTCCACACAACGATTGTGGTCATAGAACATCGATTCCTAGTGAATTACACAGTCAAAGACCGATCTGGATGAAAAACGCTAAGGGTATTGAGCCCAAGCTATGAGGAAACATGACACAGTTTGTGCCACTGTAATTGGTTCCGCATGGCCACACACAGTGTCAAAACAACGTCGGGTGTCAATAAACAAGCCAAACGTACTTTATTGCATTTTCATAATTTTTTTTCATAATTGTCAATAAAAAGGAAACTCATTTTAGTACACTTTTTAACGAGTTTTCTCCCGCTTAGGGCCGAATGACCCAACTCTTTGTCTTCAAGCTCTTTCGTAGTGTTGATTTGAGTTTTAATATAAGCACACCGGGTAATATCCTGACAGGCTAATGCTCATAAAAATACTTCAAGTTTAAATAAGGATTGTATCCATCTTATGTTCCCATTATGCACATATCTGGACCACACTCGGTCGTATGGTATTTGCCAGGCAGCCAACGCCACATAGCATTTATAATTCAAGTTAAGCTTTGCTTGGATGGTTAGAAACATCACGTCGAACATAATTCTATCCTTTTACGTAATTAATGTTATTCTTTAGGAGGAAAAACCACGTACATGCAT
This sequence comes from Spisula subtruncata, assembly GCA_963678985.1. Taxonomy (NCBI): domain Eukaryota; kingdom Metazoa; phylum Mollusca; class Bivalvia; order Venerida; family Mactridae; genus Spisula; species Spisula subtruncata. The sequence continues at coordinate 20,597,931 of OY787672.1, read as the reverse complement.
CAATGTAGTGGGCTCTTATAATTGCTTTTGAAATTGTGACCTTCATTTTCATGGGTCACTATGTTATCTATATCATAATTTATTTTGCCATCGTAATAATGGCATGGAAATCACACAACTCGTTGTGTATAGACTGATGACTATTAATCTGAAACTAAATAACAGAATACTTTATTGTCGTAAACTAAAGAGTTTCTTGACAAATAACCATAGATTGACGTTTTCATCACTAAAACCGATATTTCATATGTGGTGCGTTTTTAAAGCGGTTGAGTGAACGTGTGAATTTACGATATTTTGATACCCCCTCGTATATATGCTAGCAGGACACCGTTACAATGTACGAGTAAGTATCCCTTGATTATTTTGAAATGTAGAATGAAACATCGACAACATGAAAACTATAATTTATTTACGTTTGGTAAATGCTGTTTATTTGTCAGTTGAATAATTCATTTGTCAATTATAAATTCTTCTTATTATTGTACTGACAGTACATTGTATTGAAATGTTATTGAATCCACTTCACAACACATACCTTAAGATACCAATGGTACGGTGCCCTTTATATAACACACTGCATGCACGACGGAGATATCACACCATGCAGTACAATGTCCTAGTAAAGGCATACAGTAACTTGGAAAAACAGTGGACTACTGTAAGATTATTTAATTTCGATGGGACGAAATTTCGTGGTTTTGGTAAAAAATAGCATTTTGATGAGACGCAATTCAATGATTTTGGATTTCAGTAAACCAAGTAAACCCCCACAAAAATATGGTTTAGCAATATAACATAACTCGAGCTATAGTTTGGTCAATGACCGACTGTTGGTACAATATGGTGACTACGTTAGTCCTCCACGAGAGATTGGACATCATGAAGACAGAGCCTACATTCATTGTATGTTGTCTCAAGTATGTACTTACCATCGCTCTTTTTATTCACTAATTTTATTCCGTTCCAGTAAGCTAAATTGCTTGATTAGTTCAAGCCAAATGTTTTCATTTTTGCAACATTTAACAAGGACGAAGTTACCTAGTTGACAGTTATTGGATTACATTTCCAGAATATACACAGCTTATGCCAAATGGTTGTAGTAAAACATACAAGGTTTACAAGTTTAATTTTCAAAACACTCATTTAGGGATGGGTTAACAATACATCAATTACAAATTGGGGGATGTTAGTTACATATTATACTGATAGAAATTTGAGTTCCTGTAAAATGCTTAAGTCAGTCTAATGAACACCAAAAACAAGGAAATAAAAATGTTGTTATGTAGTATTTCGCTGACTTAGATTGAGACCCCCTATGTCACGTATCAGCCACAAGAAAGCGTTGGTAAATTATTCATTGGCATTTTGGTGAAAATATAAGTATATTTGTCGTATGAAGAGTTCTGCTTTTTGTAATGGGGAATTGGCAACCCAGATGGAAAATCGCCCCACAATGTCGAAACCTACAGTATTCAATTTATTTTATGATTGCAAAGCTGAGAATTCTGGAACAGTCTTCCCGATTAAAATCGTTGATGCAGTAAGTAAATAGACCGTAAACAACTGTTTCAATAGAAAGGTAGAGCCGTCCAGTATATAGAGAGCGGGGTTACCTTAGCTGAGACAAGGACATTCCGTTCATATTCGTATGAACTACAAGAATGTAGCTTGTGTTATATCGATAGACCTGCAAACACAATATATGGAATTCAAAATAAGTGATTCAAAATGTTCAACGAATTATAACACCTCAGACATAGACGGAGCGTATACACACATTGGTGATTGGTAGTTTAGTACAGCTTATTGTAGTTCACTAATAAAACAGAGAACATAAGACAACATACAAATACTACAATAGTATCCTTAGTTGAGTGAGATAGCAAGGATAAAGTAATACTAATCAATGTATTTTAACCCAGTTAACAGAGCACAATCAACCTACGTTTATAGACAGTTACTGTCAACCTGTTCCAGATCTACTCGAATCTGTGTAAATGTCAATGTGAACTCTCATCATAATATCATTGATACATGGAGAATGCTCATCAAACACAAGCTCAGCATATTGACGCATAGTTTAATTAAGCGAAATCAAGGTTAAATGGAATATAGTTCCGGTCTTTTATTGAGTATGAATATCGATATTCCATAAATACGATATGAAAGTATAATTCAATATTAGAATACGAATCTCCATTCCAAGAAGCAGCATCAAACATTCCGAGTCATATAAAACAACAGGGTATGAATAATCGAATATTATAGCATGTATAACTGTATGATTAATGATGGCAAATAACTTGAAGTTGGTTCTCATATGTTAAAGATACTAATACATTAGGTTATATGATCAGGTACAGGATTTCGTATCAACTTTCAACATTAACTCACAGCAACAATATTCTATTTCATGACAAGGTTCAAAGCGCTGGCTAAAATATTTGGATACTGGTATCTGTTTGTTTTTTTGTTGTAAAATTCTCAACAATTAGCAACAATGACCGGTCGAATTTGTTGATAAACGCTAATAATCATGAACGAAGCTGGAGTATGGTGATGTATGTATTGATATGCCACTCTGTGCTATATCATCGTGTATTCATTTTCAATTTCGTCGTACCCCACCCACTTATTACGTATCGTAAATAAATTGTTCTCAGCAAAATAACATGTTTAATTACCGTCACTAACCTTCATCATCTTTATCAAGTATCGTATAACATTATTCCAGGTTTGTTTATTCTTATCTGATCGTATTTACGATATTTAATCCACTTTATTAACTCACTGTTTACATTCATTTTACTCCCCGCCAAAGTACCAGCATGCACTGCGACGCAGCCTCAGTTATTATTAGTTTGGGTATTGACACGTTATGACTCATGACGTCACGACGTAAACAAACCGTTAGTATAAATAGATCGGATTTCAATTGACGCCGCTCAGTATTTGAAATAAGATAGAACAAGATAAATTTAAAGAAGAAAGTTAAAGTTTCATTATGAAGGTTAGTGACTAATAATAATTTAGTCTTGGTATTATACTATATGCTATTTGATTACTTTATTGTCATATTTATGTATTTATTTGTAAACCAGGCTGATGTAAAAAATACATAGTCTGGTTAATAAATTTATGTTCATTTATATTTGTGTCTATTATTCATCTTATATGCTCATTGGCATCCTAACAGTATTATGTATACTGAGCGGGTTCTTCAGGTTCTCAACGACAGGTCACATGACCGGCACATCAGAGTCTTATGAGTAAATGCAATAATGCTGAGAAAGAGAGAGAAAAGTGAGTAGGCCGCAACAAACTTGCCCAGTCTGAACTACTTCATCCGTAATCTCATCATTTACTCCAATTAGCATGTAGTATGTCAAGTTATATACAAATTAAGCTGACTTATACCTTAAACAACACAGACATACACTGCAATCACACAAAATGCGGGATGTTTCAATTTACCAGAAAGAGGGAACAAGAGACACATGGAATCGTGATATTAATAAATACAGAGCTGCCCGCATAATCATGTAGGTATGTCAGGTCTCGGTGAAACACATACATTTACACTCAAAATGAAGAAAGAATCTACTAGCAATTCGTAAAAAGAAAAGCTATCGTTTTGTGAATACATTAAATTACACAGGAATGAATTTGGGTTAACGTACCTACAAGTCTGTTTAAAAATAAGCATGAAATGCGTCAAAGTTCTGTGTGACATAGGGCTAACAAGCATGTCAACATTCTCTATTCGTATGTATCACCAGGCTATCGACAATGTTCAAGGATAGCCTAAACTTTCAGTTATTTGTGCTGAGGATTTACTGAAAACTAGTTATCATTACTTGCTCTTCTTGCTTGTCAAAACTTTGTTTTTAATTCCCTAAAGGAAGATGCGCGCATGAATATCATTAATAACATCGGTGTACGACACTATTGTGTAGAATATGATTTGCCGCTATGGTGTGCTTATAATTCTTTTTAGTGGTCTGAAACATATCCGGAACTAATAGAATAGAAACTCAACGTAAAATCCCATCACTGGAAATACTGAAACTCCTCGGATTTGCCATCGATATGTTTTAGCTCGCCTGTCACAAAGTAACATGGGAGCTCTTGTGATATGTTTTTGATCCGCCTGTTTGTCTGTCCGTCTGTCCGTACGTTCAAAATTGCTTATTTAGTCATTTGGAATAATAATTTTGGCCTAAGCTATACGAAACTTAATCACAATGATCATTACAGCATCATATAGACAAAGTTCAATATTGGATCATTGGTGGTCAAAGTATAGGTCTCTGGGTCAAATATTAGAAAACCTTGTGTAGTTACTAAGGTCACAATTTTAGCCTAACAAGAAAGGTTGGGCAATGCATGATAAAGTAATGATCCTGACAAAATTCAATTTGACCTAACCATTCAACTGTGACATTGAACTTTTAGATAAGAAGCTTGGGTTGCACATGGTACTCCATCTCATAGAGGTTAACTATCATGCAAAATATAAGCAGTTATAGGCCAGACCAACTTCAATTCCGTCTTTGACCTCCAATTATGACTTTGGCCTTTGAGAAAGAAACATGAGGGTGTGCATGCCACTTTGGTCCAAAGAGATTAAAATCAATGCCAAATATAAGAAAGGTCGGTCATAGCATGACAATGGTATATCCTAAATATATTTGACCTCTAACTGTGGCATTGACCTTTGAGATAGAAACCTAGAGGTTTTACATAATACTCCTCCTCTGAGAGTTGAACATTCATGTCAAATATTAGCAATATTAGTCGTTGCATGAAAAGGTAATGATCGAGAGGTTGGGAATGACACTTCGCGTTCATGCCAATATAAACACGTTTGGTCAATGCAAGACAAAGTTATTATCCGGATAAAATCGGACGCACCATCCCATTCACCAACGCACATACATCAAAATGGTGACTAAGTCTCGCTCTTTGCAATCATGAAAACTCGGTCATTTCCGTTTGTCTCCGGTAAATATACCTCGTGTATAACTGTAGGAATACGCCAATATGATTTGCCCTAACTACTAAAATCAGCTGCATCCGCGTGAAAGTAACACAATATTTATCTTTCAATACGATGGTTTTTTATATATTATATTTTCTAATCAATTTTCTTATTCCTACTGCGTATCAGGTACCACGAAGTAAATGTCAAATATCTTAGTGTAATAATCATAATTAATAGTATATAATGATACAATGATATTGTGGTTAATTAAATACTGGTCCTATCAAAGTTTTAAATTAATTATATAATTGCATGTCTAATTACATGCAATGTGCTTTGATACCATCTAGTATATTTCTATATCAAAGAGTGTCGACGAGAGACGTCATGAAAACACAAATCCTTCCTTCTATTTCTGATGTCATTGACATGAAGTAATTGTTTACTACATGATGTTAACATCACCATATATCCTATTGACCTGGGTAATCAGCTTGAATTCTATCGTATTTTAGTTATAGTGTATCTTCGGTGGATTGCATATTTGTGAAGTAATTTGATGACAAATAAAATTGCTATTCCCCTGTACGCTCATTTGTTTTCCACAAGCATGTTTAACAATTTTATGTACAGATTATATTGTCTTAATGGAATGTCTTTTATTCCCATATGAATGTAACGAACTTCACAAGAATGACAATGGAAAATAGTATTCTCCAACTGAGGGAAACAATTTAATATATGTGTATGATATCTGTTTCTAACTGAAACACGAATGACACATCCTCACAAGTAACTTAATGTCGTTAAACTTCTCGTCAAGAGTTGAAATCTCAAACATGTAAATTATTCGATGTCTACATTTGGATTGGTTTACACAATAAACGAGATCTTGTTCTTGAGATATGTGTAAGATCGTACATATATAGCACACATTGCTTACTGGGAGCGACAAGTTACACTTAACATAATGTCATTAGTTTATTTTTGTTTACGTATGGAAAACCAGATGGGAATGTCTGATATACATTCATAACATAGACGTAGAAATCGGTTTCTTAAGTAAGTACAGTACGTCAGTACAAAATCGATATTTTTCAGACACAAGAAAACACTGTCTGAAAATAATTCTTTACTAATGGAAAAACAAACCTTTTCAACTTAGGTTTGGTAAACATGAAAAATTAAGACCTTTATAAAAAGATTCTTAAGAAGGGCCTTAATGTGTTTATTTAAAATATGTAACGGTGTTACCTTCTCTTTCAAAGCCAGAAAATGGAGACGAATGAGAGACATTTTACAATAAAATTGTATTTAGAATTGTACATAAAACAATAAACGCTTATGTTCCTGTGGAAGCCTTGTCCATAAAGGTTTATTAACATTAGTTGTTAACAGTGGTTCCATAAGGAATATCCAATAGTAATTAGTGGCATTTTTCTAAGTTTAAGTCCAAAAAATGTCAATTTGAAGGGCAAAATAACGTCAGGTGATATAGGTGTATGAATAGTGTTCCAATACAAAATACGTGCATAATTATACAAAATATATGTATCAAGCCATATTGTTGTAAGAAGAAACGGTGGGTTTGTGTTAACGAAGAATGTGGCTATTAAAAAGTCTAAGTCCAAAAGTAGATCAAGGTAAAGGTCAAAATGAGGTCATGTGATGTGGGTTTATTGAGATTGCTCCAATACAAATCCATGCAAGTATACAAGCTTTGTAGCAAGCCATCTTGATGTAAGAAGAAACGGTGGGTTTTGGGTTAACTTTGTACGGTCGGACGGACGTATGGGTCAATCACTATACATGCCCATAATCAAGCAGAGGAAAGTTTCATTGTTGAAATGCGAAAAGCAGAGACTTTATCATTAAGATTATAGAGATTGAGCATTCCTGTAATTGTATGATAAGTGCACATTAATTTAATTCCTTGTTTGAATGGATTCCATGTTCACAAAATAAAACACTGAACTTCAATAAATCAATTACAATACAAATCACCATTCCGACAATGCTATTATCACAAACAATACAATAATTTTATCATCACAAAATCCAAAATTAGTTTAAGACTGAAATATATTAATATCATTCATATGGGTTTTTCCTGTAAAGTTGTTTGAGTAGCTTGTGGGACAGACTTCTAACAAACACATTAAATATGTTGAAATTGGAGTTTTATTAAAGCCATTTAACTATACAACAAACAATACAAACTTACAGAAATCGTATACTGTATAGCGGGTATACTTCGCGGGGGTTAATTTGCGGTCAACATCGAATGCGCGAAATCTAAACCCCGTGAAATAATCACCAAAAATATACCAATTTTACAAAGGGAGACAATGCATCAAGAAACTTTAAGAAATGATCCAACATTACTTTGCAAGACGTACAAGACGTACAATGTGTCGCTTCTTTAATTACGGTAATAATAAATTGACCACGACATGAATTAAGTATGGTTAGAAATCGGATATGTGTAAAGAACATGTTTAAATCTCTATGCATGCATATCAATATCGTTGAAGGTTTGAATTGTAAGCCGTTTCATCACACTTGTTATATTTCAATAACAGTTTAATTTGTTTGCGGAACGCGTAAATGTTTGCCGAAATAATGATTTGTTTGTAAATAGATCTACATATTTTTCTTATGTTAGCAGTTAATGATCAGTATATTTGGTTTATTGCGTTTCTTTATCGTCACCACCGGATAATCCTTATGGGTGAGGCCTCCAGTAGAGTTTTGGGGGATACTGCATTATACAGAAGATGCCCTTATTCCAGAAGTATCCCTGGTATTGTACTAACTTGGTATAAGACCCCCTTGTCTTTATGGTGGCCAACACAACGCAAACAAAACTATTTGAGAGCCGTGTATACAAATAACCCTCTTATTGCGATCGCCCTGATATTTTAACTGAACTCCACCAAAATTGGCCTCATAGAAGACAATGTTACAAGAGAAAACATGAAAGTAAATCCACTTAGAGCCTGTATACTTCATTACGTGTCGAACCCAATGTCATTCTTGTTTTTAGTCTCTCTATTTCACTTAATAATTTATCAATTCGAACTCAGATAGACGTAGTAAAAAGTCAACAATAATCACCGACTAAGTTTCTCTGTTACCGTAATTAGTTTAACATGATTACAAATCGTTTCTTTAATCAGAAAGGGGTAGTGGCATAAATAATTAACAGAATCAATCTTTTCTTGATATTTGTTATGCTGTAATATTTTCTGTGTAATTACGAATGTGTAATGGTACGCGTTTTAATACATACAATGATGCACATTGACTTTGGTTTCTGTTTGGCCAAATGTTGTTTAATTTCATGAAACAACTTCAGAGAACGAAACGGCACAGCACCGATTGGACATGGTCGTTTTAATAAACAACTAAGATTCGTGCTGTGTGCATACGATAATACTTGTACTCGTATTTACGTATTCCATACAGTAAGTCTTACATTCTAAAGAAATGAAGTTCTTGCAGAAAACGTAGCTACATGTAGCAATATCAGCATACTTCTTTATTAATAATGTACTAGATATTACATCTTTTTAAGCTTTGTGAAGTTTGCACGATATTCAAAATTCATTTTGAGATCCAAAATGAAATTCAAAGTTTGAATTAGAAATGAATGTTGAATATGGTGTAAACTTCACAAAACGTGAGACACTTGTTATATTTAAAATACTGTGTCTTACTGACTGGAAAACATGTGTAGACACGGATTAATGATTAGACATGGAATTGTTGCACAACTTTTCATTTTTGGTTTAATGTCAGTCGTGACATTGTTTAACTGCTCATGTACTTACTACCATCACATACATCGGTGAGCATTTAATGTGGTTACAACCACTGGCACTAACTTACTAACGACATCATTCCATTAGGACTTCCAATGATACATCATTCAGAAATCAATAACGGACGTAATTCGTGTTAACGGTATATGTAAACGTAATGTCTTACATGATGACGTACTGACCTATTCTGTTAGAAAACATATTTGTCTTCACTATAAAGCTAACATAATTGTAGATATTAATCAGTCTTTTGAAAGCCTTTAACATTCCGAATAGTTTGGATGATTCAATTCTGTATGATATCATTAGATACCCATTTTGGTAACAAGGCTATTATTTCATCAAACAATGTTTGGAACAAAACTAAAAGCTTTTTAGGGACAAGTTTTGCCTCCTATACACTGTACAACTGTCGTATCAATTATTCAGAACGGAGATAAAAAACTTCTCATCTTAGATTGGTGGCACCTCCAACCAGAAACACGGGTATACTGCAGCCACCAACTGAAATATTAATTGACTAGAACGGAAGAAAAAAGGATTGAGGTGTTTCATAGTTGACGTTTTGATGTTAATGAAATACAATCAGAAACAAGGTGTAAACTTCAGCTAACATGACTCTGTAAACACTTTATATTGCTTCATTTTTTCAACAAGGTGTAGGTATGTGCTTCCTAGTTTCTCAAACACACAATTTAGACATGGCTTCAATGTAATCAAAAGACAACATACGACTCATTGCCACGGCAATGTCACACTGAGCATTTCTTGAGTCTCCAATGGCAATTCAAGAAATTGGTTTATCTTCAGGAAAATGTCCCTTGTGATCAGTGAAATATTTTGAAACATTTGGAGGAATTAAAGACATCAGGAGTACTTCCGGCGAGTTCTTAATAGTGAATGTAGGTCCCACAATGTACTTCGGATTTACAGACGTTGCATTTTAATAGACGCCGCTTAGGATGTCTCAGGGAATATTCGGGTAATCTTATTGTGGTTGAAGTTGGTGTAACAGATCTAAAATTATATATCGTAACATGTCTATTATGGTTAATATATGTAGAATATGTCAAAGGGCACGAAATGTGATATCAAGTCAAAATATCCCCCTAGTGTGTGATAATAACTCCGCAATAAGATAAGATAGATTTAGGTTTTCATCCTCACTATTCCCAAATCTACTCGGGCTATGTCCTTACATCGTTGCCTCGCAACAATATATCAAAAATTACATAAATAGCACATTAACAGGAAATACCTTTACTTTTTACGAATATCATTTCTCTCAATTGATGAATACATGTTAATACATTGTTTCAGTTAGTAATAACGCTGTGTATGTGTATATGTACCATGCACGTATAATATAAGTACATTATTGTATAATTCATTGCGGGTATATTTATTTTTTCTCCCAGGAGTGTACAACTTTTGACATAAGTGTACTAAGCAAACATACAACGATTTCCATCGATACCAGATCTTTTACTTTATATCGTCTTACATAATCTCCATTATTATATAGTCAGATAGAAGTGATTTACCAATAGCCTAACGTTCCTAAGAGGAGCAAACCTCCCGGAGAACGGGCCGACATTTTCTTAAAGGGCTTGTTTACATACTATTAGACACTATTAAGTAACTTGTATTGTAGTACACTTCTATTGCAGTACACTATTACCCATACATTTTGTTAACAAATACAAGAGATAGGTTTACTAACAGTTGAACAATATAATGGAACCTAAAATGTCTAAATATACCTTATATGTTTAATAAAGAATGATTCGTAATCACATGTATCCTGGGTGATTTCCTTACAAGCACTTTGATTACTTTATTTCGATTTAATGCAAAACCCGGCCAATATGCATAATAAAAGAGCAAGCTGAGAAAGGATGCGCATTAACTACTGTATGAAACGTTCACGAGACAAGATTTTTATATGTTTCCTATATATGTCTATGTGAAAAGGTTACCCCATGGGCGGGGCCAAGTTTGACCCCGACGACGTAATTTGAACAATCTTAGAGGCAAATAAATTTGCTCTATAGCTCAATGTAAAGTGCCCATAGTAGGCCCCAATTTTCAACTTTTTTTAGTCTATGGCCACCTGGACCACATACATCATTGTAAAGAGGGGCATTTAAGCTTGCTTCAAAATAATGTAATAAAAAAGGGGGTCATGTATCTTCTAAGAAGGTTTTTGTCCTTCAAACATGGTCTATCCGTTTTTACGCATGTCCGCATTTATAAGTTCTGGGTTTTACCCTAGTCTACTTTCACTTTGGTATCAATAGCAAAATAGGGGAATAATAGAAATATTACAGTTTTACTACACGACATGCATATTAACCAACCATCTAAACTCAATTTCATCATTCAACTCTACATGTGTCAAGAAATATCACCATTTACAGGCAAACCAAAGTTTTTTTTAAGGACTACTTGAGTGTATCACCACTTGGTCCGCAGAGGCATTTAGTGGTTCTTTACCTAGAAGAGGAACACTACATTATACTAAATACCAAATATCAGTGATTTGTAGAGCTATCACATTTACCAGTGGCACATATTTTAGTATCGTGTTTCTTCCCGATTTATGTTACCTTTCTCGTATTAAAGAGCCATAAAGACATAGCCGACATTGAAAATTCCACTCGTTTGGATATGGTGAGTGTGCATGTGAGTGTAAATAACGAGATAAAACTTTTATTACAAACAAAACGGAATTATGTACAGGAACGACGAATAAATACACTCTTATTAACATGATTTAGCAATAAAATAAATCATTTGGTAGGGTGATAATTTATATTTTATCGAGTATATTTTATGCACAAATGCACTAAATTAAAGCTGACTTATTTACCACATATTGCGGTCTTGGCATAACACATGCAATTTAAAACGAAACATCCTTACGGATCAAACCACCATACAATTATGTTCAACATAATATACAATGTATTTATATGCATGTATATGTTAAAGAATAATACACAAACAAATAAAAAAGATAAATATCAAACAAAACTTGACTTCCATGGAATAACACATGTGAGCAACGATGCGTTTGCACAACTAGTAAACTTCTCGAGACTTTCACCTTGACACTTCTAACGTCAAATTGTAAGGATAATCCATCAAGGCAGATACTTGCCTTATTATCGTCAACGTACAAAAGAAGCACATATATTCACACATGTTCATTCAATCTAATAAAGTTAGTGGCTTCATTATCTTTAGATAATTCATCTTGGACATTTGGAAAGCTAGCAATTATCGTCCGATCTCCAGTTTGAGAGATGAAAACTTAATTTCTGAGAGGACACTTCCCTTCTACAAGTGTTAGTCTATTAAAACGAAGAGAATCTTCCCTTCTATAAGAGTAAGTCCATTAAAACGAGGAGAATAAGTTGGTTAAATACACATGAACACCAGTCAGTTGTTCATAAACGAACTATGTTCACCTTATATGTGAACAGACAATGAACATCGATATGTTATTATTCTAACACTGAAATCGAATAAATATATTATAGCGTGTAAATAAGTATATCAAGAAGTATATGCAAGCAATGTAAATTGCAAAAACGTTACAAGTCCTGTTATTGCCGTTTTGAAGGTCCAAAACTGGAAATAATTATGTTTCCATTTCACTTCTTTAATCGATGGATTAATACCAAACAGATACTCTAGTAGTAAATTATTTTGTAATATCATGAAAAGACTTCGACATCCACTGTTTGGTTATAATATATCAAAAATTGTATTGTTTAGTTTTTTATTTGGCGTTGTATATGGATGAAAAACTGTGTTCTTTGAACAATCACTAGGAACGATACGCAACACTTATTTGGTGACAACCTGATTTGAAATGTTTTATACATAGACCATGACTTTCAATTTCGTCAATTTGATATTGATTTTGAAGTGAGTATTTCCATAATAACAAACACAATACCCTTCCGTGAAAACGACCGCGACCACCAAGAGCAGCTGAACAAACACCGACGTCTCCCTATCCATGAATTATTTTCTAAAATAACATAACTTAACCTTTCAAAACATTCTCTAAGATGCAAAATTGCTTCGTCATAGTGAAACAATTTTTTCACGTAGTGTTGTTTATGTTGCATCTATTAATTTCAATACCTGTGGCAGCGATGCAGGTTGTTCTTGATTTACAACTTCACTGATAGTTTATATGGACTATCAGCGCATTACACAAGTACTAAGTGAAGTATTTTACCTTTGGTAGGGTGGCATAATATATGATAAAGAACAACTTAAATATACTGTATATCCAACACAATTACAACAACATAATATTGGTCGAGTATAGTACTGGTTGAGCATTGGATAGGCAACTCCAACATTGTGTTAACAATGTATGAGGAAATCGGACAGGAAAGGCAGCACTCAATTTGACCAGCCGATCACAGAAATCAGTAACACCACAACACAACTAAATTAAGCAATGTACACACATTGACAAACAAAGATTAAAAGTCCCATATCCCCGCCGCAAAAATGCAGGTGACCAAATTTTACAAATAAATTACGAACTAGCGGTGATTTCACGAGACCGCGTGAAACGCAGCCAATACCCGACCGAGTTCCCAAAGTCCTCGCCAAACCCTTGTTCTATAGTGACAAATAAGTGTTTCTATTATTGGTTTTATTGTTTTTTTCCCGAAAGTGTCACAAAGTTGCAGGTTGGCGGCTAGACTATAATAGGGTATCCCGAATACCTAAATTAAGTAGATTAATATTATGATACATTATGTCAGATGTCTCTAGATGAGCGCGTACAAACAATTGCCAGTACTTTACTCTCTAAATGCCCCGTTTGTCGTGACCGATACCTAAATAACATCTCGAGATCAAATTGCATTTTAATTGTTACATGAAGTCTTAAACAACACGCTAACATTTAATTCCCATATCACAATTGGACACCAAATAATGCTGCGTTTACAATTGCAATGTGTAATTGATCAACGGTCCATCTGTTCAATAAACAAACAGCGTCTCTAATACAATTGGATAGCTGTTGTCTCATTGCGACACATAGGTGTACAAATATGATGTGTAAAATATTTTCATTAGACGTTTATACAATTAACTACTACCCATCAATCAGTTTCAATGTGGTGACAATAACTCAGAAAAATCCCTCCAGTATCCAAACAATTTATGTTTTTTTTTAATTTTGAAACTGGAATATTTAAAAGCATTCCTTATAATAGTATGTGTAACTATATTCATGTTATAGTACACAGAAAATGTACTGGATTTCTATGCAGTATGTATTTTTTATTATAGTCCCCTTCTCTTTATTCTGGCACGAATATTTTAGGTATTATAGAATATCAAGGATGGTTGTGCCAGTAAATCATGTACTTTACTCACAATATCAAAAGTGATCAAAAACATACGTTTATAAATCTCACAGATGGTAAATATATAAATGTGTTCTAAGCAGGTATCCGGCATTTCATGAAAGTATACGAAGAAATAAAAGTTAACATTACTAATACACATGTTATGCAAATGAGGCGCACAATCAATGACTGACGTTCTAACTTTATCTTAAATAATTCATTATATTCAAGATGCCTACTATGACATTTAACCCTTTTGTGATACCCATTTGCGAATCAATCACAAAATGATAAACACAGAAAAGCTTTCTGGTGGAAACACCTAACACGCGAAAACGTGGACAGTTATAATGTATGATTGTAGCTGAACATGCTTGTACATTGGGAGCAGTTCAATATGAAAAACCATATGGTAGATCAGGGACATGCCAGACAAATAAATACCATGTTGTTAAAACCATAACAAGTATTTTATTAAACAACGCAAATATGTTTTCTTAGAATATAGAGTGTCGGACAAATTACATTTTTAAGAGGCATTCCCTATTTCTTGCATAGTATTACTACCTATCGCATTTTATGACATAAATGAACATTAAACACTAAATCGTTTTAACATGTAAGAAGAACACATGCCGAAAGTTGTCTCCATTATGATCAAAATATATATTTAAATTTCTAAAATAATAAATCGCTTCCAGCCTTTTATTCGACAACAACAACCACAGAACAGTGTGATTAAAATCCGAAACGGACATTGTTCAACGAAGCGGACGCAACGGAGATGACAAACTACGATATCGCTGATTTCTTATGTTTTACACGCATATAATCTCAACGAAATGAATATAATGTACTATTTTGTTCTTAATCAACTCGAATATCATCTTATAGATAGATCTACATCAAAATAATTATTTCAAAACGTGTATTTGTCTTTCCCATTTTAGTCACTGTCGTCCGATTCGTAGAAAAATGGCTTTTCTTGTTTTAATCAGGCAGTACTAAAGGCTAAGCGTTTGGCGTCTCAATCCTCCTAATCCACTTGTTATGAAAATATATTTTTATTAATTTTTTAATAACTGTTGGGATTTTTTGGGCGAAATTTGGTGTTTTTGTAGCATTCGTAATTCTGATTAATGTCTAGTATGTTTTAAATCAATAAGAACGGTCGAAGTTATAGGGAACGCCTCTTTAACGTGTATTAGTAGTTCCGTATTAGACATTATGTACAGACGGTAATTATGAGAAAGTGTTAATATAGTTATATAAATCACGGAACATCAGATAGGATAGTTATATCGTTCTCTCACTCTCTCAGGTACCGGAGTTATCACACTAACATAATTGTTTTTCACTTTCTCTATGATATAGCTAGTCACATCATACAGAACAGTGTTCTAATGGTCGATAAATATGATATGTGGTCCTGCAGTGCTATGTAACGATCGCGGTGTTTGTAAACGTTGATCGGAATAATGAATTATATTTTATCATCTGATATATCATGACACACAGACACTATGGGCCCACTGTAATGGATATTCAGCATGTTACAAATGCAAAAAATTACAATCTATTGTCGAGTTACATTTGGTAAAAGAGAACGTTAAACGTTTCCATGCGTACATTTGGTAAAGAAGAACTCTAAATGTTTCCATGCGTACAATTGGTAAAGAAGAACTCTAAAGGTTTTCATGCGTACATTTGGTAAAGAAGAACTCTAAAAGGTTTTCATGCGTACATTTGGTAAAGAAGAACTCTAAATGTTTCCATGCGTACATTTGGTAAAGAAGAACTCTAAAAGGTTTTCATGCGTACATTTGGTGAAGAAGAACTCTAAAAGGTTTTCATGCGTATATTTGGTAAAGAAGAACTCTAAATGTTTCCATGCGTACATTTGGTAAAGAAGAACTCTAAAAGGTTTTCATGCGTACATTTGGTAAAGAAGAACTCTAAAAGGTTTTCATGCGTATATTTGGTAAAGAAGAACTCTAAAAGGTTTTCATGCGTTCATTTGGTAAAGGAAAACTCTAAAGGTTTTCAAGCGTACATTTGGTAAAGAAAATCCTTAAGGCTGTCGTGTGCACATTTGGTAAAGGAGAACTCTAAAGGTTTTCATGTGTACAGTTGATAAAGGAGAACTCTAAAGGTTTTGATGCGTACATTTGGTAAAGAAGAACTCTACATGTTTCCATGCGTGCAATTGGTAAAGAAGAACCCTAAAGGTTTCCATGCGTACACTTGGTAAAGAAGAACTCTAATGGTTTTTATGCGTACAATTGGAAAAGAAGACCTCTAAAGCTTTCCATGCGTACAATTGGAAAAGAAGAACTCTAATGGTTTTTATGTGAAAATTTGATACAGGAGAACTCTAAAGATTTCAGTACAGCAAGTATTGACTAGAGGATCTTGAATGAGTGTTCATTACATACGAGTTTTATTAACCGCGTGGACAAAATATGACTCGAGGCTTTGCCTAGTGCCATAATGTTTTGTCGACGAGTTTACTAAGACGCATATGTAATTAGCACGAATGTAGGATTCTATTTATCACAAAACCTTAGAGAACGCTAATTAACGTTCAAAACGCTAATGTACGCTACATAGGTTCCATTCAAAATTTTGAATGCGCGTGACGTCATAACGAAATTTGAGATATACTGACGTCACGGGTCGATTTAAACACGGATTGGCTTACGTTACGTCACCCTGAACCAACCAACTAATCAACTTCAAGCTAATTTAAATGTTTAATAATTGGGACGGGAGTGCATTGCGATATTTCCTTCACGGCTTTAATGCACTCTCAGGCCACTGATTAAGTGATACTAGAATATACCGTATTGAAAAGGTATGGACACTGTTAAGAAGACGTGATAGGAACATAAGTTAAATTATTACAGCTAGAGTTACAGCAAGTTTTATTGAAATATTGAACGGTTTTGCAGAACATTTAGAACAAATATGAAATATAAGGAACATACGTTGTTTTCAATGTGCCATAACTCTTACAGTACGTTTTTGTAATGGTTACCTGCATTAAACTAATGTATATGTATTGTGACCTTATTATAAGGTTTAGTTTGAAATCGATACCTTATAAACAATTACACATGACGGACGGACGAAAGAATGAACGAACTGGAATGACTGATTACTACCACGATACGTCACTGATAAGTAACGTACTTGCTTGAAATATATTTACATGCCTTTCGTGCGGGTGTAACTGATTCGCGAAAAGCATTGTATTGACATCTTAGTTCTGAAAATACACGTATAAAGATTTCGGCAATCAAGTTATGCGAAGAAGAGAAGTCAAATATGGATTAAGAAGACGCCGAGATTAAATCTACCCCATTAACTATGTTTGTATATTCAGTCTATGTTTTCTTCTGAAAGAATTAGTCACATAATTTGATTACACGCATCGACAATTGCAACAAATGATAATGGCGGATTGTGTGCAAATTGTAAGTTAAAATTGACTAAATTCTTCACTGGACGACACGTTATTGTGTACAAATGTGTTTCTAATGGCATAGATAACCTATTATACTGAACAAAGTACAGTACTTAATTAACGACAATCACCAATTTTCTGTTTAGAGTTCCTGTCACGTTAAACAAAATACTGTTGGGATGGGTTGTTGCCATTAAATCGGCAATGTCTTTTTTGCAAAACACATTGAAGGATGATCGTACAAACGTCCGCAGGCAGCATGTGAAGCAAGCCATCGAGCGATCAATTTATGAGAAACTAACAAAAAGTACAATATAATAGCAACACCAAAATAGATAATGGCACATCGGACAAGAATGGCAGCACTCAATGCAGTGGAATACGAAAATCACAAACAGAATACACACACACAAAGACCACAGCAATGCAAAAACAGGATGAGAAGACAAGACGTAGAAATTAAAAAAGGCTTAAGCCAACCTACTTTCCTGGCGACAATGCATGATTTTCCATTTGTTTTTTATTAATAGTTCGTGTCCGCGCTTGTTGCATTTCAATGGATAATGCACAGTGATTAAAGTAGCTAGTCTAGTACATATGGGGATTAAGGTTAAGCACAGATTGAGTGTTATATTTCTCCTTTGTTCATATACAGTAGATTTACTCATAGTTTAGTTTGTACTGTTTCTCTGTAAGAAAATGATAGAATTTCTGAGATTCTGAAGCTAACCGATTAGTGTGAGACATTATCTGAGGTAATTCATCACCGTCAGTGATATCTCTAGTTTTGTAACTATGTTAATGTGTGAAGGTGATTCATTACCAGATGTCGTTGCTGTCTGACTGTGATTTATAGTTCGAAATTGGGCACTGGTGACATTAACCGTCTGCCAAAGCACGATCCAGATGTTAAATAAACATTGCAATGATAAAAGCTGATAAATGGGTGTCTTTTATGGGAAAACAGTTGTCAAGTTCAATAATGTGCCGATCCTATACAGGCAGTTGAACTGGATTTTCCATTTTTTACCGGGACATAAATGCAGACTAATCTCTCCACAGTAAGTTTGATCCATTTTGAAAAAAATCAACAAATATCCTCTCTATATTCGCACTGATCTTTTAAAACATGTCTTAAATGAAGTTGATTGCGGATTTTATGAAGTAATTCAATCTATTTCTTGCGCATAAAAAAGAGTGTTTTGAGGTACATTTATATTTCTTTCCAAGGAAGAGGCCACTGCGCATCGTCTGTTCGCTGAATCTGGACAAATCAGATATAATTCGGAATTACGTGGAAAAAGTTTATCACAACGTAAAGGGAAATGGGAAACTGATGTGTTTGTTGAACAACAGCCACGCTACAATTAACTTACATATGTAAAACAATCCAGTCAATTGAACGTTCTTCTGAGACTTAGCAAATTTTCAAAACTGTCTAGACTCATCATTTTTAAAAACCTTCAAATCGATTACTGACCCAAAGATATAGATCTCTAAGTCTTGTCCTTGATGATCATACCGTCTCTTACGAAACATAACAAAAATGAAAACTCTTCACCTAAACAGACCCAGCACCAAAGCCATTGAATCATCCAACATCATCCATAGTACGTATATCCCCAGCATACTTGAATCCACTTGTTACTGAACAGAACAGAACATGCCTTTTATTAACCCAAATCGTAATTACGACACATGAGTATACTGTACATAATGCATGTTACATATATAAATATAATATAATGCAGTCATGGTGAAGTAATGGCAATTAAAAAATAATAGATGATACTAACGTTACTAAAAACGAAGAATTTCAGATAAGTAGCATAATACTAGTATATTCAAACCAATGCCTCTTATAGAGAAATTGGACCAAAAGCAAAACCTCTAAAGTTAACTTAGCATCCTAATCCACATAATCACACCATGTATAAAGAATAAAAAATGCATTGCCACGTGCATTTTTTTCAATTCCACCTTCAATTGTGGCATTGACCTTTGAGATAGGCGCAAAGGATTAGCCGACGAAACCTCCTTCGCTTAAAAATGGGATATCTTATGTGAAAAACCCAGGAGACAGGTTGAAATGTAAAGTTGGATCATATTATAGAATATTTATCTCTATATCTACATGTACCTTGTATACATGTTAGGCTTGTAAGCTGAATCACTCCGATATACTAAATAATGAAAGCAGCAATGATTACCAGCAACAAAGTGAATAACCTCACAAATACCACACGACCAAGAAACAACAGTGTATAGTCTAACTTAAAACAATCCATGACAAAGTCGACACTTAATTAAGGGTATTTATGCGGGTGATTTTTGTCCTAAAATTCTTTGAAGCTAGGGGTTTCCTTAAAGGTGACGCTGTTACACCTCGGTATGTGACGCTGTTGGCGAACCACTAATCTTAATACGGGAAATTATAGGGGTCCCTGTGTGTTTCTATGTGTATAAATGTTTGTGGTATAAGTTGACTCGACTATCTACTAATGTTGTACATATGATGGATAACATTCTAACATGAAGAAACAGTAAACACCGCAGAATCACAATCAAACCAAAAGAGTGCGTCGGATGAAACACTGCAAAGAATTGAAGCGTATCTGAAGAATATCTTACACTGGATGAAAGGTAATTTGCTGAAACTAAATGCAGATAAAACAGAAGTAATGCTGTTTGTACCAAAATGGAATGCCAATGCAGCCGAGAATCTCACAATGAAAGTTGACGACGCTGTTGTCAGACCATCAAGACGTTGCCACGCCTACCACTTTCATAGGTCCTGCAGCTGCCCAACGTTCAATCATAGGTGACATCCTAACATCCGTACGCAAGCTACATGTATACTATTAAGTTTCATAACAATATCATTTTCATGAGAGTACACGCATTGAAAATGTACACAATTATCGGGATGGTTATGCACTTTTGGGTAGTGTTTATTGATCATCCTTCATATATTTAATATCGCGGATGTTTGCTCTATGATCATATTGATTTCATAGAGTACTCATGGATCTTATTTGACCCCACATGTGAACATAAAAGTGTTTTAATTAGTACAAGTTGATGACTTTATTTTCCAACGCGCATGGAAATATCAGATTTAATATTATTACATTGGAATTTCTAGTTTACACTCACGTGTTGAACATTTCAATTTTATTATTGGTTCGTAACCATATCAGTGGGCCTTTATTGAACCTTCGCTGTCAAATTCCAAGTCTGTCTAATTTCCTGCTCTCTCATATAACACTAACTTTCATTGGATTAATTATAAAAGCACACCCTTAGGACATGTTTTACAAGCTTAACGCTTGCATAAAATCCCATAAGATGTGGTAACTTAAATATATTACCAGACAATTTCTAGAGTTATCTGGATAATTTGCAGTTAATGTTTAGTTTGTGAATTTTCATGGGAAAACTTCTTGAAAGTAATTTATAGAAAATTTTGTTAAACAAACTTGCATCAATCCTTAATTTCATTTGTACAAACATGAACCTGGTGCAAGTGCACATTAAAGCTGTATCGGCTCTCAAAGTGACGCCTCAGGTAATACTACATAGTACTTCACCTTTTTAAAACCTCATTTCCATTACTTATTTTGTACAAAAAATAGTATTTTTGCAAAAGTTCTCTAGTGAAGTTTCTATAGGTGTATATCTGGGTATGTCAAATTAGCCAAGCTATATCTATATATCTTGGTATGCACGTTTATGCACTTTAAATCAATATATTCGGTATAGTAAATCCTCGTTTAGCTCGAAGAGTTCAAATTCACTAATACTAGTCAAACGAAGTAATGCATGTCTCAAACTGGCGTACGTCACTTTCTTTGTTTTGTTCCTGGTAGAATCATTGAAATGAATTTTGTCTGAAATTATTGTTATCAATGCTATATTATTACAATGACCTTCACTTGCGATGTCGTCCAAATATGCATACCGCAATATACATGTATTTTCTAGGTTTTGTGATCAAGTCAGGAAAATATTAAGATTCTTAGCAGGAACTTTTCGATATTTTTGTTGAAACAAAAAAGAACAAATAATTACACGTAGTTGATAACTAAAAACAGCATCATATGCACACGGTTTCATCGATTTGATAAACTTACATGAAACCATTGTTTTATCTTTCTGACCACCGGCACGGTAAATAAGAAAGGAAAAGCAATATGTTCATGCAAGTTTATAAAATCGATGCAACTGTGTGCCTGTGAGCAGCATTAGCTATTCACTGTAATGGTGACTGAAATTACGAACATAATTATATTCAACTGTATAGGTAAGTATATACATACTTACTAATACTCCTTGTAATACTAAGCACTCTTATTATATCGTACATCAGGTTTATTGTATATTTAAAATTCATACATCAGATTTTGGCGCAAACTACATTTTGTAATTACACATATTTGTTGTAGAGCACAAATTCAAATACTTGCCATCAGTGTGCAATTAGGTATGATAATTTGAATCAATGACCTCATTTACTTCGATATTCATTATATCCATTAAAAACTTGTATAATTCAAACATGAAATCCATTCCCTTTTGCATTTCGCCTCAAGCTTCAATTTGGTCTTTGACCTCAACTTTTGACTTTGGAGATAGCTATCTAGGGTCGTACGTAACACTCCTCCTCATGGAGGTAAATATTAATTTCAAATATCACTTTTAGCTGTAACACAGGTTTAAATGAAGAATACGAGAACATGGTACAACATACTTTATCATGATGACAAATGCATTCAACGTTTAGAACTGTTCAGTTATTCAGTTTATTAAAGTTAAGAAAATTGCTATAATTTTTACATTTCCCCGCTGGTATATTAAATGTATATTGTTCTTATCGTCTACAAGGATGGTGGAAGTTTCCAACTTATCCACTTATATGAAATAAGTATACAGACAAAATGCTGTAAAATCATTTAATTTCGATGGGACAAAATTTCATGGTTTTGGTAAAAAATACCATTTTGATGGGACGTTAATTCGTGGATTTTGCATTTCAGGAAATAAATACATGAATCAAAATCATTGTTCGATGGGATTTGATTTCGTGGACGAACGTGAACCACGAAATCCATGGAATTTATTCCCCGCGAAAATTAATTAGCTTACAGTATCCTTTATAACTACTCAAACTCTCTTGCGTAACAACAATATGTCACGTTAAATCACAATAAGCTTGGTAATCAATGCAAAAATACATGTTCCAAATGGCAAACACAATTGATTGGGTGAACATATATAATAAACTATCATCCGTCTGCAGTAATTAGGCAAATAACGTCAATACATACATGTACATAGTAAGCTCTTTTTCCAAATAAGGAACCCGTATTAATGGATATACCAGTGAATTAATCACGGTTTAGTGTTCGTATGCGTCATATTTTGATAATTAAGCATTTGAAAGACAACCCGAGATTTATTCCCCGGATGGAAGGTGACAAACTGATGTTTGGACAGAGTAACAAACATATTGCATATTATTTTGCAAGTTTGCTGAAGTCCAAATTTTCCGAAGGTGTGTTGTTTCATTTTTTACCGAATAATCTCATCAGATATCTCGAAGTTAGCTTTACTATAAGTGAGATTACGTTCAGTTATACCAAACATTGTTTCTACGAGAGGTGCCCCACTTATATTTGAACAGTATTGAATATCAAATAGTTCGATGCTTATTATATATAATCAAAATATTTCTATATCATCGTGCAAAATAACGTGTTATGAAACACATTCAACTATTGATTATTACTTCATTTCTTAGTTTGCACTCAAATCTACAATTTTGTTGGGGGTATGGTTTTTGGCTTTTTGAAGACCGAATAATTCGATCGATGCTGTTTGCATTTCCCGCCTGTAATAAACAAACCAATATTCCATAGACTAAAGGGTGACAAAACACCATGCTCCCCATATGGTCTCCAGAAAAGTTCTTTTGCAAACATTTTGACTATTTATGGTTTGGAACCTAATGTACACAGCAATGTGCATGCACATTTGACTTTTTAATAAAACATATATGTTCCATTAAGCCAGTATAGCAAACGACAGCATACGTTATGCAAACGTTCGGAAACATGTGAAGCTAAACGAATGTCAACTTATGGGTAGCCTTATCAACATTTATCATATAGTAGTCTGTCCGTTCATAGTATATTTCTCAACGATAAAGCATTGCCTCTACAAAGGTGACAAAGTTGTGGCATTTACGGTTCCGTTAAAGTATACACAGCGTTAAAGACATTTGTCTCCCTTATGTTGTTTTTGTGGTATTGAGCATGTAAACACCGATTTTATCCCGAGTCCGGCATGTACAATTCTCTAAATGAACAAATCGAAAGTTCCAATGGGTACTCTTAACGTCGCTGAAGTCCCCATTTTGGTTTTTGGATATGCCTTACTTATCAAATAACCAAAGTTTAGGATTTTGGTAGGTATCATCACTTTTTGTCAGTTTTTAATATTTTGCGTAATTTCGTAAAAAACAACAACAAAGCGCAAAACATCCTTCCTATGACAAAAATTGCATATTTTCCTCACAAAAATGGAATATCTATGCTCAACCAACAACTTTTAAGGGCTTTTATGGCACTGGCTGACCTTCAAAACGCAAAACACCATACCCTCTACAAAAGTGTTGTTTTTGGTTCATTCTATTTATCAAACAAACCAACCAGTTAGTGTAAATGTTACCTAACACATATGTTTTCACAGTACAAAAGAAATATTTGATTTATACCATATTTCCATGAAGATATGTCATGTTCAACACTGTTCAAATATAAGGGGGGCACCTCTCGTATAGTTCATCTTTTCGACCATACACATATATAAGTTAGTGAACTATTCTGTATGGAAGAGACATTCGAACCGTCATTTGACCATACACATCGCACAATTAAGTTAAAGTGACCTGCAATACTTGCAATAAGACTTGCAATA
Organism: Spisula subtruncata; assembly: GCA_963678985.1. Taxonomy (NCBI): domain Eukaryota; kingdom Metazoa; phylum Mollusca; class Bivalvia; order Venerida; family Mactridae; genus Spisula; species Spisula subtruncata. The sequence continues at coordinate 20,573,286 of OY787672.1, read as the reverse complement.
ATAAAATTTGATCTTGGTAAAAGCACCCAAAACTAGCACGTAACATATCCGAACAGACTAATAAAACGTATCCCTTTAGCTGAGCTGTTATTTAAGTTACAAGGTGAATTTCAGACAGTGGAAGCATCGGAGAGCGCATGGTTCATGGAAGAAATAGACAATACGGTGCGAAAACAATGACGCCCATCCGCGATGCATTGACGTTGATCGACCATTCCGAATAAATAGGGAATTAGTTAATCGTTATGACTGATGTGTCGGTATTTGATAGCGTCATATAAAACATGAAATCGATTTCATAAAGATTCTAACGACCAGGTTGTTTAACATACACGGGGTATAAGTTAAACAGCTAAATGAAGGACGGATTCTAACCTGGCAAATTATCTATAATAATTATAGGTGTATATGGATTAAACATATACAAACTCCCGTGATAGAATATTCATTTTGGTTCATAAGTAAATACACTTTTATCAAAAAGAGGGAGGTCATTTTTGCCCTAGTTTAGGCGGAACAAATTTCAACGCTCAAAAGGAACATCAAACTAGTAATTATAACAGACGAATAAAAATTGCTTGTAACTCTAGTACAATTGTGCCTTGTTCGTGACTCACAAGACGGTAAAATACAATTAAACCCGGCAACTGTCCTTCAGGCGACCATTTCTCAGTAAATATATTGCATTATCTTTTTTTATAAAGATATAAAAGTACAATAATCAATGATCATAAGTACGAGTGTTAATATTTATATTGTTAAAGGGAATAAACTCAATGTCGATAATAAAAACACCTTTTGTTACAATTTTTTAGATTTCTAATCACAAAACTGTGTTTTACGAATACATAAAATGTTTTTTACAACTTGCATTATCAAAGGCGCTTTTTTATCGTCCGTTAATAAGGTTACAGCTTTTCACTGCATATTTATACTACTACGCCATATAACAACGTTAAATGTATATTTTATTGAGTAAGTCATGCAATATATTTATGGTGTTTGAAAGGTAATTAACTAACGCTATGCGATTATTTTTCTGCTAGATGAATAAGTCACTATTCGTATATAAATGTATTACGTCGGTCATGCCAAATAAATGCGAGTTTAAGAAAGATATTTACAAACTGGAGTTTAGTCCCTCTAAGTGTACATAGAAAGTCATCAAGTAATGATGTGACTGTTTAATACCTTCTATTGGTAAATTGTTGAGAAACGATTTTACAATTAGAAACATTTTTGATACCTTTTTAGTTTCAAATGTTTTACATGCCGGTACTCTGTAACTAAGGGGTCATTTTGTACATCATTAGATGTATACAGATTATTGTTAAATATGTCTTCTTTGCTATACATATACGTCTCTCTTTATATAGATAGAGCCAATGAAAAATCAATATACAGATTGGTACAGTGATGAGAATACATTGTGTAACAAGGAAGTAATTGTACCAGACGGGTACTATTACAACGATAATGCGAATTACAATCGTCATGACCATTGAGCAAGTTCTGCAGGATACATGAAGTCAATTAGCGATCAGGTTGAACCCGTTAAAATTAATAATAGTTAAAAGCAATAAGAAATTAAATTGATTTTTCGAAGGTCACTGAATTATAACTTTATATAGCGAGCATCATAAAACGTGTTCTTCGGTAGACGGTGAAGTTTTAGATTCCACTAGTATCTATGCGATACGTGTCAACATTATAGAGTAATAAGACTAAGAGAACATCCTTCAGTACAATGTACACTAATACAGGAATAGACAGTCGAACATGACATTCATTGCATTATTTTATTATTCAACAAGGACTGTGCAATGTAGTTAACCCGAATGATTATTCATCGGATACCATTTTACTGATACAAATTGTATTAAAGATTTATATTCGGGACAAAGTACAGTAATTCGTGAATAAAATGGCCACATTTGAATGGACAAATTACTCTTAAAAGCCTAAATTAAGATCTAAACGATGTGAAATTGCTGAAATGAACGTTTTAGGAGACACATAATTTTAGACTCGACGGTCATTTATATAAAATAATTAGGAAACATGCCAGAATAAATTAACTCAAGGTACGGATGTCCATGTAGTGTTGATTTGATATGTTAAATGTTTCCCACTTCACGCATTCATGATAATTAAATCATATTCACAGAAAATTTAGATAGGTGGTTTGTCATGAACAGATCTAGTATATCAATACAGAATAAAGGTTTCAATCTATTCCTCAGATGATATCGGTCAAAATACACATTATACCATTCCAAAAGTAGGTTTTAATATGACTGTCTACATTTAAACATTATTAAGACAGGCTTTCCGGAGAGAAGCCTTATTTATATAACGAACATGGATACTGTAAACAGTGTTTCTTAGGTGTCTATGGTAACCAATTCATGTTATGGGTATGTTGGCTGTTAAATATACAGTGTTCTCATACATTATTGAGAAAGATTAGGGTGTTGTCAAAATGGTGTAAATATTTTATTTAAAAATCAAACAACTGTTACTGTTCATTTGTATAAGTTAGATATACATTGTTCATTATATGATTCGCAAATGATTTAGTCCAGACAATGCAATGGTTTTCATGACAACAGGAAGTTTGACCCATAAGTCCTAAATGTGCAAGTTGTGCACACAATGCCTTATGTCGACAATTTATGTAACTCGAAATTATTAAAAGATAGTTCATAATTGACACTTGAGCCAACTAATGGACAAGAATGCAAACTCAACGAGAATAAGTTTGTTCTGACCTAACTGTAGCTGCAATTCATACTTGGGGTGCAGCAAATTACTGCCACCAAATAAGGGACCTGCGTTTCAAAATACACAAAGAAGATTAAGGAGAAGCATTGTCGGACACTGTTTGGTAGTTATTTATATTCTCCATATGTCAATTCAAAATATACAAATATAGGCACTTCATCAATTAATTTAGCCCTCATACGGCAATATTCTCGATATGACCCCAAAAATGGTAAAGTTTTGGTATTTTTGACTTACGAAATGTTATTTAGGCATACAATAAGAGTTTCCCAATGGCTAAAGGCTTTTAAAATTTACGAAAGTGAAAGTTGTTTAAACCTTATTAATGTCATGTTCAGATATGTAATGAAGTATTTTGGATTCGATATCCCTTTAGTTTGGGCAAATAATATCTTTCACACAAAACTAGTTCTGTCATAATTTACTAATTCTATGTCTTATACATAGGCTGTAGTTATATCTATTAAATAGTGTACACATTAAACATGTTTTTTTCAATAATGCTAAGTTTGATTCTCATTAGTTTCTGGGAACTAATACTTCCTGACTAGGATCAATCCAAGCAGCGTCAATTCAATTTAATGCTACAAACATCCGGGCACAAACTTTTACATCAAACAAAATCAGGACTTTTTATTATTAAACACGTCAATTGTAATTTGCTTTTGTTCTACCATGAAAGAAGGAATGGGCTGAAGTACACGAGCGTTTATTTTCCTATCAATAGAACAGAGTTAATACTTCACCCATGGGACGGTGTGATGACAGTACAGTGTCATGTGTGTAAACTTCATATCTAATGACGAGTAAAGAACTTGTGGCAGTTTTGAAATGAATTAATCGGTGAAAATTAATTCATAAACATAGAAGATTTCTTCGAAAATGAGCATTTAATGTAATTTATTGCGTGGATAACTTTGTATAGGCTTCTTGCAAAATATTTGAAGTATTAAACAATAACAGGCTGAGAGTAAGGTGATGTTTGCACCAACTGCATCATTCAGTTTAGACATAATAATAATTATATACAAGTAATACCTGATATGATACTTATATTTTGTTTAATAGGGCAACAGAAAATCGATCTATTGACAGCAATACCATCGGTAAGTATCGTAATATTTTAACGATGCTTTATTAATGCTCAAGCTGAGAATGAGTAATATCCACGGCACTTAATGCCTGAAGGCACAATTGTGCGCGAAAGAGACCAAACTGTTAGAAATCGAGAAAACTATTACATGTACAGCAAACATTCGTACTTATAAATAGTCATTCCAATGAGCTTTGGAATCCAGAATGCTTTTTATCGGCTAAAACAATTCACTAACACTAGGCTGTCGACAATAATTCGCTGACTTAGAATGAGAAGGTTGTATCTACAAACTCAAGATTTTGAGAAAACAAAAACAACTGTCTGAAAATTACTCTTTACTTCTGGTAAAACAAGCTTTTTCAACTTCAGTTTGGTCAACATGAAATATTCCGATTTTCATTGAAATAGGCGCATAAGAAGCGCCTTGTGATGTAGATATTAAACATTCATTAGTCGTATAAGGCCGTAAGAAGCACTTCCGAGTTAAATGAATTAATCCAGCGAATTATTGAAATGATTTGGAAAATTTGAAATATTGTGAATTTGCTTAGTAGCCTTATTTATATTTCCGTTAAAACAAACACAACCTTGAGCGTTAAACGTTAGAATATATTATTGATATTATTATGTTACTTTATTTTTGTTTTTCAGAACATAATTTAATGAAGCATAAGAAGACAAAACAAACAATTGAATCGCTTTACACATATGAAAATGTACGTGTGAATTCACGAACTTTTTGATACCTATCGTATACTATATATGCTGCAATGGTCCTAGCGGGGCACCGTAACAATGTACGAGTAAGTATTCCTTTGATTACTTTGAATTGGAGAATAAAACATCGACAGCATGTAAACTATAATTTATTTACGTTAGGTAAATGCGGTTTATTTGTCAGTTGAATAATTCATTTTACAATTATGAATTCCTCTTATAATTGTACTGCCTGTACATTGTATTGAAATGTTATTGATTCCACTTCACAACACAACCCTTAACATACCAATGGTACGATGCCCTGTATATAACACACCGCATGCACGACGGCGAGATCACAACATGCAGCACAATGTCCTAGTAAAGGCATACAGTAACTTGGAACAAAGAGAAGACTACTGTAAAATAATTAAATTTCGATGGGACGAAATTCCGTGGTTTTGGAAATGCACACCATTTCGATGGGACGTTAATTTGAGGATTTCTGATTTCAGGTAATACATACAAGGGTCAAAATTTTTGTTCGATGGTATTTGATTGCGTCGTTGAAGGTGAACCACGAAATCCAGGAAATTTACTCCCCCATGAAAAGTAAAGATTTAACAGTATAACATAACTCGATCTATGGTTTGTTCAATGACCGACTGCTGTTGGTACAATATTGTGACTACATTCTTCCTTCATGTGAGATAGGACATCATGAACACAGAGCCTTCACTCATCGTATGTTGTCTCAAGTATATACTCACCATCGCTCTATTAATTCATTTATTCTATTCTGTTCTCGTAAGCTAAATTGCTTTATAAGTTCAAGCCGAATGTTTTCATTGTGTAACACTTAACAAGAACAAAGTTACCATGGTGACAGTTATTTGATTAAATTTCCAGAATATACACAGCTTATGCCAAATGGTTGTAGTAAAACATACATTTTTACAAGTTTTTATTCAATACTCTTATAGAAGACATAAGGTCCATGTGTAAACAATACAGCGATTACAAATTGGGGAATGTTAGTTACATAGTATGCTGATAAATATTTGAGTTTCTGTGAAATGCCAGTCGGTCTCATGAATGCCAAAAAACAAGGGAAAAAATGCTGCAATGCAATTTTAGTAAAATTTGCATTTTAGTAAAAATATTAGTATTATTTGTCTTATGGAGGGTTTTTATGCCCCCGTATCGATAGATATAGTAATTCACCTGTCCGTCCGTCCGTCCGTTCGTCCGTACACACCCACTGGTAGTTGTGGGGTGTGGAACAATAGGCTATATTTAGATTCTATTCATTCCGTTGCTTACGGGGTGCAAAATGTTGCTTATGGGGTTTTACAAACAAAAGGATGAACAAAAGAAAACCCCACAATGTCAAGTCAGTGAGAACGTCCGTCCGTCCGTCCGTCCAGCCTGGTTAACCCACATTGACCGTTTCTTCTAGCATTCAAATGGCTTGCTACAGAGTTTTCAAACTTGCATGGATGTTGTATATGACCACTCTCAACGCGCCTGTATCACTTGACTCCATTTTGACCTTCACCTTGACCTAATTTTGGACTTAGACTTATTGAAAGGTAAAATTCTTGGTTAACCCAAATTGACCGTTTCTTCTAGCATTAAAATGGCTTGCTACAAAGATTTCATACTTGCATGGATGTTGTATATGACCACTATCCACACGCCTGTATCACCTCACTCCATTTTGACCTTCACCTTGACCTAATTTTGGACTTAGACTTATCTCCCCTTTAGTATTTTTACAATAAAATTTTGTCTGGAGCGTATCTTCAAAATTATTTAACATATTGACTTGAAACTTGTAATATAAATAGATGGCAACTTGGAGAAGTGCATTGACAAAGAACCATAACTCTGTCTGTCTTAAATTTTGAATTATCTCCCCTTTAGTTTTTTTTTATAGTCAAATTTTGCTCTGAGTATATCTTCAAAACTATTTAACATATTGACTTGAAACTTGGAATATAAATAGATGGCAACTTGGAGAAGTGCAATGACCAAGAACCATAACTCTGTCTGTCTTTAATTTTGAATTATCTCCCCTTTAGTATTTTCAGAATCAAATTTTGACAGGAGTGTATCTTCAAAAGTGTTTAAGATATTGACTTGAAACATGGTATATGAATAGATGGCAACTTGGAGAAGTGCAGTGACAAAGAACCATAACATCAGTATCACCAGATCACACATGAAGTCGATCAAGGCACTGCTTTCAAATGCGGCATATCCGTTTACCATCATAAGCCCCTTATAGTTCAAAGCCATGTAACACTATCAAACATTTTAACTGAATAATGGCCCCTGATTGACTTAGCTTTTTATGGACATGGCTTCCACGGGGGCATAAGCGTTTATTGAACGCAGTCTTGTAAGAGTTCTGCTTTTTGTGATAGAAATTGGCATCCAAGATTGAAAATCGCCAAACAATGTCGAAACCTAAAATATTCACTTCCATTGGGTTTTTATTTTAGAGCTGGGAATTTTTAATTCAGGAGCAGGATTCCCGAATCAACTCGTTCGTAAGTAAACAGACCGTAAACAGTTGTTTCAACGTCCTTTCCGTTGGCATGAAGTGCAATCCCGTTCATTGACACTGTTTAAACGTACAGCATACTAGTTTTGTGTTTACCTAAATTCAATGGAGACTTCTCTTTTAGTAATCATTTACGCTTCAATAGCGAACGTTTCTACTTGGCTAGACATGTGCCACTGTTTGCACTAATCCTTCGCGGCATGACGTTTTAAATTACTGACAAGAAACATGAATACTAGTAACTTGATCCATACATGTTTTAATGTACTGTTGACAATTTTGAGCGAAAACTCACTTGGAATTATGACATCACATGATTAAAAATTTAAAATATAAACATCGAAAACTGTATTACGTGATAATTATTTTGTTTTTATAACACAAACGAGGTACATAATTGATTATATCCACTGGTGTATACAACACCCACAAACCAAGAATATCGTTACATGATGCATATCTAGAAGACAATGACATTTTCAGTTATGTTTATTTGATCTTACCCACCAGGGCATATACCAGTGTTCCGTGATGCCATCATCGTTCAGTTTCCGGACATCTGTCATACATGCCGTTTGTTCACTTAGAAAGTATTGTAAGATCAGCGGTCCATTACTTTAATATGCAATTAGCTTGGATAAACATTACTAGACAATGAACAAGAGCACCGCCTACGAATGCTAAACGCTTGACTTTCTCGTACTTGTAGTAGCCTTGCTCATCTGCGAGTGAAAATCTAAGAATAACAAAGGAAGATAACTAAAAATATAGGCTACATGGTTATCAACCTTGTGAGTGTGGACAGCTATTGTGATGGTGAACAACTCCGTTGAGTTTCAAGTCCAAACCTTTGGTAGTCTAAGAGAAATTGTCATTATTGTGCAAAAATTCTAAGTCAGAAAAGGGGTATAACTCTAATAAAATGAGATAAAGAAGTCCTTGCTTTTCTCAGTAGATGTAGGTCAGCATATTCCACAAGTGCCATGACTTTCGAGATGAAAGCTTCGATAGTATTTGAGAAATTCAGTTTATGTGTAACGAAGTACAAAAAGAGTAGATTACTCCATTAATATCTATCACAGGGTTATCAGACTTGTCGGTATGGACCTTTCTATCTTCCAGATCTAATCGAATCTGGTTAAATTTCAATGTGAACTCTCATAATAACATCATTGATACATGGAGAATGTTCGTCAAACACAAGCTCATCATATTGGCGCATATTTCAAAGAAGTGAAATCAAGTTTAAATGGAATATAGTTCCAGTGTTTTATTAGATATGAATATCGATATTCCATAAATATGATATAAAGTATAATCAATATTAGAATACGAATCTCCATTCCAAGAAGTAGCATCAAACCTTCCAAGTCATATAAAACACTAGGGGTATGAATAATCGAAGATTATATAGTGCGTTAGCGACTAAGCTGCACCCCCATAAACCTTAAATATCTTTAAAAGCAATTATGCAATTTGATTGAAAATTGGTATAGTTAACCGAATAACCTTTACCAACTTTGTGTTTAAATTTCAGATGTTTTTACTGTCTAATTAATGTTTTCCCAATTGGGTCTAATGTATTATTTAATAGACAGGGAGTAAAATAAGCCATTACGATCAACCAGTTAGAATAGTGCTATTGTATTTTTAACAACTATAACGGGACACATATGGATAATGTTTCCTAATTTTGTCTGGTCATCAATGTGTACATAGTTCAGGCCCATCTTCTGATTGCAATGATCATTTGTACAAACAGAATTACAATGTGTTTCTTGCAAATATTTCTACCCAGTTGCTCGAGTTATATAAATAACAATACATGTTCATGTATGGGCCTCATTATATATTTACAAAGGTCACTGGTGTGTAACTTAAAGCACAGTTATATTGGATCAAATTACTGATCTTTGCTGTTCCGTTCACTTCAATCACCCATACGTATTTACCCTGTTTTAGACTTAAAATTTTGCATTAGACGTGAATGCAAAGTACACTTTTCTGAGCACCAAAAATTCTTATTTAATTTGTAAGAGTATGTAAGGGTGATTTATTAACACATACAAATTTTTGTTCTAATGGAGACAGTATTCGTTAAGTTATTAAATGTTTATGGGGGTCCAGCTTGGTCGCTAACGCACCATAGCATGTATAACTGTATGCTTAATGATAGCAAATAACTTGATGTTGGTCCTAATATGTTAAAGATACTAATACATGAGGATATAAACGACAGGTCACATGACCGGCACATCAGAAACTTATGAGTAAATGCAGTAATGCTGAGAAAAATAGAAAAAAGTGAGCAGGCCGCAACAAAGTTACTCAGCCTGAACTTCTTCATCCGTAATCTCATCATTTACTCCAATTAGCATGTAGTATGTCAAGTTATATACAAATTAAATTAACTTATACCTTAAACAACACAGACATACACTGCAATCACACAAAATGCGGGATGTTTCAATTTACCAGAAAGTGGGAACAAGAGACACATGGAATAGTGATAATAATAAATACAGAGCTGCCGCCATAATCATGTAGGTATGTGACATAAAATCAAGTTGGGTGAAACACATTCATTTACACTCAAAACGAAGATACTAGTGATTTGTAAATAGAAAATCTATCGTTTTGTGAATAAATTAACTTACACAGGAATGAATTAGGGTTAACGTTCCTCATGTCTATTTATAAATAAGCATGAAATGCGTCAAAGTTCTGTGTCACATAGGGCTACCAACATGTACCGTTTTATTTCTCTATTCCAATGTATGAATATGCTTGCTATAATGCTCAAGGATAGTCTAAAATGTGAGTTATTTGTTCTACGGTTTTACTGAAAACCAGTTATTATTACTTGCTCTTCTTGCTTGTCAAAACTTTGTTTTGAATTCCCTAAAGGAAGATGCGCGCATGAATATAATTTATAACATCGTTGTACGACACTATAGTGTAAAATATGATTTGCCGCCATGGCGGGCTTATTATTCTATTCAGTGGTCTGAAACATATCCGGAACTAATAGAATACAAACTCAACGTAAAATCCCATCACTGAAAATACTGAAACTCCGCAGATTTTTCATCGATATGTTTTAGCTCGCTGGTGACAAGGGAGCCTTTGTGATATTGTTTTGGTCCGTCTGTCCGTCTGTCCGTACGTCCAAAATTGGTTGTGTAGTCACTGTAAATAACAATTTTCGTCTAAGCTATACGAAACTTAATCACAATGATCATTACAACACTAGATAGACCAAGTTCAATATTGAATCATCGGTGTTCAAAGTATAGTCACTGGGCCAAATAAGAAAGATTGGTCAATGAATGGTAAAGTAATGGTCCGAACAAACTTCAATTTGACCTTGATATGAAATAATGGTTTACTACATGATGTTAACATCACCGTATACCTTATTGACCTGGGTAACCAGTTTGAACTCTATAGTATTTTAGTTATATTGTATCTTTAGTGGTATTGCATATTTGTGATGTAATTCGGTGACAAATATAATTGCTATTCCCCTGTGCGCACATTTGTTTTCAACAAGCATGCTCAACAATTTTATGTACAGATTATATTGTCTAAATGGCATGTCTTTTATTCCCTTATCAATGCAACAAACAGCACAAGAATGACAATGGAAAATAGTATTTTCCAACTGAGGGAAATAATTTAATATATGTGTATGATATATGTTTCTAATTGAATTAATGTTTAAAACACGAATGATACATCTGCACAAATAGGTTAATGTTGTTAAACTACTCGTGAAGAGTTTAAATGTCAAACATGTAATTAATGGTATGTCTCTTTACGATCTCTACATTTGGGATCGGGTTACACAATAAATGATATCTAGTACTTGAAGGAGAAACTTGTTCGTACACATATAGCACACAGTGCTTACTGATAGACACACGTTACTCTGAACTTTATGTCGTTAGTTTATTTTTGTTTAAGTCTGGAAACCCAGATGGGAATGCTCGGTATGCATTCATAATATATACGTATAATTCGGTGGCGTAAGTAAGTACAGTACGTAAGTACAACATCGATATTTTGATATAACAAGAAAAAACTGTCTTAAAATTACTCTTTCTTGTGGTAAAAGAAGCCTTTTCAACTTGAGTTTGGTAAACATGACAAGTTCAGACCTTTATAAGAAATGGTTCGTATAAAGCGCTTTAAGATGTAGATTCCAAGTACGTGACAGTTTTATACGACCTTCTCTTTCTAAGCTAGAAATAATTGAGACGAATTTGCGATGTTTTACATAAAATTGAATTGAGAATTTTACATAAAACAATAACACTTATATTCCCGTAGAAGCCTTGTCTATGAAAAGTTTAAGTCCAAAATAATGTCAATGTGACAGAAGGGCAAAATGAGGGCAGGTAACATAGGTGTGTGAAGAGTGTTCCATTACAACATTTATGCATGTATAAAAACTTCGTTGCAAGCCCTATTAGTGTAAGAAGAAACGGTCAGTTTGGGTTAACCAAGAATGTGGCAATTAAAAAGTGTACGTCCAAACGTAGGTCAAGGTCAAAATGAGGTCAGGTGATGTTGATGTATGGAGAATTTTTCAAAACAAATCCATGCAAGTATACAAGCTTTGAAGCAAGCCATATTGATGTCAGAAGAAGCTATGGGTTTTGGGTTAACCTACGGACGGTTGGACGGACGGGTCAATCGATATAATGCTATCGAATCGAGGACATAAAAATACGTCATACGGCACAAATATTTTGACTTCCATGACAAATGGAGTAAATACATTACCTTTCTTTCAAACACAATGGCTAATTTCAGCGTTTTGTACTATTTTTGCAAAGTATGTGGGAAATTTATACATCCTACAAACCCTATATCATTTTGTTCAAATATCGAACTTTCCATCGTTGTATAAAATGATCGACTGGTTTGTTTACTAAATGAGGAAATTAAGACAAATGGGAGCATAAGAATCTGTGGTGTATCTAGATATTCCAACATATATGTTTATGTCTCGATACCTCATTCCTGATGTTATCCATCGCGACAATGTTGTTAGAGAAGAGAATCCAGTTTCCCTTATATGCTGAGCGTCTAGCAAGGGAATTTCTTCTTCCGCTTTTAATTTTATATTAGGTATGACGCGCCCTAAAATCGAACCCGGGGCATACCGCACTCGAAGCAGACGCTCTACCACTAGGTTATCGAGGCGAATTGCTGTTTGTGGTCAGTGGAAGTGGATATTCCATTATGTAGCTCCTTCGATCGACCCCGACCCAGATCATTCTGCCAAAGTCAGTGCTAACGTATGCAACTATTGCAGCAGTTAATTTGAACAAATCAGTGTGATTTAACTTAAGTAGTAACAATATTATACGACACAACAAAGAATGTGTACCATTCTAAAATTTATATAATGATAATTATTATGTTGGACAGAGAAAGGAAAAGTCTGCGATTACTCAAACTGTATAATTAATGCTGTCATTTTAGAACAGCACGTTAAAAAACATGTAACTATATGTTAGAATGTATGAATTGCTATAGTAAACGTGTGGTCGTTATGGATATATGTAATGTGAGTTACAGTAAAGGACGCATACAAGTTTCAAAATTAATGTCAAACAACTTACAAAAATTATACCCCGTTAATGCATTCTACACATGTTTTATTTTGAATTTTTGAGCCAAGATATTAGCAACAGAAATTGGAATATAGCGGGAAAAGACGGTTAATGAAATCAAGCAGAGGAAAGTTTCATTGTTGAATTGTGAAAAGCAGCGACGTTATAATTAGGGTTATAGAGATTGAACCGTTCCTGTAATTGTATTATAAGTGCACATTAATTTAATTCCTTGTTTGAATGGATTCGATGTTCACAAAATAAAACATTGAACTTCAATCAATCAATTATAATACAAATCACCATTCCGAAAATGCTATTATCACAAGGAATGCAACAATTTAATCACCACATGCACAACTGCCTAACCAGAAGATACTGTCCCACTGTGTATGAGTTTACAGGGCTTTCAATTGACTTTTTAAAATGCATTTTGACTCTTGAATGCGACAAAGGTGTCTAATTTGACCCTTGAACATTTAAGGTGAAGAGTAAAATTTGCTATACTTATGATTCAAATTTCCTTGCAATAATGTAATGACTCTTGAAAATTGAGAGTCAGGAGTCATTTTGACTCTTCACTTTTGGAGCCATTGAAAGTCCTGGTTTATCTTCTGTTTAGCAGATGCTCTTATACGTTAAGTAACAGCACGAGCCATTTAAGCTTAGACTACGTTTAAATTTAAAACTCCTCTCTATAGCAAATCACAATACATGGTGAATATATAGACGATCATACTATTTGCGATCACCTCAACCAGTCACAGAAATAAAGGTTGATTTGGTACATTATCTACATACATAATATCAATATGTAAATGACTCAGATACATGTTTTTAGCGCTCGAGTATCCTTTTGGGAGGTATTGTCAGATAACAAGTGTACAATGCGGGTATCTGCATAAACGACAACGAGGATGTATAGTTCCAAGGTCGGGTCACAATGTGTGTCTTTACGCTACTAATTCCGTACTGACCGGACAGGCCGGACCAAGTTGACCAAAGTGTCGTAAAAAACTTATCATCCATAAATTATTTTAAGACAAATATGTATTTATGTCATTCATATGGATTTTCATGTAAAGTTGTTTGACAAATGAGTAGCTTGTTGGACTTCTAACAAACACATTGCATATGTTGAAAATTGATTTTTGTTAATGCCAATTAATTATACAACGAACAATACAAATTTACAGAAATCGCATTTTGTACTAGCTGTGCATTAATTATCGCTAAAACATAGATACCCGCTTGTCTTTATGGTTGCCCACACAACTCTAACGAAATCATTCTGGAGCCATATATACAATCATATATTTCGATCGCCCTTCTATTTTAACTGACATGACAAGCATTAAGCAATGAACTTCACTACAATTGGCCACATACAAATGTAGAAGATAATGTTACTAGAGAAAACATGAAAGTAAACCCACTTACAGCCAGTATACTTAATTACCTGTCAAACCCAATGTCATTCTTGTTTTTAGTCTCTCCATTTTAGTTAATAATTTATCAATTTGAACTCAGATAGATGTAGTAAAAAGTCAACAATAATCACCGACTGGGTTTTCTGTTACTGTAATTAGTTTAACATGAATACAAATCGTTTCCTTAATTAAGAAAGGGGTAGTGGCATAAATAATTTACCGAATCAATATTTTATGGATGTTTGTTCAGTTATCATATTTTCTGTGTAATAGTGAATGTGTAATGGTACACGTTTTCATACATACAATGATCATAACTTTCATGACATGACTTTAGTGAACGAAACAGCATAGCTCCGATTGAGCATGATTGTTTTAGTAAACAATTAAGATCCTGTAGTTGGCAGAAGATAATACTTGTATGTGTAGATTGAATCAAGTTATAATTTTTTGCGAAGTTTGCAAGATATTCAAAATTCATTTTAAGATCCAACATGACATTCAAATTTATTTTAAATTAGTTTTCTGAGTTTGATTTGGGCATCCAACTTACTATACCAGTTTTAATTTGAAATCAATGTTTAATATGGTACAAATATCACAAAATCCGAGACACTTAAGATACTGTGTTTTACTGACTCGAAGATATCTGTAGACACTAGTTAATGATTAAAAATGGACTTATTGCACAACCTTTCATATTTGGTTTTGTCAGTCTCGATATGGTGTAGCTACTCGTGTACTTACGTTGTACCAGCACATATATCAGTGATCATTTAACTTGATAACAACCACTGGCACTAATTTACTAACGACATCATTTCATTAGAGCTTCAGAAACCAATACCGGAAAGAATTCTTGTAATCAAAGAGTGCCCAGTACAACAACTGTATTATGCAAACGTAATATCATACATGACGATGTACTGACCTGTTCTGTTGGAAAACGTTTTCGTCTTCATTATAATGCTAACATAATTGTGGATATTAATCAATGCTTTGAGAGCCTTTTACATTCCGAAAAGTTTGGATGATTCAATTCTGTATGAAATCATTAGATACCCATTTTGGTGACAATGCTATTATTTCATCAAACAATGTTTGGAACAAAACTAAAAGCTTTTTAGGGACAAGTTGTTCCTCCTATACACTGTACAGCTGTCGTATCAATAATTCAGAACGGAGATAAAAAACTTCTCATCTTAGATTGGTGTCACCTACAACCAGAAACACGTGTATACTGCAGCCACCAACTGAAATATTAATTTACCAGAACGGAAGAAAAAAGGATTGAGATGTTTCACAGTTGACGTTTTGGTGTTAATGAAATACAATCAGAAACAAGGTGTAAACGTCAGCTACCATGATTCTGTAAACACTTTATATTGCTTCATTTTTTCAACAAGGTGTGGGTATGTGCTTTTCTATTCTCTCAAACACACAGTTTAGACATGACTTCAATGTAATTAAAAGACAGCGTACGACTCATTGCCACGACAATGTCACACTGAGCATTTCTTGAGTCCCCAATGGAAAGTCATCAACTTGATTGTCTTCATGAATGTGTGCCTTGTGGTCAGTGAACCATTTTGTAACATGAAGAATGATCAATGTCGGCTATGTCTGGCAATAATCTTTAATAAGAGGAAGGAGGAATACATCGGGAAGAAACACGACACTAAAATATGTGACACTGGAAAATATGATAGCTCTACAAATCATCAATATGTTGTATTTAGTAACATCTAGTGGTCCTCTTCTAAGGATGTTCAAATTATGTCATTGGGGTCAAACTTGGCCCAGCCCTTAGTGTCACCGTTTTACATTGACTTATTTAGGAAACATATACAACTCTTATCTTTTGGACATTTAGTACAGTAGTTTATGCCTATTCTTTTTGAACATGCACTTTATTTAAACATATATGACCGATACCTAAATAACATCTCGAGATCAGTTCGCATTCTAATTATGCCCTGAAGTCTTTAACAACACGCTAACATTTAATTCCCATATCACAATTGGACACCAAATAATGCTGTGTTTACAATTGCAATGTGTAATTGATCACGTGTCCATCTGCTCAATAAACAAAGGGGTCTCTGATACAATTGCATAACATCCGCTATTGTCCCATTGCGACACATTAGTGTACAATTACAGTGTTCAATATTTCCATTAGACGTTTATACGATTAACTACTATCAATCAATCAGTTTAAATGTGGTGACAATAATTCAGAAAAATCCCTCCAGTATCCAAACAATTTATTGTGTAATTGTTATCCTTCTTATATTGTAACAAGAACACATGGTTTTTTAAATTGTGAAACTGGAATATTTAAAAGCATTCCTTATAGCAGTATGTGTAACTGTTTTCATGTCATATTACACAGAAAATGTACCGGGTTTCTGTACAGTATGTCTTTAACAAATAGCATGTGACCCTTCTTATTATTTTCGCAGGATTATTTTAGGCATTTTGGAATATCAACGAGGGTTGTGCCCGTGAATGGTGTACATTTCTGACAACAACAAAAGTCATCAAAACATCCGTTTCAAAATTTCACAAATGGTTAATAAATTTGTTATTAGCAGGTTTCCAGCATTTCATAAAAGTATATCATGAAATAAAAGTTCAGTTTACATTACTAATACGCATAGTATGCAAATGAGGTGCACAGTGACTGACGTTCTAACTTGATCTAAAACTATTCATTCTTTTCAAGATACTTACAATAACATTTAACCATTTGGTAATACGCCTTTGCGAATCAATCAGAGTGCAATACACAGCAGAAAAGTTGTCTGTTCGGAACACCCTATCCTCATGGTGGTGTACCTCTAACCCGAACATATGCCTTTTACTACTACAATATTGAATCCCCTGCAGTTCATGGCACAGTATACAAAGTGGGTGTACAACCTGCTAATGAATGAATAGACACATTACGATGTCAATATAGCTCGCAAAGTGCCACATGTATATTTTAAGCTTGATTCTCAGTTAAGTGTTTCAAATGTGTTTAAGCTTAGTTCGACGTGTACATATAAAATTTTCTTACCAATAAATGAAACAAACGTAACCAAAATTGAACCATAGAAAGACGATCAGTGTTTATACGTGTAGGCCTATAAGTTAGACGTGCGAAAAACATCGACAGTTGTTAAATGCTTGTGGTTGGAATTCTTTTCGAACATGATCGTACATTGGGAGTAGTTCATTATGAAACGTCTATATGAAGTTCTGTATCGTAGATCAGGGACATGCCAGACAAATAAACACCATGCTGTTTTAAACCACACCAAGTAGTTTGATAGACGACGCAAACAGATTTTCTTAGAATATTTGAGTGTCCTAAAAACTGAATTTTAACGTGTATTAGTAGTAACATATTAGACATTATGCATAGACGGTAATTATGAGAATGTTGGTAATACAATTATATTAGTGACGGAACATCAGATAGGTAAGGTCAGTTCTCCCGATCTTTCACTCTCTCAGGTATCGGGATATCAAAATAACATAATTGTTCACCACCTTCTCTATGATTCTAATGGTCGATAACTATAATATATGACCCTACTAGGGAACACTCACAGTGTTTGTAAACGTTGATCGATATAATGACTTATATTTTATCAACTGGTAAATCATGACATACAGGCACTATGAACCTACTGTAATGGTTATTCTGGCATATTACACATGCAATAATTAACAAGCTATCATCGAGCTACGTGATAATAACTAGAACACCACCATCGGGTGCTGGCTGGACTCTCGACTTTATCCAATGTCATAGAAAAGTCTTACATCAACTTAAGTAACATTAGTGTCATCTTGAATTATTGAAAATAATTCTCATATTGTGTGGATGTAATTACGTAGGTCCAGGCGTTTGGATTTTACGAGCAAGATAAAGTTTTGAATATAAATGACAACCTTTACATTCAACCTAGTGACCTCAAACAATATGGCGGTTTTAGATGGAATTGAGGTTCATGCATATGTGAAGTCAAGGCTTTAATCATTACACATAGCCACCCGTGTCTAATCATGTTACTATGGCTAGTCACTCGATGGTTTCAGTTTCCAATGCTACAATGATCAAATATACGGTACGTATGCATCATAAAAATACGGATGGACAAACCTCTCGTTTATTTCATCGACGTCGTTTCAACCTATGGTTAAAGTTTGCATTGCCCCTTTCATAAAGGTTTCAGAACTAAAATTTTGTCGATAATTACAATCTCTCCTAGGTTCACACAATCAAATCTTTGGTGTTCATATAAAAAGCTATCAATTAATAATTATAGACTTAATCAATTAATGAGATAAGAATTATTAAATTATTATACTTTTTGTATGGTATCGTATGTTATATCATGATAGAAGTTTAGATGGTAACATAACATACAAGATACATGATCACAATGAAACCATTACCACATTAACTCACGTTATATTTGCCTCCAGACTTCAATACTTAACTAATATTGCCTTATTACACTCAAACTGTTCAAATTACAGATCACCAATCATCATATTCTCTGCTAGAAGGTCATGTTTATTCAACGTCTACAATATCCCAGTTATATATATATGTCAACATTTGATAAATAAGAACCCTAAAGACTTTGCTAAAGGAGAAATCTAAAGGTTATCAGGCGTATATTGCGAAAAGGAGAACTCTCAATGTTTCATGCGTACATTTATATTTGGATAAAGGAGAACTCTAAAGGTTTTCATTCGTATAATTGGTAAAAGAAAACTCTCAATGTTTCATGCGTACATTTGGTGAAAGAGCTCCAAGAACTCCAAAGGTTTTCAGGTGTACATTTGATTAAGGCGAAATCTAAAGATTTTCATGAGTACATTTAGTAAAAGAAAACTCTAAATGCGTACACTTGGTAAAGGAGAAATCTAATGGTTTTCAGAGGTACTTGTAGTAAATTAGACCTCTAATTGTTTTCATGCGTACATTTGGTAAAGGAGAACTATAAAGGCTTTCATGCGTATATTTGGTAAAGGAGAAATCTTAAGGTTTCCATGTGCACATGTAGTAAATTAGACCTCTAAAGGCATGCATGCGTACATTTGGTAAGGGGTAACTCTAAATGCTTTCATGCGTATATTTGGTAAAGGAGCAATTCGAAGATTCCCAGACATACATTTGGTTTCGGATGATGTTCTATTACACTATCACATGTGGACAATGTTTAGAAGACGATATAGAGCCATACGTTAAATCGTTAAAGCTAGAGTATCAGCATGTTTTTTTTTCAAATATGTAATGGTTTTGAAGAACATTTCGAACAGAGATGAAATATAAGGAAAATATGTTTTTTCATAGTGCCATAACTCTTACAGTACGGTAGGGTGAAGGTTACCTACATTAGACTGATTGTTGGTTTTGTGACCTTATAATAATGTTTAGCTCGAAATTGATACCTTAACATGACGGACGGACCGACAGAATGACTGATTACTTCCACGTTACAAGCAAAACGTTTGGGCATTGATAAATAACGTACTGGCTTTAAATAAATTTACACGCCTTTCATATGGGTCTAACTGATTCACGAAAGTCACTTGTATTGACATTTAAGTTCTGAAGTACACGTCCAACGATTTCGGCAATTAAAGTATACAAAGAAGAGACGACAAAAAAGACGAAGCCGAGATAACATCTACGCCATTAACATTGTTTGTATGTTCAGTCTATGTTTTCTACTGAATTGATTAGTCAAATAACTTAATAACACGCATCGTCAATTGCAACTAATGATGATGGCGGATTGTGTTCGAATTGTTTGTTAAAATTGATTAAATTCTTCGCTGGACGACACATTATTCTGTACAAATGTGTTTCTAACGGCATAAATAACCTATTATACTAAACAAAGTACAGTACTTAATTAACGACAATCGCCAATTTTCTATTGAGAGTTACTGTCACATTAAACAAAATACTGTTGGGATGGGCTATTGGCATTAAAACGTCAATGTCCTTTTTGCAAAACACATCGAAGGCAGATCGTAAACACATCCGAACGCATTATGTGAAGCAAACCATTGAGCAATAAATTTATGTACAACTAACAAAAAGTACAATAAAATAGCAACATCAAAGTAGATAATGGCACATCGGACAAGAAAGGCAGCACTCAATGCAGTGAAATACGAAAGTCACAAACAGAATACACACACACAAAGACCACATCAATACAAAAACAGAACGAGAAGACAAGACGTAGAAATTAAAAAGCCAACAAACTTTCATGGCGACAATGCATGATTTGCCATTTGTTTTTATTAATACTATTGTCCGCGCTTGTTGCATTTCAAAGGATCCCTATCAGTGATTTAAGTAGCTAGTCTAGTACATATGAGTATAAGGTTCAGCACGGATCGAGTGTCATATTTCGCCTTTGTTCATATACAGTAGATTTACTCATAGTTCAGTTTGTACTGTTTCTTTGTAAGAAAATTATAGAATTTCTGAGATTCTGAAGCTAACCGATTTTTGTGAGACATTATCGGAGGCGATTCATCACTGTCGGTGATATCTCTAGTTTTGTAACTATGTTAATGTGTGAAGGTGATTCATTACCAGATGTCGTTGCTGTCTGACTGAGGTTTATAGTTCGAAATTGGGCACTGGTGACATAAACCGTCTGCCAAAGCACGATCCAGATGTTAAATAAACATTGCAATGATAAAATCTGATAATTAAGTGTCCTTTATGGGAAAACAGTTGTCAAGTTCAATAATGTGCCGATCCTACACGGGCAGTTGAACTGGATTTGCCATTTTTTACCGGGACATAAATGCAGACTAATCTCTCCACAGTAAGTTTGATCAATTTTGACAAAAATCAACAAATATTCTCCCTATATTCGCACTGATCTTATACAACATGTTTTAAATGAAGTTGATTGCGGATGTATGAAGTAATTCAATCTATTCCTTGCGCATAAAAAAGAGTGTTTTGAGGTACATTTATATTTCTTTCCAAGGAAGAGGCCACTGCGCATCGTCTGTTCGCTGAATCTGGACAAATCAGATATAATTCGGAATTACGTGGAAAAAGTTTATCACAACTTAAAGGGAAATGGGAAACTGATGTGTTTGTTGAACAACAGCCACGCTACAATTAACTTACATATGTAAAACAATCCAGTCAATTGAACGTTCTCCTGAGACTTAGCAAATTTTCAAAACTGTCTAGACTCATCATTTTTAAAAACCTTAATTTGGCACTTTAGTAGCAAAAGCAACATAGAAAAAAAAGAAACCAAAGATATAGATCTCTAAGTCTTGTCCTTGATGATCATACAGACTCTTACGAAACACAACAAAAATGAAAACTCTTCACCTAAACAGACCCAGAACCAAAGCCATTGAATCATCCAACATCATACATAGTACGTATATCCCCAGCATACTTGAATCCACTTGTTACTGAACAGAACAGAACAGAACATACCTTTTATTAACCCAAATCGTAATTACGAGACATGAGTATACTGTACATAATGCATGTTACATATATTAATATAATATAATGCAGTCATGGTGAAGTAATGGCAATTAAAAAAATAGATGATACTAATGTTACTAAAAACGAAGAATTTCAGATAAGTAGCATAATACTAGTATATTCAAACCAATGCCTCTTATAGAGAAATGGGACCAAAAGCAATACCTCTAAAGTTAACTTAACATCCTAATCCACATAATCACACCATGTATAAAGAATACAAAATGCATTGCCATGTGCATTTTTTTCAATTCTACCTTCAATTGTGGCATTGACCTTTGAGATAGGCTCAAAGGATTGGCCGATGAAAACTCATTCTCTTAAAAATGGGATATCTTATGTGAAAAACTTCGGAGACAGGTTGAAATGTAAAGTTGGATTATATTATAGAATATTTATCTCTATATCTACATGTACACTGTATACATGTTAGGCTTGTAAGCTGAATCACTCCGATATACCAAATGATGAAAGCAGCAATGAATACCAGCAACAAAGTGAATAACCTCACAAATACCACACGACCAAGAAACAACAGTGTATAGTCTAACTTAAAACAATCCATGACAAAGTCGACACTTAATTAAGGGTGTTTATGCGGGTGATTTTTGTCCTAAAATTCTTTGAAGCTAGGGGTTTCCTTAAAGGTGACGCTGCTACACCTCGGTATGTGACGCTGTTGGCGAACCACTTGTCTTAATACGGTAAAATATAGGGGTCCCTGTGTGTTTCTATGTGTATATATGTTTGTGGTATAAGTTGACTCGACTATCTACTAATGTTGTACATATGATGGATAACATTCTAACATGAAGAAACAGTAAACACCGAATAATCACAATCAAACCAAAAAGATTGCGTCTGGTCGGATGAAACACTGCAAAGAATTGAAGCCGTCTGAAGAATATCGTACACTGGATGAAAGATTATTTGCTGAAACTAAATGCAGATAAAACAAAGATAATGCTGTTTGTACCAAAATGGAATGCCAATACAGCGGAGAATCTCACAGTGAAAGTTGACGACGCTTTAATCGCTGTAATGACGTTTCCACGCCTACCACTTCCATAGGTTCTGCAGCTGCCCAACTTTCAATCAAAGGTGACATCCTAACATCCTTACGCAAGCTACATATATAATATTAAGTTTCATTACAATATCTCTTTCATGAGAGTACACGCATTGAAAATATACACACTTATGGGGATGGCTTTGCATTTTTGGGTAGTGTTCATTGATCACCCCTCATAAATTTAATCTCGCGGATATTTGCTCTATGATCATATTGATTTCATAGAGTACTCATGGTTCTTATTTGACTCCACATGTTGAACATAAAAGTGTTTTAATTAGTACAAGTTAATAACTTTATTTTCCAACGCGCATGGAAATATCGGATTTAATATTACTACATCGGAATTTCTAGTTTACACTCACGTGTTGAACATTTCAATTTTATTATTGGTTAGTAACCATATCAGTGGGCCTTTATTGAACCTTCGCTGTCAAATTCCAAGTCTGTCTAATTTCCTGCTCTCTCATATAACACCAACTTTCATTGGATTAATTATAAAAGCACACCCTAAGGACATGTTTTACAAGCTTAACGCTTGCGTAAAATCCCATAAGATGTGGTAACTTAAATATATTACCAGACAATTTCTAGAGTTATCTGGATAATTTGCAGTTCATGTTTAGTTTGTGAATTTTCATGGGAAAACTTCTTGAAAGTTAGTTATAGAAAATTTTGTTAAACAAACTTGCATCAATCCTTAATTTCATTTGTACAAACATGAACCTGGTGCAAGTGCATATTGAAGCCATATCGGCTCTCAAAGTGAAGCTTCAGGTAATACTACATAGTACGTCACCTTTTTAAATCCTCATTTCCATTACTTATTTTGTACAATAAACAGTATTTTTGCACAAGTTTTCTAGTGAAGTTTGTATATGTGTATATCTGGGTAATGTCGAATTAGCCAAGCTATATATCTTGGTATGCACGTTTATGTACTTTAATCAATATATTTTGTATAGTAAATCCCCCGTTTAGCTCGATGTGTTCAATTTCACTTATACTAGTCAAACGAAGTAATGCATGTCTCAAACTTGCGTACGTCACTTGTTTTGTTTGGTTCCAGGTAGAATCATTGAAATGAATTTTGTCTGAAATTATTGTTATCAATGCTATATTATTACAATGACATTTACGTACCATGACGTTCAAATATGCATACTCTAATTTACAGATGTTTCATACAATTGTCACAGTGATCAAGTAATAAAATATTAAGATTTTTAACACGAACTCTTCGAACTTTTAGGTGAAAACAAAACACCACAAATAAGGGAGACAAATGTAGTTGACGTCTACATGGTAAAACGAAATTCAGATCGAAGATGGTCACAGAGCAATTGATTACTACTAGCAGCATCACAGGCACATGGTTTCACCGATTTAATAAACTTGGATGAAACAATTGTTTTCCATTTCTTACCACGATAAATAAGAAAGGGGAAAACTATTGTCTCCTGCAAGCTAATTGCAAGGTTAGTAAATCGACAAAACCGTGTGTCTGTGAGCAGCAATAGTTATTCGCTGTACTGGTGACTTAAAACAAAAAAAACGGTAAACATAAGTCTTTACTTAACATGTATTGACATCCAATATTCATGGTAATACTTTTAAAGCACTCTTATTGTATCGTACATCAAGTTCATTATATTTTTAAAATGCATGCAGCAGATTTTGGCGCTAACTACATTTTGTATCTCCACATATTTGTTTTAGAGCACAAATTCAAATACTTGCCCTCATTGTGCACTCAGGTATGATAATTTTAATCAATGACCTCATTTACTTTGCTATTCATTATATCCTTGAAAAGACTTGTATCATTCAAACATGAAATACATTATATATCGCATTTCACCTCAAACTTCAATTTGTCTTGGTCTTCTGCCTCAACTTTTGACCTTGACCTTAGAGATAGCTATCTAGGGGTCGTACGTAACCCTCCTCCTCATGGAGGTGAACATTTATGTCAAATATCAGTTTTAGCTGTAACACCGGTTAAAATGATAATACGAGAACATGGTACGACATACTTTATCATGATGACAAATGCATTCAACATTTAGAACAGTTTAGTTATTCAGTTTATTAAAGTTGAGAAAATTGCTATCAGTTTTAAACATTTCCCCGCTGGTATATTAAATGTATATTGTTCTGATCGTCTACAAGGATTGCGGTAGTTTCCAAGTTATCCACTTATATGAAATAATTATACAGACAAAATGCTGTAAAATAATTTAATTTCGATGGGACAAAATTTCGTGATTTTGGTAAAAAATACCATTTTGATTGGACGTTAATTCGTGGATTTTACATTTCAGGAAATAAATAAAAAAAATCAAAATCATTGTTCGATGGGATTTGATTTCGTGGATGAAAGTGAATCACGAAATCCATGGAATTTATTCACCCACGAAAATTTATGAGTTTACAATATCCTTTATAACTACTCAAACTATCTTGCGTAACAACAATATGTCACGTTAAATCACAATTAGCTTGGTAATCAATGCAGTAATACATGTTCCAAAATGGCAAACACAATTGATGGGTTGATCATATATAATAAACTATCATCCGCCTGCAGTAATTAGGCATATAACGGCAATACATACATAGTAAGCTCTTCTTCCAAATAAGGAACAAGTATTAATGGATATACCAGTCAATTTACCACGTTTTAGTGTTCGTATGCGTCATATGTTGATAACTAAGCATTTGAAAGACAACCCGAGATTTATTCCCCGGATGGAAGGTGCCAAACTGATGTTTGGCCAGAGTAACAAACATATTGCATATTAGTGCAAATTTTCCAAAGGTGAGTTGTTTCATTATTTACCGAATAATCCTGTCAGATATCTCGAAGTTAGCTTTAATATAAGTGAGACGTTCGTTCAGTTATACCAAACGTTGTTTCTATAGTTCATCTTTTCGACCATAGACGTACACAAGTTAGTGAACAATTCTGTATGGTAGAGACATTTGGACCGTCATTTGAACATACACATCATCTATCGCATAATTACGTTAAAGTGACTTGCAATACTTGCAATAAGGCTTGCAATAATTAAATTTGATCTTGGTAAAAGCACCCAAAACTAGCACGTAACATATCCGAACAGACTAATAAAACAGTGGAAGCATCGGAGAGCGCATGGTCCATGGAAGAAATAGAAAATACAGTGCGAAAACAATGACGCCCATCCGCGATGCATTGACGTTGTTCGACCATTCCGTATAAAAAGGGAATTAGCTAATCGTTATGACCGATGTGTTGGTATTTGATAGCGTCATATAAAACAAGAAATCAATTTTAAAAAATTCTAACGATCAGGTTGTTTAACATACGCGGGGCATAAATATAACTGCTAAATGAAGGACGGATTTTAATCTAGTAAATTATCTAAAATAGTTATAGGTGTATATGGATTAAACATATACAAACTCCCGTGATAGAATATTCATTTTGGTTCATAAGTAAATACACTTTTATCAAAAAGAGGTAGGTCATTTTTGTCCTAGTTTAGGCTGAACAAATTATAAAGTTCAAAAGGAACATCAAACTAGTAATTATAACAGACGAATGAAAATTGCTTGTAACTCTTGTACAATTGCGCCTTGTTCGTGACTCACAAGACGATAAAATACAATTAGGCCCGACAACTGTCCTTCAGGCGACCATTCCTCAGTAAATAAATTGTATTATCTTTTTTATAAAGATATAAAAGTACAATAATCAATGATCATAAGTACGAGACGCAGTGTAAATATTTATATTGTAAAAGGGAATAAAGACTATGTCGATAAAAAACACGTTTTGTTACAATGTTTTAGATTTTTAATCACAAAACTGTGTTTTACGAATACATAAATGTTTATTACAACTTGCATTATCAAAGTTGCAATTTTATCGTCTGTTAATTAGGTTTCTGCCTTTGTCGGCATATTTATACTACTACGCCATAGAACAACGTTAAATATATATTTTATTGAGTAAGTCACGCAATAGATTTATGGTGTTTAAAAAGTAATTAACCGACACTATGCGATTATTTTTCTTCTAGATGAATAAGTCCAGTTTCGTATAAACTCGTAAATGTATTACGTCGGTCATGCCAAATAAATTCGATTTTAAGAAAGATATTTACAAACTTGAGTTCAGTCCCTCTAAGTGTACAAAGAAAGTCATTACGTAATGATGTGGCTGTTTATACCATCTATTTGTAAATTGTTGAGAAACGATTTTACAATTTGATACATTTTTGATATCCGTTTAGTTTCAAATGTTTACATGCCTGTACTCTGTAACTAAGGGGTCATTTTGTACATCATTAGGTAAAAACAGATTATTGTAAAACATGTCTTCTTTGCTATACATATACGTCTCTCTTTATATAGACAGAGCCAGTGAAAAATCTATATACAGATTGATACAGTGATGAGAATAAAGTGTGTAACAAGGAAGTAATTGTACCAGACGGGTACTATTACAACGATAATGCGAATTACAAACGCCATGACCATAGAGCAAGTTCTGCAGGATACATGTAGTCAATTAGCGATCAGGTTGGACCCAATCAACATTTAAAAAGTAGTTAAAAGCAATAAGGCAGTATATTGATTTTCAAAGGTCACTGAATTATACCTTTATAATAGCGAACATCATACTACGTGTTCTTCGGTAGACGTGGAAGTTTTAGATTTCATTAATATCCATGCGATACGTGTCAAAAATATGAAGTAACGTGACTAAGAGAATATACTTCAGTACAGTGTACAGTAATGCAGGAATAGACAGTCGAACTGTGACATTCATTACATTTGTTTATTATTCAACAAGGACTGTACATTGTAGTTAACCCGAACGACTATTCATCGGAGACCATTCCACTGTTACAAAATTGAATTAACGTTTTATATTCGGGACAAAGTATTATATTTATTCGCGAATAAAATGGTCACATTCAAATGGACAAATTACACTTAACGTGTAAATTTAGATCTAAACGATGTCAAATTGCTGAAATGAGCGTTTTATGAGACACATAATGTTAGACTCGACGGTCATTTATATAAAGGAATTAAGAAACTTGCCAGAATAAATTAATTAAATGTACATGTACGGATGTCCACGTTGTATGGTTTTATACGTTGAATGTTTCCCATTTCACGTATTCATGATAATAAAATCATATTCACAGAAGATTCAGATAGGTGGTTTGTCGTGAACAGATCTAGGATATCAATACAGAAATGTGGTTTCAATCTATTCATCAAATGATGTCGGTCAAAATACACACTATACCATTCAACAAGTAGATTTTAATATGCCTGTCTACATTTAAACATTATTAAGACAGGCTTTCCGGAGAGAAAGCTTATTTATATAACGAACGTGGATACTGTAAGCAATGTTTCCTTAGATGTCTATGGTAAGGCATTAATTTTTTGAGTATGTTGCCAGCTATAATATCATACTTCATAACGAAGATCGGTCCAAGCAGCGTCATGTCACATTGATGCTACAAACACCCGGGTACTAACTATTGCATCAAACAATATCAGTACTTTGTTACAATTCAACATGTCAATTTTAATTTGCTTTTGTTCAACCATGAATGAAGGAATGGATTTTATCACTTTAATCACGGTGTGGAAGTGTTATAAAGCCCATTACATAAAAACGATATTACACTCCTCAATAATATCATAACTATGTAAATGAGGTGGGCTAATTACTATTTTTATGTATTCATACGCGCTGTAAAAAAATAAACAAATATGGCCGACCATTGAATTGATTGAATTAAATGTAATTGAATTACAGTCACTGTGTTGCACTATGTTTAGATGCTCATTTACTCTTAACCGCTTTTTCACCTCAATTTTATTCTCTCTTAAGGGGAAGCAGGAAACTAGTTTATGATTTTTTAAAATTTAAATGGCTCATTTTGTTTATGTGATAAAAAGAATCTAACACTCATGTCTTTCCGTATTAAATTTGTTAAACTCGTTTGATAAAAGTAATAAAATACTCGGCAGAGCTTCGTATTCTATCACTTTTATCCAAGTCGTTTAATAAATTTAATATGAAAAGTCACTCAGGTAAGATCCTCAATGAAGTACACGGGCGTATAACTAATGACGAGTGAAGAAGTTGTGGCTGTTTTGAAATGAATTAACCAGTCAGTGAAAATTAATTCATAAACGCAGAAGATGTCGTTGAAAAGGAGCATACAATGTAATTTATTGCATGGCTAACTTTGTATTGACTTCTTGCAATATATTAGAAGTATGAAACAATCACAGGCTGAGAGTAAGGCGATGCTTGCACCAACTGCATTATTCAGTTTAGACAAAAAATAATTATATACTAGTAATACCTGGTACATGTATGATATGTATATGTTGTTTAATAGGGCAACAGAAAATCGGTCTATTTAAAGCAACACCATCGGTTAGTATACTGTTATTTTTATCAATGATCAAGCCGAGAATGAGTAATTACCCACGACACTTAATGTCTGAGATAACAATTTTGCCCGAAAGTGGCCAAACTGTTAGAAACCGAGAAAACTATTACATGTACAGCAAACATTCGTATTTGATAAACAGTCACTCCATCGTGCATTGGAATTCAGAATGCTTGTTATCGACTAAAACAATTCACTAACACTAGGCTGTCGACAATAATTCGCTGACTTAGAATGAGAATGTCGTATCTACAAAATCAATATTTTGAGAAAACCTGTCTGACACTTACTCTTTACTTATACTCAGGGTTGTAAGAACCAAAAAAATGGTCATTTTGTTCACAAGGTGTATAAAGCACCAAACTTTCACAAAATAGCAATTAATATATTGGCTTCCAGAAAAGTGAAAGAGACAACCTGTTCAGCCCCTTTTTTTGCATATATGAGGCCCCAAATAGGGTCCATCAAGTTAAATTTATTTGCACCCTAAAAATATGAAAAAACTCAAATTTTTTAAACATTATTGAAACTCACCAAAATTTGAATTTGGAATGTCGAAATGAAGAACATATCTGATATATTATATTATAAATTCCACTTGTTTACATAATTTTTTATACAAATATGAGGCCCGAAAGTGGTATTTGTGAAAACTTTCATAGAACAAAAACATATTTGTATACTTAATTTCAGTATTCTGGATAGTTGAACAAGACAACGATAAAATGCAGCCCAGTTGACCAAGTGGTGCTTGTAATATAATTTAATTCACTTAAAATACAATTTATTTATTGATTGAGGCCCTTAAAAGGACATTTGCAATCATGAAAAAAGTTGATGAATTTAAGATGTTCACGATTTAATCTGTAAGACACATAATTGTCTCTAAAATGTGGAACAAGTGATTTGTAAAAATGATTTATATTTGGTTGTATGTGAAAATTTACCGTATTGATACATAAATAATAGTTCCAATGTGAAAATGAGGCCCCATTAGGGGTACAAACTAACCATAAGACTTGATATTCGACACAATAGAAAAAAATAGTACATTAATTTAATACTTACACACAAGGCATATTTTAAACCAATGATAAATAATAATAAAATAACATAAATAATTAATATTTGACGACATTTTGTGAATTGAGGCCATATAAAGGGTAAACTATATTCTGAAAAAAATGGATTAAATTCATATGTAGAGAAACGATATTAAAATATTTATATTTACTTATAGATTTAATCAAAATGTCCGTAATAGAAATATATATACTGTGTTAAATGTTGGTATTGGAACTATACCACATTTTAAAAAGTAAATGTGGATATGAGGCCCCGCATGTGGTTCAAACTTTACTTGATGTCCATTGTGGGGTAAATAGCAAATAATTCATCAAAAGAATTTGTTTTCATTATTGCATACACTATACATAATATTTGATTCTTCAACATGTCACAAGTATGTTAACACCAAATATTCATTGCACAAATCGATGATATAAAACGTAATATTGTGTTGTACTGTACAACGCATTTGAATGTTTATTAATATTAGATTGTTTTCTATTTCAATATTTGCCGTTATGTAGTTACATTTTGTAATAGATGTTCAAAACATTATTCTTCCTATGATTATAGTTTTGTATGAATGTACATCTAGATGAAGTTGTTTACTGGAGGTTGGCACACTGCAAGGATTGTTTGTATAATTACAGCTTAGAATGACCCTACTTGAAAGATTGTCCATGGGCCATGTATTCGCAGTGCATGCAGGATACAGTATTTACCCCATGGCCACAAATTACTGAATATTTGTCATGTGCTCCGGTACCACAAACTACAAATTAACTTCTACATTAGCATTGTACCAATTTATGCATGTATTTGACCGTACTTGTCATACCATGTATCCAGAATAGCTGTACCTTAGGCTCTAATAGTTACTCATAGAGCTAGGACTGTTTAAGAATTGTCAACCGGAACTATGTAGCTAGTAAAGCTTGAAGTCTGTGCCAAGGAGTGATAGGTCCCCCATTGAACCAAGAGTTACTGTGACTATGGAAGCCTCAAGAAGCCTGCATGTGTCTAGAATAGTTAAAAGCTAAGATATCGTTCGAGGGCCGCTTTCAGCAGTTAAGCCATGGAGCCACGCTTTAATGGGCGTTTTAACTTCCCCTGATCATAAGCCTTGGGAATCATACGTCCAAGTCTCCATGAAGAGACCAAGTCACTGCTGCTTGTTTGTTTCTATCATTGAGACCCACTGTCCTCTCAAGTATCAATTCACACAGTGGTATCCATAAGAAATTTTTGAATAAGGTGGTGGTGAGTACTTCAAGGGACAAAGTATTCTAGAAGCTTCTACTGTCTGCTTTGCTCTCTAGCAGTTCAGAGGTGGTCGAAGATGATAGAAGTAAGTGACCCTGAAATTACCGCATTAGGTCATGGACTACCCATATGGTCTTGAATAGTTGTACCAATGTACATAATTGTTGACGGTGAGTATTTTATTGTGCATGTAACATTAAATTACGTCATAGGACTTACCTCAGTTTACCACATCAGGTCTGAACTGCCTGCAATGAGTTACATATAACGTCTGGAATAGACGTAATGGGTATTACGGGTACACACTACGTCTAGGTATGACTCTTCTTTGGCTGATGACATTGCTCTACTAGCACAGCGCTACCAAGACATTCAAGCCAAGTCAGAGAAAATCGCATCACATGGTCTGAAGATTGGGCTCAACATCAATACCCCGAAGACTCAAGTTACAGAAACCAATGCATGAACGGAACACCCAGTCACCGTCACAGACAACAGTGCAATTGAAGAGGTAAAGAGGTTTATATACCTGAGCAGCAAAGAGACATATGATTGCAACTCTGAAAAAGATGTCAACAGGCGGATATCAAAAGCCAGAGGTACAGTTGCTGTCTTACAGATAATCCGGAATCTTCCCAATTCAAGACATCGACAAAGTTGATCTTAAAGACCAATATACTGGCTATTCTGTTGTATGGCTCAGAGTCATGGGAGGTCAAGCAGTCCATCAGCAGTATGTTTGGTGTCTTCCTAAAAGACAAAATATGTCATTGACGTATTCGACTAGGGATCATCTGGCCAAACAGCATCTACAATGCAAATCTTCACCGTATCACCACCACCACACCACTTTCAGTACAGATCCAGCGTAGAAGATTGCGTTGTATTTGATCCAGCGTAGAAGATTGCGTTGTATTTGACCCAGCGTAGAAGATTGCGTTGTATTTGACACGTCCTCAGATGGAAGACGTAGCCATCCCAAAAGTGGCCATGAGGTGGACACCAGTTCCAAGAAGGAAAAGGGGGAGACCAAAATAAACATGGAGAATATCTGTAGATAGATAGATGGAGTCTGAAGGGTGGAGCTGGGGCAAACATGGGCAAGTAGACTAAAGGGACTGACTACATTAGTGATATCTGGTGTAGGCATTATGCACACAACCGTGTGAAGAGGATTAAGTATGTAATAGTGGCTGTATTTGGTGGTGTTAACTGTGTCGAAATACATTGGATTACTTTGCTCGACAGACTGTTTAGGACCTCAAATGACCAGTGTCGACACCATCCGAAGTGAATGGGATCGTAAAGGTGTTGAATATATTAATTTGTCTCATACACATTTTAACAATAAATTAAAACTAAGACCAATCTGAAATAATGTGTCAGAGTAATTGTGTACATCAGTCTAGAATAGTGGCTTGGTTTGAGGCTACAACCCATAGTTCAGCCGTTCAACCACCCTTAGACATTTTCTAAACTTTCCCTGGTCTTTGGGTTACCTGCATTCGAATCACCCTGCGACCATGTCTCTCCTGTGCGTGTGACAGCCAACATCGATTTGCAATGCCCAGGAATAGACACTACCCTCACAGGTACCAATTGAAAACTTGGTTGAGTGTAGCATGTGGGTATGTCTTGCTCATAGAATTTAACCAGTGGTCCAGATGAGGGTTGAACCCGGGATCTCTCGATCCTGAAACGCGCGCCCCACCTCTATGCCACCGCAACCTATCGACCATAGTTTGATCACTGTATGGTCTTGCAGTCTTTCATTGACTTACCATGACCATGGTGAGGGCCAACCCCGAGCTAATTCAGGATAAGTACATAAATAAAACGAAATGAATCCCTTATTACGGGCCTCAAGAAATTATTAAAACACCCGATTTAAACATTCTATGTGTCTAAAATTAATGTTCTGAAAGTATTGATTATAGAAAATAAATATAAAGAAATCATTACAATATGTTAGGTCTTGAAAACATTTGTAGGCCTACTCAATAACAAAACATGCAAACACTAGTAATGAGAACCATTTTCACATGTGAATTTAACTGATAATGAACTCAAGTTCTGTTCGGTTTACGACACCAGCTGGGCCTCATTGTCATGTTTTATTATTACTTAAGATCGTAAAGTATGATAATAACTACTTAAACATAATGTTAAACACAGTTTTGGATTATTTGCGTAACAATTGAGAAACTATTAATGTGTATATTATATACAGATGAATTTGTGAATTAAGTACCCTTTTGGGGCCTCATTTGCGCACAACACGGGGCCTCAAAATACATATTTTATTAGAATTGATACTGGTGGTCGTCTTTAAGTGCAACTATATTGTGTTTGGTGATTTATATACATCATGTGAACATCCATGCTCTAATTTTATTTTTTACCAAAATTCGGGCCTCAATTTTTGTTAAAGTCACTAATGGGGCCTCTTTTCCAAGTTTTATTATTACAAAAAGCATCCAATTTCAAACATTCACATTTATCACAGTATATACTATGGCTAAATGCGGTTTGATTTACAATCTGGCAAATTATCATGTATTTATACTGACGGGGCCTCATTTGTACAGGAGACAGGGCCTCTCATGAATGTCTCTTTGGATTTTTTTCGTCAGACTGACTTATAGAGCAACTGTGCCAAGTTTGGTGCTTTATACACCTTGTGAACATTCATGGCTCTTACAACCCTGAGTATTATGGTAAAACAAGCTTTTTTAACTTCAGTTTGGTCAATATCATAAATTCCTATTTTCATGAAAATAGGCTCATAAGAAGCGCCTTTTGATGTAGATTTCTAATTTTATTTAGTCGTTTAAGGTCGTAAGTGGCACTAACAACCTTCTCATTCTAAGTCAGCTAATTATTGAAATGATTTGGTAAATTTGAAATATTGTTATCTTGTCGGCAATGATTCATAATCAAGTATTTGAAGACTGAAAAAAGATTCATATTCGTTATCACAAATACCCACAGTGAATTTGCTTAGTAGCTTTATTTATATTTCCGTTAACACAACCTTCAGCTTTAAACGTTAGAATATCTTATTGATATTATTATGTTTCTTTTTATTTGTTTTTCAGAACATAATTTAATGAAGCATAAGAAGACAAAACAAATAATTCAATCGGATTACACATATTAAAATGAACGTGTGAATTCACGAACGTTTTGATACTCCATGGTATATATGCTGCGTTGGTCCTAGCGGGGCACCGTTACAATGTAGGAGTAAGTATTCCTTTGATTAATTTGAATTGTAGAACAAAACTTCGACAACATGTAAAATATAATTTATTTACGTTTGGTAAATGCTGTTTATTTGTCAGTTGAATAATTCATTTGTCAATTATAAATTCCACTTATTATTGTACTGCCTGTACATTGTATTGAAATGTTATTGATTCCACTTCACAACACAACCCTTCACATACCAATGGTACGATGCCCTGAATATAACACACTGCTTGCACGACGGCGATATCACACCATGCTGTACAATGTCCCAGTAAAGGCATACAGCAACTTGGAACAAACAGTAGACTACTGTAAGATTATTTAATTTCGATGGGACGAAATTTCGTGGTTTTGGTAAAAAATACCATTTCGATGAGACGCAAAAGGATTTTGATTTCATGTTATAAATACAAGGGTCAAAATTATTGTTCGATGGGATTTAACCCACGAAATCCACGAAAGTAAACCCCCACAAAATAATGAGTTTACAATATAACATAACTTGTGCTATGGTTTGGTCAATGACCAACTGTTCGTACAATATGGTGACAACGTTCGTCCTCAACGAGAGATTGGACATCATGAAGACAGAGCATACATTCATTGTATGTTGTCTCAAGTATGTACTTACCATCGCTCTTTTTAATCACTTATTCTATTCTGTTCCAGTAATCTAAATCGCTTGATTAGTTCAAGCCAAATATTTGTCATTAACAAGGACGAAGTTACCTAGTTGACAGTTATTAGATTACATTTTTCCAGAATATTCACAGCTTATGCCAAATAGTTGTAGTAAAACACTGGGTTAACAATACACCAATTACAAATTAGAGGATGTTAGTTACATATTATACTGATAGAAATTTGCTTATGTCAGTCTCATGAACACCAATAACAAGGGAATAGAAATGTTGTAATGCAGTATTTCGCTGACTTAGAATGAGAAGGCCTATTTCACGTATCAGCAACAAGAAAGCGTTGGTAAATTATTCATTGGCATTTTTGTGAAAATATAAGTATAGATGTCGTATGAAGGGTTCTAAGAGTTCTGCTTTATGTAATGGGGAATTGGCAACCCATCTGGAAAATCGCCCAACATTGTCGAAACCTACAATATTCCATTTATTTAATGATTGCAAAGCTGAGAATTTTGGAACAGCCTTCCCGATTAATTTCGTTTATGCAGTAAGTAAACAGACCGTAAACTGTTGTTTCAACGTGCTTTTTGTTTGCATGAAATGCGATCCCGTTCGGTGACACTGTTTAAACGTACTGCATACCAGTTTGGTGTAAACCTAAATTCCATGGAGACCTCTCATGTAGTAATCATTGGCGCTTCAATAGCGAACGTTTCTACTTGGGTAGACATGTGTCATTGTTTGCACTAATCCTACGCGGCATAGCGTTTTAAATAACTGACAAGTTACCTCCAACAAAAATGAGTTTTAGTTACTGGATCTTCCATACATGTTCTGAACTACTGTTGCCAATTTCGAAAAATCATTTGCAATTATTTAATGATATGGTTATAACATAAACATCGGAAACTGTATTACGTGGAAATCAGAAGCAGAACTCCTCGAACCCTATATACGACAAATATTACTTATATTACAAATGCCAATTAATATTTTACCAACACTTTCTTGGGAGCCTTTTCGTGAAATAGACATTATGCCTTAAAATGTAAACAAAACCGGGAATATCGTTACGTGATGCATATCTGGAAGACAATGTCATAAGTCATGTTTGTTTTATCCTGCTCCACCGAGGCATAAAGCAGAACATTTAGTGTTCCGTAACCCAATCATTATTCAGTTTCCGTTCATCTGTCATAGATGGAAGTGTATCACTCAAAAAGTATAGTAAGATCAATGGTCCATAACTTTAAGATGCAATTTGTTTGTATAAACATTACTTGACAATGAACAAGAGCACCGCCTACAAATGCTGGACGCTCGACTTTCTCGTGCCTGATAGTACCTTAGTGCTCATCTGCGAGTAAAAACTCTAAGAATAACAAGGGCAAATAACTAAACATATTGGTCATATGGTAATATAATAATAATAATATAATCAGCCTTGTTATGATGGACTCCTCTTGTGATGATCAGAAAAGGAGAATATTTCTGATTCCACAAGTGTGTTGACTTTCAAGATCAAAGGTTTGATAGTGTTTGAGAAATTCAGTTATGTGTAAAGTTGCCACTATTTCTATAAACGAAGTACAAAGCGCAGATAATTTAATAAATATAGGTAACATTGTTACCAGCTTTGTCAGTATAGTAGAGCAGCAAAATGGGCAAAACTGAAAAAAGTTTGCAAAATATAGTAACAGGCTGTGTCACATACCAAAATGTTCCAGAGACATTGAGTATTACTGTACTATGGGTAAAAGGTGCCGGCCCTTGGTGGAAAGTTTGAAAATTTCAAGGTCAAGGTCAAATGGACTTTACAATAAGGAAGCATGCCTAAGTTTACTTAAACTTTACTAATACTCTACACTTGCATATAATAGTAAAATGGTTACTTGAATTTGATGCATTATGACTGAATGCCAAATTTCAATTCCAATTGTAAGTCCAAAAATGTCAAGGTCAAGGTCATTTCAAGATCAATTTGTCAAAAAAGTACCCAAAAATGGGTGTGTACTAGGAATCGAATGTCATAAAATATACAAATGATGCTAAAACACATGAATTTGTGAATATGAGTTAACACTAGATCAAGCTCAAAAGAAATATACCGATTCAGAAGAATATTTTTGAATTTTATGACGTTTCTTTAGCGTAATAGAAATTACCCCACCCACTTTAAAAACATTTATTGTATTTATTTAATTCCTAATCCCCTGTAGTACTTGAAATATTAGTATTAAAGTGCAAAACTGTTTGATTGAATTAAAAGTTCTAATACTGCCAATACTAAGTGGCATTTATTCAGGTCATCATGATTGAAGGTCAAGGTCATTTCAAGGTCAAATTGATAAAAAAGTACCAAAATGGGTGTTTACTTGGTATTGGATGTCATAAATTGTACAATTGTTGACTAAACACATGTATTTGTACAACACTAGATAAAGTACATTAGAAATATATCAGTTTCAAAGAATATTTAGAGTTTGAATTAATGTTTAAGTGTAATATAAATTACCCCACCCACTTTAAAAGTATTAATTGCAGTCATTTTATTTCTAATTCCATGTAGTACTTTAATTATAAGTATTAAAGTGGCAAAACTGTTTTATTGAATATACAATTTAAATACTGTCTCAATGCTAGGGTCATTTATTCAGGTCACCATAATTGAAGGTCAAGGTCATGTCAAGGTCAAATAAGTTCAAAAATGGGTGTTTACTAGGTATTGGATGTCATAAACTGTACAAATGTTGACTTAAAACATGTATTTGTACATAAGTCAACACTAGATGAAGCTCATTAGAAATATATCAGTTTCAAAGAATATTTAGAGTTTAAATTAATGTTTTAGTGTAATAAAAATTACCCCACCCACTTTAAAAATATTAATTGCAGTCATTTTATTTCTTATTCCATGTAGTATTGTCGATTCAAAGATGTCTGTCAAAACCGCCATCAGGTTCCATTTCTGAATAGTTAATTTCAGCAAGTATAACCACTACGCTATAAGACCATCAGCTTTGTATTCATTTAAGTGTATTATTGGCGGTAGAATTTAATCCTGACAGGCCTTTAATAATCGACCGGAGGGAATGTTTGTTTACGCGGTTGTGACAGAGATCTTTGAATCAACTTTACTTTAATTATAAGTATTAAAGTGGCAAAACTGTTTTATTGAATATACAATTCTAATATTGCCAATGGTATGGTCATTTATTCCGGTCATCATGGTTAAACCTCAAGGTCATGTGAAGGTCAAATTGTCCAAAAATGCAAATATTTGGCAAAATCGAGATAAAAAACCTTATCAATTGTAGAAATGTCATTTGAATATTGTTTATACCATCTTAAATTTTCTGCAATTCATCGTTGTTCCTCCCTGTGCACTTTCCAAAAATTACCACATATTAACCTAAATCCATTGAATATCTTTTATATTCGGTATTCAAAGTTTAAAACTTGATACTGGTGCAGTCCAATAGGTAGTTCTAACTTCGACTACCGATAATAATAATTATTATTGCTTTCAGCTAGGGCAAAGATGGTCATTTCAAGGTCGTAATAGTCAAATTGCGTAAAATCGCAGAAACCATTTATACGCAAGTCAAATAATTAATCGCAATAATTGTTTCTTGCCATTTTTTTTGTAAATGGCGATTTACTAAAAGATGTAAATTTAAATGAATAAGACCACGCCCTTAATTTTAGCTATTACATGTAGTATGTAACGGCGATATGATTATCCCTCATTAATCTCAAAGTAAATAGGATCATTAACTCGAATAATACTGGAAGAAGAACTTATATACAATAGATAATGCATTCCAACAAACAATACATTTGCGAACACCAAATATCTTTCAATCGTTTCCTTAATTTGTGCGTTATTTCAATCACTCGAGAAATCAACATTCGAACCATACCATGTAGAATCATAGTTATTACGATCATCTGGTCTACCCAAGCGATAAGTTACATTGATATAAGCGTTCAGCCAATCAACATTAGCAACCTTTAACCTTACAGTCATTAGTTTCATAATACGTAGTTCAGTTGCTAACCTAGAAGGAATGTGGCGAAACGACGTGAGGTTGCGTGTTACAGGCCACGAATATTGCAATATATCGGCACCTTTTCTGTGCTGGCACTGGATTTTCTATGTGTTAAAATATAGGAAATATCTGGCACCTCAGATGAAAAGGCATTAAACCAATCTGACCTCTAAATGCTGTTTATATTGTTACTTTCACCAAATTACGTTAAAAACAGACTACTTTCAGTTTCGTTGTGCCATCGGCACCCTCTCTGTGCGTTGAAGATGACTGGCACGGGAACCCTGTCTGTGCTCATTATAATCAAAGCACGGAGAGGGTGCTAGAACAGAGAGGGTAATTTGATGAAAGTAACCATATAAAAAAGCATTTAGATGCCAGGTTGATTCAATGCCTTTCCATCTGAGGGGCAAGATATTACCTATGTTGATGAAAAATCGCATTTAAGTGTCAAAAACAGGACTCGGTATTCAGGGTCAACATTCCATCTTAGTATGAACTTGTACTGACTGATTTAACAAATGGGAAAAAACATGGAGACAGTGGTGAATCGTTGCGTTGTTCCGTCTGTTAATGTGTTTTAAGCACAACTCTGTATTTTTGGCAAAAACAATGCTTTTCTTACCTCTCCTGTTGACCGGTGTCCTCAAAAACATTGTTTTGCACAGAGAAAGTCAAGTGCCAGCGCAGAGAGGGTGCCTATACAGCCTTTTGCACCGAGAGCATGTGCCGATACGGGTATACACCGCGTTTCAGAGAAAGTCAAAAGTGATATGTTAATTGTTACTATGATTTTACACAATTTGACTATTCTTACATTGAAATGACCTTTATCTTTGCCCCAGCTGAAAGTTATAATAATAATTATTATCAGTCTTCAAAGTTTGAACTTCCTATTGGACTGCATCAGCATGAAGTTTTAAACTTTGAATACTGATAATAAAAGATATTCAGTAGATTTAGGATAATAACATTTTGTATCTCAATTATGCCAAATATGACCTTGACATGACATGACCTTGACCTTCAATCATGGTGACCTGAATAAGTGACCCTACAAGTGGCAGTATTTGAATTGTGTATCCAATAAAACAGTTTCGCACCTTTAGTTCTTAAATTTTAAGTACTACATGGATTTAGAAATAAAATGACTGCAATTAATATTTTAAAAGTGGGTGGGGTATTTTTATTACACTAAAACATTAATTCAAACTCTAAATATTCTTCTAAACTTCCTCTAATTCTAATAAACTTTATCTTTTGTTGACTCTCATGTACAAATATATGTGTTTAGTCAACAATTGTACCATTTATGACATCCAATAACTAGTAATCACCCATTTTTGAACTTTTTTGACAATTTGACCTCGACTTGACCTTAACCTTCAATCATGGTGACCTGAATAAATGACCCTAGCATTGACAGTATTTGAATTGTATATTCAATAAAACAGTTTTGCCACTTTAATACTTATAATTAAAGTACTACATGGAATAAGTAATAAAATGAATGCAATTAATATTTTTAAAGTGGGTGGGGTAATTTATATTACACTTAAACATTAATTCAAACTCTAAATATTCTTCTAAACTAATGTATATCTAATGTACTTTATCTAGTGTTGACTATCATGTACAAATACATATGTTTAGTCAACAATTGTACAATTTATGACATCCAACACCAAGCAAACACCCATTTTTGTACTTTTTTATCATTTTGACCTTGAAATGACCTTGACCTTCAATCATGATGACCTGGATAAATGCCCCTTAGTATTGGCAGTATAAGAACTTTATATTCAATCAAACAATTTTGCACTTTGATACTAATATTTCAAGTACTACAGGGGATTAGGAATTAAATAAATGCAATAAATGTTTTAAAAGTGGGTGGGGTAATTTCTATTACGCTAAAGAAACGTCTTCAAATTCAAAAATATTCTTCTGAATCGGTATATTTCTTTTGAGCTTGATCTAGTGTTAACACCCATGCACAAATTCATGTGTTTTAGCACCATTTGTACATTTTATGACATTTGATTCCTAGTACACACCCATTTTTGGATACTTTTTTGGCAAATTGACCTTGAAATGACCTTGACCTTGACATTTTTTAACTTAAACTTGGAATTGAAATTTGGCATTCAGTCATAATGCATCAAATTCAAGTAACCATTTTACTAATCTATGTAAGTGTAGAGTATTAGTAAAGTTTAAGTAAACTTAGGCAAGCTTCCTAATTGTAAAGTCCATTTGACCTTGACCTTGAAATTTTCAAACTTTCCACCAAGGTGTGTCGCTTGTAAACAATGTACAACAATAACATGTACTTCGTCAGATTCACAGACCGGCCTCGTGCGTGTTATATTAAGTAGGTTGCAAATACATAAATATACCGTTAGGCGTATCACATGACCGTAAAAATGGCTGTTGCAAGTAGGAAGTCTTCTAACTTGATATTTCATACAAAACTACAAATATGTTACATAGAACTTATGAACAAAGATTTTTAACTAAATTCTGATGTTGCTGAAATTTCAGTGTGTATTAGGTAGATATATTTCATTTATTCGTGCAAAATGTCATACATGTAGGTTTCGTAATTACAGAGAAATGTTTAAAAAACACGATTTTTTTCTATCGCAAACTAGCTATACAGCTTATTTTATTTCACTAATAAAACAGAGAACATAAGACAACATACAAATGCTACAGTGTTATCCTTAGTTGAGTGAGATATCAATGATAAAATAATACTAATATATGTATTTTGCACCCAGTTACTAGAGCACAAACAACCAACGTTAATAAACTGTCAACCTGTTCCAGATCTACTTGAATCTGCTTAAATATCGATGTGAACTCTCATCATAATATCATTGATACATGGAGAATGTTCATCAAACACAAGCCAATCACATTGACGCATATTTCAAAGAAGTGAAATCAAGGTTAAATGGAATATAGTTCCGGTCTTTTATTGAGTATGAATATGGATATTCAATTAAATACGATATAAAAGTATAATTCAATATAAGAATACGAATCTCCATTCCAAGAAGCAGCATCCAACATTCCGAGTCATATAAAACACCAGGGTATGAATAATAGAATATTATAGCATGTATAACAGTATGATTAATGATAGCAAATAACTTGATGTTGGTTTTAATATGTTATAGATACGAACACATAAGGTTAGATTATCAGATACAGGAGTTCGTATCAACTTTCTACATAAGCTCACAGCAACAATATTCTATTTCATGACAAGGTTCAAAATGCTTGATTCAATATTTGGATACTGGTATCTGTTTGTTGTTTTTGTTGTACAATCTTCAAAAATTTGCGACATTGACCGGCCGAATTTGTTTATTAACGCTTATAATCATCAACAAAGTTGGAGTATGGTAATACTATGTATTATGTACACTGAGCGGGTTCTTCATGATATAAACGACAGGTCACATGAACAGCACATCAAAATCTTATGAGTAAATGCAGTAATGCTGAGACAGAGAGAGAAATGTGAGCAGGCTGCAACAAACTTACCGAGTCTAAACTACTTCATCCGTAATCTCATCATTTACTCCAATTAGCATACAGTATGTCAATTTACATACAAATTAAGTTGACTTATACCTTAAACAACACAGACATACACTGCAATCACACACAATGCGGGTTGTTTTAATTTACCAGAAAGTGGGAACAAGAGACACATGAAATTGTGATGTTAATAAAAACAGAGCTGCCCGCATAATCATGTAGGTATGTGATATAAAATCAGGTCTCGGTGAAACACATACATTTACACTCAAAATGAAGACAGAATCTACTAGCAATTCGTAAATAGAAAAATTATCGTTTTGTGAATAAATTAACTTACACAGGAATGAATAAGGGTTAACGTACCTACAAGTATATTTATAAATAAGCATGAACTGCGTCAAAGTTCTGTGTCACATAGGGCTACCAACATGTCAACATTCTCTATCCGTATGTATGAACAGGTTTCAATAATATTCAAGGATAGTCTAAAATGTGAGTTATTTGTAATGAGGTTTTACTGAAAACCAGTTATCATTACTTGCTCTTCTTGCTTGTCAAAACTTTATTTTTGATTCCCCACAGGACGATGCGCGCATGCATATCATTAATAACATCGGTGTACGACACTATAGTGTAAAATATGATTTGCCGCCATGGCGTGATTATTATTCTATTCAGTGGTCTGAAACATATCCGGAACTAATAGAATAGAAACACAACGTAAAATACCATCACAGGAATTACTAAAACTCCTCGGATTTGCCATCGATATGCTTAAGCTCGTCTGTCACAAAGTGAAAGGGGTCGCAATGTGACAGTGGAACATTAGTGATATTTTTTCGTCTGTCCGTTTGTCCGTAAGACCGTCCATCCACAATTGTTTGTGAAGTCACTGCACGTCACAATTCTGGCCTACTCTATACGAAAATTGATCACAATGATCCTTACAACATAATCTATGCCAATTTCAATATTGGATTATCGGTGATCAAAGTATAGTCACTGGGCCAAATAAGAAAGATTGGTCAATGCATGGTAAAGTAATGGTCCGAACAAACTTCAATTTGACCTTGATATGAAATAATGGTTTACTACATGATGTTAACATCACCGTATATCTTATTGACCTGGGTAACCAGTTTGAACTCTATTTTAGTTATATTGTATCTTTAGTGGTATTGCATATTTGTGATGTAATTCGGTGACAAATATAATTGCTATTCCCCTGTGCGCTCATTTGTTTTCAACAAGCATGCTCAACAATTTTATGTACAGATTATATTGTCTAAATGGCATGTCTTTTATTCCCATATGAATGCAACAAACAGCACAAGAATGACTATGGAAAATAGTATTTTCCAACTGAGGGAAACAATTTAATATATGTGTATGATATCTGTTTCTAATTGAATTAATGTTTAAAACACGAATGTAGATCCGCACAAATAGGTTAATATTGTTAAACTTCTCGTGAAGAGTTTAAATGTCAAACATAATTGATGGTATGTCTCTTTACGATCTCTACATTTGGGATTGGGTTACACAATAAATGATATCTAGTACTTGAAGGAGAAACTTGTTCGTACACATATAGCAAACAGTGCTTACTGAT
This sequence comes from Spisula subtruncata, assembly GCA_963678985.1. Lineage (NCBI taxonomy): Eukaryota > Metazoa > Mollusca > Bivalvia > Venerida > Mactridae > Spisula > Spisula subtruncata. Next base: position 20,528,547 of record OY787672.1, on the reverse strand, counting down.
AGAGACACGTTACTCTAAAATTTTTGTCGTTAGTTTATTTTTGTTTACGTCTGGAAAACCAGATGGGAATGCTCGGTATGCATTCATAATATATACGTATAATTCGGTGGCTTAAGTAAGTACCGTACGTAAGTACAACATCGATATTTGGATATAACAAGAAAACCCGGTCTTAAAATTACTCTTTCTAATGGTAAAAGAAGCCTTTTCAACTTCAGTTTGGTAAACATGACAAGTTCAGACCTTTATAAGAAAATGTTCGTATAAAGCGCTTTAAGGTGTGGATTTCAAGTATGTGACAGTTTTATACGACCTTCTCTTTGTTTTACATAAAATTGAATTGAGAATTTTACATAAAACAATAACACTTATATCCCCGTAGAAGCTTTGTCCATGAAAAAAGTTTTTATTAACATTGTATGAAACAGTGGGTCCATAAGGAATATCAAATAATTATTCGTGGCCTTTTCCTAAGTTTAAGTCCAAAATAAAGTCAATGTGACAGAAGGGCAAAATGAGGTCAGGTGATATAGGTGTGTGCAGAGTGTTTCATTACAACATTTATGCATGTATAAAAGCTTCGTTGCAAGCCCTATTAGTGTAAGAAGAAAAGGTGAGTTTGGGTTAACCAAGAATGTGGCAATTAAAAAGTGTACGTCCAAAAGTAGGTCAAGGTCAAAATGAGGTCAAGTGATGTAGGTGTATGGAGAATTTTCCAAAACAAATCCATGCAGGTATAAAAGCTTTGTAGCAAGCCATATTGATGTCAGAAGAAACTATGGGTTTTGGGTTAACCTATGAGCGGTTGGACGGACGGGTCAATCGCTATAATGCTATCGAATCGAGGGCATAAAAATACGTCATACGGCACAAATATTTTGACTTCGATGACAAATGGAGTAAATACATTACATTTCTTTCAAACACAATGGCTAATTTCAGCATTTTGTACTATTTTTGTATGCGGTAAAGTTATACATCCTACAAACCCTATATCATATTGTTCACATATCGAACTTGCATCGTTGTATAAAATGATCGCCTGGTTTGTTTACTAAATGAGGAAATTAAGACAAAGGGGAGCATAAGAAGCTGTGGTGTATCTAGCGTTGTCGATAAGTTTAGTGTTTTATGACCAATTTGCCGTAGTTGCGTGGAGTAATCAAAGTATGAACTAATTACAAATTATGGGTAATGTGTGTTAGTTTATACTCATTTATTTAAGGTCAATTGCGAAACAGGATTTTCCAACATACATGTTTATGTCTCGATACCTCATTCTTGATGTTATCCATCGCGACAATGTTGTAAGAGAAGAGAATCCAGTTTCCCTTATATGCTGAGCGTCTAGCAAGGGAATTTCTGCTTCCGCTTTTAATTTCGTATTTGGTATGACGCGCCCTGGAATCGAACTCGGGGCATACCGCACTCGAAGCAGACGCTCTACCACTAGGTTATCGAGGCGAATTGCTGTTTGTGGTCAGTGGTAGTGGATATTCCATTATGTAGCTCCTTCGATCGACCCCGACCCAGATCATTCTGACAAAGTCAGTGCTAACGTATGCAACTATTGCAGCAGTTATTTTGGAACAAATCAGTGTGATTTAACTAAAGTAGTAACAATATTATACGACACAACAAAGAATGTGTATCATTCTAAAATTTATATAATGATAATTATAATGTTGGACAGAGAAAGGAAAAGTCTGCGATTACTCAAACTGTATAATTAATGCTGTCATTTTAGAACAGCACGTTAAAAAACATGTAACTACGTGTAAGAATGTATGAATTGCTATAGTAAACGTGTGGTCGTTATGGATATATGTAATGTGAGTTACAGTAAAGGACGCATACAAGTTTCAAAATTAATGTCAAATAACTTAAAAAAATTAGACCCCGTTAATGCATTCTACACATGTTTTATTTTGAATTTTTGAGCCAAGATATTAGCAACAGAAATTGGAATGAAACGGGAAAGACGGTTGATGAAATCAAGCAGAGGAAAGTTTCATTGTTGAATTTTGAAAAGCAGAGACGTTATAATTAGGATTATAGAGATTGAACGTTCCTGTAATTGAATTATTAGTGTACATTAATTTAATTCCTTGTTTGAATGGATTCGATGTTCACAAAATAAAACACTGAACTTCAATAAATCAATTACAATACAAATCATCATTCCGACAATGCTATTATCACAACGAATGCAACACTTTTATCACCACAAGCACAACTGCCGAACGACAAATTACTGCCTCGCTTTGTATGAGTTAACAGGGCTTTCATTAGACTTTTAAAACTGCATTTTGACTCTTGAATTCGACAAGGTGCCTAATTTGACCCTTGAACATTTAAGGTGACTCTTGAAAATTGAGAGTCATGAGTCATTTTGTAGATGATCTTATACGTTAAGTTACAGTACGAGCCATTTAAGCTTTGACTACGTTAAAATAAAATACTCCTCTCTATGGAAAATCGTAATACATGTTGTATATAGATGATCGTACTAGTTGCGATCACACCAACCAGTCACAGAAATAAAGGTTGATTTGGTAAATTATCTACATACATAATATCAATATGTAAATGACTCAGATACATGTTTTTAATGCTCGAGTATTCTTTAGGAAGGTAGCGTCAGATAGCAAGTGTAACATGCAGAGTATCTGCATAAATGACGACGAGGATGGATAGTTCCAAGGTCGGGTCACAACGTAACGTGTGTGCTTTTACGCTACGAAATCCGTACTGACCGGACAGGTCCGACCAAGTTGACCGAATTGTCGAAAAGACCTGGTCATCCCTACATTATTTTAAGACTAAAATGAACTTATGTCATTCATATGGATTTTAAAGATGTTTGAGTAGCTTGTGGGACAGACTTCTAACAAACACATTGCATATGTTGAAAATGGATTTTTGTTAAAGCCAGTTAGTTATACAACGAACAATACTAATTTACCGAAATCGCTTTTTGTACTAGCTGTGCATAAATTATCGCTAAAACATAGATACCCGCTGGTCTTTATGGTTGCCCAGACAACGCAAACGAAATGATTTTGGAGCCATATATACATATAACCCTCTTATTTCGATCGCCCTTTTATTTTAGCATTCCGCAATGCTCTCCACGAAAATTGGCAACGCAGAAGATAATGTTACAAGAGAAAACATGAAAGTAAATCCACTTAGAGCCAGTATACTTAATTACGTGTCAAACCCAATGTCATTTTTGTTTTTAATGTCTCTATTTCAGTTAATAATTTATCAATTTGAACTCAGATAGACGTAGTAAAAAGTCAACAATAATCACCGACTAAGTTTCTCTGCTACCGTGATTAGTTTAACATGAATACAAATTGTTTCCTTAATTAAAAAAGGGTAGTGACATAAATAATTAACCGAATCAATCTTTTCTTGATGTTTGTTCAGTTACGATAGTTTCTGTGTAGTAGTGAATGTGTTATAGTACACTTTTTCATAAATACAATGATCATAACTTTCATGAAACGACTTATGTGAACAAAACAGCATCGCTCCTATTAAGCATAATGATTTTAGTAAACAATTAAGATTCGTGTAGTTGGCGGGAGATAAAACTTGTATGTGTATATTCCATCCAATTCTAAAGCTATGCGAAGTTTGCACGATATTCAAAATTCATTTTGAGATCCAAAATGACATTCAATGGTTACCGATATCTTAAATTAGTTTTGGTTTGGACATCCAACTTACTATACCAGCTTGAATTCAAAATGAATGTTGAATATGGTACAAATTTCACAAAAACCGAGACACTTAAAATACTGTGTTTTACTGACTCGAAGACATCAGTAGATACTGGTTAATGATTATAAATGGACTTGTTGCACAAACTTTCATATTTAGTTTTGTCAGTCTCGATATGGTTTAGCTACTCGAGAACTTACGTTGTACCAACACGTATATCAGCGAGCATTTTACGTGGTAACAACCACTGACACTAACTTTCTAACGACATCATTCCATTACGACATCCAAGGATACAGAATTCAGAAACCAATATCGGAAGGAATTCTTGTAAACAAAGAGTACCCAGTACAACAGCAGTATTATGTAAACGTAATATCATACATGACGATGTACTGACTTGTTCTGTTAGAAAACATATTTGTCTTCTTTATAATGCTAACATAATTGTGGATATTAATCAGTATTTTGACAGCCTTTTACATTCCGAAAAAGTTTGGATGATTCAATTATGTATGAAATCATTAGATACCCATTTTGGAGACAGGGCTATTATTTCACCAAACAATGTTTGGAACAAAACTAAAAGCTTTTTAGGGACAAGGTTTGCCTCCTATGCACTGTACAGCTGTGGTATCAATAATTCAGAACGGAGATAAAAAAAACTTCTCATCTTAGATTGGTGGTACCTCAAACCAGAAACACGTGTATACTGCAGCCACCATCTGAAATATTAATTGACTAGAACGGAAGAAAAAAGGATTGAGGTGTTTCATAGTTGACGTTTTGATGTTTATGAAATACAATAAGAAACAAGGTGTAATGTTCAGCTAACATGATTCTGTAAACACTTTATATTGCTTCATTATTTCAACAAGGTGTAGGTATGTGCTTCCTAGTTTCTCAAACACACAGATTAGACATGGCTTCAATGTAATCAGAAGACAACATTTGACTCTTTGACACGACAATGTCACACTGGCATTTCTTGAGTATCCAATGAAAATTCAAGAAATCGGTTTATCTTCAGGAATATGTGACTTGTGATCAGTAAAACATTTTGAAACATTCGGAGGAATATGAAGACATCGGGAGTTCCCGACGGTGAATGTCGGTCCCACAATGTACTTCGGATTAACAGACGTAGCATTATAATGGATGCCGCTTTGGATGTCTCAGGGAATATTCGGGTAATCTTATTGTGGTGGAAGTTGGTGTAACAAATCTAAAAGAATATATTGTCACATGTCTATTATGATTATTATATGTAGAAGATGTCAAAGGGCACGAAATGTGATCGAAAGTCAAAATATCTCCCTGGTGTGTAATAATAACTCCACAATAAGATACGATAGTTTTGGGTTTTCATCCCCAGTCTTCCCAAATCTGCTCGGGTTATGTCCTTACATCGTTCCTTCGCAACAATATTTCAAAAATTACATAAATAGCACATTAACCGCAAATACCTTTACTTCTTACGAATATCTTTTCTCTCAATGGATAAATACATGTTAATACATTGTTTCAGTTAGTAATAACGCTGTGTATGTCTATATGTATCATGTACGTATAATATAAGTACATAAAAGTATGATTAATTGCGGGTTTATTTATTTTTTCTCCCAGGAGTGTAAAACTTTTGGCATAAGTGTTATAAGCAAACATACAACGATTTCCATTGATACCAGATCTTTTACTTTATATAATTTTGCATAATCTACATTAACATATAGTCAGATAGAAGTGATTCACCAATAGCCTAATGTTCCAAAGAGGAGCAAACCTCCCGAGGAAGTGCCGACATTTTCTTAAAGGGCTTGTTCACATACTATTAGACACTATTTAGTAACTTGTATTGTACTACACTTCTATTGTAGTACGCTATTACCCATACATTTTGATTACACATATGAGAGATAGGTTTACTAACAGTTGAACAACATAATGGAACCTAAATTGTCTAAATACACCTTAAATGTTTAATAAAAAATGATTCGTAATCATATGTATCCTGGATGATTTCCTTACAAGCACTTTGATTACTTTATTTCGATTTAATGCAAAACGCGGCCAATATGCATAATAAAAGAGCAAGCTGAGAAAGGATGCGCATTAACTACTGTATGAAACGTTCACGAGACAAGATTTATATATGTTTCCTATATATGTCTATGTGAAAAGGTTACCCCATGGGCGGGGCCAAGTTTGACCCCGACGACGTAATTTGAACAATCTTAGAGGTTAGAAACCACCAAATAAATTTGCTCTATAGCTCAATGTAAAGTGCCCATAGTAGGCCCCAATTTTCAACTTTTTTTAGTCTATGGCCACCTGGACCACATACATCATTGTAAAGAGGGGCATTTAAGCTTCAAAATAATGTAATAAAAAGGGGGGTCATGTATCTTCTAAGAAAGTTTTTGTCCTTCAAACATGGTCTATCCGTTTTTACGCATGTCCGCATTTATAAGTTCTGGGTTTTACCCTAGTCTACTTTCACTTTGGTATCAATAACAAAATAGGGGAATAATACAAATATTACAGGTTTACTACACGACATGCATATTTACCAACCATCTAAACTCAATTTCATCATTCAACTCTACATTTGTCAAGAAATATCACCATTTACAGGCAAACCAAAGTTTTTTTTAAGGACTACTTGAGTGTATCACCACTTGGTCCGCGGAGGCATTTAGTGGTTCTTTACCTAGAAGAGGAACACTACATTATACTACATACCAAATATCAGTGATTTGTAGAGCTATCACATTTACCAGTGGCACATATTTTAGTATCGTGTTTTTTTCCGATTTATGTTAACTTTCTCGTATTAAAGAGTAATGCAAGACATAGCCGACATTGAAAATTCCACTCGTTTGGATATGGTGAGTGTGCATGTGAGTGTAAATAACGAGATAAAACTTTTATTACAAACAAAACGGAATTATGTACAGGAACGATGAATTAATACACTCTTATTAACATGATTTAGCAATAAAATAAATCATTTGGTAGGGTGATAATTTATATTTTATCGAGTATATTTTATGCACAAATGCACTAAATTAAAGCTGACTTATTTACCACACATTGCGGTCTTGGCATAACACATGCAATTTAAAACGAAACATCCTTACGGATCAAACCACCATACAATTATGTTCAACATAATATACAATGTATTTATATGCATGTATATGTTAAAGAATAATACACAAACAAATAAGAAAGATAAATATCAAACAAAACTTGACTTCCATGGAATAACACATGTGAGCAACGATGATTTTGCACAACAAGTAAACTTCTCGAGACTTTCACCTTGACACTTCTAACGTCAAATTGTAAGGATAATCCATCAAGGCAGATACTTGCCTTATTATCGTCAACGTACAAAAGAAGCACATATATTCACACATGTTCATTCAATCTAATAAAGTTAGTGGCTTCATTATCTATACATAATTCATCTTGGACATATGGAAAGCTAGCAATTATTGTCCGATCTCCAGCTTGAGAGATGAAAACTTAATGTGTGAGTGAAATCTTCCCTTCTATAAGTGTAAGTCCATTAAACCGAAGCACATAAGTTGGTTAAATTACACATGAACACCAGTCAGTTGTTCATAAACGTAAGATGTTCACCATATTTGTGAACAGACGATGAACATCGATATGTTATTATTCTAACACTGAAATCGAATAAATCTATTATAGTGTGTAAATAAGTTTATCAAGAAGTATATTCAAGTATTGTAAATTGCCAAAACGTTACAAGTGTTGTGATTGCCGTTTGGAAGGTCCACAACTGGAAAGAATTATGTTTCCATTTAACTTCTTTAATCGATGGATTAATACGAGGGACGTTCAAAAAGTACTAGGACTGGAGCCCTCACGGATACAGTTTTAAAAATTATACAAATATTAATACATAATATTAAATCGGAATTCAGTTGCGAAAAAGTGATATCAGATTTATCGCGTAACCCTGTCATGTCCGTTCGTAATCGTCCATTTTGAAACCATAGTAACGCGCACCCGGCGCAGCCCACCAATAACCACTGATGTTGACTACGTAATGAGTTATATCTTCACTACTATCCTATCGTTAGATGTGAAACATCGTCAAAACATAACTTGTTGCATGTTGGACTTCGTCTGCAAAAATGACGATATTTAAACTATAGATGCTGAAATAAAGAGAAGTTGAACTCTATGAGGGACAACTTTGGAACGCAAAAGTGACGACAAATAACAGGTTCCGTCAACAGTAAAATTATATGCGCTCGATAGTATGCGAAGTATCGTAACTACGATAGGACATATTTCTGCAGTTATTTCTACAGTTTAAGAATGTCAAATAGGTATTATGGATGGTTGTTCTAGTGTGAAAGACATGCAAGTAATACGAAATAAACAAAATGGTAACGTCAGTTACCTCGACATTTCCATTATATCAACATTTTATTGTGCGGATTCTCGCCCCGATATTCGATATAAAATTCGGAAAAGTACATGCGATTCTCACAAACGATATACTTACATATAGCTATGTGTGTTACAAGCATGTATTCATCACCATTATTATTAAAAACAGCGTATTTCATAGCCCTATGAGTGAAACTTACGACGTAAAAATAGCGCGACGTCATTTTGTGCGCCGGTTATGAGTATGTGTCTTAGTTTAAACACCTGCAACTATCGAACCGCGTATTCATTTACCTTCATAATTGCACTGTTTGTAGAATAAGGTTTGAATTTTCATATGATATAAAATTGGATTTTTTGTATTAAACAATGCGGGTTTTATGACAATAATCCTAGTACTTTTTGAACGTCCCACGTACCAAACAGATATCTCTAGTAGTAAATTATTTTGTTATAGCATGAACAGACTTCGACATCCAATGTTTGGTTATAATATTTCAAAAGTGTATTGTTTAGTTTTTATTTGGCGTTGTATATGGATGAAAAACTGTGTTCTTTGAACAATCACAAGGAACTATACGTACAACTTATTTGGTAAAACCTGATTTGAAACGGTTTGTACATAGACCACAGCTTTTAATTTTGTCAATTTGATATTGATTTTGACGTGAGTATTTCCAAAATAACAAACACAATGCCTTTCCGTTTAAACGACCACACAGAGCAGCGGAACAAACACCAACGTCTCCCTATCCATGTATTATTTTCTAAAATAACATAACTTAACCTATCATAACATTCTTTAAGATGCAAAATTTCTTATTGTGAAACAATTTTTCCACGTAGTGTTGTTATGTCGCATCTATTAATTTCAATACCTGTGGCAGCGATGCAGGATGTTCTTGATTTTCAGCGCAGGAACTTCACTGGTTGTTTCTGTGGACTATCTGCACATTCCACAAGTACTAAGTGAAGTATTTGACCTTTTGTAGGGCAGCATAATATATGATAAAAATCAACTTCAATATATATCCAATACAATTACAACAGCATAATATTGGTCGAGTATAGTACTGGTTGAGCATTTGATAGGTAACTCCAAAATTGTGTAAACAAGGCACCGGTATGAGGAAATCGGACAGGAAATGCAGCACTCAACTTAACCAGCCGATCACAGAAATCAGAAACATAACAACACAACAAAAATGTACACACATAGGCCAATCAAATGTAGAAAGTCCCATATCCCAGCCGCAAAAATGCAGGTGATCAATTTTTTTACAAATAAATTACGAACTAGCGGTGATCTCACGAGACCGAGTGAAACACAGCCAAGACCCGACCGAGTTCCCCAAGTCCTCGCACAACCTTTGTTCTATAGTGACAAATAAGTTTTTCTATTATTGGTTTTAGTGTTTTTTTTCCAAAAAGGTCACAAAGTTGCAGGTTGGCGGCAAGTGTATAATTAGGTATCATGAATACCTCAATTAAGTAGAATGATATCATGACTCGTACCTTATGTCAGATGTCTCTACATGAGCGCATAAAACAATTGCCTGTACTTTACTCTCTAAATGACCCGTGTGTCATGACTGATACCTAAATAACATCTCGAGATCAGTTTGCATTCTAATTATGACCTGAAGTCTTAAACAACACGCTAACATTAGATTCCCATATCACAATTGGACACCAAATAATGCTGCGTTTACAATTGCAATGTGCAATGTGTAATTGAATACCAGTCCATCTGTTCAATAAACAAACAGCGTCTCTGATACAATTGGATAGCATCCTATGTTGTCTCATTGCGACACATTGGTGTACAATTACAGTGTTCAATATTTCCATTAGACGTTTATACAATTAACTACTATCCATCAATCAGTGTAAATGTGATGACAATAATTCAGAAAAATCCCTCCAGTATCCAAACAATTCATTGAGTAACAGTTATCCTCCATATATTTTTACAAGACCACATGTTTTTTTTTAATTGAGAAACTTGAATAATTAAAAGCATTTCTTATAATAATATGTGTAACTATATAATTATGTCATATTACACAGAAAATGTACCGGATTTCTATGCAGTATGTTTTTATTATAGTCCCCTTTCTTTATTTTGGCACGAATATTTTAGGCATTTTAGAATATCAAAGAGATTTGTGCCAGTAAATCATGTACTTTGCTCACAATATTAAAAGTATTAAAAAACATCCGTTTATAAATTTCACAGATGGTAAATAAATTAATGTGTTCTTAGCAGGTATCCGGCATTTCATGAAAGAATATGAAGAAATAAAGTTAACATAACTAATACACATGTTTTGCAAATGAGGCGCACAATGACTGACGTTCTAACTTTAACTTAAATAATTCATTATATTCAAGATGCCTTCTATGACATCGTCGAAATCGTCGACAGTTAAAATATATGATTGTAGTTTAACATGCTCATGCATTGGGAGCAGTTTAATATGAAAACGGTATGGTAGATCAGGGACATGCCAGACAAATAAATACCATGCTGTTTAAACCATAACAATTATTTTATTAGACAACGCAAATATGAATATCTTAGAATACTTGAGTGTTGGACAAACTACATTTTAACGTGTATTAGTAGTTCCTTAGACATTATGCATAGACGGTTATTATTAGAAAGTGTTGGCAATATAATTATATAAGTGACGGAACATCAGATAGGTTAGTTCTATCGCTCTCTCACTCTCTCAGGTATCGGAGTTATCAAACTAACATAATTGTTCTTCACTTTCCCTACGGTATAGCCAGTCACATCATACAGAAAAGTGTTCTAATGGCCGATAAATATGATATGTGTTCCTGCTAGGTAACACTCGCAGTGTTTGTAAACGTTGTTCGAAATAATGAATTATATTTTATCATCTGATAAATCCTGACATACAGACACTATGAGACTGTTATGGTTTAATATTCAGTATATTACACATGCAATAATGCACAAGCTATTGTCGAGTTACGTGATAATAACAAGAGCACCACCAACGGTTGCTGGACTCTCGAATTTATTCGAATTTGATATATAAATTTTTAGCTCACCTGAGCACGAAGTGCTCAAGGTGAGCTATTGTGATCGCCCAATGTCCGTCGTCCGTCGTCCGTCGTACGTCGTACGTCGTCAACATTTTGACTTGTAAGCACTGTAGAGGTCACAGTTTTCATTAAATCTTAATGAAATTTGATCACAGTGTTTGTCTCTATAAAATCTAGGCCAAGTTCGAAACTGGGTCATGTGGGGTGAAAAACTAGGTCACTAGGTCAAATCTTAGAAAAATCTTGTGTACACTCCAGATGTCACAAATTTGTTCCAATCTTCATGAAACTAGATCAGAATGTTGTTCTCTATAAAATCTAAGCCAAGTTCGAAACTGTGTCATATGGGATCAAAAACTAGGTCACTAGGTCAAATCTTAGAAAAATGTTGTGTACATTCCAGATGTCACCAATTTGTTCCAATCTTCATGAAACTTGGTCAGAATGCTGTTCTCTATGAAATCTAGGCCAAGTTCGAAACTTGGTCATGCAGGGTCAAAAACTAGGTCACTAGGTCAAATCTTATAAAAACCTTGTATACACACTAGAGGTCACTGTTTTGATCCACTCTTCCTGAAACTTGGTCAGAGTGTTGTTCTTCATAAAATCTAGACCAAGTTTGAAACTGGGTCATGTGGGGTCAAAAACTAGGTCACTAGGTCAAATCTTAGAAAAACCTTATGTACACTGTAGATGTTATCAATTTTATCAAATCTTCATGAAACTTGGTCAGAATGTTGTTCTCTATGAAATTTAGGCCAAGTTCGAAACTGGGTCATGTGGGGTCAAAAACAAGGTCACTAGGTCAAATCTTAGAAAAACCTTGTGTACACTCTAGATGTCATCAATTTGATCTAATCTTCATGAAACTTGGTCAGAATGTTGTTCATTGTGAAATCTAGGTCAAGTAAAAAACTGGGTTATGTGGGGTCAAAAACTAGCTCACTAGGTCAAATCTTAGAAAAACCTTGTGTACACTCTAGATGTCATCAATTTGTTCCAATCTTCATGAAACTTGGTCAGAATGTTGTTCATTGTGAAATCTAGGCCAAGTTTGAAACTGGGTCATGTGGGGTCAAAAACTAGGTCACTAGGTCAAATCTTAGAAAAACCTTATGTACACTCTAGATGTCATCAATTTTATCAAATCTTCATGAAACTTGGTCAGAATGTTGTTCTCCATGAAATTTAGGCCAAGTTTGAAACTGGGTCATGTGGGGTCAAAAACAAGGTCACTAGGTCAAATCTTAGAAAAACCTTGTGTACACTCTAGATGTCATCAATTTGATCCAATCTTCATGAAACTTGGTCAGAATGTTGTTCATTGTGAAATCTAGGCCAAGTAAAAAACTGGGTTATGTGGGGTCAAAAACTAGCTCACTAGGTCAAATCTTAGAAAAACCTTGTGTACACTCTAGATGTCATCAATTTGTTCCAATCTTCATGAAACTTGGTCAGAATGTTGTTCATTGTGAAATCTAGGCCAAGTTTGAAACTGGGTCATACGGGGTCAAAAACTAGGCCACTAGGTCAAATCTTAGAAATACCTTGTGTTCACTCCAGAGGTCGTGGTTTTGATCCAATCATCATGAAACTGGATCTGAATGTTGTTCTCTATGAAATCTCTAGGCCAAGTTTGAAACTGTGTCATGTGGGGTCAAAAACTAGGTCATTAGGTCAAATCTTAGAAAATTATTGTGTTCACTCCAGGGGTCACCGTTTTGATCCAATCTTCATGAAATATATATGGTCAGAATGTAGGTTGTACTGATACCTAGACCAATGTGCAACAGGTGAGCGCCCTAGGGCCTTTCAGGCCCTCTTGTTTTATTTAGTGTCAACTTAACAACCCTAGACATTATTTAGTTACTTTTGACGAATTTTTATAAGACACAGGATGTACTATGACAAATGTCACATGTGCACTTAAACCGCTCCAGCATCCTTAAGTAACTGTATTGTCATCTAACCCTAACCTCAAAGTGTGTGGGTGTTGTTGATCTCATTGAGATGCAAGTTAATGCGAATTATCAATAACGCAGGCACATATGTTTTAAGAGCAAGGTAAAGTTTTGAATAGAACGGTAAACCTTGACCTAGTGACCTCAAATAAGGTGGAGTTTTTGAAAAAATTAGATCGAGACATTTACATTTTCTGAGCAAGGTTAAGTTTTTAAAAAAGTTCATGGTGACAAAGTGACCTGAAAGTAGGTGGATATTGTAGATGGCATTGAGGTGTATGCACATGTGAAGTGTCAAGTTGAAACATCGTGTACTTTTCCAGAACTTGACCTTAACATAAACTTTACCAAATGTCAAGGTTACCTTAAGATTTTGACCATATGACCTAAAAGTAGGTGGGTGTTGTAGGTGGCATTTTTGTACATGCACATGTGAAGTGTCCAATTAATACATCTTGTAGTGTTCCAGAAATTGACCTTAACAATAAAATTAACCAAATGTCGAAATGACCGTGACCTTTCACCAAGTGACATGTAAGTAGATGGATGTTGTAGATGGCATTGATATACATACATATGTAAAGTTTCAAGTTGATACTTCTCGAAGTTTCGCAGAAATACACTTTAACATTAAACTTAACCAACACCGACACCAAAGCCGGCGCCGACGACCAGGCCATGACAATTGCTCTTTTTTTCTTCGAAAAGTCGAGCTAAAAGATCTCAAGACACATCGTACCTTAATATGCTATGTTGTGTTCGCCCTCGTGTTAATCAGTCACATTTATCTTACTTAGGGCTGACAGGTTGATTTAGTTGTATCTGTATGCATGTATCTTAAAGGAGACAGGAAAATGTCGTCTTTGAATCACATTGTATGTGTTGCGATGACACCTTATTGTCGAATATAGTTTGAATGAAATATATAAAGGCGTAAGAATCATAATGTGCAGTGCGTATGTGGTGTGGACAGAATTCATGTTGTAACGTCCTTTATAACGTCCGAATAGTGGAATGAAGTTGAAGTGTGTTATATGCAGGAAATATATCTTTTTGTGTGATATACCGGCTAATATGTCACGGTTTGGAGTTCATATGCGCAGGAATAAATCACTAAGGCCGTAGATCTGAGTGATGAATACGTACGCATATGAACGACGTCGAGGCTATACTCAATGTGTTCGTCAGATTGAGTGTTTACACATCAGTGAGCTTCAACAGATGGTCATTTAATCCTATAATCTACACATACCAACCCGTGTCCAATCAAGGCTACTCAGGCTAGTCACTCGACATTTGCGACGTCAAACGGTGCGAAGAATTCGGGGCGCGAAAGGGGTCACTATTTTAGGCCGTAAATTGGATGGAGAGCAGCAGTATCCGACACTTCACATTCGATTATGTTTAATATCCCCTTTCCCCTGTTTTGACCCTTTCAACTAAAAGGAAATTATCTCCCGTTGCCTGAACATTGATTTTTAGATTTTCTCTCTTTGCTTGTTTACACACTAGAAATGGAATTGAGGCCCTAATAGTTAGTGAGTTTTCTTATTAGTGAAAATCAATTATAATGACGCCAATGATGATATTTTTTGTCAATATTTATCTAACATTGAGTTTCGTATGGATCGCCGATAGAGCTCATACCTGTTGTTGAGCTTAGCCTTGCTTTGTCAAAGATTCTGGCAAACCCGTTGCTATTTTTTTAAATAGATGAACTCGTTTGTTTTAAGACACATGCATATTTTTCGTAAACATCACCCCAAGGGAAAGAGGTGAAGATTATCGGTTCAATGCATATATTTCTTGACATTTTCTTTTAATTTCGGTGAATTGTAAATTTTCGGACGCACAATTGTTGCTTTGGTCTAGATATTTGATTTTACCCAATATCTTAATTTAAGAGCTACGCTAAATACGAAACAATATCAAATGTCGGATACTGATCGCCATCGGGAACTGCTCGCCGAACAGAATGGTTGATGTTTGCACTGCCCCTGTTTTGAACGTTTAAGACCTCAACTACTGTTGATTGCTACAATTTGTCCTAGGAACATTTAACCAACGCTTTGGTGTTCATAGAAAAGTAATCAATAACTAATTATAGACTTTATCAATCAATGAGAAAAGAACTATTTAATTATTGTTCATTGTGTATGGTATCGAATGGTATATGATAGAAGTTTAGACGGTAATATAACATACAAGATACGTCATCACAATGATTCCATTACCTCATTCTCTCACGTTATATTTCCTTTAGACTTCAATACTTAACTTATATTTCCTTATTACACCCATACTGTTCACATTACAGACCATCAATCATCATATTCTCTGCTAGACGGCCACATTCATTTATTGTCTTCAAAATCCCAGTTATAGATTGATGTCAACATTTGCTAAAGGAAAACCCTAAAGACTTTCAGGTGTACACTTGCTAAAGAGAACTGTAAATACTTTCATATGTACATTTCTTAAAGGAGAACTCCAAAGACTTTCAGTTGTACATTTGCTAAAGGAGAACACTAAAGACTTTCAGGTGTACATTTGCTAAAGGAGAACACTAAATACTTTCATGTGTACATTTGCTAAAGGAGAACTCCAAAGACTTTCATGTTTAAATTTAGTAAAGCAAGAAATATCTTAATGTTTTCAGGTGTATATTTGGTAAAGGAGCACTCTGAAGATTTCCAGACATACATTTGGTTTCGGATGATGTTCTTTTACACTGTCACATGTGGACAATGTTTAGAAGACGATATAGGGACATACGTTAAATTGTTAAAGCTAGAGTAACAGCAAGTTTTATTCAAATATGAAATGGTTTTGCAGAACATTTAGAAAAGAGATGAAATTTAAGGAAATATATTTTTTTAGTACTGCCATAACTCTTTCAGTACGGTAGGGTGAAAGTTACCTACATAAGACTGATTGTAGGTTTTGTGGTGACCTTATTATAATGTTTAGTTCGAAAATGATACCTTAAAACAATTAAACATGACGGACGGACGGACCCACAGAATGACTGATTACTTCCACGTTACGAGCAAAACGTTTCGTTTTGGGCACTGATAAGTATCGTACTGCCTATAAATAGATTTGCACGCCTTTCAAAAGGGTCTAACTGATTTACGAAAGTCACTTGTATTGACATTTCAGTTCTGAAGTACATGTCTAACGATTTCGGCGATCAAATTATACACAGAAGAGACGAAAAAAATGGATTAACACGTAGCCGAAATGACATCTACGCCATTAACAATGTTTGTATGTTCCGTCTATGTTTTCTACAGAATGAATTAGTCACATAACTTAATAACACGCATCGTCAATTGCAACAAATACTAATGTCGGATTGTGTTCAAATTGTTTCTTAAAATTGATTAAACTCTTCGCTGGACGACACATTATTCTGTTCGAATGTGTTTCTAATGGCATAAATAACCTATTATACTGACCAAAGTCCAGTAGTTAATTAACGACAATCACCAACTTTCTGTTTAGAGTTACTGTCACATTAAACAAAATACTGTTAGGATGGGCTAATGCCATTAAAACGTCAATGTCCTTTTTGCAAAACACATCGAAGTCAGATCGTTAATAGGCCCGCAGGCAGTATGTGAAGCAAACCATCGAGCGATTAATTTATGTGAAACTAACAAAATAGATAACCGCACATCGGACAAGAACGGCAGCACTCAATGCAGAGGAACACGAAAGTCACAGATAGAACACACACACACACACAAAGACCACATCAATACAAAAACCGAACGAGAAGTCAAGACGTGGAAATTTAAAAAGCCAACATACTTTCATGGCGACAATGCATGATTTGTCCTTTTTTTATTAATACTTTTGTACGCGCTTGTTGCATTTCAATGGATGCTCAGTTGCTAGTCTAGTACATATGGGTATAAGGTTAAGCACAGATTTAGTGTAATATTTCTCCTTTGTTCATATACAGTAGATTTACTCTTAGTTTAGTTTGTACTGTTTCTTTGTTAGAAAATGATAGAATTTCTCAGATTCTGAAGCTATCCGATTTGTGTGAGACATTATCTGAGGCGATTCATCACCGTCAGTGATATCTCTAGTTTTGTAACTATGTTAATGTGTGAAGGTGATTCATTACCAGATGTCGTTGCTGTCTGACTGTGATTTATAGATCGAAATTCGGCACTGGTGACATGACCGTCTGTCAAAGCACGATGTAGATGTTAAATAAACATTACAATGATAAAATCTGATAAATACGTATCCTTTATCGGAAAACAGTTGACAAGTTCAATAATGTGCCGATCCTACACGGGCAGTTGAACTGGATTTTCCAATTTTATTTTTACCGGGACATAAATGCAGAGTAATCTCTCCACAGTGAGTTTGACCATTTCGACAAAAATCAACAAATATCCTCTGACTGACACAACAAGCTTAATAGACACAACACAGTCATTAGTTTCTATAACAAACAGTTTATAATTGAAAAAATCACGATAACTTAATTAAGATCAAATTGCATATTTTCAAAATGTTTCTCCAGAATGCCATATGCTTTTAAACCGTTTTATGTTGATAATCTACAAGTGCACGTTTATGATATAAGAGTCGAGTTCTTTTCAAATAACAAAAACATTTCTACCTGTATATTTGTTTTTAATATATTGCATGATTCAAAATCGTCACATGAAGGACATTTCAACAAACCAAATCAAACAAACTACTGCAGGCTTATGAAATATGGAATATTTCATGTGGAATGTATGTACTATAGCATAGGTTATATCAATACATCATTTAATTTAAAACAAGAAAAAAATCTGTTACTTTTTTAAAGGAAATGTTGTCGAGCTCAAATGTTGCAAAACAATATTAACTCGTATTCGCCTGTTAAAAACGGGTTTGTCTAAGGTGAATAACCCCAGAGACAGGTTGAAATGAAAATAGAGGATCAAGTGATATAAATTTATATTAAACGATTCTTTGAAATTTTATTTTATTAAGCGAGCCTCTGGCGAGCTTAATAATATTTCCTGAACGAGTTTGATATACATATATCAATTGACAACAAGTGATAGATTCTTTAAATCACATGACACTAAAAACGCAAAATACGCATTGCTTTATTGGAAAAACTCAATTCTTTATACTACACGTGGTACGTATAACTTTATACGTACTGGCTTTACTAACCCGGATACAAGGAAAGTCATGTGATATAGTTGAATCCTATTATGAACTATTTATCTCCGTAGCTACATGTATACTGTATACATGTAAGGCTCATAAGCTCAATCACTCCTATATATATCAAATGATGAAAGCAGCCATGAATGCCAGCAACAAAGTGAATAACCTCACAAATATCACACGAGCAAGAAACAACAGTGTATAGTCTAACATAAAACAATCAATGACAAAGTCGACACTTAATTAAGGGTGTTTATGCGGGTGATGTTTGTCCTAAAATTCTTTGAAGTAAAGGTGACACTGTTACACCTCGGTATGTGATGCTGTTGGCGAAACACTAGTCTTAATACGGTAAATTATAGGGGGTCCGTGTGTGTTTCTATTTGTATATATGTGTGTGGTATAAGTTGACTCGACTATCTAGTAATGTTGTACATATGATGCATAACCTTCTCACATGAAGAAACAGTAAACACCACAGAATCACAATCAAACCAAAAGAGTGCGTCAGATGAAACACTGCAAAGAATTGAAGCGTGTCTGAAGAATATCTTACACTGGATGAAAGGTAATTTGCTGAAACTAAATGCAGATAAAACAGAAGTAATGCTGTTTGTACCAAAATGGAATGCCAATGCAGCCGAGAATCTCACAGTGAAAGTTGACGACGCTGTTGTCAGATCATCAAGACGTTGCCACGCCTACCTATTTTGTAGGTCCTGCAGCTGACCAACTTTCAATCATGGGTGACATCCTAACATCCGTACGCAAGCTACATGTATAATATTAAGTTTCATAACATTTTCATTTTTATGAGAGTACACGCATTGAAAATATACACACTTATGGGGATGGCTTTGCATTTTTGGACAGTGTTTATTGATCACCTCTTATACATTTAATCTCGCGGATATTTGCTCTATGATCATATTGATTTTATAGACTACTCATGGTTCTTATTTAACCTCACATGTTGAACATTTAAGTGTTTTATTTAGTGCAAGTTGATGACTTTATTTTCCAACGCGTGTGCAAAAATCGGATTTGATATTATTACATTGGAATTTCTAGTTTACACTCACGTGTTTAACATTTCAATTTCATTATTAGTTAGTAACCATATTAGTCGGCCTTTATTGAACATTGGCTGTCACATTCCAAGTCTGTCTAATTTCCTGCACTCTCATATAACACCAAATTTCATTGGATTAATTATAAAAGCACACCCTTAGGACATGTTTTACAAGCTTAACGCTTGCCTAAAATCCCATAAGAAGTGGTAACTTAAATATGTTACCAGAAAATTTCTAGAGTTATCTGAATAATTTGCAGTTAATGTTTAATTTAAAACAAACCTGGTGCAAGAGTACATTGAAGCTACATTGGCTCTCAAAGTGATACTCCAGTTAATAATGCATACGTAGATTGTACTTCACTAGTCCTTATTTTCATTGATTACTATTTTTTACAATAAACAGTAACATTGAAAAAATCTGTAGGGAAGTTTACTTAGGTATATATCTGGGTAATGAAAGTTCATGTACTTTAATCAATATATTTGGTACAGAACCCCCCCTCCCTCCGTTTAGCTGGATGAGTTCAAATTGACTTATTCAAGTCAGACAAAGTACTAGTAACCAATTTCTCCAACTGGCGTGCGTCATGTTGTTTGTTTGGTTCTAGGTAGAATCATTGAAATTAATTTTGCCTGAAATTATTGTTAAAATATTATATTATTACAATGAAGATGTGCGATGCCGTCAAATATGTAATACCATACATAATCTACAGGTATTTATACAATGGTGATAAAGTAATTAAACTATCAAGAATCTTAGCAAGAAATTTCTAACAAAACAGCACAAATAATGGAGACAAAATAGCTGCCTTAGAATGATAATGCCGTAAGTACACAATCGATGTTTTGAGAAAACAACAAAAACCTGTCCGGAAACTAGTCCAACGATAAAACAAGCTGTTTCAATTTCAGTTTGGTTAACACGAAAGGTTCCGATTTACATGCATATAGTCTCATATGAAGCGCCTTATGATGCTGATTTCAAATATGTATCCGTCTTATAAGGCTGTAATGAATATTTGATCTGAAACTTTGTCCTTGACATTTAAGATAGCTACCATTCCTCCTCACGGAGATGCATTGGTGCAATATATCAGTTTCAGCTGTAACACATGTTTAAATGACAAGTACGAGTACATGGAACAACATACTCTATCATGATGCCAAATGCATTCGACATTTAGAACTGTTTAGGTATTCATTTTATTAAAGTTGAGCAAGTTGCTATAAGTTTTAAACATTTCCCCGCTCGAATATTAAATGTATATTTTCTTATCGTCTACAAGGATGGTAGTAGTTACCAACTCACCCAATTATATGAAGTAATTAAACATACACAATATCCTTTATAACTTGTTTCTACTCAAACATCGCTTGCGTGACAACAATATCCCAAGTTAAATCACAATTAGCTTGGTAATCAATGCAGTAATACATGCTCCAAAATGGCATACAAAATTGATGGGTTGAACATATATAATAAATTATCATCCGCCTGCAGTAATTAGGCAAATAAAGTCAATACTAACTAGTAAGATATTGTTCCAAATAAAGAACCAATATTAATGGATATACCAGTGAGTTAATCACGATTTAGTGTTTGTTTGCGTCGTATTTTGATAACTAATCCTTTGAAAGGCAGAAACCCGAGATTTATTCTCCGGATGGAAGGTGCCAAGCTGATGTTTGGATACAGTAATAAACACTCATTGCATATTATTTTGCAAGTTTGTTAGAGTCCAAATTTCCGAAGGTGTGTTGTTTCATTTTTTACCGAATAATCCCATCAGATGTCTCGAGCTTCAAAGGTTAGTTTTAAGATAAGTGAGACTTTCGTTCAGTTGTACCGGCAGTTGTTTCTTTGGATAATCTTTTCGACCATACACATATACTCAGTACCAGTAAAAGTGTGTATACACGGTAAGTTTTGGTGTATAAGTCGAGGATTGACATTTTACCACGTGTTCATCATGCCTATACATTTCCCTCATACGTCTTGATAACAACGAACGCGTACATCTTGAGAAAATGAACGGTAGAGGCGTACTACACCTAACTACAAAGAACATCTTGACTTATAGGTCAAGATGTATACATAAAAAATTACTGTGTGTACGCACCTTTTTTTTTTTTTTTTAGGCTTATATAGTCTTATTTTTTTTTTTTTTTTTTTTTATTATTCAATAAAAGAATGGTAACAACATGGTTTATGGTATTGACACAATAATGCAATACAAGCAATACATGTATAATAATCACTACAATACAATAAATAACAGTATTATTACATGCAAGCTAATTTAAGATTAATTGATATGTTCTTTTATTTTAATTAATAAATGATCAGTATTATTTTTACAATAAGATTTACATAAATTCCAAAATTCTGATTTAAATAATTTGTAGATATCAAAAGACTTAGTTCTGCTTTCACTTAAAAAGTATGCTTTGTAAATACAAAATCCGAAAAGTGTTAAGATTAAATTCAAATAGGTATTTGCAGGATATGATAGTCTATCTCCTATTACAATACTCTGGAGAGATTGGAGGTTTTTATTTACTCCGCATTCACTTAAGCAATGCGTTAATTTGATCCAGGGATCTGTAACTACAGGACATTTTAAAAATGTATGATCATAATCTTCAATTACGTTGCAGAGGTTGCAATTCGGCGAATCAACCATTTGCCATTTGAATCGTATTTGTTTACATGGGAATATATTGTGTATTAATTTGTATTTATATTGTTTAAGTCTGTTATCTGGTAAGTATCGTAAGAAATTATAAAAGATTGACCAATCAATACGTGTGTCAAATTGTGAGTTCCAAGAGGTATGTATATATGGCTTTACGAACTTATTTTTGATAAATTCGTCATATTTAGTTTTGTTGGTTTGCGTGTGAATACTGCGTTGAAAGACAGTGATACCAAGTTGTGTTTTCACTAATGTCAAACGAGACTGTTCTGTTTGTATTTCTTGAATCCACTTTTTGGGGATACATTTCTTTAATAGTGTTATTTCGGCTATCCAATTTGATTTATTATTTAGTTTGTTATATATCAAATTTTCCTGTAATACACCATCATCATTTATTAGGTCATTAATGAAAATAATGTTCGAATTTATCCAATTGTTAAAGAATAAACATTTATTTTTAATTCTAATGAACCTGTTACCCCAAATTATTTCTTTTCTAATGCTTACTGCTGATTTTGGAGATTTGTGTTCGTTGATGTTTTTTGCTTTTATCCAGATATCAAGAACATTTTTATAAAATTCCGGTAAAAATGACGTATTTCGATTTTTAATGTTATCAATATTAGACTTGAATATGAAAAAATTTTGTCCGAATTCTTTGAAGAAGAATAGGGGCAAAAGCTTCCAACTGGAAAATTTATCGTCTGTTAATGATTTTACCCATTTAAGTTTTATGGACGATATAAACGATTCTAAATCGACCATGTCTAATCCACCTTGCGATCGGTTGGCAATTAAAGTTAATCTTTTAATTTTTTCTCGTTTGTCGCTCCATAAAAATTTGAATAAAATGGTATTTATTTTATCTGATATTTGCTTCGGAACTACTAAGGACTAAACATATACGTAAACTTTGGTAATAAGAGGGTTTTAATTATAATGATTTTCCCATAAATTGTTAGTTTACGTTTTACGTGTGTACGCACCTTAAGTGAACAATGGTAAACACATTTGGATCGTCATTGGAACCGTTCGTTTTGAACATACACATCGTCTATCGCACAATCTTGCCCGTCTAAGTGGCGTCAAAGTGACGTCGTCAGGACGACACGAAATACTTGCGATGTACATTAATTGCAATAATAAACGTCTCATCTGGATAAAAACCTAAAACTCGAGCAAAACATATTGGAACAGACTAATAGAACGTATCCTTTTTGTCGAGCTGTTGTTTAAATTACAACGTAACTTTCACAGGGGAAGCATCGAAGAGTGCATGGATCATGGAAGAAATAGATAGATAGAAATATAAAGTGTGTAAACAATGACACCTATCCGCGCTGCATTGACGTTGATCGACCATTCCGAATATAGGGAATAAGCTAATCGTTATGACCGATGTGTCGGTATTAGATAGCGTCATGTAAAACATTATATCAATGGTATAAAGATTATATCTATCAAGTTGATAAACGTACGCGGGCATAAGTAAAACAGCTATATGAAGAACGAATTTTAATCTGGTAAATCATCTATTTGTGTAGCTGGATTAAACTACAGACCCCCATGTTAGAATTTTCATTTTGGTTCATAAATAAACAAACTTAGAACTAAGGAGAGATTTTTGCTCTAGCCTGTGCGGAACAAATTACAACGTTCAAAAGGAACATAAAATTAGTAATCATAACAGACGAATAATTGCTTGTAGCTCTGGTACTTTGTTCGTGACTCTCAAGACGGTAAAATTCAATTCTGCCCGACAACTGTACTTTAGTCAAAGTACGAGTGTTACTATTTATATTGACAAGAGTCCATAGAAAGTATTCTCATGACGATTACATAATGGTGAGACTGTTAAATGCCTTATAGTTTTCCCTACTTATTTGTCCAATAAAAGCCAGGGATTTTCGAACTCCAAAAATTCGAAAATCCCTGACTTTAAGAAAACAATAACTAGGCAAAGTAAAGAATGATATTTGATTTTTTTTACAGAGAAATTATTCAACCAGACGGATACTATTACATGGATACTGTAAAGTACCAACGTCATGACCATATAGTGACATCCATTACATTATTTTATTATTTAACAAGGACTGTACAATGTAGTTAACCCGAATGACTATTCATCGGAGATCATTCCTCTGTAACAAATTGTATTAATGTTTGATATTCAAGACAAAGTACAGTAATTCGTTAATAAAATAGTCACATTGAAATGGACAAATTACACTTAAAAGTCTAAATTTAGATCTAAATGATGTTAAATTGCTGAAATGAACGTTTTATGAGACACATGATTTTAGACTCGACGGTCATTTATTTAAAGGAATTAGGAAAATTGCCAGAATAAATTAATTCAAGGTACGGATGTCCACGTAGTGTGGTTTTTTATACATTGAATGTATCCCACTTCACGTATTAATGATGATAAAATCATATTCACAGAATATTTAGATAGGTGGTTTGTCGTGAACAGATCGAGTATTTCAATACAGAATGTAGGTTTCAATCCATTCATCAGATGATGTCGGTCAAAATACAAACTATACCATTCCAACAATAATATGTCTACATTTAAACGTTATTTAGACAGGCAGCCTTATTTATATAACGAACATGACTATTGTAAGCAGTGTTTCCTTTGATGCTATGGGAAGCCCATTCATGTTATGGGTATGTTGTCTGTTTAATATAATATTATATAGTGTTCCCATTAACTATTGAGAATTTTTAAAGTGTTTTCAAAATGGTGTCAATATTTTAATTGAAAAACAAACAGTTGTTCATTTGTATAAGTTAGATATACATTCTGTTCATTATATGAATTGTCAATGGTTTTAGTTCAGACAATGTAATGGTTGTCATGACAACAGGAATTTTGACCCAAAAGCCGTAAAATTTGCAAGTTTTGCATACAATGCCTAATTTAGATACGATTTGTTACTCGAAACTATTAAGAGATATTTCATAATTGACACTTGAGTCAATTTATTGACAAAAATTGCAAGCGCAACGAGAATGTTTAATTATGTTCTAAACTAACTGGAGCTGCAAATTATACCTGGTGTGCAGAAAATTACTGCCACCAAATAAGGGGCTTGCGTTTCAAAATATACTTAGAAGATTTAGGAGAAGCATTGTTTTGCACTGTTTGGTAGTTATTTATATTCTCCAAAGGTCAATTTAAAATATACAAGTAGTTAAATTGCTAGGCACTTCATAAATTAATTTGGCCCCAATGCGGCAATTGTCTCGATATGACCCCAAAATGTTTTTGTATCAGATTAGATCATACCACTGTCGGGTATTTTGGCGTGACGTCCTGACAGTGAGTCGGGTGGCTGACGAACAACTTGAACATCGTTAGAACATCGTATTGATATAATCATGTTATTTTTTCATTTGTTTTTCAGAACATAATTTAATGTAGCATAAGAAGACAAAACAGAATGATTACCCCTCGTATATATGCTGCGATAGTCCTAGCGGGGTACCGTTACAATGTACGAGTAAGTTTTCCCTTGATTATTTTGAATTGTAGAATATAACTTCGACAACATTTAAACTATAATTTACTCACGTTCGGTAAATGCAGTTTATTTGTGAGCTGAATAATTCATTTGTCAATAATAAATTCCTCTTTTATTGTACTGTCTGTAACATTTACTGAAAATCTATTGATTCTTCTTCTCAACACAACCCTTAACATACCAATAGAACTATGCCCTGTATATTACACACTGCTTGCACGACGACGATATCTTAGCATGCAGTACAATGCCCTAGTACAAGCAAACAGTAACTTGGAACAAACAGAAGACTACTGTAAAATAATTAAATTTCGATAGGACGAAATTCTGTGGTTTTGGTAATAAAAAAGTGTACATACCATTTCGATGGGACGTTAATTTGATGATTTCTGATTTCAGGTAATGCATACAAGGGTCAAAATTATTGTCGGTGGTATTTGATTTTGTCGTTGAAGGTGAACTACGAAATCAAGGAAATTCAAACCCCCATGAAAATAACTAGAGTTATGGTTTGTTAAATGACCGACTGCTGTTGGTACAATATGGTGACTACATCCATGAGCAAGATGGCATCATGAAGACAGTTCCTACATTCATTGTATGTTGTCTCAAGTATATACTCACCATCGCTCTTTTAATTCACTTATTCTATTCTGTTCTCGTAAGCTAAATCGCTTTATTAGTTCAAGCCGAATGTTTTCATTTTGTAACACTTAACAAGGACAAAGTTACCAAGGTGACAGTTATTTTATTAAATTTCCAGAATATACACAGCTTATGCCAAATGGTTGTAGTAAAACATACAAGGTTTACAAGTGTTTTTTTCAACACTCTTATAGTAGGCATAAGGTCCATGTGTAAACAATACATCGATTACAAATTGGGGAATGTTAGTTACATATTAAACTGATAAGTATTTGAGTTTCTGTGAAATGCCAGTCGGTCTCATGAATGCAAAAAAACAAGGGAAAAAATGCTGTAATGCAATTTTAGTAAAATTTGCATTTTAGTAAAAATATAAGTATTATTTGTCTTATGGAGGGTTTTAAGAGTTCTGCTTTTTGTGATGGGAAATTGGCATCCAAGATTGAAAATCGCCAAACAATGTCGAAACCTACAATATTCACTTCCGTTGGGGTTTTTTTTATTTTAGAGCTGGGAATTTTAAATTCAGGAACAGGATTCCCGAATCAACTCGTTCGTGCAGTAAGTAAACAGACCGTAAACAGTTGTTTCAACGTCCTTTCCGTTGGCATGAAATGCGATTCCGTTCGTTGACACTGTTTAAACGTACTGTATACTAGTTTGGTGTTTACCTAAATTCAACGGAGACTTCTCTATTAGTAATCATTTACGCTTCAATAGCGAACGTTTCTACTTGGATAGACATGTGCCATTGTTTGCACTAATCCTTCGCGGCATGGCGATTTAAATTAGTGACAAGAAACATGAATACTAGTAACTGGATCCATACATGTTCTGATGTACCGTTGCCAATTTTGAGCGAAAAATCACTTGTAATTATGACATCACATGATTAAAAATTTAAAATATAAACAACGAAAACTGTATTACGTGGTAATTATTTTTTGTTTTATAACACAAACGAGGTACATAATTGATTATATCCACTGGTGAATACAACACCTACAAACCAAGAATATCGTTACATGATGCATATCTAGAAGACAATGACTTTTTTCAGTTATGTTCATTTGATCTTACCCACCAGGGCATATACCAATGTTCCTGGACACCATCATCGTTCAGTTTCCGGTCATCTGTCATACATGAAGTTTGTTCACTTAGAAAGTATTGTAAGATCAGCGGTCCTTAACTTTAATATGCAATTAGTTTGGATAAACATTACTAGACAATGAACAAGAGCACCGCCTACGAATGCTAAATGCTCGACTTTCTCGTACTTGTAGTAGCCTTGCTCATCTGCGAGTGAAAATTAAGAATAACAAAGGAAGATAACTAAACATATAGGCTACATGGTTATCAACCTTGTGAGTGTGGACAGCTGTTGTGATGGTGAACAACTCCGTTGAATTTTAAGTCCAAACCTTTGGTAGTCTAAGAGAAATTGTCATTTCTCTGTAAATATTCTAAGTCAAGTTAAAGGGGGAAAACTCTTATTTAATGAGGTAATGAAGTACCTGCTTTTCTCAGTAGATGTAGGTCAACATATTCCACAAGTGCCATGACTTTCGAGATGAAAGCTTCGATAGTGTTTGATAAAAGTCAGTGTATGTGTAACGAAGTACAAAAGGGTAGATAACTCCATTAATATCGATCACAGGGTTGTCAGACTTGTCAGTATGGACCCCTCTTGTGATGGTGAATAAATATGTTGAGTTTCAAGTTTCACCTTATGCAATCTTTGAGAACATTACTTTGATAATAAACTCCTCTACGTACACGCACATACAGACGCACACGCTAACGATGAAGTGATGTCAATTTGTTTTCTTTGAATACATGGAAAAGTCGAGCTAAAATGATCATTTTCTGAGAGATAGAAAGGTAGAGCCTAGACAAGGAAATTTCGTTCTTATTTGTACGAACTACTAGAATTTACCTTCTGTTTTATCGATAGACCTGCAAAACAATAAATGGAACTCAAAATAATTACATTTGTAAATCAAAATATTCAATGAATTATAAAAAATGTGACATAGCGGGAGCTAATACCCCAATTGGTGATTAAAAGCTTCGTATAGATGATTGTATTTCACCAATAAAATAGATAGAGCACATAGCGTAAAATAACAACACTGCAATATGTTTCTTAGTTTAGTGAGATATCATTGATAAAATCATACTAATAAATGTATTTGAAACCCAGTTAAAAGAGCACAATCAGCCAAAGTTATAAATTGTCAACCTGTTCCTGATCTTCTCAAATCTGCTTAAATCGCAATATGAACTCTCATCATAATATTATTGATACATGGAGAATTTTCATCAAACACAAGCTTATCATATTGACGCATATTTCAATGAAGTGAAATCAAGGTTAAATGGAATATAGTTCCGGTCTTTTATTGAATATGAATATCGATATTCCATAAATACGATATGAAAGTATAATTCAATATTAGAATACGAATCTCCATTTCAAGAAGCAGCATCAAACATTTCGAGTCATATAAAACACCAGGGTATGGATAATCGAATATCATATCATGTATAACTGTATGATTAATGATACTAATACAATAGGTTAGATTATCAGATACAGGATCTCGTATCAACTTTCAACATAAGCTCACAGCAACAATATTCTATTTCATGACGAGGTTCAAAATGCTCGATACAATATTTGAACATTGGTATTGGTTTGCATTTTTTGTTGTTGTAAAATTCTCAACAAGTTGCCACATTGACCGGCCGAATGTTTTTATAAACGCTAAAAATCCTCAACGAAGCTGGAGTATGGTGATGTATATATTATGTATACTGAGTGGGTTCTTCAGGATATAAAAGACAGGTCACATGACCGGTACATAAGATCTTATGAGTAAATGCATTAATGCTGAGAAAGAGAGAGAAAAGTGAGCAGGCCGCAACAAACTTGCCCAGCCTGAACTATTTCATTCATAATAATTTTTATCATCATTTACTCCAATTAGCATGTAGTATGTCAAGTTACATACAAATTAAGTTGACTTATACCTTAAACAACACAGACATACATTGCAATCACACAAAATGCGGGAGTTTCAATTTACCAGAAGGTGGGAACAAGAGACACATGGAATTGTGATATTAATAAACACAGAGCTGCCCGCATAATCATGTAGGTATGTCACATAAAATCAGGTCTGGGAGAATCACATACATTTACACTCAAAATTAAATAGAAAAACTACCCTTTTTGTGAATAAATTAACTTATACAGGAATGAATTAGGGTTAACGTACCTACAAGTCGATTTATAAATAAGCATGAAATGCGTCAAAGTTCTGTGTCACATAGGGCTACCAAAATGTACCGTTTCATTTCTCTATTCCTATGAACAGGCTTACTATAATGCTCAAGGATAGTTTAAACTGTGAGTTATTTGTTCTGAGGTTCTACTGAAAACCAGTTATCATTACTTGCTCTTTTTGCTTGTCAAAACTTTGTTTTAAATTCCCTAAAGGAAGATGTGCGCATGAATTTCATCAATAACATCGTTGTACGACACTAAAGTGTAAAATATGATTTGCCGCCATGGCGTGATTATCATTCTATTCACTGGTCTGAAACATATCCGGAACTAATAGAAAATAAACTCAACGTAAAATCCCATCACTGAAAATACTGAAACTCCTTAGATTTGCCATCGATATGTTTTAGCTCGCCTGTCACAAAGGGACAGAAGAGCTTAATTTTTTTTAATGTCTGTTTTTGTTTATTCGACCGTTTGACCGTTCGTCCACAATTATTTGTGTAGTTACTGCACGTCACATTTCTGTCCTACTCTATACGAAAATTGATCACAATGAGCATTTCAACATAATATATGTCAAGCTCAATATTCAATTATCTGTGGTCAAAGAATAGGTCACTAGGTCATGTAATAAAAAACAGTGAGCATGATAATGTAATGGTCAGGACAAACTTCAATTTGACCTTTGCCAATCAACTGTGACATTGATCTTTGAGATAGGAAGCTTGGGTTCACTTCATTCATGCCAAATATACGCAAGCATGGTCAATACATATCAAAGGTATGGGCCAGACGAACTTTAATTCTACAATTGGCCTCCAACTGTGACATTGGCCTTTGAGATAAGAACCTGAGGGTGCACAACTGCACATGCCATTCCGGTTCGAAGAGGTTATCATCAATGCCAAATACATTTTCGTATTAGAAAAATCGGTCAATGCACGACAATGGTATGACCCAGACAAATTTGACCTTTGACCCCAAACTGTGACATTGACCTTCGATATAGGAGCCTAGGGGTTTTACATAATAATCCTCCTCAGAGAGTCGAACATTCATGGTCAGCTATTTGCAATTTTTATATTTGGTCAATGTGTAAAAACGTTATGGTCATTGCCATTCGAAATAGAAACCTGGAGTTGCGCTTGGTACCCCCTCATGGAGGTGAAAATTCAGGCCAAATATAATAAAGGTTGGTCGATGCATAACATATTTATGATCCGAACATACTTCCTTTTGACCTTTGACCTCCAACTGTCACATTGAACTTTGATAAAGGACTTAATAGGTTGGGAATGACACTTCGCGTTCGCTCCAATATAAATACGCTTGGACAATGCAAGACAAAGTTATCATCCGGACAAAATTGGACACACCATCCCACTCACGCACGCACATGCATAAAAATGGTGACCAAGTCTCGTTATCGCAATCGTGAAATCTCGGTCATTTCCGTTTGTCTCTGGTAAATACACCTCGTGTATAACTAAAGGAATACGATTTGCCCTAACTACTAAAATCAGCTGCATCCGAGAGAAAGTAACACACTTTTAATCCGTCAATACGATTGTTGTTTTATACATTGTATTTTCTTATCAATTTTCTTATTCCTACGACATAGCAAGACGTACCACAAAGGAAATGTCAAATATATTTGTTGAATAATCATAATTAATATTATATAATGATACCATGATATTGTGGTTAGTTGAATACTGGTCCTTTCAAAGATTTAAATTGATTATATAAATGCATGTCTAATTACATGCACTGAGCTTTGACTCCATCTAGTATATCTCCATATTAATGTGCCGACGAGAAGACGTCATGAAACCACAAATCCTTTTTATATTTCTGAAGACATTTATATGAAGTAATTGTTTATAACATGATGTTAACATCACCGTATATTTTATTGACCTGGCTAACCAGCTTGAACTTTATCGTATTTTAGTTATATAGTCTCTTCGGTGGTATTGCATATTTGAGATGTAATTTGGTGTTAAATATAATTGCTATTCCCATGTGTGTGCATTTGTTTTCAACAGGCATGTTCAACAATTTTATGTACAGATTATGTCGTCTTAATGGAATGTCTTTTATTCCCTAATGAATGCAACAAACAGCACAAGAATGACAATGGATAATAGTATTCTCCAACCGAGGGAAACAATTAAATATAAGTGTATGATATCTGTTTCTAATTGAATTAATGTTTAAAACACGAATGATACATCCTCACAAGTAGGTTAATGGTGTTAAACTTCTCGTGAAGAGTTTAAATGCCAAACATGTAGTTAAAGGTATGTCTCTATTCGATGTCAATGGGATTGGGTTCCACCATAAACAATATCTAGTACTTGAGAGAGAAACTTGTTCGTACAAATATAGCACACAGTGCTTACTGATAGAGACACGTTACTCTGAACTATATGTCGTTAGTTTATTTTTGTTTACGTCTAAAAAACCAGATGGGAATGCTCGGTATGCATTCATAATGTATACGTATAATTCGGTGGCTTAAGTAAGTACAGTACGTAAGTACAACATCGATATTTTGATAAAACAAGAATGTCTTAAAATTACTCTTTCATATGGTAAAACAAGCCTTTTCAACTTCAGTTTGGTAAACACGACAAGTTCAGACCTTTATAAGAAAAGGTTCGTATAAAGCGCTTTAAGATGTAGATTCCAAGTATGTGACAGTTTTATACGACCTTCTCTTTCTAAGCTAGAAATAATTGAGACGAATTTGCGATGTTTTACATAAAATTGAATTGAGAATTTTACATGAAACAATAACAGAAGCCTTGTCCATGAAAAAAGTTTTTATTAACATTGTATGAAACAATGGGTCCATAAGGAATATCAAATAATTATTCGTGGCATTTTCCTAAGTTTAAGTCCAAAATAATGTCAATGTGACAGAAGGGCAAAATGAGGTCAGGTGATATAGGTGTGTGAAGAGTGTTCCATTAAAACATTTATGCATGTATAAAAGCTTCGTTGCAAGCCCTATTAGTGTAAGAAGTTTGGGTTAACCAAGAATGTGGCAATTAAAAAGTGTACGTCCAAAAGTAGGTCAAGGTCAAAATGAGGTCAGGTGATGTAGGTGTATGGAGAATTTTCCAAAACAAATCCATGCAAGTATAAAAGCTTTGTAGCAAGCCATATTGATGTCAGAAGAAACTATGGGTTTTGGGTTAACCTACAGACCTTTGGACGGACGGGTCAATCGCTATAATGCTATCGAATCGAGGGCATAAAAATACGTCATACGGCACAAATAGTTTTGATTTCGATGACAAATGGAGTAAATACATACCTTTCTTTCAAACACAATGGCTAATTTCAGCGTTTTGTCCTATTTTTGCAAAGTATGCGGTAAATTTATACATCCTACAAACCCTATATCATATTGTTCACATATCGAACTTTCCATCGTTGTATAAAATGATTGCCTGGTTTGTTTATTAAATGAGGAAATTAAGACAAAGGGGAGCATAAGAAGCTGTGGTGTATCTAGCGTTGTCGATAAGTTTAGTGTTTTATGACCAATTTGCAGTAGGTGCGTGGAGTAATCAAAGTATGAACTAATTATAAATTATGTGTTATGTGTGTTAGTTTATACTCATTTATTTAAGGTCAATTGTGAAACAGGATTTTCCAACATATATGTTTATGTCTCGATACCTCATTCCTGATGTGATACATCGCGACAATGTTGTTAGAGAAGAGAGTCCAGTTCCCCTGATATGCTGGGCGTCTAGCAAGGGAATTTCTGCTTCCGCTTTTAATTTCGTATTAGGTATGACGCGCCCTGGAATCGAACCCGGGGCATACCGCACTCAAAGCAGATGCTCTACCACTACGTTATCGAGGCGAATTGCTGTTTGTGGTCAGTGGAAGTGGGTATTACATTATGTAGCTCCTTCGATCGACCCCGCCCCAGATCATTCTGCCAAAGTCAGTGCTAACGTATGCAACTATTGCAGCAGTTATTTTGGAACAAATCAGTGTGATTTAACTAAAGTACATGTAGTAATAATATTATACGACACAACAAAGAAAAAATTTATATAATGATAATTATAATGTTGGTCAGAGAAAGGAAAAGTCTGCGATTACTCAAACTGTATAATTAATGCTGTCATTTTAGAACAGCACGGTTAAAAAACATGTAACTATGTGTAAGAATGTATGAATTGCTATAGTAAACGTGTGGTCGTTATGGATATATGTAATGTGAGTTACAGTAAAGGACGCATACACGTTTCAAAATTACAATTACAAAAATTAGACCCCGTTAATGCATTCTACACATGTTTTAATTTGAATTTTTGAGCCAAGATATTAGCAACAGAAATTGGAATATAGCGGGAAAACACGGTTAATGAAATCAAGCAGAGGAAAGTTTTATTGTTGAATTGTGAAAAGCAGCGACGTTATAATTAGGGTTATAGAGATTGAACGTTCCTGTAATTGTATTATTAGTGCACATTAATTTAATTCCCTGTTTGAATGGATTCGATGTTCACAAAATAAAACATTGAACTTCAATAAATCAATTACAATACAAATCACCATTCCGAAAATGCTATTATCACAAGGAATGCAACAAATTAATCACCACATGCATAACTGCCAAACCAGAAGATACTGTCCCACTGTGTATGAGTTTACAGGGCTCTCAATTGACTTTTCAAAATGCATTTTGACTCTTGAATGAAACAAAGGTGCCTAATTTGACCCTTGGGCATTTAAGGTGAAGAGTAAAATTTGCTATACTTATAATTCAAATTTCCTTGCAATAATTTGATGACTCTTGAAAATTGAGAGTCAGGAGTCATTTTGACTCTTCACTTTTGGAGCCATTGAAAGTCCTGGTTTATCTTCTGTTTAGCAGATGCTCTTATACGTTAAGTAACATCACGAGTCATTTCAGCTTAGACTACGTTTAAATTTAACACTCCTCTTTATAGCAAATCACAATACATTGTGTATATAGACGATCATACTATTTGCGATCACTTCAACCAGTCGCAGAAATAAAGGTTGATTTGGTACCTTATCTACATAATATCAATATGTAAATGACTCAGATACATGTTTTAATGCTCGAGTATTCTTTAGGGAGGTATTGTCAGATAACAAGTGTAACATGCAGGGTATCTACATAAACGACAACGAGGATGTATAGTTCCAAGGTCGGGTCACAATGTGTGTCTTTACGCTACGAATTCCGTACTGACCGGACAGGCCGGACCAAGTTGACCAAATTGTCGTAAAAAACTTATCATCCATAATTTATTATCAGACTAATATTTATTTATGTCATTCGAATGGATTTGCACGTAAAGTTGTTTGTCAAATTAGTAGCTTGTGGGACTTCTAACAAACACATTGCATATGTTGAAAATTGATTTTTGTTAATGCCAATTAATTATACAACGAACAATTCAAATTTACAGAAATCGCATTTTGTACTAGCTGCGCATCAATTATTGCTAAAACATAGATACCCGCTGGTCTTTATGGTTGCCCAGACAACGCAAACGAAATAAATTTGGAGCCATATAAACATATACCCCCCCCCCTTATTTCGATCGCTCTTCTATTTTAACTGACATGACAAGCATTAAGCAATGAACTCCACTAAAATTGGCCACATATAAGATAATGTTACAAGAGAAAACATGAAAGTAAATCCACTTACAGCCAGTATACTTAATTACGTGTCAAACTCAATGTCATTTTTGTTTTAGTCTCTCCATTTTAGTAAATAATTTATCAATTTGAACTTAAACAGACGTAGTTAAAAGTCAACAATAATCACCGACTGAGTTTAACATGATTAAAAATCGTTTCCTTAATTAAGAAAGGGTGGTGGCATAAATAATTTACTGAATCAATATTTTCTGGATGTTTCTTCAGTTATCATATTTTGTGTGTAATAGTGAATGTGTAATGGTACACGTTTTCATAGATACAATGATCATAACTTTCATGACCTGACTTCAGTGAACGAAACAGCGTAGCTCCGATTGAGCATGATTGTTTTAGTAAACAATTAAGATCCTGTAGTTGGCAGAAGATAATACCTGTATGTGTATATTCCATCCAGTTTTAAAGCTTTGCGAAGTTTGCACGGTATTCAAAATTCATTTTGAGATCCAAAATGACATTCAAAGGTTATTTTAAATTAGTTTTCTGAATTTTGATTTGGACATCCCACTTACTATTAAAGTTTGAATTCAAAATGATTGTTGAATATGGCACAAAAAACCAAGGCACTTAAAATACTGTGTTTTACGTACTCGAAAACATCTGTAGACACTGGTTAATGATTATAAATGGACTTGTTGCACAACCTTTCATATTTGGTTTTGTCAGTCTCTATATGGTTAAGCTACTCGTGTACTTACGTTGTACCATCACATATATCAGTGATCATTTAACGTGGTAACAACCACTGGCACTAATTTACGAACGACATCATTCAATTACGACATCCAAGGATACAGAATTCAGAAACCAATACCGGAAATAATTCTTGTAAACAAAGAGTGCCCAGTACAACAACAGTGTTACGTATACGTAATATCATACATGACGATGTACTGACCTGTTCTGTTAGAAAACATATTTGTCTTCATTATAATGGTAACATAATTGTGGATATTAATCAGTCTTCTGAAAGCCTTTTACATTCCGAAAAGTTTGGATGATTCGATTCTGTATGGAATCATTAGATACTCATTTTGGTGACAAGGCTATTATTTCATCAAACAATGCTTGGAACAAAACTAAAAGCTTTTTAGGCACAAGGTTTGCCTCCTATACACTGTACAGCTGTCGTATCAATAATTCAGAATGGAGATAAAAAACTTCTCATGTAACTGAAATATTAATTGACTAGAACGGAAGAAAAAAGGATTGAGGTGTTTCATAGTTGACGTTTGGATGTTAA
This sequence comes from Spisula subtruncata, assembly GCA_963678985.1. NCBI lineage: Eukaryota > Metazoa > Mollusca > Bivalvia > Venerida > Mactridae > Spisula > Spisula subtruncata. The sequence goes on along the minus strand of OY787672.1, from coordinate 20,491,932 downwards.
TGAAATACAATCAGAAACAAGGTGTAAACTTCAGCTTACGTGATCCTGTAGACACTTTATATTGCTTCATTATTTCAACGAGGTGTAGGCATGTGCTTGTTCTCAAACACACTGTTTAGACATGACTTCAATGTAATCAGAAGACAACATAGGACTCATTGCCACGACAATGTCACATTGAGCATTTCTTGAGTCTCCAATGGAAGTTCAAGAAATTGGTTTATCTTTAGAAATATGTCCCTTGTGATTAGTGAAACATTTTGAAACTTTTGGAGGAATAGGAAGACATCGGGAGAACTCCCGGTGAGGATCCGACGGTGAATGTCGATCCCAACATGTACTTCGGATTTACAGACGTAGAATTATAATGGACGCCGCTTGGGATGTCTAAGGGAATATTCGGGTAACCTTATTGTGGTGGAAAGTGGTGTAGCAAATCTAAAAGAATATATTGTCACATGTCTGTTATGATTATTATATGTAGAAGATGTCAAAGGGCACGAAATGTGGTCGAAAGTCAAAATATCTCCCTGGTGTTTGATATTAACTCCGTAATAACTCCGCAATAAGATAAGCTAGTTTTAGGTTTTCATCCACACTATTCCCAAATCTGCTCGGGTTATGTCCTTACCTCATTGCCTCGCAACAATATATAAAAAAAATACATAAATAGCGCAGGAAATACCTTTACTTCTTACGAATATCCTTTCTCTCAATTTATGAATACATGTTAATACATTGTTTCAGTTAGTTATAACGCTGTGCATGTGTATATGTATCATGTACGTATAAAATAAGTACATGATTGTATGATTCATTGCGGGTATATTTACTTTTTCTCCCAGGAGTGTAAAACCTTTGACATGAGTGTACTAAGCAAACATACAACGATTTCCATCGATACAAGATCTTTTACTTTATATCATCATTAACTTATAGTCAGATAGGAGTGATTCACCAATAGCCTAATGTTCACAAGAGGAGAAAACCTCCCGAGTAAGTGCCGACATTTTCTTAAAGGGCTTGTTCATATGCTATTTGACACCATTTAGTAACTTGTATTGTAGTAAACTACTATTGAAATACACTATTACCCATAAATTTTGTTAACAAATACGAGATATAGGTTTACTAACAGTTGAACAACATAATGGAACCTAAAATGTCTAAATATACCTGATATGTTTAATAAAAAAAGGATTCGTATTCACATATATCCTTGACGATATCCTTACAAGCACTTTGACTAATTTTATTACGATTTAATGCAAAACGCGCCCAATATGCCTAATTAAAGTGCAAGCTCAGGCAGGATGCGCATAAACTATTGTATGAAACGTCCATGAGACAACTTTTTTATATGTTTCCTTAAACGAATTGGCCACCCTAAAAAATATTATTTCATCTGATAAATTATATCAATAAATCTTAGGCTGTGTTATTTGTTCATTCCACGCACTTACTTATCTATTTCTGGAAAGAAATGGCGTATTCATATACAAAATCATCCATGCGTAACGGTTGGTGCGAAATTGCTTTTTTGCACATTAGCCTCGTTCACAGCTTGGAATAGTATCGTATTTGGTATAATTTTTTTCTCTGTAGATCGACTTTTCTTTAAAAACTATAATTTGTGAAAATGAGCCATGTGGAACGCGCTCATGACGACAGATGCATGCACACATTGAACGAATTTCTGATTGGCCACGTGTTTTTATAAATTAGTTTAAAAAAATGCTTTTAGAAGAATATAAATAATCGAAACCCTGCTACTGTCCAATTTTATTGATAGAAAATATGTTTCTCGCAGTAATTCGAGCTATACCCCACGTTATTATAAATATCGCTTTTTACAAAAAGACGTTTTGACGTACATGTCTGGATTTTGGTGCTGTTACTCGACATTCTAACAGCCTCAGCGTGCCCCATATTACTTATTCACGCCAGTATTAACACCTTTCATTACGCCAATCGACAGAGAATATATTTTGACTGATTTCAAAAATCAAACATGTCGGGCACGTGAACCACGTGCACGTAAGCCATTTTGCACTAACTGTTCCGCATGGATGATTTTATACAGGCATGCGTTATTTATTTCTAGAAATCGATAGATAATTGCATGGAAAGAAAATAACCACACTTTTAGTAATATTGACTGAATAAATCGCATAATATAATATTTCATTTGGTGGCCAATTAGAAATTCGTTTAAGTGTATGTCTATCACATTTTCCAGTGTCACATATTTTAGTGTCGTGTTTCTTCCGGATGTATTCTGCCTTTCTCGTATTAAAGAGTATTGCCAGACATAGCCGACATTGAAATTCCATTCGTATGGATATGGTAAGTGTGCATGTGATTGTAAATAAGGAGTTAAATTGTATTACAAACAAAATGGAATTATGTACAGGAACGATGAATTTATTTACTCTTATTAACATGATTTAGCAATAAAATAAATCATTTATGTCATATTTTTCATTTGGTAAGGTGATAATTTTTGTGTCATCGAGTATTTTTTATGCGCAAATGCACTAAATTAAAGCTGACTTATTTACCACACATTGCGGTCTTGGCATAACACATGCAATTTAAAACGAAACATCCTTACGGATCAAACCACCATACAATTATGTTCAACATAATATACAATGTATTTATATGCATGTATATGTTAAAGAATAATACACAAACAAATAGAAAAGATAAATATCAAACAAAACTTGACTTCCATGGAATAACACATGTGAGCAACGATGCGTTTGCACAACTAGTAAACTTCTCGAGACTTTCACCTTGACACTTCTAACGTCAAATTGTAAGGATAATCCATCAAGGCAGATACTTGCCTTATTATCGTCAACGTACAAAAGAAGCACATATATTCACACATGTTCATTCAATCTAATAAAGTTAGTGGCTTCATTATCTTTAGATAATTCATCTTGGACATTTGGAAAGCTAGCAATTATCGTCCGATCTCGAGTTTGAGAGATGAAAACTTAATTTCTGAGAGGACACTTCCCTTCTACAAGTGTTAGTCTATTAAAACGAAGAGAATCTTCCTTTCTATAAGAGTAAGTCCATTAAAACGAAGGGTATAAGTTGGTTAAATTACACATGAACACCAGTCAGTTGTTCATAAACAAACTATGTTCACCTTATATGTGAACAGACAATGAACATCGATATGTTATTATTCTAACACTGAAATCGAATAAATATATTATAGCGTGTAAATAAGTATATCAAGAAGTATATGCAAGCAATGTAAATTGCAAAAACGTTACAAGTCCTGTTATTGCCGTTTTGAAGGTCCACAACTGGAAATAATTATGTTTCCAGTTCACTTCTTTAATCGATGGATTAATACCAAACAGATACTCTAGTAGTAAATTATTTTGTTATATCATGAAAAGACTTCGACATCCACTGTTTGGTTATAATTTATCAAAAATTGTATTGTTTAGTTTTTTATTTGGCGTTGTATATGGATGAAAAAGTGTGTTCTTTGAACAATCACTAGGAACGATACGCAACACTTATTTGGTGATAACCTGATTTTAAACAGTTTGTACAAAGACCACAGCTTTCCATTTCGTCAATTTGAAATTGATTTTGAGGTGGGTATTTCCATAATAACAAACACAATGCCTTTCCGTGAAAACGACCGCGACCACAAAGAGCAGCGGAACAAACACCGACGTCTCCCTGTCCATGAATTATTTTCTAAAATAACATAACTTAACCTTTCACAACATTCTCTAAGATGCAAAATTGCTTCGTCATAGTGAAACATTTTTTTCACGTAGTGTTGTTTATGTTGCATCTATTAATTTCAATACCTGTGGCAGCGATGCAGGTTGTTCTTGATTTTCAACTTCACTGATAGTTTATATAGACTATCAGCGCATTACACAAGTAGTAAGTGAAGTATTTTACCTTTGGAAGGGTGGCAAAATATATGATAAAGAACAACTTCAATATACTGCGTATCCAATACAAGTACAACAACATAATTTTGGTCGAGTATAGTACTGGTTGAGCATTGCATAGGCAACTCCAACATTGTGTTAACAAGGTATGAAGAAATCGGTCAGGAAAGGCAGCACTCAACTTTACCAGCCGATCACAGAAATCAGTAACACCACAACACAACTAAATTGAGCAATGTACACACATAGGCCAAACAAAGATTGCAGGTTGTTCTTGATTTTCAGCGCAGAAACTTCACTGATAGTTTCTATCGACTTTCTTCACATTACACAATTACTAAGTTAAGTATTTGACCTTTGGTAGGGTGGCATAATATATGATATAGAACAACTTCAATGTATATCCAATACAATTACAACAACATAATATTGGTCGAGTATAGTACTAGTTGAGCAATGCATATGTAACTCAAACATTGCGTTAACAAGGTATAAGGAACTTAGACAGGAAAGGCAGCACTCAACTTAACCAGCCGATCACAGTAATCAGTAACACCACACCACAACTAAACTGAGCACTGTATACATATGGGCCAAACAAAGATTAAAAGTCCCATATCCCCGCCGCAAAAATGCAGGTGACCAAATTTTATAAATAAATAACGAACTAGTGGTGATCTCACGAGACCGAGTGAAACGCAGCCAAGACCCGACCGAGTTCCCCAAGTCCTCGCTCAACCCTTGCTCTATATTGACAAATAAGTGTTGCTATTATTGGTGTTAGTGTTTTTGCAAAAAGAGCACAAGGTTGCAGGTTGACGGCTGTACAACGAGTATAATAAGCTATCATGAATACCTAAATTAAGTAGAATAGTTTTATGATACCTTATGTCAGATGTCTCTACATGAGCGCATAAAAAACAATTACATGTACTTTTCTCTCTAAATGCCCCGTGTGTCATGACCGATACCTAAATAACATCTCGAGATCAGTTTGCATTCTAATTATGACATGAAGTCTTAAACAACACGCTAACATTAAATTTCCATATCACAATTGGACACCAAATAATGCTGCGTTTACAATTGCAATGTGTAATTGATCACTTGTCCATCTGTTCAATAAACAAACAGCGTCTCTGATACAATGAATAGCATCCTCTGTTGTCTCATTGCGACACATTGGTGTACAATTACACTGTTCAATGTTTCCATTAGACGTTTATACAATTAACTACTACCAATCAATCAGTGTAAATGTGGTGACAATAATTCAGAAAAATCCCTCCAGTATCCAAACAATTGATTGTGTAATAGTTATCCTCCATATATTGTTACAAGACTATATGGTTTTTTAAATTGTGAAACTGGAATATTTAAAAGCATTCCTTATAAAAGTATGTGTAACTATATTCATTTCATATTACACAGAAAATGTACCGGATTTCTATGCAGTATTTTTTGTATTGTTGTCCCCTTCTCTTTATTTTGGCACGAATATTTTATGCATTTTAGAATATCAAGAAGTAAATCATGTACATTGCTCACAATATCAAAAGGTATCAAAGACATCCGTTTATAAATTTCACAAATGGTAAATAAATAAATGTGTTCTAAGCAGGTATCCGGCATTTAATGAAAGTATACGAAGAAATAAAAGTTAACATTACTAATACCCATGTGATACAAATGAAGCGCACAATGACTGACGTTCAAACTTTATCTGAACTAATTCATTTTACTCAAGATGCCTACTATGACATTTAACCCTTTTGTGATACGCATTTGCGAATCAATCAAAATATAATACACACCAGAAAAGCTCTCTGGTGGAAACACCTAACACGTGAAAACGTAGACAGTTATAATATATATGATTGTAGTTTAACATGCTCGTGCATGGGGAGCAGTTTAATATGATAAACGGTTTGGTAGATCAGGGACATGCCAGACAAATACATACCATGCTGTTTACACCATGACAAGTATTTTATTAGACAATGCAAATATGTTTTCTTAGATTACTTGAGTGACGCACAAACTGTATTTTAACATGTATTAGTAGTTCCATATTAGACATTATGCATAGACGGTAATAATGAGAAAGTGTTGGTAATATAGTTATATAAGTCACGGAACATCAGATAGGTTAGTTCTATCGCTCTCTTACTCTCTCAGGTATCGGAGTTATCAAACTAACATAATTGTTCTTCACTTTCTCTATGATATAGCTAGTCACATCATACAGAACAGTGTTCTAATGGTCGATAACTATAATATATGGTCCTGCTAGGTCACACTCACAGTCTTTGTTAACGTTGTTCGAAATAATGAATAATATTTTATCATCTAATAAATACTGACACACATACACTATGAGACCACTGTAATGGTTTAATATTCAGTATATTACAGTTGCAATAATTTACAAGCGATTGTCGAGTTCTGTGATTAGAACAAGAGCACCACCAACGTGTGCTGGCCGCTCGAATTGTTCGAATTTGATATATAGTAAAGTATTTAGTGTCAACTTAACAAACCTAGACATTATTTAGTTACTTTTGACGAATGTTTATGTTTATAAGACACATGATGCACTTTGACAAATGACACATTCGCACTTACCGCTTCATCATTCTTAAATAACTTTAGTGTCATCTAAACCTAACCACAAAGTGTGTAGATGTTGTAGATCTCATTGAGATCATGTAAATGTGAATTATCAATAACGCAGGTACATGCGTTTTATGAGCAAGGTAAAGTTTGGAATAGAACGGTAAACCTTGGCATATGACCTAGTGACCTCACATAAGGTGGCTTAGTAGATGGAATTGAGGTACATGCACATATAAAGTTTGAAAAACTTATATCGAGGAGGCATTTACATTTTATGAGCAAGGTTAAGTTTATGAAAAGGCCAAAGTGACATTAACCTTTGTTTGACATAGTGAACTGAAATAGGTGGATATTGTAGATGGCATTAAGGTTAATGCACATGTGAAGTGTCAAGGTGAAACATCTTGTAGCTTTCCAGAACTTGACCTTAACATAAACTAAACTAACTGTCAAGGTTACTTTACGACTTTGACCATGCGACTCAATGTAGGTGAGTGTTGTAGGTGGCATTTTGGTACATGCACATGTGAAGTGTCCAATTGATACTTCTCGTAGTTTTGCAAAATACAATTTCATATTAAACTAAACCAACGCCGACACCAAAACCGGCGCCGACGACAAGGCTATGACAGTAGCTCTTTTTCTTCAAAAAGTCGAGCTAAAAGATCTCACGACACATCGTACCTTAATATGCTATGTCATGTTCGACCTTCCTGTTAAACAGTCACATTTATCTTACTCAGGGCTGACAGGTTGATTTCTTGTTGTGTAATGCATGTATCTGAAAGGAGACAGGAAAAGGTCGTCTTTTAATCACATTGTATGTGTTACGATAACACCTTATTGTATCGAATATAGTTTGAATGAAATATATTAAATCCGATAGAATCATAATATGCATTGCGTATGTGGTCGGGGTAGAATTTGTGTTGTAACATCCTTTTTAACCTCCGAAAGGTGGAATGAAGTTGAAGTGTGTTATATCCAGGAAATATATCTTTTTTATGTGATAAACCGCCCAATATGTCACGGTTTGGAGTTCATATGCGCAGGAATAAATCACTAAGGCCGTATACCTGAGTGATGAATACGTACGCATATGAACGACGTCGAGGCTATACTCAATGTGTTCTTCAGATTGAGTGTTTACACATCAGTGAGCTCCAACAGATGTCATTTCATCCTATAATCTACACATACCAACCCGTGTCCAATCAAGGTTACTCCGGCTAGTCACTCGACATTTGCGACGTCAAACAGTGCGAAGAATTCGGGGCGCGAAAGTGGTCACTATTTTAGGCCGTAAATTGGATGGAGAGCAGCAGTATCCGACACTTCACATTCGATTATGTTTAATATCCCCTTTCCCCCGTTGTGACCCTTTCAACTAAAAGGAAATTATCTCCCGTTGACTGAACATTGATTTTTAGATTTGTCTCTCTTTGCTTGTTTACACACTAGAAATGGAATTGAGGCCCTAATAGTTAGTGATTTTTCTAATTAGTGAAAATCAATTATAATGACGCCAATGATGATTTTTTTGGTCAATATTTATCTAACATTGAGTTTCGTATGGATCGCCGATAGAGCTCATACCTGTTGTTGAGCTTAACCTTGCTTTGTCAAAGACTCTGGCAAACCCGTTGCTATTTTTTTAAATAGATGAACTCGTTTGTTTTAAGACACATGCATATTTTTCGTAAACATCACCCCAAGGGAAAGAGGTGAAGATTATCGTTTCAATGCATGTATTTCTTGACATTTTCTTTTAATTTTGGTGAATTGTAAATTTTCGGACACACAATTGTTGCTTTGGTCTAGATATTTAATTTTACCCAATATCTTAATTTAAGAGCTACGCTAAATACGAAACAATATCAAATGTCGGATACTGCTCGCCATCGGGAACTGCTCAACGACCAGAATGGTTGATGTTTGCACTGCCCCTGTTTTAAACGTTTAAGACCTCAACTACTGTTGATTGCTACAATTTGTCCTAGGAACATTTAACCAACGCTTTGGTGTTCATAGAAATGTAATCAATAACTAATTATAGACTTTATCAATTAATGAGAAAAGAACTATTAAATTATTGTACATTGTGTATGGTATCGAATGGTATATGATAGAAGTTTAGACGGTAATATAACATACAAGATACATCATCACAATGATTCCATTACCTCATTCTCTCACGTTATATTTCCTCTAGACTTCAATACTTAACTAATATTTCCTTATTACAGTCATACTGTTAACATTACAGACCATCAATCATAATATTCTCTGCTAGACGGCCTTATTCATTTATTGTCTTCAAAATCCCAGTTATAGGTTGATGTCAACATTTGCTAAAGGAGAACCCTAAAGACGTTCAGGTGTACACTTGCTAAAGAGAACTGTAAATACTTTCATATGTACATTTGCTAAAGGAGAACTCCAAAGACTTTCAGGTGTACATTTGCCAAAGGAGAACACTAAAGACTTTCAGGTGTACATTTGCTAAAGGAGAACACTAAATACTTTCATGTGTACATTTGCTAAAGGAGAACTCCAAAGACTTTCATGTTTACATTTAGTGAAGCAGAAACCTTAAGGTTCCCAGGCGTTCATTTCGTAAAGGAGAACTATAAAGGCTTTCATGCGTATATTTAGTTTACGAGAACTCTCAATGTTTCATGCGTACATTTGGTGAAGGAGAACGCGTAAGGTTTTCAGGTGTACATTTGGTGAAAGAGAACTCTAAAGGTTTTCATGCGTATATTTGTTAAATTATAACTATAGTGGCTTTCATGCGTATGTTATATTTGGGTAAAGGAGAACTCAAATGGTTTTATGCATACATTTAGTAAAAGAAAACTTTCAATTATTCATGGGTACATTTGGTGAAGGAGAACTCCAAAGGTATTCATGCGTACATTTGGTAAACTATAACTATAAAGGCTTTCATGCGTACATTTGGTAAAGGATAAATCTAATAGTTTTGCGTGTTTTCCGTAAGGGATAACTCTAAAGGTTTCCGGGCGTGGATTCGGCAATGGAGAACTATAAAGGCTTTCATGCGTATATTTGACAAACAAGAAATATCTTAAGGTTTTCAGGTGTATATTTGGTAAAGGAGCACTCTGAAGATTTCCAGACATACATTTGGTTTTGCAGAACATTTAGAAAAGAGGTGAAATTTAAAGAAATATATTTTTTCTTTCTTAGTGCCATAACTCTTTCAGTACGGTAGGGTGAAGGTTACCTACATTAGACTGATTGTTGGTTTTGTGGTGACCTTATTATAATGTTAGTTCGAAATTATTACCTTTAAACAATTAAACATGACGGACGGACGGACGGACCCACAGAATGACTGATTACTTCCACGTTACGAGCAAAACGTTTCGTTTGGGCACTGATAAGTAACGTACTGCCTATAAATAGATTTGCGCACCATTCAAAATGGTCTAACTGATTTACGAAAGTCACTTGTATTGACATTTCAGTTCTGAAGTACATGTCTAACGATTTCGGCAATCAAATTATACACAGAAGAGACGACAAAAATGTATTAACACGAAGCCGAGATGACATCTACGCCATTAACAATGTTTGTATGTTCCGTCTATGTTTTCTACAGAATGAATTAGTCTCATAACTTAATAACACGCATCGTCAATTGCAACAAATAATAATGGCGGATTGTGTTCAAATTGTTTCTTAAAATTGATTAAACTCTTCGCTGGACGACACATTATTCTGTACGAATGTGTTTCTAATGGCATAAATAACCTATTATACTGAACAAAGTACAGTAGTTAATTAACGACAATCACCAAGTTTCTGTTTAGAGTTACTGTCACATTAAACAAAATACTGTTGGGATGGGCTTATGCCATTAAAACGTCAATGTCCTTTTTGAAAACACATCGAAGGCAGATCGTAAATATGTCCGCAGGCAGTATGTGAAGAAAACCATTGAGCGATCAATATACTGTAAAATCATTAATTTTCGTGGGGGATTAAATTTCGTGGATTTCGTGGTTCACTTAAACCACGAACTTTAATCCCAACGAACATTGATTTTGACCCTTGTTTTGTTACCTGAAATGCAAAATCCACGAATTCAAGTGCCAACGAAATAGTCTTTTTTACCAAAACCACGAAATTTCGTCCCAACGAAATTAAATGATTTTACAGTATGTGAAAATGACAAAAAAGAACAAAATAAGAGCAACATCAAAATAAAAAATGGTACATCGGACAAGAAAGGCAGCACTCAATGCGGGGGAACACGAAAGTCACAAACAGAATACACACACACAAAGACCACATCAACCCAAAAACAAAATACTTTCAAGGCGACAATGCATGATTTGCCATTTGTTTTTATTAATACTATTGTCCGCGCTTGTTGCATTTCAAAGGATCCCGATCAGTGATTTAAGTAGCTAGTCTAGTACATATGAGTATAAGGTGCAGCACGGATCGAGTGTCATATTTCCCCTTCGTTCATATACAGTAGATTTACTCATAGTTTAGTTTGTACTGTTTCTTTGTAAGAAAATTAAAGAATTTCTGAGATTCTGAAGCTAACCGATTTTTGTGAGAAATTATCGGAGGCGAGTCATCACCGTCAGTGATATCTCTAGTTTTGTAACTATGTTAATGTGTGAAGGTGATTCATTACCAGATGTCGTTGCTGTCTGACTGTGATTTATAGATCGAAATTCGGCACTGGTGACATAAACCGTCTGTCAAAGCACGATCATGATGTTAAATAAACATTGCAATGATACAAGCTGATAAATAAGTGTCCTTCATGGGAAAACAGTTGTCAAGTTCAATAATCAGTCGATCCTACAGGGGCAGTTGACCTGGCTTTTCCAATTTTATTTTTATCGGGACATAAATGCAGAATAATCTCTCCACAGTAAGTTTGACCTATTCGACATTTGACACGACAAGCTTAACAGACACAACACAGTCAGGAGTTTCTATAACGAACGGTTTAGAATTGTAAAGATCACGATAACTTAATTAAGATCAAATTGCATATTTTCAAAAATGTTTCTCCAGAATGCCATATGCTTTAAACCGTTTCATGTTGATAATTTACAAATGCACTTTTATGATATATGGATCGAATTCTTTGCAAAAAACAAGAACATTTCTACCTGTATATTTGTTTTTAATATATTGGATGATACAAATGCGTTACATGAAGGACATTTCAACAAACCTACATCATTTAAATAAGAAAAAAGATTAAATGCGTTACTTTTTTAAAGGAAATTTTTTCGAGCTCAAAAAATATTGACTCGTATACGCTTGTTGAAAACGGAGTTTCTCACGTGAATAACCCCGAAGGTTGAAATGTAAAGTTAAATCCTAGTATGAACTATTTATCTCCGTATCTACATGTACACTGTATACATGTAAGGTTTGTGAGCTCAATCACTCCTATATATATCATATGATGAAAGCAGCCATGAATACCAGCAACCTCACAAATATCACACGAGCAAGAAAAAACAGTGTATTGTCTGACGTAAAACAACCAATGACAAAGTCGACACTTAATTAAGGGTGTTTATGCGGGTGATTTTTGTCCTAAAACTCTTTGAAGCTAGGGGTTTCCTTAAAGGTGACACTGTTATACCTCGGTATGTAACGCTGTTGGCGAAACACTAGTCTTAATACGGTAAAATATAGGGGGTCCCTGTGTGTGTCTATGTGTATATATGTTTGTGGTATAAGTTGACTCGACTATCTACTTATGTTGTACATATGATGGATAACCTTCTCCCATGAAGAAACCGTTAACACCACAGAATCACAATCAAACCAAAAGATTGCGTCTCGTCGAATGAAACACTGCAAAACATTGAAGCGTGTCTGAAGAATATCTTACACTGGATGAAAGGCTATTTGCTGAAACGAAATGCAGATAAAACAGAAGTAATGCTGTTTGTCCCAAATTGGAATGCCAATAAAGCGGAGAATCTCACAGTGAAAGTTGACGACGCTGTAATCAGAGCATCATGACGTTGCCACGCCTACCACTTTCGTAGGTCCTTCAGCTGCCCAATTTTCAATCATAGGTGACACCCTAACATCCGTAAGCAAGCTCCATGTATACTATTAAGTTTCATAACAATAACAATACCTGTTTCATGAGAGTACACGCATTGCAAATATACACACTTATAGGGATGGCTTTGCACTTTTGGGCAGTGTTTATTGATCACCCCTCATACATTTAATATCGCGGATATTTGCTCTATGATCATATTGATTTTATAGAGTACTCGTGGTTCTTATTTAACCTCACATGTTGAACATTAAAGTGTTTTATTTAGTGCAAGTTGATGACTTCATTTTCCAACGCTCGTGGAAATAGCGTATTTAATATTATTGCATTGGAATTTCTCGTTTACACTCACGTGCTGAACATTTCAATTTTATTATTAGTTAGTAACCATATCAGTGGGCCTTAGTTGAACCTTGGCTGTCAAATTCCAGGTCTGTCTAATTTCTTGCTCTCTCATATAACACCAACTTTCATTGGATTAATTATAAAAGCACACCCTTAGGACATGTTTTACAAGCTTAACGCTTGCATAAAATCCCATAAGATGTGGTAACTTAAATATATTACCAGACAATTTCTAGAGTTATCTGTATAATTTGCAGTTAATGTTTAGTTTGTTAATTTTCTTGGGAAAACTTCTTGAAAGTTAGATATAGAAAATTTTGTAAAACAAACTAGCATCAATTCTTAATTTCATTTGTACAAACATGAACCTGGTGCAAGTGCACATTGAAGCTACATCGGCACTCAAAGTGATGCTTCATGTAATACTACATAGTACTTCACCTTTTTACATACTCATTTCCATTACTTATTTTGTGAAATAAACAGTATTTTTGCAAATGTTGTCTAGTGAAGTTTGTATATGTGTATATCTGGGAAATATCAAATTTGCCAAGCTATATATCTTAGTATGCATGTTTATGTCCTTTAATCAATATATTTGGAATAGTGAATCCCTGTTTAGCTCGATGAGTTCAAATTCACTTATACTAATCAGACAAAGTAATGCATGTCTCAAACTGGCGTACGTCACTTTCTTTGTTTGGTTCCAGGTACAATCATTAAAATGAATTTTGTCTGAAATTATTGTTATCAATGTTATATTATTACAATGACATTTACATGCGATGACGTTCAAATATGTTTACCCCAATCTACAGGTGTGTTCTAGGTTTTGTGTTCAAGTCAGGAAAATATTTAGATTCTTAGCACAAACTTTTCGAAATTATTGGTGAAACAAAACAGAACAAATAATGACATGTAGTTGACAAACACATAGTTAAACGAAATTAGGATCGAAGATGGTCACAGAGCATGTGATAACTAAAAACAGCATCATATGAACACGGTTTCATTGATTTAATAAAATTACATGAAAACATTGTTTTATCTTTCTTACCACAGGCACGGTAAATAAGAAAGGGAAAACAATTTTTTCATGCAAGTTTATAAAATCGATGAAACTGTGTGCCTGTGTGCAGCATTAGCTATTCGCTGTAATGGTGAGTGAAATTACGAACATTATTATATTCAACTGTATAGGTAAGTATATACATACTTACTAATACTCCTTGTTATACTTAGCACTCTAATTATATCGTACATTAGGTTTATTGTGTATTTAAAATTCATAGACTTTGGCGCTAACTACATTTTGTAATTCCACATATTTGTTAGAGAGCACAAATTCAAATACTTGCCCTCAATGTGCACTTAGGTATGCTAATTTGAATCAATGACCTCATTGACTTTGATATTCATAATATCCTTTAAAAAACTTGTATAATTCAAACATGAAATCCATTCCCTATCGCATTTCACCTCAAACTTCAATTTGGTGTTTGACCACAACTTTTGACCTTGACCTTGGAAATAGCTATCTATCTAGGGGTCGTACGTAACACTCCTCCTCATGGAGGTGAACATTAATGTCAAATATCAGTTTTAGCTGTAACACAGGTTTAAATGACAAATACGAGAACATGGTACAACATACTTTATCATGATGACAAATGCATTCAACATTTAGAACTGTTTAGTTATTCAGTTTATTAAAGTTGAGAAAATACCTATACGTTTTAAACATTTCCCCGTTTATATTAAATGTATATTGTTGTTATCGTCTACAAGGATGGTGGTAGATTCCAACTAATCCAATTATATGAAATGACTATACAGACAAAATGTTGTAAATCACTTAATTTCGATGGGACAAAAGTTCGTGGTTTTGGTAAATAATATCATTTCGATTGGACGTTAATTCATGGATTTTGCATTTCAGGAAATAAATACAAGAATCAAAGTCATTGTTTGATGGGATTTGATTTCGTGGATGAAGGTGAACCATGAAATCCATGGAATTTATTCCCCCCCACGAAAATTAATGAGTTTACAGTATCCTTTATAACTACTCAAACTCTCTTGCGTAACAACAATATGTCACGTTAAATCACAATTAGCTTAATAATCAATGCAGTAATACATGTTCCAAAATGGCAAACACAATTGATGGGTTGAACATATATAATAAACATTATATCGTCCGCCTGCAGTAATTAGGCATATAACGTCAGTACATACACTTACGGACTTTGAAAACGCACCACTTTCCAGGGGTCGGTATTTTTTGTATGAACTATTTAGGAATATTTTTTATCAATGGAATAATGTTCCTAGGTTAGAACTGTGTCAGCAAAGTATATTTTAATCCATTTTTACCAACCGAATTGCTAGTAGTGACCACGTGGCCAAATCTCATTTTTCGCGCGTGATTCTCGTGCGACTGAAAATATCCGAACTGTGTAAATGGCGAAGTTTAAACGATTCATTAGCATACCATAAAAACACATTTTCAGTTTTCCAAAAACAAAAGTTTACCTTTCACGTCAATCTGAAATTGATGTGTCTGGAGGTAAATATATGTTAAATACCGGAAGTAGCCATCATGCGGTTTTTGTGCGATTATATTGTCACGCTACAATAAATATTCGTCTTCAATAGCGTTTTATGCTAACTGACACCACCATTGAACTCCAAATAGGGATTAAATGCCTAAAAAGACACCAAATTCGGGTAAATTAATGCGCATGCTTCGCCAAAGAAACGACTTCCGGTCAGCAACCGTGTCTGTCAAAATAATGATTGATGTCGATAGATATGCTAATTCATCAAATGAAAAAATCAAACACGTTTATTTGTGAAATATAACATTTTCATTTAGTACCATGCCAATTTGCATTTCATACAACATTGAACACGTGCTTCAACATGCAGTATTACAATTTCTGTGTGACATGGGTGCTAACCTTAGACAGCAGGAATATAACCACGCGCATAAATAACGAATAACAGTCACTTTTCTTCAAGAAAACAATATTTGCGTGATGAAATGTCCTAGATTTTTATCCCACCGAAAACATATGACATGTTCTTTGAAACATGAGTCTAACGACGAGTTTCATAACCTGATCTGCCCACAAGATTATCGATGAATAGAAAAACATTCCCCAGAAGCGGATTGCGATTGTAATGAGTACCTGCTATTGTGAACGCACTAAACACATAACTTTACTCGCACTCTCCCTATCTGTGATTTTGGTTTTGAGACTTAAGCACGTGGATGTCACGTGACTTATTAACATTGTTAACTGTCGTTTTGAAATTTTGCTTGATGTTTAAACATAAAATGAGCAATCTATAGACAAATTTTTAATGCAGTTAAACAATGTTTGCTATTAAATTTCGTGGTTTGAATAAGTGGTGCGTTTTCAAAGTCCGTGAGTGTACCTAAGCTCTTCTAAAAAGGTACCAGTATTAATGGATATACCAGTGAATCAATCACAGTTTAGTGTTCGTATGCGTCATATTTTGATAACTAAGCATTATGAAGATAACCCGAGATTTATTCCCCGTATGGACGGTGCCAAACTGATGTTTGGACAGAGTAACAAACATATTGCATATTATTGTGCAAGTTTGTTAGAGTCCAAATTTTCCGAAGGTGTATTGTTTCATTTTTTACCGAATAATTCGGTCAGATATCTCGAAGTTAGCTTTATATAAGTGAGATTTTCGTTCAGTTATACCAAACGTTGTTTCTATGGTTAATCTTTTCGACCATACAAGTATACAAGTTAACGAACTTTTCTGTATGGTAGAGACATTCGAACCGTCGTTTGAACATACACATCGCACAATTAAGTTAAAGTGACCTGCAATACTTGCAATAAGACTTGCAATAATAAAATTTGATCTTGGTAAAAGTACCCAAAACTAGCGCGTAACATATCCGAACAGACTTATAAAACGTATCCCTTAAGCTGAGTTGTTGTTTAAGTTACAACGTGAATTTCAGCCAGTGGAAGCATCGGAGAGCGTATGGTTCATGGAAGAAATAGAAACTACGATGCGAAAACAATGACGCCCATCCGCGATGCATTGACATTGATCGACCATTCTGTATAAATAGGGAATTAGCTACTCGTTATGACCGATGTGTCGGTATTTGATAGCGTCATATAAAACATAAAATCAATTTCATAACTTTTCTAACGATCAGGTTGTTTTACATACGCGGGTAATCTAGCAAATTATCTATAATAATTATAGGTCTATATGGATTAAACATATACAAACTCCCGTGATAGAATATTCATTCTGTTCATAAGTAAATACACTTTTATCAAAAAGAGGGAGGTCATTTTTGCCCTAGTTTAGGCGGAACAAATTTCAACTCTCAAAAGGAACATCAAACTAGTAATTATAACAGACGAATAAAAATTGCTTGTAACTCTAGTACAATTGTGCCTTGTTCGTGACTCACAAGACGGTTAAATACAATTAGGCCCGACAACTGTCCTACAGGCGACCATTCTTCAGTAAATAAATTGTATTATCTTTTTTATAAAGTTATAAGAGTACAATAATCAATGATCGTAAGTGCGAGTGTTAATATTTATATGGCTAAAGGGAATAAACTCAATGTCGATTATAAAAACACGTTTTGTTACAATTTCTTAGATTTTTAATCACAAAACTGTGTACGAATACATAAATGTTTTTTTACAATTTGCATTATGCAAGGCGCTATTTTATCGTCCGTTAATTAGGTTACTTCTTTATTCGGCATATTTATACTACTTAGACATGGAACAACGTTAAATATATATTTTATTGAGTAGGTCACGCGATAGATTTATGGTGCTTAAAAGGTAATTAACCGACGCTATGCGATTATTTTTCTTCTAGATGAATAAGTCCATATTCGTATATAAATGTATTACGTCGGTCATACCAAATAAAAGCGAATTGAAGAAAGCAATTTACAAACTGGAGTTTAGTCCCTCTAAGTGTTCATAGAAAGTCATGACGTAATGATGTGACTGTTTAATACCTTCTATTGGTAAATTGTTGAGAAACGATTTAACAATTAGATACATTTTTGATACCCGTTTATTTTAAAATGTTTACATGCCTGTACTCAGTAACTAAGTGGTCATTTTGTGCATCATTGGGTGTATACAGATTATTGTAAAACACGTCTTCTTTGCTATACATATACGTCACTTTTTATATAGATAGAGCCAATGAAAAATCTATATACAGATTGATACAGTGATGAGAATAAAGTGTGTAACAAGGAAATAATTGTATCAGACGGGTACTATTACAACGATAATGCGAATTACAAACGCCATGACCATAGAGCAAGTTCTGCAGGATACATGTAGTAAATTAGCGATCAGGTTGAACCCGTTAGCATTAAAAATAGTTAAAAGCAATAAGAAATTATATTGATTATACTGAATAATACCTTTATATAGCGAGCATCATTATACGTGTTCTTCGATAGACGGGGAAGTTTTAGATTCCACTGGTATCTATGCGATACGTGTCAACATTATGAAGTAAGAAAACTAAGATAACACCCTTCAGTACAATGTACAGTAATACAGGAATAGACAGTCTAACAATGACATTCATTGCATTCTTTTATTATTCAACAAGGACTGTGCAATGCAGTTAACCCGAATGACTATTCATCGGAGACCATTTTACTGTAACAAAATTGTATTAACGATTTATATTCGGGACAAAATACAGTAATTCGTGAATAAAATGGTAACAATTAAATGGACGAATTACGCATAAAAGTCTAAATTTAGTTCTAAACGATGCCAAATTGCAGAAATAAACGTTTAATGAGAAATATAATTTTAGACTCGACGGTCATTTATATAAAGGAATTTGGAAACTTGCCACAATAAATTAATTCAAGGTATGGATGTCCACCAAGTGTGGTTATATGTGTTTCCCACTCAACGCATTATTGATAATACAAATAATATTCACAGAATATTTAGATACTGGTAGTTGCTTTGTCGCGAACAGATCGAGCATATTAATACAACCTACAGGATGTAGGTTTCAATTTATTTCTCAGATGATGTCGGTCAAAATACAAAGTATAGCATTTCAAAAGTAATATGTCTACATTTAAACGTTCTTTAGAACTCTCCGGAGAGAAGCTTTATTTATTTAACGAACATGGATACTGTAAGAAGTGTTTCCTTTGATGTCTATGGAAAGCCCATTCATGCTATGGGTATGTTGGCTGTTTAATATACAGTGTTCACATAAGTTATTGAGAATGTTTAGGGTGTTTTCAAAATGGTGTAAATATTTATTTTGAAAAAAAAAACTGTTCATTTGTATAAGTTAGATATGCACTTTTCATTATATGATAGCAAATAGTTTAGTTCAGACAATGCAAAGGTTGTCATGACAACAGGAAGTTTGACCCATAAATCGTAAAATGTGCAAGTGTTGCACACAATGCCTAATGTAGACACTTAATGTAACTCGAAAGTATTAAGAGATAGTTCATAATTGACACTTGATCCAATTTATTGACAAGAATGCAAACTCAACGAGAATATGTTTGTTCTGACCTAACTGGAGCTGCAAATTATACCTGGAGTGCAGCAAATAATTGCCACCAAATAAGGGACTAGCGTTTCAAAATACACTAAGAAGATTGAGGAGAAGCATTGTTGGGTATTGTTTGGTAGTTATTTATATTTTCCATAGGACAATTTAAAATAAACAAATAGTTAAATTGCTAGACACTTTATAAACTAATTTGGCCCTAACGCGGCAATAGTCTCGATATGACCCCAAAAAAGGTACATTTTTGATATTTTTGACTCATGAAATGTTATTTTAGCATACAATAAGTTTTCCCAATTGCTAAGGGCTTTTAGGATTAATATAGTGAACGTTGTTTTAACCTTATTAATGACATGTTCAGATATGTACATTGTAATGAAGTGTTTTCAATTTAAAATCCCTTGCGTTTAGGCAAATGATATTTCCTTTTACAACACTACCCCCTTTTTTTATTTGAATGATTTTTTTCGACGTCCCAACCGGGGACCTTCATGACCTTTCGCACAATAAGAAATGTGTCATAACTTATAATATTCTATGTTTTATTAATAGGCGATGGTAGATCAATTATAGTATACAAATTGACATGTTTTCCCCTTCGAATATGTGCAATAATGCAAAGTTTGATTCTCAATAATTGCTGGGAACTCATACTTCCTGACGAGAGCCGGTCCAAGCAGCGTCATGCCACATGCATGATACATACTGCTGGTTACTAACTATTGCATAAAAAATCAGTACTATGTTATTATTAAACATGCCAATTCTAATTTGCTTTTGTTCAACCATGAATGAATAAATGGATTGAAGTACACGAGGGTTTATTTTCCTGTCAATAGAACAAAATGAAGACTTCACCCATGGGACGGTAAGATGACAGTACTGTGTCCTGTGTGCAAGCTTAATAACTCATGACGAGTGAAAGATGTGTGGCAGTTTTGAAATGAATTAATCAGTGAAAATTAATTCATAAACGAAGAAGATTTCTTCAAAAGGAGCATACAATGTAATTTATTTCTTGACTGACTTTGTTTCGGTTTCTTGCAAAATATTTGAAGAATTAAACAATCACAGGCTAAGACTAACTTAAAGGCGTCGTGCGTACCAACTGCATTATTCGGTTTGGACATAATTATATGATACCTGCTATGTTTCTTATATTTTGTTTAACAGGGCAACAGAAAATTGGTCTATTGAACGCAACACTATCTGTAGGTATCGTATTAGTTTTAACGATACATTATCAATGGTCATACAGATAATGAGTAAAATCCACGATTTAATGCCTGAGGGAACAACTTTGCCCGAAAGAAACCAAACTGCTAGAAAATATAGAAAACTGCTTCAGCAAAAATCGTACTTGATAAATAGACACTTCATTTATCTTCTGGACTTATTGATTATAGATATCGACTTACACAATTCACTAACACTAGACTGTCGTCAATAATTATTCAAATGATTTGGTAAATTTGAAATAGTGTTTTGTTGCCAGTATAAGGTCGTAAGAAGCACGTACGACCTTCTCATTCTAAGCCAGTGAATTATTGAAACGATTTGGTAAATTTGAAATATTGTTATGTTGTCGGAAATGATTCGAAGTCAAGTATTCGAAGACTGAAAGAAGATTCATATTCGTTATCACAAAAATATCCGCATAAACACAGAAGCTTAGTAGCTTTATGTATGTCCGTTTACCCAAACACAACATTGAGCTTTAATTGTAGAAGCTCTGTTCTCTGTTGATCAGATAACATAAGAGCATTAAAACATGCTCAGTGAAAAGGGTAAGAGGAAATCGGACAGGAAATGCAGCATTCAACCTTACCAGTCGAGCACAGAATTCAGTAACACCACATTACAACTACACTAAGGATTGCCCACACATACAAAACATAACCAAAGAAACAATTAAAAGTCCAAGTCCACGCCGAAAAAATGCAGGATGACACAATTTTATACAGAAAAGTCTTCACACTCTGTGCAGGCACAATCAAACTATTAGCTGCAGTCTTTGTACAGTACACTGATCTTCTAAAACAGATGTAAAGACATGACCGCATATCAGAACCCTCATGGTTGATATTACTTGTTGTCACATAATTAAACATCAGTTATCTTAAGTGAAAAGATTTTTTTAATTCCTTAAGTGTATCAGCTCAACAGGCAAATCTAGATTACCAATGTTTTACATTGTTTAGAAGCATTATGTCTAGAGCTACTGTAACCATATGGAAAACGTTGGTTAGTCTTCATTTCTTAGGAAATATGTTCAGCTCAATATTTTAACTTAAGTCAAACTATTTCAGTTTTCACTTAAGATGCTTTGTGAATACCACCCCATGTTCTATATGACAGATATTCACATTTATCAGCCCCGTGAATTGCAATTATTCGAATTATTTACAACTGAATAATCGTGCAAATTGTATTAATACAAGTCAGTGACTTTACGTGTAAAAAATTCAATCATCAATATTCATTGATATTTGTTGACAAATTCACTTCACCGTTATTGAACCAAAACTGCCGAACACGGAAGTTCAAAGTCTGAATTATTTCATGCCAATTCGATATAATAGAGCCTTAATTCGTTTAATTTAATCAATCACCCCCTAAGGACGTGGTTTACAATCTTAAAATCCTAACAGAACTGGTAATTCAAATATATTGGCGTTTTTTTGCTGAAATGATTGGGATAGTGTAGAAGAAGGGAGAGTTATATTATCATGGGGTGTGTTCACTGAATCATTGTATTATCCAACATCAATCGTAAATATATGTAGCCTTATTATATGTACTTCTATATATGATATTGTAAAATCTTTAATTTTCGTGGGGGAACAAATTTCGTGGATTTTGTGGTTCACCTGCAACCACGAAATCAAATCACATCGAACTACGATTTAAATTATTGTATTTAATTAATTGTAATTCCTTAAATGCAAAATCCACGAAACAACGTCACATCGAAATGGTATTTTTTACCAAAACTACGAATTTTTGTCACATCGATATTAAATGATTTTACAGTAAATGGATGACAAATTCACCATTACCTTGCTATGCGTTCAGGTGAGAGTGCTACTCCTCATCCACCTTATCAACAAACATTACTCTTCCAACCCTGGATATCATTAGGTAACCTATTAAGAATATTGATATCTGTATTTCCGCTGATTACATTTAATTTACGCAATTGATTAAGTAAGATAAAGATTCTGTACATAATAAAAATCGTGTAGTCCACATGTGTGCAGTTCCACATGGATAGTTAAAAATCAGAGTTCATAAATAATCGCAAGTCTGATAAAAATGATGTCAAAAACACGAATACTTAACTTGCTATCGATAGTTTTTCAACGACTTAGTCACAATGTTAAACTAAGTGGTAAACAAGAAGACGTTACTTTGATGTAACTTTGAGATAAACAATTACACAATGAGTCTTTGTCATAAGGTAAACAATGGGAAGATGTCTTGGGTAAACAAGGAGACGCTGTTTTGAGGTAAATAAGGAGACGCTTTATTGGGGTGAACAAGGGGATGCTGTATTGAGGTAAACAATGGGAAGCTGTCTTGAGATAAACAAGGAGATGCTGTCTTGGGGTAAACATTGAGACGCTGCTTTGAGGTAAACAAGGCGACGTTGTATTGAGGTAAACAAGGAGACGTTGTCTTGAGGTAAACAAGGAGACGTGGTCTTGAGGTAAACAAGGAGACGTTGTATTGAGGTAAACAAGGAGACGCTGTATTGGGGTGAACAAGGGGACGTTGTATTAAGGTAAACAAGGAGACGCTGTATTGAGGTATACAAGGGGACGCTGTCTTGAGGTAAACAAGGGGATGCTGTCTTGAGGTAAACAAGGAGACGTTGTATTGAGGTAAACAAGGAGACGTTGTATTGGGGGTAAACAAGGAGACGTTGTATTGAGGTAAACAAGGAGACGTTGTATTGGGGTAAACAAGGAAACGTTGTATTGAGGTAAACAAGGCGACGTCGTCTTGAGGTAAACAAGGGGACGCTGTATTGAGGTAAGCAAGGAGACATTGTATTGAGGTAAACAAGGAGACGCTGTATTGAGGTAAACAAGGAGACGCTTTATTGAGGTAAACAAGGAGACGTCGTCTTGAGGTAAACAAGGAGACTTTGACTTGAGGGAAACAAGGAGACGCTGTTTTGAGGTAAACAAGGTGACGTTGTATTGAGGTAAACAAGACGACGTCGTCTTAAGATTAACAAGGAGACGCTGTATTGGGATAAACAAGGATACCCTGTCTTTTAGGTTACCTCTCAAGTGAGTATACTGTAACTAATTTTCGTGTCATTTGACTGAAATGTGATCAGTATAGCTTTGTGAATTTTGACACGAACCAGACCTTTTGATTAGCATATTTTAATATTCGATATATTTCATGTATAAAGGTTAGGATCGGGTCAAATTCGTCAGGCGATACAACTTGTATAGTTATTATATTGTTACTTATCAAATGATGTTTGTATTATGATGGCATGATATTTTTAACTAAATGTATTAACTCTGCTATGTATTGATGTGTATTTATAATAACTTTGCTTTTGTGTTAGAAAATATGCTCTTCGTGCAAGTGGAAGAAATAAAAGTATATATTGTCTTCAGGTAAACTCAGGAAAGCTGTCTTGAGGTAAACAAGGAGACGCTGTCTTAAGGTAAACTAGGAGATGATGACTATTGTAAACAAGGAGACGCTGTCATGTGGTAAACAAGGAGACGCTGGCTTGGGGTAAACAAGGGGACGCTGTCTTGCAGTAAACAAGGAGACGCTGTCTTGAGGTAAACAAGGATACTCTGCCTTGAGATAAACAAGGAGATGATGGCTTGGTGTAAACAAGGAGACGCTGTCTTGAGGCAAACAAGGAGACGTTGTATTGTGGTTAACAAGGAGACGCTGTCTTGAGGTAAACAAGGGGACGCTGTATTGAGGTAAACAAGGAGACGCTGTATTGTGGTAAACAAGGAGACGCTGTCTTGAGGCAAACAAAAAGACGCTGTCTTGAGGTAAACAAGGAGACGCTGTCTTGTGGTAAACAAGGAGACGCTGTCTTGATGTAAACAAGGAGACGCTGTCTTGAGGTAAACAAGGAGACGATGTCTTGAGGTAAACAAGGAGACGCTGTCTCGAGGAAAACAAGGAGACGCTGTCTTGTGGTAAACAAGGAGACGCTGTCTTGTGGTAAACAAGGAGACGCTGTCTTGTGGTAAACAAGGAGACGCTGTATTGTGGTAAACAAGGAGACGCTGTCTTGAGGTAAACAAGGGGACGCTGTATTATGGTAAACAAGGAGACGCTGTCTTGAGGCAAACAAAAAGACGCTGTCTTGGGGTAAACAAGGAGACGCTGTCTTGAGGTAAACAAGGAGACGCTGTCTTGAGGTAAACAAGGAGACGCTGTCTTGAGGTAAACAAGGAGACGCTGTCTTGTGGTAAACATGGAGACGCTTTCTTAGGGTAAACATGGAGACGCTGTCTTATGGTAAACAAGGAGACGCTTTCTTGAGGCAAACAAGGAGACGCTGTCTTGTGGTAAACAAGAAGATGCTATTTTGGGATATTCAAGGATATAAATAAGAAAGGGTTTCTAAATGTAATACCTTCACAATTTAGCATGATGAAATATTGCCTATAGATTGTTATACTGTCATAAGTATTGACTTGTTTCAGGCAATTTCATGCAGAGTTATACGCTGCAAGCTATCACATCATTTCCAAATAAATCATAAAACGTGCAGCAATAACACATCCATTAATTACACGTGTTACTACATGCAGTGTGTTGTTACCACGCAAGTGTTAAATCTTAATAAGCTGTTTAATTAATATTCCAGCACGTGCATGTAACGTGAGTAAATATTTTAATGCATAATAAATATTACCATATATTATAGCTTACTAATTTAGATTTTATTTATAAATCTAAATCTGGCATACTCTCTGTCAGTGACTCTAGCATCATTATGTGGTATAGGCACACCATCGTCTTCTCCATTTTTGGACATTAATTGTAAGCCGTTCGTCAAGTGAACCACGGTGGTACATGTACATTAAAACAAACTACTTAAGTTACTTTATGTAGTTAGCTGAACTGATCTATGTTATCAAACTATGCTGGAACTAATTAAAGCGTTGTAAGAAAGAACATGGTTCGACAATGATATTACCAACCGCATAGTGAATAACAGAGGCGCACCTGTGATACGAGCAGTAACATTTGCCCCCCGAATTGCGTATAGAGAATACTAGGTTAGCGCATTTACTTGCATTTGTTTGATTTCTTCGTTTGTTGGATGAAAGTTTGAACGACCACAGGACCTTGTATTTATATAATTAATTATGAAGATAAATATGCCCCACACTCACGCAGTTCTAAGAAGTTACGCTCATTGTTGTCGTACATTAGCGTAACGGGTTAACGACGTTATCGGCGTTTTAGCGCATTATTATATAGAAGGGGGTAACAAAACGTTCGTGAACTCACACGTTATCGGGTTAATTTCTGCGTCATAAGCCATTGACCTCCTGTGTCCAGGTGTATAGCACTGGTACAAAGTGAGACTACCTCTGCGTTTCCAATAAGCTCATCTCCACTGAAAGTATTCTTGAAATTTCTAGAACCACACTTTAATTTGTACCAAGGACATATGGAGTGATACTTGTGAATGTTTACCTGACTCGGCCACCATTTCAACCAATGTCCGCAATGAAAAGCAATCAAAGTTAATATTACAGGTTGACCCAAAAAAAACGGGGACCTTGGATAAACAGTTGTAACTTTTTTCTCTATTATAAGTAACACACTATTAATATGTCAAAACAATAAGGAAAGAACTCATTTCACAATACTAGCATCACTGCCATGATTATTGAGTTCTATACCCAGAGTTACCTGCCTTGTTTACAGTCGCATTTTTTCACTATTGGGATCAAGTTTAAGTAATTTTAGGTCATGTGGCCTGTGATATGGGGTAAGATATCAGTACTATTTCGCAAACATATAATGATTTTGCTGCCGATTTACTACAAGAAGTGTTTTTTTCTGCTTGCATATGGTGCTATTTTATAATTTCTGACATACACAATTACTCCAACATATATCTATGCACTGTTCGTTTGGATAAAACTTCATTTTTTGCTTCTTTCTATAGTCTGAGCTTCTTTTTTTAATAGTCCTTGACAATATTTATGTTTTTAATCATTGAATGATTGTTGTGAATGATTGTTGATGCTATATTGGAAGGATTTCCCTTTGGTCAGTAAATTGGCCACGTTTTCCAATATTTTGCTATTTCTTGTCAAAAAATGTTTTATTTTCACCATATTTTGATCACCCCTTTGACTTTATATGTTGTTTTCTAACAATTAGTGCCCTAACACAAATAACCCTTTTCAGGTGAATAAGCAAAAATAACGTGAAATGTTGCCATAGTGAAAATGATTACGTCACTTCCTATTTTGAAGCAAGTATTTTTAACAAGTACCCTTTTTAGAAGTGGGGATCCCTTACATGCACTTTCACAAAATATCAGCTTAATTCATCAAAATATAAAGGAGAAATAAGGTTTTAAGGTAGGTCCCCATTTTTGGGCCACCCTGTATATCAGTATGTTTGGCAATTATTTGCAATATTTTGTTGTTTGTCTGAGTAGTTCTTTAGTGCTTTGTGCGCCCAGGATAACGAGAAAGGCGATAAAAAGTGGTATCGTCCATATAGGTGGAAAAAAGCATGCACGCACGATTTATCAGTGTCATTTTAGCATACAATCGACAATACATATTTATTTAAGCAACCGATTTTGAAACAGTAGACCATTCCGGTCAATGTTTATAAACATCACGTCCTGGGTGCACTATAACTGTTATAAACAAAATCACAGAAAATGTCTCATTATAATTCGAGTCTTGCCTATAGGCGTTTTGTCTAACTAGGAATCGGTTGATAACATGTTCTGTAGGTATGATGGTCTATGCATTTAGTGATTACCGTTCCAGTACATGCAGATTACTAACGTCATCAAATTCACGTAAACGTCATTTACGACTATCCAACATGTTCTGCAATACAGGCGATGAACGCGAGAGTCGATCAAGGGCACGTCCCACGTGTGTAATTGATGTGATAATTGTAGTGTGTAGTTCTGGTTGAAACCAACTCTGACGTGTCAATATGAACTTGACCGAGCCACAATTAACTCGGGAATAGCGGTATGTCATATTGGACAAAGAAAGCCGTTCCTTGTCCTACATGTAACTGACGTGTTAACAAGTGTTTTCTATGTAGCACTTATAGTGGTGAACACAGTAAGAATGAGGTAGGTTTTTGCTGTACATTGTATTTGGGATATGTGCTATTAAAGCCTTCGATGGGCATAGACATCTGATATGACATATTGTAAATAGAGGATCTTGCAAGAGTGCTCATAACAAGCGAGTTATATTAAACAAGTGGACAAAATAATATGGCACGAATCTTTGCCGAACACGAATGTAAGATTATATGTATCTTATATCCTTTGTGAACGCTCAATATCTTTGAAAATGATGTTATAATTATACTGCATACGTTTCAACCAGAATTTAGCGTTCCTTGGCCCGCGACGCATTGACTTCATGGGTCGACCAAGGCATGAATGGGCTTATGCCGCTTCAAGCTATTTTCATATTTATGAAAGAGTCTGGGTGTGCCGAACGATACGGCTCACGGCACTCACAGACCACAAGTTATGTGATAAAATGTAGGTCTGATACCTACGTTAACGCTACAAAGCCTTCCTTATTCTGACTTTGTGACAATCTGTAAAAAGCTTACCATGAGTGTATCTCCAATAAGTTGTGTGTTCTGTAGTACGCCACCAGTACCATATTGTGTCTGTCTTTGTACTATAGAACTTTCCTCTCTTAAATCTTTCTGCTAGCGTGTGAAGCACATACTGAAAGCTGATTTCATTACGCTGGTCATTCAGTTAATCATGAACATTAAATAGGAACGGAAATAGCAACAATAGGAAGTTTTTCGTATACACCTTTACATTCTGCAAATTCAGGCGCATATAAGACTGGATGCTGATATATGTAACGGTTAGGACAGTTGTCGCGTGTAACCACATGTTGATACCAGCCTTGCATTTACAATACGAGTGATGTACACAGATCAATCTGAAAATTAGACTGAACTTGTACATAAGAGACCAACACTCCAACACTGCTGATTATTATATTGTGTTCGTGTTGGTGTCAGTACGATCAATGTATATACATATTGTATTATGTGCGCAGGTTATCTAACGATGATTGAAGGTGTTATAACATTCTTTCAGAAGTCTAGACAATGGTTTGATGTCAATAATGTAATCAGGTCGACCTTAGCGTGTTCATTTATTAAAAAATATTGTTGTTTTGACGAACTGACAACGTGGTATATTAGTTTGATATAATTGCCTTAGTGCCTATCTGTTTATGCTTTCCATCAGTAGTGTAAGATGTGTTATGGTTGACGCAGTGTTGAAAGTATACATCAAACGTATCACCACGTCTAATCTAATCTCAAATCTACTTGAAACATTATACATTTATCACAAGGATTAGATTGACAGCGGACCCTGGTCATTTAATGACCAACCATTTACAGATGACAAAATAACCCGCCTTTCTCCATTTCCGTTTGTACTTATTCATTGTCGTCTTACGCTTGAATGTCTATTCATTTATTCCAACTGGCGATTACGGCAGCAATAAAAGAGAAGACACATTATTGCTATCAGGGTTTGGTTTCACGTCCGTGTCTTCACATGCACAACACTCAATCGGTTCAGATCAGGGAATTTAAAACTAGCTATTTTGAACGACCCACATGAGTGAAAACTAAAATCATCAAATAAATGAGTCGGTTCACCCAACTTTAGTGTGTGTGTTCCTGTTTTATTATGTATTATGCAGTAAACTTTAGTATTATTAGTTTTCTTGAAATATGTCGTCTACGACATTCAAATAATCCAATTATACCATACAGCATTGTCTTACAATAGATCACAACATCGTAGCGCTAACAATACATCTCAATCAAGTGATTATGTACGATTGATGAATGAAAATTTATAACCACACTGCTGCTCAATGAAATATAATTATGCTACACTAAAATGCTAATTTAGACATTAATGTTCTTTTAAATATGATTCTCTACTGGAGTTCTACATATATCATTAACGTTTCTGATCATTGCAAAGTAAAGCTTCTCTAAAACGTTTACAACCTGACTAAAGGATAGTCTTACTGGCATCTCGGATTTTGTTTTAACACCCGACAAAAGGATAGTCTTCTTAGCGGCTTGGATTTTGTTCTAAATACTTGGTGTTTATGTACCGTTTCATTAAAGACCGAATCTAAAGTAAGAGGTACGAGGACATTATCAATGTTACTATACACTGGTTCTTTGTACGATATAAAAATATTTACGTATGAAAATTTTGTATTATTACCCCTCACGTTTTTGTAATGTTAATTTCCCATAGAGAAACAGGTAGTATTCTTACTATTACGATCAAACATTTTTTTACTGTCAGCAGCGTGATTAGCCCCGCCCGAACTCCGAGATATCTTGCATTGGAATAAAAAAAAAATATTATAGGTTAGAACTGTGGATGAGTAAATTTATCTGGCAAGGCGGAGGAGTTTCATCCAGTGAATTGGTCAGGTTGGCGAGGTCGTCCTTTATTCCAGCTATGTCTGCTTTTTTCCAGATGTAGAGATATACCGTTGATAGTCTTTGAAAAATTACTTCGACAATAAACTTTACCAACGCACACGCACACACTGACACAGATGCTGATGAGCACGTCACGACAATAGCTCAACTAAGTCGAGCTAAACGGTACTGATAAGTGCACTATGGTTACAATTTTGAGTGGTGTGAATGTATTGTTTACAATTTGGAGTGGTGTGAATGTGTTGGTCACTATTAAAAGTGGTGTGAAAGTGTTAGTTACAATTTGAAGTTATGTGAATGTGTTTGTCCCGATTTGGAGTGGTGTGAATGCGTCCGCCACAATATGGTGTGATGAGGGTATGTTGGTTACGATCGGAGTGGTGTGAAGGTATTGGTTACGATTTGGAGTGGTTTGAAGGTGTTGGTCACGATTTGGAGTGTTGTGAATGTGTTGTTCACAATTTGGAGTGGTGTGAAGGCATTTGAGGGTAATGGTTACGATTTAGAGTGTAGTGAATGTGTTGGTTACGATTTAGAGTGGAGTAAAGATGTTGGTTTTGTCACATTACGTATACGTTTTAGCTCATCTATCACATAGTGACAGGGTGTATGTGACCGGGTGCGCTTTTGTTATTACTAAATCCGTCGTCTACTATTCATTCAACGACTTCCCCCTTAACCACTTGGCCAATTTCAACCAAAATTCTGAGGAATGATTCTGTGTGTTCTTATCTAGCAATAATCAAAATAATTGAAATCTAACAGCAACATTCATAGCAACAAAACCGAATCGAAAACAATCTTTCACTGACCAGATGTCAAATAATTTGACAGAAAAAGTTGATAGAAGTACCTCATAAAAAGGATATTTTTAATGTGATCCGCCAATTGCAAAAATAATTGAAATCCATGCAGAACTCATGGTTACAATGAAACCAAAAAGGAGGTCCAGATTGAATATGGTTCTACTAATCAATGTACACATGTATGCGACACAGGGTCATCGTTCACTTTTGTTGAGATAGTCGAGTCGTGGAGTGTGTCCATTCTTTGCAATGATTATGATGTTATACGTATTTATATAGGTCAGATTTCTTTTGCTGTTGCACACTGTTTACATTATATGGTACGTGTATTTCATTAGATTATATTTCATGACATTGCATTTAATAACTTAAAAAGGCATTATACAATCAACACGTTGTGATAGTTAGCCTCTGCATTTAATGAAGGTGCATGTCTGGTCTGGCGTGTGTACGGACGGAAACACAGGCTAAATGATGGACAGATGGAAAGGGCATTTAGTTTTAGACTCACATTGAACAAATTAAAACATAGCGATACAAGACGAGACAAGCAATATTGGTATGTGTTTTAAATGAATTGTCAGGGAATTTAATACTAACATTTCTTGTCCTTGTGCAATGGTAAGTTGTATGGATGCGGAATAGCAAAACTTGTTAATCGGTCGCTGTATACATTTTTGAGAAACTGCGTTTAATGCGAATAAACAATGTTACACATACGCTAATCCTTAGTCACCATTGTTAGATTTTGTTATATAATAATAATATCTACGGTATTGTATTTCTATTTACGAAACCGCACCGAATTCCCCTCGATGGCAACCCTAAGGACAACTAACTTTCAATTACACACCAATCTCTTCTCCATATTGCCTGACTTACTAGATAAAGCGTTGATATCAACCTAATTGTATCGTCAGATCGACCACGGTCATACGAAGGGCGGCAATTGTATAAGTGACACAAATCGAACTAACTAAACCTAATAACAAGACATTATTTGTAACAAGACAATACGCACAATATAACATTTCATATGTAGCTCTATTTGAAGCATTTCCGGCACAAATGTCAAAGGTAAACATTGAATTATACACATGTGCATGTATTTGGTTTTGATTTCGCGCTTCGAATTCATACTACAATCGAATTTTTCGATATTAAATCTATCGAGGCCAAATGCAGCGAAACAAACTATGTACTCTATTGGGATGAACATGTTAATTACAATGTAAAGTACCCTTTCAATTTCAACAATTTGTTTACCAGTAAAGCATGAAATCATCGCATTTAACTACAAGCCCTTCCCGACTACATGGTCCACATGGTAGGTAGGAAACCAAATGTGTAAATGAAGTATTCCTTGTTTAATCACTTATACTAAAGCACACAGCCGAATATAGTCTAGCTTGTTGCCTTAAATACTTTTATTTTATATTTTGTCAAGACATATCCCCCTATTCGTCTGAAAACGTCGAATACTAGCATATGTTAAAAACTAGAAGAACTAGTAAAATCTTTCTGATTTTTTAGCAGAATTGAAAATCACATATTTTCGTGCCAACACGACATGAATTCATACTATTTAAGCAGCGTGTAAACACTGTTTGATTCGTTTGCGATACGGTTTCGACAAAGCAATAGTTTTGGTTTTTTGACAACTTATAACACCTATAGAATCACCTAGATCAAGGTGAATGTTGCAAATATCAAAATGTACTGGCGTATCTATCATATGTATACTTCTACAATAAATATATAGCTGTTGTAAAGATGTTTGAGCATAAATATGTCACTTTTATAACTTAACATTTGTTTTATTGTATACCATTGGGAGGAACCCATCTCTAAACAATAAAAGCTCATACATAAACTATTTTCATTATAGACAAACATTGCATACACAATTATTTTAATCAATACAAAAGATGAAAACACACCAATACATGGTTTGGTACTACATGACTTAACCATTACAAATACAACGAGTTGAACTTCCATTGTATCTGTAAGCAATCATAATGTCCGTCTTATATTACATACGAGTAATCTGTCGTACACATTTCAAATGCAATTGAGAATATGTGAGCGAAAAACCGTCTGAATATCTCGTGAATTCATTAAATTTACATTTCGAAGAGGAAATATAGCGTAGTTAAAAATGATAAATTTAAGTTTAGGTGGATGGTAACTGGCTTTGTTCTAAATGTTTGTGTTAATCAAGTTTCTAGCCAATTAAATGATACATGTTTATACACGTTTATTAGGACACTATATCGAATTCTTCATTATTTAATAATTTCTTTCTGAAATAGAGGGCATTCGTAGGATGCTGCACCGGTCGCCTTCTTAGAAGCTCTGATCAAGGTTATACTCAATGACCCTGGTGCAGGGTCAACATGGCGCACGTGTTAAACAATTCTGAATTTTATAGTTAAAATATGATGTAGTATCTGAATTCCGGCAAATGAGAAGGACTCTATGATTATACTATTAGTACGTGTACTCTTTGATGTTCGGCGGATAGTGTGTAGAAGTTGGAAGTAATCATTCCACGTTCGTGGTAAAACAACTGACAAAACGTAATTAATGTAACGCGGCTTAATGTTAGGTCTATATTTCATTCTTCTTGGTGATTTATTAAAGCAATAATTGAAAGAAAATAAGACATATTCCACATGGCAACAATTATTCAATTTCATGTCATTTCGGCTCGAAATGTCGTCTGAATCGCTTGTCGTATATTGTCTGTGTGAATCCCAGGAGACATAGAGGCTCGGCGAGAATCATGTATTAAGCTAACTGATGTCTAACGTACTTTATACATATTTTTAATGAATGTAATACAGAGCCTTAATACACCGAATACTCGAAATAGACGGATTAAAGTTGAATGGGTTTCTCAAAAATATTAGACATAATTAACTAATCCACTGTCGAGTCATCAGTGCGTTAAGGACAAACAACACCAGATAACATAAAAACACAGGTGCTCGTATTGTTTTTCATCATTTAGTAGTTCTTATTAAAAAGGCTTCCAACAAAATGTAATGGTAAAATTTAATGTGGTCACCTGTGGTAGTTTTTATGGTTTTGTTACCAGTAAACACACTACATGAGAACTAACTTCTAACATATTCTAACATATTCGAACATTATCATTATTAGTTTTCCATACGACTTGCGAAGGCCGTTTTACATATTTTGTTTTAATGAATATCTAGTCATTTGGTTTACCGTGGATTAAACACAACCCTGCTTCAGTCTATCATGTAACGTCTTTGTTTGGAGACTTCATGCACAAGTCAGTTGCATCTACGGCCCCCACCCCGGGGATTGGCCAGTCGTCAATCAATACTCTTTAAATCAATTTAACGGTAAATTATAATCACATGGTCCAATGGATTAACTTTTAAACATGCGCCAAGCACCCTTCGACAAACAACCAGGCGGAGCGATCTCTTCTCTGGCGTAATGTATGATTAACCACCCAACTTCACACAACTAGTTAGATTGGTGTTTCTTTTCAAATTATAATCTGAATATACATGCTTATTTACTGTAGCCTCACCCATTTACAAAATGCACTTGGCACAGATCTAACATACAACGACGTTTACTTATTGATATGAAATTATATTTAGTTAGCCTAACATATTTGAAAATAATCCTTCATATTTGCTGTAACATGTATAAAACAAACGTTAGATAGACCGCAGGCGACAGTATCGATTATAATTTTTTGTGTATATTTTAACCGTGCTGGCAGCCTTTGTACTATAAAATAAATTATCATAAAAGCTTGGTAGTCACCTATGGGTTTTATCAACTAAAACACATAGTCGGTGCACGAAGTTGGTCAGATAGATATGTCTAATATTTTTTGGGAAACCCTTTAGCTTTAATCCGTTTATTCCGTGTATTCAGTTCATTCAGGCGCTGATAAACATTCAGTATGGACGCGTCCAATATGTGCACAGGTAATCTAGCAATGATTGATGGTGTTATCTCGTTATAACATTCTTTCACAAGTCTAGACAATGCTTTGATGTAAATAATGTAATCAGGCCGACCTTAGCGTGTTCATTTATTAAATTGTGTTGTTGCTTTGACGAACTGACAACGTGGTTTATTGGTTTGGTATAATTGCCTTAGTGTCCATATGTTAATACTTTCTATCAGTAGTGTAAGATGTGTTATGGTTACACAGGAGACCATTGACACAGTGGTGAAAGTAAACAGCAAAAGTATCACCAAGTGACCTAATCTCAAATCTACTTGAAACATTGTACATTTATCATTAGGAATAGAATAACAGCGGACCCTGGTCATTAAATGACCAACCATTTACAGATAACAAAATAACCCGCCTCACTCTATTTCCGTTTGTACTTATTCATTGCGTCTAACGCTTGAATGTCCATTCATTTATTCCAACTGACGATTACGGTAGCAATAAAAGAGAAGACATATTATTGCTATCAGGGTTTGGTTTCACGTCCGTGTCTTCACATCCTCAACGCTCAATCGGTTAAGTTCGGAGATTTTAAAACTCAATATTTTGAACGTCCGACATGATTGAAAACTAAAACCATCTAATAGTTGAGTCGGTTCACTCAATTTTAGTGTGTGTCCCTGTTTTATTGTGTGTTATGCAGTAAACTTTAGTATCATTAGTTTTCTTGAAATATGTCGTCTACGACATTCAAATAATCCAATTATACCATAAAGCATTGTCTTACAATAGATCACAACATCGTTGCGCTAACAATACATCTCAATCAAGTGATTATGTACGACTGATAAATGAAAATTTATAACCACACTGCTGCTCAATGCAATATAATTATGCTACACTGACGTAGACTAAAATGGTAATTAAGACATCCACGTTCCAATATGATTCCCGGCTGAAGTTCCACATTTTTTCATTAACGTTTCTGATTATTGCAAAGTTAATCATCCCTAAAACTTTTACAACCTGACAAAGGGATAGTCTTACTTGCGTCTCGGATTTTGTTCTAAATTCTTGTTGTTTATGTACCGTGTCATTAAAACCCGAATTAAATTGTCACAATTTGGATGAAGTGTTACGAGGACATTATCAATGTTACTATACAGTCGTTCTATGCTATGTACGATACAGAAACATTTACTAAATAAAATATTGTATTATTACCCCTCACTTTTTTCCTAATGTTAATTGCCCATAGATAAGCAGGTAGTATTATTACTATTGCGATTAAGCGGATCAATACACCACGTGCTTGAACATTTTTTACTGTCAACAGCGTAATTAGCCCGGCCCTAACTCCGAGATATCTTGCATTGGAATATAAATAGAGAATAATAGGTTAGTACTATGGATTAGTACATTTGTCTGGCAATGCGGAGAAATTTCATCAAGTGAATTGGTCAGGTTGGCGAGGTCGTCCTTCATTCCAGTTACGTCTGCTTTTTTCAGATGTAGAGAGATACCGTTGATAGTCTTTGAAGAAATGACTTTGACAATAAACTTAACAAACGCACACTCACACAATGACGCAGACGCTTTATTTTACGCTGACGATTACGTCACGACAATAGCTCCACTAAGTCGAGCTAAACGGTAATGATAAGTGCACCTTGATATTTCGATGCGTCGCAAGCATAGTTCGGTACTGGTAGTTACTCATATCGACCGCTATTGAGTAGTGTGAAGGTGGTGGTCACTATTTGGAGTGGTGTAAATGTGTTGGTACCGATTTGGAGTGGTGTGAATGTATTGGTCCCGATTTGGAGTGGTGTTTATGTTATGATTACGACTTGCAGTGTTCTGAAGGTATTGGTTACGATTTGAGTCGTGAAGTGTGAGCTTTCTTTGCAATGATTATGATGTTATACGTATTTATATAGGTCAGATTTCCTTTGCTGTTGTACGCTGTTTACATTATAATGTACGTGTATTTCATTAGATTATATTTCATGACATTGCATTTAATAACTTAAAAAGGCATTATACATTTTTTGTACATTTTACACATAGTGATAGTTAGCCACTACATAAGGAAAGTGCAGGACTGGCCTGGACGAGTGTACGTGCGAAAAGACAGACTAAATGATGGACTGGTGGAAAGCGCATTTAGTTTTAGACTCACATTGAAAAAAATAAAACATAGCGATACAAGACGAGACAAGCAATATGTGGTATATGTTTAAAATGAATTGCCATGGAATTTTAAAATGTCATTTCTTGAACTTGTGCAATGGTAAGTTGTATGGATGCGGTCAAGCAAAACTTGTTAGTCGGTCGCTGTATACACTATTGAGAAACTGCGTTGAATGCGAATCATACGTATCCTTAGTCACCATTGTTATATCTTGTTATATAATAGTAATATCTACGGTATTGTATTTCTATTTACGATACCGCACCGAAACCGCCCTCGATGACAACCCTAAGGACAACTAGCTTTCAATTACACACCAATCTCTTCTCCATATTGCTTTACTTACTACATATAGCGGTTCTATCAACCTAATTGAATCGTCAGATCGACCATGGTCATTCGTAGGGCGGCAATTGTAAAAGTGACACAAATCGAACTAACTAAACCTAATAACAAGACATTATTTGTAACAAGACAATACGCACAATATAGCATTTTCATATGTAGCTCTATTTGAAGTATTTACCGACAACGGTTTTGTTTCACTCCGGTGTGTGAACATATTTTCTACAGCATATCAGTTCGTGTCCATGTTTGGAAAAAATATCAAAGCACGACGTACAACATCAAGAAGTCATGTCTATTTTTTGCATATTTCACTGTACATTTTATAACAATATAATCTTCTTCCATGAGTGTAGAGTGTTGTGGTTGAACGACTAACTGGTAGATCCACTATTTAAGATATATCTCAATCAACATCTAGAGTAAAAGTGAGCATACATGTATGTTAAACACACATTTAATTCTGTTACTCGATCACATACATTCAGATATAGTTTAGACATTGGAAGGTTGTGTTCGATCACTTAGACACGTTTAGAAAAATACAATATATGATGGTAACGAACTGGTGTATGCACGTATATATCATGTAAAGCCATTCTACAAATGTAACAAGTAAACATTGAATTATGCACATGTGCATGTATACACGTGCCTTTTTTGGTTTTGATTTCACGCATCGAATTCATACTACAATCGAATTATTTTGATATTGAAACTATAGAGGGCAATCGCAGCGAAGCGAACAATGTACTATATTGGGATGAAAATTTTACTTACAATGTAAAGTACCCTTTCAATTTCAACAATTGCTTTTACCTATAAAGCATGAACTCATCGTTTTATAACTACAAGCGCTTCCAGACTACATGACCCACATTGAAGATTGGAAACGAAATGTGTAACCTCTATAAATGAATTATTTCTTGCTTAATCACTTATACTAAAGCACACAGCCGAATATAGTCTAGTTTGTTGCTTTAAACACTTTTACTTTGTATTTTGTCAAGGCTCAGGTCCGTGAAAAATGTCCTAGGCATTATATATACATGGGTATGGTTTAAATGTTTGTGTTAATCAAGTTTATAGCAAATTTAGGTACGCCTTACAGGCATTATTACATAGTTCGACATGAAAAGAAAACAAAGTGAAACATACGGAAGATAAATGATACATGTATATTAGGACACTAGATCGAATTCTTCATTATTTAGTAATTTCTTTCTGAAATAGAGGGCATTCGTAGGATGCTGCACCGGTCGCTATCTTAGAAGCTCTGATCAAGGTCATACTCAATGACCCTGGTGCAGGGTCATCATGTCGCACGTGTTGAACAATTCTGAATTTTATAGTTAAAATATGATGTAGTATCTGAATTCCGGCAAATGAGAAGGACTCTATGATTATACTATTAGTACGTGTACTCTTTGATGTTCGAATAGTATAGTGAGTTGGAAGTAATCATTTCACGTTCGTGGTAAAACAACTGACAAAACGTAATTAATGTAACGCGGCTTAATTTTAGGTCTATATTTCATTCTTCTTGGTGATTTATTAAAGCAATAATTGAAAGTAAATAAGACATATTCCACACGGCAACAATTATTCAAGTTCATGTCATTTCGGCTTGAAATGTCGTCTGAATCGCTTGTCGTATATTGTCTGCGTGAATCCCAGGAGACATAGAGAATCGTGGAGAATCATGTATTAAGCTAACTGATGTGTAACGTACTTTATACATATTTGTTATGATGCCACACACTAATATACATGTACACTAGCACATAAACGGAACTACGATGTTATATAGCGTGTAAAAAATATTTATATAATGCATCGTTTATAGTCTCGTTAGAACGTCTGTCCGAGTGTTCGTATGTCTTTAACCTATTAGGGGACCAATATTAGGTCATGTCGACATTGCCCGCTTCTTTGTCGACAACTTTGTAATACAAGAGGTTTCAACTTATATTTAAAAAAGAACGAACAACGGTGTTTGCCATGCTAGCAGCTAGCTTATTACAATCTACCAGTATACTGTTCTAAGTCCTCATTTTCATTAATCCATAACATTTTTATTATATACAGTAAAGTGACAAAATTTCGCAGTTTGTACAAGGTCATAATAATCAACGCCACGAACTGTCGTATGCCACGTGGTTTGTTGGGCACGAGATTCCTTTTGTGCTTTGTGACGCCATGTGTTTACACTTCCCTGGAGTGAGTTCCAAATGTGTTCAATTCATGTCCAATGACTCACCACGTATGAAAAACAGTATATAAGTTATTTAAACATCACATTTATGCGTCGAACGATGTCAGATAAAACATGAAGTGACGTAAGTATGGTACAGTGTAGCAGTTTGTGTCGACAATTAAGCCAATAACCTAAACATCCACGTTTGACTGACTTTCAACGTATAGATGCCTATGCGCGTTTAAGTCAAAGTATTTAAACGTATCGTTTGTCAGTCGTATGACGCTAATTGTGAGAGCGCTTAGCTTTGATTGTGACGTTATGACGTAAGCTCGATCTACGTCGAAGACGCAAGGAAATTTTCAGTTCTAGGCAATGACGAAACCTACAATATTAAGTTCAATTGGTTTCATGATATCTATTACGAATACAATATTCGAAAGTTGAATCGTAACAAAGGTGGATACATCTATTTGAACTTTCAGACGAAATATTTATGTATACTTCCGGTAAATAGAGAAACTCGGGTCCCTGTCCGGTGAGAACAATGTTATCAGGCGAGGTGATATCGTTCGGGTGGCGAGGTTTACCGAGCCATCCCGGGCGATATCGCCAAGCCTGATAACATTGTTTGAGCCGGACAGGGACCCGAGTTTCTATTTCTCATGAAACCAACAACGGGACACAATTTAGAGGCATATTTTTTAATTTTAAACTGGAGTTGTCGATCGTCCTTAGACCGCCCGCCGACTAGCACAGCTTCATTTGCCTCCGTACACAAAATATAGTTCTCAATTCTACGCTGTTCAATTAACAAAAATACTTAAAAAATAAATAAGATCTAGATTCTATTTCAGTTTTAAGTCAAAACTAGAAATCTAAGCAAATTGTAAGTATAACCAAAATAAGAACATCGTGTCGTAAAAGTAGAATAAAATTCCGCTCATGAATTTTGATGTTTTTTTCTTCTGGATGATGCATCAATGAAACGTCATCAATGACGTAGTGTGTGTGGAGAAGGTCGCTAATTATGTCAAACTTTCTTATGTTATGAATCACACAATGACAAAATACGGATTGATTTAAATACTGGATTGTGTGTGGCAACGGACAGTGCAAAATTGTATCCCGTGAAATGGAAATAACTTCAAGAATGAACAGTTTAGACATGCTTGTAGAACCGAGTGGGTGGAGAACAGTTTTCAACAAGATCAACTTAATCACGACAGAAAGCTGATGAAAACAGATGGAAATACACAATGGTGAGTAAGACATTGGTTTGTTGAAGAGTCTATTAAAGTTTGTTCTATTGTTTGTATAAATTGTAGGGTTGTGTACTGAATGTAACAATGTTTTGATTCACAAAAAAAGCCCGGTGTATCATGGTTTTCGTTTTGTAGGTCAACCTTCGCGAGTCGTGAAAATGAGATTAAAAATTCTTTTAGGCCAAAAACTGGATATAGAGTGGATAGCTATGACTATTTTAACGTTTTTTTATCTTCTTCTTCTTCTTCCATTAAAGTACAGGACGCCTTCTGGCGTATACTCGTACTGGCGCATGGCGGTGAAAGAGGTGTCTTTACATATTTACAGAGAATTTAAAATCATTTATTGGTGTGGATAAAAACAGTCCAGTACAAGTTATCGCAGCGTCACTGACTGCACTTCCCTCTTGAAGCTGTCAATGGTAGGGCAGCTGATGACTGTCTGGGGAAGGCTGTTCCATAGGCGGATGGTGTCCGGGAAGAACGATTTTTGGTAGCACAGGGTTCTAGCAAAGGGCACCATGTATGTGAGTCCGTGGCCTCTAACTGAGCAGATCGGAGTGAGGTGAGTTGTTGGGACCTCTACTAGCTGGTACACAATCCGGTACATCATGGTGACCTTTGCCTGTGCCCTGCGCTCCTGTAGTGATGGCCACTTTGATGATGCTTAGCCAGTGTATTTATCTGTTTTTGTTGGTTTATTTCAGGGCCTTTCAAAACGATCGATTCTTGGGCGACCCGTATGAATTCAAGAACAATTACTGTGGCGTAGCCCTACCTGGCGAAGAAGCATTGCTAATCTTGAGTGTAAAACTAAACGTTGAATAAATAATAGCTATTAAATGCACAATTCTGTTGTTTTCAATGATATTTATGACAATTTAAGACGGAATGCCATATTGCAAAATAGTCCGTTATTTGTTGGCGGAGCCAAAAAGTGTTCTCAGGCTATTGACCTGAGAACACATACTTATCTCAGGTCATGTGTTATCAGGCAGTTACCATGGTAGTTGCATGAGAAAATGCTTTCCTACACTAAAAACCAAGAAAATCAGGCATAGCAGTCAAAGACATATACATGCAACTCATGGAACATTCAGTGGAAAATCACTCGGATGATGCAATGCTGTATCTTAGAGACAGCTTTGATAGGACAGGTTCTGTTGTTTAGAACTGTTACAGAAAGTAGGATAGACTGTACTTACCAAAGTATAAGCAAGCATATGCTGGAGAAGCTTTAGATGATTAAATATCACTGCAGAAGACTATAGTTTGGCCTGCATTGCGAACACTACGTGTAACTAGGCATCTGAAACCCGTTTAAACCGAAAACTGCATCCACCATGCGTTCTAAATCCGCACAATATCGTAGCAGTAGTTGTGATAAAGTGCTTAAACAACCGCGACATCGACGTGAAAAACCGGATCTACATTTGGACACGGTTAATCAATAAGGGTTGACAAGAGGTTGACTACGAAACCAGAACCAGATGGGTGATTTTTAATCTTGGGTACCATTCCAAACAGCAGAACTCTCAATCTCCCTTAAACGTCAATTAATAATTTACCAACACATTCTTTGTGCTGAATATAAATTTACAATAGACATATTGCCTTAAAAAGCCAAAACAAACAACATAATCTACTTGAATGTTGTTTTAGCTCCAACCAATACGACATACACATTACATACATGATGAACCTAACAATGTTTCAAACATGGTTGAACAAAGGAGCGGGTAATTTCAACATGACCTATTATTGACCCTCTGATATGTTAAAGACGTACGAACAGTCGGACGGACGGTCTAACGAGACTATAATATATGCACTATAAAAACATTTTATAAGCTATA
This sequence comes from Spisula subtruncata, assembly GCA_963678985.1. Lineage (NCBI taxonomy): Eukaryota > Metazoa > Mollusca > Bivalvia > Venerida > Mactridae > Spisula > Spisula subtruncata. The sequence continues at coordinate 20,448,990 of OY787672.1, read as the reverse complement.
TAACATCGTAGTTCCGTTTTGTTTCGGACGTACTCACCACTGAAGAACATGCGTACGAGTGTGTGGCATCATTAGAAATACATGTTTATATCAAGTACGTTACACATCAGTTAGCTTAATACACGATTCTCCTCGATACTCGATGTCTCCTGGGATTCATGCAGACAATATACGACAAGCGATTTAGACGACATTTCAAGCCGAAATGACTAAGTGTTGCTGTGTGGAATATGTCTTATTTTCTTTCAATTATTGCTTTAATAAAACACCATGAAGAATGAAATGCAGCCCTAACATCAAGCTGTGTTACACTACCTAATCGTTTTCAGTTGATTTGTCGCAAAGGCGAAATGAATGCTTCCGACTTCACCGCACTAGCCATGTGTCAAAGAGTACACGAACTAATACACATGAAGTATAACTATAGAGTCCTTCTCATTTGCTGGAACACAAATACAACATCATATTCCAACAATAATATCTAGAATTGTTTAACAAATGGGCCGTGATGACCCTGTACAAGTTGCCATAGTGCTCTAAAACTATTCACTGACTCCATAGGTTCTTTTCATTTAGATTTTGAATACATATCATAATAGTATTAAATGTATAACCCTGTCTTGGAAAAATGAATGATTTTGGTATGATAAGAGAGTTTACTTCTTTCGAACCAGCCCTTATAAATGCACACGAGCATCAACAATTTAGAAAATAATAAATAATCATGTAATTGTGCTTTGTTGTGTAACGAGATATAGACGCGAGTTCGAATGCTTAGTTATCAATTAATTTTTTATGCAAACTAGTGCCAATATTTCATTACACAACACATTGCTTTATTCATTATTTCGATTCTAACATGGCCTATGCTCTGCGATTTATAGCACAGCAAGATAGTTATGTCGAACTACATTCTTTCTCAGGACCGTATTTGTCATACTTCATGACGTTTACTATGATGTCAAACGTGGCGTCATCAACCAGTCGCAGTTTATTGCGTAATAAAACTCAACTAGTTTAATAAAGATCTACGTGAAGAAGGCCAATTTCACATGCTTTGTTCGAAATATCTTTTACGAATCATCAAATTTCATAAAGGATGATAAAGTTGGAGGTCGTTGCTGCATCCCAAGAATGTCCTGTATTTGAGAAATAAATAATGACGAATTAGATCTAGTGTCCTTGTATACGTATATAAACATGTATCATTTGACTTTCATATGTTTCACTGGAGACTCTCTCCTTACTATGTCGAAATATTTAGTCTGCAAGGCGTACCTCTAATTTGCTAGACACTTGATTATCACAAACATTTCAAACATAACCAGTTACCATCCTCCTAAACTTAAAATGACAGGTCTAAGCTACGCTATAACTTCCCCGTCGAAGTGTAAATTTAATGAAATGACGAGATGTCCAGAGGGATTTTGTCGCTGACATATTCTCAATTTCGTGAATTTATATGGCAGGTTACTCGTACGTAATATAAGACGGACACTATGATTGTTTTAAGTAGCAATTGAAGTTCAACTTGTTGTATTTTTATGGTTAAGTCATGCAGTACAAAGTCATGTATTTTGTATTGATTAAAATGAAATTGTACGCAATAAGAAAGGGTTGTCTATAGTGGAAGTAGCTTATGTATGAGCTAGTATTGTTTAGAGATATTTTACTCCCAATTGTATACAATAAAACAAATTTGAAGTAATGAAAATGACATATTTATGCTTTAACGTCCCTACAACAGATATATTCATTATATAGTTATTGTATAAGTAGACACATAATAAATTAGCGAGTAAAGTTTAGTATTTGTAGCGTTCACCTTTATCTGGATGATTTTATAGGAGTTGTAAGCTGTCAAAAAAAGACGATTTTGTCTAAACCGTATTGTAAACGTATCAAACAGAGAAGTGTATATTACCTCACTCATTAGTTTACACGGTGCTAAAGCGGTTTTGAATTCATATCGTGTTGATCTACAAAAACAACTCATGTCGGATCATACATGTTCACTATAATAGTGCAGGTTACTTGAAATGTAATGCTTTTTCTAGTGGAGTATATTACTGTGTCAATTTCTTGTTTCTGACTTATACTTATTCTAGTATTCGACGCTTTTAGACGTATAGAGGGATATGTTGGCAATATGTGTTGACAAAATACACATTAAATTTATTTAATGCATTAAACCAGACTGTATTCGGGTGTGTGCGTCAGTATAAGTAATTAAGCAAGAAAAAATGTATTGATCCATTCTACATATTTGGTTTCCTATCTACCATGTGGACCATGTAGTCGGGAAGGGCTTGTAGTTAAAATACGATGATTTCATGCTTTTTTGCTAAACAAATTATGGAAAGGTAACTTTACATTGAAATTAACATTTGTTCGCTTCGTGATGATTGTCCTCTACTGGTCGGCGATCAGTTCCCGATGGCTACCAGTATCCGACATTTGATATTTTTTCGTATTTAGCGAAGCTCTAAAATTAAGATATTTGGTATAATTAAAGAACTTGACCAAAGCAACATTTGTGTGTCAGAAAATTTACAATTCACGGAAATAAAATGAAAATATCAAGAATACATACAATGAAATGATAGTCATCACCTCTTTCCCTTGGGGGATCATCTGTTTACGAAAAATGTGCATGTGCGATGAAACAAACGAGTTCATCTATAAATAACCACGGGTTTGCCAGAGTCTTTGGCAAAGCAAGGTTTAGCTCAACAACAGGTATGAGTAGTATCGGCGATCCATACAAAACTCGATGTTAGATAAATATTAACAAAAACGTCATCATTGACGTCATTATGTATGACGTCAGCGATTTTGACTAATTAAAAAAGCACTGACCATTAGGTCACAATTCCATTACCGGTGTGTAAACAAACAAAGAGAGACAACTCTAAAAAGCTACGTTCAGTCAACGGGAGATAATTTCCTTTTAGTTGAGAGGGTCAAAACGGGAAAATGGGAAATTAAACCTAATTAAACGAGAATTGTCGGAATCTGATACTCTACATCTAATTTACGGCCTGAAGTAGTGACCCCTTCTTCGCCCCGAATTCTACGCACTGTAAGACGTCACAAATGTCAAATTGCGATTATAATATCGGTATTGAGCTCAGGATTACAAAAATGTAAGTTATTTTGGGTTAACCCGTTTAGTTTTCGAGATAATGCCGAAAAATATGCAAAAAATGTCGGAAACTGGTCGCCGACCAGTATGGTTCCAATATCAAAATCATTCGATTGTAGTATGAATTGATGCGCGATATCAAAACCAAAAACAGGCACGTTTATACATGCACAATGTGTATAATTTACTTTCGTAATATTTACGTTGTGATCAAACAACAACCTTCCAATGTCTCCGATATATCTGGATGTTTGTGTTCGAGTGACTGAAATAAATGCGCGTTTAACATATGATCACTGTAATTTGTCATGTTGATCAAGATTTATTTTGAATCAGTGGCTCGTCTTTCAAACAATACACTTTACACTCATTGAACATGAGAAGATGAGAAGATTGTTATACAATGTACACTGAATTATACAAAGAATATGCCTGACTTCGTGATTTTGTTACATTGTGCTTTGAATTTTTTTTCCAAAAGCGGAAACGAAATTATGTGCTATAGAATATATGTTCAAACACCGGTGTTAGACCGTTGTGGTGAAAATGCTTCACATAGAGTTACATGTGAAAATCTTATATTGTGCGTATTTTCTTGTAACAAATAATGTCTTGCAATTAGGTTTAGTTAGTTCGATTTGTGCCACTTTTACTATCGCCGCCCTACGTATGACCATGGTCGATCTGACGATTCAATTAGGTTGATATCACCACTACATCTAGTAGGTCAGGCAATTTTGAGGTATGATTGATGCGTAATTGAAAACTAGTTGTCCTTAGGGTATCCATCGAGGGGAATTCGGTGCCGTTTCATAAATAGAAATACAATACCGTCGATATTACAATTATACAACAAGATATGTCTTACTATGTTTATTTGCATTAAGCCGATTCACCAGTTGTGCTATACCACATCCATACAATTTACTATTGCACAAGAATTGACTTGATTAAGTTTCTTGACACGTTTTAAACATATATCAAAAAATGATTGACTTGTCTTGTATCGCTTTGTTCAAATGCGTTACAATAATAATATATATAGGCTAACAAGAGTTCCATATCCATAAAGAGAATTATTTTGTGAGTCTAAAAATAAATGCGCTTTCGCCTGTCCGTCTTTCCGTCCGTACACACATCCAGGTCAGACATGCACTTTCCTTAATAAATGGATAACTATCACAACGTGTGGAATGTATACTTTCTTTTAACGTTATTAAATGAAATATGGTGAAATAGTATCTAAGGAAATACATGTATAATGTAAACAGCGTGCTCTGCTTAGTTGAGCTATTGTCGTGACGTGATCGTCAGTGTGTGCTTTAAGTTTATTGTCAAAGTCATTTTCTCAAAGACTATCAAATGTATCTACAAAAAAGCCAACATACATATCCAACTTCAAAAGAGGAGTCCATATTGACAAGGTAGATAACCCTGTGACTGAATCCAAAAAATATCAGTTTTTTTTATATATTTTTTAATCTTTTAGCCCAATTTTCTCAAAATGCCGAAAGGTGACAAAATTACATCAAGCAGATATTTCATTCCGAAGGTCATGTCTGACAGTAAGCCCCATGTACAATCACGGGGTGTATTAATCCGCTTGATTGTAATAGAAAGAATACTACCTGTTTGTCTATGGGAAATTAACATTACGATAGAAAGTGAGGGGGTAATAATACAATATTTTAATTAGTAAATGTTTCTGTATCGTACATAGAACCAGTGTATAATGGCATTGATAAGATCTTTGTACCACTTAAACTAGATTCTGTTTTTAAATGAAACAGTACATAAACAACAAGTATCTGAGACGCTAAGAAGACTATCCTTTTGTCTGGCTGAAAAGTTTTAGTGAAGCTTTATTTTGCAATAATCAGAAACGTTAATGATAAATGTAGAACATCAGCCGGGAATCATATTTAAATGAACACGAATGTCTTAATAAGAATTTTAGTCTACGTCAGTGTAGCATAATTATATTGCATTGAGCAGCAGTGTGGTTATAAATTTCCATTTATCAGTCCTACATAATCACTTGATTGAGATGTATTGTTACCGCAACGATGTTGTGATCTATTGTAAGACAATGCTGTATGGTATAATTGGATTATTTGAATGTCGTAGACGACATATTTCAAGAAAACTAATAATACTAAAGTTTACTGCATAACACATAATAAAACAGGAATACACACAATGAAGCTGAGTGAACCGACTCAACTATTAGATGTTTTAGTTTTCAATCATGTGGGACGTTCAAAATATTTAGTTTTAACATCCCTGATCTAAACCGATTGAGCGTTGTGGATGTGAAGATACCGTCGTGAAACCAAACCCTGATAGAAATAATGTGTCTTTATTTTATTGCTGCCGTAATCGTCAGTTGAAATAAATGAATAGACATTCAGGCGTAAGACGACAATGGATAAGTACAAACGGAAATGGAGTTAGGCGGGATATTTTGTCATCTGTAAATGGTTGGTCATTTAATGACCAGGTCCCGCTCTCAATCTAATCCTAATGATAAATGTATAATGTTTCAAGCAGTTTTGAGACTAGATCACTTGGTGATACTTTTGCTGTATACTTTCAACACTGCGCAAATCGTGTCCTGTGTCACCATAAAAGGACAACACTGTGTAACAGCATGTAACGTCACCAAGCGTTTTCTAGGACCACATCGACCTGGATCGACGTAAATATACAACTGTAGTAAATAATTATTCGTAAGTTTTGTGTATAGTTGTGTCTATCTTAATTGCTACAATGTACATATTTAGGAGCTTCACTTATCCTGGAAGTTCCGCCGATGTCGTGACGTTCCGTTGACGTGTCCCACAAACCATACCCCTATCTATTACTGAAAGCTGCAGAATATGATCCAAATAAGATACTGCTTTGAAATTTCACGCACTTATGCAGTAAATATGATTTGCAGTCCACACAAAATTCGTTGTTTGTATGATGAATGATATGGAACGGATGACAAAAGTCTAAGTAATTCTGGTTCAAACCTCGTATTTATGTACGAGGGGTGTTCCAGAAATAATAGAATTTTTCTCATAACCACATACTTGACAATTACAATCTAATGAAAATTGTCACATATACATAACAATGTATGCTTTATATGTATATGCTGATAGCAACAGAATGTCGTTGTTGCTGATGGTGCTCATACAAAGCGCTATCATAGAAACCATGTTACACCATTATTTGTCATTACCATGCTAATTAAAAATGTGAATATCTAAATAACCACCAGGCAAATATTAACGCCTAATTGTATGGTGTTATGTGGATAACTTTGACATGAGCATGCAAACTTTCGAATGAATCGCACTGTTTTTGTTATCGTAAGTCAGTAATCAAGTGCATGTATTCAAGCTCGTCATGGATGAAAAGACGTCGACGCCACTACGCAGAAATTGGGGAAACAAGCAGTGCTAACTAATGAAATACATATAATGGAGTGATATTTAGCAGCCACATGTGTTCTGTTGGCTCAAATTGTTTCCTGATCGCGGATTTGTTAACTGACAAAAAGCACAAGTGGAGTTATAGAAATTAATTTGACGTTATTAAACACTGTTCGTACACTGATAGACACTTCAACGTTTGAGCAATTTTTAATATCATTTCAAAACATTTTTATGAACAGTGGTATTGAAACACAACTTAACAATCCGAACAGTGACATTGGATCTGTTAAGAAAGTCAGGATGACTATAAACACACATATTTAATGTGTCTTTATGTTAAAATACTGCGCTGAAAATGCGACGTCATAATAACGCCACGGTGCGAACCGCCTCCTTGGTACACAGTGTGTTCAATGTTTGATAAATTTATTATTTGTCAGTGAAAGATCAATATTTAATTATAGACAACTAGTTTAATTTGTTTATGATTTGCCATGCTGCTAATAAAAAGTCTTATTAATTGTGGAACACCCCACGTATATACAAAGTTATTATAGCTCGTTAGCGACTAAGCTGGACCCCCATAAACCTTAAATATCTTTAAAAGTAATTATGCAATTTGATTGAAATTTGGCATAGTTTACTGAATAACCTTTACCAACTCTGTGTTTAAATTTCAGATTTTTGTACTCACTAATTAAGATTTTCCCCATTGTGTCTAATGCATTATTTTTGGTACTTTAATCAACAAATGGACAGGGAGTAAAATAAGCTATTACGATCAGCCAGTAAGAATAATGCTATTGTATTTTTAACAATTATAACGGAACACGAATGGATAATTTTACCTAATTTTGTCTGGTCATCAATGTGTACATAGTTGAGGCCCATCTTCTGATTGGAATAATCAATTGTACAAAAAAATACAATGTTTTTCTTTCAATTATTTCTACCCAGTTGCTCGAGTTATATTAATAACAAAAAATGTTCATGTATGGGCCTCATTATATATTTACAATGGTCACTGGTGTGTAACTTAATGCACAGTTATATTTGATCAAATTGTTAATCTTTTCTGTTCCGTTCACTTCAATCACCCATACGTATTTACCCTGTTTAAGACTTAAAATTTTGCATTAGACGTGAATGCAAAGTACACTTTTCTGTACTCCAAAAATTCTTATTTAATTCATGATAGTTGGTAAGAGTGTTTTATTAACACATACCATTTTTTGTTCTAATGGACACAATATTTTTTAAGTTATTAAAGGTTTATGGGGGTCCAGCTTGGTCGCTAACGCACTATAATGCATAATTATTATAGTTTATTTTCGTACATTAATTTGTGTAGATTGTTCCTGATCCCATCATTTCGTCTGAAGCATAAATTAAACTTTTAACATTTCCTTGTCAGAGACAAACGTTACTTGTCATTTGTAAGATGTGTGATAACGTGACGAAATCATTAGGAATGATAATCTGATTTCCTTACATTCCCAGGATGAAACCTCGACACAAACCAAGCTGTGAGCATGCAATCTAGCATCAAGTCTGATAGTTTTCAAAGTTTCTCTAATGCGAAGATATGACACGTTCATGGAAATTAAAAGAACATGCTGATGATAAGGTAAGCTTTGTATGCGTAATACACCTCGATCCTAGTGATCTATCCCTACACATATGTGAGTATTATATTGGAATTTGTTCCAAGTATTAACATGAGGATTCCACTGAAGTTGAGTTTCCACTGCTTGAAGTCAATCGAATAGTTAAACTCAATAAAATGTTTTATCACATAAACCACGGCATGAGAGTTTAATGAAGCCATTTTATATAAAACCTATTACTCGACTCACTACTGAGGCGGCTGGTCACCTTTTATGTATTCATACACGCTGTCCAAAATATACATAGATAGACAGGATACATAGAAAAATCAAAGCACTGAAAGTACTGATGTGTGGCGAACTGATGTCATTTTGACCATTCAAATAAAGGCTGCATCAACATGCTGTGTCAGAGTTCTGATAAGCCCAGACTCACTCGAATGTTTGTGCTGCTCTCAAGACACCAAGCGTCGGTGTCAAGATGAGTGACTGGGTAGTCTCCATACAACTGATGAACTGGGAATTAAAACACAACAAACGAGATGCCCCCCGCTATGGAAACAGGACTAGGTAAAAATATGTTGGGAAAATTAAATAAAGGGAGGTAATTAATAAGATAGAACCAGATTTCAATAGAAGGAAAATATAAGAAAATGATATCAATGGTAATATCATGACTTTTTTTTGGTTGAATGAAATAATTCAAGAACGGAACCAGATAGAATTATGGTTTCATGTCACAGCACTTCTCTTAGATGCCATATCCATATATATTTAAAGTCGATCGATTGAATTTAGGTGGACAAGTGGTCCAGTGGTAGGGGCTATTGACTACTGATATGATTATAATGACGGTTGTTCGTACTCCCGCCGGATCAAGAGCAGAAATGTTTTTCGGAGTAACATAACTAAACTTACGAACAGACTTTCGGACCATACTCAGCGTAAATTCTATAGCATTCTGTCCTATGTTAATAAAATCGTATTTAAAACAGGTCAATTATATATTTTGGAATATACTACAAGTTATTTTTTGAAAATCTGACGATTATTTATGTATTGGTTGTTATTTAAATATTGCGTATTCTGTTCCGAAATATGAACTCGCGCTAATCAGCGGGTGATATTTATTATAGCTATATTATGTTGTATTTAGCATATTTTATGCACCAGTCAGTGTGCGACCATGGTCCCATCCCAGGTGATGGGCAGTGGATAGCTGATAGTTTTCAAATACATTATTTCTTATTAAATCCATATCAAGAAGAATGTATTTAACTTCTAAATTCTGAGTATCAAAGTTGTAAACCCTTTTTTATACCAGTAAATTTTATGACCCTAAATTCCTTACTTCTGCAGCTGTCTCCAATCAACTAACAAGAACCCGATATACAACCCATTCAATTAAAAATAGTTTTAACGGTCTATTTCCTGTCTCATGGTGTGTTCAATCCCTTGTAAAAACATAGATCCCTGTGTTACATGACCCCCAACTGTCCCAAAACAAGTTACTAACGACCTACCAATAAACCCCTTGAAGTTTACCAGATTGTATGGTCAATTTTCTGCCTCATGCAGCTTCAATAATTGATTACAAATTTCTTGTCAAAATATAGATCTAGCTAGGATTATGTAATGTTACATAATAAGGAGGGGCTAATTAAAAAATGCATAGATAATATTGCACAACGTGACTTGTGGGAGGAGCTAATTAGATATGCATTAATGGGCTTTATAACTGCACATTAAGTGGGAGGAGCTTATTAATTATTTATAATTATTGAAGTATGTTTGCCCAAAGACCTGTAATTTAGGTCTTTGGTTAAGAATTTGGTTTGCCCAACGTGTATATAATAATTAACGGCCTATTAATCCAATTACCGTTAACTTTTCAATTCGAAACCTTGTGAAAATATATTACCGCTTTAAAAGGCATATTAGTTCTCATGTTGCGCGTTTAAACTCGCCGTAGAGTGTTTATTAAATGAGATCTATATGAAAGTCGCACATCTTAATGAAACTGAACGTATCGTCTTTAAAATAGCTTTTAGTTGTTAATGTATATGTTAAAGTAAAAATATAATTGGTGATTTACGACACCAGGTTGTTGCTAAAAATCGCGCAATTCATGAAAAGAAAATGTAAGTGCTCGCTGTTTAACTCGTCAGCATTAGTTCATTTATTTTATAACCGCAAATTAAATTGGTATAAGTGATCTTTAATATGTCATAGTATTGACAATTTCTTTTAATCCGAAAATACTTTACTGAATTCTCGTTTATTGCTTAATTATTCTTTCTCAATTCAAATCCTAAATAGCGTTACGTGTTGAAAATAGCCGCTATGAATAGCACAATTAGTTCGCACGATGCGCCTTTAACTCGCTGTCATGTTACTTATTAATTGAGACCGATATAAATGTTGCACATTTTCTTAAAGTTGAAAGTTTCCTCTTTTCAGTGAGGTATTATTTGTTTATGTAAATTAGAAAACAAAATTGTTACTGACGATTTAAAACCTCACGTAGTTCCGAAAATGCGCAATTCGCGAATAGAAAATCTAGGGACTCGCTATTTAACTCGCCAATGTGAATTCATATTATTTTATAATTTAATTGATATTAATACATTGAAATATCTCATGGTATTGACAAAATTTATTTTGTCAAAATCCGATAGTAATTGACGGAACTGCAATAAATTGAATATTGCGTGACAGTACTGTTCTAAACCAGAGATCTATTAAAATAGTAGATCCTGTCTAAGCTAATCAAGTTAGTGTATCGATCGTCTGCTAGCGGTTAGATAGACTGTATATACTGTCCTTGAACTAATTCAGCTTCCCGCCACCAGTGAAAACATGTTGTTTCTATTTATAGCATCAATGTTTGTAAACAACATAATTAGGTCATCGTCTACAAATGTTCAGCGGCGGAGTGATTTTAATAGACACATTTCAGTTCATCCGTGTTCGACCAGAAATCTATTGGCTGAATAAACAATACAAACTAGTCACTGACCAATAGCTCGTTGTATATCAATTTGCATATGAATGCCCCGATGTGTAAACATGAAATCGTGGAATTACTTTCTCAACCTTCTTGACGGTCCTAGGCGGTTCGCAGGCCTTTGATAGTAGGAATATAGTCCATGCGGAATGATTTGCTATAAAATTAAAATATCCTCAAAAAATAAAAGTCTGATGTAATTGTTGGTCTTAATATTAATAAATGTTGGTAATGTAAACAAATCGGGTTCAATGATACGTGTAACCTGTGTAGCATGCTTGTAATATTGTTCAAATCATAGACCTATTTATTGGTGTAGGCATTAAGGCGTTAACTTAATAGTATATACAAGTTAAATAGTTCCTGCGGCCAATTGTTTTACAGACCAGTCTTGTGAGAGACATTTTTTTATAATTTTAGAAACTAGAACTTTTTAAAGTGTTAATAAGGCTTGATAAAAAGGTATGAGGAAATCGGACAGGGGAGGCAGCACACTTTACCAGCTGAGCAAAGACTCACATCAGTAACATCACAACACATGTACAATGAGCAATGCCTTCACGTAAGTCAAAGAAACAATTAAAAAGTCCAAGTCCCCGCCGAAAAATGCGGAATTTTACAAACCTCTCTGATTTAGTGGGCTTATGTGTGTTTGGGTATATTTATTTAGTATAATTTACCTAAAATTGGTGTTATTTTCATTTTTAGTAATTCAAATGCGTAATATAGTTTATTTACGACAAATAGTTTATTAAATACAAGTATTTGCGTAAAAAACGTTCATACTTGTGTACATTTTGGTATGGGTGCACGGCTGCACGCAGAGCGTAAGAATGTAAATAAAGCGATTCTCACGACGTGCAAATAGTATGGCAACGCTGGTTCGAAATGATACTGGGCCGAGTCTTGCCGAAAAGCTTGCTAGTTTACGTTTATTTAGTCATCACTGGTCATTAAAATGCGTAATATAGTTAATCAACCCTATATTGTTAGTTTAATATAAGTATTTGGGTAAAAAACGTTACTATTTGGGTAATATAAGATTTGGGTATATTTGGGTGTTTCGTGCTGCCGCGTCGGCCTGACTGACCTAGTTAACGTAATGACCTAGGGGAGGTAATCCAGACTACAGGTGCACGTCAAAACACATATCGAAACACATTTTTTTTCTTATTTTTAATTTCTTAAAGGGGTAAAAGAAATAATTATGGTTATTAACGTACATTACTTTATTTTAAAATATACAAATAGAAATAAATAGAAAAAAAAAAAATAATGGTGTTAGTCTGGTTCACGACATTCTTAAAAAATGCTTATTTTTTCGTATTTTTTTTTTTGAAATGGTAAACCATCCAGAACAGGTCACGTGCCCCTCCTTAGTCTGGTTCACGACATTCTGAAAAAATGCTTATTTTTTTTGATTTTTTTTTTGAAATGGTAAACCATCCAGAACAGGTCACGTGCCCCTACATGGAAAATTTTCTTGTTGCATACAAATATAACCTGCGGCTCAAGGCCGCAGGTTAATAAAGCTGAAAAAGGCTGAAAGATAGTTATTACATTGTGTGGCTTATCGCCACACAAAAACCAGGTCTGTGGCGTGATTACGATTCAATCAACCCGTCTCACTGTAATACTTATATAAATGCAACATTGTAGCGGTAATTAAAATACAGTGCTGCACTATATTTATTTGCTCATTTGTTTTTTTTTAAAATAAAACGGCATTACTCACTAATTTGATGTTTTTCTAAAGCGAAAACCTGTCTACTTTTAGCACTTGTGCAGGGCTTATTTTGTTTATGTGATAAAAATAATATATTCGTGTCTTTCCATATAGAATTTATAATATTGGATAAAATATGAGGCTCTTCAATATGAAAGTACACTCATGTAAGATCCTCTATTAACTACCTACCCCATCTCAGTTCAGAATATTACCAGCACCACATTGTATTTGTTTATGGCCTTAAGGCACGGGACTCCCGGCCAATTTCGCCGGAAATCGTTCAGATTTTGCATAAAATACGCACATTCAAAGAACGCATCTTTCACACTCGACGAAGTTAAAACTAATTTCAAACAATGCATTCGTCGTATATGACAGTATTCTTTTCGCTTTTTATTCGACTTTTCGTGATTTAAAGTTTACGACAGCCACAGAGTTACCTCCCGTAGCACATTGCCGGTTTGCGTTATACAACAAACACACGCCAAATTTCAACCTTTTTTGCGCGTAATTATGACAATTTGTTACAATCTGGTGCTGTAAGAATGTTATTCGAAAGAATATAGATGTCTCGAAAGCGGAACAAAATTAGACAGTGTCGATTCCACCGGTGGCATGCGTAAGACGACCACAAACAAGTAATTATTGTAATTTCTATTGTTTTTTCCCCCAAATTTTGGCAATATTATTGCAAGAATTTATGCACAAGTCAGTTGCTCCCACGGCACCCAACCCCCGGGGATAGGCGGTGGATAAGCAGGCAATCAGCCATGTTTTTACCTTCCAGCTTTCACTGCACAGCCGGGGAAATGTTATGATGTTTTTTATTCAAATAAGTACCCTGGGGATATTATTTAGTTGTCAGGGGCTGGGGAAACACCAGAGATTTGACCATCAACTCTCCCCCGCAAGGCGGTGGAAGGGCCAGTGTTCTGACAATTCAAAAGTAAAAATCCTGGACGATCCCTGGTGGTGGAGCGCCGTGAATACAACCGACTGGTGCATTATTAATCATGATAATTTTACGCACAAAATATGTTGCATATTTAATGAAATTAATCCAAAAGATGAGCATTAATTGAACTTAATTCATATCATTCATGATTATTCGATTTATTGTCCATTATGATTATACACTTAGTGAAGTTAGTCAATCGTAACCAATGCCGCCTCGCCCTAGTGTGCTGTCTTCTAGGAGCTCCTTTTAAATTTAAAGTTTCACAGTCTATGATATCGAGTCGAGGTTCGACTACCCTGTCCCTAGAGCTAGGGCGCATGGCGGTGGAAAGCCGCTGAGGGACAATTATTTGTTTGGGAACAAACTCACTTTGCCGGGACAATGTTAAGGTAACACCACCGATATTTTCCCAAACTTACAACTGGTGTTACACTGCAAATACAATACAATAAGAATATAGGCCAACTATGTATACAGCTCTTGGTCGTGGAATTGACATGAAACTTCAAAATAAATCATTTATTAATGTTGAATGAGTTCTGTTGTTTGTAATACTTAAACATGTATATAATGTTTACAGGTGTGAGGAGTCATGGGTCATGGTTTAACTTATAGACTTTATGTCAAGAGACAAGATCACTTGGCAACACCACTTGGCTGCTCCCTAGATTTGTATTGAAGTGCTATCCTCCAACTAATCATTCAGAGGAACATTCATAACAAAAAGAGAAAGATAAAGGTAAGATATGTTGAAAATGTTGATTAACTGACCCAAACTTGTGGCTCAGTATATACAGGATGGTGCTATAATTATGCTGTGTTCTTTTATGGCATACTTTAGAGCCAGAAGTGTTGACTATTGGGGTCAATTTTGACTATTGCTATACTTTTTGCTTTTGCGATACTATTGCTTTATTGCAAATTACTATTGTTTTACTATTGCAATGAGTTTTGACTAGCAATGCAGTACATGTTCATGATTCTTGAATACTCAATCAAAGACATATAATTACACATTGTTACCATTCCATTCAAGTTCAACCTTGAACAAAAACTAAAAAATTGCGAAAATTTAAATTTAATTGAAAGTCCTTGAATTTAGTCACACAGCCTTGGATATACATGATTGTGTATGAATAAGAATGTTGTGAAAATAACACATTATCTGCATAAAATATAATATAGAAACACTCTTTGTCTTACCTATTAAAAAGTGATGTTACTGCATTGTTGCGAGTGTTAGCAGTAGTCGTGATGACCATAAATTTCTTATTAGGGCCCTGCAAATTTTTTTCAGGTGCCCTATAGTAATCACCCTGTCCGTCTGTCCGTCCGTCTGTCCACATTTTTCATGTTTTTTTCTTAATTACTTGCAAACCGTTAAAGGTAACGACTTCAAACTGTAAACATAAGGTCACAGCAACAATACACTATTGTATGCCAAGTTATGTTACTCCAGCTACAATATTGTAAGAATTATGGCCCTTTGTAAAATTACAAAATGAAACTTGCTATACATATTGACAGTGACAATACCCACATGTGTAGCAAAGGGCAACAACTCTAGCTTTAATAAATTTTGGCTTGTGCCCCTTTTTCGACTTCAAACTTTACATTGGCCATAGTTCAAAAACTTTTCAAGATATTCAAATGAAACTTGCAATACTTATTGACAATAATAAAGACAGGGCCCTGATCACGACAGTGATGGTTCTAGTTTATCCTGCACAAAAAAAAATTCTATAATTTTGCTTTGTAAATGTTTTGAAATGGCCTTGAAAATTCACATTTTACCTTGAAAAGTCCTTGAATTTAGGTGAGATTTGTGCATGAACTATGGGCAGCAAAAGTAATAGCAAATATATTGTACTGGTTTTCAATTTGTTATATGCAGCCACCCCCCTAAGGTCTATTCCCGGTAAATCAAGAGCACCTTTGTAGAATGTCACACAATGAATTTGATAATAATATCTGGTTTGGCCTATTATGTAGATAGGAGAATTAGGTATTTCAAGTGCAAACTTATGGGTGGGGGTTCTTTAATTTAAAATTAAACTGATAATAATACATTTTCAATATTTATTTCATTTTCTGATTGCAGTTTGTTGTTCTGAGGCTTGGAAATGTCATCATAAAATGATTGGTGAACTGTTTACACCTGGCAACAGATGCATGTTCTCTCTTCTCTATGAAATGTGAATCAAATAGATACAAAAGTGTGATCAAGACATCCTGCTGCAGAAAAAAGTCAAAGAACAGCTACAATTGGTAATTTGCAGTTTTATTTATAATATGTTTTTTATTTAAATTTTAACTTGCACATAAGTTGTATCCATTAAATCTTGTTTCCTTGCTTGAAAATCCCATAATTGCTAACAGTTTACATAGTAATAGCTCTGTAAAGGGTAATAAAGATTTTATTAGCTTGACTTTTTTAAGAGTTATTCCCCTTTTCTGAAAATATGTCAATTTGTGATTGAAAGACTATGGAAGATACTTGAAATCCAACATAGTTATTCACAATGATCAAGATGGGCATCCATTCTGATAAAGCTGTTTACAGGTTATAATCAGTGTCCTTCCATCAGTCCCATATTTTTGTCTAAAAATATTGAGGATATTGACTTAAAACTTCATATGTCAATGATGGCAACTAGGACAAAGGCAGTATCCAAAAACCATAACTATGTAGTCCAGTTTGAAATTATCTCCCCTTATTGAATTTTATAATATATTTAGTATAACTCTAAAAATATTTGAGGTTTTGATTTGAAATTTGATATTTGAATTAAAGTATTGTTTGTCTGGAGCATAAGTTAAATGGTATTCAGTTGATTGATTTGGAACTTCACAAATATGTAGATGACATCTATGAGAAGTGCATGAATACTTAATTTAAGTCCTGCTTGTAGAAAACACTTATGATCTTACAACAAACACCTGGTCCTGTTACTTGTAAATAAACATATACCCCAGGGATGGTCATGTGATTATGGCTTTTGTTAAACTTTTTATTTTTTTTATAATGGTTTTTTATGTTTGCATATTATATCATTACAGATGAGATGTCAAGCGAACCTGCCTGTGGAAGTGGAGAAATGCTGCTGATGATCATAAAGGATTCGCAAGAAACTATGTGTTGATAGAAACAATATAAACTGTTTTATATCTCAAATATTAATGAACATACTCGACCTGCTTGATTGTTGTTGTTATATTCTATTGCTATTTATAACCCTCGGCATGCACTGTAAATCAATTTAAATTCCTACATTTGTTTGAAAATAAATGTTGATCAATTCATAATTATTTTTATATCTTTAAGAGCCAAAAATATGCCCCGCTATCTTTGATGATGGGGTAAGGACCATAAGGTCTATATTGCTTTGCACATGTGGGTCAGTAGATCAAATGGTTTCCGCTCGTTGACTCGGAACTTTTCTAACCAGCCACAGGTTTTTTTTTTATAAACTGTGATCTTTGACCTTTCAATGTGACCTTGAACTTAACTATATGACACCATTTATGATTTTGTATTAAATACTTCTAATAAATTATATTTTACAAAACAATTTAATACTTTTTCAATAAATGATCAAACTGATGAAAGTTCAAGATTTTCTATGTTATAAAAAGTGGGTGGGGTAATGTGTTCACCTTGTTTGATTCCCCATTATAATATATATGACTATTCTATGTGAGTTAATAACTGAAATGCATCATATAAATTATTAAACAAGCATATTTAATATTTGTATCAATCTATTACAAGTAAAAATACCTGTATGACCAAACCTCTTAAAATTGTTCATTCATATAGAATCTACCAATGATTGTTTTACCTTAGCATTTGACCTTGGATGTTCGAGTTACACATGGCTTTATGGAATATTGCTCTCTTGCTCATGAGTTTTTATGTTGGTGTGTATTTAATTATTTATGTATCAACACTTCTCAAAATCAGGGCTGTGTATAGGAAAAAACAGTCATTTTTGACACAAAAAACTGACTTTTGACCTTTCTTTGTGACCTTGACATTTAGGTAAATAACAACATTACTATGTTTATATTAAATCTTTATCATAAGTTACATTTGTGCCAAGTTATTTTATGATCAAACAATAAATGAAGAAACTGTTCAATTTTAAAGATTTTTAATGTTAAAAAAATGGGTGGGGTAAGATTTTAACATTGTTTATTTCTTTATGTACACTTACGGACTTTGAAAACGCACCACTTTCCAGGGGTCGGTATTTTTTGTATGAACTATTTAGGAATATTTTTTATCAATGGAATAATGTTTCTAGGTTAGAACGGTGTCAGCAAAGTATATTTTAATCCATTTTTACCAACCGAATTGCTAGTAGTGACCACGTGGCCAAATCTCATTTTTTCGCGCGTGATTCTCGTGCGACTGAAAATATCCGAACTGTGTAAATGGCGAAGTTTAAACGATTCATTAGCATACCATAAAAACACATTTTTATTTTTCCAAAAACAAAAGTTTACCTTTCACGTCAATCTGAAATTGATGTGTCTGGAGGTAAATATATGTTAAATACCGGAAGTAGCCATCATGCGGTTTTTGCGCGATTATATTGTCACGCTACAATAAATATTCGTCTTTAATAGTATTTTATGCTAACTGACACCACCAATGAACTCCAAATAGGGATTAAATGCCTAAAAAGACACCAAATTCGGGTAGATTAATGCGCATGCTCCGCCAAAGAAACGACTTCCGGTCAGCAACCGTGTCTGTCAAAAGAATGCTTGATGTCGATAGATATGCTAATTCATCAAATGAAAAAATCAAACACGTTTATTTGTGAAATATAACATTTTCATTTAGTACCATGCCAATTTGCATTTCATCTAACATTGAACACGTGCTTCAACATGCAGTCACTTTCTCCTTGTATTACAATTTCTGTGTGACATGGGTGCTAACCTTAGACAGCAGGAATATAACCATGCGCATAAATAACGAATAACAGTCACTTTTCTTTAAGAAAACAATATTTGCGTGATGAAATGTCCTAGATTTTTATCCCACCGAAAACATATGACATGTTCTTTGAAACATGAGTCCAACGACGAGTTTCATAACCTGATCTGCCCACAAGATTGTCGATGAATAGAAAAACATTCCCCAGAAGCGGATTGCGATTGTAATGAGTACCCGCCATTGTGAACGCACCAAACACATAACTTTACTCGCACTCTCCCTATCTGTGATTTTGGTTTTGAGACTTAAGCACGTGGATGTCACGTGACTTAGTAACATTGTTAACTGTCGTTTTGAAATTTTGCTTGATGTTTAAACATAAAATGAGCAATCTATAGACAAATTTTTAATGCAGTATAACAATGTTTGCTATTAAATTTCGTGGTTTGAATAAGTGGTGCGTTTTCAAAGTCCGTGAGTGTATTGTTTAAGTCTTTTTGAAATAAGATAAATACAGTATGTCTATTTTATTTTGTATAAATTACATTTTATATGGATTTTATCAATTTCTTGTGTAATTATTTTCATTAATTGACTAATTGCATAGTTTATGTGTTTCGGCCTTATTTAGAAAATTTCAAATTCAAATAACTTTTTTTTAAGCGCATAGACATATTGTTTTTAATGCATTTCTAGAATGACCGTAGATGTGTGCACAACATGGCAAAGACTTGGAAAATCCTTGTTATATTAAATATATTTTTACAAGGTATTTGTTTTCAGAAAAATGTCTATTTTTCATGATTTTTGGTACTTTATTCATTACATGTTATAAATGTGATAATTTTCGAAAAAAAATACAAAAACACCAGCAACTTGATTTTTTTCGGTGTGGTACTTATATGACTAAAGGTTACATTACTTTTCGTTATACACATCGCCATATTTTAGGCAACATGAATTGATATTCTACCCCTACCCCATTTTTAAATGACATAAAACGACTCCCCTGTATTTTACACAGTGTCACTTCAAGTGCAATTTGCCAAAAAATTAAGTCATAGACCCCCCATTTTTTTTACTTTATTCAACGTATATATACTCTGGGTTGTAAGAGCCATGAATGTTCACAAGGTGTATAAAGCACCAAATTTGGCACAGATGTAGTATAAGTCAGTCTGATTAAAAAAATCCAAAGAGACACCCGATCGAGGCCCTGTCTCCTGCTGAAATGAGGCCCCAAAGGGGTTCATCAGAGTGTACATACTCCCTGGTAGAAATATATATTTTTATGCCCCCGTATCGATAGATCGGGAGGCATATAGTAATTCACCTGTCCGTCCGTCCGTCCGTCCGTCTGTCCGTCCGTCCTTCCGTCCGTTCGTCCGTCCGGCCAGGTTAACCCAAATTGACCGTTTCTTCTAGCATTAAAATGGCTTGCTACAAAGTTTTCAAACTTGCATGGATGTTGTATATGACCACTCTCCACGTGCCTGTATCACCTGACTCCATTTTGACCTTCACCTTGACCTAATTTTGGACTTAGACTTATTGAAAGGTAAAATTCTTGGTTAACCCAAATTGACCGTTTCTTCTAGCATTAAAATGGCTTGCTACAAAGCTTTCATACTTGCATGGATGTTGTATATGACCACTCTCCACA
This sequence comes from Spisula subtruncata, assembly GCA_963678985.1. NCBI lineage: Eukaryota > Metazoa > Mollusca > Bivalvia > Venerida > Mactridae > Spisula > Spisula subtruncata. The sequence goes on along the minus strand of OY787672.1, from coordinate 20,428,508 downwards.
CGCCTGTATCACCTGACTCCATTTTGACATTCACCTTGACCTAATTTTGGACTTAGACTTATCTCCACTTTAGTATTTTTACAATAAAATTTTGTCTGGAGCGTATCTTCAAAACTATTTAACGTATTGACTTGAAACTTAAAATATAAATAGATGGCAACTTGGAGAAGTGCATTGACAAAGAACCATAACTCTGTCTGTCTTAAATTTTGAATTATCTCCCCTTTCGTGTTTTTTTTATAGTCAAATTTTGCTCTGAGTATATCTTCAAAACTATTTAACATATTGACTTGAAACTTGGAATATAAATAGATGGCAACTTGGAGAAGTGCAATGACCAAGAACCATAACTCTGTCTGTCTTAAATTTTGAATTATCTCCCCTTTAGTGTTTTTTTTATAGTCAAATTTTGCTCTGAGTATATCTTCAAAACTATTTAACACATTGACTTGAAACTTAAAATATAAATAGATGGCAACTTGGAGAAGTGCATTGACAAAGAACCATAACTCTGTCTGTCTTAAATTTTTAATTATCTCCCCTTTAGTGTTTTTTTATAGTCAAATTTTGCTCTGAGTATATCTTCAAAACTATTTAAGATATTGACTTGAAACTTGGAATATAAATAGATGGCAACTTGGAGAAGTGCAATGACCAAGAACCATAACTCTGTCTGTCTTAAATTTTGAATTATCTCCCCTTTAGTATTTTCAGAATCAAATTTTGACAGGAGTGTATCTTCAAAAGTGTTTAAGATATTGACTTGAAACTTGGTATATGAATAGATGGCAACTTGGAGAAGTGCAGTGACAAAGAACCATAACATCTGTATCACCAGATCACACATGAAGTCGATCAAGGCACTGCTTTCAAATGTGGCATTACTCGTTTACCATCATAAGCTTCTTATAGTTCAAAGCCATGTAACACTATCAAACATTTTAACTGAATAATGGCCCCTTATTGTCTTAGCTTTTTATGGACATGGCTTCCACGGGGGCATAAGCGTTTATTGAACGCAGTCTTGTTTTCATCTGATTGCGAAGCAAAACATATGAAACCTTGGTTAATATTATGATTAATGGTGACATTTGAAATATATTGCATTTAGGTATACTTAAACACATAAATGAGGCCCTGCTAGTGGTTAAAACAAAAAAATGAGGCCCGAATTCGGGAAAATAAAAAACTAAATAATATACTTAGGGTTGTAAGAGCCATGAATGTTCACATGATGTATAAAGCACTAAATTTGCCACAGTTGCTCTATAAGTCGGTCTGATGAAAAATATCCAAGGAGACAACCATGAGAGACCCTATCTCCTGCCCAAATGAGGCCCCGAAAGTGTATGAGAATCTCCACCTGTCCGTCAGTATAAATACATGATTATTTTCCTGATTGTGAAGCAAAACACATTGAGTCATAATATATAAAGTGATTAATGTGAGTGCTTAAAATCTGCAGCTTTTTGTAATAATAAAACTTGGAATAGAGGCCCCATTGGTGGTTTTAACACAAAATGAGGCCCGAATTCAGGAAAAATAAAATAATAGCATATGGATGTTCACATTATGTACATAAATCACCAAACATAGCATAGTAGCACATCAAGTCGACCACCTATATAAAAACCAATAAAACATGTATGTGAGGCCCCGTGTTTTGTACAAAAGAGGCCCCAAATGTGTACTTGATTTCACAAATTCATCTGTATATAATGTACACATTATCATGTTCTCAATTGTTACGCAAATAATCTATAACTGTTTTGTACATTATGTTGAATTGGTTATCATAATTTACAATCTTAATTAATTATAAAATATGACAGTGAGGCCCCGCTAGTGGTGTTAACCACCTACTAGACTTACCATCACACTACACAGTCGTATATTATATAGAAATGCAACAACTGTTGATAATTAACGATAAATATTGAGTTACATAGTCATTGGTAAGTACAGTGTATACACACTCTGCATTATATACACTGTACTTAACTCTTTCATATGATACAAACGAGGCCATAATAGGGTAAATTTCTATCAGAAAATCACAGAATGAAGTAACGGTTAATTGGTACATGTATTATTTTCTCTCCATTTATGCAAGCTCATATACACAGTGCATTTGATTGTAGGCATATCAGCTGTGCTATGACTAATAACTGTACAATGTTAATTTGAGGCCCTGTCGTGGTTTAAAGAATGTGTATTTGAATTGATAAACATAACTTGAGGTCATTATAAGTTAAATATAACTTGAGGTCATTATAAGTTAAATTTTAATGTGAAAATGGTGCCAATTACTATATTTTGAATGTTTTCTTACCGAGTACAAATGTTTTCATGACCTAATACATTATAATGATTTCTTAACATATTTTTTTATAAATTAATCCGCATCAACACCTTCAGAACATTACTTTTAGATACATATTCTGTGGAAATCGACTTTTTTAAAGAATTTATTGAGGCCCGTAATAAGGGATTCATTTCTTTCTTTTTTATGCATGTACATGTCTTTATTCTGTATTAGCGCGGTTGTGGCCCGATAAGTCAATGAGAGACTGCAAAAACATGCAGTTATCAAACTGGTCGATGGGGGGAACGGTGGTATAGAGGTAGGACGCGCGCTTCAGAATGTGAGGTCTTGAGTTCAATCCTCATCTGGACCACTGGTTAATTTCTATGAGCAAGAAATATCCACATGCTATACTCAACCAATGTGTAAATTGGTACCTGTGAGGGTTGGTTTATTCCTGGACACCGCAGATAGATGTTGGCTACCACACCCACAGAACGGGTTTCATAAGGTAATTCAATGACCAGGGAAAGCTTAAAAATGTCAAAGGGTGGTTAAACAGCTGAACTATGTGTTGTTATAGCATCAAACCAAGCCATTGTTATAGACTGATGTACACAATTAATCCGATACATTATTTCAGGTTGGTCTTTGTGTTGATTTCAACTACTGTTAAAATGTTGTATTCATTTAAGCTGACGGCGACCTTAGTCATTTGAGGTACTAAATACTGCCGAGTAAGGTCATTTAATGTACTTAGATACAGTTAACACCACAAAGAACAATCATACCAAGACCTGTTGTGTACCCGTAATGCCCACTACGTCAAATCCAGATCTTAAAAGTAACTCACGACAGGCCGTTCAGATCTGATGTGGTAAACTGAAGTCCTATGAAGTGATTTAATTTTTCAAGCTACAGCTTTGCCTGTCCCAATAAAATACTTACATTCACCAATTACACTGGTACGTGTACTCAAAACCATATGGGTATTTCATGGCATAATACAGTCCTTTCAGGTCCTATTGGTAACTAACTTCTATCTAGAGAGCAAAGCAGACAGTAGAAGCTACTAGTATAGTTGGTCCTTTGGAGTAATCACCAACCTCTTATTCAACCATTTCTAATGGATACCAGTGTGTGAATTGATACCTGTGAGGGCAGTGGGCCTCAATGATGGACACACACTAATCAGTAGAGAATTAGTCTCAACACGGAGACTCGAACACATGTTTCCTTAGGCTAATGATCAGGGGAAGTTAAAATGGCCGTTAAAATGTTGTCCTATGGCTGAATTGCTGAAAGCGACTATTGAAAACCGATATCTTAATGTTTAACTGTACTAGGCACACCCATGCCTCTTGAGGTACCTCAAATGTTTGGCACATTTATTTCATACTCTGGCTCTGGGGGTAGCCTTTCACTCATCGACACATATATTTCAGGTTCCATTGGGTATTTAAAACTAATGGTCGCATATTTTCTTGTCTACGCTAGGAACATAACATTAATTGTCACAGTAAGGCCATACCAAACCATTTCTTCGTTTAGCGTCCGAGGACGGATAGGTTTGAGCATCTTGGGCAGAAAAATTACCAACAAACATTGTAACCTTTTTTATCTTCAAAATCCATTGAGATATGGCTTTCATATTTATCATATCAAGATGTCACCCTATCCCTACACAGCAGTATGTTTCACACAAACAATTTTCAGTTTGAACGATATATTTGTAAGCCATATAATAATGAGCAAATAAGTCGTTATGTCTTTTTACGAGTGTTTTGTTCTTGTCTCAGGATAGCTAGATAGGTTTTGGAACTTAGGACGGACGCTAAACGAAGTAACAATTTGGTATGTCCTAACTCTGAATTCAATGGGGGGGGGGGCAAGCTTTATTAGCCACCTATTCAATTTGTCACATCTACATCTGGCTCAATGGGGTTGGTAAACCTGCCCTGTTAAATCAGTCCTAGCTCTAAGAGTAAAAGTTAGGGCCTCATGTAAAGATATTCTGGGTTCTTGTAATGACAAATAATTCATTAGCAGGTACACTGCCAATTTAAAACTTCATGGCATTTTGTGGTACCAGGTACATGGCACTACTTCAGTAATTAATGGCTATGGGATACATGTTACCTCATAAATACTTAACCATGTACTGCGAAGCCATGGTTCCATGGAGAATCTGTAAAGAAGGGTCATTCTTGGCCCTAAAAATACAACCATTCCTTGTGGGGAATCGACCTCTAGTAAACAACTTCATCGACATATACTTTCAAACACAAATACAATCATTAGGAAGAGCAATGCTAGTGCTAAATGCGGATTTAAAGTGTGCGCGATACAAACATTTATATTACAAAACATAACATGATAACCAGGCAAATATTGAACTAATATTGATATACATTCACATTCACTATACAACACAATATTATGTTTTATCTCATCGATTTGTGCAATGAATATTCGGTGTAAACATGTATGCGACATGTTAAAATCGATTATTATGAATATTGTAAGCAATTTTTTAATTACTTTGCTGAATATATATATATATATATATATATATATATATATATATATATATGCTATTTACCCGCTAATGGGCTTAAGTGAAGTTAAAACCACATATGGGGCCTCATATCCACAGTTACTATTTACAATACGGTATAGCTTATATACCAACATTCAGCACAGTTATATAAATTATATTTCTGTTACAGATACTTTGATTAAATCTATAAGTAAATATAAATATTTTATTATCGTTTCTCTACATATGAATTCAATCCATTTTTTTTTCAAAATAGATTTAACCCTTTATATGGCCTCAATTCACTAAAAGTAATCAAATATTAGTTATTTACTGTATATTTATATTACTTTATTATTATTTACGATTGGTATAAAATATGTCTTGTATTTGAGTATTGAATCAATGTACTGATTTAATTTCTAGTGTGTCTTATATAAAGTATTGTGTTTAGTTTGTACCCCTAATGGGGCCTCATTTTCACATTGGAACTATTGAAGTATAAATATGGTAAATTTTCGTATACAACAAAATATAATTCACTTTTACAAATCATTTGTTGCACATTTTAGAGACATGTATATGTCTTACAGATTGCATCGTGAACATATTAAATTCATCCACGCTTTCATGATTGAAAAATGTCCTTTTAAGGGCCTCAATCAATAAATAAGTTGTATTTTAAATGAATTAAATTATATCATAAGCATCACTGGGTCAACTGGTCTGCATTCTATTGTTGTCTTGTTCAACTATTCATAATACTAAAACTAAGTATACAAACATGTTTTTAATTCTATGAAATTTTCAAAAATGCCCCTTTCGGGCCTCATATTTGTAATAAAACATGTATGATAGTGGAATTCATAATACAATATATCATATATGTACTTGATTTAGACATTCCAATTGAAATTTTGGTGATTTTTATATATTTTTTAAAAAATTCAGCGTTTTCATATTTTTAGTGTGCAGAACAATTTAATTTGATGGACCCTTTTTGGGGCCTCATATATGCGAATTAAGGGGCTGAACAGCTTGTCTCTTTCACTTTTCTGGAAGCCAATATATTGATTGTTATTTTGTGAAAGTTTGGTGCTTTATACACCTTGTGAACAAAATGACCATTTTTTGGTTCTTACAACCCTGAGTAATAAGGTTACTCCGCATGAAAAATGAATTTTCGAACAATCCTTGTTATAGGAAAATTTCTTGATATGATGAGTCCCATACCTTAAGATAATGCAGCAATCATTGTCATTTTGATTACCTCGGACTGGTAGCAATAAACAGTTTCTCGTGAAATTCCCCCGGCCGACTCACACCGACAACTTAAACCAGTCTGTCAAGGAAATACACAATCAGACCTGAAACAAAGAAATATTTCACACTATTAACCACATCCTGAAGTTTCAAAAATGCAAACATTAATAAACAATGTCAGAACCCTAAGATGTATGGTACTCACATCAGTGCATGTCTCATACGCAATTCTGACCGCTATTTTAGGCAAAAACGCAAGTATTCGCGTGTTGAAAATTTTTTACCTGCGGGAAAATTAACTATAATTATGCTGCACCTGGATAGCAAAATATAAGCACTTTCCACTAATAACAAGCAAATAGGGTGCCGACCATGCACTTTTTTCACTATCAGAAAAAGTCTGTACCCCACCCGTCAAAATCCAATGAAAATATCATGCCGAGCTAGCCGACCCCCAGTTTCGCATTTCAGCTGCTATATTTTACATACAGGTCAGAGGTCATTTTCTAGCTCATCTCAATTCTTGTAACACATGACCAATTATTTCAATATCTTAGATTCCAGCTTAAAAAATGTTTTGAACTTACACAAGCAATTTATATTCACTATTTGCTGCTAATTAATATTTTTCTCCATTGCCAATTCGCATCTACCACAAGAAAACTGTTAAGTGCTACCTTAAGGACCAAAATTGTTCCTTTGAAAAACATTTTTATGAGCATATTTTGTTCTTGCAGGCATTCTGAGTAATAAGTCACCCAATAATATAGCACTGATCATGTATTTAGTACCCAATAGGCAATCTACTATATGCTCCTACCTTAAGGTTTTGTGCATTTTCAATGTTAATTTCTCACTGCAAGCTAGTAAAGGCAAGAACTGGTCCAAAATATTCTATTTCAGGGTAAATATATCACTATAATGCATAAAATTGTTTGTCGGTGTCTCGCGTTCAGTCGCGACATGATTTCATGGGCAGAAAAATGCATTCGTTATACGAGTCCGGGACAAATATGACCCACCGGGCACTTTGCGTCCAAAATGGCGAATTCAACAATGTGATCTCATTTCCACAGTACACACTTAAACATTCAATTTTGCAGTTCAATTGTACTCAGTGAATCACAATCTACTGTTTTTTATCATAAAAACTCCTGAATTACACAAATAAGCAATTTAAACAGTGGTTGAGCACAGGAGGGGAGGTAACTCTACTTATCGAAACACCTGATACACTTATATACATGCTATATTTCTGTGTTGTCATTGATTTTTTCCTATTTTTTGACCAGAATAAAGCTTTAATGTTCCATTTAATACCAAAAACCACTTTCTGCCAAAAAACAAGCATACTTTTGCACATAAAATGTATCTAAACACATAGCGACAAGGCGGTAAAGTGAGAAAAAGGCTGCGGTGGCCCTTAAGTGGTGCACTTTTAAGTACTTGCTGCTGTCAAAAGTCACTAAATTCACCTATTTTGTACAATTTGATGTATATATGAGAAAATACAGTCAAAAAGCTTGCAAATGGGGGCATTGAGTACTGCAATTTGGTCTCTACTAGGGTCAAACTCAAATTTGGATTTTTTTCCATATTTTGGATTACCTCCCCTGTTTGAAGGAAAACAGACACCAGGAAGTACAAGAAAATGGCCTAAAATGACCAGCCCTGCATTTCTAAAGCATTGAATTACTTTAAAAACTGCAAAATTGTATGATATGTGCTGTTCCAGAAAATAGGATTTTACCTTTAAGGTAGCAATAAACAGTTTCTCGTGAAATTCCCCCGGCCGACTCACACCGACAACTTAAACCAGTCTGTCAAGGAAATACACAATCAGACCTGAAACAAAGAAATATTTCACACTATTAACCACATCCTGAAGTTTCAAAAATGCAAACATTAATAAACAATGTCAGAACCCTAAGATGTATGGTACTCACATCAGTGCATGTCTCATACGCAATTCTGACCGCTATTTTAGGCAAAAACGCAAGTATTCGCGTGTTGAAAATTTTTTACCTGCGGGAAAATTAACTATAATTATGCTGCACCTGGATAGCAAAATATAAGCACTTTCCACTAATAACAAGCAAATAGGGTGCCGACCATGCACTTTTTTCACTATCAGAAAAAGTCTGTACCCCACCCGTCAAAATCCAATGAAAATATCATGCCGAGCTAGCCGACCCCCAGTTTCGCATTTCAGCTGCTATATTTTACATACAGGTCAGAGGTCATTTTCTAGCTCATCTCAATTCTTGTAACACATGACCAATTATTTCAATATCTTAGATTCCAGCTTAAAAAATGTTTTGAACTTACACAAGCAATTTATATTCACTATTTGCTGCTAATTAATATTTTTCTCCATTGCCAATTCGCATCTACCACAAGAAAACTGTTAAGTGCTACCTTATGCTACGCAATATTGTATTTACCGGAGACAAACGGAAATGACCGAGCTTTCACGATTGCAATCATTGGTTGTTGGTTATCTTATTGTGTTATATCTTGTCGGTGCAAATTGTTGCGTGTTGTTCTCCTTGCACATAAGTCATTTCGACATACAGATACAGTTTTAGGATGTTAACAGACAATCGATTGACAGCAATTTTCACGGCAATGCATTGTATTGAATGGTAACACAATTATATAGAGCCCTTATCCTAACATGTCGTGTGGCTGTTTCATTACTGGTAGTTCCACTTTGGTAACAAGATTTTGATTAAGACATTCGTTTGAATGATAAACCAATGAAACGATTGGATATTATTACGTTAGCGTTAATTAATCATACCACAGCGTCCGTTTTTATTCTGCAATAAAGCGATAAACTGACAGGAAAGTTAACATTATAACGAACAATATTATCCCGCTGAGGTTAAATGTCCTAACTCTGATAGTAATACATGCACTATGTACCAATTATTGTAATAAAAGTAAACGTAAATTACGCGAACTGCCCAATAACTGATTTTCGCGAAGTACAGAAAGTAGACCATTTTTGTTATTGTTTAGCAAGTAATGAAGCTTGTAGTTAATTTCTTTTTAGGAACAACTACTATATGAACTGAACCAACCTTCTAATGAATTTGTCATTGTCACGTAAATAAAGTGATATTCAATGTGAGAATTAATGACAGAATAGTGCTCTACAACACATGCGATAACAAATGTGTAACGTCTAAACGTTTCAATGAAAATTCGTTATTTTTGACATCATTATGTAACAAGAGTTCTGCATTAGGGGCAGGCATTTTATCAATGTTTGAAAAAGCAGAATTAAAATCATGCGTCCTTGTCTTGACTGGCGTATAACCTTAAACAAGCGTGTTCAGTCGAGACACCGCAATGTGGAGCCACAACACATGTATATTTTATTCCTTTCGAGTTCGAATCCAACTAATGATTTTTCCGATAGAAAATAATTATAGATTGTTTTGCCTTTGCATCGTATCTATGTAGTTCCAGGGTCGGGTTTCGTTTCATCTTATTCAGTTACGGTATTTATTATTTAAATGTTTCTGCAGTTGTGTATAAGTAAATGCGTTAATACTTAGCCACTAGTGCTTAAGAAACAAACATTGTAGCATTATCAAATCTGCTAAACTTTCCAGTTATTTAGATTTAATGTAATACTTATTTTATTTCCAAAGTGATATGATTGGGCTACATGCTTAGCCTATGAGTATATTAGCCCTCTCCTAACAGGGTACACATTACACAATTTATAACAATCAATACGTATAAAACAATAAACAAGGTCGATACATTTTGAAAAACATAAATGATTTAGTTAATTAGTTGTGAATGCTATCATAATGTTTATTTACTAGTGCTAAATTTAGCCCGGCAATTTAGTTTTGTTCAATTATAGTAGACATTTTGCTAGCTTAGAATGAGAAGGTCGTAACAACAAAATCAATATTTTGAGAAAACAAGACAAACTGCCTTATAATCACTACAAATGTATTTACTTATGGTAAAACAATCTCTTTCAACTTCAGTTTGGTCAACATGACAAGTTCCGATTTTTCTGAAAGTATGCTCATAAGAAGCGCCTTTATATAATGTAGATTTTCAATATGCATTTGTCTTAAATGGTCGTAAGTGGCAATTTCGACCTTCTCATTCTAAGCCAGCGATTTGTCTTATTGGCTTAATACTGGTACATCTAAATGCTGGATAATATCACAATCGAGATTACCTCTAACATGATCCATGATCGGTCATGCATTTAGATAACAGTAGTTGTATTGCATGGATCAGGATGTCAGCTCTGTTTTATTATTCTTAAGAACTTACGAAGAACTAAAATTCGTCTTCTGTTGGTATCATACTAAACCTGTAATTAAGTTCCGGTTCAAAACAAAGTAGAGGTCCATCTATGCGTCCAATTAACTGCAATTTCTTTTATAGCAGCCGGTGAATAAAACCCTAGCCGTTTCAGAACCTGTCAATGTCTGTACCAAATGTCATAAAACTTATAACAAAATGTGTAAACTATTGAAGACGACGCACATATCGCTGGCTTAGAACCAGAAGGTCGTAACTACCAGATCAATATATTGAGAAAACAAGAGAAAACTGTCTTTACCTTTAGGAAAACGTTTTTAAAACTTCATTTTGGTCAACATGACAATTTCAGATTTTCATGAAAATAGGCTCATAAGAAGCGCATTGTGAAGCAGATTTCAAATATGTATGAGTCTTATAAGGTCGTAAGTAGGAGTTACGACTTTCTGGTTCTAAGCCATCGGTTATCCATTATGAAAACAAAACCAGTCTAACTAGGCCAGACATGTGAAGTGAGGGGAAAACCACCTTCTGCAATGTTCGGGATATTATATACTGAGCGTCAAAAGTTTCGCAAACGAATTAAAAATTCAAAATATTTGAATTGTTAACTCGAAAGAACTTTTTACTAACACAGTCCATTTGTGTTCCCAAAGTGTTCATATTGAACCAATTTCCGTTGGCCTCCGTTACGCTTGAATGATCATACCATCACAATTGGTAAAACGTCTATTCAAGCGCACACAATAAGGGCTTTTCATTTTCGACTAAAGTTCCACTTCCAAATTACTGGATGCATGTCTGTGATACGAAATACACAACTAGTAAGTCAAATTAGTTTGCGATATACGCTAAACTTGATGGCAAAAATTGACAATTGTGAACATAATCGTGTATATAAGAGTCAAGAGGCTGACGTTTCACTAGAAAAACTTTGTGTCAGATACATTTGACATGTCTCTATCATAATAAGACTGTTGCATCATATCCAAAAGACGGACCGTGTATATGACGTACCACTTGACAACAGGTCAATGATCAATGCCGCTGACCTAGACAGTGAATTCTGCTATATTTCTAACACCAAACTCAATGGTATTGTTTAAGCTTAATCGTAGTCCAACCGACATTAAAATGTATTGGGCATTTCCTTTTATTTTTCGTTTTTATGACCAGTGCGCTGTTTCTTAAAATGTTGCATTTCGTACGGTGCCTATTATGACATACACACCTGTATGTGGTCAAAGGGAGATTATTTTGGTAAAATTTCCTATTAAATTATTTATTTTTGCAAATCAAATGAAGCGTACATTACGAACTAATTTGACTAAATATTTGTGTAGTTCGTATCACAGACATGTATCAAGTAAATTGGAAGTGTAAATTAAGTCGAAAATGAAAAGCCCTTAAGTTGCTCGCTTAAATAGACGTTTAACCATTTGTGATTGTGTAATCATTCAAGCGTAACGGACACCAACGGAAATGGGTTCAACATAAACACTATGGGTACACAAGTGGACAGAGTTAATAAAAAGTTCTTTCCAAGTGAATAATTTAAAAATTTTGAAGTTTTAATTCGTTTGCGAAACTTTTAACGCTCAGTATATATACATATACACTCAATAACTTCTTTCAGTGAAAGCTTTCGTGTTCGAACAAGTTACGAGTTTTTTGTGCACTAAAACGAATAAACAGGAAATTCCCGTGTTTTATAATCTCAATTTTTTCGTGCCCATTTGCTTGATGTTATAAGTTTTTATATTCTATCAGTACAAAATATACATATTCACGCTTCCTTCTTTGACTAAATATGGCAAATATAAGTCTGGATAAAATCTAGTAAATCATGTTTTAAAGGTTCATATTTAATCATATTTTTGCTGACAATTTATATATCGCATTGCACACACAAGTATAAAACTATGAATAAAAATGATACTAGACAATTGACCAAAAAGTGTGGATATGATTGGGGTGGAACTTTGAAATATCCAAATATCTGCACCAAATGTCATAAACACACGAATTACACAAAAACATATATTTAATATGAATAAAAATAATATAAGACAATGAACAAATGGATATGATTGGGGTGGAACCATGAAATTAAACAAAATTATTTGATGCATACTGGCCTATACTGGGTGTTTTACCGCTACACCAAGTTAGGCAATTACTGTACTATTCTAGCTCGTCGTTTCGATGAAAAAAAGTTGAGCCATTGTCGTGACGTGATATCGACTGCGTGAGCGCGGGTGTTAGTAAAGTTAATTGTCAGAGTTATTTTCTCAAAGTCTATCAACGGTACCACTTGAAACTTGGCATAGTTATTCACCACCACAATATGAGTCCATACTGACAATACTATATTTATGGAAATATCTGCCCTTGTTTTGACATGGTTAATAGAAATAATGGCTATATTACACACAATCTGAATTTTCGCAAACAGTATCAAAGCTTTTAACTTAAAAGTCAACATACTTGTGAAACGTGATAACCTACATCTACTGAAAAGAGCATATATACACAATCAGGATGTTTAAGTTAACATATAGGTACCTTCCTACAACAGCAAACATGTCTGTATCCATTCAATCGCACTTCATTCCGTGTGCCTAAATCACTGTCTGTCTCGCTGGTCATATCATGCTGTATATACCGCTGGCTTAGAATGAGAAGGTCGTTACTACAAAATCAATATTTTGAGAAAACAAGAAAAAAACTATCTGATAATCAATCTTCACTTATGATGAAACAAATGTTTTTAACTTCAGTTTGGTCAACATGACAAGTTCCGATTTCCTTGAAAATATGCTCATAAGAAGCGCTTGATGATGTAGATTTCAAATATGCATTAGCCATATAAGTGGCACTTACGACCCTCTCATTCTAAGCCAGCGATAAACTGGTAGATGATTCACATTTAGCAAGTTATTGCAACACTCTAAAACACATTTGAACATGTGTCGCATGAAAATACCAATATATAAATCTAGCATTCAATCATTTCAGCTGCAATTTTGAGTTCATGTATAGGTTTGAGTATTTTGATGTAACTTGCTAAATCATGAATTAACTAAAGAAATCCTATATACTTGAAACTACAGCTTCAATTGAAGCCACCTACATTTCTGATCGACATGATCTATCGTCCTACAGAATATCTTGTAACTGACTGTTTCCAAATATTCGTTCATTAATCTACTAAAGCCACGCTAGTCAGCGTATAGAGCTATTGTAAAACGCTTTGATAGTCTCTGAGCCTAAGGCTCGCAAAGAATCGAAATATCGAAACATAACCCTTGGTGTTAATATTTAATTATTAATTATATTCATTGGTATTGAGTTGGTTTCAGTTAGTATTCACAGCTTGGTGTCATGTTTCCTGACAATACGATACAAAGACGTCAACTTTCATAGATGCCCGTCTCTAGTAGAAGGAAATTTAAAAACTCACAGAAATGATACGCAAATCGACTTTAACGGAAAACTGATATTGTTGGGTTGTGACACTTGGAAAGGGCGGAGTTACTTCTGTATTCAGGTATTTATAAGCGCTGTCAACATTTTCTATATGGATTTTTTGCGCGGAAAACCAGTGCCAAGCTAAGCATACACTCCTGACATTGTTAAATAACTTTAAATATACAGACGGAATTATAAGGCTTTGTGAAAAAGTTATTATTTGAAAGAATTTATTGAAATATATGCAATAACTAGGAGCAGGTAAGATTATCAATTGAAATGTTGTATTGATTGTTTATAGTTTAAGTCATGATATAATATTATCATGTAATGTTATTAATTTCTGAAACAGAACAAAATTTTCATGTTAATTTAAAATTCCTTTTATAAAATAATATATTATGATTTTTTAAAAACAAAACGTTATACATGCGTATATTGTTCTTAATTCCTTAATAATGAATTAATAATATACTAAATAATGTCTAATATATGATATTTACAACACACAATGTAATCACATGAGTATGTAAAGATTAACAGCACATGCCTGGTAAAACGACAGAAATGTAAACTATTTACACAGCTATAATTACTTCAAATAGAATTAAAAATGATATTTCTTAACATATTTTGATATTGTTACAAAACATTCGGCAATTAAAATAATAGCCATAATTATACTGATAAAATGTCGAACATTCGTCTATCTAAGAGGGCTACAGCAACAACTACATCATTCAACTGTACAATATGTGGAAGTGGTAGAATGCTTTCTTGTCAATTATCATAGGTTAATTTAATTATGTGTTCTTAAGTTGTTCCGAAGCTATTTAGAACTTCGGATAGCTAATACTAGGTATGCAAGCATCCATTTTACCGGTTGAAGCTTTGTCAGTTAGCTAGGGGTTTCATAGGTAACTATGTTAGCAAAATATTTATGATTTTTATCCATGAAAAAACTTATTTAGTTACTAGAGGTAACCATTTGTGTACTATATAATGATGTTTTTATTATATAATGAAATTTTTGTAATTAATGGTAATGGTCCATCGGGATCTATACTAGTTCACTGCGTCAAATTGTGGAGGGCATTTGTTTGGTCACTTGGTCGCAGTTTGATATGTTTGTGGGAGACATTGTTTTGTCGCTGGGTTTCACAGTTTTTGTGGCATGATTATACTTTGGGTCATCCGGGATACGTAACTAGGTAAAGTCATGGTAATGCCTTGTTGGATATCGCAGATTTTGGGCATGGTGTTTAGGGCCAACCAGGATCGGTTGCTGGTTCTGATCTTAGTAATGCCTTGTCTGGTCACTTGGGGTTACTTTTTTGGCGTGTTTTTCTGGGATTTTGGGTTGTTTGCCTATTTGGCTGGTGGGGCGTTTCGTTTTCTCGTTGGGTTATGCGTAGGCATTGTACCATGTATTTGTGTTATGTGTTGCTGTTTGTGTTTTCTGTATTCGGCTGGTTAAGATGAGTGCTGCCTTCCAAGTACGATTTTCTCATAATTTTTCTTTGAATGACACTTCATATTTAATTAAAGTTCACCACTGCACTGCATGTTTTTGAGTCGTGTAGCGGCCGGGATATCGTCTTGTTGTATATATATTAAGTGTATAAACCAATAGTGTGCGTGTTCTGAGGTAGTTACTTTGGTCGATAATCGTTATGATAGCTTGGTGAAAACTATTATTGTGTAAAAAATTAAAATCTACAGAAACAATGTTCACATTCATAATATAAAATCATTATTTTTCGTGGGGAATTTTCAACAATAATGTTGGCCCCTGTACGTTTTACCTGAAATGCAATATCCACGAATTAACGTCCCATCGAAATGGTCGTTTTCACCCAAACCACGAAATTTTGTCCCATCTTAATTTTACATTAACTAGCTTTTTACATATTTTCTATCGTTTTACAGAGAGAAGACAAAACGTTTGATTTTAACGGGTTTTTTTCTTATCTAATTATCCGAAATAATTCGGAGTCTAATTAATTGTTAACTGTATTCCTCAAATCCTTTAAATAAATTTATACACAATACGAAGCTAGATTATTCTGGCGAAAGAGTTTCCGTTTCCAACGACAGTGTCCACTTCTAGTGATTATGTCCACTTCCAGTGAAAAGTCAACTTCCAGTGACAGTGTCCTATTCCAGTGAAAATGTGCACTTTCAGTGATAGTGTTCACTTCAAGTGATAGTTCCGTTTCCATTGACAGTGTACACTTCTAGAGATATTGAAGTGTCCACTTCACTTCCAGTGATAGTGTCCACTTCTAGTGAGTGTGTCCACTTCTAGCGATAGTGTCCACTTCCAGTGATAGTGTCCACTTCCAGTGATAATGTCCACTTCCAGTGATAGTGTCCACTTCTAGTGATTGTGTCCATTTCTAGCGATTGTGTCCACTTACAGTGATAGTGTCCACTTCCAGTGATAGTGTACACTTCTAGTGATAGTGTCCACTTTCAGTGAAAGTGTCCACTTCTAGTGATAGTGTCCTCTTCTAGTGATAGTGTAGTATCCACTTCCAATAATGGTGTCCACTTCCAGTGACATTGTGCGATTCTAATGATTCCGTATTTGTAGTTTGACTTTGCGTGTCGATTTAAGTCACCCTTTCTGTCCTACTGATCAAT
This sequence comes from Spisula subtruncata, assembly GCA_963678985.1. Taxonomy (NCBI): domain Eukaryota; kingdom Metazoa; phylum Mollusca; class Bivalvia; order Venerida; family Mactridae; genus Spisula; species Spisula subtruncata. Next base: position 20,411,982 of record OY787672.1, on the reverse strand, counting down.
ATATAAAGCATTTTCCATGTATCTCACGAAAGTAGTGCATCTATAAATTATTAATTATTGTATTGATTGTATTTATGTCGACGTTAATAACCTCTCATTGTATTCTACTTTTCATCAGGCAAGTTCCATGTTCTCAACAGTTATGTGGACAATGGGATTGAATAATAGAATCTCAAAAGAGTGTTTCGTTTTTGATCAACACATTGTACGGGACAAAACAAACTAATTGTTTATGCTCTCCAATCCTCGTGACGATGATCGTGAGAGATAATACTGTGCTCAACATCTTTGTTAATTCGGAATTTTATCGACTCTAAGTGTCATAATAATTCCATAGAGAGAAAAATGAATTTTCTTACTGTCAAACGAGAAGATTGGATTTAAGACGTTCGCTGCTTTGAAATAATGTAAGTCACAATTCGCTTCCATCATGACAGGCAAAATGTGTGAAATTGCAGCTATTAAAGTTATGTCTTGCCAAATAAATGACATGTCATGTAGTGCTCAGTTGCGTTTTCCAGTCAATAGTTTCTTCAAATTAAATTTCTTTCGACATCTTAAATGATATATGTTACATCGGTTAGACCAACATATTACATTGACATGATAGTATGGGAGTATTTGACTGGTTAACATAAAAAACATTGTAAAGTTTCCACTGATAATAACAAGGAAAATAACTTGCTTCCAATTACAGTCGATATGCACAACTGCACTTGTATACAATTTAATAGAATTCCAACCAATAGTGACAGAGACAACGCGCGGACAAATATACACAGACCAACAGAGCAACCAATCAACCGACCGACCGACCGACCGAAATTATGACCGTAATACAGCTCACAAAAATTATACTTACTATCTTGGGTACTATAAACATAATCGAAACACCGAATAGTGGATGGTAAAACCATCACATGTCCGGAGAAACCTCTCCTCTCCCTCTCCTCTATTACCCTGACATTCTAACGTAAATCTCCTTGATAATCCGCTTAAAGCGGTGGTTTACAACTGGACGTACGTGCAAGTAAGACGGAAACATATACTTTGTCCTATCGTAAGGACAACGCACATGAACAGTGCGTGCAAGTACGGTCTTCGTACGATAACTGGCAAACGGAAGGAGATGTTAGCACATTGTACGCAGTTCAACTTACTTGCCATGTGCGGAACGTATCATGTACGGCCAGGGAATACCGTGCTTGTGACTTGCGTCGACGTTCTTCCTTCGTTCTTCATTACCGTGTTGGCGAAAAAAAACACCAAATGACCTTAGCCTCTCATGTTTAAAATTATTGACCACTAATTTGTTAGAAAGCGGGTTCTTGCAAGTGAATGTGTACTGAGGTTGAATAAAATGTCCGTCTGTGAGTTATAATAACATTGTATGCACTCCCGGCAGTTCTGATGCTTTGATTCGATTGAATTCTAGTTTATAAGATCTGACATTTTCTGCCGTTTTCTAAAAACATGTATGTATATTTCTTCAATATTTGTAGCAAAGATTGTCTCTGTTCTTCTGTATTGACATTTTACCCCCAAAAACAATTTTTTTGACATTTTTCTCACAAATTACAATTTGTAATATCATTTTAACAGAATTATACATATTGTAATTATATATAATAGTATCTGTTATTGGTTTACTATGTTTTAATGCTGGGTTGTAGTTAAGTTAAGGAGGATGGGGATGGAAATACAAAATTTACTAAACAAAACGTGATAATAACATTATTGCTCATTTTCTCTTCTAGTGCCTATAAAATTGTTTAATTTATATCTTATACATTCGTTTGCTTTCGTAAGAGTATCGTTAATTTGACTTTGATATTTTCAGCAACCCTTATAATATACCATTGCCATGGTTACTATTAAATTTTGAAAATATTGCCTAAGGAATTATTTTTTCGAAAGACTGTTGTAGCTCAAGCAATATATGAACTAGATGGTGTTGTCAAGATTAAAATAACTTTGGTGTTCCTATTGAATTAGTTAAAGTTATGTACAGCAGTCCGGCCTTTTTGTTGGTTTTTTTCGGCATCAAGACTTAGTGTATGTACAGTAAATGCTCTTAAACTAAAAGATAATAATCGGAATCATCTCGGAAAACTCAAAATTCGAAATTGTAGCGTCTATCCCGATTTCTACAGTCCTCAACACATATTACGTACTGAATGTAAGGAATTTCTGTGACGTTACAATAACCTCTGTTAGATCGTGAATGAAGAATGATTATTTCTTTTGACGTTAAAACAGATATGGCAAGCAAGAGCACCAAAGTGATGTCTGTAAACGCGTTGTTCCTTTGGTATGTATCGTATACTATTATACTATGTAGAGAGATATAACCTTGTTGCGCCAAAGGGACGACGTGCTGTTTTCAAATTAGCGTAAAAACGTAGGGTATCTCTATAAACGTGACAGAAAATGTTGATATCGCATATCACACGAATTGCGATATATCACACCGCCCTACTGTGCATGAAGTACTGTATGCTTGAAATCAGTTGTTTTAAAATATGTCTGATGATATGATAGTACATTCCTAGGGCGATCCCATTCCTATTGCTACGAATATGATCTATCTTCAGTGTATCTATAATACACTTAATTTTAACAGTTTTCATGATGCAAACAAAGAAACGGTCTATATTTATTTACAGTATTCGATTCCAATGCTTAGATGTACAAGTCAACTACCACAGTAAGGAGACATGGCAAACATGTTTTGATGAATAAGAGCACGTCTATAACGTAATAAAAGAAACGGTACATCAATATTAGATTAGATCAAGTACATAACACATTCTATAGATCATAACCATGGCATCATTCCCTGTTGTAACCAGAAAACGTCGTTTAGTATAATTTGCTTCTGGTCGTAAAACCCTAAATCGAGTAGTAAATTACTTGTAAACTTCATGTATGTACATGAAGTTATCTGATGTTTCGGTCCAAATTCTATCGTTCTAATGTATTATCGGATCCTAACTTATATTGAATGTTATTGACTCAACCAAAACATACTCCCTGGTAATACTCCGAAAACTAAAAATAATGAAGCAAACCACGGGCCTACGAAATTATACAATAAACTAGATTTTACTTCCCCAATTCTTCACCTATTCAATATAATATATAAATTTACACACAACCTTGAGTGTGACAATAAAAGTGTAAGACTTGGGAAAGTACTGTTATCCTACAAGGGCGAAGCATGTATGATGTGAAAGCATACCCAGTTTAAGGTGTTTAGACCCTTTTTGCTTAAGATCGTCTGTAGCTCCGATTTTTATGAAATTTTGCATAAATATAGTATCAAGTGTTGGCTTTCTCATTTTGGTGGTCTTATGGAGAAAAATCATAACGTAAATATAATACATACTAAACTCTCCTGCTTTCTGTGACTATTATTTCCATCAGAAATTTAAAAAGGCTCATCTTTACTGACAATATCCAATCGAATGCCAGCTGATGATTAATTTGATTAATTCAGTAGATTGTCATATACTGGCGGCTATAGTAGATATGACGATTATAATATAGCAAGTATTAGTAAATCAAATGAACTGACGTATGACTTATATCGATTGCCAATTACGTTTAATGACGCAGAAGGAATAAGTGGAACTATGTCATCACATGGGTTGGGACATATAAAGAGAGGGGCAAACATTCTTCTACAGAGCAACGCACTTAGTGATGCTCAAAGTTATAAGTCTCACTGTACCGTAACTCAGTGTCACTCAAAACATTATTTTGTCATCTGGCATATCTTAATTTTTACAACAGGAACTTGGGCATTGCATTTTCTCGTTCGTTTATATGTCGTGTATGAAATATTGTGTGATATTATGTTTTGTATGTTTTCTGCACCCAGTGCACTCGACTGGTTAAGTCTGATTTTCTCACATTTGATTGGTAATAAATAAGATGTTATCCATTTGTAAACGCACATTAATTAAAGCACCGATACACGCGAGACTACTTCTGGGTTGCCAACCACTTCATCTCTAGCAAGGCGGGAAACATAGAAAAAAGTTTCTGAAAAACCAGGTGTCCCTGCCGAAGATGGAACCAGGGACTTATCGATCAGTAGTCAAACTGAAGCGCAATTTCTTGACTTATTATTATCATGGTGTTTTGGTCAGGGCTCAGTTTCACACCCCACCACAATCACATTACAATAACAAGAAAGTAAAGCATGTGACATCAGAAAGTTAATGCCGAATTCTAATACTTCTGAACTCATAATTGTAGGTCTGTTGTCATTTTGCTAAACCATGCACATATATAACGAGCTGTTGATTCGAAAGTGGAACTACATTTGCTAAAAAAATCGGTCAAAAGTCAAAAAACGTTGTGTATCGTTACGGCACTAGACAAGATTATGTGTTTTTTACCCAAAAGGATTTCGTAACAAACATCCTGATTGGTTGGCGCGGAACTGTGAGTGACATTTCATACACGATACCTTGAATGGGCAATTAGTATACAATTGAAGGGGTCGTAATAGAAACTATTTGATTAAAACATAATACAATGGACATCATCATCGTAGAGTCAGTAAAGGTATCCAAATACTAATCCTAATTTACATTACAATACACAGTAATTGATGCCCCGTAGTAAATTTATGTAAATTACTTGTAATTATACGTGATACACTGTTTGTCTTTAATTAGAATTAATTTGAATAATAAACACATGATAGGAGACAGTTATGATTGATAATGACTTAAAGGGACTAAACTCCAGTTGGTATATTGCAAACTTTATCAAAACAACTCTCTTAAATCGCATTTTTCTTTCTAAGAGCTAGGTGTCACGTGCATTCAGAGACAGTACCGACAGATCAATCAACAGATATATTTATAAGCAAAATAATAAAAATAAATTAAAACCGAATATTTATGTGACGTTTTGTCTGATCAATTAAAATAATTAATTTGAATTGAAGAATATAGGAAAACAATAAGCCAGTCATCACTCTCTAGGTATTAGTTCATAAAGAACACAAGCATTTTATTATATTGGCGTCCTCCAATCGATTGAAACAAAAGCACACAGGTGTGAGTCGTGTAGCGTACATATATAATTGCATGCCTTATGACTTCGCCCCCGTATTGAGAAACTTGGTCGGGTTTCTGTTGCGTTTCTTTCGGTCACATGGAATCACCGCTACTCTATAATTTCTTTGTAAGATTGGGTCATCCTGCATTTTTTCGGCGGGGACTTGGACTTTTAATTGTTTCTTTGGTTTATGTGTTGCGTTTCTCGATGTAGTTGTGTAGTGATGTTACTGATTTATGTGCTCGGCTGGTTAGGTTGAGTGCTGCTTTCCTTGACCAATTCCATCATATTTTTCTGCATTAAAGACAGAACTGATAAAATTCATATATTCCTATTACTTTCGAATGTTCAGTAATCAATTGTCATCTGTTCTCCCCAGAATGTTCACATAACCATAAAACATGGTCCATTAGACATTCAGTAAACAGCTCACAATTCACATCATCGGTTTCAAACTGTCTAGAAACTATCAAACAGTGCAGTAGCAGAACCTTCTTACAAAGAACTGATAGCAACGGTGTTTTTTATAGCGATCGTAAATAATATGAGATGCTGATCGTTCGTGTTGATAAGTGCGGTATATCAAATTGTATTGTTCTCTCCATTTACGTCTGCATGTTGTTTTAACATAAACCTTGATTATTTAAACACTGTTTACCCGGAAATATACCACTGGAAATGTACAACTGTATAATTGGTAATAAGTCATACTTATATAAGAGTATTTATATTTCTTACTTGCAAAGAAGCGCACAAATCTGTGAATGTAGACTTTCTATGATAGGAAGTCTGTACAGCTGACAAAACCCAGATTTTTTTCACTGTCAGAAAAGTCTGTATTGGTCAACATACTGGACCGAAGTGTCTTTTTCACACAACGTCTGTGTAAATATTATGTTGTCTAAAATCGCCTTGAAAGTAATTTGACAATAAAGAGCCTCGGGAAAAACTATATTCTTATAAATTTCAAAAGTGACTATTGGATTAAGATCGGCCGAGCTAACTCCGCTTTTTATAATTGAGGAGAGACAGTTTGTCGACATACATGTAGTTGTCACATCTTAAGCCAATGTTTGGATATGAAGCTTCCTGTAACCAAATACGGTTTATTATAGCATCATGCCGTTCGATAAACACGATCACTGCACATTTCGATGAATAATAAGCAAATATAATGACACAAACTCAAGTAATGCCATCGAGCAAATCAAAATGGATGGAAAAACTAAATATGAATTTTGATGATAAAGATTAGTTCGCAATTTTTGCTATACCGTTTGAAATTACAAGTGATTCTAACATTCAGTGGTTCCAATATAGAATAATACATAGAATCCTTGGAACTAATTCATTCCTATTCAAGATAAACATTAGGCAAAACGAACACTGTTCTTTTTGTAAAACATCATCAGAAACAATTGAACACTTATTTTGGCACTGCCCAGTAACCACACAATTTTTAAAAAATATGTGTTTGCATAATACAACTGTTACAAACTATTTAAATAGAGAAAATTTTATCCTAGGAATACGAGACAAAAACAAAACAGCCTTAAACCTCTTATTCTTCTACACCAAAAGATTCATCTATAACTGTAGATTAAAAGATACAGTTCCCACTATTAATTACGCTAAACACTATATCAAGTACCAATACAACATATTAAAAGAAATAGCTATTAAGAATCACACCATCAACAATTTTAATGATACTTGGAATGACATAACCGGACTTTTCATATGAATCTCCAGATAACACACCTATACAAATAAACAAATAACATACCCCAAACCGGAACCAGAATATTATAAGAAAAATATAAGAATGTCCCATTGTCAAAGTTGAGTTCTTACCATTTTCCCTAAAAACTTAGGAGAGAGTGTTAGTTTATATGTATCATATGCACCATCTATTACTATACATGTATTTTATATAGCAACATGTTTACAATGTGTAAAATTGTTTAATATTTCTGACATTCTGTAAATTTGACAGTTCAATTATGTGTAAACAACTATACATTATATAGTGTCATAATTATGTACTAATCCAGGTATTTACTAACTCAGAACTTGTAAGGTGTGTACTGGGATGTCCTCGACCCAGACACACCTATTGACGAGGAAAATAAACTAATACTCCACCTAAAAAAAAAAAAAAAAAAAAAAAAATAATAAGCAAACCACAATTATACGAGTACCCATAACATATCTTCAGCATTCCACCAAGCGATTCCGAGAGTATGAATCGAGTGCCATATCGTCAGCTGCAGTAGAATAGTTTATGTTCATTTCATGCATACAGAATCCAAGTCCCGATTGTTCTTGCTCACATATTAATGCATTTATATAAACTATATAGCAGTCCGGGGATCTCTTTCGCCCTTGGCACGTTCCTTTACGTACTGGGTGCCATCTGGATGCATGACCTCAATTCGTAACACAACTTCTTATGTTCTTATATAATTCAATAAGCCAGAAGTGGTGTAGAGTCTATACTAGCTTATCTATGCTATACTGTTTTTATCTGTTTATGTCCGGAATCGATAGATTTGGAGGCATATAATGATTCACCTGTCCGCCCATTCGCCTGTCTGTTCGCTCATCCGTCCGTACGAGGTTAACCTAAATTCGCCGTTTCTTCTAACACCAATATGGATTGCAACAAAGCTTTCATACTTGCATGGGTCTTGTATCATAACCTCATTTTCACCTTCACATTGTTAAGACTTATCTAAGGGCGATATTCTTGGTTAACCTTTAACCCAAACTAGTCGTTTCTTTTTACACCAAAGATATGGCTAGCTTCAAAGCTTTCATACTTGCATGGGTGTTGCACTGGAACAATCTCCACACACCAATATTAACTGACCTCAGTTTACCTCCACCTTGACCTACTTTCCGACTTGTAATTATTGAAGGGTCATATTCTTAGTTAACCCAAACTCACATTTTCTTCTTACATCAATATAGCTTGCTGCACATCTTGCATACTTGCACACCTACATCGCCTGAACTCATTTTGAATTTCACCAACCCACGTAAAATACATTGTATATTTTATAAGCTAGCAAGGTGTACATATCAAGACTCTCACAGATGCGTTATGTATATCTTCGTTATGAAATATTCATGAATGAATATGATAATTTGCATAGATTGTATGCAATTGACAGCATTCAAAGCCAGTTTAAATTTTTTATTGATTTAATGTAGGAACTATTTTCATGAAAATCGGCACTCGTCATGTTGACATTGTTCGCACGTAAAATTTGCATACTAATTAGATCTACTTATTTATCGCTTCAACGACATCAAAAATAACGAGTACGTACCCTACTGACTTTTACTGCCTTCCACTGACAGAGCTGTCTTACACGTCACCGGCTGTATGGTATGACCCAAGCACTTCCCAACTGGTGATATACACATGTAGACGGTCATTTATAAACGATGAGACGCAAAAGAAGAATACGTTCTGTTTAAGATTCTTATTTGTGCCTGGTGAAGTGTAAAAAAATATTATTGAGGATAATTGCTCAATTTACAGATTTAAAATCGGCAAGTACACGAACAAGTTAATATGCAGGAATATCAATTAACGAACTGGTCATTGTCCTAGTAAGGTGACGTCATGACAATAACAGTTCGATATTAAGGATACTTTCAACAAGTCGCCTACATTAAGAGTTAAAACTTTCAAGTAAACCACTCGACATTTTCTATTAATTCATAAGGAATAATTTGACAGCTGATGTTGTTTTTGGGTTTGAAAGTTAGACGTTTTAATGTTTATATGTCTGGAATAATATTCTCCCGCCTAAGATAAAGAGTTTCCTACCTAGGCAATTCAATTGAAAGTATCCCGGGATCGTAGAAAATTAATAGTATTTATCAGAGCAAATTCTGTGTATCAAGATAGGTTTATAATACATGACTTTCCTTATATCCCGGTTAGTATAGTGAGTACTTATAATTTTATATCACAATTGTGTAGTATAAAGTTATACTGTTTGGGTGTGTTTTTCCATTAAAACAATGTATCATGCGTTTTTAGTGTCATATGATATAAAAATTGTAAAATGCTTTGAATTAAAAGCTGTTTGTACAGTGAAAGTAGGCAAAAATCAAGGATGAAAATGCTGCGTTTCTAGATGTACTGAGCATAATAATTAAATTATAGGACATCGAATATTTGAGCGATTTAGTAATTAATATTGCTTAACAAATGGTAAATTGATATTTCAATTACATTTACTTTTTGAGTACAATTATGTTTGCGTGTCAAATTGTCATTTTGAATATTTCTTGACATTTATGCTGGTGTTATTTGACATTGTTTTAAGACATATCTTGAAAATAGCAATTAACAGTTTCCACTTATATTTAAAGAGGCCACTCGGGCGGTTTGTTTAATTGCTTCTTACGTTATCGTGCTAAAGGAATTTCAGTTATAAGGTTGGGTCGATTCACTTATAACCAGTTTACTTGATTAGATCCTAACCAGTTCTACTGTTACCTTCAACAAAAAAACTCGCAACTTCTCCAGAAAATCGACATGGTCGTCAAATCTTTTGAAACTTAAACGAGCCAAGTTACAATTCCTCAGCGAATAGAAGAATCTTATCTTCTCTATGAGCCTTTCATTTAAGAAAAACACATATAATTGCATGTCTACCTGTGTTTTATTGCAGAATATAGGTTGGTCACGAGTTGGGATTGGTAGCAATTAATCACGAAAGCGTAAAACGAACTCGTATCCGAACAAGTGAACGTGCTTTATTACAGACAAAACACAACTGCGTGTTCATTATTTCGATCCTAATACAAATCTATAGCCAATATTCATATGCAGTATGTAATTTGATACATAATATTGTACCGGAGTATGCGTTTTTAATTCGGATATATTTTAAAGAAATGTTATTCATGATTATGCGGTCAATGATTTAGCTCATAGTGTATAGTGCGCCCATGATAGTGGTGATGTTTTCAAACATTGACCGGATTGTTCGTATACTGTTGCAAAATTGGTTTCTTAAATAAAAACATACGATCAATTATATACTAAAATAACACTGATAAATCGTGCACGCTTGATATTTCCACCGATGTGGTTTAGTCCAAATTGTCCGGCTTTTGTATCGTGGAGTTGCTAGAAATGATAATTCTTAAATAAATAATATGAAGGGTAAGAGAACGTCTTATTATTACTGAAGCAAGTTCAAACAAATCGAAGTTGTTATGTTAGGATATTTTGCGTTAGTCAAGGCCCGCATATGAGAAAGCACGTACCTTCCAGAAGATAAGAGTTTCCAATAATGAACAAACCGGTGGCTAAGAATCAGAAGGTCGTAAGTACAAAATCAATATTTTGAGAAAACAAGAAAAAACTGTCTGGAATAAATTCTTTACTTTTAGTAAAGCAAGCTTTTACAACTTCATTTTGGTCAACATGACCTGTTCCGACTTTTTTTGCAAATAGGCACATAAGAAGCGCCTTATGGTGCAGATTTCAAATATATATCATTCTTATAAGGTCGTAAGTAGTAGTTACGACATTCTCCTTCTAAGCCAGCGAACTGGTGTTTCGTCAAATTGTTGGCATAATAATGGAAGCAGTGAAAAGTAAATGTGATATAGTGAATGGTGTTGTTCATATGTAAACATTAACAAAAAGAAGATAGAAAATCTATCCCAACGGGGCAAAATACAATTATTATACTCATGTAACTAACTTCAAGTATTCCCAGAAGTGAGATAGAATAACAAAACGTATGGTCTTACACTCCAGACAAGCCACAACAATCTACATCCTGATATTATCGTATTATCCTCCGACACCTTCAATGTTCATTATAGGATTTATTGTGACTCTTATACGTCAATTTGTAGAAGAACATTTTGGGGGAAATGTTGTTGATATGGCGAAATATATGTAAATTGGGGACATTTATTTTGAAGACAGAAATGTATTTGTATCGCGGATAGCATGCATCGACGATTGATTCAATATAAGGGAACAGTTAGTATTTAACGATGTACCGTGGGCGATTTCCTAACGTAGTCTGTATGTATTATTGCGCTACATCATTGTGACTATTGTGTTAATACCAGGACTTGGTAACACAACGATGAATTGCAATGTCCTCCTTTCCTTCAACAAGTTGAACGTTTCTTACATCAAAGTGGTTGACTCACTACATGATCAAAGTACTGAAAGCAGTAAGCTTACCGGGGGAATTGTAGGACTTGGTAGTACATTACTGTTTTACCTTTTGAAGATAATCAGTATCGATTTTAATCCGTTCGCCTTATCTGTTAAAATGATTTCAAAGCAGTTGTGTTAAGTATGGGACTTGCAACAATATAGAATGCAAGATGGAACACTAGGGAATGTTGATGATTTTGAATATTTGGTATTTAATTTACCTAAAGGTGTTGCTTCTGACGCTATATAGTTTAAACATATTTATCACATAAACCACGGCACAGGAATTTCATAAAGCCATTTAATAAAAACGATATTACACTACTCAGTAATGTAATAACTATGCAAATGAGGCGGCTGATTATTTTATTTCTGTATTCATACGCGCTGTCAAAAAATAAACACAATCACGGCATGTAACGTGTTTTATTAAGTTTTATGAAAACGTGCTTACCGTGCGTTGCCTTATAATGCACGATTTTATAAGCAGTTTGGGTATTTTGTGATTCTTTAAAATATACCCCATTACGTAACACGCAGGTGACGACTAACATCATCGTTTATCGTCCAAACTAAATAATTAATTCTCTGGATCTTAGATTCAAGTATGTGTATGCAAAATTTCATGACGGTGCATGGTTTAATAACAAAAGTTATGGCAAAAACTGATAGGTGGCGAGTTAGAACTTTGGTTAGTGTATTCATTTGTACGTATTATTTCATAATAATGTTACTTGAAATTAGTCGCGACATTTGTGTGCGCAGTCTATTCGTTAATTTGGTTTAAAAATAACATGCGACGTCCTTGCACTTATTGTCTAAATTTGTTACCGTAAAGGCCTATAACGAATTTTCCGATAATGAACCACGTGCATATTGTAAAAAATAGCATGCTGTTGGAATTTATATGAATAGTCTATGTTATTTTGGATTTTGCATTTGTCAACGAATAAAGCTCGACATTATGCGTGATATCATTATATTAATAATTCCATGACAAGTAGAATGTGGTGAAACATTGTATTTGGACTGCTGCTTTCTGTAACAATGAAATTTAATTCACTTATTAGCTATTTGACACGACTAAAATTTCTTTAAAATTATTTATAGCGTCGTAATACGTCTAATTCAAAATAACATATATAATTGGAATGTACGTTGGTGCCTCCATTATTGCATTTTGTCATGAACGATGACTATGTGAACACTAATTTATTTAGCTGAATACGAGTTCCCCAGAGAAATCACTTAACTCGTTTGCTTGGAGACAAACTGAAGTTATGTTTTGTGAAAACAAACTATCACTAGATTGAAGACATCATAAATAAATTACATTCATTAAGGCAATCTCTGAAGAATTGAGAACACAATATGTGTGATTTTGTTTTACATGTAGCAATGCTGGTCTTATAAAATAAGACAAAACACTAGTTCTATGGAAACTGAAAGACATTATTCCTATTAAGGTTGGAAGTACACCCCTCCGCATGAGGGTCGCCTGCAGAAATAACGACCATAAACGTCATCAACAAACACATGACATCACAATCAGGCAAACCTTAGTAAGATCTACCCTAGATAAACTCTCTTTCCCTTCTCTAAACCAATAGAACCTTGTTGGATGTACGTCTTTGTGCATGTATACATGTTTGATTGTTCATTAATTCATAATTCCTATCGTATATGGCGTCTGAAATGACGACTTTTAAAATGATTTCATGCAATCAGGCGTATCATTTTGGCGGTTTTTGAGGTTTTACATTTGATTTTTTATAGAAAATTTAGTGAAAGGTGTTTCAAATTATTAACAGTTCGCTATAAATATGTCTAAGAAAATAACATACCAATGCATTCTTTCAGTATAAATATGACGATAATAAAATTAAATAATAAAAAAAAACTAGGTGGCTATGCGATGTCGCCCTTTCTTTCTGTGGAGGCGACGCTGCGTCTCGTCTCACGCGGGTCCTATATGTTACATTTCTGTGGAGGCGACGCTGCGTCTCATCTCACGCGGGTCCTATATATGATACATTCCTATGGAAGCGACGCTGCGTCTCGTCTCACGTGAACCCTCTATGATACATTTCTGTGGAGGTGACGTTGCGTCTCGTCTCCCGCGGCCCCTATATGAGATATTTCTTTGAAGGCGACGTTGCGTCTCATCTCGCGCAGGTCCTATAATATGAGGCATTTCTTAGGAGGCGACGTTGCCTTCAGTCTCACGCGGCCCCTATATGAAACATTTCTTTGGAGGCGACGTTGCGTCTCATCTCACGCGGGTCCTGTAATATGAGACATTTCTTTGGAGGCGACATTGCGTCTCGTCTCACGCGGGAATTATATGATACGTTTCATTGGAGGCGACGTTGCGTCTCATCTCACGTCGGCCCTATGTGATACATTTCTGTGGAGGCGACGTTGCGTCTCAACTCACGCGGGCCCTATATGGCACATTTCTTTCGAGGCGACGTTGCGTCTCAACTCACGCGGACCCTATATGATACATTTCTTTCGAGGCGACGTTGCGTCTCACCTCACGCGGACCCTATATATGTTAGGATTCGGTATGGTAATATGTGAGGGTAGATTTGTTTAGATGCTAAGAAGATATGTAAGGGAGTTTAGTTCCATCCCGACCGTCAAACATTATTTAGTAGTCAAACATATTGTCTCCGCAATATAATTTTTCAGCTGGCAATCTCTAAAAGTGGGTATGATCATGCTTTTTTGTTTTAACTGTGATTGCAATAAGTTTGTCTGTAAGACTCAACTTGTTATATGTCACCACCAAAAATAATACACTCCATACCGACTAACATCCCTAGAGACAGTATGTAGCGGTTGGGTTAATCCGGTCAATGCAGAAAGTCAGCGATTACCGTAGCTTGAAGCCGTAATATACCGCCAAATTATTCATTCTCAATGGGTAAAGCTTTGACACATCTTCACTCAATGAAAATGGATAAGCGACATCTAAGACTTTCGAGAAATTCAATTAGCAACTTCACCGTCCGGAGAAATTGAATTATTTCTTTGTTACCGTATGCCACTATAGAGAATAGCAATCTAAGATGTTGACAATATACAGCCAGACCTTGTTTATTCTAAGAACACTTATTACCTACAAACCGCTAATGTAACTTATGGCAAGTTTAAATTATTCAAACAAGGAAAGGCATCTTTTAAAGTTTGTTGACAAAATCCATTTACACGAGACAAACATTCAGATGAACCATGAAGTTTCCGTAGATTGTATGTACTCAAATTATTTGCACAATGGTGGCATTTCTGACGGTACGCATTTAGGATGCAGTTGTCACGGAATAATTCTTAATTGACTTCAGCGCTTGGTGTGTGAAAATGTTGCGTTCTTTTCTAATTACCATTGTTCGTATTGAAAGGTCTTACTATTAATTGAAATGAATTCTAGTAGTTTTAAAGACCAGTTTTCCAGATGCATCTTATTTATAAAACAAGTCATTTGTGTTTTCAGCTAGATTGCTTATATTTGTTTACCAGATATTTATTCAAACGTTACTAGGACAATTTAGTAGAATGTAACCAATAAAGACTTACTTAACTAAAATTACATTTGGTGCCTGGCCCGCCAGGTACATATATACCCTTTGAGGGGAATCGATTTTGCAGCATAATTTAGTCACGGCTCATACATGGTGTCCAAAAGGAAAGTTACAGTTTCGGTATATTTTAGTCTAATCTTAACATTCTGCTATCGCAAAGAAATGTTGCAATTACTAGTAGTTAGTTTCAAGATGTAAATTTTGTCTGGCACCAGTTTGATTTTTCATCTTGTAACTTGGATAATTTTCTAAACAATACCGTATTTTTACCGTGCATGGGCATGTACGGTGGCTTTTAATGGGCAATTCACTTATGACTGAGATAGACAAATAGAAAGAAGTAAACCCATTCTGTAACTTGCTTTTGTTAAGCAGGTTCATTTCTGAACTCCGCAGTAACTCCTTTGTTTTGAATGCTGCATGGTTCACGCAAGTGGAGCCAGAGTCACTCATTACAATACACGGTTTTTTTGGGGGGTAAATTACACGAAATATTTGGTGTCAAACCAATGCGGTGTTGAATGGCCCGCCCACAGCCCGGATCTGTATCCATTAGGCTTCTTTCTGTTCGGTTATCCGAATTCGCTGATGTACAAGCATACATGATGTATAATCGAGTGTAGGATAAAAGCCCCTACGGACATAAGCCCCTATGCTCATTTTTATACATGAGGACATAAGCCCCTACAAACTTTTTTACACTAGGACATAAGCCCCTACATACTCTTTTACACCAGGACATAAGCCCCTATGCATGTTTGTTTGCAACATGAACAACTCAGCCATGTACCAGTGTCTACAAGTTCAATTTTTTAAGTTGTAATTAAATAACAAATGAGACACAACATAATAATAAATAATTATTATATTTATAACAAGTATCTATGAACAAATGAGTGTTTTGGGGCATGTTACAAACAGATAGTGACTACAATACAGGATAATTGATCTTATTAAGCATTTTGCAGACTAATTATCTCTCAATTTACTAATTTTATACCTGAAATTATTGCATATTTGTAACAAATAAACAGTAGATACAATAGAACAGTTTGTACAATAATTATTTCTTAATTAACCATTTAATAATAGAAGAAAACATAGAACAGTACAAACAAACCAAGCATAGGGGCTTATTTCCTAGTGTAAAAATATGCATAGGGGCTTATGTCCTAGTGTAAAATAATGCGTAGGGGCTTATGTCCTCATGTATAAAAATGAGCATAGGGGCTTATGTCCGTCCCCCGTATAATCAAGCTAATATACTCAACTTTTCTTCTGTAAATCATCAAAAGGCAAATTAAGAAGATACAATTTTCAAACTGGTAACAGAAAAAACTTTCATATTTTGTCTCACCATGTGCGAGTTTTCTTTGCGATAGCAGAACGTTGAGATTTGATAGAATTACTCCGAAACTGTATACTTTCTTTTTGGACACTCTGTAATATGTGGTCGATATACGTATATCAGTGGCACTAACCGAAGATGGAAGACTATAGAACATGTAGGTATATAAACTACACGGGCAAAGTCTGTGATAACTCTCAGATAGATAATCGCCTACAGCTTTATCATTAAGCTTCAATTACAAATTAGATGATGGAATGAATGAACCTTCAAATCACATTGAATCTTTTCCTTTATTCTTTGTTAACAAGCACTGGTCCTAACAAGATGAACGTGCGAATTCATATCAGTTAAGAATAACGGAGCGTGTCTCTTATGATGGATACTAGTACACGTTCAATTAACAATACGCTTCATTCATTGAAGAAAACACATATAGCCTGTGGTTGAAACGTTTTCAATGAATGTGCTGCTAAACGTATTTTAATGTTAGGGCGCCGTGTTGTGATGATATGAATGCACCGTTAAGTCGACTCGTTATGGAAATATATTTTTATTATTTTTTCGATAACTGTTAGACGTTTTTTGCTACAATTTTGTGTTTGTAAAGTTGACCGATCAAAATTATAGGTTAGGCCTCTTTAATGTAAAGAAACGTAAAAAAATTGGAAACGATGACTTTAATCCGTAACCGAAAACCTAATTGCGTTAATTGTGTTTAAACAAATGCCAGACCGTCGGCGTACCATGCCTGCTTTCAAATTTATCGCTGGCTTAGAATAAGAAGGTCGTAACTACAAAATCAATGCATTTTTGTATTTTGAGAAAACAAGATAAACTGTCTGACAATCACTCTTTACTTATGTTAAAACAATATTTTTCAACTTTAGTTTGATCAAAATGACAAGTTCTACTTTTTATGAAAAAGAGGATCATAAGAAGCTCCTTATAATGTAGATTTTAAATATGCATAAGTCTTATAAGGTCGTAAGTGGCACAGTCCAGTTAGGATATGGCGACAGTAATGAGGTCGCTTTTGTTTCCCAAAAGATTAAAACCATTGATTAAATAGGTAGAGTTTAGCTTGGTATTGAAATGTTGGCATAAGCCTTTATACTTATTTTTACACCGTTCTATTGGATTGTTCCACCGCGTCACTGTATTTTTATCCTAACTGGAATATAGTATACTTTGTTCAGTCTGAACACTTATTTACTACACAGAACACGTGATACATTCTGCATGTCCACAACGAATCTGATATAATGCTGGAAACGTGACGAGAATGGGAGATCATTGATAACTAGCCAATTATGCTTTCTCCAGTGTACTTGCCTGTATTAGCTTCTGCGTCTAGACTATTAACCGAAACATAAAAACAGTAACAGAATGGACTGACGTCTCCCGATGGAAGATATGTTAAAGGATAAATAACACTATAAAACACAGCCCAAGTGGTATCTAACACTGTGGCGCATGCCATTAACAGTTGGGAAAAGTATGTTTCTATCGATAATGGTTGTGTCTGCAGCCATTGACAAGTAAACTGTATTAAGCAACCATTGACAGGTAAACAGTACTTAGTCACCATGGACAGGTAATTGGTATTAATACAACATTGACAGGTAAACAGCAACCAATTACTGGTAAACGGTACTAAGCAACCAATGACAGGTAAATGGTGCTTAGCCACAGAACAGATTAACTTGACATGAAAAAAACATAGAAAATCGTGGTAACGTAATTTACGTTTTTACACATATGTTTTATACGTATGAACTTGTAAAATGGTATTTGCTATACACTAAGCCTGGTAAAGATTTAATGAAGTTACCTCGACGACTTTCGATATATCAACAAGAAGCGAAAGGTAGCATAATAGTAATATTATGTACGCAAAAAACACTTGGTAGAACTTATCTATTTTGTTATCTATTTCAGGTACACGCTGCATATCCAACATTGACACACGCACCCTGGAAAGGCCGTTAAGGCTCAGTACGTCACCTAGATACACGTAACCAGGAAAGGTCGTTTAGGCTCAGTACGTCACCTTGACACACGCACCCAGGAAAGGTCGTTAAGGCTCAGTACATGGGCAATAGTTGTATTGACCAAGCACAGGAACATCGCACAATGGACAGGCTATTCTCGCGCTTCAAACGTTTCAGGGACAACGTTCCAATGCGATATTCGATCAAGTTTTGGAGCTGCGTCTATGGCTGTCCTATCGATGTTATATTCCTGCTGTATAACGTTGGAGACGCCATGTTAGACGCCGTTCTTAGGCCCAATATTCCACAGATTGTCTGTTTCAATATGTTTCCAAACCGAATTGAAATGTGTCGTAATTTAGAGCACACACCCGACCTAGAAGATGATGTTCAAAAAGAGGCTACAAATTACATTATCTATCACAAATGCCTATCAAACTTTCCAGCGCTAATATTGGGACTATTTTGTGGGGCGTGGAGCGATAAATATGGTCGCAAATTACCAATGGTTCTTCCATCGATAGGAACTACTTTTGCGGTTCTGTTATACATGGCAGCAAACATTTCCCCAGAATCTTCAGTTGCCTTTTTCCTCAGCGGCTCATTAATTCATGGTTGTTTTGGTAAAACATCAATGATCTCAATGGCTGTACATAGTTACACTGTCGATATTACAACACCAAGTGAACGGACGAACAAGTTAGGCTTATTGGCCGCAATGCAATTCATAGGAATGTTCATAGGATCATTGATAGCCGGGCTTCTTATAGATAACACCGATATATTAACAACGTATTGTACTGCATCGTTTCTAAATGCCCTCGTTGTAACTGTTGCACTCACTAGTGTGAAGGAAACCGTAGCAGCCAATGAAGGCACAGAGGTATTTCCATGTAGAACAATCTTTCGACCTGAGAACTTTAAAGACTCGTTAATGGTAGTGATAAAGAAACGAGACTGTAACTTACGTAGGAGCATATGCGCTGTATTGTTTGTGTTGCTTCTCCATCAAACTTGTCGAACCGGCCTGACAGATGTGACATTGCTTTACACGGAATTACCGCCATTATCATGGCCGACATCTTGGTTCGGATATCTGTCGGCGGCGGATAATGCAGCTATGGGCATCGTTTTGCTAATTGTGTTGCCAATTTTATCGAACGTGATAAAATTGTCGGATTCTGTTATCAGCATGATAGGTCTTGCGTGTGCTAGTATCCGCTTCATCGTTCTCACCTGGAGTACGCATTCATGGATGGTATGGTTTGCAATTGGCATTGGCAGCTTAGGTGGATTAATCAATTCACCAGCAAGGTCGCTACTAAGTAAACTAGTGCAAGAACACGAAGTAGGCAAGATATTTTCCGTTTTAGGAAGTGGTGAGACAATAGCTAAATTCCTAGCACTTATTTTCACTGCACTGTATGGTACTACATTAGATATCTTTCCCGGGCTGTCATTCTTAATAGCGTCGGGACTTTACACAATTATGTCATTTCTAATACTCTTCATTCATATATCAACCAGAGATTATTTGGAACGTGACACGGACGACGAGAGTGGAATGGAGAGCAGAAGCCAATCAGATGAGTTTATAGAACTGAACAACAAATCAGAATTCAAAAATGAAAAAGAGTAAATGTGAATTAATGGTTTTTAAATAAACAATGTAACAATGCAGTGACGTGTGTGGAAGTTCCTTATATGGAAAATACCCGACTTATTTTGTTATAATTTATTTTACAAATGAGCATTTATAGTTGATATTATATAATCAGTTATACATTGTAATTATTATTTTGTAACACTTCTACTTTAGCTCATGCTTATCGGTTGTTTACGATGGAATAACGGTAAACTGTTCATATTGTGACTACCTTTTTAGCAAAATTTCTCTCCGTCAAAAATATAATAATGTATCATTTTCACTTGTGCTCTGAATCTTTAACAATTAACAAAACATTAACATTTACATTAATGCAAAAAAATGGATGAAATCGATGACATTGCAGAAGAACTATTTGATGGCAACTCGGAGCGTGCGTGTTGAGAACAAAGACATTTGAGGCAACTAGTGGAGTAGATCAATTTTATTGTGGACATATAAGGCTATTTAAAGCATGAAATAAATAGAAGATTAGTATTTTACGGTGTATGATTGGTTTGCATTTCACCTCAGAAGCAGCTGACTTATATTTGCCACTCGTGAAAATATTACTTCAGCTGCTCACTCGGTGAAATACCAACCAAGCATATACCGTAAAATACATATACCCTCTGGCTTTGATAATATAGAGGATATTTCATGATTTAGGTGTAAGATCGAATTTTATCGATTGATCACAGAAATCTATATTTTTCACTAGTATCATAGCCACGCGTGATAATATAGTTTTATGTGATCACGCGTGAAATAATATTCAATCTTACACCAAAAATCAACAAATTGTTTCTTAATCATTATGCGTAATTAACCATATTATTAATATTTGACGATTCACTCATGTAGCCTTACCTCGTGGAGCACCCCAAATTCATTCCAACCGATCCACTTTTTTTCGAACAGAAGTTACGCTGAAAGTGGTGCATATTTGTTATATTTTTCTGTAAAACATAAAACAAGATAATTATGTGCGAAGTTTATAAATTAAACAAACATAATATTAAACGCACAAAAAATGTTAATGTTTTAGTGCAATCGAAATAAATTTAACTGCGGAGTAAATTCCCTGACATCAAACTATTTATGTCACCATGTCTGTTGTTTTTATTCATTATCACGTCATAGACATATTTTATTCTATGTATCCAGTCTCTAAATCTGTTTGGTAAGGGGAAATACTCGTACTGACAGTTAAAAATCGGAAATCGTCATGTACTGAGTGACTCCACATGTGTATTGACGTCGTCACCATCTAGGATTTCAAGGAAGTCGATGTGAAACTCAAAATGCATTTACAGGCAGTGAATGATCTGGTCAATTGTAGGTTTGTGTTTATTGAGTATATTTTAATTGAAGCGCATTAGCAAATTCTCTTCAGATTCGCCTTTTAAATACGTAACTAGATTTCATTTTGATACATTGTCCTTGTTAAGGCTTGGAATGTCAGAACAGAACATAACAGAAGCCTCGCCGTATCTAAACCTTCCTCCAACTCACCCAATAAAATGAAGTTTGAAAGAAGAATCTATTTTCTTTTTTTAAGACCCTTCTAGGAAAGCATCTACATCAATATTGTAAGGCGTTTTAATCTGTTTCATGTTGAGGTTCTTGGTTTTCAGTAGATCTATGTTCGTTATATTCCTCATCATAACGAAGCTCAAATAAATTCCCCAAAAATGCTTCAAATTCAAAGCCATTGATATCAGGGTCAGCAAAATGCTCCATTTTTGACAGATATCAAGTAGCAAACATGGTCAAAGTGAGGTAAATGTGTAAGGTAAACAAGCAAGGGGTGTAATTTGTATTTTCATTGAAGAAAGTAGTTCCGTCAAAAACAGTGAAATTATCAAAATCTTATTTTCACTGTTATTTGTTACGGCTATTTTCGTTGAAAATCACCATAATCCATTGAAAGTATATAATAATAAATATTAATTTCCAATACAGAACGTTTTACCCAGCACAATATGACTGAATACAAGTTAATTTAGATTTTACTATAATTTATTTATATATGTTTTGGCATGAACTTTGTCGTGGCTGGATCTATAGTATTACTTCGAGCCTATTTACACTAGGTTACATTTTATAGCAGTGTCTTTAACTTGCCCCGTCAACGGCCACAAGTTTGAATGATGCATCTGCCGTATAAACGAAGTTATAAGTCCTGTCCTGTCATCAGGAACAGGTAAAGTGTTTATATAATTTGTTAAAGACTGAACGCAAGTCGTCATCAGTAGATGAAAGATATTTCCAGCTACGACGATCGTTAAACATCCTGAAAATATATACTTAACGGATTTAGAAACGCGACACTGGGGTATGTTGTTTGATAATAGACAATTCAGGTTATTGCCAGTAATTGTACAGATTTAAGGTCAACTTGTTGTCGTCAGTTTGGTACATAGATAATAAAAATCAGATGAGTATTAATAAATATATTGTACAATTGGTACGTCGATCCACGAAAACGAAAGTCGCATTCTGGCCAATTGGCAGTATGTGTAAATTGGACTGATTGGTGAATTCAACTTGCGTTGGACCCAGACACAAGCTTCAGTCTGTTCATTTGGTGCATCAAATTGGGTTACAGATATTCGACAAATGACCGGCTATGTACGCTGATTTAAACTCAATTGAATCTGAAGCAACGTCGACTAAACATCGTAAGTTGAATCTTCACGTTGTACTGCAGACAGAATGGTTTCCTCGGGAATTTTAGAACATAGATGCAGCTATGCGACAACAATGTGTGGCTGTTATGAATGTTCGAGGAGGTCACTGTAACACTGTGATGGACTGCATAAATTATAATTATGTTGAGACATGATTTTTGTAGGACGTGTATTGATAAGTTTCCACGAGTTAAATCATCCATAATAGCCAACTGTCATATAGAGTGATTTCTATTTCTGAGAAAATTACGCAGTATGATTCCCGCAAAAATATAAACACATTTTGATTAGTAGGATATCATAACATTACGTCATTTATGATATTCAATTTAATTTAGAATGTGTGTATAGCATTAGGCTACACATGCGTATGCATTCGAACTTTTTATACAGACTATTGATAATCAACGCTGAAATCAAAGAGCCGATAAATATGTTACTTTCGTTTTCTGAACTAGTATTAAGTCACAGGCACACGGTGTCATAGATTGAATAAACTTGCGTAAAAAGAATGAACTATTTTCCTATTATTATTAGTTCATGCCTGTGCAATAAGTTGTTTAATATGCACGTTGTATGTTGTGTTTGGTATCAAAATGATGGCATTAAATTACACTTAAAAAGGCATTCCCTATAACTAGGATATTTTTTACTATCACATTAAATGAGCTAAATGTACAATGCACTATCAATTATTGTAACTTTTCAGAGGAAAGTGTGCGCAAATATGCCTTTATCGGTGTCAAAACTATATTCAAATCACCAATAATAATGTATCGCTTGTGGTAAAAGGGAAACAACTCGTGGCTATTTTGGCTTGTTACAGAAATATATTTCCATGTTTTCTCGGTAATAAGTGGAAGCTTTTTGTTGAAAATTTAAGGAGTATTTGCATTTTAAAATGATTCTCATTTAATGTATAATATTCATGAATCGATTTAAACGATCAAAGTTACAGGGAACGCCTCTTTAACGAATATTATAAAGATAGGTTTGATAGGAATCTGAATTCCTAAAATACACCAATATAACCAAGTGTCGCAGTTTTTAATCCGTTAACCATAAAACAAAACACCAGGAAAGGGGATAGGGTGGGATAATGTTTCTATGAAATTGTCAACTGAATCATAGGTTAGAAGACGAACACACAATGTACCTCTCTCCTAGCATCAGAGTCGAAAAGAATTCAAATTCCTGGAACAGCAGCTGAAATATGTGCTAGTCACGTGTTCAAGTGAAATGAGAGGAGACTCATTTTGATAGGTAAAACGTTTAACCTTAAGCAGGACTAAGAAATTATATCACAAAGAACCAGAGTTTAACATCCCCAAATTTTCACTCATTCGTTAGATAAAAGAGTATATAAAATATATACCAAATTGAATGCGTTAAACATTGGGGAAGTAAAAATTTTCGTTTGTGATACAATTCCATAGGCCTGTGATGAGACCGAATGAAACGCAACCGAGACCCGACCAAGTTCCTCCAGGTCCCGCTGCAGGACGACCCAGTTTCACAAACACATGCCAAAACGGCAACCAAATGAAACATAACTACCCCGTGACCTAGTTTAAAACACCAAGGACAGTGAACTAACGTTAATGCGGCCTAAAGAGGCACAACTACCACGTAACTAAGTTTGAAATAAAGGCCAAGGGAGGAAGAGGATGGGCAATAACATTACATACTTCTAGAGACATGCAGCTCCACAATATGCCAAAGAAGTGACCCCAGCGACCAGTCAAGACACAACCACACCGTGGCCTAATTTAACAAAGTTGCCGTCCCAGCAAACAGGGCAAACCGCAATTGTAACAAGAGGGCCCAAAGATAGATACTTTAATTCCTCCGAATATATGAAGAGCATAACATATGCACAAAAATGCATCAGCATCAAAGATTTACAACAACAAAATAACACAATTATATATAATTTCTACAATAAAGATACAAACATATATCCAACATATATACACACAGTAACGTACGTGCCTGTACAACACAGTTTAATAATAATTGGCTGACAGTAATATAATGTGACTACGATCCATAGTACATGTACTATGCAGAAGCCTTAAACGAAAGCGAAATGAAGACTTAAGCAGTTCTTTGGACCAGGAGCACATCAGCGTCATAAGAACGGCATTGTCTTTAGATCTTTTACAATCATACAATTTATCATAACTTTAAAAATGTGTCATTCACATTTGATAATTATTGTGACATTATACGACGAATTTGGCTCGGTCAGTGACATACCGAGCTATTTTGGATTTGATTTGGCGAAACTTCGAAAGTAATCAAACCAGAATTATACCGTTTATATGAGCAGCTTTAATATATTATAATACACCAGTAGAGTCCGGTTTAACGCTCACAGATACCTATCAGACTAGTGAATAAGTCTCAACATACGCAAATGGCTGAACATTTTATCTGTCGCCTCGACAGCTAACAACAAAACTGCATTTATGACTGTTCATCGATTGATAACCCTTGAAATCGATTGAATCTACCCGTCTCACCCGTCAAAATGCACCTATAGATGGTACCAAAGAAATCATTTACACCTTCAAAGAAGTAAGAATAGATGATGCTTAAATACCAAATATCATAGCCCTAGACATTGTAGCTTAAGAAAAGAAGTGTTTCACATGTTCCCTATATTAGTCTATGCAAAATTGATGACCCCCCTGGCGGGGCTAATTTTCACCCTAGGGGCATAATTTGAACAACTTGGTAGAGGACCACAAGTTGAAATTACATACCAAATATCAAAGCTCTAGGCACTGTAGTTTTATACGAGAAGATTTTTTATAATTATGTTGTCTATATAAAACTGGTGGGCCAATTTTGACCCCAGGGGCACAATGTCAATAATCACGTTAGAGGACCACTAGCTGATGCTACATACCTAATATAAAAGCACTGGGACTTTTGGTTTCAGACAATTCGACTTCTGAAGTTTGCATTGATATTAAAGCTCTAGGCATTGTAGTTTTAGACAAGAAGATGTTTATATGTTTTCCATACAATTATAAGTCTATGTAATATTGGTGACCTACTGGCGGGGCCAATTTTGACCCCAGGGGCATAATTTGAACACTCTTTGTGGAAGACCACTATTTGATGCTACATACCAATTATGAAAGCCGTTTCAGACAAGAATATTTTTTAAGTTTGCATTTAAGAACCCCCTTTTAGGACTTCATGATTTAACTTATTAACAGACCGGGACCATTGGAACAACTTTGAAAGAGGTCCACACAAGGAACATTCCTGCAAATTTGGCCACGTACGTGGTTTAACGAACTTGTTGACGACGGCGGACGGCCGATGACGGACGAAGGTCACAGCTTGATCCTAATAACTCACTTTGGCACTTGGCACTCTGTGTCAGGTGAGTTTAAAGAGGGAACAACATAGCCCACCAGTATATCCATATATTATATGTAGTACGAAAATAAATATACCAAAAGCATTGACCATGTAGCGACGAAATAGCGCAGTGACCTAATTAAAAGTTAACTCTTTCAGCAACACCGGGGGGCGGTGACCACTGAAATGAGGGAGTTGGACATGTATAGCTGTATGAAGGACTGAAAGGCAAAACAAGAAAAACTGTCTGGCAATCACTCTTCAGTCTTTACTTATGATAAAACAAGTTTTTTCAACTTCAGTTTGGTCAACATAACAAGTTCCGACTTCCATGAAAATATGCGCATAATTAGAAGCGCCTTATAATGTAAATTTCAAATATGCAGTAGTCTTTTAAGGTCGTAAATGCCACTTACGACCTTTTCATTCTAAGTCAGCGAAAATAGTGGATACGAAAATAAATATCTTAGCTAGCTATAAGTCCGGGTTTTTTTGGTCAAGAAACATGACTATGTTTGCTTTAAGACCATATGCAATCGCGGTTTTCATAACAGAAAGTCGTCGATTCGAAAATGTAATCACAAAAACTACGGGCCTACAATATCAATGGAAACTGGACGTTGGTGGTTAAAACATGGTCAGTATAATATTTTACACTATCGGATAAAAGTGACAGAAAATAGCAAATTACCTGTTTGACATGGGCGCCGCCATTAGAAAGACGAAATGCAACCATCGCGGGATCCCCCTCTGAGAATCTTAGGTACATTAACATCATCTCTAAGATAATAGCTTGCAGCATTTATAAAGCATACCTTATGTCTGAAAGAACAAACCAAACACCTCAACGTAAAATGCATCCTTATAAATGAATTGAAATTTACATAATATCATATTACGTTGATAACGTTTTCGTAACGTTTAATTAGTACCAGTTATTCGTTGAACGATATGTTAAAAATCAGGTTTGTAACGTTAGCGAATTTGGCGTCCCGTAGTCCGAGGCGAGGCGCATAAATTGGTAAATCGTATCAAAATGTCGGACAGAGTCAAACAATGGTTTGTTAATAATAAAACAACCACCATCCGTACATCTTTCTAACCGAGACCGGAAAAGCGTGATTTTACCCGCTCTAAATAGTTTAATTGTCTTAGAGTTCAGTTCAGATGGTGTGTTTACTTGACTTCAAAACACATAGTATGCAGCCTACATTAATAATCACTACCGATAGGAAAACGTGCATTCATTTCTCACCAGGTTTAAAATTGTTAAAAGTTTTTAACGAAAATAACCAATCAAAGCATGAACTAAAGGAATGGGCGTAATTTACATGACTCCGTGATATTCAGTGTCCAACAGTACTATAGCACGTGATCTTTCTTCGCTCTGCATTCGAGGCATATAGAATTCGTTTTAATATTTTTATGTTCTTCTATTCGGGATGCCAATAGTGTATAAGCAACGGAAACTACTGGGTGTGTTTTAATTTCAGACAAAGGCTGGCTTCACACGTGGAAAACACGATTTGCACGAGCTTGCTCGATTACGTACTTTTAAGAAATAGAGAAAGAATTAGTTTCTTACATATGTATAGTATCGATACACATGATAGTGTTAACGATTTCAGAACAATACCTTTGAAAATGGAAGACGTATTGAAATTTTAAAAAGGTCTAGGTAAAACTTTTGCTCAGTGTAGTTTTCTCGCCTGCTTTTAGGGGAAGTCACTGCAGCCTACTTAAAATATAAAGTCGAACACAGTTGCTTCTCGTGATTGACCAAGGGAAGTAACTGTACTGAGTTTTCTTATATTTCATATTTTCCTGTATTTTAAGTCCAAGCCATAGTCTTGAAATATGAATTCTAGTTATCACTGATTTATGAATATACATGAACCACAATACTAGTGCCATCATTCTAATTTAAAAAACATAGATACTTTCGTCGTAAAACAAACACAATAATCATTAAAGTGTATATAGCTATATCCTAACAGTCATTCAGTGTCAAAATAATTACTTGCATCGTTTTAGTTTGATACTAGACTACCTTAATTGCACATTAAAACTTTGGATGGGTTCCGTGTATTTTTATTCAATCGTCGAAAAGTAGACGATTCTTATAGTTTCATAGGGTGTTCTAGAACACTTTCGTATGCAAATGGACAGGTCGCAAAACTAAAGCGAAAAATGATCTAATGGGTATGAAATATGTGATTGTTTTTCAGTTTTTGAAACTTTTGAAAAAAATATCTACCGATATAGCTCTATACACTTTAATAATTGAGTTATATATGAGTTCGTTGTTACAAGAAACCACCTGACTGTTGTTCAATCAACAATTTTGATCCGTTTTTATAGACCAAAGTACTGTTCCGCAAACATGGATATGGAATCTAACTTCCTTTTCTGTAGACTAGTCAAACTCAATTTAACACAGTAAGCAGTTACGCCACGCACAGGTTTTCATATTTTGATTAAATGTATGTCACAAACTGCAAAATGGCTGCAAGCTTGGAAAATGCCGCTATTTTGATAAGACAACTTGGGTTCATATCTAATATTGTTGGGAATATTGTTGGCTTAGAATGAGAATGTCTTAACTACAAAATCAATATGTTGAGAAAACAAGAAAAACTGTATGACAATCACTCTTTACATATGGCAAAGCAAATTTTTTCAACTTCAGTTTGGTCAACATGACCAGTTGCGATTGTCATGAAAACAGGCTCACAAGAAGCGCGTTCAAATATCCATTAGTCTTATAAGGTCGTAAGTGGCACTTATATATTACGACTTTCTCATTTTAACCCAGCGATATACATATAAAACTATAACAACCAAGTAAACCTGTGTATGACGTTCGTCAAAAATTGGGTGTCACGGGCACATAGCCTATTGGTCGATTTTGTTTTTTGTATATTACCAGCAATATGGATTAGAGATCAATGATATTGTATGAAAATAAAGCTAATAAATCGACCCCAATGTGCATCACAATTGTGTTTAAAGTAAGAAAAAAAATGTTTAAAGCTGACTTTTGTGGAAAAATACGCAAAAATCTCTATGTAACCTGTAACAAAACGGCAACAGTTGTAATAAGCTGCGTTGCTTGTATTATCAACAATTCTTGCGTACATCGCGGGAAATTTTGTTGAACGATGTATCGGACGTCGGACCCGAAATGACGTAAGTTTAACGATTATTGCATTTCAAAAAAGAAACCAGTCACGTTTATGGAAGTTTTGTAACCTTGCTAAAATGCTGCGTGTTTTCGGGTAACTTTTGTTTAACATTTACAAATTAATTATTCATTTTTTCATTCATAACTTATATTGTTTATTCATCTGATCTTGACAATTTAAAACAACTTTATAATGCGATTTTAAGTGATGAAAAACTGTCCACTTTCTCCCTAAACGTCACGTGCGAAACTAGTGTTAAAATCTAAATGCGAAAAATAACATGAAAATGTTTTTAAAGGTAATAATTAATTTCTGACATACGTCTAGACCATTATTTGTGAAAAATGAGAAACACTCCATTGATATTTAATTGACATATAAAAATAGCACTAACCATTTTATTGATGAAAAATGTCTACCTTGAACGTTTTTGGCGGAGTTTTTGACGTTATGAGAACGTTTTATGAATAGTAAAACTTGTTAAAAAAAACATCAAGTGACAACGGGAATAATAATGACTCATAAAAGATGAAAATTGACGGAAAGTGCTGGCTAACTCTAAAAGAGCTATACAGAGAAGGAATCATAGAGCGAAGAAAATGGCAAACTTTGAATTGAATAAAAGTAAAAAAATGAAACAGATGGAAAAGGCAAGAAAATCCAGGGGAAATATAAATAGATTGAAATAACGTACGTGTCCTCAATATGATTTTGAAAATAAGATGGAGAAAACTCATGCCTGAAATACATTAGAGTCATCACTACCACAAACACCGAGCCGAAGAATAATCGTGCCATAGAAAGACATATCTTCAGAATAAATCATCATCAAGCAAAATTCTGGAATCAACGCATGAAGAACTAATATGATAATTTGATGTATGCTCAATTTAGGAACTATATCGACGGTGCCAAACCAAAACCCGGTAACTCAATTTTGGCGCGAAAACTGGTTTTTTTTTGTCTTGTCGCCATTTAAATAGCCAATTGCGTTACTTATATGACGACAAGACAGAAATGCGCGGGACGTCTAGCAGATGCGGATGCTGCAAAAAAGGTTTTCGCGCCAAAATTGAGCTACGGGGTTTTGGTTTGGCACCGTCGATATAGATGTGTATTGAAAATTAAAGTATGTTTAAACGATCTTTATTTTGTAATATGTGTATGACTTTATGCATTTACGTTCAATTTGACATTGTTATAATGATTGTCATTTTGTTACTTTAGTGACCGCCAACTTTTGACGCTACGTCTATTCTTTTCTGAACAAACTTCGTCGCTCTTTTCGTGTTTGTAATACATCACTCTATTAGATTTTGACTAGTTTCTCATCATCTATAAAAAAATGAAAACAAATACTTGCCAGATGGATATTAAAATGTCCATGGCTTATCTTTGATTGCTTTTAAGCTCATTAAAGCCCTGTTTCCAGTATGATGGCTTTGCAAATCACATTTTCAAGGTACACTATATTGTAATATTTCCAATGGCGTACATTTTGTAAGTGGGTCCATATCTAATAAGTACAAAAATAAATTCAACTACCATCATGCGAAAGTTCATGCTTTTGTCATCAAACCCACATTCTTTCACCAAACTGCTGTGTATGCTTTAGTACGATACAGGTATACATAGTATATATCGCTGGCCTTGAATCAGAACATATTTAAAATCAGCAACACGAGGCGCTTCTTATGAGCCTAGAATTTACATGAAAAATGAACTTGTCAGGTTGATCAAATTGAAGTTGAAACAGCGTGTTATACCATAAGTAAAGAGTAATTTTCGGACCGTTTTTTCTTGTTTTCTCAGAATATCGATTTTGTACTTACGACCTTATAAGACTAATGCATAATTGAAATCTACATCACAAGGCGCTTCTTGTGAGCCTATTAACTTTGTAAAAGCTTGTTTTTTTTATTTTAGTACAGAGTAAGTTCCTTATTTTTTTCTTGTTTTCTCAAAATTTTGGTTTTGTACTTTTGTACAACCGTCACATTCTAAGCCAGCGATATTTTATCAGTGTAGATCCCTGGTAGAGAATCGCGAACATAATTATATATGATAATGTACAGTACAATGTTAACATTGCAAACTCTAGCCTGGACCAGTGAGTAGTCGAGTGTTGAACATTGTATGAATAATTTACTGGTGTGATAGCAGCAACATGGGAGACTATTATACGAAGCTAACCGATTTTCTCGTCTACGTAGTCTGGCTGTGTACAAGGACAAAAGACCGTCAATATTGATCGACTACATGATACAAAAGACAGTCCGTGACCGCGTAAACAGTCAACATGTCACATTACTAGATACCTTCAATATTTGTAGTTAAAGTCGATGATAAGAGCGAGCGATGGAGAGTGGGCTATGTATTGATGCACGGCCAACAGACCTCACACACAAACAGATGTTGTATTGGTTATTTTTCCTCCCAGTACACATTTAGTCCAGAACGAAATTAACAACCCAGCACCTCCTGTTACGGTTGCTATGCAACGCACCTGGTTCGGCTTTCATCTGCGCTTATCGACAGACCATGCCAGCTCGCGCGCAGTCACGTGATCCGAAATTATCGTCTGCTTCGTATCAATTTTCCTGGTGTGGCATTTGCAACATGTAGAAGAGTTGGTAGGACTTAGCGAGCGGATGTTGACTGTCTGTGTAGCTACACCTAGATATTCAACAACCATGTCTGTGTAGACGAACGCCTGCTGCATTTATATTCATATGTAACTGAATGCTTAACAAGGACTTTAAAGCTATATTTAAGTGTTCTTATACATCTTTTGTGGACAAGTTGGCAGGCTAGAAATGTTTTTCTGTCATTATCGACCACGCGTACCGACTGCTCGAGCTGATCGTGAGAATTAAGGCCGCACTTGACATACTGTTTAGACTTGTTAGTGTGTCGTCTGCTATTGAATAAATGTTGGAGAAAGAAAGTTAACTATCAATGATGAAGCTGAACTAATCCGCTTGGGGTAAGTCTTATTACTTATGATTGAATAAAACATGTTTATTTGTGTCTTAAACGTTGGTTGGTTATCTGACTAGATCACTAGATCCAGTTGATGAGGGATTTTAGTCTACTATACACAATATTGGCGATGCTATGAATGTACATGAGGGTATACTGTATTGTATGGTAGATGGTAATCTATGTAACCATGCGTGTTGTCAATATGACCGAGGTAGGGGTTCGCTATATATTCATGTATATCATGCGATCTGATGGTTGTAGTAGGCAGATAGTCTGAGGTATCTGTAGGTATGCGGTGTGGGGTACCTGTCGGTATGGGGTACTAGCCGGTGTGGGGTACATGTCGGTTTGAGGTGCCTGTCTGTATGAGATACTGGTACCCGGTAGCTGCTGGTATACCGCGCCATATAGCTGCTAGTATCTGGCGCCATATAGCTGCTGGTATACCGCGCCATATAGCTGCTAGTATCTGGCGCCATATAGCTGCCGGTATCTGGCGCCATGTAGCTGCCGGTATCTGGCGCCATGTAGCTGCTGGTATCTCGCGCCATGTAGCTGCTGGTATCTGGCGCCATATAGCTGCTAGTATCTGGCGCCATATAGCTGCCGGTATCTGGCGCGATGTAGCTGCCGGTATCTGGCGCCATGTAGCTGCTGGTATCTCGCGCCATGTAGCTGCTGGTATCTGGCGCCATATAGCTGCTGGTTTCTGGTGCCAAATAGCTGCTGGTATCTCACTGAAACTCAAATAAGTAGTAAACATCACTAGACTTTTGTATAATTCTCTAACGGCCTTTTCATGTGATGCGTTAGCAAATTTCAATATCGGCATTTCTTAATCATTATGAAGTGGCTTTAGCAAGGATGTTAGCCTCGAAAACAGTTTAAAATGTTGTCACTAACTATTTTAATTAGTGTAAGGCTAGCGACCAAGATATACATATGGTTGCTATAGATACCTACACTCAAGGACAAAAGTTCTCCACGATTTTCCCATCCCTACACGGCCATGTGTAGAATGCGTGTATAGCTAGTTTGCGATAGAACAAAATCGTGATAGACCTAACGGTATATTACGCATTTGCAACCAACTTAATATTACACACGCGTGGTCCATCAGTAAATCTGTACCGTAAAGGTGCGTACACACATTAAGTTTTGATGTATATACATCTTGACATAAATGTACTGTGTAGTTACGTGTTGTTACGTCTACCATATATTTTCTCGAGATGTACACCTTCATTGTTACCAAGTTGTATGTGGGAAATGTATGGGCATGATGTACACGTGGCAAAATGTACATCCTCGACTTACACACTAAAACTTACTGTGTGTACGCGCCTTTAGGCGTATCAGGTGACCGTAAAGGTGCGTACACACAGTAAGTTTTGATGTATACATCTTGACTAAGTCAAGGTGTTCTTTGCTCTTAGGTGAAGTACGCCTCTGCCGTACATTTTCTCAAGATGTACGCCTTCGTTGTTACCAAGTGGTATGAGGGAATGTATGAGCATGACGTACACGTGGCAAAGCGTACATCCTCGACTTATACTAGTACATCAAAACTTACTGTGTGTACGCACCTTAATATTGACTGTTGCAGGTATCAAGTCACTCTGACTTGATATTTCAATCAAAACTACCAATTTGTTACATAGAGCTTATGAACGAAACTTGTTGAACTAAATTCTGATGTTGATCAAAAATCAGTGTATATTTGGTAGATAGTCTGATACATTTAATTTATTCGTGCAAAATGGCGTAGGTGTAGTAATTACGGAGAAATTAAAAGAAAGGACATTTTTCTTTCGCAAAGTAACAATAGCTATATAGTATTTTTACAAAGAAACATTAACGGACCAATTCACTTTCAATTGTTTAAGTTGATTCCGTGAGTTTATGACCATTCAAACAATATGATGCCACATAGCTTTAACATTTTTCTGACCCATCTTCCAAAACCCGTCCGCTAAACGTTTTACTTTACATGCATATATATTATTTTGGCGCGAGTGTGGTTTCGCTTTCTACAAAACTATGACTTGGGAGAGGCATTTTAGAAAACAAAACATAGCATATCGCTGGCTTAGAATGAGAAGGCCGTAAGTGCCATAAGACTAATACATTATCTAAAATCTACGTCACAAGGCGCTTCTTATGAGCCTATTTGCATGGAAATCGGAAATTGTCATGTTGACCAAACTGAAGTTGAAAAGCTTAAATTACCATAAATAAAGAATGATTGTCAGACAGATTTTCTTGTAGTTGTTTTTAAAAAAATATATATATTGTAGATACGACATTCTTATTCTAAGCCAACGATATATGTATGAATATAACATAATGGGACAACTCTGCATGTTCAATTACATATAGTTGATTCAATAAGTAATACTAATGAGGGAACTGAATAGCGGTGAATACCATTAACTCATACATATAGCTTTTACTCAGTCAAATCTAGATAAACGTAGCTTACCTACCGGACGACAGAGTATTGATACCCGTTCTCGATTGACTTTGAAAGTACTACAGTAAAGTTCCGCTAATAAGACCACTTTGATTATTTTGAAACCATGCAGATTTTTGCCAGTTTAAGGTCCCAAAGTTTTAAATTTAGAACAAAAAAGATCCGCTAATAAGACCGATTCGCTATTAAGACCACCTTTTTTACTGGTCTTATTAGCTAAACTTCACTGTGTTAATTGTTAAACGTGGTATATAACAAAGACCATCACACTATGTAGCTGTGGCCAATTTTACTGTCCTACCATTCAATGTTCACTGTTTGTTAAGCGGCCTCTCTAATCTTGCCGTAGGCAGTATAACAACTGTCTAACACACAACAGATGCGGCCATCTTATCACCTCTGCTGCACAGTGGTTGGAGCTGTGATCTTGTATTGATCGCTAAATCTCCTTGTTAGCCTGTCTTCATATTGATTGTTCCACCATCATTGTACACATGGTCTGCTTGTAAGTTGTATGTTTGTCTCTTCAGCTCCCTGCTACTAGATATATCGCTGGCTTAGAATGAGAAGGTCGTAACTACTACTTACGACCTTATAAGACTCATACATATTTGAAATCTAATTCACAAGGAGCTTCTTATGAGCCTATTTATATGAAAATCGGAAGTTGTCATGTTGACCAAAATGAAGTTTTAAAAACTTGTTTTCCCACAGGTAAAGAGTAAATTACAGACAGTTTTCCGTGTTTTCTCAAAATATCAATTTGGTAGTTACGACCTTCTCATTCTAAGCCATCGATATAACTGTATAAAGTATATACTAGTAGTTACCTTACTCACAAGCTTGCTTCTTTAATTATCATCATCTGTATTATAATGTAATATTCTGTATACATACTAATGCTGAACTAAGATCCTTGCTATTGTTTTACTTACATTGTGTAAATGTTTCACACATTTATCTATGTACATTAGAAAAATCTAAATTGTTCCTGGTACATGTGTATACATTTTTGCGAGGACTATTGTAACTGTGTACTGACATAAAAGCATAAAACCGACAGTAGAGCCGGAACGAGTATAACAATAACATAACAATAAATGCAATGCACTAGTCTATTTAAACCTTACCTTCCACAACACACAGACAGTGATCTGCTGACCATGCTGTTCTGTCGTTAAGGAGATTAAGATATGTGTCGCCTCATAAATATTCGATAACTTCTCCGCTTATGAAACCCACAGGTTACAGTACCATCGAAAAAGAAACAAAAAATGAAATTGAAAAATGACAAAAAATGAAATTGAAAAAAAGAATTTTGTGAAAATTTGTTTTTCTCGAATTATTTTTTCAATTCAATTTTTTAAATGGAGGATCTTGCATGAGTGCTCATTACATACGAGTTTTATTAAACGAGTGGATGAAACTATATGACACGACGCTTTGCCGAGTGTCATATTGTTTTTGTTAACGAGTTTAATAAAACTCGTATGTAATTAGCACGAATGTAAGATTCTATCTATCACATAACCTTACAGAACGCTCGTTAACGTTCAAAACGCTGATGTTTACTACATTTTTTATTCAAAATTTAGCGGGTACAATGCGCGCGACGTCATGCCGAGGTTTGTGTTATAATGACGTCACAGGTCGATTCAAGGCACGGATGGGCTTACGTTACGTCATCCTGAAACAAACAACCAATCAACGTCAAGCTAATTTAAATGTTTTATGAATGGGCTGGGAGTGCATTACGAAATTTCCGGCACGGCTTTAATGCACTCCCAGACCGCAGGTTATGTGATAAAATTTATTTTACAATGATATTTGATTCTGTAACCGGTTCAACCACAAGAGTTCCATGTCGTGGTAGTTGATGCTGTAACCGGTTCAACCAAACGAGTTCCATGTCGTGGTATATGATGTTGTAAACGGCTGAGCCACGAGATCCATGTCGTCATTACGAACTCGAGCGTTTGTGACCTTACAAGCTAATGTCATATATTTATTTCACAATGCAATAAACTGTCAGTATGGCAATACAATACCATATGATAAATAATTCATATTTTTGCTCCGAGATCTTAAACGTATACAATATTGCTATCCACATATTGGCACGATGCTACTACCTGTGTTGCTATGGCTACCTAGTGTTGGCAGGTATAAATGCTCGTACAATTCCGGTCTCTTTTGATGCAGTGTGCGTAGACAGTTTCTTCCAATAATAAAGATATATTTTGCAAATAATATTGGGCACAAAAAGACTTTGCTCAAGTCTCCTTCAATGTTCTAGTTGAGCTCAGTAACACAGAGTCTGTACAATGTCTGTACACGCGGAATTTCTCAGTATTATTGATTGATGTGGATGGTCTAGCAAACAATGCACTTTGTAAACGGAACAGCTCTTTCGTCTCCTTGGAAACTTTCCATGCAATGAAGTTTATCAACTGGAGTGGAGAGTTATCAGTTTCTCGGTCTCTACACTATGAACTAATCAATTGTCAGTACTCGGTTGTTTCCCGTTAGCTGTCTTATTTCAAAATTTGCTCATAACGAGTTTTCATCAACGTTTTAGGCATTTAAAAAAGCTTATACAAAATATTGAGTAAAATCAGCAGTGAGAGAAGATCTTATATATCGCTGGCTTAGAATGAGAAGGTCATAAGTGCCACTTAAGATCTTATAAGACTAATGCATATTTGAAATCTGCATCACATGAGCATATTTTCATGAAAATCCGAACTTGTCATGTTGACCAAACTGAAGTTGAAAAAGCTTGTTTTACCATGACTAAAGAGTGATTGTCAGACAGTTTTTCTTGTTTTCTCAAAATATTGTTTTGTAGTTACGACCTTCTCATTCTAAGCCAGCGATATAATGACACGCTGTAAGCTGTCAGCATTTGAATTTAGACTAGTAATGCAAGTTTTGCTACGATACTTGCATTATATCAATCCACTATTTGACGGATAATGTGAGTTGATTAAAGGAGGTATTGGTGATAATGAATACAATAAGCATCCAGAGTTACGACCATGTTGGGCAACATATATGTTTAAGCGAATTCGTCTGGTTATGTCCATTTACATTACATGTTACTTGTATATGGTTTTTCAAGTATGACTTATTGTCCGAGTGATTCAATCGTTGCAAAGCAGAAAGTCGAAATTCTGAAATGAAATCCATGAACTACCACTCTGGCTTAAGTCGAACATGATGCTTTATATTTACGAAAGTGTTCTTATACTACATTTGTACGCGATACCCCGTATAACGAGGCACCGTTAATATTATGATTGACACTTTCATGACTTCTAAAAGTGCGAATCATTTATTTTGTATGACCGGATTGTACGTGTTATAGGCCGTATAAAATTGCACTCTA
Organism: Spisula subtruncata; assembly: GCA_963678985.1. Taxonomy (NCBI): domain Eukaryota; kingdom Metazoa; phylum Mollusca; class Bivalvia; order Venerida; family Mactridae; genus Spisula; species Spisula subtruncata. The sequence goes on along the minus strand of OY787672.1, from coordinate 20,374,022 downwards.
CTCACTTTAAGTTATCGCATTGTGTCTGATATGACCAATGTTCAATATTGAACCGGGATGTGTTTCATGCAACAAGTTAAGCATAGTACTTAGTGATTTCAGTATCCAGTATGCATTCGCATTATTGGTGAATGAATAAATAAAAAATATAACATTATGATGAACGTCATATTCTGTGTGGGAAGAGGTGGCCTAGAGGTAGGTCGCACGCTTCGTGATCTGGAGGTCCCGGGTTCAATCCCGTCTGGACCACTGGTTAATTGCTCTGAGCAAGAAAAACGCACAGACTCCACTCCACCAAGGTGTAATTATTGGTACCTGTGAAGGCAGTGTCTATTCCTGGGCAGCAAAGATCGATGTTGGCTGTCAGTGTGGCATACCTAGTGTATCCACACTTGGCTAGTGAACAACAAACTCAATGCTTACGGGGAACATTGAACTTATGATTGTATTTCTGTACGGCTTACCAGTGAATAGTGAATATAGACATAATAATTGTTTTTCTGTACGGCTTACCAGTGAATATAGACATTATGATTGTATTTCTGTACGGCTTACCAGTGAATATACACCTTATGACTGTATTTCTGTACGACTTACCAGTGAATATAGACATTGACTGTATTTCTGTACGGCTTACCAGTAAATATAGACATTGACTGTATTTCTGTACGGCTTACCAGTGAATATACACCTTATGACTGTATTTCTGTACGACTTACCAGTGAATATAGACCTTGTGACTGTATTTATGTACGGCCTAAAAGTGAATATACACCTTGTGACTGTATTTCTGTACGGCCTACAAGTGAATATACACCTTGTGACTGTATTTCTGTACGGCCTACCAGTGAATATAGACCTTGTGACTGTATTTCTGTACGGCCTACAAGTGAATATACACCTTGTGACTGTATTTCTGTAGTACGGCCTACAAGTGAATATACACCTTATGTATGTATTTCTGTACGGCCTACCAGTGAATATGCACCTTATGTATGTATTTCTGTACGGCCTACCAGTGAATATACACCTTGTGACTGTATTTCTGTAGTACGGCCTACCAGTGAATATACACCTTATGTATGTATTTCTGTACGGCCTACCAGTGAATATGCACCTTATGTATGTATTTCTGTACGGCCTACCAGTGAATATGCACCTTATGTATGTATTTCTGTACGGCCTACCAGTGAATATAGACCTTGTGACTGTATTTCTGTACGGCCTACAAGTGAATATACACCTTGTGACTGTATTTCTGTAGTACGGCCTACAAGTGAATATACACCTTATGTATGTATTTCTGTACGGCCTACCAGTGAATATGCACCTTATGTATGTATTTCTGTACGGCCTACCAGTGAATATACACCTTGTGACTGTATTTCTGTAGTACGGCCTACCAGTGAATATACACCTTATGTATGTATTTCTGTACGGCCTACCAGTGAATATGCACCTTATGTATGTATTTCTGTACGGCCTACCAGTGAATATGCACCTTATGTATGTATTTCTGTACGGCCTACCAGTGAATATAGACCTTGTGACTGTATTTCTGTACGGCCTACAAGTGAATATACACCTTGTGACTGTATTTCTGTAGTACGGCCTACAAGTGAATATACACCTTATGTATGTATTTCTGTACGGCCTACCAGTGAATATGCACCTTATGTATGTATTTCTGTACGGCCTACCAGTGAATATGCACCTTATGTATGTATTTCTGTACGGCCTACAAGTGAATATACACCTTGTGACTGTATTTCTGTAGTACGGCCTACAAGTGAATATACACCTTATGTATGTATTTCTGTACGGCCTACCAGTGAATATGCACCTTATGTATGTATTTCTGTACGGCCTACCAGTGAATATACACCTTATGTATGTATTTCTGAACGGCCTACCAGTGAATATAGACCTTGTGACTGTATTTCTGTACGGCCTACCAGTGAATATACACCTTATGTATGTATTTCTGTACGGCCTACCAGTGAATATACACCTTATGTATGTATTTCTGAACGGCCTACCAGTGAATATAGACATTGGCCATATTTCTTTACGGTCTACCCGTGAATTTAGACACTGACTGTATTTCTGTACGGCCTTCCAGTGAATATAGACTCTATGCTTGTATTTCTGTTGTACGGCCTACCAGGGAATATAGACATTGACTGTATTTCTGTAGTACGGCCTACCATTGAATATAGACCTTGAGTGCTGTATTTCTGTACGGCCTACCAGGGAAAATAGATATTGACTGTATTTCTGTACGGCTTACCAGTGAATCGACTGTATTTCTGTAGTACGGCCTACCAGTGAATATAGACGATGGTTATAGAAGACCATCTAGCCATGTAGTATTATTGACGTATATACAGATCTTCCTGTAGCCTCAAATAGAATTGTTCATTCCATGTGCCAGATATCAATATCCACTCTACGGCTAACACGCGTGTGAGAGTATTATGCCAAAGACATCAAAAAGAAGTATTCCGTTTCCATGGAAACCGATTGTGAGAAGAATCGAGGATTCGCAGCGGTCTGGGAATGATCTGTATCATATTAACATTTTCAGCAGTAACTTTCTAGGTCTGGTAACGCTGTGAGAAACTTCAGCGATTCTTTCTTTGGTTTGGAAATATTGAGCGATGTTGGCATGCAGGAATAGATTTTTGGATGGTGAAATGTCAATGGATGTATTACAACTTGAAAGTGAGTTATCCCGTGTGTATATGTCTTATTGTCAGTAACTGGTCGTCTACGCTTCTTCTTGTTTATTCAACTATTGTATGTCGACTTTTGTTCGATTTTAGCTTAACATACTGTTTGGACGTTGTCATGCATTGCTGGATTCATGTGATTGCAAACATCGAACGGACAGAACACGTAGGGACAACTAAACAAATAAAGCTAACCATAGCTTATACGTAACGTACATATAACTAACACAGCATTGTGGCGACATGTTCGCTCTGTTTTGCTCCTGCGTATGTACAATGTGCGGCGCCCAGGAATAGATACTGCCCTACAGGTACCAATTTACACCTTGGGGGTTATTCTTGCTAAGAGAAATTAACCAGTGGTCCAGACGGGGGTTGAACCCTGGACCTCTCGATCGTCCTGTGATGTGTGTCTACACACACAGGGGTAGTCATGTCTTTGTGAGATTAGTTACACATTATCTGCATCGGTTGCCTAGAAATATTGTTCAAGTCACTGGCGTACATGAATAATACTTTGCTTCAGCGTCGAACATCTCTTGTTAAAATCTGTCTAAGAATAACATATTTACGGTTGTATCTAACTTTTTGTTGAAATGTTTTTACTCGTGTTCATAGCCGAAACTTGCTTCATTTACCACATTGCATGTCCAACTGATTCAACGTAAATACATTTGTAATTATGTCTATCTTTTGTCAACAATTTGCGTAATGCACCAGTCAGTTGCATCCACGGCCCACCCCGGGGATGGGCGGGGCTTATTAATTTTTGGTTGTCAAACCTCCGCCATTCCCTCGCCCTAAGAGAGCAATTCCAATGGTTTTATCACTGGTGTATACCCACGCCGCCATGCAGGGGCGTTATCATGAAAAACCCTAGGTATACAATTATCTAGTGTTAACAAATAACAGGATATGGGAATATTGTTTCTGAATACTACTTACTACAGTGTTAAATTGCTAGAAAACACCGAATAAAGTGTCATTTGGGGATTGTTGTTGTTGTTCCCGTCTCTCGTGAAATTCCGTATTGAACGTTTTTTTGTACTTTCCATGGCTATACATCCGTGCTGTTTTTTGGCGGGAATAAAACAACACAGTCGCCCAGCAGTGCGGGGGTGCTGGAAGGTAAAACATGGCTCTTTTTCCTTCTCTCCACCGCCAATCCCTGTTGTGTTAGTATAGTCGTGAATGCAACTTCCTGGTGCATAACTAACGTTGTCACTGAATAGCCGGGTTGGCGCAAACTCTACGCAATGATCTCCCTTTCCATTGCGCGGTTGAAGCTAACACAATGCGCATTGAGAGTATCTATATAGTTATACTTATTATGCTGAACATTACCTGGTATAAAGACGTTTTAGAAACTTTGTATATTGAAATATGTCTGAGGCGATGGGGTTATAGACGAAAAATGTGAAATTGGTGTTTGAACACAAATGCATCATTCAATCACCGTAATTATAGATACTGGCATACTTTTATTTTGAAGGGTTGTAACGGTATACCGCGGTATTCGAAAGACCGCGGACTTCAGTCCCACACGGTTCACGGTACAAGAGTTGCAAATTTCGGTACGGTTCGGTATAAGCTTTTTTATGAGCAAAATAATATTCAGACTGAGAGAACGAAAATGTCTGAAAGCCCTCTGATTATGTATAATTACCACACATCATGCGTTCTCATTGTATTTAGATATGCCTCATATTGTCGAAAATCATTTAGAATAGTTGATAGCCACATAAAAAATGCTGAATCAACAAATTCATTGTCACTTAAAAATTGTATTATTTAAGCTGCTGTTAGAGAATATTGTATCATACCGAACCGTTAGAAAAATTGACGGTACGTATCATATCGTGAGATGGGTGTACCGTTACAGTCCTAATATTTTGTGACATTTGTTTCCACTTGAGTCGTGAAGTGAGAAAAGGAAAGGCTTTATAACGTAGCTTGACGTAATTGTCATAAACTTGACCTGTTGAATGAATAATTAACATTAAATCCAGTCCAAATTCCGAGTATTTTTAGTTTGGGATAAGATATCAAGTCAGTATATTTAAGAAAAAATAACGTAGTTAATCGGTTGATCAGTTTGGGGTTATTACGTGTATGCAATATAGATGTATAGTTCAGAATGAGCTCTAAATATGAAATAATTCTATCTAATTTGCAAAACAAAAACGAAAATTAAGCGGTGGATGTTAATACTTGAAACAGTGGAAGTTGTCCATAGCAATACGACAATTAACTTATCACTCCGCAACAAAATAGTCCGTATGAAATGTCGGATATTATTACATGGCTTTGACAATATACTTTATTATGGTCAACATATATGCCAAGTGTGAAAGCTGTTCCTTGACGGACTTCAAATTTATATGAGTTTCACTTGAACGTTTTACTTCTCAGTTTCGAACGGACGGGTAGAAGGACGAACGAACATACGACCGAACGGACAGACAGACGTTTCGAAGCGTCGGACGAATGACTGTATGCCTGGATCCGCATCAGTAGATGTCCGTCATAAACACCGTAAGCAAACGGAACGATAGACGCACGCTGATGAATGTTGAACAAGGACAACTGATGAATCTAAGCTGCTAACATAATAGCAGATCTCACAATATAAACCAAACATACAGGCCTTGCCAAAACACCTAGAATGTTGCCAACTAGTGGTGTATATAAACTATGTACACTAGTAGGTTCATTGAGCATTGATCTGAGGGACAATAATACAAGTGTTTAACTAGGGTAGTGTGCAACAAGTAGACGTACAGCTTGTATTGTGCAGGCACAGAAAACCAGTGTAGGATAGAAGCTAACTGATTGTAGATAATGACCTAGTCTGTATAATCAGCGTACACTTCCAACACGAAGGCACTCAACTTCTCTCTCGCTCTCTCTGTGTTTAGCTGCGTGATGTCGGTATCTGCAGAAACACATTATCTTGACCTGAATGTTAGAGGAGTACGTGTTTGTGTGTGTGTGTGTGTGTGTGTGTGTGTGTGAGTGTTGAATACATTTACCACCAGCTTGTTCTGTAACTAACGGCAACACGGTGCACTGTACTGGATGTGTATGGAGTATGGTAGATACTGATGTATGTTTGTATAAATTGAGGCTGGTCTATCTGTTGCCTACATACATAACCGTACACGCAGTACAATACGATTTTTCCCATATTTCACCTTCAATGGTGTTTAATGCGGACACATTTAGTGCTACTTGTGATGGGTTTGTAGATTTCAAATTCAAGTATCAATGTTTCATAAATGATTCATAAAAGCAGTTTCCAGTGTTCGAGATCTGAAAGATATACAGAGATTACGTACCAGGTTACTAGTACTGTATAATGCTGGACTGTGTATAGAGGCGGGAACTCGTATTATGTTGTGCATTTTTCTCTAAACTGGGTTTTCATGATCGAAATGGTTCTATTGTTTTCATGGTGCGGGTAACATATAGGTTGCTAGGTTATGGATACATGATCGAAATGGTTCTATTGTTGAGACGGTTCGGGTAACCGACATTTTATACAGTTGTCGTAGTCTACAGTACTTTGATTTAAATCACATGCAGGTGTTTGATGTTCTCCACATTACGTCAGTATAGCAGAGAACATGAAAAATGTGTGAGGAAATCGGACATGAAAGGCAGCACTCAACTTTACCAGATTTAATTCGTAACATAACGATGCACAAAAACATTGGACCGTTTTGTGCATGGGATTTTTCACATGTATGCAGAATAAGTTTTGGCGAAAACTCAGCTCTACTAAAATATGCTATTCAAATAAGGATTTATAGAATGCCTGTACGTGAAACATAGAAATGTTTCTGAACTAGTTCCTTAGTTGCAGTATTCGGAGGAATGATATGGAAGGTGAAGCTCGGACCATCGTCCGTAACTGTTAAATGTTTCCTCCACAAGTTTTTTTTGTATGTCAAACATTTCATAATTATGATGAATATAACTGTGGTATGATGCATCGTTTATAAAACATACATGCTGTATGCACTCATATCGCTGGTTAAAAATGAGAAGCTCGTATCTACAAAATCAATATTTTGAGAAAACAAGAAAAGCTGTCTAACAATTACTCTTTACTTATGGTAAACAAGCCTTTTTAACTTCAGTTTGGTCAACATGACAAATTCTGATTTTCATGAAAATAGGCTCATAAGAAGCGCCTTTTGATGTAGATTTCAAATATGCACAAGTTAAATAGTTCCCGCGGCCAATTGTTTTACAGACCAGTATTGTGAGAGACATTTTTTTATAATTTTAAAAACTAGAACTTTTTAAGGTGTTAATAAGGCTTGATATAAAGGCATGAGGAAATCGGACAGGGGAGGCAGCACACTTTACCAGCTGAGCAAAGACTCGCATCAGTAACAACACGACACGTGTACAATGAGCAAAACACGTGAGCCAAAGAAACAATTAAAAGTCCGAGTCCCCGCCGAAAAATGCGGAATTTTACAAACCTCTCTGATTGAGTAGGCTTATGTGTGTTTGGGTATATTTACCTAGTATAATTTACCGAAAAATGGTGCTATTTTCATTATTATTTATTCAAATGCGTAATATAGTTTATTTACGACAAATAGTTTATTAAATACAAGTATTTGGGTAAAAAAAAAACGTTCATACTTTTGTATATTTGATATCGGCGCCCGTAGAGTCAGAAAGTAAAATAAAGCGTCTCTCACGACGTGCAAATATTATGGACAAACGCCGGTTTCGAAATGATTCTGGCCGAGTCTTGCCGAAAAACTTGCTAGTTTACGTTTATTTAGTCATCACTGGTCATTAAAATGCGTAATATAGTTAATCAACCCCGTTTTGTTAGTTAAATACAAGTTTTTGGGTAAAAAAGTTACTATTTAGGTAAGATTTGGGTGTTTAGGCTAATGCCGACGCGTCCTGACCTAGTTAACGTAGATCTAGGAGAGGTAATACAGACTGCAGGTGCACGCCAAAACACATTGTTTTCTTATTTTTAATTACTTAAAGGGGTAAAAGAAATAATAATAGTTATTAACTTACATTACTTTATTTTAAATAAAAAATAAAATAATAGTGATCTAGTCTGGTTTACGACATTCGCACAAAGTGCTTCAGTTTTTGGGGTTTAGTTTTGAACGCGTGAACCAGACTAACGAAAGGTCACGTGCGCGTTAAAAGACATTTCGAAACACATTTTTTTCTTATTAATTATTACTTAAAGGGGTAAATTATGGTTAATACTTTATTTTAAAATAAAATAGATCTATACGAATCTAAAAAAAAAATGGTATTAGTCTGGTTCACGACATTCTTAAAAAATGCTGATTTTTTTTGGATTTTTTTCTGAAATGGTAAACCATCCAGAACAGGTCACGTGCCCCTACATGGAAATTTTTCTTGTTGCAAACAAATATAACCTTAATAAGGTCCTATGTTGCACTTACGACCTTCTCATTCTAAGCCAGCGAAATATATTAAGTTCTTCTTAAATTGCAAGTAAAGAACTTGTCACGAATGAATTGTTTTATTTTTCAGGTTCGATCGTTCATTGAGAGGAAGCCAGGGTGTCTTATCTTAAAGTACTGAACATTGATTAAAGATGTCAAAGAAGGAGCATAAGCATTATGCGTGTATTCACGACCAATGTCCCTTTAGGACGGATAAACGTAAAGCGATATATACTCACTTGGTGCGTACACATAGTGAAAGAAAGGAAGATTATGAATGCGAGTATTGCTCCAGTATGTTTGAAATGGACACGGATATTGAGCACCACTTGCACATACAGCACCCAGAACAAGCATTCACTTACACGTGTGTCTCACGTATTGAAAAAGTTATCAACAACTGTGCAAAACTTGGAGAGGAGAGCCGTAAGTCTAAGACGCCTGTCAAATCACCACCAGGATTAGATAACAAGGCCGCCAACTCGCCAAACACTAAGCCATCAACTAAACCATCAATAAAGACTGAAAGTACGTCAACCTCCCCTATATCTAAACCTCCATACTCTAAACCCAACATCAGCATGCGTACTAGAGCATCAGTGAATGCATCGTTGAATAGTATCGCTAAGCATCCTAAACATGAAAACACTGATGCGGATGGTATTGCTGACCCTGATCAATCTTTGATCATGAATATTAAATCAGAGCCTAACACTGGCGACGAGGACCTCCCACGTGACGAGGACAATTTTGACGCTGATACGGATGAGGAATCACCGACGTATATTTCAAAACCATCTGGACTGAAAATTAAACTAAGTTTAAAAAGAAGTCATAGTGATGATTCGAGGGATATTTCAAGCGAACGTTCATCTTCACCACCCATCCTTGAACCTAATTATACATACCAGATGGATACTGTTGACCGTGTGGAACTTACAGATGACACACCACCGGATATAATGAAAACATCGACAGTAGCAGGACAAGCTGGTATGGCTCAAGTACGAATGAAGGATTCAAAATATTATGATAAATTAGAAGTTTATCATCGCACGGACGAATTTGGTCGTCGTTGTTGTCCATTCTGCGATTATAAAACTTCAAAAAACACAATACGGGTACATTTGTCGGGAATTCACAAAATCCATTTTGTGAAATGTTCATTGTGTGACTACAAAGCTGCATTTCCTCACCAAATCACACAGCATGGACTAAAATTTCACAAGACAACCAACATGAACGTCATCCAGTTATCTAAGGAATCCCGAGACAAGACTATCGCAAAACTTAAAACCAGTGGTAGCGCTGTGACGACAATCAATACTATATCCAACAACAGTAGTCTCACTGTGAACAATGACTCGGTCAGTGGTATGAGAGGTAGAGAAATAATCGATGACGAGGATTTTAATTCAGAGGAAAGTATTTCATCCGCCGACGAGATTGAGCCGTCGGGAGTTACCACCGAGGAGAGGCAATTCAAACCGCCTAAATGTCAGACATCTAAGACGGATTATTACAGTATACGTGTAGAGAATGGTGTATATATGTATACATGTAATCTATGTACCTTCCAGACACCAGTACGAGCCACCATCTATACTCACAAATATCGGCACGAGGAGAAATCCTACAGATGTGGATATTGTGATTTTACCTCGGCTCCCAGGTAAACACCCTGCTTTTTTATAAACCAAACATAGTCTGGTCGAAAATATCGACTGAAATTAATCAAGCAAATAGAATCAAATGAAGATTTCTACAGCATATACTTAGATCGAAAGCGGGTATCGAGGAGTAATTTGAAATAATTTGTAAAATTGTTAATTTCATATGGATGAGAGAAAATCAAATGGTAGTATCAGACGTTCAGATCAAAATATAAATTTAGATGACACCTCCTCTAAACCCGCGTTTGATCCTGTCTTGTATGAATAGGTCAGTTCTTGTACATATGCAGATTATAAAAACATAACAAGTACTAGTATGATAATCCATTCAAGCTATGCTCTCAGATGAGTGATATAGGATAATAATAGTGACCTTGTTTCTAAATGAACGCCATCCATTCTTTCTGTAGATATATACATGTACGTGATAATGTTTATAATTCCATTCTACTTACGCACAGGTAACAGAATCATTGAAAAAGAAATTGAAAAACAAAAATTGAAAAAAAGGGTTTTAAATTTCTTTTTCAATGATACTGTTACCTGTGTACTTAAGTACTATTGTATTTACTGTGTTTTAGATCTAATGTTGTACACCACTGCCGAGTTAAGCATAAGATGTCACCTGTGAATGTTGTAGAAAATGACACCCTAGATGAAGATGAAGGACAAGACGAATCATTAGGTATAATAATAATAATAATAATAATAATAATAATATAATAATAGATGAACAATACATGTCTTATTTACAAGGCCTTCTATGCGCAAAATTTAAAAGAATGTATAGAAAATAAAATACAACATAGTAAATAATGATTAACAATTAAGGTATTGAGGTAATAGCTTCGGCTGAAAGTGTATCAAGCTTGAACCATTTACTTGCCGTTGATTTTAAACAGTTGAACCAAATTTGTATCAGTTACTTGCCGACGATGTTAATCAGTTAGGTAATGAAGATGTACCAAATTTGTACCAGTTACTTGAAGACGATTTTAATCAGTTACTTACCTTTGATGTTAATCAGTTGGGTTATGAACGTGTACCAAACTTATACCAGTAACTAACTTGCCGATGATGTTAATCAGTTAGGTCATGAACGTGTACCAAGTTTGTACCAGTTACTTGACGACGATATTAATCAGTTAGGTTATGAACTTGTACCAAGTTTGTACCAGTTACTTGACGACGATGTTAATCAGTTAGGTTATGAACTTGTACCAAGTTCGTACCAGTTACTTGACGACGATGTTAATCAGTTAGGTTATGAACTTGTACCAAGTTTGTACCAGTTACTTGACGACGATGTTAATCAGTTAGGTTATGGATGTGTACCAAGTGTGCACCAGTTACTTATTCTATAGTGTGATGTGAAATGTATTCTATTGAACGTCGAGTAAATGTACCATCTACCAATTTGATATGTATGTCTTTTACAGGGGTTGGCAACAGTGCTCTAAATCGAGACATTAAAGTTGAACCACTCGACATCAACAACACATCTAATGGTGAAATGGGATCTACCTACGAGACTCGCACTGCAACCAATCAGCTTCAAGAAAAAGCCCATCAGACGATTATAAAAGTTCCTCAGTTCAAGAGATCATTTGCTGCTTCCGAGTCGATCAATGAAAAACTTCACTCCGCAGACGGCACAATACCATCTGGCAACGCGGCCACTGGAATTGAGTATAAATTGTCTCTGAATAAATTATATAGAATCAATCCAATGGGTTCACCAAAGTTTATGTGTGCTCTATGTCCGTATGCTTGCGATACCCATCCGAAAATGAAACATCACCTGTATCGACACAGACCACAGAAGTATAAGTGTCCGTATTGTGACCATCGTAAATATCCAAGGTTAGTGTGAATTACTCACTACATGTTTAATCTATCTACCTCAATAATACGATAATAGCATCCTCCGGAATCCACACATTAAACCCTTTAAACAATTGTCGTGAGAATTTCTTCATTGTACGATGCATGCGCGCCTACGTCGAAATATTATTCTCTGGAACGTCTGAATTTGGTGCTGTGTGGTCACAATTGTTGTGAGTGCGTCTAGTGATGATGCCTCGGGTGTATTCATTGTCAATTGTGAACTATTAGTTCAACGGACAGTCGGTGCTCACACAACAATAGAGTCATCGCACGGCAATCTTACGATGGCCAGTTCATTCGTTGTGCGTACGTCTGTTCGGTGTACGTCCGTCGTGCGATAAGTGTTGGACAGGGCAAGATGTATTGTTTCCAAGACGGTCACACTGTCGTCTATATTGTGATATAATGTTGAGTGTCATAAATGCATGGTTGTGTTAGAACTGTAAATCTTAGTTGTAACATTTATTTACGTAATCACTATGAATAACCATTATTTAGTTATATAGAATGAAAGTATTTATATCCTCTTGGTACTGAACCATGCTAGAAAAAGTGTAAGCAAATATGTATGTAACTCTGCCACCTCAGACTACAATAGCACGGTATGAATCGTTCTGATTTCATATAGCTCTGACGGAACTCGGAACTGCTGTAACTCTCCAACGGAACTTAAAAAGCATGTATCCTGAGTTCCGTCAGAGCGTTACTTCGGTTTTCAGTTCCGTCAGAGCCATATGAAAACAGAGCAATTCTCTGACGGAACTGATGTCGTGTAACACGATTCATACCGTGAATAATGTCTGGAAAGTGCGCTGTATGATATCGAGGTTGAGAGACAGAACACGACGGACGCACGATGTGTACGATGGACTTGGACGGACGCACGATTCGTACGATGGACTTGGACGGACGTACGACAATAGCCGAATTTGCATCGTATATTCGCCGCACGTCCGTCGTGCGACAGTTGTGGAAGTACACTGTAATTATAATGTTGTTTATGAAACAGTTGGACGGCGAATTTGTAATAGTGTACTATGAGATGTGATTGCATGGTGGTGTTGAAACAAATACTCAATATTTCTCTTCAGATCTTACGTTGTACGCCATGTACGGGATACACACAGAAACAAGCCAGTCAGAGTTATCGATCTTTCTAAGGGTAACGAAGCAGAAGATATTGCGGAGTATGCGAACGATTCGTTAGTTGATGACGTTGATGAATCTCCGGAGCATGTAGATGATGAAGGTATTAAACTACTGCAGCATATGTCACCTTGTTGTGACAATTTATTTATATATAAACACACTCTAGCATAGCAAAGCATATACTTTCTAAAGATTTCTTTTATTTCAAGTTGTTGGTGTAAAATCGTGTACATGCACAATAGAGGCTGCACTGTCTTAATACTTGGAAGTTTTTAATGATTTCTTGGGTCACCTTTTGTGCCTCCTACGACAGGTGATCGATCTAGGGTCCATGTATTTGAAATTGTTATAGTGTTACAATCATTTTAGGCGGCGAGCAATATCTGAATTTTGCGGGGTTATGTAATGTGAAGCTAAAAGCGTAGTTATAAGTTATGTCATATATACTTGGTTTACCTTCTGTATAATTATGCTTACAGCCGATGTTGATAGAAATGCTGACTTAGATACAACACTAACTGGTAAAGGAAAGAAACCAAACAATGACGTCATAGAAAACGGTGCAGAAGAACAGCACGAAGAAGTTAACGCTCTGAAACAATTCGCGCAGAAGTTGAATCTCCGTTCAGTTTTATCCAAAGATCTAAATGACGATATGTTCATACAGTCAGCAGATGTCAGCCCAAACTTCAGCGATTCAGTGTACACATCGACTCCTTTGATTGAATCATTCATATCGGGAAAATACCCCAATCAAAGTTTACCTAAACCACAAAGCAAGAACTTCGAAAAGAAGAAAAGCTTGAAAGATTATCGAGTGAATTACGGACACGGTCCTCGCTACATCTGTAACAAATGTGGATATGGTACAGAGAATTATAAAACCATCCACAATCATATGTACAGACATGAATCACAAAGATACCAGTGTCCTTATTGTGGATACAGACGCTCACCAAAGTAAGTATGATACATTTGGTCTCCTTGGGGTCGTGACTAGGTAACTAGGTCAAATAAGACATAGTCCATGGGTGAAAGTTTACGGGCATATGCCTGAAATTCAGGTTTTTGAGTGAATCAGGATGTGTGTTTTTTCTTTATTTTCCCTATATAAATTGTCAATTTTTGAGAATTTCAGATTTTTCAAAATGTCTTACCTTCACCCATGATAACCTATATCACAGGGTAAGCCAAGTCTTATCGTTACGAATATCATCTCTACTCAATCTAGATCAGATTTAATATTGCGTTAAATAATTCTGCTATATGCCTAACTGGTTACAGATAACAAATTACCTGTGTAGTCATTTTGGGGTCACAATATTAGCTGAATCTTGATTAAACTTGGTCACAATAATAATCTGAACACAAAATGTTAATATCGATATTAGTGGGTTATTTTGGGTCAAAAACTAGGTGTGTAGTCACTAAGGTCACACTATTGGCCTGAAACTTGGCCACAATGGTCATTGTTTCAAAATTTAGGTCAAGTTCAATATTGGTTCATTAAGGGAAAAGTATTCAAGGTCAACTCTTTGAACAACCTTATTTAGTCACTAGACGTCATAACTTTTGTAAATCCTTACGGAGGTTGGTCAAAAGACGATCATCTAAAATATAGGCCACGTTTGATATCGGGTCTTCTCTGTGATAGAAAAACTCGGACACGGAGTCAAATCTTAGGAAAACCTGGTTTATGCAGAAAGGGTAAAATGTTTTTTTGTAAAATCTATGTTTGGGTTATATATGTAATATTGATTGTTTCAGGTCGTTTGTTGAGAATCACATACGTGAGGTACATAAGGGGCATCCAGTTATTGTTACTGAACTCAACATTGACCAAGAAATGGCAGACGCCCCAACTGGTAAGTATTGTATAATAACTTCACTGGAATATCAAGCTAATAATTCAAATTAGGAATGTTTTCGTTTTAACTGAGCTCTCTAGTGTGTATAAGTTACTATATACCGGATAGTTAAGGCTAAACACCTTTGCATTCACAATTTTGTCCAAACAGCTGATTTATCCCAAAAGACTACATGCTAAAAGCACACACGCTGGCTTGTGATTGGGCCTTAACATATCCCCACTTTCTAATATATCACCCAAGGCTAAGGTAACATATTCTCACTTCACAATAACAAGGCTTAAATTTTTATTAGAAATAATCATTGTGCTGTAGTTTCTAAACTTTCATTTTTATTTCATATAATCAACATAAAATACAGATGATAAATATAATTATTGTATTCCCAGGTTCGCCTCGTCAGTGTGTTGGTTTGAAACGAAAGGATGCCGACCAGGACTCCATGGATGTAATTCAACCACCAGCCACCACTAACAAAACACAGTCTGTGGATAATAACCCTGTCAGTAAACTACCCGGAAAGTGGCCTGCGCCAAAACCAGCATCCGAGGTGAACATTAACCAACACCCAACTCTCAAACCACAGGAAGATATATCATCTCAAACAGAACAAATCGCTGAATGGTCAACAGACATACCACTTCAAAACTCGCCGACGGCGCTATCTCCGATTAACGGACCAGTCAAGGTCAAACAGTTCCAAGAAAGAAATCGAACAACTTTTAAGTCAATATACAAATGTGTATTCGATCCTGAGACGTGCAACCATATATCTAAAGATAAGTCCAAGATGAAACAGCATTTATTTATGCATGTAGAATACAAGCCTTGGTCGTGTGACATTTGCGATATGGTGGCAAGCCAATCATCGCACATTAAAAATCATGTGAGAACGGAGCACAAGTACGCACCAGACACGTCTTTTAAATACAAACGGCATAATTATCTGGAGAAACATATTGAGGGATTTCTGTCTAAAGGGTTATTTACAGTTCCAGTGAATGAGTACCGTGCGATAATGGATATGAAAGGTAATACTAAGTGTACAAGACAAACGATATTTGGCCGGGATATTGAAGGTAACATCATGTGTCCGTACTGTCCATATAGAACTAAAACTGGCGGAATGATGGACCATGTAAAGATGAAACACATGCAGCCTCGTTTCAAATGTCACTGGTGCGAATTTACAGCATTTTACAAGTCCGAGGTGAGAAAACACCATCGCAAAGAGAAAGGTCATGGTGGATTGGAATTTAAAACTCAGGAACTTGATCTTATTCAGGTTGTTGAAAACAGCAGAAACAAACAAGGTACGTATTGATGTAATTGGTACAGTAAAACTTCGATAAGACGAGAATCGATAAGACGAGCACATGGCTCAAGTCGAGGCAATTTAAAAGTCCCGGCGAATTTGCTCTATATTGTACGGTATATGAATTTATTGCAATATCTCGTGCATCAATGTTACGAGTACCTGGCTTTATATTGTAGACTGATTACATGAACTTACACAAGGTTTGGTATAGTGTTTGCTTTACACGTGTGTGCCGCATTGTTACCTCGGACAGTCCTTTGTTCTGGTTACTGGTCTCGTATATTGTACAATTTAGAAAACACTCTCCCTGGTTTGACTTATACCGATCAAGTTTGGTCATTGATGTTTTCTTGTGTTACTTCATAGATTGTAGCATATTGTCGGTGCCAAACCAAAACCCAGTAACTGCAAAAAGACAACATTTTAGGAGACGAAAAAACGTATTTACTCCGTTGAAATAATACCGCCGTCTTGTAACGAAATGATCCTATTCGGAACCAAATTCAACTCCGACATGTACAAGAATATGTTGACTAATTCGGAGTTTGTACTGTCATATACGGAATTTTCGACTAATCTTTTGAATCCAATAAAATACGGAATTTTGTCACCTGACTGTATTGAAGTAACGCGATTGGCTATTTTGATGGCGACTACATAGAAATGCGCGGGAAATCTAGCAGATGCGGATGCTGCAAAAAGTTACGGGGTTTTGGTTTGGCACCGTCGATATTATATTTTCACTGATACACACCATACTTATACATGTATGGAATTAATCCTCTGTAATTGACTCTAGTTTCCTTTTATTGTAAGTAATTAAGACTGACTATGTCAAACACGTACAGTTAAAACATAAACTGTCCAATTTGTGACTTGACTCTAGTTTCCTTTTATTGTAAGTAATTAAGACTGACTATGTCAAACACGTACAGTTAAAACATAAACTGTCCAATTTGTGACTTGAAACAAGTATTATGTCTCTACAACATGTAAACACTATTACATGATAAAGGTAATGTACTTAATGTACATCAATCGAGAACCCTTATTTATAATCTACATTTTTGTATATATGTAATAAATCCTTAAATACACTTTAACCTGTGCATCAGTGATTCCATCTGATCAAGTATCGCTATTTGTTATAAAACTTTCCAATTATTTTGTTTTATAGGAATACAATCCATTGCTGCATTGAACACGTCGAACGCGAATACCAACATAGCTTTAGACCCTTCACTTTATCTCGACGAAGATGGTGATGACGTTGAAGATGACAATAGCGAATATTCTTATAGTGGCGATTCATCAGGGTCAGATTTTCAGGGATATACAGAATTTGCTACTGAACAAGATATGTGTTCTAGTAGGTCTAATGATATTGATAATGA
Source organism: Spisula subtruncata (assembly GCA_963678985.1). Classification (NCBI taxonomy): domain Eukaryota; kingdom Metazoa; phylum Mollusca; class Bivalvia; order Venerida; family Mactridae; genus Spisula; species Spisula subtruncata. Next base: position 20,356,536 of record OY787672.1, on the reverse strand, counting down.
GGAGTTGACAGATATTCCTCTTACTGATAAACAAGTACTAGCTGGCACCATCAATACAGAAATAGGGCCAGATGGATGTATGAAAATAGTGCAGACGCCGAAAATAAGTCAAACAAGTGACAGTGAAACAGTGTTTAAAGAGTCTAAGTTCAAATGTGGTCATTGCTCGTTTTCTGCTGCACTAAGGGTAAAAGTGAAAATGCATAGCTCAAAAAGGCATCCAAGTAAAGCCCCAAATATTATTGAACCAGCTACTAAACGCGAACAGGGAAATGAAAATCTTGATTTACATGCTGACGATTGGAAAGGTACCAAATTTGAGCAAGATCTTCGTCGTGCTGGTGTTTCTAAACTAAATCTTGCATCGTTGTTTCCAAACAGTAAGAGGTTTGTAGCAGACAGCAGTGAACTATCCGGATCAGCTGATGAGACAAGTACACAAGTCGATGACGCTGTTCAAGAGGTCAGTAATGCTAATGTTGAATTTAAGAAACCGTTGGACCCTATCATGAAAAAGTCTGATAGAAAATTAGAGTTAAATGAAGGTAAACATGGTATTTCTATGGAAGGCACAGCTCATATCGATGAAGGTAGCATAGAGATGGCCGATCCAACCAAAAGTCATGACAAAGACAGCAACGCAGACAGCCAAGATTTAGTAATATGTAACGTAAGATCGCTTAATGATAGTAACAATAAACCAGATCCTATTGCATCATCTCCTACCGATAAATCATCTGAAGACAAGGTAGTAGAGTCTAGTGATGATAACAAGGGTATTGAGAAGGTTGAACAAATGCCATCGCATAACATGGAGTCAACACAAACAAACGAACAGGATGACCAACCAAATGATTCCACTTTTGAAATCGATGGTGCGGAGAAAAGCGAAATATTAGATAATTCCGTTGAACACAATGGAGATCTTGTTCCGGAAAATAACAATGAAGATCTTGGTCCGGAAAATAACAAGGAGGACACAAAGACTGGTGACATTGCGCTTGGAGTTAAAGATGACGTTATTGATGAGCTTTCGTCATCGGAAGACAAAACTGATAGCATGTTAGGTAACACTAAGTTAACAAGTTTTGTTGAAAATGGTATTCTCGAGCAAGACGACTCTTCTTTACCTGATGAAAATGGTGTTATCGAGCAAGACGACCCTTCTTTACCTGATGAGAATGGATGTATATATGCCCTCGATGGAACGTTGAAAGAGGAAACATGTTTAAGTGTTGTTAAAGAATCTATGGATATTAGCGAAGATAAAACACATGAACAATTATTATCGAATAAGCGAAAATTACCAATGGATACACAACACAACGGTTTTGAAGATTTTTCAACGACGGTAGAGAATAACTCAGATGATAGTTCAGGACCGCCTCTTAAAATTTTTAAAAATGATTGATTTGTTTCAATATGTAGGATCCATAGACTATTTAAGCCAACTTGATCAAAATCTAGTATCTTATATGAGTGTTTATTTTATGTTTGTATGTTGGCATTGTGAAAATTGATCAGAATTGTTCTATCCTCTAAATGTATGAGTCAGTTTAGTATAAATGTAATTAGTATTTATGATTTACGCGTGTTTCTCTCTTTATAAATACATTATTATAAATATATAGTTGTATTATGAACGCAACTGATGACACTGGTTTCATATTTAATTGATGAAATTTACAATATTTAGTATACTTATTTATGAATGTATGGAGCATGTTTTTTCACTTGCTTGTTTTGTGGCGGTGATATTTGTTTTGTACCAGTCGTAGGTGGTTATACATTGGATTTTTGATGGACGGTTCGACGAAAAAAACACGTAGATGTCATAGTCATTAAAAACTGTAAAATATGTACAAATCGTGATTAGAACCAGTTTGATCGCTAAAACGATATTTATTCATAAAAGAAAATAAACTTTACTAACAGTAAATAACCTGCGACCGGTTAGAAAAATCTGACTCAATACATGCAACGTTAAATATGATATTTGGTTAAAAGCGTATATACATTGTACATGCATGTCGATGATTCAATGCAAAATATAAGTCTAGTCAACAAAATTGTTATTCACAATTGATTTGAATTGAATGGTATTAAACTCTTGTATAACTGTATAGTATAGTTGGTGTTATTAATCCCCTACCGGTTACTATAGCAAGGTCCGTTCCTCCGGCAGTCCGCCCGCAAGACCACCCGCCCGTCAGTCAATAAAGGTGGATCCTGCCATATCTCAAACAGTTTTCAAGTTGGTGTTTGGATAAGGACCAATAAGGAGATTATACACGCGTACTTATTTTTTATTCGGACAACAATTGTGTTTGCCATGGCAAGAGCAACATTGAAATTAAGACAGGGGACTGCATTGCTTGTAATTCCTAATTACTGGTTTATTTTACGAAAGCACGATATAACATACATGTAGGTATTTAACACACAACACACATTGACTATACATGGATAAACATATCTACACATGTTAACTTGCACAGCAAATCAGCATATTCTCCTTCGATAACGTACGTTGCATATCGACGGTGACAAACCAAATCCCCGTAACTCAATTTTGGCGCGAAAACCTTTTTTGCAGCATCCGCATCTGCTAGACGTCCCGCGCATTTCTGTCTTGTCGCCATCTAAGTTACGCAATTGGCTATTTAAATGACGACGAGAAAGAAACGCGCGGGACGACTAGCAGATGCAGATACTGCAAAAAAAGTTTTTGCGCCGAAATTGAGTTACGGGGTTTTGGTTTTGCACCGTCGATATGTTGAATTGTCAGTTGATCAGACTTCAGTAGGGCATCCAAATCCAGTGTCGATATTATCTGATTATCTTTCAGTCTTACTTCAAATAGTAATAAACGTATCAACCTTCACTCTATAGAATATATCCGCAGCACTTGTTTAGAAATAAAGCTGGCAGAATTACATACATCACAATACTAGTATCAGTGCTCTCCATCGGAAGTTCTGTTTATAAATATGTTCCTTGGATGTGCAAGAAAATAGGTGGTATCGGTATATGATTTAGAATTTGAATTCTCTTCTTTGGCTGTATCACCATCCGGTTGATCATTTCTTACCATTGTAAGTTTGGTGATGTTTTGTTGTATGTGTAAGTCAGGTACATTGTTCTCCACACCTGACCACTTCCTGTTAGTATCCTTGATCGTAATAGCACTTTCAAAATTAATTGAATTTAAAATCTTGATGTCTGTATCAAAATCTATAAAAACTGAAAAATGCAATGATTGAATAACATAAATGAATATTGCTAATTATCTAAAGATGTTTGTTACATATAAACACCGTTTTTGATAGTTCCTGTTACGGAAACACAATTACATTTAAGGCTCATGGGCTGGTATGTATTCACATAGCAACCACTTAATATAGTTTTAGATTTAGGATTATATTTTAGCTTAGATTTTCGATATCCATACGATGCTTAAATACCACTAAAGATAAAATGCATTTCATTTGAGCTAAATAATGTTCTGATAAGTAAGTCCGATTAGCACCGGAGATAAGACGCTGGATTAAAATACAGGATTGCTTCACTTGTTGATCCGATGTTAGTTGTATGTAGGCGAGTGAGTTAGTATGGGTTGATATCAATAGCTTGACAAATTTGACACGAACCTGAGCTTTTGATTGGCATAATTTAACAGTCGATATACTGTATATATTTATTACATCGGTTGTATGCTTTCATTGTCAGGGAGTATCACGAATACGCACGAGATGTCATACATACACAAATTCAAAATACCGATAGGCCTATTGCACGATTTGCTTGCGGAAATTGATATAGTCAACGCAAGGACCTTGTACTATATTCATGCAAGGTCAGGGTCAGGTCAAATTAGTCAAGCTGTAACAGCAGTATAACTGTTTTGATCCACTGACGACTCGTATACATAGAACTGAAAGTTTTTGAAAAATAAAACTACGGCGCTTTAAATGATCAAACAAACAGAAATAGACAGAAGTCTGACTTACAGATTATAAACACCACAGAAAGAAACAGTGCGACCCCAGTGTACTTCAGGAAGCGAATACATGGTCGTGGTAACAGGTAAGACAGCATTCTGTGGATGAACTGGCGCTGAAACAAGAGTAGTAAATACTAGTAATGTTTAACGAAATATTTTAGAGATATGCGACTAGATGAAACAGCAATTGTGAAAACTGCTAACAACGGTTATGAATGAAATAAAATCCACTGATACTACACCACATACTGTATGCTGACTACAGTAATGTATAACATAACCCACACTGTTACTACACCACATACTGTCTGCTGACTACAGTAATGTATAACATAACCCACACTGGTACTACATCACATACTGTATGCTGACTACAGTAATGTATAACATAACCCACACTGGTACTACACTACATACTGTATGCTGACTACAGTAATGTATAACATAACCCACACTGGTACTACACCACATACAGTCTGCTGACTACAGTAATGTATAACATAACCCACACTGGTACTACACCACATACTGCATGCTGACTACAGTAATGTATAACATAACCCACACTGGTGCTACACCACATACTGCATGCTGACTACAGTAATGTATAACATAACCCACACTGGTACTACACCACATACAGTCTGCTGACTACAGTAATGTATAACATAACCCACACTGGTACTACACCACATACTGTCTGCTGATTACAGTAATGTATAACATAACCCACACTGGTACTACACCACATACTGTCTGCTGACTACAGTAATGTATAACATAACCCACATTGGTACTACACCACATACTGCATGCTGACTACAGTAATGTATAACATAACCCACACTGGTACTACACCACATACTGTATGCTGACTACAGTAATGTATAACATAACCCACACTGGTACTACACCACATACTGTCTGCTGACTACAGTAATGTATAACATAACCCACACTGGTACTACACCACATACTGTCTGCTGACTACAGTAATGTATAACATAACCTACACTGGTACTACACCACATACTGTCTGCTGACTACAGTAATGTATAACATAACCCACACTGGTACTACACCACATACTGTCTGCTGACTACAGTAATGTATAACATAACCCACACTGGTGCTACACTACATACTGTCTGCTGACTACAGTAATGTATAACATAACCCACACTGGTACTACACTACATACTGCATGCTGACTACAGTAATGTATAACATAACCCACACTGATACTACACCACATACTGTCTGCTGACTGCAGTAATGTATAACATAACACACACTGGTACTACACCACCTACTGTCTGCTGATTACAGTAATGTATAACATAACACACACTGGTACTACACCACATACTGTATGCTGACTACAGTAATGTATAACATAACCCACACTGGTACTACACCACATACTGTCTGCTGACTGCAGTAATGTATAACATAACCCACACTGGTACTACACCACATACTGTCTGCTGACTGCAGTAATGTATAACATAACCCACACTGGTACTACACCACATACTGTCTGCTGACTGCAGTAATGTATAACATAACCCACACAGGTACTACACCACATACTGTCTGCTGACTACAGTAATGTATAACATAACCCACACTGGTACTACACCACGTACTGTCTGCTGACTACAGTAATGTATAACATAACCCACACTGGTACTACACCACATACTTACTGCTGACTACAGTAATGTATAACATAACCCACACTGGTACTACACCACATACTGTCTGCTGACTACAGTAATGTATAACATAACACACTGGTACTACACCACCTACTGTATGCTGACTACAGTAATGTATAACATAACACACACTGGTACTACACCACATACTGTCTGCTGACTACAGTAATGTATAACATAACCCACACTGATACTACACTACATACTGTCTGCTGACTACAGTAATATATAACATAACCCACAACGGTACTACACCACATACTGTATGCTGACTACAGTAATGTATAACATAACCCACAACGGTACTACATCACATACTGTCTGCTGACTACAGTAATGTATAACATAACCCACACTGGTACTACACCACATACTGTCTGCTGACTACAGTAATGTATAACATAACCCACACTGGTACTACATCACATACTGTCTGCTGACTAAAGTAATGTATAACATAACAAACACTGGTACTACACTACATACTGTCTACTGACTACAGTAATGTATAACATAACACACTGGTACTACACCACATACTGTCTGCTGACTACAGCAATGTATAACATAACCCACACTGGTACTACACCATATACTGTCTGCTGACTGCAGTAATGTATAACATAACACACACTGGTACTACACCACATACTGTCTGCTGACTGCAGTAATGTATAACATAACCCACACTGGTACTACACCACATACTGTCTGCTGACTACAGTAATGTATAACATAACCCACACTGGTACTACACCACATACTGTCTGCTGACTACAGTAATGTATAACATAACCCACACTGGTACTACATCACATACTGTCTGCTGACTACAGTAATGTATAACATAACCCACACCTGTACTACACCACATACTGTCTGCTGATTACAGTAATGTATAACATAACCCACACTGGGACTACACCACATACCTTCTGCTGACTACAGTAATGTATAACATAACCCACACTGGTACTACACCACATACTGTCTGCTGACTACAGTAATGTATAACATAACCCGCACTGGTACTCCACTACAGGTCGTCTACTGACTACAGTAATGTATAACATAACCCACACTGGTACTACACTACATACTGTCTGCTGACTACAGTAATGTATAACATAACCCACACTGATACTACACCACATACTGTCTGCTGACTACAGTAATGTATAACATAACCCACACTGGTACTACACCACATACTGTCTGCTGACTACAGTAATGTATAACATAACCCACACTGGTACTACACCACATACTGTCTGCTGACTACAGTAATGTATAACATAACCCACTCTGATACTACACTACATACTGTCTGCTGACTACAGTAATGTATAACATAACCCGCACTGGTACTCCACTACAGGTCGTCTACTGACTACAGTAATGTATAACATAACCCACACTGGTACTACACTACATACTGTCTGCTGACTACAGTAATGTATAACATAACCCACACTGGTACTACACCACATACTGTCTGCTGACTACAGTAATGTATAACATAACCCACACTGGTACTACACCACATACTGTCTGCTGACTGCAGTAATGTATAACATAACCCACACTGGTACTACACCACATACTGTCTGCTGACTACAGTAATGTATAACATAACCCACACTGGTACTACACTACATACTGTCTGCTGACTACAGTAATGTATAACATAACCCACACTGGTACTACACTACATACTGTCTGCTGACTACAGTAATGTATAACATAACCCACACTGGTACTACACCACATACTGTCTGCTGACTACAGTAATGTATAACATAACCCACATTGGTACTACACCACATACTGCATGCTGACTACAGTAATGTATAACATAACCCACACTGGTACTACACCACATACTGTATGCTGACTACAGTAATGTATAACATAACCCACACTGGTACTACACCACATACTGTCTGCTGACTACAGTAATGTATAACATAACACACACTGGTACTACACCACATACTGTCTGCTGACTACAGTAATGTATAACATAACCTACACTGGTACTACACCACATACTGTCTGCTGACTACAGTAATGTATAACATAACCCACACTGGTACTACACCACATACTGTCTGCTGACTACAGTAATGTATAACATAACCCACACTGGTGCTACACTACATACTGTCTGCTGACTACAGTAATGTATAACATAACCCACACTGGTACTACACTACATACTGCATGCTGACTACAGTAATGTATAACATAACCCACACTGATACTACACCACCTACTGTCTGCTGACTGCAGTAATGTATAACATAACACACACTGGTACTACACCACCTACTGTCTGCTGACTACAGTAATGTATAACATAACACACACTGGTACTACACCACATACTGTATGCTGACTACAGTAATGTATAACATAACCCACACTGGTACTACACCACATACTGTCTGCTGACTGCAGTAATGTATAACATAACCCACACTGGTACTACACCACATACTGTCTGCTGACTGCAGTAATGTATAACATAACCCACACTGGTACTACACCACATACTGTCTGCTGACTGCAGTAATGTATAACATAACCCACACAGGTACTACACCACATACTGTCTGCTGACTACAGTAATGTATAACATAACCCACACTGGTACTACACCACGTACTGTCTGCTGACTACAGTAATGTATAACATAACCCACACTGGTACTACACTACATACTTACTGCTGACTACAGTAATGTATAACATAACCCACACTGGTACTACACCACATACTGTCTGCTGACTACAGTAATGTATAACATAACACACTGGTACTACACCACCTACTGTATGCTGACTACAGTAATGTATAACATAACACACACTGGTACTACACCACATACTGTCTGCTGACTACAGTAATGTATAACATAACCCACACTGATACTACACTACATACTGTCTGCTGACTACAGTAATATATAACATAACCCACAACGGTACTACACCACATACTGTATGCTGACTACAGTAATGTATAACATAACCCACAACGGTACTACATCACATACTGTCTGTTGACTACAGTAATGTATAACATAACCCACACTGGTACTACACCACATACTGTCTGCTGACTACAGTAATGTATAACATAACCCACACTGGTACTACATCACATACTGTCTGCTGACTACAGTAATGTATAACATAACAAACACTGGTACTACACTACATACTGTCTACTGACTACAGTAATGTATAACATAACACACTGGTACTACACCACATACTGTCTGCTGACTACAGCAATGTATAACATAACCCACACTGGTACTACACCATATACTGTCTGCTGACTGCAGTAATGTATAACATAACACACACTGGTACTACACCACATACTGTCTGCTGACTGCAGTAATGTATAACATAACCCACACTGGTACTACACCACATACTGTCTGCTGACTACAGTAATGTATAACATAACCCACACTGGTACTACACCACATACTGTCTGCTGACTACAGTAATGTATAACATAACCCACACTGGTACTACATCACATACTGTCTGCTGACTACAGTAATGTATAACATAACCCACACCTGTACTACACCACATACTGTCTGCTGATTACAGTAATGTATAACATAACCCACACTGGTACTACACCACATACCTTCTGCTGACTACAGTAATGTATAACATAACCCACACTGGTACTACACCACATACTGTCTGCTGACTACAGTAATGTATAACATAACCCGCACTGGTACTCCACTACAGGTCGTCTACTGACTACAGTAATGTATAACATAACCCACACTGGTACTACACTACATACTGTCTGCTGACTACAGTAATGTATAACATAACCCACACTGATACTACACCACATACTGTCTGCTGACTACAGTAATGTATAACATAACCCACACTGGTACTACACCACATACTGTCTGCTGACTACAGTAATGTATAACATAACCCACACTGGTACTACACTACATACTGTCTGCTGACTGCAGTAATGTATAACATTACCCACACTGGTACTACACCACATACTGTCTGCTGACTACAGTAATGTATAACATAACCCACACTGGTACTACATTACATACTGTCTGCTGACTACAGTAATGTATAACATAACCCACTCTGATACTACACTACATACTGTCTGCTGACTACAGTAATGTATAACATAACCCGCACTGGTACTCCACTACAGGTCGTCTACTGACTACAGTAATGTATAACATAACCCACACTGGTACTACACTACATACTGTCTGCTGACTACAGTAATGTATAACATAACCCACACTGGTACTACACTACATACTGTCTGCTGACTACAGTAATGTATAACATAACCCACACTGATACTACACCACATACTGTCTGCTGACTACAGTAATTTATAACATAACCCACACTGGTACTACACCACATACTGTCTGCTGACTGCAGTAATGTATAACATAACCCACACTGGTACTACACCACACACTGTCTGCTGGCTACAGTAATGTATAACATAACCCACACTGGTACTACACCACATACTGTCTGCTGACTACAGTAATGTATAACATAACCCACACTGGTACTACACCACATACTGTCTGCTGACTACCGTAATTTATAACATAACCCACACTGGTACTACACCACATACTGTCTGCTGACTACAGTAATGTATAACATAACCCACACTGGTACTACACCACATACTGTCTGCTGACTACAGTAATGTATAACATACACCACACTGGTACTACATCACATACTGTCTGCTGACTACAGTAATGTATAACATAACCCACACTGATACTACACCATATACTGTCTGCTGACTACAGTAATGTATAACATAACCCACACTGGTACTACACCACATACTGTCTGCTGACTACAGTAATGTATAACATAACCTACACTGGTACTACACCACATACTGTCTGCTGACTACAGTAATGTATAACATGACCCACACTGGAACTACACTACATACTGTCTACTGACTACAGTAATGTATAACATAACCCACATTGGTACTACACCACATACTGTCTGCTGACTACAGTAATGTATAACATTACACACACTGGTACTACACCATATACTGTCTGCTGAATACAGTAATGTATAACATAACCCACACTGATACTACACCACATACTGTCTGCTGACTACAGTAATGTATAACATAACCCACACTGGTACTACACCACATACTGTCTGCTGACTACAGTAATGTATAACATAACACACACTGGTACTACCCCACATACTGTCTGCTGACTACAGTAATGTATAACATAACCCACACTGGTACTACACCACATACTGTCTGCTGACTACAGTAATGTATAACATAACACACACTGGTACTACACTACATACTGTCTGCTGACTACAGTAATGTATAACATAACCCACACTGGTACTACACCATATACTGTCTGCTGACTACAGTAATGTATAACATAACCCACACTGGTACTACACCACATACTGTCTGCTGACTACAGTAATGTATAACATAACCTACACTGGTACTACACCACATACTGTCTGCTGATTACAGTAATGTATAACATAACCCACACTGGTACTACACTACATACTGTCTGCTGACTACAGTAATGTATAACATAACCCACACTGGTACTACACCACATACTGTCTGCTGACTACAGTAATGTATAACATAACCCACACTGGTACTACACTACATACTGTCTGCTGACTACAGTAATGTATAACATAACCCACACTGGTACTACACCACATACTGTCTGCTGACTACAGTAATGTATAACATAACCCACACTGGTACTACACCACATACTGTCTGCTGACTACAGTAATGTATAACATAACCCACACTGGTACTACACCACATACTGTCTGCTGACTACAGTAATGTATAACATAACCCACACTGGTACTACACCACATACTGTCTGCTGACTATAGTAATGTATAACATAACCCACACTAGTACTACACCACATACTGTCTGCTGGCTACAGTAATGGATAACATGACCCCCACTGGTACAACACCACATACTGTCTGCTGATTACAGTAATGTATAACATAACCCCCACTGGTACTACACCACATACTGTCTGCTGATTACAGTAATGTATAACATAACACACACTGGTACTACACCACATACTGTCTGCTGATTGCAGTAATGTATAACATAACACACACTGGTACTACACCACATACTGTCTGCTGATTACAGTAATGTATAACATAACACACACTGGTACTACATCACATACTGTCTGCTTATTACAGTAATGTATACCATAACACACACTGGTACTACACCATATACTGTCTGCTGATTACAGTAATGTATAACATAACACACACTGGTACTACACCACATACTGTCTGCTGATTACAGTAATGTATAACATAACACACACTGGTACTACACTACATACTGTCTGCTGATTACAGTAATGTATAACATAACACACACTGGTACTACACCACATACTGTCTGCTGATTACAGTAATGTATAACATAACACACACTGGTACTACACCACATACTGTCTGCTGATTACAGTTATGTATAACATAACAAACACTGGTACTACACCACATTCTGTCTGCTGATTACAGTAATGTATAACATAACACACACTGGTACTACACCACATAATGTCTGCTGATTACAGTAATGTATAACATAACCCACACTGGTACTACACTACATACTGTCTACTGACTACAGTAATGTATAACATAACCCACACTGGTACTACACCACATACTGTCTGCTGACTATAGTAATGTATAACATAACCCACACTGGTACTACACCCCATACTGTCTACTGACTACGGTAATTTATAACATACACGACACTGGTACTACACCATATACTGTCTGCTGACTACAGTAATGTATAACATAACCCACACTGGTACTACACCATATACTGTCTGCTGACTACAGTAATGTATAACATAACCCACACTGGTACTACACCACATACTGTCTGCTGACTACAGTAATGTATAACATAACACACACTGGTACTACACCACATACTGTCTGCTGACTACAGTAATGTATAACATAACCCACACTGGTACTACACCACATACTGTCTGCTGACTACAGTAATGTATAACATAACCCACACTGGTACTACACCACATACTGTATGCTGACTACAGTAATGTATAACATATCCCACACTGATACTACACCACATACTGCATGCTGACTACAGTAATGTATAACATAACTCACACTGGTACTTCACCACATACTGTCTGCTGACTACAGTAATGTATAACATAACCCACACTGGTACTACACCACATACTGTCTGCTGACTACAGTAATGTATAACATAACCCACACTGGTACTACACCATAATCTGTCTGCTGACTACAGTAATGTATAACATACACCACACTGGTACTACACCACATACAGTCTGCTGACTACAGTAATGTATAACATAACCCACACTGGTACTACACCACATACTGTCTGCTGACTACAGTAATGTATAACATAACCTACACTGGTACTACATCACATACTGTCTGCTGACTACAGTAATGTATAACATGACCCACACTGGTACTACACCACATACTGTCTGCTGATTACAGTAATGTATAAGATAACCCACACTGGTACTACACCACATACTGTCTGCTGACTACAGTAATGTATAACATAACCCGCACTGGTACTACACCACATACTGTCTGCTGACTACAGTAATGTATAACATAACACACACTGGTACTACACCACATACTGTCTGCTGACTACAGTAATGTATAACATAACACACACTGGTACTACACCACATACTGTCTGCTGACTACAGTAATGTATAACATTACGCACACTGGTACTACACCACATACTGTCTGCTGACTACAGTAATGTATAACATTACGCACATTGGTACTACACCACATACTGTCTGCTGACTACAGTAATGTATAACATAACACACACTGGTACTACACCACATACTGTCTGCTGACTACAGTAATGTATAACATAACACACACTGGTACTACACCATATACTGTCTGCTGACTACAGTAATGTATAACATAACCCACACTGGTACTACACCACGTACTGTCTGCTGACTACAGTAATGTATAAAATAACCCACATTGGTACTACACCACGTACTGTCTGCTGGCTACAGTAATGTATAACATAACCCACATTGGTACTACACCACATACTGTCTGCTGACTACAGTAATGTATAACATAACCCACATTGGTACTACACCACATACTGTCTGCTGACTACAGTAATGTATAACATAACCCACACTGGTACTACACCACATACTGTATGCTGACTACAGTAATGTATAACATAACCCACACTGGTACTACACAACATACTGTCTGCTGACTACAGTAATGTATAACATAACCCACACTGGTACTACACCACATACTGTCTGCTGACTACAGTAATGTATAACATAACCCACACTGGTACTACACCACATACTGTCTGCTGACTACAGTAATGTATAACATAACCCACACTGGTACTACACAACATACTGTCTGCTGACTACAGTAATGTATAACATAACCCACACTGGTACTACACCACATACTGTCTGCTGACTACAGTAATGTATAACATAACCCACACTGGTACTACACCACATACTGTCTGCTGACTACAGTAATGTATAACATAACCCACACTGGTACTACACCACATACTGTCTGCTGGCTACAGTAATGGATAACATGACCCCCACTGGAGTACAGATCGTATGTTAAGGCACGGGACTCCTGGCCAATTTCGCCGGAAATCGTACAGATTTTGCATAAAATACGCACATTCAAAGAACGCATCTTTCACACACGACGAAGTTAAAACTAATTTCAAACAATGTATTCGTCGTATATGACAGTATTCTTTTCGCTTTTTATTCGACTTTTCGTGATTTAAAGTTTACGACAGCCACAGAGTTACCTCCCGTAGCACATTGCCGGTTTGCGTTATACAACAAACACACGACAAATTTCAACCTTTTTTGCGCGTAATTATGACAATTTGTTACAATCTGGTGCTGTAAGAATGTTATTCGAAAGAATAAAGATGTCTAGAAAGCGGAACAAAATTAGACAGTGTCGATTCCACCGGTGGCATGCGTTAGACGACCACAAACAAGTAATTATTGTAATTTCTATTGTTTTTTTCCCAAAATTTTGGCAATATTATTGCAAGAATTTATGCACAAGTCAGTTGCACCCACGGCACCCAACCCCCGGGGATAGGCGGTAGATAGGCAGGCAATCAGCCATGTTTTTATTTTCCAGCTTTCACCGCACAGCCGGGGAAATGTTATGATGTTTTTTATTCAAATAAGTACCCCGGGGATATTATTTAGTTGTCAGGGGTTGGGGAAATACCAGAGATTTGACCATCAGCTGTCCCCCGCAAGGTGGTGGAAGGGCCAGTGTTCTGACAATTCAAAAGTAAAAATCCTGGACGATCCCTGGCGGTGGAGCGCCGTGAATACAACCGACTGGTGCATTATTAATCATGATAATTTTATGCACAAAATATGTTGCATATTTAATGAAATTAATCCAAAAGATGAGCATTAATTGAACTTAATTCATATCATTCATGATTATTCGATTTATTGTCCATTATGATTATACACTTAGTGAAGTTAGTCAATCGTAACCAATGCCGCCTCGCCCTAGTGTGCTGTCTTCTTTAAATTTAAAGTTTCACAGTCTATGATATCGAGTCGAGGTTCGACTACCCTGTCCCTAGAGCTAGGGCGCATGGCGGTGGAAAGCCACTGAGGGACAATTATTTTTTTGGGAACAAACTCACTTTGCCGGGACAATGTTAAGGTAACACCAACGATATTTTCCCAAACTTACAACTGGAATTACATTGCAAATACAATACAATAAGAATATAGGCCAACTATGTATACAGCTCTTGGTCGTGGAATTGACATGAAACTTCAAAATAAAGCATTTATTAATGTTGAATGAGTTCTGTTGTTTGTAATACTTAAACATGTATATAATGTTTACAGGTGTGAGGAGTCATGGGTCATGGTTTAACTTATAGACTGTATGTCAACAGACAAGATCACTTGGCAACACCACTTGGCTGCTCCCTAGATTTGTAATGAAGTGATATCCTCCAACTAATCATTCAGAGGAACATTCATAACAAAAAGAGAAAGATAAAGGTAAGATATGTTGCAAATGTTGATTACCTGACCCAAACTTGTGGCTCAGTATATACAGGATGGTGCTATAATTATGCCGTGTTCTTTTATGTCATACTTTAGAGCAAGAAGTGTTGACTATTGGGGTCAATTTTGACTATTGCTATACTTTTTGCTTTTGCGATACTATTGCTTTATTGCAAATTACTATTGTTTTACTATTGCAATGATTATTGCTAAGTTTTGACTAGCAATGCAGTACATGTTCATGATTCTTGAATACTCAATCAAAGACATATAATTACACATTGTTACCATTCCATTCAAGTTCAACCTTGAACAAAAACTAAAAAATTGCGAAAATTTAAATTTAATTGAAAGTCCTTGAATTTAGTCACACAGCCTTGGATATACATGATTGTGTATGAATAAGAATGTTGTGAAAATAGCACATTATCTGCATAAAATATGAAGAAGAAACACTCTTTGTCTTACCTATTAAAAAGTGATGTTACTGCATTGTTGCGAGTGTTAGCAGTAGTCGTGATGACCATAAATTTCTTATTAGGGCCCTGCAAATTTTTTTCTGGTGCCCTATAGTAATCACCCTGTCCATCTGTCTGTCCGTCCGTCCGTCCAGATTTTTCATGTTTTTTCTTAATTACTTGCAAACCGTTAAAGGCAACGACTTCAAACTTTAAACATAAGGTCACAGCAACAATACACTATTGTAAGCCAAGTTATGTTACTCCAGCTACAATATTGTAAGAATAATGGCCCTTTGTAAAATTACAAAATGAAACTTGCTATACATATTGACAGTGACAATACGCACATGTGTAGCAAAGGGCAACAACTCTAGCTTTAATAAATTTTGGCTTGTGCCCCTTTTTCGACTTCTAACTTTACATTGGCCATAGTTCAAAAACTTTTCAAGATATTCAAATAAAACTTGCAATACTTATTGAAAATAATAACGACAGGGTCCTGATCACGACAGTGATGGTTCTAGTTTATCCTGCACAAAAAAAAATTCTATAATTTTGCATTGTAAATGTTTTGAAATGGCCATTTTACCTTGAAAAGTCCTTGAATTTAGGTGAGATTTGTGCATGAACTATGGGCAGCAAAGGTAATAGCAAATATATAGTACTGGTTTTCAATTTGTTATATGCAGCCACCCCTCTAAGGTCTATTCCCGGTAAACCAAGAGCACCTTTGTACAATGTCACACAATGAATTTGATAATAATATCTGGTTTGGCCTATTATGTTGATAGGAGAATTAGGTATTTCAAGTGCAAACTTATGGGGGGGGGGGGTTCTTTAATTTAAAATTAAACTGATAATAATACATTTTCAATATTTATTTCATTTTCTGATTGCAGTTTGTTGTTCTGAGGCTTGGAAATGTCATCATAAAATGATTGGTGAACTGTTTACACCTGGCAACATATGCATGTTCTCTCTTCTCCATGAAATGTGAATCAAATAGATACAAAAGTGTGATCAAGACATCCTGCTGCAGAAAGTCAAAGATCAGCTACAATTGGTAATTTGCAGTTTTATTTATAATATGTTTTTTATTTAAATTTTAACTTGCACATAAGTTGTATCCATTAAATCTTGTTTCCTTGCTTGAACATCCCATAATTGCTTACAGTTTACATAGTAATAGCTCTGTAAAGGGTAATCAAGATTTTACTAGCTTGTTTTTTTAAGAGTTATTCCCCTTTTCTGAAAATATGTCAATTTGTGATTGAAACACTATGGAAGATACTTGAAATCCAACATAGTTATTCACAATGATCAAGATGGGCATCCATACTGATAAAGCTGGTAATAATCAGTGTCCTTCCATCAGTCCCATATTTTTGTCTAAAAATATTGAAGATATTGACTTAAAACTTAATATGTCAATGATGGCAACTAGGACAAAGGCAGTAACCAAAAACCATAACTATGTAGTCCAGTTTGAAATTATCTCCCCTTATTGAATTTTATAATATATTTAGTATAACTCTAAATATATTTGAGGTTTTGATTTGAAATTTGATATTTGAATTAAAGTATTGTTTGTCTGGAGCATAAGTTAAAGGGTATTCAGTTGATTGATTTGGAACTTCACAAATATGTAGATGACATCTATGAGAAGTGCATGAATACTTAATTTAAGTCCTGCTTTGAGAAAACACTTATGATCTTACAACAAACACCTGGTCCTGTTACTTGCAAAAAAACATATACCCCAGGGATGGTCATGTGATTATGGCTTTTGTTAAACTTTTTATTTTTTTATAATGGTTTTTTATGTTTGCATATTATATCATTACAGATGAGAAGTTAAGCGAACCTGCCTGTGGAAGTGGAGAAATGCTGCTGATGGTCATAAAGGATTCGCGAGAAACTATGTGTTGATAGAAACAATATAAACTGTTTTTCATCACAAATATTAATGAACATACTCGACCTGCTTGATTGTTGTTGTTATATTCTATTGCTATTTTAACCCTCAGCATGCACTGTAAATCAATTTAAATTCCTACATTTGTTTGAAAATAAATGTTGATCAATTCATAATTATTTTTATATCTTTAAGGGGCAAAAAAAATGCCCCGCTATCTTTGATGATGGGGTAAGGACCATAAGGTCTATATTGCTTTGCACATGTGGGTCAGTAGATCAAATGGTTTCCGCTCGTTGACTCGGAACTTTTTTAACCAGCCACAGGTGTTTTTTTTTATAAACTGTGATCTTTGACCTTTCAATGTGACCTTGAACTTAACTATATGACACCATTTATGATTTTGTATTAAATACTTCTAATAAATTATATTTTACAATTAAATACTTTTTCAATAAATGATCAAACTGATGAAAGTTCAAGATTTTCTATGTTATAAAAAGTGGGTGGGGTAATGTGTTCACCTTGTTTGATTCCCCATTATAATATATATGACTATTCTTTGTGAGTTAATAACTGAAATGCATCATATAAATTATTAAACAAGCATATTTAATATTTGTATCAATATATTACAAGTAAAAATACCTGTATGACCAAACCTCTTAAAATTGTTCATTCATATAGAATCTACCAATGATTATTTTACCTTAGCATTTGACCTTGGATGTTCGAGTTACACATGGCTTTATGGAATATTGCTCTCTTGCTCATGAGTTTTTATGTTGGTGTGTTTTTAATTATTTATGTATCAACACTTCTCAAAATCAGGGCTGTGTATAGGAAAAAACAGTCATTTTTGACACAAAAAACTGACTTTTGACCTTTCTTTGTGACCTTGACATTTAGGTAAATAACAACATTACTATGTTTATATTAAATTCTTATCATAAGTTACATTTGTGCCAAGTTATTTTATGATCAAACAATAAATGAACAAACTATTCAATTTTAAAGATTTTTAATGTTAAAAAAATGGGTGGGGTAAGATTTTAACATTGTTTATTTCTTTTTTGTATTGTTTAAGTCTTTTTGAAATAAGATAAATACAGTATGTCTATTTTATTTTGTATAAATTACATTTTATATGGATTTTATCAATTTCTTGTGTAATTATTTTCATTAATTGACTAATTGCATATTTTATGTGTTTCGGCCTTATTTAGAAAATTTCAAATTCAAATAACTTTTTTTTAAGCGCATAGACATATTGTTTTTAATGCATTTCTAAAATGACCATAGATGTGTGCACAACATGGCAAAGACTTGGAAAATCCTTGTTATATTAAATATATTTTTACAAGGTATTTGTTTTCAGAAAAATGTCTATTTTTCATGATTTTTGGTACTTTATTCATTACATGTTATAAATGTGATAATTTTCGAAAAAAATACAAAAACACCAACAACTTGATTTTTTTCGGTGTGGTACTTATAGGACTAAAGGTTACATTACTTTTCGTTATACACATCGCCATATTTTAGGCAACATGAATTGATATTCTACCCCTACCCCATTTTTAAATGACATAAAACTACTCCCCTGTATTTTACACAGTGTCACTTCAAGTGCAATTTGCCAAAAAATTAAGTCATAGACCCCCCATTTTTTTTACTTTATTCAACGTATATAAGGTTACTCCGCATGAAAAATGAATTTTCGAATAATCCTTGTTATAGGAAAATTTCTCGATATGATGAGTCCCATACCTTAAGTACGGTATTTTTACATGTTTGAATAAAAACAATATAATTGACTTATACAATTCAATTAAAAATATAAGTAGTATAAAGTTGCTTACCCAATTAAAATCGCCGGGATCCTGATTTGAATTATATACGGTGATACAACTAAAACTGCAACAAAGTCTACATTTCTGTTCAATATGTGTAAATATAGGGATGTACTAACGTTATAGCGCGAGGACAGTAACAGCTCGAGGCGATTCAAGTACTATATATCTATAAACTCGATCATGTACAAAATTATGAATGCAAACAATTAATGTAATAACTTTATTATAACTGGTTTATTTCCGCAGGTCAATGTTTGTACCACGTGGTGATTTGAAATTACCAATGAACCCCTTAATTGTACACATGTTTTGCACACAAACACACATACTGACACTACATAAGCAAAGGAGCACCCGGCCCAATGGGTCTATAAGTCACATTATCACAAGTGAGTAATTAAGTTCATATTGTCAATATATTTGACCTTTTGTTACTTGTTTACCAAACATTATATGACTGCATCGTTCAATAAAGGGTCGTGAAAGTTAAACCCGGTTATAGGTCACATATTAGAATTATAAACAAATTAATTTCAGCGGTCGCTGCGCTCCCTTGCAACTAATTTGTTTATAATTATAATATGTTATTTAATACCTATACATATATTGTATTTAAAACGTATGTGCTAAAATGGCATTATGTCTTAGTAATACGTTGTCCTTATCATCAAATATTTGATAGTTTAAGAAAGTTATAAGTGGTTTAATTTTAATAATTGGAAATGAACCTCACACAAGCCTTGTTAATATCCGAACAACCTAAAATAGTTACCACATAGTATGTTTGCTGTTATTGATTGTTCCTTTTATTAAGTTATTTCTGTCGATTGCTGCGTTCACTGTCCGTGTTTTCACTATATACATGCTTTGATTAAAGCTCACTAATTCGCTAGCTTAGAACCAGAAGGTCGTAACTACCAAATCGATATTTTGAGAAAACACGGAAAAACTGTCTGATATTTACTCTTTACTTCTGGTAAAACAGACTTGTACAACTTTATTTTGGTCAACATGACAAGTTAAGATTTTTATGACAATGGGTTCATAAGAAGCGCCTTGCGATGCCCATTCTAAATATGTATGAATCTTAAAGGTCGTGTAGTGTAGTTACGACCTTCTGGTTCTAAGCCATCGAATTTTACTATTGTACTATTGTAACTTAGACCAAATGATCGCGCACATATTCGGGTCCCGGACAACGAATTCGCAATAGGGGGTAAGTACAGAATGAGAACAAGATATACGGTTCGAATCTCAACTGTGTCGTACTGTGTTTGTTCTGATATGGTGGTTATTTACTTAAATTTCAGGTTTAACGTGTACCGTCCTGTCTGATGACTGTCATTAAAGAAATAGGCACCGCCGCTCAGCAAGCATGAGTGTGCCATAAGTCAAAATGACTTGACCTTTAAAAGGCGTCACATTATCTGTATGTACCGTATGTATAAAACAATGCAACTCGCTTCGAACTATCCTAATTGCCGTTTAGTAATACACCTCGGGCACTATTTTTTATATATCAACATTACATTAATTTCAACACTATCTTATTCAAAATCTACTACTTCATTTAAATAGGCAACAATATAATTAGTTTGTCCACTTCGTTTTAATTACAAAAAAGCGATGTGAAAGAAAGTTGAAATGTTATCATTTATAATTTGGTCATATTTACATTGTATATGCAGTGTGTGATAGCGATAGAATGGAACTGCGGATTTGATGAGAAAATTTACGTTAGAATAATTGGATAATATCGCCAATACGTATATACTAGAGAAGGCATCAGACAAGTAAGTAACGCCGTATTATATCACATCATCTAGTCTATCAAATTCTATTGATTCTTTCAGTTATATCGGCAGTATCCGGTCATCTTCCCCTGTCATGGCCGCCATTATGGTCATTCCGTGAATGTAGCTGTTATTTATGTAATTTTTTCGAGGCATTTACATTAACATGCTTATAACCCATGTATTTAGTCGATATCTAGTGTTTGTTGACTAAATTATGACAAAACCAAGAGTTTGTTTCACGGAATGAAGGCAATGGCCGCCATGACAGGGAAAGAAGACCGGACATTGCCGTTATATCGTTGTTTCAGTATTACATGTCATAATAAACCAGCTAGTGTGACGCGTGGGATTTTTTTTCTCCTAAAAATGCCGGGCTTAGCCTTTTTCTACCAGTCAGTTTCCTACTGAATATGGCAGGCACATGTGTGTCTTCACCCGGATTTGAACCCGAGTCGCCTGATTAGGCGGTAAGACCGCTAAGCACTGAGCTACGGAGGCCACGGGAAATATTTTTGAAAAAAGTCAGTTTATTCGGTAAAATAGTTAGATGATATTGCATATATCTTGTGTTGGACGATATTACGGTTATCTAGTGTTGGGGTGTTTACAAAAAGAATCGGCTGTATTTTGTGAACTTTGCATGTATCAAAATACCTATAATGCATTGAACTTCAAAAACCTTCACCATATTGTACATGTATATAATTTAGGATTGAAGCAGTATGAAGATGTCCCTGCTACCAAGGTTTGGACACTCCAAATCCAGGTTCCTAACCACGTGGTCTGTACTCATCATTGTATCTTCTCTAATAGGTAGGTGCATAATTGTAATTTGTTTCTAACAATATTATAAGTTTCAAAAAACGTTAAAATATCATGGTAAACACTATTCATATTTTATTTTTGGTGTATTATTTCACAAAATGTACCGGAGCAAGCATTAGCACCCAGTCAGTGTTTGCTGAATTTCTTACACATTGTATTCAGTTAATCGTGTCCACGGTGCACCATTGATGAGGCAGAATGTGTTTCAATCGACAAATTTAACAGTAGTAACGCATACACAGGCAATTTCGCCACTTAATATGATCACTTTCATATGAGAACGATATGAAACGTGGGCAATGCCATTCTCATATGAAACCTTTCATATATACTCGTACTTGTCACCAATACTTGACGACATAATTTATCTCAGAAACTATATTTTCACCAATAAACCAATTGCGGACTACATTTCGTTTTCTTCCATCGTTTGATGTTTTCAACATTTGGAACTCTTTAAATGCACCATTCCACAGATAGGTTGCCAAGTCAATGCTTTTTGAAAATAGTCGTATTATGCTTAGTGAGGATAAAGTTGCATGTATCGATTTGTATGTCGTGGACCGCATTATAAGATGATAAATGTTTAAACATTTTGTATTTTCAGGATATATTCTACATTTGCAGATACATTTGTTGGCTATGTTAACTATACAATCAACCAAGACATTTCAGTTTGACCCAAGTAACGAACAGTTATTATCTCAGCATAAAACAGTCATTATTTCATCATACTCGAAAAGTAAGTATATTAACGTTCTTAATTTATTACCTCAACAACCTGATTGTAGTTACCGTCTTTATCAATTACTTCAACAACCTGATTGTAGTTACCGTCTTTATCAATTACTTCAACAACCTGATTGTAGTTACCGTCTTTATCAATTACTTCAACAACCTGATTGTAGTAACCGTCTTTATCAATTACTTCAACAACCTGATTGTAGTTACTGTCTTTATCAAGTACTTCAACAACCTTATTGTAGTTACTGCCTTTATCAATTACTTCAACAATCTTATTGCAGTTACTGTCTTTATCAATTACTTCAACAATCTTATTGCAGTTACTGTCTTTATCAATTACTTCAACAACCTTATTGCAGTTACTGTCTTTATCAAGTACTTCAACAACCTGATTGTAGTTACCGTCTTTATCAATTACTTCAACAACCTGATTGTAGTTACCATCTTTATCAAGTACTTCAACAACCTTATTGCAGTTGCTGTCTTTATCAAGTACTTCAACAACCTTATTGTAGTTACTGCCTTTATCAAGTACTTCAACAATCTAATTGCAGTTACTGTCCTAATCAATTATTTCAACAACCGTATTGCAGTTACTGTCCTAATCAATTATTTCAACAACCTTATTGCGGTTACTGTCCTAATCAATTATTTCAACAACCTGATTGTAGTTACTGTCTTTATCAATTACTTCAACAATCTTATTGCAGTTACTGTCTTTATCAAGTACTTCAACAACCTGATTGTAGTTACCGTCTTTATCAATTACTTCAACAACCTGATTGTAGTTACCGTCTTTATCAATTACTTCAACAACCTGATTGTAGTTACCGTCTTTATCAATTACTTCAACAATCTTATTGTAGTTACCGTCTTTATCAATTACTTCAACAACCTGATTGTAGTTACCGTCTTTATCAATTACTTCAACAACCTTATTGTAGTTACTGCCTTTATCAATTACTTCAACAATCTTATTGCAGTTACTGTCTTTATCAATTACTTCAACAATCTTATTGCAGTTACTGTCTTTATCAATTACTTCAACAACCTTATTGCAGTTACTGTCTTTATCAAGTACTTCAACAACCTTATTGTAGTTACTGCCTTTATCAATTACTTCAACAATCTTATTTCAGTTACTGTCTTTATCAATTACTTCAACAATCTTATTGCAGTTACTGTCTTTATCAATTACTTCAACAACCTTATTGCAGTTACTGTCTTTATCAAGTACTTCAACAACCTGATTGTAGTTACTGTCTTTATCAATTACTTCAACAAACTGATTGTAGTTACCATCTTTATCAAGTACTTCAACAACCTTATTGCAGTTACTGTCTTTATGAAGTACTTCAACAACCTTATTGTAGTTACTGCCTTTATCAAGTACTTCAACAATCTTATTGCAGTTACTGTCCTAATCAATTTTTTCAACAATCTTATTGCAGTTACTGTCCTAATCAATTATTTCAACAACCTGATTGTAGTTACTGTCTTTATCAATTACTTCAACAATCTTATTGCAGTTACTGTCTTTATCAAGTACTTCAACAACCTTATTGTAGTTACTGCCTTTATCAAGTACTTCCACAATCTTATTTTAGTTACTGTCTTTATCAATTACTTCAACAATCTTATTGCAGTTACTGTCTTTATCAATTACTTCAACAACCTGATTGTAGTTACCGTCTTTATCAATTACTTCAACAACCTGATTGTAGTTACCGTCTTTATCAATTACTTCAACAATCTTATTGTAGTTACCGTCTTTATCAATTACTTCAACAACCTGATTGTAGTTACCGTCTTTATCAATTACTTCAACAACCTTATTGTAGTTACTGCCTTTATCAATTACTTCAACAATCTTATTGCAGTTACTGTCTTTATCAATTACTTCAACAATCTTATTGCAGTTACTGTCTTTATCAATTACTTCAACAACCTTATTGCAGTTACTGTCTTTATCAAGTACTTCAACAACCTTATTGTAGTTACTGCCTTTATCAATTACTTCAACAATCTTATTGCAGTTACTGTCTTTATCAATTACTTCAACAACCTTATTGCAGTTACTGTCTTTATCAAGTACTTCAACAACCTGATTGTAGTTACTGTCTTTATCAATTACTTCAACAAACTGATTGTAGTTACCATCTTTATCAATTACTTCAACAATCTTATTGCAGTTACTGTCTTTATCAAGTACTTCAACAACCTTATTGTAGTTACTGCCTTTATCAAGTACTTCCACAATCTTATTTTAGTTACTGTCTTTATCAATTACTTCAACAATCTTATTGCAGTTACTGTCTTTATCAATTACTTCAACAACCTGATTGTAGTTACCGTCTTTATCAATTACTTCAACAACCTGATTGTAGTTACCGTCTTTATCAATTACTACAACAACCTGATTGTAGTTACCGTCTTTATCAATTACTACAACAATCTTATTGCAGTTACTGTCTTTATCAATTACTTCAACAAGCTTATTGCAGTTACTGTCTTTATCAAGTACTTCAACAATCTTATTGTAGTTACTGTCTTTATCGATTACTTCAACAACCTTATTGTAGTTACTGTCTTTATCTATCAATTATTTCAACAATCTTTTTGTAGTTATTTTCTTTATTTATTACTTCAACAACCTTTTTTAAGGTAACGTTACGAGCATCTTGCTTTGTTGTTGTTGTTGTTGTTTGGATACTTTCCCGCCCGTCAGTAGATTGGGATTTTCAACCAATTTTCCATTTATCATTTGATTTGATCCAGGTGGTGCTGATAGTATAGCTGATTTACTGGGTAATAGAGCAGGCACATTCTACTCTATCGAACCCCTGATATCTCTTGGTGTACCAAAATATATTAAAGATAAGACCACAGTGTGTTCATACTTCAGTCCAACATGGTAGGTAGGTTTAGAGTTTCTTAAAGTAATCCATTTACACGTTTATGATAGATAGACAAGCTATATCTATACAAACTCATAAAACGTCATTTTGATATTTAAATGATACTTGCAAGCTGGTAAAATAAACAACTAAAATAATATCAGTATTGCGACGGTGCCAACTTGACCAAAACCCCGTAACTCAATTTTGGCGCGAAAACTTTTTTTCCAGCATCCACTAGACGTCCCGCGCATTTCTGTCTTGTCGCCATCTTAAGTAACGCGATTGGCTATATAAATGGCGACAAGACAGACATGCACGGGACGTCTAGCAGATGCGGATGGGGCAAAAAAAAGTTTTCGCGCCAAAATAGAGTTACGGGGTTTTGGTTTGGCACCGTCGATTGATTCATATACATGACTAGTATCTCGAAGTCGAAAGGAAGGAACGAGCGGACGAACGAATATCTGAATCTTTGCTTACCGTACTTATCGACACACTTAAATGTATTATACATTTGTTTCAGTTCAAACATGACCGTCGCTGAAGAATCTGTGAAGACAATGTCAGCAGTATTGAGTTGTGATTACAATGAGCTATTAGACATACCGTATAACCAGAAATGGGACGGCGGAGGTAAATCAATATTCTTCCTGTAAAACACCGGCACACAATAATACAATAATCAGGTGTCTATTGTCTAAGCAAAGCGCTACAAAGCGCTACAAAGCGCTTTCCACGGGAGGTAATCCATGTCCTCTATTTTCAATTGAACGGGAGGTAACTGAATGAAGGCGCTACGTAGCGCTAGCTTAGGCAACGAAACACCCGATGTCTGACGTCATCTATATGTTAGGGAACCGATAATGACATTATGAAAGGGGAATCAAATACAATTATCTAAATCCATTGCAGTTGGTTTGGCAATGTGAACGAGGCTATTAGTCTGTCTCTCTATGGTCACATCACCTACGTATATCTGTTTATGCACTATCATACCAACATAACGCCGGTGCCAAACCAAAACCCCGTAACTCAATTTTGGTGCGAAAACTGTTTTTGCAGCATCCGCATCTTCTAGACGTCCCGCGCATTTCTGTCTTGTTGCCATATAAGTAACGCGATTGGCTATTTAAATGGCGTCAATACAGAAATGCGCGGGACGTCTAGCAGATGCGGATGCTGCAAGAAAGTTTTCGCGCCAAAATTGAGTTACGGGGTTTTGGTTTGGCATCGTCGATAACATGTTCACAACTAATTTCGATAGTGCAAAGACGCATACGGGCTGAAATCAAGATTCCATTGATTGCTGTGTATTGGAACTACTGTAGATTCCGACACTTTCTGTTTCCGCCAATCTGTGTTAAGATAAAACATTATTACAACACATGTCACTGGCTTAGAATGAGAAGGCGATGATTGAGAAAACATGAAAAATTGTCTGACAATCACTCTTTACTTATGGTAAAACAAGCGTTTTTTGCTTTCAAATATGCATTGGTCTTATAAGGTTGTAAGGGGCACTTACGACCTTCTCATTCTAAGTCAGCGATGTGTTAACATGGCTTATATTTCAGGGTCAGTTTGGTTAAAATATCGCGATTGTTTGACTGACAAGACTTACACCAAAGAACTCTGTGATAAATATCTAAGGCACCAATGTCTACATGCCAAACAGCGTGTGGTAAAAGAGGACAGAATCTCATTACGTATACTTGGAGCCTACCTGAAAGAAAACGAGGATCTTACTGTAAGCTCATCTTCTAAGACGTATCATAGTAATACTTATTTTGTAGAAATGAAGAGAAAAATATTCCAAAATTACGGATCCCTAAAAGACGAAGCACGATGACTCGATGATACCACAACAAACATTTTGATATAGGAACACAGGAAGTTTGCTCTTGCAAAGTTGCGTTGCCTTATATTTGTCGTGTGTCCGTGTGTTCGATATATAAAGTCGAAGGCTAATACACGACACTTGGCTGATTTATCGTGCCATCGTGAGGACATTATTAATTTTTGACCAGCATGGCCGATACCTACCGTAAACGAAGTAGCAATGCAATTTGAATTTGCTACGTTATTCAGTGTGTAGAATCGCGTGATCAAATCGATTAAAATGAATGCGGTTTTACTCTCAAAACTATTGCGATTTCGTCTGCTAACGGTGAGTTTTTTCTTGATTATAACGATCGTGCATTTAATATGATTATATTATATAGCCTGAAATACATTCCGTATATGTAAGAATACCCGACAAGTACCGAGTTTACTCTATCTTTAGCTGTTTTAAATTGATGCTCGACCAAATGCAGTTTCCAACCGAGTGTAATAGTTTGGTCGAGCATCAAACAATCACCGTTAGTAGACGAAATCGCAATAGTTTTGAGCGTAAAACCGCATTCATTTGATCACGTGATGCTACACACTGTTATTGACCTATTTGAAATATAGTAATCATAAAAAGGATGGTATCGAGTTTTGTTAGATGTATGTCGATTTTAAATATTTTTTTAATTTCTGCAGAGTGGACTTACCACATGACATTTCGGCTAAGTGTACAAGTAAACATATGTAAATAAAAAGTAAAAAAAAAACATAATTTTATTTTTCTTTGACCGATTGTCATGAGATATGTTCGACGCTCAAGCCGAGAATGAGCACTACCCTCGTAACTTTTGTGAAACAGGTCACAGCAAACCAATTCAACTGCATACTTTAACTTATGGTTGTTTTAACAGTGCTTGTTTTAACTATGTTTTTACTAATTTTTACTTGTATACTAAGCCAAAATAGTAAGGTGGTATGTCCACCCTGTGCTGGGTACCGCGAAACAACAGATGGACAGAGTATGCGGTGAAATATGGCTGTTTTGAGTCAGACTTTGACCTTATCTACCTTAGATATATAACGTAACCCATCAAGGAAGAATGCAGTACCCTGTGACGGGTTGCGACGTGCATATTGTCAGGTGTTTGTAAATGTGTTAGGTCTGTTAGAATGTGTGTTTGCTACCAATGTATCCATCCCCTCTTCAGTAGTATTCTTATACCGACATGTATAATATGAAACGCCTAATGGTGACGTTAGCATTGAGATATTACACTAGAATAGAATACGATCAACTTTAAGCATTGACTATATTTTAGATATTACATGTGTTTCGAGATCCTCGTGGGATAATCAATGAATTTATCAATGGAGGAACATCTTCTAATAAGATCCTATCAGTATTGTCGAACTTTGCGAGTGGTGTGTGTTCTAGAATGTCGGCTGATTTAGAGGAAGGTAACATCCTGGCGGCATTATATCCAAAGCGATTTAAAATGATGCTCATTGAAGACTTCAAGGTAAGTGTTAACATTACTGATATCATAATTGCTGTGTCATATAATTAACATAGGTATAATTACTGTGTCATATAGTTAACATAGGTATAATTCGCTGGCTTAGAACAAGAAGGTCGTAACTACCAAGTCGATATATTGAGAAACAAGAGAAAACTGTCTGTAATTTACTCTTTACCTTTGGGAAAACACATTTTTAAAACTTCATTTTGGTCAACATGACAATTTCAGATTTTCATGAAAATATGCTCATAAGAAGCGCCTTGTGACGCAGATTTCAAACATGTATGAGTCTTATAAGGTCGTAAGAGGAAATTACGACCTTCTGGTTCTAAGCCATTGAATTGCTGTGTCATATTATACATTGTATACTCTTTATTTCCACTGTTAGGTGATTACAAACAACATTGAACATATTCATATATACAGTACAGCACATTTACAACATATAATTACAATATAGAATATAAAGGTTTAAGGAAGACATATCGTTATTTACATGTATATAATATAGACGTAGTGACGTAATGACTGTGTCATATAGAGTTAGTATAGGCAAACATGCTGTGTCATATCGACGGTGCCGAACCAAAACCCCGTAACTCCATTTTGGCGCGAAAACCTTTTTTGCAGCATCCGCATCTGCTAGACGTCCCGCGCATTTCTGTCTTGTCGCCATATAAGAAACGCGATTGGCTATTTAAATAGCGACAAGACAGAAAGCGATGGACGTCTAGCAGATGCGGATGCTGCAAAAAACGTTTTCGCGCCAAAATTGAGTTACGGGGTTTTGGTTCGGCACCGTCGACATAGTTAATATAGGCATAAGTATTGTGTCATATCCACCTAGTAAATACAGAAAAGCACATGTGGCATTTTCTCCGTAGGGTTACATGTTCGATCGTTTTGTTATCCAGCTTTTGGTTACTATTTCTAACCATGTTCCGATGTATCTCTTGCTCCTTCTTAAATTTCATGTGAAGCTTATTTGAAGCAACCTACATATAACTTCAAAACTATGTTATAAAGTCATAAGTTCTAACACAAAGTAGACTATACATGTTTGATATCATATGTACTGGTAGGTGTCTATACTCTCAAATAAAAAAACATGTATAAATCGCTTTGGGTTTTTCATTCTTGAAATCGGACTAAAATGAACTTATTATTAAAGACAGTAATTCTGAATGTATTTCTTGAAGCTATCAAAATATCACATATAGCATTTATCCTTCTATAATTACTAGTACTAGGATTTCTAGTTGTAGCATTACGTATAACAAACACATATCCGCTAATCCAATTACAATATTGTGTACATTTCAGTTTGAAATGGCTTCCGTGGCAAGGCCTTTATTTCGCTTCCTTGGTTACCCAGTGACGTCACAAGATATTATATTCATCGATCACCTTCAAGGCAAGAAAACCGATCCTAAGTCTTTGAAAGAATCAAACGGCGGGACTGTTGTTGATATAAACAAGGATGATATTCTCGAGACAAAGGGTTTGGAAGATCTACCGTTAAAGTTAAATCCATTTTATTGGAGGAGAGAATTGAGTGCTGAACATATGACGACAATCGACTCAGCTTGCTTGCATTTATACGGTAAACTTGGATATAGTACATACGACTCGTATGAGAAAATGCGGAATATCAAACACATACCCAGTTACGGCGCTGCTGGCATTTATCCATTTTGACACACATCCAGTTACGGAGCTGCTGGCATTTATCCATTTTGACACATACCCAGTTACGGCGCTGCTGGCATTTATCCATTTTGACAAACACACAGTTACGGCGCTGCTGGCATTTATCCATTTTGACAAACACACAGTTACGGTGCTGCTGGCATTTATCCATTTTGACAAAACACAGTTACAGTGCTGCTGGCATTTATCCATTTTGACAAACACACAGTTACGGTGCTGTTGGCATTTATCCATTTTGACACACATCCAGTTACGGAGCTGCTGGAATTTATCCATTTTGACACACACAGAGTTACGGAGCTGCTTTTTTATTAATGTAGTTTCTGCTTTGATAATTGATATGCTAAATTAATAAAAGCTTACAGTGGCCTTCAAGCACATACAATGTACACTATTTTTTAAAAAGGTTATAAGTACGCCAACACAGTACATAGCGATACGTGCAAATAGTGCTTGTAAAGTTGCTTTAGCTTGAAAATGACAAAATATAGAACTGTGATATTACATTCATGACTTATTATGTTTAAACATCTTAAAATGAGTAAGTATTTAAGTTTTGTCTAGTATAGATGTGTTGTAATGTATATCACTATCATACTTGCCGATCGGTCGGTCGACATTATTGCCGAATGAATTTTCAACAAAAACTCCAGAACGGGTGGACCTTGGATTCTAAACTTTTGAGTGGAGATTGTTCATCCTACACAGACGACCAGATTCAATTGCAAGGCCATTCGTATAAGCGCTCAAAGTTACCGTGACCTTTAAATACACAACAAGCTCAGGGCCTGTATTTATAAAGCATCTTAAGTGAATCGATTAAATCGATTCAGAAACATTATACATTAAATGATAATTATTACTCCTCAAAATTTCAACAAAAGCTCCCACAAATTATCGAGAAAAGAATGAAAACATATTGCTGTAACGAACCAAAACAGCCATGAGTTGTTTCCCTTTGACCACATAATAATAAAATCGCTGGAATGCTTCTTAAACTGTGCCCAGCTAAACAGGAAAACTAATATTAACGATTATTTACATTGGTTAGAAGCATTATGTAAAGAGGTACAGTAATCATATAGAAAACATTGGCTATGTTGCGTTTGTTGTGGAATATTGGCAGCTCAATATTTTAACCTAAGTCAAAGTTTGCACTTAAGATGCTTTATAAATACTGGCCCACAATGTATGAAATATAGGTTATTACATCGTAAAACTTAACAGAGAGGTTGCTGATCATCAGCTGTAGACACCTGCATAATTTGAGGAAATGTTAAGGCCGTGGTGACATTAATCAAACTAGACTATTTACTGTCATGCGATGTGTATGATTCACGAACGAACCACTCTTGAACATTCTGTTGTCGGAATTCTTCTGCTTTTGTGTTTTCTTGGTGTGGGTACTAATGGACAATGTGTAGGTAACCTTTTAAGATTTCGAGCGAAAAACATTTGTTTTGCACATGCAGTTTTTATCATTTAAAATTCACGGTTCATTGCTTGCAAATTAAAATTAGCAAATTATCGGATATTGTTCCTATATATACTAGTAATGTACTTCTCGTATGAAGACAGTTGGTACACTTATAACGCTGGCTTAGAATGAGAAGGTCGTAACTACAAAATTAATATTTTGAGAAAACTAGAAAAACTGCATGACAAGATTTCACTCCTATGGTAAAACAAACTTTTTCAACTTCAGTTTTGGCAACATGACAACTTCCGATTTCATGAAAATAGGCTCAAAAGAAGTGCCTTATGGTGTATGAATTTATGATGTAGATTTCAAATACTAGTATGCATTAGTCTTATAAGGTGGTAAGTGACACATTCTCATTCTAAGTCAGCAAAGTGTACATGTTTCAAGTGCTTTCTCCACTATAATCAAAATACGTAGAAGAAAACACCGCTTACATGACCATGGTTGACGACAATTACAAGCTTACAAACTTCACTTCACTTATAAGTGTGTCATATCAGTATTGTTAAGTTATTCGTGGTGATAAATGGCGTTTCTATTCGTCAGCAAAAGAATAAGAAGAAAATAATACGTAATTGTTGAGTTCTAGAATCAGCAACATTAACGTTATATATCTTTATTTTTCTATGTTTTACAGTAGGTCTACGTTTCTTTTTGTCTGAAAATTTTGCGTATAGTTAATAGTTATATGCTCCTAACGTTCAAAAACGTTTTTGAACAAAATATTTGCCACACCTCTTTTCTTATGACAAAGCCGGGAAACTGTTGTTTCAGTGTCAACCCCAGTCCTTGTAACCAACCAAACACACACACTTGTAAGGGTTTGGTGTCTTGTAGTTAGAGTTGTATGCATGTATTGGTTTTCTAATTTCGGTCAACAGTCTAACAAAAAAACGATCAAGTGGAAGCAATGAGACACCACAAGTGAGGAAATTATAAGCTACTTGTAGGGCTTGGTGTCATTCGTAAGCCATGAGATTAAAACAATATGCTAATTACTAGTATTTGATAAGGTCCCGTGATTCTCCATCAAAGACTGATTTAAGTAGGTTTTGTTAAGTTTTACCATTACTAGTAATAGTATTCAACCATTGCATCGTTGAAGCAGCAGTGCTATGATGTTGTTAAAAAAAGTTCAATTTGTTCTGCATTGGATGTTTAAATTGTTTGTATCCTGTAGTTGTATGGTTATTGTACATATATCCAAACTCACCTGGAAATCCAGGGACATGATACCAACTTTACATAGTCGCGAGTCGTCATTGACCAAACATCTTGTTAGACGGAGAGGACTTCTCAACCGACCATTTCGTCCGCCATTTATTTTGATCAATTCTTACATACAGACGCTTATTGGACTACTGTGTAAGCCGTTTGGAAACTATGAATTTGAGCGGGAATATCTACAGATGGCAGATAAAGGTGTTGTTGCAATAGACTGGTATATATCGTCTTCAAAACTCAAAAGAAATAGCCCAATTTTAATGATATTTCCGCGGCTTACGGGTGACGCTTTAAGTGTTGGTCAAATTTGTAAATTGGGATCTTTAAACGGAATGCGAGCGGTAGTTGTGAACAGAAGAGGTCATGGTTGGAGTTATATGACCACTGCCAAAATGACGAGCACGGGAGACCCTAGGGACACACGAACAGTTGTAGACTATATATTCCATAAATATCCATATGTTCACATTGTAGGTGTGGGTGTTGGTGCTGGTTGTGCTACGTTGTTCTCCTATCTCGGTCAGTATGGATCATCATCACATCTCAAAGCTGCTGTCAACATTTCACCATCTTATGATAACACTGAGAAGCTTTGTGAGCAAATTCCAAAATTTTACGAACTATTTTTATTATTTGACTTGAAGATGACTTTGTTGCGTTATTGGAAAGCTTTGTACGGAGCCATCGACCTTAAATCGGCGGTTCTGAAATCCTGGACCCTGAAGGAATTTGATTATCACGTTTACTGTAAAATGTACGGTATTGAAACATTTCAATCATTCTGGTGTAGGAACGATCCTATGCGAGACGTCGATGATATTGCCGTACCAGTGTTATGTATCAACAGTTTGGATGACCCGGTCAGTGTTAAGGAGGACATACCATTCGAACTGTTTGAATTTTATCCAAATTTGTTATTAGTAACCATAAACAAAGGCGGACATTGTGCATTCCACGAAAACACGAATGGTGAGTCATGGGCCGCTTACGTTGCCATTAATTTCGTGGATGGGGTTTTGGAATTCATTGCAAATTCTAAATTTTGGCATCGATGATTGATATATTGTATTTAATCAAATAGTGAGTAAATATTCAAATTGGTTGGTCAGCCATATGTGTCATAAATACTTGTATTATTATGTCAGTCATTATTCTGTTGTTTTGAAAGTTACGAGTAATGATCAATATACTTAGTATAACGGGAAAATGCCTATAACTTTGTTAATATGTGTTATTTCTGGAAATATTGTATGTGGTGTCAAATACATATGTAACATGGAATCGTACGAAGTGCAGCACCAATAAATGAAACAATAATATTTTTAGAACATTTTTGGCGACCTATGAAATCGGTAGGCGGGACAACGTCATTTTGCAGAGTAAAACGTTGCGTTTGTTAATTTCACAATCTCACCCCAAATGCAAAACTTCATTATCATTTTTAAAATACTTTTCAGAATACACTCCTTGATCATGCGTACCTCATTGCTTAGTCGATACCGAGGTGAAACGTCATTCAAGATCGTCATACTTCGCTATTTCGTTCAGAACATTCAACACTTTTGCACGGATTTCTAACGTCGACGTCACGTTATGCCCTGTTCGTGTTATATCACAAACGTTTTGTCACCCACGCTAAATATGTCCTACTGTACATAAATAAAAGATGTTTTGCATGACAAGATTAAGAAAGGATCACCTAATCGCACACAACATCGTTATTACTATTTTTCTCCGAAACTAAATATTATTTCAAAAGTATTGGGTCTTCCGCGATTTTGCAAACGCGGAACGATCTCACATGCGTGACCTAACATTTAAACACAAAACAATTTGATGGCGTCACCAGCAGTACAGCAAATCTTAAGTGACTATAATTGCTAATTTTCAGCAAGGTACTATTGCTAATATGAACACTGTTGGGGTTTGAATCTGAGTGAAACTGTGAAAATCCAGCAAATGTCCCCCATACGCGTATTAAAGGTTGCCTTAGCAACCGTAGATTTCAGTACATTCTTGATATGATCCTGGTTATTTACTGTTTACTTACTTACACATGTTGCTTCACCTGGCTAAAATTTGAGCAAAATCGGATGGGTAATAAAAAAAGTTATAAGCTTTTTCTCGTTATAATTATTATAATATTGATCATCCCTCGTACATTGTATTGTGGTTCATAAATCGATGGCTTAGAATTAGAAGGTCGTAAGTGCCACATATGACCTTTTAAGTTTCATACATATTTAGAATAAGCATTACAAGGCGCTTCTTATGAGCCCATTTTCATAAAAATCTGAACTTGTCATGTTGACCAAAATAAAGTTGTAAAAGTTTGTTTAACCATAAGTAAAGATTAAATGTCAGACAGTTTTTCCGTGTTTTCTCAAAATATTTGGTAGTTACGACCTTCTAATACTAAGCCATCGAAATGTATATGCTGATGTATTTTGCTCTTTAGAATATGGGGAATAAAAGTTATATGTACTGAAACCATGTTTGTCGATATCAGTACTGAATGTGTAACTACCATTCAAATAAAACTTAAATTAAAAACTTTTAATTTACTAGATCGTATGAGAGTCGTATAATTTATAATTTCTCCCATAATGGAGAGGTAAAAAAACATAACCCTGTGACTACCCGCTCTCTATGCCTGGTGATTATAAACATTTCTCATTCTTATACTCGAACTCCATGCTCCAACTTGAAAAACTGATTTTTTAGAATTTTGCTTCAAAGCCAACACCAACTTACACATTCCATATGTTTTCATCCGGTAGTAAAGAAGTTACAGCAGTTTCTGTAACTAAGAAATAAATCTAATTGGAGTACGGAGTATTAGTTGGAGCATGGAATACGTTCTTCAATGTTTATAATCACCGGGCCAGAACTCTCTTTCAGACACCAACACTGTCAACAATGGTACAAGTTCCTGGAGCTGGTTCCAGAGTTGGTGACAGAGGGAAAGAAATTCATGAGTGTAGGGATACAAACCTATGCGACAGACGGGAAGCAAGTACCTCGTGGAGTTCCTGTCAGTTGATGGATGCTTGACGTAAAAATGTCCCTTACAGTAATGTGGGATCTCAACACTTCATAAAATATTTCTGATCGGGAATCAGACAAACAAGAGATAAGAAGTATTTAATAGCTAAAACAATAATCGGCACTCCTTCGTCAAGCTAAAGCGATAAATGATTTGTCGGTGTTACCTCCCGTTTAATGCATGGGTTATACAAACTGTCAGCGGCCTTAATATATCGATGGCTTAGAACCAGAAGGTCGTAACTACTACTTACGACCTTATAAGACTCGTACATATTTGAAATCTGCTTCACAGGGCGCTTCTTATGAGCCTATTTTCATGAAAATCTGAAATTGTCATGTTGACCAAATTGAAGTTTTAAAATCGTGTTTTCCCATAGGTAATTAAAAGAGTAAATTACCGACAGTTTTCTCTTGTTTTTTTCAATATATCGATTTGGTAGTTACGACCTTCTGGTTCTAAGCCATCGATATGTTTATGCCAGCTCCTGGCTTGCACACGTACTTTTGAAGATCAGTTTCATGACGAACTACTTTAAACCCTAATTGGAAACACAACACCTGGTCCGGTGATTATAAACATTGAAGTTCGTATTCCATGCTCATACTCCGTACTCCGATTAGATTTTTTTCTTAGTTACATAAACTGCTGTAACTTCTTTACTACTGGGTGGAAACATATGAAATGGGGGTTCATTTTCTGAATTAGATCATTTGCTACAACTTGGTGTTGGCTTTGAAGCAAAATTCTTAAACAAATCAGTTTTTCAAGTTGGGGTATGGAGTTCGAGTATGAGAATGAGAATGAGAATGTTAATAATCACCGGGCCTGGTTTGATTGAAAAAAAATGTCATTTTATTAAAATGACGGAAGTGCATTTATACAACAGCATTTTTAAACTACAATTTCATCAAAATTGTAAATCCGCAAAGATGGGGATCAAAACATCACCACACAGTTGCCAACAACTCTGACTCCAGAAAGAGCTGTCCTGTTCATGTTAATATATGCAATGACAAAACGTCAGAACAGAACTCATAAACTTAAAACTAACACACAAACACGCTGATAATATGCATGATCTCGAAAGAATAGAATAAAATAATTTTATTCAACCAAACGCGGGTCATACAATATGACATATATAATCAATGGTAAAAGCATAACGTATTGGATATAATAGATAATAAATGGCCAAGACATAACAGGATGCAACATAATATTATGAGGCTGAAGATCTATGGTAAGTTAAT
Source organism: Spisula subtruncata (assembly GCA_963678985.1). Lineage (NCBI taxonomy): Eukaryota > Metazoa > Mollusca > Bivalvia > Venerida > Mactridae > Spisula > Spisula subtruncata. The sequence continues at coordinate 20,317,973 of OY787672.1, read as the reverse complement.
TGATGACAGTTCGACCAATACTGATTATGATTAATAACAAATCAAAAATTGTGTAAATAATTTAAACCTAAGCACACACTATTTATATTCGGAAGGTTTAGCTTATTGTAGATATTAACATTAAGAACCCATAAACTGTTCTGAAATTATGATTTTTTTGGTGAAGTATCTTGATTTGATGCATTTGCTGTGAAGAAAATACATAACTAAAATCTCAGATTTACTTGCAGTACTTTAAAGGGACTCAACTCCAGTTGGTAAATGCAAAATTTATCAAAAAGCTCTCTTAAATTTTTTTTGGCTTGATCGACCTAATACGTTTATATACGAATCTGGACATATTCATCTCAAAGAAAAATATTCGCATAACATCGGTTTATTACCTTTTAAATAAGCACTTAAAATATATCCCGTGACTTACGCAGTAAAATATATAATTGAAGAATGGTATAAATACCGAGAAAATCCGTAACGGACGGTAAAACATGTTGGGGAGTTTTGATTCATAGCTCCTTTGGTCGTAATGTAAGTTGTAAGAATACTTTATGTATGCGTAAAACATAGTTTTGTGATTTAAACGTCTACAGGATATGTTTTTATCATCATGGAAATGGAGTTGAGTCCCTTTAAGGAGTTGATCAGCAGTAATATAATATTCACCATCGCTTAAAATTTGACCTAACTTATCAGAAATTCAGAAGAGGTGTATATGACCAGCTTATTTATTCACTAAGTCAATTCAAATTACAGTGCTTTTGTAAACATAATCCCTATATTTTCATACCTGGTCAGCCTGTGTCGAATAAGTGGCACATGTATTGATCTCAATATACGACGATAGATTTATAACTGACCCACTGTACATATCGCTGGCTCAGAATGAGAAGGTCGTAACTACAAGATCAATATTTTGAGAAAACAAGAAAAAACTGTCTGAAAATTACTCTTTACTTATGGTTTATTAAGCTGTTTCAACTTAAGTTTGGTCAACACAAGTTCCGATTTTCTTGCAAATAGGCCCATCAGAAGCGCCTTGTGATGCTGATTTTAAATATACATCAGTCTTATAAGTTCGGAAGTAGTACTTACGACCTTCTCATTGTAAGCCAACCATATTATGCTTGTATAATTGTATAATTGTATATTTCTTTGTCGACCTACAATTGATCAATTCACAATACATATTTACTTAAAGCCGACTTAAGTTCGATATTTGTTAAGTTTATTAAATTAAGGTTAATATTCTGCACTCATTTTGCACAATGCAATACGTAGGCTTAATGTTAAACCTCTTTAAATCTGACCATATGTACTTGGTTACTCGAGTATGGTTTCTATTTATACCACTATTTACTTACAGCCATGAGTTATAAACCAGCTCAAAATCCAGTGATCGTTCGATATTCCATGGTACATGGCGTGATCGGTATATAGTACAATACGTAACCACTTAGAACAAGTCAGCCTATACGCGCTCCTCTCATATTGTGATATTATTACGTATTTAATGCTTAATCTATAGCGTGCGGACGATACTATTTCTATAACCGGGAGTAAAATATATAAGGTAAATATGTACATTTATAATAGTTGTATTTAAATATTTATATACATTACTTATAAGTTGTAATGTAATGAAACGTACTTAGACTTAAGATATGGACTTAGGCCGGTATTCCATGTGCGCGTGTCCGTGGTCCGTGGTCCGCATGCGCGTTCCGTATCCGCGTTCCGAATACGGACACGGATACCCTAATTCCATGTTTTCGCTAATTGGTCTATATAAAACGCTGACGTACTATATCAAGTATGAGCTTAGTACTAACATTACAACTTTTGATGAATGTTAGTGAACATAAAAGTCGGTGTAAAACCGGCCGGGTTGTTGCTATAAAAAAGTAAAATTTAAAATTAATTATAAAGGGTCACTTACAGAACACAATAATGATGTTGCTAAAGTGAGGTTGTTACTAAAGTCAGACGGCTGCTCTGGGAAATACAAATTATATAACCGCGCCTGAACATTTTTCACACCAGTACCTTTTAGATACAGATTATAATATAACCTAAAAGGCTTTGTTATGACCAAATTAGCCCTTTAGCTTGATGTGCTACATCCGTGAAATTTGTCCGCATACGTCAAAAATCGCTCATTGTGTTTCTTTGCGGACACGCAATACGGTCGACGTATGCGTACTCGGAATATGGAATGTATCCAACATCCTTCAACCAGTTCGTATTTTGGCGAATGCGGACACTCGGAAGTGGAACACGGACGGGTTCACATGGAACACCGGCCTTACAGTACTCATACCTTTATTACATTTTTGACTTTTCAAAACAGCCCTATTGTCGTAGCGGGACCGTGTGCGTCTGTTGCGTTGGATGCGTTTATTGCCAGATTCATATTCTCTATTACTATGATATCAAGGATATCCACTTGAAACTCAACGTAGTTATTCTCAATCTCAAGGTTCCTCATATAGTCCAGACGAGAGTCACCTAAACCTTGCTATATAGTATTAAGTTTTTTTTATTATTGTTCTGAGTTGTCCAGATATTGAAGGTCTCAAAACCGTTTGATGACACTCTGTCATCATTGGGGAACTTTTTTTATTTGGGGTTAAAGATGGCCTCCGAAATGGCGATTTTAACGATTAAATACAGACAATAATTTCATATAACATTTGTACTACCGTCAAAATATCAGCACATGCATTTTTATATTAAACGGGTTTAAACATGGTTAATAAAGGAACTATATACATTAGCTGGGTTTCAATAAAATACACATTTTCAGCTGTTTATGTGTAATTTACGTGACCAAAATGATAAAATACACGAACAATCGGTACAAATAACTGTTTAATGTGATATCAAACATATACCTTACAATGAAGTAGGTTTTAAGGAATTTTAAGTTATATTCAACCTAAAACAATGTCCAAGACATCATTGCATGTAGAACAGTATGTGTAATATACGTTACCAATAAATTATTGTTATACAAAGTAAGAACTATTATGTTTCCTGCTTGTTCTGGGTTATCAACATGATATGATTGATGTTTTCTCTCGGAACACATCTTTTACATTGGGCAGGTCATTTAATTTCTTAATCAAACTGTGATTTACGTGACCATATATGTTACCAAATAGAAAAAAAGCAAAATATTAAAGTATTTAAACAATTTAAGTCTGGAATTATAAACTCTTGCTCATTCTGTGTTATAAGTTTTCTTTCGCTAAATCTGTTTTCAACTATCACAAAGCATTATGGATAATTGATTTCTGATTGAAATAGTGATTTACGTGACATAATGCAAAACTTCACAGTTAACTATATAATCAAAATGTATCCATCCAGTTTGCCAATATTTTAAAATTTACAATGACATCATGATAATTACAAACTAGATGTATGTCTGAACTTATTATAACAGAAAGTAATATTTGTAACCAATTACCACATGTTTCTATATCCCATTACGGTACATGTTTACATATAGACTTGACACAAATCACCACGGTTTGACGAGCAATTAAAATCAATATCTGCCAAGATTGATTTAAATTATAATTATGCTTTCAAGAAATAATCACATAAACAGCTCCACAGTTCGACTAGATACTAGTAATTTACAAGCATGTAGCCGTTTACATACATCTTCGTATCAGGATTATAATAAGCAATAGAATACTGGTACATGCATGCACAAACAAAGGTACACTAAATTCGAGTAAGATATTATTGTCACAACCACATTTTGTGTAAAAAGTTTTCTAACTTACACCAATCATTCTCAACACCTAATTACTGGTATTATTTATCGCCACGAGGGTATGAGAGAATAGAAGCCAGATTTCCTTTAATGCTCTGCGTCAAGCAAGAGAATTACAGTAGGCACCATTTGTGTTTCGTCTTTGGTATATAGACGAACACCCTACGACATGGTTATCGAGGAGGCAGTTCAAGAGTTTTATATTGATGCCATAGTAACATTGTCAGCTATCATGACTAGACAGAAGGACATTGCTGAGTTTACCTTTACCCATTGCTAGACTTGCTTTGGTACTTGGTTCTAATTAGCTTTTCCGCATAACTGTCTGTATGTGTGCCCGCTTTACATTCTATTAAAATGCCTCATATGTGAGGTTATTTTGAAATTCTTGGCGTGATAGCAGACGACTCCCCTACCTTTGTTCCCCAAACACGCTGGTGGACGGTTGAAGTAGCACCACCATTTCCATATCTCTTGTCATGGTATCAAAATGGACACCCAGTACGGTTGCCAATCGTAGTTTCAAAATGAAACGGAGCAGACCCGGACCGTAATACGTTTAGAGTAGTAGCTTTACCTACCCATAAATAGGAAGAGGTGGTGTCCCAACTTAACAAAGCATGTGACGCTAGAATATCTGGAGTTTAAAAAAAGGACTTCATTTTGTAATGCTGTTTCCCTTATGTCGACTGAAGCACTATATTTGACTTGGGAGCGGCGCGTGGTAATAGGGCGAAACAGATACATAGGTAAATTCATCTGTTGTCAATAACCATGCTATTACAAACAAAAAGCAACCATGACTGTAGATGGCAACAAGAAATAATTATTGAACAGTTAAAGTACAAACACTGTCAAATGAAGCACTACATCATGATTTGGTGTAACTGCACAAAACCATAGACCAATTAAATTGGACAAGAACATCAGGATACTATACCAAGATCTCAAACCAAATGACAACGAGACACACGTTTTTAACAAAACATGGTTTCTGACGCACATGATAGGGGGAAAACTGACTAAAATATGATAATACATAGTAACATTGCCTCTAAAGTATTACATACACAAATAACTAACTCCCTAGTCAGAAATCGCGCTTCAGTTGACATTAGAGAAACAGCATTACAGAATTAATGCAGTCATAATTAGAGATCTTCTAGCGCCAGTTCAGAGATAGGTAAATGGAGAATAAGAATTACTGCTCTCAATGTATTACAGTCTAGTCAGGTCAACCACATTAGGCTACCCTACAGTCAATGTTGATGCAATTATGAAGGACAACACTTATGATGACAACAGACAATGTGACTATGTTACTACCAGACTCGAGCTGATCAAGTGTGGTTGTGACAGTCAGTCATGTCTAACTGGTCATTGTAGCTGTTACCGTGCTCGAATGTCTTGCACATTATTTTGCGCATGTATGGGTCTATCAATTGTAATAAACCCGAACCTAAGGTGTAGTCAAATAGCTAGATGCTTGAAAAGTGTCTTATCAAGCTGTAGTAATATTCCTGTGAGTTTCGCTCGAAACTATGATTATAAAAAACGGTTAGTTCAGATACATATTGATTCAAATAACTTGTCAAACTGTGGTGATTTGTGTCAAGTATATATAGTCAAACATGTATGTGGAAATGAAACATGTGGTTACGTTTTACAAATATTACTTACTATAGTTATAAGAAGTTCCGATATACATCAAGTTTGCTATTGATATGAGGTCGTTGACAATCTTGATTGATTCTTTTTTATTATACAGTGAACATTGAAGTTTTGCATAAGGTCACGTAAATCACTATATTTGTATTTCAAAAAGAAATCAAGTTACAGTATTGCTATATGTGAAAAAACAGATCTATCGAAATAAAGCATCGACCATTTCACTCAAATTCAGAATGAGTAAGATTATAATATTCAAGACTTAAATTACTTAAAGACTTTGATGGAAAAATATATTACATTATACTATGTATTTTCAATGTATTTTTATGTGGTAACTTATGGTCTAGTAAATCACATTTTGTGTAAGAAGTTCAATTACATGTCAAATATTTTTAGTATATGTCTACCAAGAGAGAACATTGATCATATCAGTTTGATAACCCAGAATGAATAGAAAAACATAGTAGAACATACTTTGCATATAAATAATTAAATGGTAACGTATATTACACATACTGTTCTACATGCAACGATGTTGTGTACATTGTTTATCACTTACCATTTCTTTAAACCTACTTTATTGTAATGTTCATGTTTGATATAACATTAAACAGCTATTAGTACCGATTATTCTTGTATGTTATCATTTTGGTCACGTAAATTACACATAAACAGTTGTAAATGTGTATTTTTTTGAAACCAAGCTAATGTATACAGTTCCTTTATTAATCATGTTTATTCCATTTCAACTAAAACATAGATGCGCTGATATTTTGACGGTAGTACAAATGTTATATGGATTTATAGTCCGTATTTAATTGTTAAAATCGCCATTTTGGAGGCCATCTTTAACCTCAAATAAAAAAAGTTCCCCAATGATGACAGAGTGTCATCAAACGGTTTTTAGACCTTCAACACCTTGACAACATAGAACAACAATAAAAAAAACTTAATACTATATAGCAAGGTTAAGCGAAAAATCACCAATCCTCGTCCGGACTAATACACCAAAACTGCAATGCCTTGTCTTCGTTCTCCCTAATCATTTTGAAGGCGGTACTGATCACGACCGGATTCTTAAATTATGCCCACTAGACAACACGAATTTGCAAATACACGGCTTTAAATGGGTTCACATTTGAAATATATTACGTATAAAAATAGTATTTTTGATTCAAGCATGAAAATGGTGTTAAAGCCCAGGTAACCATTAAACGGTTATTTTTAAAAAGCAATTACATGATTACCACCTAAAGTTCTGTTGTATGGTGAATTTGAGCATGTGAGAAACAGCATAAGATGGGTATAATTGAAATGCAACAGCATCCGATTGTTGGATTTTTGATAAAATAACGAAGTGTAGAGGAAGAAACTCTCAAAGTTAGTATTTTGTCATCCCTTGACTTAGTACTGACATGAAATTATGATTTGAAATTGTTTCATTTTTGTAGAGCATCGAAATGGCGACACCAATCCGAGTGGAGAGTGATTCAGTTCGTTACACAAATGAGAACATAGAGGCTGATTATAACTACAGCAACACCTCAGTGAGACAGGACAGTAAGGGTACATATATAGCTACACCAACCAATACCAAATATACATTCAGAACAAAACGCAAGGTAAGATATCAATATCATATAAATCCAGCATACCATGTCAAATCTACAGCAAAAAATATGTTTTGTAAAAGGACGAGCGACTGTTTTAGTTGAATACCACAAATGTTTCACTTTGACGTTATTGACTAGGTCAAGACTATTGTATTGTTTGGTTTTCCTCATTTACTATAACACATTTTTTTACTTTATTTTATGAAATAGGACTATTGTCTATGACTTGACCATTTGCCAGTTAATCCAGAACTCATTTAAACTATTTTGTAACTGATATGCCAAAGTAATTGTTTTACGTGAAAACAAACAACAAATAGGCCTAACTAAGTAGCGATCTCCACTATGCCAACTCATACATCGTATCATATATTTCACACAGGTTTAAAGTAGCATTGAAAAAGAAATTTTAAAATGAAATTTTAAAAAAAAATGTGAAAAATTGTTTTCTCCATAATTTTGAGAAAAACATTTTTTCCCATTTTTTATTTCTTTTTCAATGATACTGTAACCTGTGATATTTGACACACACAAACGCAGTCACTGATACATGATACTATAGTGCATTAAATGTGAGACTGGTCGACATCAGTTGTATACAAATGTATAATATTTTATGATCCCAGGTACCCAAGCTTGGTGTTATGTTGGTTGGTATGGGCGGGAACAACGGAAGTACAGTGATGGCAGCTATACTCGCTAACAAACACAATATGAACTGGCAAACAAAGGAAGGCGTCATACAAGCAAATTATTTTGGTAATTCATACCCTAACCGTATTTCATATTGTGCATGGCTGTGTTAAAGGGACATTCCCTATTATTTTGGTCGTTTAAATTGATTCAGAAATATTGTACATAAAATGATAATTATTACTACTAAAACTCCTCAAAATGTCAACACAAAGCTCCCACAAATCTCCCGAGAAGGGAAAGAAAACATCATATTTCTGTAACGAGCCAAAATAGTCATGAGTTGTTTCCCTTTGACCACATAATAATAAATCGCTGGAAGCGTTAAATTATTATTTGGTGATATAAATATATTTCGACATTATAGAGACATATTTGCGCACATTATCTTCTGACAAATTATGACTATTGATAGCGCTTTGTACATTTAGCTCATTAAATGTGATTGTAGAGAAAATAGGCTAGTTATAGGGAATGCCTCTTTAAGCAACTGAATTAAGCAGTTTGCTAATCTGATCCAACGAATCTGTTGTCACATTTGAAAGCAGGTCGTGACCACAGCCTCAAGTTACAACGAGTTATGGTGTATATTATCACAGGCCAAATAAATTGTATCACAAACGACAGTTTCTTTTGTCCCAATATCTGTTCAATATAAAAATATGAATTATTTTATCTAATGAATGAGTGAACATTTGGGGATGTTAAACTCATGGGGTTTTTTGTGATATAATTTCTTACGCCAATATGTCATCTGTTCAATATAATATAAAATATTTTATCTAATGAATGAGTGAACATTTAGGGATATTAAACTCATGTTTTTTGTGATATAATTTCTTACGCATGTGATATCCTATACCTACAGGTTCTATAACACAAGCCAGTACAACTTGTCTAGGTACTGGACCGGAAGGAGAAGTCTACGTTCCATTGAAGGACATGTTACCAATGGTGAACCCTGATGATCTTGTTATTGACGGTAACTTCAATTTATACCACTACACTTATTAAACAAACATTGGTCAGACCATTGAATGTTTGATTTGGGAATTTTCTAATGTATGTGTATGTAGAGTTATTATGTGCTGAATGTGTTCATTTTATAAAACAAATGTGTTGCATTTGTTAAGTTATTTTTTCACCTTTAGTTACTTCTTGCTTTGACATTAGTACTCCTATATTAGCTGTGTTTAACTAAAAGGAATTAAGCTTAAGTTTGTTTTATGTCTTCATTTCTACCATGTTTAATTGAAGGTAGTTTTATAATATCCAATAAATTGTGTTTTATCCATTGATTATACATGCCATATTGTATGACCTGTGATTGGCTCAATAAAATTATTCTTATTCAATGCCTGTTACAATGCCTCCTAAATCAAGAAGAAACTAGTTATAATCACGTGTTTATTTCCCGGAATGTTTTGTCTGTCACCAAGTCTTCAGCACAATGAATCAACTTGAGTCATATCGTGTCAACTTTAATAATACTCGTAGGGATTCTATTTTTGATTCTGGTGTTGTATTTTCAGGTTGGGATATCTCGTCAGCAAACATGGCCGACGCCATGGAACGTGCTCAAGTGCTGGACTATAATCTACAAGTTCAACTTCGGCCATACATGAAGAGACTAAAACCTCGTCCATCTATCTATTTCCCCGACTTTATTGCCGCAAATCAATCTGACCGTGCAGATAATGTTTTAACAGGAACAAAACAAGAACTATTGACTAAGATTAGACAAGATATACGTGAGTTTAAGGAAAGTAGCGGTGTGGATAAGGTTCTAGTACTGTGGACAGCCAACACGGAGAGGTACAGTGATATTATACCGGAAATAAACGGAACTGCCGATAACTTATTGAACAGTATCAAAGCCAATGAAAGTGAAATATCACCATCAACCATATTTGCTGTTGCAAGTATACTTGAAGGGGTAGGTAGATGTTTTGCTCTTACTATGGTAGATGCGAAATTGGTTTATCAACCCCACATAGCAGTTGATTGTTTTCATCATAATTGACAAATCCATAGATTTGGAAAGATATTCTGTCGTTACTTAAGTTTTGCCACGTTCAGGTTGTCATCGATTTCTTTGAAAAGATTCCCAGATTAAATAAAATAGCCGGTAATTATGACAAGTATGTAGATGAAATGTCAAATGATTTCAACGTCATGGTTATAAGCATTTCATCTGAAGATCACGTCATTTTTGGTAAATGTTTTAAGCGAATTAGAAATTAGCGTGACTTACGTTTTTTTTGAGCGACCAGTTTATCATATAGATAATTAAATACTTTCCGATTTCAATGACATAATTGATACCAAAATGAAATTGTGTTCACATTTAATTGGATGCATATAAACATAAGAAATAATATTGTTTTCCTGGCATATATGAATAAAATCAAATTGTAGCCGATATCTTGAACATTTTGTATATTACAGGTAACGTACATTAATGGATCACCACAAAACACATTTGTACCAGGTGTGATTGATCTTGCCGAGAAACGTAAAGTGTTCATTGCTGGGGACGACTTTAAATCTGGACAAACTAAACTTAAATCTGTATTGGTGGATTTTCTGGTCAGTGCTGGAATCAAACCTCGATCTATTGTAAGCTACAATCACCTAGGTAACAATGATGGGATGAATCTGAGTGCTCCACAAACATTTAGATCAAAAGAGGTAAACCACTTGTACTAATATTAGACTACTCGGGTCAGTCAAATATATATAACTGAGAGTATTAATATAGGATCCGTTATTAGTTGTCTTTGCGATAATTGTCTGATTAGTAATTAGAATACCGCTTATATTTATGAGCCAGTGAAAACGCCGTTTGGCGATTTAGATTGTGTTGAGATGATCATTGTCATGCTCGTCAACTTAGGAATTTCATAAAGATTACGCCCCCCCCCCCCCCACAGTAATTAACTCAATGATTTGACCTATTTACTATGCAGGGATTTCCCTGATGCATGTTTTCTGCGTCCTTGACGCAACTTTGTGGCTTTGGACCCTCATTTCTGTATTACTGTGCATCCTTGGGACCCCAATAGGAGCCCTAGAATAGACTCTGTCATTTCAGCTAGAACATTTTTATTTCTGCTATTTATTGCACTAAATCTTGTGGTGCATTGAGCAATCTGAATTTTCTGTTTCATTTATTTATAAATTTGATACTCACTAATAGTGAGCTTGAATTGCATTACCGTATAGTGAGGGGACCCCCAAAATTTCTCAGGGACTCCCCAAGTATAAACATTAAGGGTCCTGGAACTCGCGTATGAAAAATCCTAGGGAAAACCCTGACTATGGTGTACGATTAGGGTCATAACTATTGAAAACTGTCGCAGAGATTTTATAAACAGTCTGAGACACTTTATAAACTGTCTCAGACACTTTGAAAACTGTATTGATCCATTATGATATATTTCGTCTTGATTTTGTTTTAGATCTCAAAGAGTAATGTGGTGGATGATATGGTAGATGCCAATCATATTCTGTACCCGGATGGTGGTCGACCAGATCATTGTGTCGTCATTAAGTATGTTCCACATGTTGGCGATAGTAAACGAGCCATGGACGAATATTCCTCGGAAATCATGATGGGTGGTTCCAATACTTTAGTCATTCACAACACATGCGAGGATTCACTGCTTGCAAGTCCACTTATCATTGACCTCATTATACTGGCCGAATTATTTGAGAGAGTTGAATATCGCACAGAAGCAGATATAGAATTTCAGAACTTTAATCCCGTATTGTCTCTGCTGAGTTATCTATGTAAAGCACCTCTCGTTCCTGGTGGTACCCCGGTGATCAACTCACTCTTCAGACAGAGGGCCTGCATAGAGAATGTTTTAAGGGCGTGTATTGGTTTAGCTCCAACTAATCACATGCTGTTAGAATATAAACATGCACACATTCCAAATCAAATTTCAAACAAGTTGCAAAGTGCGACTACAAAAATCTCGACCGTGGAAACCAATGGACATGCTCGGCACCCATCCGATGAAGGTGAAAAATGACGCTCAGAAACGTAAGCCTTATTTACTAGACTTTGTTTATAAATTATTGAATGATCATTGAATTATAACCAGTCGAGCTCTGTCGCTGTAATAACTGCGTTTAGCTTGTCATGTAGGTCTATGGAATCATTTTGTACACATGTACTAGACCTTGAACTCGTGTACATGTATTTCTATTGTTGTAAGTATTACCTAGATCTACATTTCCGGACATTATATAGACATTATTTGTTTATTGTAGTTATCCAAAATCAAAATATTAAGCTCAGTGGACTAATGAACAGATAATAATTTCTTTTGGTATTCTATATAAAAGAAATTGAATAAATTGTTGTTTTTCTGCTATTTCAATTGTTGTATATCGTTTATACTTAATAAAATGTTAAAATATTTGCCACTGGTTTCTTATTGCATTTGTCAGAATGGATTAAAATATGTTAGTAAAGGGTGGCTCGTCAGGGATTGAATATGGAATGAGCTTTACTTCTAATTCATTTCTTTATGTTGTGGTTGTTTGCAGTATACTATGGTTTGGCTGGAAAAAATGGTTTACAGAACATTTTTTATTAATGTGCTGTAATTTAATATTTATATTAATGAAGTCCAAGTCGGAATGTCTGTATTAAACGATTTGTGAATACAACAGTCCAAGTCTGAATTTCAGTATTAAACAATTTGTGAATATTACAGTCCAAGTCTGAATTTCAGTATTAAACAGTTTGTGAATACAACAGTCCGAGTTTGAATGCCAGTATTAAACAATTTGTGAATACAACAGTCTGAGTCTGAATACCAGTATTAATCAATTTGTGAAAATAACAGTCTCAGTCTGAATTTCTGTATTAAATAATTAGTGAATATAACAGTCCAAGTTTGAATTTCAGTATTAAACAATTAGTGAATACAACATTCCGAGTCTGAATACCAGTATTAAACAATTTGTGAATACATCAGTCCGAATCTGAATGCCAGTATTAATCAATTTGTGAATACAACAGTCCAAGTATGAATGTTTGTATTAAACAGTTTGTGAATATAACAAAGTCTGCATACCGTTATCATATTGATAAATCTTGCCGAAAGCACCAAGATAAATATATACCAAGTTAAATAAATGAGTCTTTATTGCACAAGTATCCATACAGATAGTCATATATTATATAATACATATCTTATATATACAATGATTGTTGCACAGAACAATGCTATTTACAATTCAGTAGCACAGGACATATCGCTGGATTAGAACCAGAAGGTCGTAACTACCAAATCGATATATTGAGAAAACAAGGGAAAACACATTTTTAAAACTTCATTTTGGTCAACATGACAATTTCAGATTTTCATGACAATAGGCTCATAAGAAGCGCCCTGTGAAGCAGATTTCAAATATGTATGAGTCTTATTAGGGTGTAACTAGGAGTTACGGCCTTCTGGTTCTAAGCCATCGATATATCTATATCAATCAATACAATGTATAATACAGTTCCACTATTGAAACAGTGATGCTAGGATTGAGGAAGGCACAATCATGACAAGCTGATTTAGAAGAGGGAGGCACAGGACGGACAGCCCAGTCTAGAAGATTACCATCATGAGAGATTTGCAAACAGATTGGAGAAGAATCCACCTCCCTCTGATTTGTTCTTGTCTGTTCGTTCTGGCTGATGATCTATGAAGCGTAATCTGTCAGACACAAACTTCTTCGCCTCCTTATCCCACTCACGATTGGCTAATATCTGTCAAAATAACGACATTATACATGTAGATTAAACCCACTCACGATTGGCTAATATCTGTCATAATAACAGCATTATACATGTAGATCAAACAATATTAGTTTACCGCTATCTTTGATGAGAGGTTATATTGATTTTTTTGCTCATGTCTGTCAAAGTCAAGCCAATTTGGCGACGGTATGAAAAACACAATTTTACCCAATCCAAAAGAACAATTTTCCCCCCAAATCGAAATTCTATATTTCATTTCTAAAACGGTTTCTGGACATATTCATAAACATATTGAAATTATTAACTCAGTGATTTGTTGCAACTAAGCGAGCACATGATGTGTTAGACAACAAAGGAAAGGGCACAAACGGGCCCTTGATCGCTAACCTGTCTTAGAATGCACCTAGCTAAAGGACCCTTGGTCGCTCATCTGTCTTAGAATGCACCTATGGTGACCAAAGAATCAAGTGTTTTGAAGATTGGATAAAAACTGTGGCCTACTTGGAGTACATACAAACACGAAATGGGGAAATCGGATAGGGAAGGCAGCAAAGAAAACAGAAACATCATACAACGTAAGATTTCCACAGTGACCTAGTTTTTGACCAAACATGACCAGGTTTGAATATTGGCCTAGATATCAGTAAGATTAACATGCTGACTTAAGTTTCGTGAATATTGATCTCTAGTGTGAACACAAGGTTTTTCTTAGATTTGACCTAGTGACCTAGTAGTTTAAACTTTATGACCCAACACGACCAATATTCGAACTTGGTCTAGATTTTATGGAGAAAATCATTCTGAACAAGTTTCTTAAAGATTGGATTAAAACTCAGACCTCTGGAGTGAACACAGGGCTTTTCTAAAATTTGACCTAGTGACTTAGCTTTTGACATGACTTGACCCAGATTTAACCTTGACATAGATTTCATTCAAACTAACATTATGAGAAAATGTCACGAAGACTAAATCAAAACTGTGACCTTTAGCGTGCACGCACATAAGGGTATGCATTTCTTTAAAGATTTAACATAATGACGTAGTTTTGACCACACTTGACCCAATTTTAAGCTTGGTCTATATTTCATAGACTATTAGAGAACAACATTCTGACCAAGTTTCGTGAATATTGGATCAAAACTGTACATTTTGAGGTCTTAAAATAACAATTATCAAATATTTTGACAGGTTATTGGTTCAACCATATGTTATTTTCATTTATTACCGAGAGGCATTTATCTTGCAATAATAATCCTTTTGTAAAACTAAGATCTGAACATTATTGCAACTACTTACATTAAAGGGTCCCTCTGTTGGCTTGGATGGCCTTTTTAAAGGCATGATGACTGCAGGCATTTTGTCCATAGATTTGTCCATCCCCAGTTTTAGTATAGATGGAATGTGTACGACTATTTCTCCAGCAAAATCATCTCGGCCAATTCTATCATGATCAAACACGGACAATAAGATGCATGTTCCAGCTTTGTTCAAGTAATCTTTTGGAACATTAGGACTGAAAACATAATAACGTTTGACTGAAAACACAATAACGTTTGACTGAAAACACAATAACGTTTGACTGAAAACACAATAACGTTTGACTGAAAACACAACTGACTGAAAACACAATAACGTTTGACTGAAAACACAATAACGTTTGACTGAAAACACAACTGACTGAAAACACAATAACGTTTGACTGAAAACACAATAACGTTTGACTGAAAACACAATAACGTTTGACTGAAAACACAACTGACTGAAAACACAATAACGTTTGACTGAAAACACAATAACGTTTGACTGAAAACACAATAACGTTTGACTGAAAACACAACTGACTGAAAACACAATAACGTTTGACTGAAAACACAATAACGTTTGACTGAAAACACAACTGACTGAAAACACAATAACGTTTGACTGAAAACACAATAACGTTTGACTGAAAACACAATAACGTTGGACTGAAAACACAATAATTTTTTTAAGGTTTTTTTTAGGTACATGTATTTAAGTATTTAAGTCCCGGTGGCATCTGTCTTGGAAGAAAATGGTCGAAGGGTTAATATATGTTCATTTCGATACAATACTGACACACCCATCAAAAACACTGACAAATCCAACAGATGGAGGGTTTGTAACCCTAACAACCATAGAAGTAAGGAAGAGATCTCTGAAATCATGAACTGTAGGGCAAAAGATTGCTTATAAATGTATTCTTCATTTATTTATGTCACTACTTCGAGATAAAGTTTGAGGAAAAACGAAATGATTATTACGGAATTATAAACATTTTCCCATATTTTACAGATCATCCCTTGTAAATCACAAATCATCATCGATTTGATAATATGTATCAGTGCTGATTAAATAGACGGTGGAGACCAAGGTCGAAAAAACATTATGTTTTGTTGACAAGAAAGCAAGTTTGAACTTGTGAGGATAATTAGACACACTATAATGTCAATGCGGTAATTGCATAAAAACGATTGGTTTAGAAATGTTTTGACATATATATTGATGATGCGATTCCAAAGGCACAAACTCAAAGAACATATTTTGTGCGTTAAAAATGTTGCATGGTGTATGCCAAACTGTAATAAGCAAATGTTGAAGTTTTATATAAATTCCATTTAATATACAATATACTATATATTTTTGTACTTATATTTGACATGCGCTTAATTAAAAAATTGTGTTTTGTGTTTATCAAAGTTAAATTCAATTTTACGGTGCCACAATTGAATTCTTAGATAAAATGTTCAACAATTCCAGGGATAACGTTTGTAATTATGAAATATGAAAAATAAGTTTATATACGAGGGCCAATCAATAATTTCGTGAACTAATTTTATGTTGCGATTATAAATAGCCTTATACACTTTTAGCCTCTAGTCTGTATCAAAGTAACATCCCGTGCACAGTTTGCATTTACTCCATTGCTCGACCCATAACCAGAACACGTGAGACAGGCCGTCACATGACATCTCCCGCAAAGTTTTGTTTATGACGCACCCAACTTCTCTCAGAGCTTGTATTTCTAACCATGCAGGCTATTTTTGAGATTTGGAAATGGCCAGAAGTAGCCTATAATCTATCCTGGGTTATAGGATGGGTGCTGTAATAGTTCTATATTCAAGTCCTAGATTGTGTCCGAAACAACCCTGCGACTAAGGATTGGCGAATTTTCATGGTATATCAGGATTTCATACATTTTAAGTTGTATGTGCTTTCATTTAATAGCCGATAACAACTGAGATTTAATTATTGCTACAAAAGTTTCTAATAACAGTAGCTTTCGGAGAAACACAGTAATTACAAGTTATTCTTTGTATGTCGAAAAATATTATGCTCAATACACTGTACCGACCGCCAATTTGAACAGCCAATGGCCGGCGAATATGCTTATCGTCTTTGTTTGCTCCTCGATTGTCCTTTAAATACTTCTTCGACCATGAAAATGCACTATTCGATTACCAAGAGTCCATATCAACTGCATGCAAAAATTTTGGAATGTAGAAGACATATTGCCTGAGTAATGTATAAATCTCCAATACAAAACGTTACTCGATCATACAAGGCGACGCCATTTTTAATAACGAACGCCAATGACATGACGTTAGAATATCGTCATAAATCCTGACGTCATCACTCACTTTCGATGCTTAATTAATTGGATAATAAATGATCTTTGTCCATGCAAAATTTCAATAAGCTATGTCAAAGCGTTATGAAACAGTAGAATTAGTTCACGAAATTATTGATGGGCCCACGTACATACAAAGCTTGGCTATATTGACCTGAGCCTGACCTTTATGCAAGAATATATTACAAGGTTCTTGCTTTGAATATATTAATTTCCGCAAGCAAGTCATGCGATATCAGTATTTCAAATTTGGGTTTGTATTACATTTCGAGCGTCTTCGTGATATTCCCCGATTATGAAAACATACAATCGGTGTAATTAACATAGCTAGGGAATATATCAACTGTTAAAATATGCAAATCAAAGGGTCAGGCTTGTGTCAAATTGGCCAAGCTATACATACATATGCAAGATTAATAAAGGCAGAAGCAGTGACCGTCATCTCATAGTACATAATTAAATTAATATATACTTACAACTGAAATGTAACGTTGAACACTGGATTTAAAGTCTGTTTCACCACATGTGTTTTTTGTGTTGCAGAAAACCCAAACATACCATGAGGCTGTAAACTCACTTCCACATATGGGTCACTAAATCCATTAGGGTCCAGCCCTGGCAAATCAGTACCACGTAATACTGTAATATATAGAACAATAAATAGAGTATAAAACAACTGTTTGTCTGGTTTGTTACCTCATGGATCACATTTACAGAGATTTCAGTCACATATTATCCTCCTCAAACTATAACACCTTCAAACTATAAAAAGCCATACACACTACAGACAGATTCCAAACTGCCAATGTGACAGGTTCCAAACAATGATTCACAAAAAGACACTTTTACCGGTATGTGAAATTTGATGCTGTTATACAAATTTGTGTTGATTATGATCATAGTAATTGTAACCAAGTGCTTCTGTCTTCCCAGGGTCCAATAGTAATGTATAAATATGAACATTTTAGGTTAATACTTTTATTGCATATTTAATTTGGGAGCTAGTCATTTGATTCCAATTTTACAGACAGACTCCAATCATGCCATAAATAAATGATAATTTACCAGATATGTATATATTGATATTTCCTCTTGTTTCCTCCATATAAGCTGCCTTGAAAGCTAAATGACCATAGCACTCTGGAGGTGTAACCTTAAATATACAGATAAATCATATGAATTTAAGTAACTATGGGTGACATAAAGGTAGTGGTTTTTCATAATTCTAACAACTGTATTTGCAACAAGACTTAGCTGTGTGTCTTTGGTTTGTACCTTGCTATTAACCATGAAGATTAATAACATTTTAAAGATAAACTGTTGTTTCGATATTAAGGAATAATTAAAGTACTGAAAGTACTGTTATTGTGGTGGAACTGCACTTGTTGGTAATATAGTATTTGGGTCTTATTTCTTTGTGTTGTCAAAGAAGCAATATCAAAGATCTAAAAATATACAGATTGAAATGACATGCATAATCTTGCAGCAGGTATATTGAAATTTTGCAAAAAATTTTTTTTTATTAATTCATTATATCTCCTGTTCTAATGTCAAAAGCTACATGCAACAGGTACATGTAATAGTTTCAACGTTCAGTTTTAAAATGAAACCTCATTTATTGAAATCGGTCAAGAAACAGGAGTTTGCAAAGAGCCAACTCTTATTTCAATGGAATGCCCAAGTCTATCCGAAAATACCTGAGGTTAATCATGAAAATAGGGTAATGTTTCCATGGATGCATATTTATAAGTAGTACTTAAAAGTTAAATAAATTGACAAATATCACAATAATGATGTAAATTATCAATACAAACCAGTAAAAGTATAATCATAGTTAAACTTACTCCATATACAAGGCAATATACAGCCATTACAACCAGTGATCCCGGGATACAAATAATATACAGCTAACATAACCAGTGATCCTGGAAGTTTCACTAGTTTCTATAAGATGCCATAAGATACCAGGAGATAAACTGACACTTATCAAAATCAGTAAGTGCTTCTGGCTATAATCAGCTGTATTCAATTTGTAAATTCATTTATTTATAATGTACCATTATCTCCATATAAGGCCATATATAATTTTCTGGACATTAACAAATTCTTCAAGGAGTCACAGTTAAGTCCAGTGGGACAATACCATTTGGTCTATTGACAAAAAATTTCATGCCAGACAGGCAGCTACACTTTAATTATTTGAATAATTGCAATCTTGTCTTACCATATCTGTGGCCAGTTGATTGTAGTACATACACATCAAGTCATGTGACTGGTTGGCATTGAGTTCAAGTCTAAGTTTGAAATGATTGTACAATTCACTTTGAAGAGTTTTTGCATCGAGACCAACACGAAGAAAGAATGATCCTACAGATCTCAGATGTTGTTTCATCTGCATGTAGTAATCTGTCTGTTCCTATAGTGATATATATAAACATAGTATATGCAAGTTTTATACAAGTACATACTGGAAATAATAGTGTCAGATTATTGTCAGACTTTTCTCAGATCTGGTTTTACACGAACAACAGAACAACAAGCAATTGGGAATTGCAAGCAATACAGAAGTCCCCTACCTGGTTTTCAGGTTGTTGCCATGGCAACCACAATTTTTGTCTGAATCAAAACAAAGTCAGATGCACAAAATCTCCTTAGTGGTCCCTATCCACATACCAAGTTTCATATAGTATAGCCTGGCCACATTGACAAGAGCCTGACCTACTGATTAGCATCATTTAACAGTTGATATATTGTCTACGTTTACAACACCCTTTGTATGTTATTATAATCGGGGAGTATCACGAAGATGCTCGAGATGTAATACAAACACAAATCTGAAATACCGATATTGCACAATTTGCTTGCAAAAATTGATATATTCAAAGCAAGAACCTTGTAATATATTCTTGCATAAAGGTCAGGCTCAGGTCAAAATAGCCAAGCTATACATACTGGAATTAATAGTGTCAGATTATTGTCAGACTTTTCTCAGATCTGGTTTTACACTAACAACAAGTAATTAGCAATAGCAGGAATACAGACTTCCCCTACCTGGTTTTCAGGTTGTCAATGTTTCTGTTGCCATGGCAACCACAACTATTTTCAGAATAAAAAAAAAATTAGGTGCGAATAATCTCCTTAGCAGTCCCTATCCACATACCAAGTTTTGTAAAGCTAGCTTGAAAACTGTTTTGAGTAACAGCAGGATCAAGATTTCTTATTTATTTGATAAAACAAACCAATCCAGGGATTACAAATGTACGCCTATATGCAGACAGACTGTATATATCTATCCTGCTATATAAAGAGTATGGAGAACAGGATGACTTACCCCAAGTAGTAACTGTTTGTCTAGTGTCCTCAGGATAACATCCCATAACTGTTGATTCATATATGGATATATATCTGGCATTAATTGACTGTTTAATGTCTGTAGATTGTTGGCCACATATCCCAGGAACTGATCCACTGACTATATAGAAATATATTATATAAATACATGTAGTATACAGTAATCAATATAATCATTCCAACTAGAATCATGGAGAAACAGGGAAAATCATGGAGAAACATCGGGTAACATGTAGAAACATGGAGAAACATGGATGAATAAACATTGAGAAACATCAGGAAACATGGAGAATCAGGGAGAAACATGGATAACCATAGAGAAACATGGATGAAGAAACATCGATACACATCCGGAAACATGAAGAAACATCTAGAAACATGGATGGAGAAACATCGGGAGGAACATGGAAAATCATGCAGATAAATGTAAAATCATGGAGACACAAGTAATATCATGGAGAATTATGGAGGAACATAGAAAATCCTAGAGAAACATGGAAAATAATGGGGAAACATGTAGAAACATGGAGAATCATAGACAATTGTTATAATCCATGTACCAGCATAATGCTAAACTACAGTCATACATGATATAAAGATGTTGATCATTGCAACATGAGATGTTTGTAAAACTTATATGCCCATATGGCAGCCAAATAGTCAGAATTGGTAAAGGACAAAGTGAAAATCACTAGGGTCATCTATAATACATAAATGCCTCACATTAATAAACACAACAACAAACATATAAACTTACAGAAACTTTCTTCGGTTCCTTCATGGTGAATATTTCTGTATATCTCTCAATATCAACTCTCATTTTCTCACAAATTTGTCGTAGAAGTATACCACTTTTCAGTAAGATTTCCTCATTAGCTGTGTCTATCAATCTATGTAATGTGGCACCAGCCTGAGTACCAATGTTATCATTGTCATATCTAGCAGACATCATCATCACAACATTGTCCCAAGCTAACAAGTTAGGTAACTCAGATAAATACATCCTTACATGCTCAATATTGTTCAGTGTAATACAAAGCTGAAAATATAAGATATTTTGTTTTACTACAAAAACTATTTTTTAAAGTTCTTGAATAAATTACGTAGAAATATTTGAAGTAGGATGTTACATTTAAGAAACAGAAGAAATATTTATTTCTCATCAAAGAAAATATCTATCACTAAATCAAGTAGTTTTGTGAATATGACACTAAAATACAATAAACCTATCCAAAATATGTCATTTTAAAACTGTTGAGTCTTTATACAGTATACAGATCTATACAGACTGAACAATTTCCATAGTTTCTTAGACCAAAGACCTAACATAGACGTTTTCTGAAAGAAGTATTGAGAAAAAAAATTAGCCTATTTCTATTAGGCTTTTTATGCCAAATTCGAAATTGCACATAATATAATCTGAAAAGCCTTATAGAAATAGGCAAAAAATTACAGTGTCTGTCAACCGAAGGCCAGTTTTCAATGGAGTGCTGATGCAGTGTAACTTTTTCACACAAAGTTATATTCTACTTACTCTGTCGTTTACATCAAATTCAGAATTCAATTTGTCGTCATAGTAACGATTTTTCTCCAAAATTGATTGTACCTTGTCAGCATATAATCTTGCACCATCACAAATAATCTGGAATAAAATGAAAATATTCTGTTAAATGTTGCTGGTACACACTACAGGTAACTATTTTGATGGAAAAATGGGGAAAAAAAACGAAAAACTTTTTTTTTGGAAAATTTTAATAATTTTGTCTTGTGATAGATCCACTATAAAATATCATAGTAGACCACTGCCACTGGCAGCAAGGTTTATAACAATCACTTTCTATGGAAACCAGTTGCAATTCCTTATAAAATTTAGAGGATATAGATTACTCAAGGAAGAAGTCTTTTCTATGGGTTTTTTTAATTGTTGAATTGAGATTAGCGGGTTAATAGAAGTAGTATTTGCTAACAGAAAGAGCCACAGGTACAGACGATCAGGCCCCAATCTCTCGAAGCATTTCAAGTTGAAATCTTATCTCATATTGAGATTTTGCTCAAATCAGAGTCTGACTTGGAGATCAATCCGAAGTGCAAGCTCTTTAAATTTTACTGTTATAAACTTAGAAAAGTGCTTTCTATTTGTGTTGCACATTTTGAGTCCAACCTCATAAGGAAATTATCAAAATGACTCATGGCAATATTTGAGATGAGATTTAACTCGGATTGAGATGTTTAGGAAGATCAAACAATGGAGTGATCAGACAAGTTAATTGGGGTGACGTGGATCACATGATACATACATCAGTTATATTTGTTACTCCCATCAATGCACAGTCAGGATCCCGGATATCTATCTTCTTCCATTCACCTATCACCTACAAGGTAAATACAGTCAATATAATGTTTCTACTAAATATCAAACTAATATTAAAGTATTCATGGATTTTACCATTGTATGCTGTACAATTATGAAAAACCTTGGAATCTCAAACAGGGCTAAAATATACAGCTGAGATATTGTCATGGTTTGTATGTGCATATGATACTGCATTAACTCATGAGATATTGTCATGATTTGTATGTGATAATGTCATGATTTGTATGTGATACTGCATTAACTCATGTGCTATTGTCAAAGTTTGTATGTGATACTGCATTAACTCATGTAAAATTGTCAAAGCTTGTATGTGATACTGCATTAACTCATGTGACATTGTCAAAGCTTGTATGTGATACTGCATTAACTCATGTGATATTGTCAAAGCTTGTATGTGATATTGTCAAAGCTTGTATGTGATACTGCATTAACTCATGAGATATCGTCATGATTTGTATGTGATATTGCACGTCAAATTGGTGACAGCTGAGAGTGTTCAAACACATCATGGACAATGAATGTTTTACACATGGGTAGCATCAGCAAATAATCTGCAGCTTAACGATGGAGACAGCCAGCTTGCTTTGTTCAGCCAGGAGATAACAACCCTTTGGTCACACAGAATGTATGACAAAGTGGATCTACCAGAAACAGAAGTATGAACCTCACCTCACAGCAAGGTCAGGGAAGACCAAAACTATCCTGGAATGACCTTGTGATTGTGCAGTTCCAACTATGAACAGGCTTCAAGACAGGCCTCCCCACTGGCAGACAGGCCTCGCCCTTGTATAAGGATTACTCTTTGGTGCACAAACTATGATGATGCTGATGAGGGGAGTGGTGGAAATCAAATCATGAAATGTTAAAATAAAGTTATTGACCAAATACCAAACTTACTTGAGAAAAACATGACAATACATCCACCGATGAATGAGAATATTTCAGCAAACTTGTAACCACGACAACCTGAAAACAGAAAAATTAAGATGTAAACATTGATAAAATACTGGATTTCTAAAATGCTTGTTAATGTTATAGCAAATAAAGTTTTAATATCATTGGTGACATTACATAGGATTCTACATTGTACAGATTATGTAGGATTCGGCATGGTACACATTATGTATAGGATTCTACATGGTACACATTATGTAGGATTATGCATGGTGCACATTATGTAGGATTCTGCATGGTGCACATTATGTAGGATTATGTAGGATTCTGCATGGTTACATATTATGTAGGATTCTACATGGTACATTTAATGCAGGGTTTTGAATGGTACTCATTATGTAGGATTCTACATGGTACATTTTATGCAGGATTCTGTATGGTACATGTTATGTAGAGTTCTACATGGTACATTTAATGCAGCATTTTGCATGGTAAATGTTATGTAGGATTCTGCATGGTACATATAATGTAGAATTCTGTATGGTACATATTATGTAGAATTCTTTATGGTTCATATTATGTAGAATTCTGTATGGTACACATTATGTTGGATATTACATGGTACACAATTGTTATTAGTGATACATACATCTTTGTCAATCTCCAGAGCTTTCTCCATTCTATGTATACATTCTGTTCTGAATGTTTGCAACCAATAGACCATAGATTCTTCAAACCATTCTTGATAGTGAAATACACTCAGTCGAAACAAGTCCCTATAATATAAACATTACCGGGTATAATATATTGTACTTAAAATGAAAGATATACATTTATCTGACATTCTCATGAATCAGTTATAGTCAAGTCCCTAGACTGTATATGTATTACTGATGAAAAACACGCTGGTTGAACGAGAATGGTATGTGACAACCTGTTGTAAACATATGAGATTTGCTGCAATGGTAACTGTACAACAACCGGCAATTATACCAATACCCCATAGAGAAAATAGTGATGTGTCTGAATTGTGCATAAAACAAAGGTGAACAAGAAGCAGTCACTGACAGTCATATCCCCCGCCGAAGGAAAAATTGAGGTAAACAAAAAATATTATCACGAAAGCTTCATAAAGATGACCACTACAGTTAAATTCCCTTAAGAAATGTAGGAGGAGTTGCACACAGAAGAATTTATATGTAAAAAACAACAAAGGGCAATAACTCTGTCAAAAATCGTCGATTAAAAAAATCCTGAAAATATGCGCTGGGGGACAAAATAGCAGTTATTCTGTGAAAATTTCGTTGAATTCCCTTAAGAAATGTAGGAGGAGTTGCACACAGAAGAATTTATATGTAAAAAAAAACAAAGGGCAATAACTCAGTCAAAAATGGTCAAATAAAAAAATCCTGACAATATGCGCTGGGGGACATCATAGCAGTTATTCTGTGAAAGTTTTGTCAAATTCCCTTTAGAAATGTAGGAGAAGGTTGCACACAGAAGTTCGGACAGACGGACAGACTGACAGAATGATGCCTACCATTACCATATCCCCTTCCCTTCGGCAGGGTATAACAACCTAATAACCTTCCAAGGCAGAAAACAGTGCAGCAGTTACTATTTATGTGTATCCCCAATCATAAATTGTTCATGAACCAAACTTGCGTTCCCAGTTAAATTATAAAATGTACTGTATTTATGAGCTCACCTGCGACTAGCATTGTCTCTGATGACTGAATATAGTTTCCTCAATGTTGAGTAGAGACGGAGAGAGAGTTTACATGCCATCATAATGTTCACAGCATAACTGTTATATCTCTTCTTATACTTGTTCATTTTCTCCATAGTTGATATACACATCATAGAGACCTAAAACATAATATAATAGAATATTGCCATCTTACACAAAACCTCATATGAAAATTGTTTATTTTGTACTTAAAACATACAATTCAAATGTATATATATTCAATCTTATTTTGATACCAGGTTCGAATACAGACAGTGTCATTAGTAACAATAATTGAAGCTCATGTTGGATCCTTAT
Organism: Spisula subtruncata; assembly: GCA_963678985.1. Classification (NCBI taxonomy): domain Eukaryota; kingdom Metazoa; phylum Mollusca; class Bivalvia; order Venerida; family Mactridae; genus Spisula; species Spisula subtruncata. Next base: position 20,292,133 of record OY787672.1, on the reverse strand, counting down.
AATCGACCTGATCACTTACCTTTCTTTCTACAGCCAAACTGCTAATTCTGTAATAGTTGACAGACAGGCTGTTGTAAAACTGTCGTAATACTGGCAACACTGTCAAATGTGAACATACTGACTCAACTAAACCTGTAAATACAAAAATTATATAGAGAATATTAATTTTGTTGATTTTGAATAGTCAAAATGTTATTTTCACTATTATTTGTCACTGAAGATCACCTGTTATGATAATCTATTGGAAGCATATAATAATCAACATTTACATCTATAAATATGTTATCTAATGCCTAGGTGCCACTGAGAAAAATTCATCAGTTATTGGGTAATACAGATAATTTCTTCTGAGAGTTGACAGAACCTGTCCCTGATGCACCCCGAAGCTCATCATTTCCATCCAGAATATAGGCAGCACATCTCAGGGGCAGTGGGACTGCAGCTTAATGTTGTGGATTTCTTCTGGTACCTCCCCTCTATCCACTGATAAATTTCAGCAAATATTTGGAACTGAAATCCGAGGTCAAGAATGCATGGTTATATCCCAAATATTGCTGAGCGAGTTTGACAAAAATTTAAATATCCCCAAGGTTCCTTACACTTTAGTCAAACCTCTCTGACATGTTGGGGAAGCCTTTGGGATGCTGTGCAGAAATTATTGATGACGGAAGCATTCCTGAGGTGTGTGGTGCTTTTAGTATGCCTCCCTAGTACTGTAAAATCATTATTTTTTGTGGATTTTGTGGTTCACCTTCTACCACATAATCAAATCTCATCAAAAAAAAATATTGACCCTTGTATTTTTTACCTGAAATTCAAAATCCACGAATTAATCTTCATCTAAATAGTATTTTTTACCAAAACCATGAAATTGTGCCCCATCGAAATTAAATGATTTTACAGTATATTGCTTACATGATATCGTAAGTACATCAGGCAAAGCATGCATAGATTGTTGCCCGATGTACAGCAATAAAGAGATACAGTATAACAGACCTATAAGACGATCCATTTCTGATAGCACCTTGTCTTTTATCTCCACACTTTTTTCTTCAATCTTTTTCAGTTCTTGTTCAATCCAAGTGTTAGCATTCTCTTGTAACTGTTTGGTAATTTTTTCACTTATCTCATTCTGAGGCGCGCACTTGGCTTCCCACAGATCTAATCCCAACAGTTGTACTATCACTCTAAAATATACACACAGTAGGGCTTATAATTCATCATCATGCATACAAATAAGGGCTTACTATCACTCTAAAATATACACACAGTAGAGCTTATAATTCATCACCATGCATACAAATAAGGGCTTACTATCACTCTAAAATATACACACAGTAGGGCTTATAATTCATCATCATGCATACAAATAAGGGCTTACTATCACTCTAAAATATACACACAGTAGAGCTTATAATTCATCACCATGCATACAAATAAGGGCTTACTATCACTCTAAAATATACACACAGTAGGGCTTATAATTCATCACCATGCATACAAATAAGGGCTTACTATCACTCTAAAATATACACACAGTAGAGCTTATAATTCATCATCATGCATACAAATAAGGGCTTACTATCTCTCTAAAATATATACACAGTAGAGCTTATAATTCATCATCATGCATACAATTAAGGGCTTATTATCACTCTAAAATATACACACAGTAAAGCTTATAATTCATCACCATTCATACAAATAAGGGCTTACTATCTCTCTAAAATATATACACAGTAGAGCTTATAATTCATCATCATGCATACAAATAAGGGCTTATTATCACTCTAAAATATACACACAGTAGAGCTTATAATTCATCACCATTCATACAAATAAGGGCTTTCTATCACTCTAAAATATATGCACAGTAGAGCTTATAATTCATCATCATGCATACAAATAAGGGCTTTCTATCACTCTAAAATATACACACAGTAGAGCTTATAATTCATCACCATGCATACAAATAAGGGCTTTCTATCTCTCTAAAATATATGCACAGTAGAGCTTATAATTCATCATCATGCATACAAATAAGGGCTTTCTATCACTCTAAAATATACACACAGTAGGGCTTATAATTCATCACCATTCATACAAATAAGGGCTTACTATTACTCTAAAATATACACACAGTAGGGCTTATAATTCATCACCATGCATACAGATAAGGGCTTAATTACTATCACTCTATAATATACCCTGTTCGGGCTTACTACGACATAATAATGTACCAAAATTATGGCTTGGTATAACACTATAATAAATCTATTTTAGGGGATATAGTTGAGGTGTTTTTCTTTCCTTTGGCAGACCTGTTTATTTCCAAACATGGGCGTAGGAGCGTCTTCAACATTGGGGGGGGGGGCAAACATTTTGTTTATACGTTTTCACCAAGAACTGAAGGCAAATTGCCTATTATGAGTTATTTTACGTCAAAGATTAAACTTTTTTGTCTGATTTAGGAGGGCCAAAAGATATGTTAACATTATGAAAATGTTATTAATTGACATTTGAATTTATTTAAGTTTTAAGTTTGAGCAAAGACAGTCTCCTGCATTTTAATAAAATCTCCTGCATTTTAATGAAATCTCCTGCATTTTAATTAAATCTCCTGTATTTTAATGAAATCTCCTGAATTTCCTAACAATAATCTCACTCAAAGGGATCAGCAAAACTTGGATGTATTGGAAGATTAACTGATATTTGCTATAAGATTTATAACATAGCAATTTCTTTCTTTTTTTAAAAATCCAACAACTGTGGACATACCCAAGCTTGGCTTTGATGATATTGAGATTTTCTATTGTAGGTGGGAAAAGTTCTGGTAGTTCTGAGGTGACGTTACTCTTCATCTGTATATACTTGGTCGCTACTTTACGGTAATTTGAGATCTGTAAGGGTCAATAAACAATATATATATACATCTGGTCAATGCTGACACAATATTATTAAAATGGCCCTTCTTATCAATTAATGGGAACTCCTCAGTGTTTTTCTAACAAAAGTGCCTCAGACATAATAGGGAAGCTGCCATTATCACCAACTACGTAACAACATGGGTTATGAGAATCAAACAATGGAATCGAAGAGAACTGAAAGGTTTCTTAATCCTGGGAAGGTATCAACTCCTAAAAAGAGACAGGTACTTGAAGGGCTTCTCGATAGCATTGAAAATCTGATGATTGGCCGTTACCGGAAACCACATTTATAACCAAAATTTGTAACACTTCACTTATGTGTACAAGGAGTATTTCTCAGTTTGAGTTACAAAAATGCCTGAGTGGTTATGATTGCCTCCACATAATGCTGCAAAGTATACCTATTTCCATGCATGGCATTTTCAGTGTCATAAAAATATCACTGTTAAACTCACTGGTTGAACAGACTCACTGTGTTTAACTGGGCCATGTACATATAGATGTCACCCCTCATCAAGGATTGGTGGGGCATAATTAACTATAACTCTTACATGATAATTAGTTGAAGAGAAGCTCATACAGTACAAGGTACATTGTAGTTGATTTATTGATCTGTTAGATTCAGGTAAAAATTGAAATGATGAAATGTAACACATACTGTGCAAATGGTTGAAGTGATAATGACAACTAATACAGAGAACAAACCTGTTGATTAATCTGGAAAGATCATTTAGCACAAACCTGACAATAATAATAAACGCCAACAGCTTATTTAAGGGGTGTTCAGAAAGTGACAAGACATCATCATTTAAGGGATGTTCAGAAAGCGACAAGACACCATTGTTTAAGGGATGTTCAAAAAGTGACAAGACATCATTGTTTAAGGGATGTTCAAAAAATGGCAAGGCATCATTGTGATAAAGGATAAGGGATGTTCACAAAGTGATAAGGAATGTTCACAAATTGAGAAGACATCATTATTTAAGGGATGTTCACACAAAGTGATAAGGGGTGTTTACGTAGTGAGAAGACATCATTGTTTAAGGGATGTTCACCAAGTGAGAAGACATCATAGTTTAAGGGATGTTCACAAAGTGAGAAGACATCATTGTTTAAGGTGTGTTCACAAAGTGACAAGAGATCATAGTCTAAGACATGTTCACAACATGACCAGATATAATTGTTTAAGGGTTGTTCGACGTGTGATTGACTCCTAATGTTTGTCTCAGCAGCTAGATATTCACCAGTACTGTATTTGAATCCTACAAACCTCAATATCAGTAAGTGGCATTCTGTCCAGCAGGTTTTTCTGACCAATCTGCATGGTAGCCCACGTCATTCTGAGATTGTCCAGGGCAATATGTGGGTTAGCTTCATTCTCATCTACAAATCCATCCTCACATTTCAGTTCTAACAGACAAATCACATTCCTACAATAACACAATATACATTCTTCTATCAGTTGTTTCTCTATAAGCAAACTGGCCCGGTGATTATAAACATTTCTCATTCGGATACTCAAACTCCATACTCCAACTTGAAAAACAGCTTTTTTTAGAATTTTGCATCAAAACCAACACCAACTTGTAGCAAATGATCTAATTCAGAAAATGAACCCCAATTTCATGTTATGTTTCCATTCAGTAATAAAGAAGTTACAGCATTTTATGTAACTAAGAAATCACCCAATTCGACAACAGAGTATGAGCTGGAACATGGCGTATGTACTCCAATGCATATAATCACCCGGCCTGATAAACCTCTCCACAACAACATTATCAGTTTTTTACTGTAACTTCATTGTTTTAATTATGCCAGATTTTATCAAATAAAAGGTATGTTTAATGTACGATGCTACTCTTGGATTGTTTTTGGTTTGCAAAAAGTGAAACACTACATACCCTACAGAATGTTTCATTATGGTTCAAACAATTATTACAAGCAAACCCTAAAACAGTGACACAATTTGTGTCCCTTTATTTTGTTCAAAACAGTTATTTAATTTATATTGGATTATGATGACAATACTGGACATTTAATATAAGCAAGACTTAGACCTCTCATGTACACAATTATTGCAGTAGTAAATGTTGCTGCTTTATTTTATTTAAATGAAATGAATAAATGTTTATATATACATGTATATACAATAACATAGAACATAATACATACACAATGGCCTGAGATATCTTAGGTATACGATGTGCCTCTGCAAACATCTTTAATATCCTGTGATCCTTCAGTGATAGTGAACCGTATGCATCGCCAATATGTCTCTGTTAAAACAACAATGAAAACAGTAAAAACCAGGGCTGTTCCATAAGTTCCAGGAAAAGTGCTCTATAGACTATAATGTGTTCAAATTACTTCAATATAAACATTATGTTCCCAATAAATCTAACACAGTCAGTCAAAGGACACACTTTTCATCTGCACTAATAATAACAATGCTTTATATTCTCAAAACATGCCACGCTGCAAGGCATGCACTTCTGTTGGGATATAAAGACATAACGTCGTCATAAATTGACTAAAATTATGTTATGCTGCCCTTCGCAAAAAATCCATGCATAGTAAATAGGTAGCTGTTCGATTGGGATAATGTTTTATTAGTTTGACGGTCTCTCTGACGTGACATAAAATATGCCCTGGGTAGATCTTACTGATGTTAACATAGATTCGATAGGAACATCACACTATGAAATTGTAAGCCATTTTTATTAACTTATATCAACTGTCTTTTGTTCAAAACACTATAGAGTACTTAAAATATTAGTAAAAGTAAAATATATTGTCAGACACATACTGAAGGATTTTTCTCTGAGTTTTTACAGGTATACAGCAGGAACTGTTTGTAGGCTTGATAGTAATCTTCACTGGAAAAATTCTCATAAAACTCCTGAAATACACGAAAATATGAAATATCAATATACATCAACTTGTGCTAACAGAAAAACTATGAAATACAAATAGTTAATACACATCAAGTTGTGCTAACAGAAAAACTATGAAATACCAATATACACCAAATTGTGCTAACAGAAAAACTATGAAATACCAATATACACCAAATTGTGCTAACAGATAAACTATGAAATACCAATATACACCAAATTGTGCTAACAGATAAACTATGAAATACCAATATACACCAAATTGTGCTAACAGATAAACTATGAAATGCCAATATACACCAAATTGTGCTAACAGATAAACAATGAAATACCAATATACACCAAGTTGTGCTAACAGATAAACTATGAAATACCAATATACACCAAATTGTGCTAACAGACAAACTATGAAATACCAATATACTCCAAATTGTGCTAACAGATAAACTATGAAATACCAATATACACCAAATTGTGCTAACAGACAAACTATGAAATACCAATATACACCAAATTGTGCTAACAGACAAACTATGAAATACCAATATACTCCAAATTGTGCTAACAGATAAATTATGAAATACCAATATACACCAAGTTGTGCTAACAGAAAAACTATGAAATACCAATATACACCAAATTGTACTAACAGATAAACTATGAAATACCAATATACACCAAGTTGTGCTAACAGAAAAACTATGAAATACCAATATACACCAAGTTGTGCTAACAGATAAACTATGAAATACCAATATACACCAAATTGTGCTAACAGACAAACTACGAAATACCAATATACACCAAATTGTGCTAACAGATAAACTATGAAATACCAATATACACCAAGTTGTGCTAACAGATAAACTATGAAATACCATTACATAGCAAAGAAGACAACATGATAGACTAGACTTACCTGCTTATTGCAGATACCCAGCTTGAGATGACATTTTCCTATAGCTATAGATTTACCCTTGGGTGTAATAGCAAGAATATCATACCATTCATCAGTGCCTAGAGCTGATATATCCTGTAATATCATCAAAATACATACTCTAAAATCATTTAATTTTCATGGGATGAAATTTTGTGGTTTTGGTAAAATAAGACCATTTCGATGGGACGTTAATTCCTTGATTTTGTATTTCAGGTAATAAGTACAATAGTCAAAATTATTGTTCGATGGGATTTAATTTTGTGGTTGAAGATGCACAATGTAATCCACAAAATTTAATCCCCAAGGAAAAAAAATGATTTTACAGTAGTCAACAAAGTCATCAGGGATATATGACAAATTGTGAAGTCATTCAAAGGATGTACCTACATTTATGTGAACTGTAGGCCATAGTACAGATTGAATAACATTGAAACAATTGTGTTATACAGCCTAACGTTCATTAAAATGTCCGCCGCAAGAATTAGTTCGTCATGCAAACTACTTTTTGAACGATTATAATCGTTCGCCGCAAACAATTTCAAGATGGCGAAGATAGACGATTTAATGGCCTAAGTTGTTCTATTAGATTTTCAGCCGTAGATTGAAAATTAGGAACTCAGTAATACTTCTTTCGTGTTCTATTTATTCAGCTTTGGTATCTACACTATATCACAAATGCAAAACACATACAATCTACAATTAATGTTTAAATCGCTAAGATTATAATAAACTAAATCAAATATTTATTTATCCGCCATCTTTGTTCGCTTGGCGAGCTATGTGTAAAGGTTGTTTGCGATTGGCTAACATGTTTGTGGCGAACTTATCGTTCATAATGCGAACTCATGTATTGTTCGCGAACATTGGCGAGCGTTTTCGTTAATGAACGCACTGCAGGTTTGGTTAGTCAATGAACAGTGTATTGTAAGATAATATTATAAAACTTGACCTGATGATAAATGTAGAATATATATAAATGTAGCCACAGGTAACTGCACATAATGTTGAAAATGAAAAAATTATAAATTTTCAAAAAAATATTTTTCGTTTTCAGCAATGCAGTTATTTGTGAATGTAGCTGTTTAGAATGGTGAAGGTAAGGAGTTGACTGTCATGTTAGAAGACAAAACAAGGGCAGCTGTATGTACAGCTAGTATAATTCACTAACAACAGTTTCTAGTGATGAATTATGCTGCTAGGTGTACCGATATATTGGAGATTAATACACCTGTTACTATATATAGTAACATTTTTGCGTTGACAAAATCCGTATTATCGGTCCGCTGGGGATATTATCAACAAACGCCGAGGATATTATCGATCGCGTGAGCGATAATCGCCCTGCGATCGAGCGCACGCGCAACGTGACGTTATTCACGCGGGATTTACGTTAGAAATACGTAGACGCTCCAACTTGAAAAACATTTTTTTTTAGAAATGTGCATCAAAACCAACACTAAATTGTAGCAAATGATCTAACTAAGAAAATGAACCCCCATTTCATATGTTTCCATTCAGTAATAAAGAAGTTACAGCAGTTTTTGTAACTAAGAAACGCTCCTTTTGGAGCATGAAGTAGGCCATATGTACTGTATGTTTATAATCACTGTGTTAGTTGACATTAAGTGCTTTCATAGCTTTCCTTCCCCGGAACAAGTGTATTAAAAAGTTCAATACCTGGGCGCGCTGTGTCATTGAGTGATAATATCCCCGGCTCTTGATAATGGCACTCGGGCTAAAGCCCTCGAGCCATTATCGACGCGCCGGGGATATTATCACTCAATGACACAGCGCGCCCAGATATTAATCTCTAAATAATGTAATCTACTTCCAATAGAATGTGATATTCACAGTACATACTCGAACAGGAATAGTTATTTTTCCAACACAACCCAAAACATCATCTTCGGAATCTTGACTGTGACGTAACATACTCAGGAAACTAAAACATCAAAATATTATGTACACTAAATGAAGCTCACAAATATACAAGGGATAGCAGGGTGGCACGGTGGTCGAGTGGTAAGACGCTTGACTCCTGATCGAGATCGAGGTCCCGGTTCGATTCTCGGCCACAACACGTTGTCATTTCAGAAACGCTATTTAGTGTTTCCCACCCAACTAGAGATGATCCTGGTTGGTAACCCAGGGGTAGTCTCGCGTGTATTGGTATTTTACACCGGGCACGTTAAAGAACCATGGAATCTATTTGGAACCAGCTAGGGTATCGCACCCGGATTCCTTGTATCTCACCTCTGTCTCTAACATTTGCGATAATGCCCCAGAGTGGGCCCTGCAAATTACATGGAAGAAGAAGATATAATAGCTTGACCAGATTTAACTGATACTCATAGAAGTCCGTAAAACTCGTCCAGCCATGCTCGGTAGTATTTGATTTGCATGTTAATTTACTTTATACCGTTATCTCCGGACTATTACGAATAATGCAAGGAGTCTCAGTTTAACATGGCAGGGCTATATAAATGTATAGGGTATACCAAACAAGCAAAATATGTACATGTATGTATGTTTCAATGCAATAGCTAGAAATACATGCTCCAATAAATTACATGGTCATAATGTACAATGTTATATAGACTGCAATTAATACAGAAGGACAATACAATGAGGAATACATAAATGCAGTTCTTTAGCAATATAGATTCTACTCAATCAGATTCATCCATCAAGTAAGATATATGACAACTTACCTTTTTAGGGATGAGTGTTTTTCTTGTTTAACATCCTGCTGTTTTGACTGGTCACAGACATATATATGGATTTCATCTGTTAGATAATCCTCAACATCACTTAAATAAACAATACATGCAGTATAACGAAGGTGCCAAACCAAAACCCCGTAACTCGATTTTGGCGCGAAAGCTATTTTTGCAGCATCCGCATCTGCAAGACGTCCCGCGCATTTCTGTCTTGTCGCCATTTAAATAGCCAATCGCGTTATTTAGATGGCAACAAGACATACATGAGTTGGATTTTGGTTTGGCACCGTCTATAATATCCTTATCCATACCACAGGTAACTGTATCGTCGAAAACGAAACCAAAAAATGTAGAAAAAAAAATACAATTTTTTCGTTTTCAAGTTTTCAAATTGTCTTTATCAATGATCCAGTTACCTGTGATCCATACACATAGAAACATCTACATCCTCAATGAGATGACTTGCATACTCTAAATCATGCATGTTTTTTGAAGAACTAGACGACCTACCAACACACTACCTGCAACCATGGGTAAGCACCTAGTTGCCAACAACTCTTTTTAACATGTAACATTTAATGTATTAGTGGTCACCCTGTATATTGAATCACTTTGTAACAGCACATTGCATAGGAGATGTTCCTCCTTATACAGTAAAACCTTGTTATCTCGAGGACTGATCAAGACATGCCAAATGATTGAAATAAACCAGGAGTTTGACATAGCGGTGTGATGTACAGTAAAACCTTGTTATCTCGAGGACTGATCAGGACATGCCAAATGATTGAAATAAACCAGGAGTTTGACATAGCGGTGTGATGTACAGTAAAACCTTGTTATCTCGAGGACTGATCAGGACATGCCAAATGATTGAAATAAACCGGGAGCTCGACATAGCGGTGTGATGTACAGTAAAACCTTGTTATCTCAAGGACTGATCAGGACATGCCAAATGATTGAAATAAACCAGGAGTTTGACATAGCGGTGTGATGTACAGTAAAACCTTGTTATCTCGAGGACTGATCAGGACATGCCAAATGATTGAAATAAACCAGGAGTTTGACATAGCGGTGTGATGTACAGTAAAACCTTGTTATCTCGAGGACTGATCAGGACATGCCAAATGATTGAAATAAACCAGGAGTTTGACATAGCGGTGTGATGTACAGTAAAACTTTGTTATCTCGAGGACTGATCAGGACATGCCAAATGATTGAAATAAACCGGGAGCTCGACATAGCGGTGTGATGTACAGTAAAACCTTGTTATCTCAAGGACTGATCAGGACATGCCAAATGATTGAAATAAACCAGGAGTTTGACATAGCGGTGTGATGTACAGTAAAACCTCGTTATCTCGAGGACTGATCAGGACATGCCAAATGATTGAAATAAACCAGGAGTTTGACATAGCGGTGTGATGTACAGTAAAACCTTGTTATCTCAAGGACTGATCAGGACACGCCAAATGATTGAAATAAACCAGGAGTTTGACATAGCAGTGTGATGTACAGTAAAACCTCACTATCTCGAGGACTGATCAGGACATGCCAAATGATTGAAATTAACCAGGAGTTTGACATAGCGGTGTGATGTACAGTAAAACCTCGTTATCTCGAGGACTGATCAGGACATGCCAAATGATTGAAATAAACCAGGAGTTTGACATAGCGGTGTGATGTACAGTAAAACCTTGTTATCTCGAGGACTGATCAGGACATGCCAAATGATTGAAATAAACCAGGAGTTTGACATAGCGGTGTGATGTACAGTAAAACCTTGTTATCTCGAGGACTGATCAGGACATGCCAAATGATTGAAATAAACCAGGAGTTTGACATAGCGGTGTGATGTACAGTAAAACCTCACTATCTCGAGGACTGATCAGGACATGCCAAATGATTGAAATTAACCAGGAGTTTGACATAGCGGTGTGATGTACAGTAAAACCTTGTTATCTCGAGGACTGATCAGGACATGCCAAATGATTGAAATAAACCAGGAGCTCGACATACTGGAGTGAATATAGTATACAACATGTATTTAGACTTTGAAAATTGCTTGAAATAAGCCGGGTGCTTGTAATAACGATGCTTGTCTTAACCAAGTTTTACTGTACTTACAGTGTAAATTCTTCATTCCATTTTGGATGCGAGGATTTGTTGATTGTGCTTGTAGAATGTATGTCCGAATCTAATGAACCTTTTGATGTAGATTGATGAGCAGGCTGTAGTTTGGCTGGATTCCTAGGATGCAACCTTGGTGAGCTTGGAGGTGTTGTAGCAGGGGACATACGCTGATAGTTCTTTGGGGACAACCTTGGAGTATTCTTAGGGGAGACTTTAGGGGTCAAGCATTTTGGCGAGGCATGTCCGGAGATCCTTCCCCTTGCTGGATGATGCAGCATCAACAGACAGTAACAATCACATGTGTCTGCAATATAAAACAGTCGATCATGTATAGCCATACCAAATTAAACTGAGACTCCTTGCATAATTCGTAAAAGTTTGGAGATAACTATATATAGTAAATTAACATCCAAGTCAAATACAACCCGGAGCACAGCCAGATGAACTCTACAGACTTTGACGAGTGTCCGTTAAATCTGGTCAAGCTACACATATATCGATGGCTTAGAAAGAGAAGGTCGTAACTACTACTTATGACCTTATAAGACTCATACATATTTGAAATCCGTTTCACAATGCGCTTCTTATGAGCATATTAACATGAAAATCTGAAATTGTCATGTTGACCAAAATGAAGTTTTAAAAACTTGTTTTCCCATAGGTAAAGAGTAAATTGCAGAATGCAAGCAGCACCTAACCCCTTCGTGGACACATACCAGGCCCTAGCTATAGATAATTGTTTTACTTTTAAGACAGAAAAAAGTAACTGATAAATAGCTTACATTGCAAATAACAAGGTGGAATAGAATGAGGAAGACACGACGTACATAATTACATAATTGTACTCAAAACTCTTGAAAATAGGGCAACACTTTGTATATGCATAGATCTAGGAGAGGGAGGAACCCTCTTAGGAATATGACTGGTTGGACCCCTCTACTGCAGGCAGCATAAATAACTGGTCAGACCCCTTCAGGTGAAACAGAAGCTGTCCCAGCCTCCATCCCTGTCCCCTGAGAAACAACTGTAGATCAGCACTTAGTGTTCTACAATTTTAATATCTAAGTAATATACTGTATAATCATTAATTTTCATGGAGGATTAAATTTCCTGGATTTCGTGGTTCACTTTCAGTTTCAACCCCGAAATCAAATCCCATCAATCAATAATTATGACCCTTGTATTTTTAACTTGAAATGCGAACTCCACTAATGAATGTCCCATTGAAATGGTCATTTTTATCAAAACCACAAAAAAAAATTCTCATCAAAATGAAATGATTTTACAGTAAAATATAAACCAACCTTGCGATAAGTCGACACCACGTAAACCATTCGCTTCCAATATCACCACATTCACTTGCATGTTTTTGGGCTGAAAACAAATTTTAACACAAACGTACAATCTTATACATTTGTTTAATATAAATTTAACATTTGATTTAGTACTATTTTCAACATTATAATTTTTAGTGTACTTTAGTAAACAGCAGAAAACCTTACCAGCCAGTATATACCTGTAAATAAATATCATCCAGTCACTGAAGAATTGCAAGCAATTTAGAGGGACAGTCAACTCCAGTTGGTAAATTGCAAAATTTTTTGGTAAATTGCAAAATGTATCAAAAAGCTCTCATAAAATCGCATTGTCTGACTTGACTTACCTAATAAGTTTATATACTAATCTGGACTTACTCATCTAGAAGAAAAATAATCTCATAACTTTGGTTTATTTAATCTAAAACCCAAAAAACCTATTGCATGACTAACACATCCAAATATATATTCAACGTTGTGTAGCATAGGGTGGTGTTTAATTGCCGAGAAAAGTTGTTTCCTAATTAACGGACGGTAAAACATGTTTGTTGGTTTTTATCAATAGTGCCTTTGATCATAAGGTAAATTGTAAGATTACTTTATTTCTTGAACATGGTTTTGTGATTAAATGTCCACAAAAACATGATTTATTAATCGGAAATTTGAAAATTTTCTCTGATCAAAAACCCTTTGTGCCCAACAGTTGCATGTATACAAAATTTCAGCTAAACGGATCAATATTTACATCTTGCCCTTTTGACTCGAACATTTGAAAAAATGAAACACACACTATACTAACCCTATTAGGCATTTCTTCAAGGATGTATGACTCATGATCATCCCTCTCCACATCAAACACATCACGTAGATGATCCAGTAAGTCACCAGGTCTTAATCCAACCGTAGAATCAGGGGCTCCCAAAGGGTGCAGTAAACTACGTAATAATCCTCTGTAGATATTCTCATGCTGAAAGTACACAGTCATATGTTTATATATCAGACCCAGGGTAGTCTGGTTCCCGTCATGTCTTGTTCCCGTCATGTCTGGTTCCCGTCAAGTCTTGTTCCCGTCATGTCTGGTTCCCGTCATGTCTTGTTCCCGTCATGTCTGGTTCCCGTCATGTCTTGTTCCCGTCATGTCGGGTTCCCGTCATGTCGGGTTCCCGTCATGTCTGGTTCCCGTCATAATGTGCATATCAACAGTGATGACATAGGAATCAAGGGCAGAGAGCTCCAGGCTAGATACAGATCTAATAAATTATATCACAAAAATCAGCGTTTGACAATCCCAATTTTCACCCATTCATAAGAGCAAAGCAATTATATACTATATTGAATGGATGAAAATTTTGGAAATAAAAACTGTAGTTTATGATATAATTTCTTAAGCTTGTGATATCAGGGTAAGAAAGTGAATGTTATACATTTAGCATTATCTAAACATAGCACTCACCAACACATTACTCGAATGATCACCTATAAAAACTAATTGTCTATTTTCAGTGACCTTCAACATGACCTTGAAAACATGTACACGAACGAATGGTAGTCCAAATCATAAATTTAACAACACATGTTTAAACAACAAGTCATGACATTAGGCAAAAAAGTACGAAAACATGTGCAGGTATTACCTGGTTCTTCTGCAAGGCATGTCGTAGAAAGAATGTAAAAATTGGCCACCTCATCCTTTAATTGATTGAAAACCAGTCCAAGTAAAGAGAATCCAACCATATATAGGTATAAACACTTTCAGTACAATAAAACAAATACACAGAATTCTGTCTGCATTTTTAAAGTAACGGTCCAAATTAACATAATGACCATTTAAGCTTTATATTACCATAATACTCCTAGAATTCCAGGAGCACCATGTTTGAAACATTTATCTAAAACTTCCTTTTCTTGTGTAACAGTAATTTATACAATTTGGAGCAAGTACATTGTTTTTAAAACATATGAATTTATAGTTAAGTTATTATGACTGTTTCCATGTTGAGTCTATGTAAATAAAGTAAGTAAGGCTGTGTAGGAGAAATATGGTAGATCAATGTTATTCTCACGTTTTTCCAACTGTTAAATATTCATTAGTGTACACTTAGTTGCTAGGCTTTCTTGTTCAAATCGATAAAATTTGATTCACAAAAGGTGAGTGTCTTACGATAATGTCCAGAGACAACATTACCTATATGTGAACAGTGTTGCTGGTTGGTCACTGGTAAAAACCTTCTTCCTGGACTTCAGGAACCATTTAAGTCAACAGAAACCATGGTGGACCATGGGTGTACAGACATGGACCATGGACATACATACATCGACCATGGACATACAGACATGGACCATGGATATACGGTCATGGACCATGGACATACAGACCACGGACATACAGTCACTGATCATGGAAATACAGTCACTGATCATGGAAATACAGACATGGACATACAGACACGGACCATGGAAATACAGACACTGATCATGGACATACAGACATGGACCATGGACATACAGACATGGACATACAGACACAGACCATGGAAATACAGACATGGTCATACAGGCACGGACCATGGAAATACAGTAACTGATCATGGAAATACAGACATGGACCATGGACATACAGACATGGACCATGGACATACAGACACGGACCATGGAAATACAGACATGGACAATGGACATACAGACACAGACCATGGAAATACAGATATGGACCATGGACATACAGACACGGACCATGGACATACAGACACAGACCATGGACATACAGACATGGACCATGGACATAAGACATGGATCATGGACATACATACACGGATCATAGACATTCAGACACGGATCATGGACATACAGACCTGGACCATGGACATACAGACATGGACCATGGACCATGGACATACAGACATGGACCATGGACATACAGAGACGGACCATGGACATACAGACACGGACCATGGTCATACAGACACGGACCATGGACATACAGACACAGACCATGGATATACGGTCATGGACCATGGACATACAGACCACGGACATACAGTCACTGATCATGGAAATACAGTCACTGATCATGGAAATACAGACATGGACAAACAGACACGGACCATGGAAATACAGACACTGATCATGGACATACAGACATGGACCATGGACATACAGACATGGACATACAGACACAGACCATGGAAATACAGACATGGACCATGGACATACAGGCACGGACCATGGAAATACAGACATGGGCCATGGATATACAGACATGGACCATGGACATACAGACACGGACCATGGAAATACAGACATGGACAATGGACATACAGACACAGACCATGGAAAAACAGATATGGACCATGGACATACAGACACGGACCATGGACATACAGACACAGATTATGGACATACAGACATGGACCATGGACATAAGACATGGATCATGGACATACATACACGGATCATAGACATTCAGACACGGATCATGGACATACAGACCTGGACCATGGACATACAGACATGGACCATGGACATACAGACACGGACCATGGACATACAGACATGGACCATGGACATACAGACACGGACCATGGACATACAGACACGGACCATGGGCATACAGACATGGATCATGGACATTCAGACACGGATCATGGACATACAGACATTGACATACAGACATAATGGACATACAGACATGGAAATACAGACATGGACATACAGACATGAACATACAGACATAGACATACAGACACGGACATACAGACATGGACATACGGACATGGAAATACAGACATGGACATACAGACATGGGCCATGGACATACAGACATGGGCCATGGACATACAGACAGGGGCCATGGACATACAGACATGGGCAATGGACATACAGACATGGACATACAGACATAGACCATGGACATACAGACATGATGGACATACATACATGGACATACAGACATGGACATACAGACATGGACCATGGACATACAGACATGGACATACAGACATGGACATACAGACATGGACATACAGACATGGACATACAGACATGGACATACAGACATGGACATACAGACATGGACATGCAGACATGGACATACAGACATGGACATACAGACATGGACATTATAACTGACATGGACATACAGACATGGACATACAAACACAGACTATGGACATACAGACATGAAGGTACAGACATGGACATACAGACAGACTGTGGACATACATGCATGAACCATGGACATACAGACATGGACTATTGACATACATGCATGATCCATGGACAGACTGACATGGAGATACAGATATGGACATACAGACATCGACATACTAACACGGAACATGGACATACATGCATCACAGGACCATGGACATACAGACTGGGACCATGGACATACAGACATTGATAAACATGTTCATTGCAATATTTTCTTTTTATATTTTGTTCTAAATGAAAAAAAGCCTTTGCAAATACTGAAACCATAGGCCTTTGTCAAGGAACAGAGTCTGGTCCACCAAGAATCCATCATAGATAATCAAAGACAAATAAAACAACAATTACTGATAAAGAATAAAAGCATGATTATAACTATGCTACCTACCAACATAAGTTTTAAATTCCATGATCTTGACTTCCTGTACTGATGGTGAGTTGGTCGAACATTGAATGATTCATATTCCGAAGACATTGTTAATTATTTCAAGAGTACTTAACGTTATCAGTTGGATTTAATTTAGTCACCTGGTTATAACTTATAGTAAGTAACAAATAGTTCTGTGCAAACAATGTCTTCGGTTGCTTACAATATAGGAATCAGGATGACATTTCCCATCCTTGTTATGTCACAACCCAGATATCAAGACAAAACTTTATATATAGTATAACTAAGTCATTATCACCACCATATATAACCATACCACAAACGATCAAATATACTCAATGACCAGCTTCTTACATCAGTCAAAGGTAACTGTGTCATTGATAAAAACAATTTGAGAACGAAAAAAAAAGTAAAATTGAAAGAAAAGTATGAATTTTCAAAAAAAAATCTGGGGGTTTTTTTCGATACAGTTACCTTTGACATCAGTATGTAACAAAGTAATGTGACAGTATGCATATAGAGATCGTATTCAGCCACATGGTTGAACTTGGTCAGTAATAGGTTCAGTCTTTGAACTAAACAATGTTGATGCTGTACTCCATAAAAATGATTTAAAAGTAGCTGAAAATCCATGGATTTTAGTACAGGTAAGTTCTATATCACATTTTCAACAATAGTTAGTCCTTTGAAAGTATCATAAGATATCCATGCCCACTGGGTAGATTTATACCAATATTATTCCACAAATTACAACAAAACCTAAAAACTGAATAAATGAAATCAGAAAATTACACAATCAGAATAAATAATGATTACATATAAACTTTATATTACGATCCATTTCAAGTGCAGTCACAGATCCTGATTAATCTCCTCTTAGTTTTCAGTGCAAAGTTGACATGTTGACTTTATTGGAGTACTACATGTACTGTTCACAGGTTACAGAATCATTGAAAAAGAAATGAAAAAAAAAATGAAAAAAAATATCCCAATCTTTTTCAACTTTTTTTTTTCATTTCTTTTTCAATGATACTGTTACTTGTGGAATATACATGTTCTGTTGAATATATTAAAGAAAACCCACCATTCAGATGAGATATAAGCCAATAACTTAAGTTCTACAAGATAACGAAACTCTCTCAGCTTATAGACTGTAGATTGAGCACTTATAGTAAATTCCTGAATAAGTTTACAGTTATAATGTGTGTTTTAGTTGTCATCCTAAAACATGCATCACTCTAAGCTAGCTTGAACAACTTATACTGTAAAATTATTAATTTTTGTGAGGGATTAAATTTCGTGGATTTCAAGGTTCGCCTTTAACTACAAAACTAAATCCCATCTAACAATAATTTTAGCCCTTAGCTTGTATTTATTACCTTAAACGCAAAATCGAGGAATTAAATCCCATCGAAATGGTCTTTTTTACCAAAACCACAAAATTTTGTCCCTTCAAAAATAGATGATTTTACAGTATAGCAAATATAAAAGGATAATTTTGAGCATAGATCATTGATGTCATAAATGAACACATGTTGTCAGCGAGTATTGCTCCTAACTGTGTCACATGCTGACCGAAGTATGTATCATGTCGGGGGGGGGGGGGATGCCTAACTACTTGAACAATCAGTGAAAACAAGTCAAATAGCAAAAGTCAAACTTTATATTATTTTCCTCTAAGTGACCAGTATTGTTACGTGAGCTTTTAAAAATACAAATTTTACCATAAAAATTAAAAAGTTGTACCAACTTCACAGCGTATAAACCAAATCACTGTATGACTTATTGTGATACTATAAAAATCAACTTATATGACTTGTTTCAATTAAAAGCAAATGTAACTAATCCAACACTGTATAACTTATTACGATACTATATAATGCAATGTGTATGCCTTATTGTAATAACCGGGAGTGTACTCAATTATACACTGTGAAACATGAAAATCATTGAGCTAAGCTATCTAAAAACTGTATAATCCCAATTATGGATAGAATGAGAGCGCAGAAAGAAGTATCAAATGATATATGGTGGAATGATAATATCATGATTTATTATAATGTCAAACATTTATCATTACATAATTCATCATTCTATTCGGCTCCAATCATACAAGTCTAAATCTTGTTTAAAATCACATTCACAGTATTAAACTTGTTGATTTGAAGTGAGAATTAAATCCATTTATCCTAGGTTGTCATGTACCACATTCCTCCTAGATATAAATCTTCACAAAACAGCAATGTCAATATACCCGGGTTGTCCACGAAAGTCGCGCAAACATTGGTTTCTACTTTATTTTTATTACTTGTATAGCTTGGCCAATTTGACACGAGCCTGACCTTTTGATTAGCATAATTTAACAGTTGATATATTACCTATGTTTATAACAGCTATTTTATGTTGCATAATCGGGGAGTATCACGAAGACGCTCGAGATGTAATATAAACACAAATTTGAAATACCGATATCGCATGATTTGCTTGCGGAAATTGATATATTCAAAGCAAGAACCTTGTAATATATTCTTGCATAAAGGTCAGGCTCATGTCAATATAGCCAAGCTATATCTATTTATTTATAAGAGCCATATACCTGTTACAAAATGTGTTGCTGTAAAATACTCAGACTATACAAGTAGAAGTTTGATTATAGACTGTACTGTCTAGCTTTGTGTGGACCTGATACTGTAAAATCATTTAATTTTGTTGGGACGAAATTTCGTGGTTTTGGTAAAAAAGACAATTTCGTTGGGACTTTAATTCCTGGATTTTGCATTTCAGGTAATAAAACAAGGGTAAAATCAATGTTCGTTGGTAAACCACGAAATCCACAAACTTTAATCCCCCACGAACATTAATGATTTTACAGTATATCATATTGAATGCTGGGATGTGTAGAATTATAGCTTGACCAGATTTAGTAGGCACTCATTAAACTTCGGAAGCATGTATTATTTTCCGTAAGCGTAGTCGGTACTTATCGGAAATATTTGTTTATTTTTGCACCGACTTTGTCCGAAATATGCAGGGAGTATGTCCGGAGTGCCAAGTTATACAGTGTATGTGAAAATAGTATATATTGTATTGTTTTGTTAATGAAAGACGGAATGACCAGATATATTGATAAATTCACAGTTACTGTTTGAAACGAAGATGACACGTCTGACGGTTGTTTGGCATGTCATATTAGTTTCATTTTAATGTATCTTTGATACTGTATAGCGGGTATATTTCACGGTGTCCAATTTTCGCGTTAATTGGATCCTTTTGAATTCACGGTGTCTTGATTTCGCGCTAACGGCATTGACCGCGAAATTAAAACCTTATTGGTAAACATGGAAGGGGAGGTTAGAGTACGAGTATAACAGTCACTACTGATCTCGGGGTTGAGAGTTCGAATCCCGGGCTGGTCAACTAAAAGTACTGATAGTCTTTCGGATGAGACTTTAAACCGATGTCCAATGTATGGGTGCTATACATGAACATATAGCATATGACATGCAAAAATAGCCAGTGATGCTTCTAGAATTAGGGCATCTTCTGTATTCCAAAAACTAAAAGTATTCTGGAGGCCTCGCCAATAAAGATTATCCGGTGGTGAGGATAAAGACACGCAATAAACCAAACATACTGATTATTAACTGCTAACATAAGAAAAATATGTAGATCTATTTACAAACAAATAATTATTTTGGCAAACATTTACACGTTCCGCAAACAAAACTGTTATTAAAATTGAACAAGTGTGATGAAACAGCTTACAATTCAAACCTTCAAACGATATTGATAAGCATACATAGAGATTTAAACACGTTCTTTACAAATATCCAAGTTCTAATTATATTTTATACATGTCGTAGTCTATTAATTATAACCTTATTTTACTGAAGCGACACAATGTGTCGTTTTGTACGTCTTGCGAAGTAATGTTGGGCTATTTATTAAAGCTCCTTGATGCATTGACTCCCTTTGTAAACTTTGTATAGTTTTGGTGATTATTTCGCGGGGTTTAGATTTCGCGCATTCGATGTTGACCGCGAATATAGCGAAAATTAAACATCCGCGAAATATACCCGCTATACAGTATTGTACATCATTTTTTAGTCTTTTATGATTCTATATATACCATATGCATGTTTCATAGATCTGTTTAGGGCTGGGCTGTGGCACTAACCGTTGAGGTGATGTGGGGAACTAACTCTTGTTCAGCGAATCACCTTGGCTAATATCATCCCAAGCCCTCAGGTAACAGTTTTCTCCAATTTGTTGAAGGTACTAAACAAGTATTATGTAATATATTGTCCAGATAAAGACATGTATTGTCGATTCAAAGATGTCTGTCAAAACCGCCATAATGTTCCATTTCTGAATAGCATATTGCAGTAAGTATAACCACTACGCTATAGGACCATTAGATTTTTAATCATTTTAGTGTATTATTGATGGTAGACTTAAATCCTGACACACCTGTAATAATCGACCGGGGTGAATGTTTGTTTACGCGATTGTGACAGAGATATTTGAATCAACCTTATGTGTAATAATAATGTTATGTGTTGAAATGTGTTGACTCTCCACATCATTGCACAACTTCCTCTCATATTGCTCAGTAACAAATATAGTTCTCCAATGTTAAACTGTTAAAGGGACTTAACTCCAGTTGGTATATTGCAAAAGTCTTTATCAAAAACTTCTTTTAAAATCACAATTTTTTGGGTTGACCCACCTTATACATTTATATAAGAATCTATACTTATTTATCTAGAAGAAAAATAATCGCATAACGGTGATATATCACATTTATAACCCTTAAAATCTGTTGCATGACTAATGCAGTAAAATATATATTCAATGTTGTTCTATAGCTTAAGAGTGTATAAATGCCAAGAAAAGACGTCACCTGATAGAAGGACGGTAAAACATGTTAGTAGGTTTTCATCAATAGCACCTTCGATCATAATGTAACTGTTAACTTAAAGAATACACCATGTACTTGTAAAATATAGTTTTGTGATTAAAATGTCTACAAAACATGTTTTTATCAACAGAATGGAGTTTAGTCCCTTTAAACACATTTTATATTACCTGAATACCTTCATATGCCAAATAAAATAAAATTATAATTTTCATTGATTACAATCATGTAAAACAAGTTATTTTTGCATATAATATTAGCAAACATTTATTTCAATAAAACGGATTGAACAAAAATAAAAAAATTCTCAAAAATACTAGATTTTACAACTACTTGAACTAGACGTCACAGTGAAAGTTGATTTGGTTTATTTTAACATTATAGTGGTCAACATAACTATTACAGTGGTCCAGATGAAGCAGGATATACTGACCACTGACCACACTACTGTAGATAATTAAATTTAACATGATCCAGTGGTTTAAGGCCAATCAAAAATTCTCTGTCTCTGCATGTTTTGTATATTATATTCAGTGGTCAGTGCGCTTGCAGTTTAATCTGGTGACCCAGGTTCAAATCTGGGTGGAGGCACATACATATATGCCTGCCATATTTCAGCAGAAAGCTGACTGACTGCTCAGTATTTATTTATTATTTGAATCAGTACAGTATGCTCAGGGGCTTCATTTACAGTTATGTTGTAATTCATTGAATCCTATGAACATGTCATTGAGTACTTTAAGTTAGTTTCTTAATTCTGATGAAGTTAAGTATTTGATGCTTTTAGGTGATTACATTTTTTGTAATAAACAAACTGTTTGTGCGTGTAATTAAGGGTGTATTAATTGAATGCAACCCTACTAGGCTGAACATTACTGAGCACAAATGACAATCACTGTACTGGAACATGTGAACACATCAATTCACATATATATATAATAATCAAAGCGCTGGAAGAACTATCTAAGTCTAAAGTTGAATTCAGCTAGTATACTGAGATAGTAATTTACAATGCACATACAGACAGTCTACTTTACAGTCTTTCTGCAGCAAGTGGTAAAAAAGCGAAACACCAATCAAGCATTTAAATTTTGCACTCCCTATCAGTAGACCTATATATAAAAGAATAAAAAGGAATGTCCCACAATTTTACCAATACAGATACCAAATCTCACTTGGATTTCAATATATCTTTGATCAAACAAATGATATCAGATTTATACCCCTACACGCCAAACGTTTTTGCTGTAGATTATCATTATCAACTTTATTTTCAACAATTTACATTTGTGTGGTAACATGATATAGTCAATTCAAAAATATATAGTAATACTAATGAGGGGCCTATCTCATTCAAAAGAATAGCAGGTTTTACCATTAACTCAGGTATTAATAGTTAAACCTAGACACACATAGTATACCTGACACAAGACTCGATGTTTAAATACTTATCCGTTCTCGATTGACCTTGAAAGTACTCTAAATAGTCACAGTGAATGTTATAATCACTTTCACTTGTTTCTTTTTTTGTTTCACTTGTAGATTCACTCTAAAACACTTAATGTTTTCCAAAGGTTTCAAAGCATGGCCTGAGAAAAACAACATTTATATGTTGGCCTTGTAAATTGATCTATTACAAATCTATTACCCAAGGGCTAGTGTAGTGTTATGTTACACCAAAAAGGTCAACTGGACAATAGATGGTGAAGCCGAGTGTGGTCATATTGAATATAAATTAATTAAACTTGATCAAGACCTAACACTTACTGTAAAAATATAATGAAATGAAAAAGAAACACAGGGTATTATCTGATCACATTTTACTGAGACTCGCCAGACTGGAACAAACCTAAGCTTGGGGGTATCAGTTTAATA
This sequence comes from Spisula subtruncata, assembly GCA_963678985.1. NCBI lineage: Eukaryota > Metazoa > Mollusca > Bivalvia > Venerida > Mactridae > Spisula > Spisula subtruncata. Next base: position 20,267,817 of record OY787672.1, on the reverse strand, counting down.
TGGTCAGATGTCAGATAAATTGAAACATTATTTGTTACATCTTGTGAAAATGTTGTTCAAACTCAATAAAAATTGGTCAAGCAATTGTCTGTGCTTCAAATGCTTCTGGCAATTTGTCTAAACCCATGATTGTCATCTATCATACTTAGCACAATTAAAAGCACAGCACATTTTTATAATTCAATTACAAGCTTTTTAATTTTTATATTTTGATCTTATAGTTTACATACACAATCGGAGTGCACGGTTATAACTGTAATGTAACAACCTGCAATTTCCATATGAACAGAAATCACTGACCATTACATCGATTTAGGTAGAGCAGAGGTTTGTCTTCTCTATTTATACATTTTTACAAGGATGACAAGTAACAAACATCTAAGCTCTAACCAATTAATTTTCTTCTAGATGAATTAGTCCAGATTGGTATATATGTATTAGGTTGGTCAAGCCAAAAAATGTGATTTTAAGATAACTTCTTGACAAATATTCCAATTTACCAACTGGAGTTTAGTCCCTTTAATTGTACCTATCCAGTATTTGCACTAATGTACAATAAATGTTATGTTTTCTTTAAAAAATGAATTATTGACTAAGTGGTGTATAGCAGTAGCATTTTTTTCAATTGTTCATGTTATAAAATGCTCATACATGTGTATTTTTAACTATTTTATATTACAAAAACAAATAAACATTTGACTGATGAGAAGATAGTATTTAAGACAATGATAAATGAAGTATTCAGAAGCAAATTTTGTTTGTTCACATTGATTTTCAGTCTAAAATAGAAAAGAAAATATATGTATCTTAGTCTAGAACTTATGTCTGCATTGTCAAAATACAGTGCATCATTATTTCACAATCCCTTAAACCACTGAGCTTTTTTGTCAGATGAGATTAATGACCGCTTTTATTCAACAAGTAAATTTAAATTATGATGAACATGGTGAAGATAATTAATCCTTTGTCCAATATCCCCATGTTTTTATACCCATTCTACCTGTTTGCTTTAAGGGGCTTGTGTCCCAATACCCTGTTAGAGATATAATTATTAATTATGACTATTTCATAGCAAATAATTTCAATCCTATACCACATAATACTAAATTTGAAAGGAACAGCACAATGACCAAACAGGATCAGCACAATGACCAAACAGGATCAGCACAATGACCGAAAGGGATCAGCACAATGACCGAACGGGATCAGCACAATGACCAGACGGGATCAGCACAATGACCAGACGGGATCAGCACAATGACCAGACGGGATCAGCACAATGACCAGACGGGATCAGCACAATGACCAGATGGGATCAGCACAATGACCAGACGGGATCAGCACAATGACCAGACGGGATCAGCACAATGACCAGACGGGATCAGCACAATGACCAGACGGGATCAGCACAATGACCAGACGGGATCAGCACAATGACCAGACGGGATCAGCACAATGACCAGACGGGATCAGCACAATGACCAGACGGGATCAGCACAATGACCAGACGGGATCAGCACAATGACCAGACGGGATCAGCACAATGACCAAACAGGATCAGCACAATGACCAAACAGGATCAGCATAATGACCAAACAGGATCAGCACAACAGCCAAATCAGTTTAGTGCTTTGATAAAACAGCACCCTTGTTTCTCCCATACATCACAATGTATTTTAACTTGGCATACTAGTAAACAGATATATATCTTTCAAAGGGTTGTCATTACCTAACACATAACATGCAATATGCAGCATCTTCAGCTGTAGTCTCAAGTGTATCGGCGCTATACACTGGCAGTAGCGTAGCTGCCGCTAGGCCATTAGGCCCGGGCCTACACACCATTTCGAGAAAATATAATATATATATATTTTCTAAGTTTAATTTGAAATTTGATCTCCTAAATATACGTCAAAACGCACCCGTACCTTTCAAGGAATAAAAAAATCCGGGGGGAGCATGCCCCCGACACCCTTACTTCTTTCATCTTTGCCTACGGGCCTACACATTGCTAAGGTCCTAGCTACGCCCCTGACTGGGCACATTAAAGAACCAAGGTGTCTCTTTGGAAAGAGCTAGGGCATCGCGCACGGATACCTTGTATCACATTACTGTCCATCTGCTGTCCCTTCAGCAAAAACACAGGACCCCATTGGAAATAAGTGCTTGCACTTTCATGGGTTATCCTTGACCAAAAGGTTTAAAGAATGACATACACTATGGACTTTGAAGATAAAAGGAGGTAAAATATGTGAAACTTAATTATAATACTTTGGCACTAGCATAAAATTTCTATGTTAAATAGGGGGCATAATTTTAACCAAAACTTCTTGATAGAGTTACCTCTCTATATTGAATAGGGGGGGGGGCATGATTTTAACCAAAACTTCTTGATAGAGTTACCTACTCCTGAGTAGAACTGAGGTCATGAGGATGAACAAGAATGAAAAGTTTCAAGACAGCATGTCAACACCCTTATATTGGTGATATTGGAGGTTAAAAGGCATGTACCAAAACATTTATAACTTAATATAAATAACATTTCTTAGTCCAAAAAAGGTGCATAATCTCACAGGGGATTGACACATAATTTTTTTTTGGTTCAATATAGCCTTATATCAGTATATATAGTATATACTGATATAAGGCTATATTGAACCAAAAAAAATTATGTGTCAATCCCCTGTGCATAATCTCAACAAAACGCTTCATAATAAACAAATGAAGTAACAATGAAATCAATGTTGTACACTGGCCTTAAATGTGTATGTACAAATAGCAGTACCATGGTCTAGCTGATATCTCACTTCCATTGATGTTATGGAGGATGTTATCTCATTGAGTCAGGAGTGGATAAATGCTCACATAATCCGTGTACCATTTCAACCATTTGTACTACAGCGACACACCCCTCATTTAAATCAATCAACTATAGAGCAAACACCCTTCCTTCTCCACTGTATAGTAAGTTTAGCAAAGTTTATTTTAGGATTAACTTGAAATGATAAGATGACAGCATCAAGGCAGAATTAAGATGTATTAAATGTTGTTGACGGGTACACAAGGCATATGCCCACTCTGAATGATTGATTCATTTTTAAGGAACTAAACAGCGTGTTTGATATAAGGCTATCGTGAACAAAAAAAATATGTGTCAATCCCCTGTGCTTCCAAGGATAATTCCTTATATGGTTTTCTAAAAGATGACTCAATTTTTGGAAAACGTTCTTGTATTGTAGCATAATATTACATGTGTTTATCAAGAAAACAACATGAAAGAATATACATTGCTGCAACGTTATCCTGTTAAAAAGTATCAAAAAGGTATGAGAAAATCCGACAGGGAAGGTAGCACTCAACCTAACCAGACGATACCCTTTGGTGATATTAGAGGTTAAAAAGCATGTACCTTAACTTTGAAGAAAAATACAATTCTAATACAAAACGGGGCATAACCTCAAGAAAACAACATGAAAGAAGTTACACTATCACTCCCCGGCACTATGTTGCTATATTATTTTAATATCATGTTACCTGAACCGTACATCTACATATTTGGCCTCAATGTGGTTATATAGGCCTATAGACACCTACGTATGTAGCTAACTGACGTCATGTACAGATGGCTACATGACCAATCATAATTATCCTGCGCCCTCTTGACTGACAGCACGATGACATGACCATGTTCAGATTGCTCTTCTTCTAGAACAACGTTGTTCAAGAATAAAAGCTATATAGTGTACCAATTAATGTTTTATTGACCCTATATAAATCTAAAGGCAGTTATAAATTCTTTCAAAAGTCAACTATGATTTTTTTTGGCACCACTCTATCTAGATTGTTTTATAAAAACATAGTACTTTCAAAGATGTATATTTTGCACTTTGCTTAATTGTGGTTATAGCATAAGTTATGCTTACTCTAAAATGATTAATCGGGCTCATATTTTTGTTTCCTAGGCTCACATGAAATGTGAGCTTACGTTTTATAACTAAACACAACGTTGCATGTTATTTTAGTCAATTTAAATTACCAAAAAGCATCGCCACACAAAAAAGCCTGTTGACCTACATTACAAGCAAGAGAGCAGTTCTGGACGCTCACCATGTTGTTGCCACATTGCCACGTCACGATATCGCAAGCGTACAAAAAGGCGAGTAATTATTAAAATTGCTTAAAAGACAGTCCATAAGAAATAAATACCAAATACTTAGTGTACGTTATCAGTTGATACGACTCTACTCAAATTCGTGTTATGTAACGACGACTACCAAATATATATACTCGAGATTCCAATTTTCTTGCAAGTTTTATTGTCAAGTACTTGTGGATTTCATGGAAACCAAAAACAAATAATTCTCAACATTGTTCATGCTCTTTCTATTAGTTAAGTTTGCACGTTCTTCCTACAAGTGAGCACACGCTGTGTGACAAAAGATGCAGAAGCAAACGTGTAGAACTGAGCACAGCCGAACTTTGATTAGTGTCAGTTGAATCTGGTCAAGCTGTGCTTAACAATACGGACTCGCGTTTATATTAAACATCACATTATTTTTGAGATATCAGCTAAAAATAATAACTATTCCCTAAACTCCACCTAGTATGCTAAAATGTTAATATAGGAGAAGTTAACGGTCAATTTATTTCGTAGTTTGCTTCATATCGGGCATTGAACCTTCGGGAAAATCTGACATTCCCTTACTTAGCGCACACACAGTTGTTTAGTGACAGATACCAAACATAGGAGTGAGAAAATGATTTCTGTCGAATGTGTATATAATTGTTTCATGTCATTGTCTCTAAAGTCAACTTAAATAAATTAGTCAGACTACTTACCTGGATAGGTGAATGCGAAAAGTTGTCCAAGGAGCGGGACACGTTATCTAATCGAAATGTTATATCTTCATAGACATCTCCGCTACTTCTTGTCTTTCTACATCGATTGAGTATATATTTGAAACGGTATTTCAGTGAGTTTTTCTTTAAGGACTCAACACTTGCACTTAAACCCACTTTACTATTAATCACAGGTAGAGATTTGGAACGCAATGAAGACATTCTTGAATCAGACACTAGATAGTAACGTCCGTGTGAAATCAGTATACACTAGCTGGTACTCTTCATTTCTATCGCCCAAAGTTTCACGAAAATCACATCACCACAAACCGAACAGATATGAATACAATAAGTATATTATATGACGGAATCATCTAATATTGTTATACCATATCATAACTTTGCTGTTGTTTTTTTCAAAAATTCATAAGTTCTCAGTACCAAGCTACATGCCTCTACATACTCCAATATCTTCTTAGTAATAAGTTTTATTAAAAATAACAAATTTACGCACGTAAGTTAACTTCCAGAACATATATTTATATCCACGAAGTATAAATACTAGTAAAGATCAGCTTGTTTCATCGTAAATCCAAAAATATCAAAGTTTAATTCAATTAAAACTTCAACTCAAATCGAACATTTTATATGGAAAGTTTTTTTGGATTTTTACCTAACGAAGTGCACACACACTTTTATCAGGATGAAAATAAACACCCAAATGTTTACAGTTCCATTTATAGTATATACAGAAGTCACTTATAAACAAACTGTCAACTTGCTAGGCGGTCTAATGACGCATGTTTAAGATAACAAGAAAGCCATGAGCACTTGATATCGCCCACCTTGGTTCACTGTCTTATCAAGTCTGAATAGTGTAACATACGACACGAATTTGTTTCTTTTAATAGATTTAATAATAATAAGTTTTACATATTGTGTCATTAATTAGCAAATATGTCGTTACGCACCGAATATCAAAGCCCGGACCTATATAAATGCTCGGTTTTATACATTTGTTCATGTTTTCACTCGCGTTCGTACGCGTTGTACATGTTTAGATGCTGTATTTCAAGAAAGTATTGACAGTGCAGAATGGACGGCGGACATCCAGTGAACAAAATATGTCTTCTTGCTAAAGATCATGATCTTCATGAAAACGTGGTGTATAATGTAGAAATCAGGTGAGCTAGGCTGAATCGTGATCGTGAACAGGTGAGCTAACATGCCATACTATATGATCGACCGCCTAACCTGCTCTACTACAGGATCGGCTGCCTTCAATTATCTAATTCAAGAAAGCAATATCAAGTTGCTAATTATTTTATCATTTGTTGGGCTTATGTGCTAATTTCAATTATATCATGGCTACGTGATGTTAACTGAAGGGGTGGCGCTAAATCCAATGATAATCGAGGGGTGGGACTTAAATTTCAAAGGAATGAGTGCAATAACTGCAGTGCATGATAATATTATCCTGCACTGAAAGTTGTCGCACGCATACTGTAAATCATTAATTTTCGTGGGCGATTAAATTTCTCGGACTTTATGGTTCACCTTCAACCTCGAAATCAAATCCATTCAAACAATAAACTTTACCCTTGTATTTATTACCTGAAATGCAAAATTAAAGTCCCATCGAAATGGTCATATTTACCAAAACTACGAAATTTCATCCCAACGAAATTCAATGATTTTGCAGTGTACCACTCTTTATACGTTAACTGTAAAATAATCCGTGATGTCCGTGCTTGAAAAGTACGTACTGGGGTCTTCAACTTTAAGGTAATAGAGTGTAATCTATAGTGAAGTAAAGTTTCAAAAATGTTTTTTTTCTTTCAAATTTATTTTGTCGAATAAAATAGGCATTGTATTATGATCATATTACATTTGCACTTGAGGTTAGACACAAATAAATTTCAAATTTGTTGACGCATATGACAGCAATTGGATTGCAAATCTTGCCCGTTCACAATTAAAGTAAACATGACATTAACAGTCCAAGTTTGTTGTTGGGGACTTAGTCAGTAGTATAAGGACCGAAATCTTACAAAGAAATGATTATAAAATACATTCATGAGTTTGTATCATGCAAAACTGCAATGACCTTGCAAACCGAAAGAAGAAAAGGTGTAATTTTCTTGAAAAAAATGCACAATCTCCAAGTTGTACTCCGTGCCCTTAATATCACAACGTGGTATTGGAAATTTTAATCGGTCAGCGAGGACAATGTACCGTTATGTGATATTTAGCCACACCCAATACAATTTGACAGCCAATGATATAAGCCAGAAAGAGAAACTTAACACTCGGTTTCCTTATTTAGTCTCGGGCTCCGCCCTCGACGAAATAAGGCATCCTCGCGTTTGCGTTCTCTTTCTATTACTTATTTCACATCACGAAACATTTGCATGTTTCACAGCTTTCCCCAGGTGTTGTCGACTTATATACACTGGCATCGGAACAATACGGGTACCTAGTCAAACAATCTCGACCAAGTGACTACTCGTCACAAATGTCTCGAAGAAAACCATCGGAGACAGAAATCGTGTCTATACGGGTACCATGGTTGAATTGAAACTTTTTTTATTTTAAGAACAATTACTAGGTTCCCTCATTCTGCAAATCTCGACATACGCTGTCAACATAAAAATTTATGTATCATCCCAAAACAAACGTTATTGAGCGAAAGGTGATTTTTAAAGGTTAGTAACAGTGATTGACCTTAACCCCAACAACCAAACTTTGAATTTTAGTAGGAGGAAAGAGATTTAAAGCAAAGAAGTGCAGAGAATAATTAAGAAATCTTGAGAAGGTGTGACATGTGCATATTTCATGGTCTTTCACTTTCTAAAAGGTCAGTTGTCACAGTGCTAGTTTTATTATCAAAGTGAAGTTTATCTAGAACATGTCTTATAACGTTACATGCATGGTGTGATAATTAAAGGGACTTAGCGCCATGTCGATGATAAAAAAACTTTGTGAAGACGTGTTAATTTTATGTACATTAGTCTTATATGTAAGTACTTTAATTACTTGCTTAACGAGCAAGGGCACTGACGAAAACTCACGAACATATTTTACCGTTCGTTATAATACGATTATAAATGTCCTTGTGGTCAATCGATTCCAAAAATCCTCACTTTTGTTTAATTTTGCAATGTTTCTGCCCAAAAATGTCTGAAAATGGACAACATTTAAGACATTAGCAATATCTTATGCAGGCAGACAACATGTGTCGAGCATACTGATTTATAATCATATAACATAATAAATGGCATTACAGTAAACCAATTCCAAAAATCACCATTTGTGTTTATATTTTGAAGGATTTTACCCCAGAATATCGTATCTTGATCAATAACTGATAATTTCATATGCTATATAACACTTCAAGATAATACACTCATATTGCAGTGGTCTTTAATAAAATACGACTATGAATGACCATGAGTTCTGCCGATTCCAAAAATCCTCACTTTTCTTTGTAATTTGTCATGTTTTAACCCAAAAAATATAGGCTTCATGTGTTACTATAGAACTTCATATTAAATATGTTACAAGGCAACAAGTATGTGGCAGGATACAACATAAAACATTTTTGGTGCATTTTTGCTTCGTACTGAAATTCGCAGAAAATGATGTACAATCTTACATAAATTACAATGGTTAATGGTGATACGAGGGGTGATCAATATATTCGAGGACTTTCCTGCTCAATTTTGAAATATTGAAACTAGAGTAATGAAATTACACGCTGATGTAGATCAATCAATTATCTTGCGTTTTGTTTAATTTACTTTATGATAACGTCATTATTTACTTGATGGCGTCACTTTTTGTAACCATAGTGAAGCACGCACCGTCGAGCTTCTCGGACGTCGCGTTATTTCTGAGAAACGACATGCTATGAAAATTAAAGCGAAACTTGTAAAATCCTCGCGACATCTCCAAAATGACTTGACTAAATTGTGCATGGACTCTGTGTGCTCCCAATTGGCCATTTTCACATGATTCCGTTGTTTATGCGATTGTTGGATCTCTGTAAATTGGTTGGGTCGATAAAATAAGGATAAATAGCAAAAATTACACCGAGTTAGGGACATTTTCCGTTAAATTCTGCTAAATAAGACGCACAGATCTCAACCAAATGTAAATGGCGAAAACGAAGACTAGTAAAGGCTACTTAACATTAAATCGTTGACTCCAAATCAAAAGGATTATTTCGATATTGCGTCCTAAACCTGATAGGTCGTGCTTCATTCTCAATTGCAATAATCTAATTTTGTAAAGTCAACAGCCCTTTTCCGAGTTTTGTTTCCCATAACGCATAAATACTATTTTTATTCCAGCTCACATTCCAGAATTGGCTATAAACTACATATTTCAGTAGTAAAAGAAAATCAGTCTCATACATGGGACCGGGTATCAGTCAAGAAAGGAACTATGTGCTGCTCCGACGGTGACGCTTGGAATGACGTCGCGTGACGTCCAACGTCACGCGCTCCTTGTATGAATCAAATTATTTTATTATTGCATTCGGTCAGAGACATCTTACTCCGAATGATGTTAAATTGCATTGAGAATTGCTGCCAATATAAAATTGCTAGATGAAAAGTCCTCGAATATATTGATCACCCCTCGTATGTATTAAAATTATGCATAGATAAGTTATTTTCAGTAAGTAATAATACATACATATAAATTATTTCTAGTATATTGTTCTGACTACCACAAATGTGGAAAAGTAATTGCATTTTAGATAGATAGATTTATTTCGGTAAAGGTTGTACATATACATGGTTATGATAAAACAAACATGGATATAATTAAAAATAAATTATAGCATGATTATTAATAACCATGTCATGCACACCAACACCAAGGATTACACAAAAAAGAGAAAACTCTTATTTCCATTGTGGTCCTTTAAATATTTCAAAAATAATTCTATCAATAATCACATTATTAGAGTCTACTGGGCATAAACATATATTGGTATTAAAAGTGCTTTTTTAATACATACACTCATATTATAATTATACAATCAACAAAATATACATATTTACAAAGTGGGAGAGAGTTCTTAGTTGGAATATACAACAGTACTAATTAAAAACATACATGATTGTATTACGTCTTATTTAAAACTTTTCTGAAGAAAAATAGATATCTATAGGTTTTTTTGAATAGTCTTATTATCAGATTTCAAAAGTTCAATAAATTTAGGCACATTTGGATGATTCCAATAATATCTTTTAATATGACATTTTCTTATTTCGTGATAAAGGGGACATTCTAACAAAAAGTGAAATTCGTCCTCTAGGATTTTACAATTTTGGCATTTTCTATCGTCGTATTAAAACCGACTTGTGCGTTATAGGGTCATTTTTGAACGCACATTCTTCTTTGAGTTTTCGGTAATAATTGGTTTTACAAGTGACAAACGCATTTTTGGTGTACGAAAAAAAGACATGTAGCAGTTCCTGGACATGCCCCTTTAAAGGTATACTTGGTGGCATAAATACTAACAACTTATGTGTGTGAGATGATGCGGCATACTCGTACATTACGTCAATATCTCAATAGACCATATCACACTTGTGCCCATACAAGTCCCCATAATTTGGTTTGTTTACAGAATTTGTTCAGGTTATTAGTTAGGTCTATTGTGAGATATTGGAGCAACTTGCACATGTCGATGGCTCTAAAGTATGAGAAGGTCGAAAGTACAAAATCAATATTTTGAGAAAACAAGAAAAACTGTCAGCAAATTACTCTTTACTTTTATTATTGTAAAACTTGTAAGCTGTTTCAACTTCGGTTTGGTCAACAAGACAAGTTCCGATTTTCATGAAAAAGGCGCATAAGGAGCGCCTTGTGATGATGCTTTTAAATATGCATCAGTCTCATAAGGTCAAACGTAGTATATTGTACTTACAACCTTCTAAGCCAGTGATGTATTCACCATTGGAAGATTTTTGCCATCCAGGCCATGTAGAGTAATAAAAATCTAGGACATGATGTTGGTCCTAATCTACCGGCAGTAAGATTTCCAGATGATAAAACACGCATGAATATAAAACACGCATGAATGTAGTGCATGTAGCATTACTTACGTTACCCCTATTTCAAAATGTCCTAGAACATTTACTTTATAAAGTACGAGTAGATTGATAAATGAACATACCCGAGTGTTTCTCTTGTGTAGTATAGTATCGCGTCCTTCGTATGAGGTTGTGCTCTTGTGTGGCATATCGCGTCCGTCGTAGGAGGTTGTGGTCTTGTGTGACATATCGTGTCCGTCGGATGAGGTTGTGCTCTTGTGTGGCATATCGCGTCCGTCAAAATTTAATGAGGTTGCGCTCTTATGTGGCATATCGCGTCCGTCAAATGAGGTTTTGCTCTTGTATGGCATATCACGTCCTTCGTATAAGGTTGTGCTCTTGTGTGGCATATCGCGTCCGTCAAATGAAATTGTGCTCTTGTGTGGCATATCGCGTCCGTCGTAGGAGGTTGTGGTCTTGTGTGACATATCGTGTCCGTCGGATGAGGTTGTGCTCTTGTGTGGCATATTATCACGTTCGTCAGATGAGATTGTTCTCTTATGTGGCATATTGCGTCTGTCGGGTGAGGTTGTGCTCTTGTGTGGCATATTATCGCGTTCGTCAAATGAGGTTGCGCTCTTGTGCAGTGTATTATCGCGTCCGTCGGATGAGATTGCTCTCTTATGTATTACTGTTGTATTATCACATTCTTTGATTGATACTCTCTCTATGATGTCGGATGCAGTTTCCACTGATACGTTTAAACTTTTCCACTCACGTGTGTTTAGTTTCGTATTTTGTGTCTCCATTTCATCGTCAGTCTGGACAAACATTGTAGGTACGCTATTCAGACGTCTTCTTCGGTGGGCAAGCATAATTTTTCTTGTGTCGAAGGATCGTGAGAAACAATTATCACTTGTGCTGTCTTCGATGTTATTTTTCTCATCCGACGGAGCACTAGTCTGTTCCATCCTTCTTTCTTCTTACAGTAACAATGTACACGAACTCAGTAAATTACCTGAAAATGGTCGACAATTTGTACACATGTTGTTGTTGTTTTTTCGGTATAAAATTAAGAAAGACTTGTTTATTAGAAAATCAGCGTAGATCTTGTGTATACATTTATTGATACAATAAACATACATAATGTGTGCCTTTGGTCATTGAAATCGACTTAGATGTGAGATATATTCTGAGTGAATTTCATTAGAATAAGTAAAATAAATGTAGTAAGGAGTTACAGTTTTAAGTCGATTGTAAACTGTAGTTTATATGATACTAGTACATCTTATTCCAGATGTTATCAACGAGAGAACAGTAGCCAGTTCCATTTTATACTGAAAGTCTAGAGCAGGGAATTATAGGTATCATTTTATTTTGTCTTAAGTATATCACTAGCAATAGGGTCGAACCCATAGTCTCAAATTATTTAGTATGTCATTTTCAGCATGTACTCTTCATATATAAATATGTATGCTGCTCACTTTTATTCACCAAGTAAATTAAAATTACGGTACACATTGAAAAGATAATCCCTTTTCCAATATCCTTATGTTGTAATACATAATTTACCTGTTTACTTCAGGTGGCACAGGTCCCAATACCGCGTTAGAGTTATATCCAGTTATGACGCTTTACAATAAACTGTGTCTCTCATAGACTTTTAAGAACATTACCGCATATAAATGAATATTAAGACAATAAACGTACTTACATTGACACATTTCAGTATGACGAAACCATTCAAAATTATGTTAATCGCCACCAATGTTCCACCAGAAATCTATTGGCTGAATAAACAATACAAACTAGTCAATGACCAATAACACCTTGTATATCAATTTGCATATGAATGCCCCGGTATGTAAACATGAAATGTACGAATATAAAGTATAATTCTTAGTATATTCCATGCACATGTATTTTATAAAAATGAAGAGTAAACACCTCTCACATGTTAGCTTGTGTATCAGTAAAATGCATGTTTATTCACATTACTCGTAATTTTATGCTTCAATGGTTGTATTTTGTAACATTTGTAAATATCGCTCAAATCGTGATAACATGCGCATTGGTGTGGAAATACTGTGGCCCGAAGCCATACATGATCAACCCCACGTAGTCATCACATGTATCATGCTAACAAAAGTGAAAAATAAACATGCTAATATTTGATAAAAACGAATTAACCTAAAAATACGGCTTGAATGACGTTCGCAGCGTCAGACAAATTATTTCTTAATAATGGACTCTACAAAAACATCTGCAGTAACTTCCTTTAAACGCAAGATATTTTAACACAATTTCTTTTGCATCTTGCTTCATTGGCATTATTCTTTACAAATATAAAAAATCTCAAATTTATGGTTCTTGTTTGAATAGCAGCTAGGTTTTCTTGGGGACCGGCACATATCTATTGAAACGCCCGAAAATCATACCGCCATATTACCTATCTGCAGCAGGATCTCGGACAACTTGCAATATGAAAACGTCACTTAAGAAATACAGAAAACAACAGTATATGCGCATAATACAAAAGGTGTGTATTAACATGAAAAACATCCCTATTTAGGAGTATCTAACCAAAGACCTAAATTACACAGATTGGAAACATGTACCAAATCTCACGATATCTCGTGGTACATCTTCTGAACTCTCACGAAATCTCGTCCGTATCATTTCAAAGCTGAATAATAAATCTAAATGATACCTCGATCATTTATTGAAATCAGTCAATTTATAAAACAGTAGAACCCGAAGAGCCAGACCCACTCTCATGTTCATCAAATTAATATAAATTCCAAGTTTATCAGAACATATCTGATTTGCCTCATTCTAATCCTAATGTTCTGTATTTTTTAAGAGGTAGAAAAAACTGAGTTACTTCATGTAGTAGAAGAAACTTTGCTTTTCAACATAATACATTGTCCCGTAATTAACATTGGATGACTAAAAATGTTTTATGCTCAACAAAGACCTAAATTACAGTAGATTAGGTCTTCGTTCACAATAACTGAATCTGCTGCCTGTTATTCTACGTTTTCTCTAAATGTTCTGTGGAGTGTCCAATCTGTAATTTAGGTATTTGATCTAACCAAGGACAGAAGATATCTATCTCCATGATCTAACCGGGTGGCAATAGGAAATTCGATCTTCATATTAACAGCATAACCATGACAGCATCACGCCACGGAGGTATATAACTATATATGTAAATCCTTGGATCTATCTGCAAAAATATATGTTGGAAAAGAAAAAACGTAACTAGATCTATATTTATTTCGGCCAAAATTTCGGATAGGTTTCATAAAAAGAATCATTTCAATAATCTATTATTAATCACCGCGCAATAAATAAACGCACGTAATAAAACACGTAGATCTACACATTAAATTAGCGATCGCATAAAAAGCTGTATAATGCTGTGAAAATCCTTTTCGCTCTTTTTATCTTTCCGCTTATTAGTGATTACGCTCATTAAATTCCTTGCGCCCCGTTGAGCCCCGTTGAGCATACTCTTATCAGTTTATAAGCAAACGATATTTTCTACGGCGAGGATAATCTAATCTCGTCAGTGTACTGTATAGCAACACGGAGGTATATAACTAAAGGGAGGTGAATGTTGATGAACTTCCCGATTATCCTCGCCTCGGGAGATCGAATCAGCGCCATTTTGTAATTTCATAACGAAGCGGCCTGAAACATCGTTTTTACAAGTTAACACATATTTACTAATTATATTGTGTGTTTTATTTGTAACAGAACATATTTGAGTAATTATTAAAGTTAAACCCGCACGAATTAGTCATGGTTAACACGTCAAAACCAAAATAAAGTGCATTTTAAATTTCTTGATAAATCGGCCCGCCGCGGACAGAATTAAATGGCGGCAATTAGAATTTGTCATAATGTTGCAGTGCAAACTGTGAAGTGCTGGGTGCAGTATTTAAATCAATTACCTGCTACATTTGTTCCTAATACATGTATCTTGGTCAGGGATGTGTTAATTTGTTTATTTTCGCTTGTTACTGTTCACAATTAATTGTAAAAAATAGAGTCGATGAAAATCGTTAATGGCGGCCGAGACCTTCAAAGTGAAGAGGTGATAAAATTTAAACGCATCTAGTGATGTTTAGATTAATTACACGCTGTATGTGTACTTAATAGATATATATTTGCAATGGATATGTTTTCTGTTCATTTTCTCAAGGTATCGTTCATTTTTAATGGTGAAATAAACAGTGTCCAAATTGACTCAAATAAGAGCATAATGGCATCCAATAAGGACAAATTGGTGTCAAATATTCCTTCATATAGAAATCTAGCTTTCTCTGGGATCAACCTCCATAGAGCAACAACCTGCTTCAAGCAATATTATCTAATATATAGACGAGAGTGTACACAAAACGAAAGTTTTCTCATTGAAAACAGGTATTGCTCTAGAAATGTTGCAATGTAACTTTACATATTGATGGTTTACAATCCAAAATGAATGAACCAGCACTTGGCAATAAAATGGTTTTAATTCATAAACAAAACTTACACACACTATCACCATGAGAGAGAACTTCAGAGGATAGCAGTTTCATATATTTTAGTAGTCACGTGACCCCCTAGGTTTCAAATGCAGATATTACACACCTTCCTATTTTCGATAATTATATAATTCCATAAACCCTGTATCTACATAATACACTTGCACGCAACCAGTTAGTTATGTAACATTATTGTGTTCGTAATTCAACAATATTGCATCTTTTCATCTCATGCGCATTCACCATAGCAACCATAAATGCATGATCTATATCTGATCTAATCAGTTTTCATAGTGTTTAATTGGCACAGCATGTGTTTATTAATTAATATCAAACAAATATTACAATAAGCTACTGATCACAATCATAGCTACTGTATAAATGTGACAGATGGTGAGAGCATATACTGATTGGTTGTATATTGGTCCTTACTGGAACCCCACTGTGTAAACTGTTTGGGTTTAAACACTATCAAATTCAGTTTGAGTACAATGTCAAGAATTAAGTACATGTAAACTCTTAATTTTTGAAGAATTACCAAATGTGTCCCTGTGGGGAAAAGAATACATATTTAATAAAAAATTTATTAATTTCTTCAAACTATTAAATTTCATTTAATCATAGGAACATTTTTTTCAGAAATAAGATGCAACTGTTATTCACATCGAAACAACGTCATACGATTAGGGTGACGGACATTACACATAAACTTTCTATTTTCTCAATAATTTTCCAATAATTAGGAGTTAAGTCTAAATATGAACTTATATCATGATGTCACTATTATTAATACATTACATAGTGTGTTTTATGAGAACAGTTTTCTATAAACTCTTAAAAATCTGACAGCGGACGGACATTACACTTTTTGACACAATTTCACTTTTTTGTAAAATTATAAATACGGTAATGATTTATGGAAATTCTGCTACATCATCATTGTGTTTATCTTATTACCTTTTGATAATGTACAATATATTGTTTTTCTAAAATGCTTTTGAAAAGAGAAAAAGAATGCTACATATTTCAAGAATTGGGACCGTAACACAGGTAGTAATCTTTGTCAGACTATATATCAAAAGGTAAACAGTATCATATACATACAACGTACATACCTTTGACATTGAACACACCATGCTTTGTTCGAAGATGTCCCCGCAATCCCGAAATAGTTGAATAAGATTTATCACATTTATTACATTGGTAAAATTTTTATTTCACTTTTACATCTGATGGTTTACTGGTAATTTCGTAGTCGGAATCTATTTCACTGCACGTGTACTCACCAAGGAGATCGTCCAAATTAAGGCCCTCAAAATCAACAAAATCACTTTTTCCGTAAGCCGTAATTTATTATTTAGTGGATTTGAAATCTTAATACCTAACTGTATGACGGATACTTTGGAAAATGATGTTAAATTCGTTCCTATTGTGTTTTTTTTTACTAATGTACCACGTGAATACTCGTGAAAAGATCGGCATTTTTTAAAAAGAACGCGTGGAGTTATTATCGCATAATTAAAATTATGGACGATTAAATTGAAATTAAATTGTTAATTGCCTTAACAATTTGTACTGACCAATAGCTAATTATCATACAACACAGGGCTATCAATTAACGATTAACGTTCCAGAGGTACCAAACACAAGGCAGTACTTAACACCTTTGTCAAATACCCCGGCACCGCGGGCCTATTAATGAATTTATTAAGCGCGGATACAGCAGTGGTAATTTAATTGCTTAGAAGAAAACAAACAAAAAATGGCTAGGCAGAATTAAACATTATTTATGACGAGAATATCATCGGCCCCACGGGCAAACCACATAAATGCACAATCGCAACTTTTCAGGAGAATAAAAAAAAATATCTTAGATCTATCTGCAAAAATATATGTTGGAAAAGAAAAAACGTAACTAGATCTATATTTATTTCGGCCAAAATTTCGGATAGGTTTCATAAAAAGAATCATTTCAATAATCTATTATTAATCACCGCGCAATAAATAAACGCACGTAATAAAACACGTAGATCTACACATTAAATTAGCGATCGCATAAAAAGCTGTATAATGCTGTGAAAATCCTTTTCGCTCTTTTTATCTTTCCGCTTATTAGTGATTACGCTCATTAAATTCCTTGCGCCCCGTTGAGCATACTCTTATCAGTTTATAAGCAAACGATATTTTCTACGGCGAGGATAATCTAATCTCGTCAGTGTACTGTATAGGGAGTTTCAAATCCTTATATATGTAAATCCTTGATAGCAAGGATTTACATATATAACTTTATTTAACTTTAATAATTACTCAAATATGTTCTGTTACAAATAAAACACACAATATAATTAGTAAATATGTGTTAACTTGTAAAAACGATGTTTCAGGCCGCTTCGTTATGAAATTACAAAATGGCGCTGATTCGATCTCCCGAGGCGAGGATAATCGGGAAGTTCATCAACATTCACCTCCCTTTAGTTATATACCTCCGTGTGTATAGGGAGTTTCAAAGGGTGTGTCTAATTTACTGACGCGTTCTACTGACAACATAGATATAGAGGGATTTCACTGACGGATCTACTGACGGGTTAAACAAAGAAGGATTATCGAAGCGTATAATGGGTGTGAATGGTGTAATTACATAGGATAATAACAATTTCGCAGTTAGACATTATTGTTCGAAAGTAAATGCAACCAAGTAGATTATGGAAAAAAATAAAAATTAAAATAATACTTTGATTATTTTCATATTACAGCTACTTGCCGACTAGTAAACTCGTTTAAAGCGACATTCAAATGGAACTAATTTGGACCGATTTCGGTAGCTGAAGGAACGTTGTATAATAATAATTTGATATTGTTTCATATGATTCTGTTGACAGATTTCACGGACAATTTGAATATAAGTTACACAGAACTTGTGGATAAATGCTTTACATGGTATTATCAAAGACGTTCATACACGTGTATGAACGTCTTTGGTATTATTTCATGACAACTTGTCTAGCCGTGTTTGTTTGTATACCACTCACCTATTAGACTTTGTACATTATTATGCAATCGCATTATTTATATTTGTGTCCCTCTGTCAATGCAGTTCATATATATGCGTCATAGTGAAATGCATGTAGATCTAATTTATATGAAAGACAAATGACAATAAAAATACAAACACAGGGTTAAAATTATTATTTTATTTTTTTGAAACTCACATTTTTACGTGAAAAATATGGAACATTGTCCCGTACAACCTCCTCTTTTTACATCCGGGCTTAGGACAAGCAATTGCTGAGTTTAAATGATAGACATAAACTGTATAAAACTGTATATATTGAATCTTTTATGAATATATATATATATTCTATATGATCACGTTTATCTAATACGTACACGCTTCTAGTAAAATTGGTAAAATATTTGTAATAAAAATCACCAATCCACTGACATGCTTTCACTGACGGATTCTACTGACAAGTTAAAATAAGAGTGATCAATGGCGCGGAACTACTGACGGGTTGAACGAAGAGTGGTTAATGGTGTGGAACTAATTTATAGTAATAATATTGGCCCATCAGTTCTGCATCGTTTACCACTCTTAGTTCAACCCGTCAGTAGATCCGTCAGTGAAGTTCTCCTGACTTGTCCGTGATTTCTATACATCACTTATTTATTTATTTATTACAACAAAGTGTCATAAAACATTTCTTTGAAGTCTTAATGACTCTTTCAACGAGTTAACGCAAATTAGTTCCACACCATTAACCACTCTTCGTTCAACTCGTCAGTAGATCCGTCAGTGAAGTTCTCCTGACTTGTCCGTGATTTCTATACATCACTTAATTATTTAATACAACAAAGTGTCATAAAACATTTCTTTGAAATCTTAATGACTCTTTCAACGAGTTAACACAAATTAGTTCCACACCATTAACCACTCTTCGTTCAACTCGTCAGTAGATCCGTCAGTGAAGTTCTCCTGACTTGTCCATGGTTGCTATATATCATTTAATTATATACTATTACAAAGTGTCATAAAACATTTCTTTGAAGTCTTAATAACTCTTTCAACGAGTTAACACAAATTAGTTCCACACCAATAACCACTCTTCGTTCAACTCGTCAGTAGGTCCGTCAGTGAAGTTTTTTAAAATTATTTGATATTACATTTCTTTGAAGTCATAATGGCTCTTTAAACAACTACAATACATTAGTTCCGCGTCATTAACTACTCTTCGTTTA
This sequence comes from Spisula subtruncata, assembly GCA_963678985.1. Classification (NCBI taxonomy): domain Eukaryota; kingdom Metazoa; phylum Mollusca; class Bivalvia; order Venerida; family Mactridae; genus Spisula; species Spisula subtruncata. Next base: position 20,248,160 of record OY787672.1, on the reverse strand, counting down.
ACGCGTCAGTAGAATTCCGTCAGTGAAGTCTAAATAAAGTTGGTCAGTGAAATTTCTCAGTGCTCTTTCTTCAATTCTGGTGTTTCAGTGTCTTGGTAACGAACGTTATATAGCATGTTTATGCTGATGTGTTTGTGTTTGGTTGTGTCTTTAAATCAAATATGAGTACCTTAAATCGATATTATGCAAATACGAATTATTATCAAAACCTATTTAAGGTATTCACATTCGATTAGTAATATTCAAATTTGATTAGTAATGTCTCTTCTTGAACTATTCCTGAAATAAGAAATAAAAACACATGGCACAACTACTGAATATAATACATTAATCAACTGTTTACAAGCCGATGGTACTACACATATTAAAACGGCCTAGAATCTTATTTGAAACCATATATGTATATGATATTTTTTATAAAAATATTCCTCTACAGTATGTTTTACTACCATAACTATTATAATTGTACCATGATACTGTTACAAAAAGTTTGACAAATAATATATATATATTTGTTTGCATATTAAATTACACCTTTTTCCCGCATAAAAATTATCACATAATTATCTACGCTTCGATAATCCTTCTTTGTTTAACCCGTCAGTAGATCCGTCAGTGAAATCCCTCTATATCTATGTTGTCAGTAGAATGCGTCAGTAAATTAGACAGTCCCAGTTTCAAATCCTTATATATGTAAATCCTTGATCACGCGTACGCCTACTCGGAGTACAATTCACAATTCCATTTATCCATTGGTTGGATTATATATAATAATAGCCATTTAAAAGGTGTTATCAGTGAGCGTAGCGTAACCCGCGTAACAAGGGGAGGTAACCACTGGGGTTTTCAAGATTTGTAATAACTTACGGTTTTGTCGGGTTTTACATAATATGCCAACTTCCGGTAATATGACTAAAACGGAAATAGATCGACAATAAACAAAACAGAAAATATGGGAAATTCACATTCGCACGATAACTCGAGCCCAGAAAACATTCCTGATTTCCAAACTCGAAGGAAGTCGAGTGGGAAACTTCCTTCATCTGCGTATGTCCCAGCTCTGGAGAAGCTTTTCCAGGTAAATGATAGCCGTGTCTCATATTTCCGTGGCACCCATATTTCCGTGGTATTCGTATTTCCGTGGTATGGGGGTGCAGTGCAGAGAAGACTAGATTAGTGTAGTTCAGCACAGTACATCAAAAAACAGAACCACAACAATTCCAGTGTAACAGACATATTACTAGCTGATCTCAATAATACAATAATTTCCAAAACACTGATATATATACAACCGTTAAACTTTTTACCACAAGTACTGAAGTAGGGCCTACCACTGTCAACCGTTTTGGTGGCTGCAGACTTGGCTGTACTTGTCTGCATTTTAAATATTTTTGCCTTGATTGTAAATATCCCTAATCTAGAAATTGCTCTTTAGACTATATATAGAGCATTGCATGAATTCTGACTATATTCTTATGATAGTTTTTGCATTTTACAGAAACTTGAACTTACAGCAGAAGTAGACAATGGACATCCTGGTGAAATAACTAGCAGTACATTTGAGGTAAAGTTTCAGTGTTCAATTATTGAAAACATCAAATTACTCTGATTGCTTAAAGGCTCCAGGGCTTTCACTAGGCTCCTAAAGTGAAGAGTCAAAATGACCCCGGGCAGTCCTGGCTCTCCATTTTCAAGAGTTATCAAAATATTGCAAGAAATTTTGTATTAAAAGTATAGTTAATTTGACTCTTCACCTTGAATTTTCTAGAGTCACAATAGGTACTTTTGTCAAGTTCAAGAGTCAAAATGCAGTTTCAAGAGTCAAATGAAAGCCCTTTAAAAGCACTGTGAATTATTAAGACCAATTTAATGTTGTTTTACAACAACAAAAATAAATAAATAGAAAACACATTTTTTTATTAAAGATCCATTCCGGTTAATTGGTGCTGACCATGTTAGTGCTAGAACTGTTTACTCAATATACCCAACAAATATCAATACAAACTTTCATTATGCAGGTTTTCTTTTTACTGAAGCCTTCCTTATACATTCTCACAGATAATGTTGCTTAAACATTCAAAGGTGATAATTGTAACCCTCTAGTGCCCTTGTAAATACGCCTAATGGCTTGAATTTGACAAAATGTGTTTATACTGACAATTATGAATAAGACTTCCATAGCTTAGTGGTAAGTGCGCTTGCCGTCTAATCAGGCGACCCGGGTTCAAATCCGGGTGGAGGCACATACATACATGCCTGCCATATTTCTGCTGAAAGCTGACTGGCAAATAAAGGCTATGCTCGGCATTTTCGGCAGTAAAAATGAAATACTTAAGTTATCTATGTAGTCTATTTGTTTTTAATGTTTAAACAGATATATGTGTATAGAATATACTGGTTTATTATTAACTTATCGATATAATGTTCTGTTTAGAATGTATTTCATGGACCATTACAAGTGTTTGGGAAGTTGTTATACCGTCAGATGGCTACAGTAGGACACCATAGTACCGAGAAAGTCAAGGACAGAATCAGTTGTGAACAATTTGTGAAAGCTGGTAGAGAGGTCTTGAAATTATTTACAGAAACTGAACAAAACAAATACTACTTTAAACTGTTCGCACAAGGAAGAGAACAACTCAATCAAGAAGGTAATCATGTGAACTGTTCGTTCTTATGTTCAATACTTTCTACTGATTAATTTGTGATAAACATAGTTGTATACATGTATGTTACTGAACATAAGATTGGTTATAAGTATGTTTACATACAAATGGTGTCCATCCCTCAAAGAGAAAATTGTTGTTACCAAGATACAGTCGGACAGGCATAGTCATGTAACCATTTGTGTGCTGGACGTCTGGCTGGATGTGTGAAGTTTATCACACAGTTTGTGCTGGACGTCTGGTTGGATGTGTGAAGTTTATCACACAGTGTGTGCTGGACGTCTAGTTGGATGTGTGAAGTTTATCGCACTGTTTGTCTGTGCTTGTTCTCCTTAACCATTTATCATATGTTGATAGAACTTGACATGCATACTTGTTACCAAGCCCAGTTGTATATATTGTCAGGGATTTTTTGTTCGGATGATAAGTGTTTGTGTTTGTTTAACTGTAAAGGCTCTGTATAGACCATACCATACAGGGGTTTCACTAGACCTGAAAACTCGAGGGTCCGAGGACCTTTCACTCAAAATTTTGGAGAGTCGTTTCCTGAAACCCCAGAGTCATTTCCCAAATCTGAATATATATGCACTAAGAACTAATTTTCACTGCAAAGTTAAAATTAATTAATATCATTATCAGGTCATGAATAAAACATCAAGAAAAACATTTCATTTTTCAAGTATCTATGGTACATGTACTTTGTATATGTGCATATGTGTACCATTTTTAAAAAGGTGAGTCATGATTTATGTAACATGCTGTTAAAGATTCATTCCCCTGTCCACAACAGCACCCGATCTACGATGAACACTTTTTGTCGCTTAAGAGAGGGACCACTCTACCTGAAATGCAAAATCCACTAATTAACGTCCCATCAAAATGTTCTTTTTTACCCAAACCACAAAATTTTAGCCCATCAAAATTAAATGATTTTACAGTGTTTACAGTAACATGACCATTCATTCTCATGTAATGCAGTATTGTTTACTTTCAGATGCCTTGAAGATGGTTAACATTGCATATGCCTTGACATTATCATCATGTAAAATACCTTACACAAAAAATGCTAGAGATGATAAAGTGTTTGACTCAGTTGTACAAAGTTTGGTAAGCTCCATTCTTTCTTTGTTCAGTAATCAATGTAACACTTTATTCTGATAAGTTGAATTTTGTTAAAAATAACATCTCCTGAACCTTTCAAATGAAACCTGCAAGAAAGTGGCTTGTTTTTATCTAAGCTGCCCGCTACTTGAGCTTTTGTGTTCCTTTTGGTTGTTGAGGTAACAATTTTGGCCTTTATCAACTTGAGTGATAATGTTCATCTCAACAAAATCCTTAGGGCTTAGGTCTCATCAAAGAAAAGTATTTTGTGGTCACTAGAGTCACAATATTGGCCTAAGCTTCATGTAAGGTGTTCACAGTGATCATCTTAAATACATTTTGCAAGCTCGTCCTGTATAACCTAACCACAGAACTTAAGTATTTGTAATAAAGCCTTCAATTGTCACTTGTTATTGTTGAATGATAGTCAGTATATTCGTTGAGATCTAATCAAAGTTTGGACATGGGTCGTAAGGGGTCAACCCTCTATTAAATATGTCACTAGGTCCAAAAAGAGGAAAATCATGTAACCTCAAATTGGTATATTTGATCATTTTTGAAAAAATCAAATACATACTGATGTTTTATATGATGGTGATCAATATTTTGTTGATGCTTTATCAATATGATTTTTGTACCACTTTCTTTGAAAATTTGATCATTTTTTTAAATATTGAGACTCCAAATAAAACACCCCCTTTTTGCAAAATGCATGGCCCCCGGTGCGTTTATTCGGGGGAATACAGTATGTTCTGATTATTTGCAGTTTGGTATGAATGCAGAGATAAAGTACTTCGAGCTACAGAAGTGGATGGATCAACATTGTCCACACATGTTCTGTGGTGTACATAACTGGGTCTATACCATACTCACTGGCTCCAAAATGCCTTCAGAATTGGTTTGTATATGTTCATTACTCACTCTGTAACTCAATCTTAGTTCCAGTTTTACATACAATTCATGGTTGAACGTAGATATAGAATATTTCAATGACTGTTGACTTCTGTGTTCTACGGATACCTTTTTCATTGACTTGTTAGTATTAAATATTCTATGAGGAAATTATTAGTAATTATGTACAGTAAAAAATCATTATCTCGAGGAGACATCGGGACAGGTAAAATGCTCGATATAAACCATGTGCTTATAATACTGATGCTCATCATAAAGGTGCAAATTTGCCAGGAATTAAAAATTTGCTCGACATAGGCCAGGTACTCTCTGTGCTGCCATAATGAAGTTTTACTGTATGTATAGCTTGGTTATTTTGACCTGAGCCCAAGCTTTATGCAAGAATATATTACAAGGTTCTTGCTTTGAATATATCCATTTCGGCAAGCGAATCGTGCGATATCGGTATTTCAAATTTGTGTTTGTATTACATCTCGAGCATCTTTGTGATACTCCCCGATAATGAAAGCATACAGTCGGTGTTGTAAACGTAGGCAATGTATCGACTGTTAAATTATGCTCATCGAAAGGTCAGACTCATGTCAATGTGGGCAAGCTATACATGTTTACTGTTTGACTAATTGAGAATGTTTTCATATATGTATAGGAGACTGCTGTAGTACCGTTATTGGATAGATTTACTGAAGGGAAACATTGTATGACAATGGGAATGCTGTGGTTACTGTCTGCTACCCTACCGTATTTATACACACACAGTGAAAAGGAGTCGGAGTCATCCAATCCTGCACAGGGAGGAAAGAACCCTTTATTATCATCCTATCAGTTGTTGATGAAACTTGTAAGTATTAGTATGGTTGATTTAATAAGTAATACTAATGAGGGAACTATCCGATTGGAAAAAATAGAGGTGAATACCCTTAACTCAGGTGTATAGCTTACACCCAGTTAAAACCTAGATAAACATAGCTTACCTGGCAGGTGATAGTATATTTATACTCCTTCTCGATCGACTTTGAAAGTACTGTACAGTATAATATGCATACATTATATCAATGTATTTTCTGGAATATAAATGTTTGTATTTTACTGACCATAAATGTATGTGACATTTAGTGTTGAGCTGAGTTAGCTGTGTCAATAGAACACATGCATGTATAAGTATTCTTTGTCAGATTGGCTAATTTAATTGCTTGTTTCCCTACAGGATTCCATTTGGACTGGGGAATGTCATTAAATAAATCTATAGACTGATTTTGAATGGATGGACTGCTATGTTATTTTATAGATAGAATTTCAAATTCCTGTGATGTATAACTGATTAAACATTAAGTCAAGAATATACTTTCTTTACAGACATGCTAATATTTTGACGGGTCCTAAATGTTATCTTTTGATTGTCAATGATTCCCTAAGCATTTGCATCATCAACAGATATCAGTTATGGGTATAGTTTGTATGACTAAGTGTATTTATTCATAAGTGTATCTGTCATAATCTTACCTTGGCAGTTCCTGAATTTGCGATTATCTCCTTAAATGTATTTTCTTTAATAAAGTGTATTGTATTTATTAGTTTGTATGACTAAAGTTGCCTATAGAAAGTTTGAATTTTTGTTTATATTTTCTATATCAGGCTAGATTAAATCAATGTCAGAGTTGGACATCATTATATGACAGTGATGATCATGGTTTGTCTATGAACAGGTAAGTTTGACTGGAGAATGTCTGAAATCACTAAAATCTTTACATTAGCCATCACATTGAAACACATTCCAGTTGTTTAATGGGATTGTAATGATTTCAAATAAGTGCGCCTCCGTGGCCAAGTGGTTAGCGCGCTTACCACCTTATCCGGAGACCCAGGTTAAAATCCCGATGGAGGCACACGTATGCGTGTCATATTCAGCAGAAAGCTGACTTGCAAATAAAGGCTATGCTCAGCATGTTATGAAAAAAAATTATATCAGATACCTAGGTAAAATCATGTTAGTTAAGTTCTTATTTTAAGGCTTATACTCCGTCATGCCCACTGACTCTATTCATAAAGTGTACATTATTTCTGTAAATGTACACTTTTGTGAGACATTTTCTCCGAAAATGATTGGTCAATTTAAGCTTCAAACTATTTCAGATTTGCATAACGGCATACACAGTTAAATAAATGTCACTGCTGATTGCCTGAAGACTAAAAATTGTAAAAACACACAATGAGGGATTAACATGACTGTGCTACTGTAAACTAATCAAATTTGCAGCATTACATTTTAATTAGTGTCTCATGTGAAACTTAATAATAAAACAAAGAAATGAAGCGTTAATTTTTATATTATATTTTTTAGTCTTGGCTGAACTAAATACTAAAACAAAATAATCACAATTTATCTACACCCCAACAATAATAGGGCAATGGCTAATCCTTTAATATTGCTGCCCACAAAGTTAAGAGCAAAATCCATCAAAATTGAATGATTTTACGTTATTGGTTATCAGGAGGAATACAGCAAACCTATAAACAATGTATAAAAAAATAATATACATTGTGCAACCGACAAGAATCCTGAATTATTATTATACAATGATCGAAAGCAGTTATAACTTTCTCCTTGTTTTCATGAGCACAAGTGATGCCACTTAGAATCACTCGAATACAACATTATATTGTAGTTAGTAATCATCAAATTATGTAGCCCTATGAAAATGAATGTTTAAATAAGAACATGTGTCAATTCATTACGGCGCTATTATAATACAAACATTTTTTAACATCTATAAAATAAAACACACTGTCTTAACATCAACTGAGCAGTTTAAGATATATATAAGAATCGGCTTACATGATCCTGTTTGAAAATAAACATTAATTTTATAAATATTTCAATGACAATCATCAATTCTTTAAAAAAACAAATGAAGACAAATACTTTGCTATAAACCTTTATGCATCAAGCCTTAATCCATGAATGTGGAAAATAATTGCTTGTGTAATCTTAGCTTTTATATGTTGTATTAATAGTTTCTTGATTTTTACTCAATCTATATGACAGTAATCCCTCAGATGTGTTAGGCCAAGGTTATTATGTTACATAGAGTCATATTTTCTGAAATTCAATATGTGTTCTGCTCATTCTTTATGCCAGAATTGATTGTGCTAATCATTGTCTCTCTGGAGATCATTTACTTTTTGCCGGAGTATAAGTAAGATAAAGTACAATTTTTTGATCGAAAGTGTCCTCTTACAACCGTTATAGGATAGTTTTGTAAGGACGAACAACAAATTATCCTTGGCTTTGCCTCGGACAATTTCTCGTTAGTCCTTACAAAACTATCCTATAACGGTTGTATGAGGACACTTTTGATCAAAAACTAGTACTGTATCTATTACATAAATAACAATTATTTATAAAGTGGGATTGAAATACCGTAACACACATGATTAAATATTTTAAAATTCAAAATATGTTTGTCGACTAATTTTGCTTTGTTTTTTTGTGCTGGTGAAAGTCACGGTACCATTAAAAAGGGGTTGATCCTGATCAATACTTCCCACACTATTAATATTTTCATTACCAGTGTATGGAACAGGACATAACAGAAAGTTCAACATAACCGAGTCTGAGATAAGGAGAGTTGACAGTATACACAGTACAACCTCTGTAGAGAAACATCTTTTCTGGGGCTTCAAATCTTAGTTCTGTGTGCATTAGCCAGGGTACTGTGTACTAGGGTTGTACACCTAGGGTTGTATATATATGTGATGTAAACTTAATATGCCCAATGTTTGGTTTATATTTATATACAGATTCACTCACCATGTGTCCTCATATCTGGAACCTACAGTCACTCTTATAGCATTTGAAGGAAGAAACATATACTGTATTGCTGAAGATGTACCTTGGAGGTAATGTTTATATCTGTATACTCACAGGCCTGTAAGGTACCTCCTCAGGTTCACTTCTTGAGGTAACCCTAGTAGTCGAGGATGCTGGTTTTCTATATAACGTCTACGGTCTCCATGATAACTTGCTTGGGTGTATATCCACACCTGTGGACTCCACCCAAGCAAGCAAGAGCAAATACTTGTGTCGCTAAGTACATGCCCCCGTGGCAGGAACGATGACAACTGGTTTTGTCTACATCATACAACAACGGCGGTTGCCGTATTGCTTCCGAGATCGAAATAGATCTGTGGTCACACATACAAGGGTGTAGCTATGAGTAGGACAACAGTGAACACAACGATAGATTAACTGGATACGCAACTGTATTCATAAAAGTGACATCATAACATCATAAAGTACACCGGCTTGGTGACATGCATCAAACACAAATCGCTATAAACCCATAGACCTAACAACGAGGGACTTAGACTGTATAAAAGGATCTACTTCGCTTGACTTAATTTTACAATCTACATAATGTATATGTAGATCTACAATGGCTGGTAAATAAACGACACCTTTGGCTCATCCGTACTTGGTAAAAACGTCTCACTTGGTAAAAACGTCTCGTACATGTAGATCTACATAAACCAATGCTGAAGGCAACATCTGACATCATTATAGACAACATTGGCTTTCCATAGTTTAGAAACTTCTCCTAGCCAAATAATAATAAGTATTGGATTTAAATCCACCTTCTAGGTATAAACAGGTTGGTTAGTTCTAGTAACTTGTAGACAGTCAAATATTTTGTAGGAGCTGGTATTTGTTAGCAATAGTCAAGTAACTTATGTGTGATGTCTTCGGTGACGAAGTAGATACTGAACTCTGGCGTCATTTATATACACTTCACAAAATGGTCACATGACCACACTAACCAATCAGGAAGCTGGCTCTAAGTGAGTACTGTGATCAGCCTCTACCAAAGTCAGCTTATATTAAACAACATGACATAATGTGAGTGTGGCTCAAAGGTGGCTTCTCAATAAAATACAAAAAGCCACAACATAGATATCAAACAACAAAAAAAACTGCATGTAACAAATAAAAGCCACAGTAAAATTAGCGGTCCGCAATGATACAGGCTAAAGTGTAGGGCTACGCATACTGAAAAAGTAGTCCCAAAATTATCAACAATGTAACAAAAGACTTCATGTGACTGGCTCAGACGTGCATAACATACAATTTTACATAAATAAAGTACCTGTCAAGTTTCAAGGCTGAAAAACAAACATACACCAAAAGCCACGAATTTACAGTTCGAAAATAGTCCCGTAGCTTTGAAGTACAAACGCCGCCATTTGCAAAATATTGACAAAATGGATGCTGATACCACTGTCATAAAAGTTCATATATCTGGAAGATCTGTAGATTAATGTTCACACAGAATGTTTCACTAGACTCAGAAAAGATTTGAATACACAGTAAGTCACTTCCTTAATTCTAATCACAGTCTGATTTAGTGGTATGACGCCCGATAATCCTGTGAATGTTCCGTGACAGACGAAAAATAAACATTGAGTAAAACACTGAAAATCCGGTCTGTTGGGTGTAATTAAGCACTGAATGGTGAGTTATTCACAAATTTATCATGTTCAAACTACTTACTGACGTTCACATTGTTCTGTAGCGCGCTTTTGACAGGGAATCACAATTGTCACTAGTTTTCGCGACCTTGATTTCCTGTCATTTGAAGATTGTCAATTTGTAGAACCCAATCCTCAGATGAGCTTGATGGCACAAAAGGATGATAATGTACACATGTTGTATAACACATTCATGGTGCTGTCATTGTATTCACTGGGTTAATTAAGTTGATCTGGATGATTCTAATGTATGGGGGGGGGGGGGGCCCTGACCCTTACAGGCCTAAGAAATTGTATCAAAAACAACAGTTTTTACTTCCAAATTTTTCATCCATTCAATATAGTATTTATTTGACAGGTTTGCAATGTTTCTGGTTGGGATGTCAACAAATAACAAAATTTGTATCGGGATATTCCAATAAAGATTAACCAAATGTTAATGTTTCATGTAATGTAACATATTTTTGGGGTCTATAAGGTTTTTTGTAGCAAACAGACCAAAGCCTGCTATCTCAGTGCATGTAGGCTTAATAATCTGATGTTTTATAACTGTGTAAATAAAGTTGCACTTAAGATCTGACGATTATTTACAAATTGTGATTGTTTTACTAATATCAGTGTAGGCATCATTTAGGGAAAGTAACTTTGAATGGATTCAATTAATTTTCTTCTCTTTTTTTGCTGCTTTTACTTTTATAATACCTCAAATCCCACAAACACTTCAAGGTTGGTGATTTTCAGTATTTTGTCTACAATTAAAAAATAATTGTGTTGATAAATAAAAATGATGAAATAAATGATGGATGTCTTTATGATTTCAGAGAAGGATCTAAGAGATTTGGTGGAGAAGATACACAGTTAATACAAGTATCACCTGTATACAGAGTGGTCAGAGGTATATATAGCTTATATATTTACTGTAAAATCTTTTAATTTAGGCCGAAATTTTGTGGTATTGGTTAAAAACACCATTTCGATGGGACATTAATGTTTGGTCATAAATACAGGGTGTCTCAAAATACATGTCCGCTTGTTGAGGACATATCACGCCGTAATGTATTGCTTTACATATCTGATTTATATGTATGACCAAAGGGCATTCAAATCAATGTAGAATTACGAAATAATTATCCAAAACAATGCATACAAAATTTATAGAATGCATTTTGAGCAGCTAACCCAAATTCGGTAAAATACTGTTTTTGAAGTCGTTTGACCATTTTAATGACGTTCACACAGATGTGATGTTTCCATATTCTCCACAAATCGATATTTTGTGTTTCGAAGTAGTTACATATCTTGGAACTGTATATCTAACTTTGAAATAATATTAGAAGAAATAAATATTTAGGATGTTTCGGTTACTTTTTCCTAATTTCAATAAAAGTAGCATAACCACATTCATTTTCCTACCAAGGCAGTTTTTGTTGATTGATACTTTATTAAGTACTATGTTACATTACATGACTATGTTTGGACTGTTGGAGATAAACTGGACATACCGCTATACATTCAATCCAGTATGTTCGTTCGACACGATGTGTGCATCTTTTATGAATATTATATGCCTAGAAATGTGTGAATATCAAATGTTCAGTCCTAATTGTGTTTAAATTGTGTTCCTCCCTTAAATATGTCCGATTTCATTCTCTAATGACCCCTGATCAGTTTCTCAGCCAGTGTGTGCATAGTAGGGTACGACTGACTATAACTTTGCCCACATATGATATAAAATTAACCCATGTTATCGTACAAACTATGTTATCTGCCTCTTCGGATATTTTAGAACGTCCGTTGCTAATGACGTTAGTATAACGTGTATGACTTCATCAACTGTTCGAGTATTGACACATGATATAATTCACCCCACAATTTTTTAATCTAGCTTTCAGTTGATACTATGATTATCAATTTACTAACTCATTTGGCAAATTTATGACCCTTCAACAAGCGGACATGTATTTTGAGACACCCTGTACAAGAGTCAAAATTATTGTTGGTTGGGATTTAATTTTGCTGTAGAAGGTGTACCACGAAATATTTTACAGTATCATGCTTAACACAATCTAAAATGTCTTAACCTTTCCCTCCATGGAGACATGCTATTTGAGGGCTGTTGTATACTTCAAATGTAGATTTATTTTAGCAGTTGAAATTTGTTCAATGCTGATATTTATTGGTTGTCAATCGCAAATAGTACCGGTATAGGCAGAGCACAAAGTACATGTGGTCTTATATTGGAGTCAGGCTTGGATCTGTATTTTAAGGTATATAAGTATTGAGGATACATATATTGTATGTTACTTTCAGCTAAAGGAGCCCTGGTATTGTGGAATGTATATAAGGATTGAGGATACATATATTGTATGTTACTTTCAGCTAAAGGAGCCCTGGTATTGTGGAATGTATATAAGGATTGAGGATACATATATTGTATGTTACTTTCAGCTAAAGGAGCCCTGGTATTGTGGAATGTATATAAGGATTGAGGATAGATATATTGTATGTTACTTTCAGCTAAAGGAGCCCTGGTATTGTGGAATGTATATAAGGATTGAGGATACATATATTGTATGTTACTTTCAGCTAAAAGAGCCCTGGTATTGTTGAATGTATATAAGGATTGAGGATACATATATTGTATGTCACTTTCAGCTAAAGAAGCCCTGGTATTGTGGAATGTACGAGGGGGTATCAAAAAGTTCGTGGACTGTGCCTGCCATTTGTTTAGTTTTTGACCGAATTCAGTAAAAATCACACATACTTTAAAACAATGTATTTTGAATTGATTCGCAAATTTTCAGCTCATATAACTTTTTTCCGAGTATGTGGTGGTTACTATGGTAACTTGAATTATGCTCCGCGGCGCACTTTAAAAATATCATTCACTTGACATCCCACATAAACCTATAATTCTGTGAATCGTCAACCGATTTGAAATATAAAACCACTGACATGAAGATTAAGACCGTAGCATCATCCTGGTGTATATATTATAACACTGTTGTCACGGATACTGATGTGACATTATAAACATGCCGTTTTGTGTAGCCTGATTTTCGACGCATTTCATGACGTCGGCGCACTTTTCGACATGACGTTACACTCAGAAAATCGATCTTCCGTTGCATTTTGCCATTTTACTCAATTATACACCAATACTGATCTCAGATTAGAGCACGGTACCCAAGTATATAAAAGTAAGGTTGTCTTGCGAAAATTAATATGTTTAAACGGTATTAAAGATGTACGATGATAGTTGAATGATGCTAATATCAGTAGGGTAGACTTCATATAAATGAATTTGTCAAATCTTTCATTAAGTGACCGAACTTTTTTATGAATAAAAGGCTATTTAGTAAAAACTAAGTATTCTGGTAGGCAATATAATAGTTCAATCCAGGTTTGTGAGTTTTGGATTCTTTAGACGATCAAAAAGTGGCAAAAGTTTTGACGTTTCATGAATCGTAACGTCATAAAAGTGCGCCGTTGGCTGTTGGTCATCTTTTAAATCGTTGGAATATTTTATTGATATCATCATTTACTCTACTTTTTATTTGTTTCTCAGTACAGAATTGAATGTTGTTTAAGATGATAAAATAAATAATTAAATCGCATGACGCATTATAAAATGAACGGGTCATTTCACAAACTTTTTGATACCCCCTCGTATATAAGGATTGAGGATACATATATATTGTATGATACTTTCAGCTAAAGGAGCCCTGGTATTAGGAATGTATATTAAGGATTGAGGATACATATATTGCTTGTTACTTTCAGCTAAAGGAGCCCTGGTATTGTGGAATGTATATAAGGATTGAGGATAGACATATATTGTATGTTACTTTCAGCTAAAGAAGCCCTGGTATTGTGGAATGTATATAAGGATTGAGGATACATATATATTGTATGTTACTTTAAGCTAAAGGAGCCCTGGTATTGTGGAATGTATATAAGGATTGAGGATACATATATATTGTATGTTACTTTCAGCTAAAGAAGCCCTGGTATTGTGGAATGTATATAAGGATTGAGGATACATATATATTGTATGTTACTTTAAGCTAAAGAAGCTCTGGTATTGTGGAATGTATATAAGGATTGAGGATATACATATATTGTATGATACTTTCAGCTAAAGAAGCCCTGGTATTGTGGAATGTATATAAGGATTGAGGATACATATATTGTATGATACTTTAAGCTAAAGGAGCCCTGGTATTGTGTAATGTATATAAGGATTGAGGATACATATAGTGTATGTTACTTTCAGCTAAAGAAGCCCTGGTATTGTGTAATGTATATAAGGATTGAGGATACATATATTGTATGTTACTTTCAGCTAAAGGAGCCCTGGTATTGTGGAATGTATATAAGGATTGAGGATACATATATTGTATGATACTTTCAGCTAAAGAAGCCCTGGTATTGTGGAATGTATATAAGGATTGAAGATACATATATTGTATGTTACTTTCAGCTAAAGAAGCCCTGGTATTGTGGAATGTATATAAGGATTGAGGATACATATATTGTATGATACTTTCAGCTAAAGAAGCCCTGGTATTGTGGAATGTATATAAGGATTGAAGATACATATATTGTATGATACTTTCAGCTAAAGAAGCCCTGGTATTGTGGAATGTATATAAGGATTGAGGATACATATATTGTATGTTACTTTCAGCTTAAGGAGCCCTGGTATTGTGGAATGTATATAAGGATTGAGGATACATATATTGTATGTTACTTTCAGCTAAAGAAGCCCTGGTATTGTGGAATGCATATAAGGATTGAGGATACATATATATTGTATGTTACTTTAAGCTAAAGAAGCCCTGGTATTGTGGAATGTATATAAGGATTGAGGATACATATATATTGTATGTTACTTTAAGCTAAAGAAGCCCTGGTATTGTGGAATGTATATAAGGATTGAGGATACATATATTGTATGTTACTTTCAGCTAAAGAAGCCCTGGTATTGTGGAATGTATATAAGGATTGAGGATACATATATTGTATGTTACTTTCAGCTAAAGAAGCCCTGGTATTGTGGAATGTATATAAGGATTGAGGATAGATATATTGTATGTTACTTTCAGCTAAAGAAGCCCTGGTATTGTGGAATGTATATAAGGATTGAGGATACATATATATTGTATGTTACTTTAAGCTAAAGAAGCCCTGGTATTGTGGAATGTATATAAGGATTGAAGATACATATATATTGTATGTTACTTTCAGCTAAAGAAGCCCTGGTATTGTGGAATGTATATAAGGATTGAGGATACATATATTGTATGTTACTTTCAGCTAAAGAAGCCCTGGTATTATGGAATGTATATAAGGATTGAGGATACATATATATTGTATGTTACTTTAAGCTAAAGAAGCCCTGGTATTGTGGAATGTATATAAGGATTGAGGATACATATATATTGTATGTTACTTTCAGCTAAAGAAGCCCTGGTATTAGGAATGTATATAAGGATTGAGTATACATATATTGTATGTTACTTTCAGCTAAAGGAGCCCTGGTATTGTGGAATGTATATAAGGATTGAGGATACATATATTGTATGTTACTTTCAGCTAAAGAAGCCCTGGTATTGTGGAATGTATATAAGGATTGAGTATACATATATTGTATGTTACTTTCAGCTAAAGGAGCCCTGGTATTGTGGAATGTATATAAGGATTGAGTATACATATATTGTATGTTACTTTCAGCTAAAGAAGCCCTGGTATTGTGGAATGTATATAAGGATTGAGGATACATATATTGTATGATACTTTCAGCTAAAGGAGCCCTGGTATTGTGGAATGTATATAAGGATTGAGGATACATATAGCGTATGTTACTTTCAGCTAAAGAAACCCTGGTGTTGTGTAATGTATATAAGGATTGAGGATATATATATATTGTATGTTACTTTCAGCTAAAGAAGCCCTGGTATATAAGGATTGAGGATACATATATTGTGTTACTTTCAGCTAAAGAAACCCTGGTGTTGTGTAATGTATATAAGGATTGAGGATACATATATTGTATGTTACTTTCAGCTAAAGAAGCCCTGGTATTGTGGAATGTATATAAGGATTGAGGATACATATATTGTATGTTACTTTCAGCTAAAGAAGCTCTGGTATTGTGGAATGTATATAAGGATTGAGGATACATATATTGTATGTTACTTTCAGCTAAAGAAACCCTGGTATTGTGGAATGTATATAAGGATTGAGGATACACATATATTGTATGTTACTTTCAGCTAAAGAAGCCCTGGTATTGTGGAATGCATATAAGGATTGAGGATACATATATTGTGTGATACTTTCAGCTAAAGAAGCCCTGGTATTAGGAATGTATATAAGGATTGAGGATACATATATTGTGTGATACTTTCAGCTAAAGAAGCCCTGGTATTGTGTAATGTATATAAGGATTGAGGATAGATATATTGTATGTTACTTTCAGCTAAAGAAGCCCTGGTATTGTGGAATGTATATAAGGATTGAGGATACATATACTGTATGTTACTTTCAGCTAAAGGAGCCCTGGTATTGTGGAATGTATATAAGGATTGAGGATATATATATTGTATGTTACTTTCAGCTAAAGAAGCCCTGGTATTGTGGAATGTATATAAGGATTGAGGATACATATATTGTATGTTACTTTCAGCTAAAGAAGCCCTGGTATTGTGGAATGTATATAAGGATTGAGGATAGATATATTGTATGTTACTTTCAGCTAATGGAGCCCTGGTATTGTGGAATGTATATAAGGATTGAGGATACATATATTGTATGATACTTTCAGCTAAAGAAGCCCTGGTATTGTGGAATGCATATAAGGATTGAGGATACATATATTGTATGTTACTTTCAGCTAAAGAAGCCCTGGTATTGTGGAATGTATATAAGGATTGAGGATACATATATTGTATGTTACTTTCAGCTTAAGGAGCCCTGGTATTGTGGAATGTATATAAGGATTGAGGATACATATATTGTATGTTACTTTCAGCTAAAGAAGCCCTGGTATTGTGGAATGTATATAAGGATTGAGGATACATATATTGTATGTTACTTTCAGCTTAAGGAGCCCTGGTATTGTGGAATGTATACAAGGATTGATGATACATATATTGTATGTTACTTTCAGCTAAAGAAGCCCTGGTATTGTGGAATGTATATAAGGATTGATGATACATATATTGTATGTTACTTTCAGCTAAAGGAGCCCTGATATTGTGGAATGTATATAAGGATTGAGGATATATATATTGTATGTTACTTTCAGCTAAAGGAGCCCTGATATTGTGGAATGTATATAAGGATTGAGGATATATATATTGTATGATACTTTTAGCTAAAGAAGCCCTGGTATTGTGGAATGTATCGGATAGAAGCTTACCTAAAGGAATGTATATAGGTCATACAGGGAAGAGTAATATATTATCTATACCTGAAGATTTTGACAAGGTACAACATTATGGTGTCGATTGTGAACTTCATAAAGTTGAGGTAAGTAGGTATATGTAGTCCACGGCAAGGCCATACCAAATTGTTTCTTTGTTTAGCGCCTGAGGACAGGTAGGTTTAAGCATCTTGGGAAAGAAATAGCAACCAGTCTGTAACATCTTGCATCTTCAAAATCCATTGAAATATTGCTTTCGTACTTGTTCACCATCATGTCTGCAACTTTCATGCAACACATATTGAACTTAAGTAGTTACATTATAATTCATAAATAACCCACTCTGTTGTTTCAATTCTTATGCTTCAAGCTTATATTAACAGATTTTATGTGAGTGAGAAGTGCTGATTAAAACAGATAAGTTGCCTTATTCTAGTGACATGCACTAGCTAACACAATGATTAACTTATTGATTGTTGGTTATTTAACATGTTGTTGATGTCCTGCTATATACAGTGCCCACCAAAAATAAGCGTACACCTTCTGACAGATAAAGAATTATAAGTGGTTGAATTATTCAATATCTTTTTATCAGATGGTCACTATTGTAGTAAATTCTGAACCTGCAGTTACTAAACAAGTAAAAATGTGAAAGAAATAAAGATGAAAAAGTTCTGTATAAAAATTAAAATGGGATCAAAGGGGCTTAATTTCCCATCTTTTTATGACTAAATTATCTTTCAAGCCATGCAAAGAAACTTAATATTTTACATCTAGGGTAGCAATCTATGTATTGTCTTTACACTTAATAAATGAGAAATATTCTTGGTCTCCAAAAATATTGTCATTTCTCTGTAATGCATATACAGTTGTACCCCGATTTTTCGACAACCTTTTATTCGAAAACCTGGTCTTATCCGAAATAGAATTGCAGTCCCGTTTTACTTCCTATATAAACCTATACAAATTTGATCGGGTTATTCGAATTCTATTTTTCGAAAAGCCTTTGTTATTCGAAACAATTTTTGATTCCCGAGTATAATATTTCATATGAATTGTACCCATATTATTCGAATTTGCATGATCAATGATAGCTAATTATATTTTTCTACCAACGAAGTTTTAAAGTTTTCGCACCTATTGTTCAAAAGGTGTTTAATTGATGCGATTAAGTGTTGACATTCTTAAGTTGTGAAAAATACGAAGCAGTAGTATGTAATATTTGCTATTCCGTGAAAAATACATATCATTATGTTTAATAACATGTTTGACTTTAATTATGTGTTAATGAGTGTTGACTTTGATGTACAAACGTTCGACAAACTTTGATAAACTGCATTAACAATATGCTTTTTAACATTGATGACTTTTAACAGAACAGAACAGAACATTTTATTTATAGACTTGAGCTAACGCAGTGACGACTGCAACGATGTGAAATATATAGTTGTAGGTTTATTATACTATACTATGTTTTCTACTTCCTTGATGAGTAATGTCAGCGAATGCATTTTTTTGTCTGTTTATGTAGAATTTCATCTTCTTTGAATTTGGATAATCCGAAGCCCTGGATTATCCGAAATAAAATTTCGGTCCCGTGAATTTCGAATAATAGAGGTTTGACTGTAGTATTATACAGGCAAGTAAATGAGGAGATAACCTCTGTATACTTATTTTTGGTGAGTACTGTATATATACTGTATTACAACAGATGTGGGGTTGTGGTGGATCCAAGGCATTTCATGCTCAACAACAACAGAAACATTGGGAGAGAAAGGAGGTACAGAAACATCAATCCAGAAAGGTGAATAAATCTTACTTTTCTCCTTACACTTTGTATTAAGGTTAAAGTGTTAGTTTATTATGGTGTCAGCCCTATTGAAAGGGCCAGCCAATTTGATTAATGAGACGCTAATTTTTCTTTCCCACAGTACCTCTCAAATTCCTTCTTGTATTAATTTCCCTGATGAAGGCCAATGTACTGATGGAAGATAAATATAAACTTGTTGTTATTTGTTGCTCTTTATCTTAATTGTCATGAACATTTATTTTACAGTTACATTTGGACACAAATTGGGATGAGAATCCAGACAAACAGCTGTTATCATGGGGCGGGGTAGAGGTGAATCACCAGTATAGTCGGAAATAAGGAACTCTGTGTATATATGTGATATAAGTGTGACATCATTGTGTGATTACATTCTATAGCAGTCATTAGGAGGCGACAGGATGCCAGTTTGACTGCCTCGAATGATATTTGGGCTGCCTCAAATTTACCTCCGGCTGCCTTTCATCTTCAGTGCTCAGGCACCTTGGTCTCCTCAAATGTTCAAACAGCCTCCTACATGAAATCCTAGTGAAAACCCTGATTGACATTGTTGTGTATATAGTGTATATATTATCATGTATGTATATACTGAATGTTAGTCCTCTATCTGTGATGTTAGGAAGATGTGATGTAGATGTATGATATAAGAGTTAGGAGTATGGGATACTGGGGCCTTATTCACCAACGTTGTAAGTCTAAAATTCAGACTTAGACTTTATATTGTCAAATGATCTATTCGCTCTCATGTTTTTATAAATGTAACGATTTTGATATAAATTGGTATACATGTTAAGTGGTTAACATGAAATAATCAGACAAACTTTCAAATGGTTAATTCTAATTGCAAAGAAATGGCAGTGATTTTAAATATTGTCAATTTTAAGTCTAAGTCTGAGTTTGACAATTTCGACGACGGTGAATAAGCCCCATGGAGTTAGTCAGCCTTGTTATCCAGATTCAACGAAATATTAATGAAAAGTGGGTTTCTCGATGACCATATATTTAATGACATGTAAGCTATACATTATATAACAAGCAGTGTGTTAGCTATAACTTATCATACTAGCTTTCAGTGGCTCAGAATGTGTTAGAAAAGAAAAGATTATATTTGTTGACTGTAAAATAGATAGTTACACTAGTCATTCTATATATCAAACAATTGTGTTATTATTGCTCTGTACTTTAATGGAATGTTTGTTATTGTCATGTTTTGAGTATACCATGTCCAATGTTGGATCCCTGCATGATTCCTTTGTGCTAGAATTGTACATTATATTCCACTTTACACTCGGGATGTAAATGGGTACATTTCAGGGTTATTTTTATACCCCCTGCACAACATATGTGGTTAGAGGAGTATACTATTTTCACCTTGTCTGTCAATCTGTCTGTCTGTCTGTTGTGGACGCAACTCCTCCTACAGTTTTTGCAGGATTTCCTTCAAACTTTCACACATGAACAACCTCAACATGTAGATGTGCATGAAGGAAGGAATTTACTCTGCGATGATTTCTGCCAGAATTATTACCCTTTGCTTGCAGGGGTATATTAGTCCGCCGAATGGCAAAAGCTCTCGGTTTTTTTTACTTTTTGTAAGTAGTGCTTTGTACTATGATTTTGTGCCATTTCACAATTTGTCTTAATTTGTGATTCATGTCCTTGACTCCTTGGTGCTAATTGGTTCATACTATATATGTGATATTTATTTGACTACATTTACTTCAGTTGCTCTCTAAGGCTACAACAGTGTTTGTTTGTTTTAAAAAATGAATTCATCTATTAGAGTCATGTCAAATGAAAACAATGGACTCATTGCTTCATTTCAAGTAAACTAGAATTATCTAAAAGAATTACTGGAAGCAGAAACACATTTGTTCTTCAGAAGTCCATCAAACAATTAGGGTTGGCCTAAAACAGCCATCAGTTTTGGTCTTATTACCTGATCTGTGAATAGTTTTCAGCCACATATACAGTTAAATAATGAAATATTTTTGTGTTGATATCTTTCTACAGTGATTTCCAAATAATTGAAAGTTAGATGTAAATGCCATACTATCGACTTGCAATTGGTTTGTTAATGACGTATGATTACATTGTAGACCCATTTACTATATTCGTGCTATTTAATCCAATTATTATTGACTAATTAATATTATCAAACTGTCTGGTTATGACATAAGTCTTATAATTGATAGGGTGTTTATGCTGTCAACTGTTATTATGTCATTTAGTGTAATTATTTCGTCGCTATTTTGAGTATGTCTGTAAAATTAGCCACCCTGATTGCAGTTATTACCAATGATTATCATATCTGTACTTTATAAGTTGCTTGTAAATTCTGTAAATTGTTATACCATACTTTCATAATTGTTTCCCGGGACAGAGTGGCCAGACTAAGACCTTATCAGTGATGGCTTGCAAAGGTCTAATGTATAGACTTCAGGCCATTCCCCAGAATATTTTTTAAGGCACTGGGGTATTTCTAGAATACATACTAGAGGACATCAACAAGAATAGGTAGAATCTTTTAGAACATATAATTTGCTTTAATATGCATAATTAAGATGCTACTTTTTACACAATGCAAGCCTTTTTCTCTCAAATAACACAAAACTTACAAAATATAGTGATTTAAAGACACCATTCTGAGATTTAAGGGGCTGGGGAAAGCCAATTCCGGAATTAAGGCGCTGGGGTACCACAGCGCCTTCTGGCCCTGGGGAAGGTCCTGGACTTGTTAAGGGTTTTGTTTAATGTATTTACAATAGTTAAACATGATTTATGAATTCCATGACATAACTGATATGTTTATATTCACTACATATATTAATATACCTTAGTTTGCTGGTTAAGTACAAACTATAATTTATTTATTATGTATTATGTAATATTGTGATATATTTGTTGATAGTACAACATGTGTATAGCTTGGTGAATTTGACACGAACCTAGCCTTTTAATTAGCATAATTTAACAGTCGATAAATTGTCTGTATTTATAACCCCGGTTGTATGTTTTCATAATGGGGAAGTATCACGAAGACTCTCAAGATGTAATACAAACACTTATTTGAAATACTGGTATAACATGATTTGATTGTGGAAATATTTGATATATTCAAAGTAAGAACCTTGTAACATATATTCATGCATAAAGGTCGGGTTCAGGTCAAATTCACCAAGCTATATATGTATCGTAATTTCTGTCAATATGAATGTGTGTCCTGTTAGTGTTAGGTCCCTGTAGGTGCCTGATACTATCCCTTTTGTACAATGTGACATTATATAATATATACTAGTCTCTGAATCAATGTTCTATACTGGTTTGGATGCATTAAATGTTCTAGCTGTTTAATACCATTGGTACTTCATATAATCACTAGCACATATTAGACCAGTCATTTTAACTTTTAACCTCAAACTTATTGCAAAACACACAGTTTTGTGTTAATATGGTGCGTAAAGCTGTCCTTAGTAATTTACAAAATGTCCTAACTCGCATATTTGACGTTTTGTCTGTAGTTGATAGTAGTCTGTAGATGATGAAAATGCAAAGAAACTCAATTTGTTTGTGGTTGACCATATTTTTAGCTTTAATGACTGGATTATATCTACATGTTTACATACACTAGAACTATCCTATAATACATATGTCAGTTATGTTGGCTAATTGTTTCAATCTATAGAGAACAATTATTCCTGGAATCCGAGAATGCACCGACTCCTCCCTCTGTATGGCTCCAAACATTCCAAGATAATGATTTAATCACTTGACAACATAATTAATGTGGTTAATGTCGTAATATACATGTAAGCCTAATGCAGTATGAAATTGATACAGCATGTTCATGTCCTTATAACATGTATTATTGCTAATTTACTGCATATAATTGTATGTAGACTGCATTATTACTGGTTAAATCTTGTTACATAATTACTGCATTGTACTAATCTGTTGTATCAATTATAATTAGTATTTGAATGAAACCTTCAAACTATGTAAGCTCATAATTCAATGTGCTTAGGAATGCTTTTGAAATACTGCTGCAATTATCGGTACGATGTATAAGCTCCGACACTATATATGGCTGGCTTAGAATGAGAAGGTCGTAAGTACAAAATCAATATTTTGAGAAAACCAGAAATCACAGTCTGGAATTTACTCTTTACTTATGGAAAAAACTTTTAAAACTTCATTTTGGTCAACATGACAAGTTCTGATTATTATGAAAATATGCATTATGATGCGGATTTTAAATATGTATAAGTCTTATTAGGTGGTAAGTAGTAGTTACGACCTTCAGATTCTAAGCAAGCGATATATTATAGGGTCAGCTATCGTTGACAACATGTTGAGTTTATTTTGATTCAGACCAAACACTGGTGTTGTATGATACTGAATGCGTAATCTTTACAACCTCACTATATGTAATACTGTAAAAGCATTTCATTTTGATGGGACAAAATTTCATATTTTTGGTTAAAATACCATTTTGATGGGGCGATAATTCATGGATTTAGCATTGCTGGTAATAAACACACTCAAGGTCAAAATGTTGGCTTAATCTTGATGAAGCTTGTCATAAACTAAATCTAGTTCAAGTTTGATATTGTGTCACCTGGGATCAAAACTTGATACCAAAATCAAATAAAAGGATATTTTGTGAGCCAATTACGATTCTCAATTTTGACGTCATCAACATGTTTATGGAATTAGGTAAAATGACCATCGCTGTTATAACATCAAGGCCAAGATTAATATCGCTTCATCTGGGCCGGTATGTATAAAGCATCTTAAGTGAAAACTTAAACATTTTGACTTAAGGTTAAAATATTGAGCTGCCGATATATCACAAGAAACGAAATATAGCCCATGTTTCTATATGATTACTGTAGCTCTTTACAGAAATTGAGAATACTTCTAAACAATGAAAATAATTGTTTATATTAGTTTTCCTGTTTACTTGATACAATTCTAAGTTTTCACTTAAGATGCTTCATAAATAACCCTATGCCATAAGGTGTAGTCGAACCTTGTGGTTACAAGAGAGGCTACATATTGCATTGTATATTCATGAATCTTGGTCCGAATTATTTGTTCAAAATCTCTATTGGAGGTATTATCTTGAATCTCAGGACCAAGATGAGCAATGGTACTATCAAGTCAGAGAATATTGATGTCCTGCAAATGTTGATAGTGCTCTTGTTGACAGTAATATTTTGATACTATACTTCAGTTTAGTCTGTTCAGATTGTTGAGCTTGTTTTGATGACTATGTGCCAACTGATGTTTGTACTAGTACACAGCTAGTCCTGTATGTTAAATATACTTAAGAATAATACAGCTATGAAAATAAACTTTCTAAATACAACTAGTAAAGTTATTAATTATAGTACTACACTACACTCTCATGGCACATACACAGGTATTTGCTGCACTTCACTGTCAAAGGACATATTAAGGAATGTTCTACACTACACTAACATATGGTAGATCCAGGTTTGTGCTACACTACACTTGTTATATGGTAGATCCAGGTCTGTGCTACACTACGCTTGTCTAGGGCAGATCCAGGTCTGTGCTACACAACACTTGTCATATGGTAGGTCCAGGTCTGTGCTACACTAGGCTTGTCATAGGGTAGATCCAGGTCTGTGCTAAACTACGCTTGTCATAGGGCAGATCCAGGTCTTTGGTACACTACACTGTTATAGGGCAGATCCCAGTCTATGGTACGCTACACTATGATAGGGCAGATCCAGATCTATGGTACGCTACACTGTCATAGGGCAGATCCAGGTTTATGGTACGCTACACTGTCATAGGGCAGATCCAGGTCTATGATACACTACACTGTCATAGGGCAGATCCAGGTCTGTGGTACACTACACTGTCATAGGGCAGATCCAGGTCTGTGGTACACTACACTGTCATAGGGCAGATCCAGGTCTGTGGTACACTACACTGTCATAGGGCAGATCCAGGTCTGTGGTACACTACACTGTCATAGGGCAGATCCAGGTCTATGGTACACTACACTGTCATAGGGCAGATCCAGGTCTATGGTACACTACACTGTCATAGGGCAGATCCCGGTCTATGGTACGCTACACTATGATAGGGCAGATCCAGATCTATGGTACACTGTCACAGGGCAGATCCAGGTTTATGGAACGCTACACTGTCATAGGGCAGATCCAGGTATGTGGTACACTACACTGTCATAGGGCAGATCCAGGTCTGTGGTGCACTACACTGTCATAGGGCAGATCCAGGTCTGTGGTACACTACACTGTCATAGGGCAGATCCAGGTCTATGGTACACTACACTGTCATAGGGCAGATCCAGGTCTATGGTACAGTACACTGTCCTAGGGCAGATACAGGTCTGTGGTACACTACACTGTCATAGGGCAGATCCAGGTCTATGGTACACTGCACTGTCATATGGCAGATCCAGGTCGATGGCACACTACACTGTCATAGGGCAGATACAGGTCTGTGGTACACTACGCTTGTCATGGGACACAGTCGGGTCTATGGTACACTACATTGCCATAGGACAGATCCAGGTCTGCGCTACACTACACTTGTCCTGGGACAGATCCAGGTTTGTGCTACACCTCAATATCATTGAGCAGATTCAGGTTTGTGCTACACTACACTGTCTTATGACAGATTCAGGTCTGTGCTGCTCTATACTGTCACGGGACAAATCCAGGTTTGTGCTACACTACACTGTCTTATGACAGATTCAGGTCTGTGCTGCTCTATACTGTCATGGGACAGATCAAGGTTTGTGCTACACTACACAGGCATGGGACAGATCCAGGTTTGTGCTACACTACACTTGTCATTGGACAGATCCAGGTTTGTGCTACACCTCACTATTTTCGAACAGATCTGTGCTACACTTCACAGGCATGAAGCATATTTAGGTTTGTGCTACACAACACATGCATTGGACAAATCCAGGTCTGTGCTACACTACATTGTGTTTTATATTTGACGGATCAAGGTCTGTCCTATAATACACTGTCATGGTGGAAATGCTACACTACATTGTCATGGGACTAATTTGGAAATGCACTACACTCCATACTCGTGTATATTACATTGGCATGTATATACACTGGCCTCCAAAAGTTCCTTCACACTCTTCAAATTATATGATTGATTGATTGATAAGCACCTATGTCGTAAAATATATCAAGTTTATTGCTGTTAAATAATAACATGATACATGTACTTAGCAAATAAGGAAATAATAAAAAAAGGAATCATTTTCAATGGTTTAAAAAATAATTATGAGGAGAACTACATTATCCATAAATAAACGAAAATTCGTAATACTGGCGCTCAAGTGTGTGAGCAATAAATAATGTTTGTATCATCAACTGGGTTAAATTTTTGTCACCACCTTCGTAATTACATTGTCAGTTATTTGCCTTTGTTACAATCATAATTCCGTCTCGTTTCATGGACAATGGGATAATTTGCCTGTTGGTTGCCAAAATCATGACACCAGCAGTTGACGCACAGACGCAATGTCAAATGAATTTTCTACGGAATTTAAGTCTGTTGACTTTGGTTACCTGTCTTAACTGAATAGGTAATGTTTCTGTTTCAATTTTTTTAATCACGTAGGCTACATTTCTCGGTATCAATAGAGGTGGTTCGATGCCATTACACAGTCTCTTAAAAGTCCATGTAATCAATGTAAATTAACCTGTCGGATAATCCTTGAAGTCTTCAAATATTGGTTACATTATCTGTACATTACAATAGATAATTAGTATTAATAGATACCAATCAGGTAAAAAATCTTTGAATTACGGTTACATATGAATGGCATATCGGAGATTTATTAGTCTTAGGTTAAAGCTGAATATGAATATATTGTTTATCAAGATAACAGGAGAGATAACACCGTACGTAGAATTAACAAGGAAGTGATATTGGTCACGGCAATATCAGACTTTGAACACTGAATTCATACACCTGAGGTAAATATATATTTAATGTCATTTTGAACTAACTTTATTGTTTTACGATATGCTTATTCAAACAAAGAAACTTTTATTTTTGACAAAAAAAACAAACACTTGTGCACAAAGTCATTCGGTACTGTAACAGCTTAAATATAATGATGACTTTCAAGATTTGTTTAGACACTCTTGGAAAATTTATGATCACACGGATTAGTTCTAAGACATGGATCACGCCCAGATATATTTGTTGTAAAATTCAGGAATTACTGTGTATGTTTGTGTAAAGTATGCCTTTTTTATACAGATATATTGCTATGATAATTAGACAGGTATTACAAATCTCCCCGTACGAGCTCCGTGTCCGCGTGCCCGCCAATAAAGCGAACAAGATCTAGCTGAAAGCTGCTGGGTCTATGTCCATGGACGCATCCGCCGTCCGCCCTGAAAGAATCGCTTAGTAAGCGATTGTTGACGTATGCGGACATAACATCAAGATGAAGGGCACGTTTGCTCTTAAAAAGGAGTTGTCTCAATAATAATGATGAATTAGCAAAGATCACACCATATGACCTTTGAATAAGGACCTCTTTTTATTATATAGACAACACCAATTTGAGATCAGAGATGTGCTATCCGTGAAATATGTCCGCACACGTCAAAATCGCCAGCTTTGCGATTCTTTCTGGACAAATGTGTGTCCACGGGTCCATGGAAATGAGTTAATGGATTTCCACGAAATAGCAAAAACTTTTGCAATGATTATGTCAGCTTCAAGAGCGCCTGGACTCATCTTTTTCAGACAATATTTTACAGTGTAGATGAATATGCCTGATGCAAGAAAGAACAAAAGTATATGGATGTTAAAAATCGGTATTTTAGATTGCAAAATTGTGCTCAGAGTATAGAAGGTATTTTTTATAAATGATTTGAATTGAATTTTGAATACCGACCTTGTGTGTCCTAATTAAACGCGGTTTTCTGCGAACTACAACATACTTGTATTGTAATTATTTCTAAAGGCCGATATTTATAGTTGTCGCCAGGAAGTTGACCTATAGATCGGAATGTTATCTTGATTTTATACGAGGGGTGTTTGAAAAGTAATGCAATCTTATGCATATCTATGTAGTTGCGAGTCTTTCGGGCGTCAAATTTGTCATGTGCACCCAGGTAAACATACAGTACTCACAAACATGGTATTCGTTAGTTTTCCTTGTCCGCTTCTTTGCATTAAAATACTTCCATTGAAATATTACATGTGGACATATCAACCATTCATTTTGGTAATAATAGTCCTGGTATAATTGTCTTATTATATCTTATCACAACTGCTTATTGTTATGTTTTAGATTCCTTGTAAGCTAAGCTACCATGGCTGCTGTAATGAGACGTACAGAAGTTGGGGTTCGTGAGTTTGGAACAACAGTCACTATACCGACTGATCCACGAGCCAGACTGATGTATTATCTTGACTGTATGTGTATCGTTCTTGATCTCAGTGATCAGTCCAATCTTACACGTCTAAGGTCAGTACTGTCTCCTTTATACGGTATTCATAAGAGTCCAAATCGTTTTTTAATGTCGTTATCAAATGTATGCACTTGTCTACACCCACTTTAGGTCCAATTTCATTAATTTTATAGCCATACCTTTGTTTATTTATAACTTTGTTAATCCTTTTTTTCTTGCTGTTGCCAGGACTTTGTAAATATTCTGGCAGAGGGCTTTAATAATGTAACCTGTGTCCAATCCATTTGTGTGTATATAATGCAATAAAATATTATTTAACAATTCATATAACCTGCTTTGAACTTTTAAGTATGGTACAAAATTTAATGAATAGTGACACTAGAAACCCAACTAGCACACATTTCGCTGGCTTAGAATGAGTAGGTGGTATCTTCAAAATCGATAGTTTGAGAAAACAAGAAAAACTTTCTGAAATCTACTCTTTACGTTTAGTAAAACCAACATTTTGGACTTCAGTTTGGTCAACAGGACAAGTTTCGATATTCATGAAAATAGGCTCATAAGAAACACACTGTAATGCAGATTTCACACCCATGTATGAGTCTTATAAGGTCGTTAGTAGTATTTACGACCTTCACATTCTAAAAACAGAATAGCCAGCTATTTGGTGTCATGGCATGGCAGAGTATATAACTCTAACGCGATAACTTGCCATGTCAATATCAACAGAAATCACTGACCGTTACATCGATTTATGGGGATCGTCACTTTTATTCATCAAGTACAAAAAAAATGTAAATTCAAATTAGGGTGCGCATTGAAAAGATAATCCCTTTTCCAATAGTCTTGTGTTTTATACCTGGTTTGCTGCTTACTTTAAGTGGCACATGTCCCAATACCGCGTTAGAGTTATACCTGACATAGCAACACCATCGCCCTGCCCATGTCCTGTCACTAACGCGAGGGATAGAATACTGGATTCTGAAGAACACTATGTAAAATCATAAAATGATTTAACACGACCAATATGAAGTGTGTTTTATATTAACATCCATTTGGTGATCGTACATGTATAACTGTGTATTGAATATTTGTATTGATGTGCCTATATTTACAGGGACTACAGAGCGTATTACAGTCTAACAGATCAAGAGATAGACAGTCTTATAGTGTTATGTGGTCTTCTATCACCAACCACTCTGCTGGGAAAAGTTATATTCCAGGTAGGAATTAATGTATACACACGATTCTGAATGGTTTAATAAGATATGCCGACGCGCTGTAATGGTGTACTTATCACCACAATGGCCGCGTGCATGTGTCACAGAACCGTTGGGTGTCATTGGTACGGGTTCATGGAAATCATATACACAGGACGGGTCTTGAATCCGCGACCTCCCGCTGACAAGCCAAATGCTCTACCAACGGAGTACATAGTAACTGTATCAGTCAAATACTGGTCCTGTGGCACATGTACATGTATGGTCCAAAGCTTAGTCAGGATTTATCCGAAATTTCTAGTTATTTATGATTACGTACACATGTAACTGTATCAATGATAAAAAAGAAAAAGTGTTTGTAAAATTTATATGTTTTTTTCCATTGTTGAAGCCGTGTAAATTATTAAGACGGATGCATTCTTATTCTCTTTGACCCATGCGTCAGGGTATATGTTACTAGTATATCATACTGTACCTTATGATTTCATTCTTTAACCCACAGGATGATGCAATGTGTACAGACAGCAATAATCAGTTCTTTGAGATCAGTGCAGTAAGAAACAACCTTATTGTATCAGAGTCCATCATTATCGGAGGTCAACAGCGTCATATAACCAAGATAATGGCGTACAAACAGATCTGGATGCTAAAGAATTGGGTAGAACCAATGCTGCATTTCAAACCGAGGCTCGACAGACTTGCTGCCGGAAGACCTGGCGCCCCACCACCTGTCAGACCGCCAGTCAGACCAGCCATTCAGTACCAACGATCTGTTCCTCCACCCAGACGTAGAGAACCATCCAGCCCATGCTGTACTATACTGTAAAAACGAACCGTGTTATAAAGGGACCAAACAAATGATACATTATCTGTGATACATCATACTTGTTAAGTTTTGTTTTACTATACTGTAAACAGGAACCGTGTTATAAAGGGACAAAACAAATGATACATTATCTGTAATACATCATACTTGTTAAGTTTTGTTTTACTATACTGTAAACAGGAACCGTGTTATAAAGGGACAAAACAAAAGATACATTATCTGTGATACTTAATAAGCTTTGTTCGAGATACTTCTGATTTTAATATGTTAAACTACATGTTTTGTTAAAGAATACCAAATCACATTGACATATATAATAATGAATACTTTGTAAGTTTGTGTACATCTTGTTTTGTGCTTTATAAGAATCACTTATCTAATACTTACAAATAATGCTATTTGAATGTGCAAATTGTAATACGATTTATAAAGGAGTGTTTTAGAAAACTGAAATACAGCACCCAACAAAAATAAATATACATATTTTATTTCCCCCTTTACTAGGCTGTATATTACTATTTGCAGAACAGAGAAACAATCATGTTTTTGAAGACCAGGAATTGTTAAGTGTAAAAACAATACATTGATGGCTCCCCTAGATGTAAAATGTTAAGTTTCTTTGCATGGCTTGACAGGCATTTTGGTCATAAAAAGACGGACAATTAAGCGCCTTTGACCCCGTGTTTATTAAAATAAACATGGGATCAAAGAACATTTTCATAATTATTTCTATCACATGTATTTGACTCGTTTAGCAACTGTAGTAACAAAGTTTCAGAAATTACTAAAATTGTGACCATCTGATTAATAGATATTGAATAATTTAACCCAATATAATTTACTTATTTTTGGTGGGCACTTATATTAAAGATAGCGTTGAAAGTGCCACTATTTTGTCGTTGGCTCCTCGACATAGCATTGTGCTTTAATTGCCCGACCTTCACGATTTCACTTCCCGGCACAATCAATAGATTAATGTACGTACATGCACCTATGTCATACTGCAAACTGCTCTCTTTAAGGAGAAGCTCATCGTCGTTTTTTCGATATATTTTACCAGATAAAATGTTACATGCTAAATTTTCCACCTATATTTGCTTTCACAACATAGCATTTGATGATGTGGTATGACTATGCACAGTGCATAGGCCGTTTGTAAGCCCGTATGAACGTCATACCAACAACAAGTATATCGACGGTGCCGAACCAAAACCCCGTAACTCAATTTTGGCGCGAAAACGGTTTTTTGCAGCATCCGCATCTGCTAGACGTCCCGCGCCTTTCTGTCTTGTCGCCATTTAAATAGCCAATCGCGTTACTGAGATGGCGACAAGACAGAAATACGCGGGACGTCTAGCAGATGCAGATGCTGCAAACTAAGTTTTCGCACCAAAATTGAGTTACGGGGTTTTGATTCGGCACCGTCGATATGATGTCACTCATGTTCTACCATCAACTTCCGAGTTATGTCAGTCATATATATCACAACACTTGACACCACTTGTTTGTGTAATTACCTTCCTGGTATCCCACTGTACACTACTTTCTTCAGTTAACCATTGCATTTTTATGTCGGTAAACAGAAATGAAATGTTCAGTGACGTGAAACTTACTATCATGCAACATAGACGAATGTGTATCTAACGGGTGTACTCTAGTGTTTGTTAATGAGTTACATTATCCTCAGATAATATATTTGTCAACATATTATTGGAAGGTAAGATTTTGATTAAAACCTTTACTTTTTAATTATTGCTGTTGCATAAATAAGTATTGAGCACAACTCACTTTACATAACTCAACACATGGACTTAAGACAAAAATGACATAATGACGGTAGGTCTATGATTCTGCTTGGACTTCAAAGTCATTCGACGCAGTCAACAATTATAGTTTAAACATTAGTAACAGGGCATTGCGGTTTTTACCTCAATTTCGGTATAACGTACTCCGGATATTGCTAGTGACGTGAGTTATGTTATTAATTTTCATTTGAGTGGAGGAGACCACTCGCAAAATAATGACCACCTTATTGGAATGAGTGTATATTTGTATTACACAGGCATAGCGTCCTTGAGCTGGCCATTTTGTTTATATTAAACCCTAAAGTCTTATGACCATTTTCAGAAAAATGATCAAAATTCAATCAAGATACATGCCAAAACTATATACAAGTATTGATGTTTAGTGTACATGGTGTTTTAAACTAGGTTATGTCGTAGATATGCCTCATTTGGTCGCTAGGGTAACAATTTTGACATATTTTTGTGAAACTAGGTCGTCCTGCAGCGGGGACTTGGGGAGCTCGGTAGGGTAGTTTGTGGTCATCCTGCAATTTTGCGACGGGGTCTTGAACATTTAATCAACTCGAGCTTATGCGTGGGCATTGTTAGGTGTAGTTGTGTTGTGGTGTTAATGGTTTCTGTGCTCAGAAGGTTAAGTTGAGTGCTGCCTTCCCTGTCCGATTTCCTCATATGTAATTGTTTTGGTACAGAAGATCAAATGAGGAAACGTGAAAACTAAAATTTACCGAATATCGGACATTTGAAAGATTTCGTTGAATTAGAATATTTTCTACTCAACCATTCAATATACTTTGAAAACCATATAGTTAAATCAACGTAGTTTGTCTTATGCGAACCATGCTGACTATTTGGTGGCCACTACAAGACTGCGTTCAATAAACGCTTACGCCCCGGGGAAGCCTTAATCATAAAAGTGTTATACATGTATCAACATTATATGAAACAATCCATTTTTCAAGAAATTTATGTTTACTTAAGTCTAACTTCAAAATTATGACGGTCAAACCGAGGTTGGGTGATATATGTGTTCCAAAACATCATCCATTCACGTATGAAAGCTTTGTTGCTAGCCATATTAATTAGTGCAAGACGAAACGTCAGAATATGGCCATTGAATAAATCCAAGTCCAGAATTAGGTCAAGGTGATGGTCAAACTGATATGTGGAGAGTGTTCTGATACAACATCCACGCAAGTATGAAATCTTTATGGCAAGACGTAAGTAGAAACTGTAAGTTTGGGTAAATCTAGAATATGAGCCTTTCATAAGTCTAAGTCCAGAATTAGGTCTGGGTGAATATGAATGTAAGACGAAACGGTCAATTTGAGTTAAACCTCGTACGGACAGACAGTCAATCACTATATATATATATATATGTCCTCATCTATCAAATCTGTGGCATAAACAGTAGAAAATGTCGCTTTAAGTTGTTGCACTAACACCTTATCGACGGAGTGTTTGTTTGTCTAACTTGTTCAATCGTATCTAGCGAACCTCTTCAAATGATTGCTTCGAAATGTTCAGTCAAAACATATGATTGGCGCGTACAACATCATATATGACAATGCATTCTGTGTGAGACGAACCATAAATTAGAACTGATCACTGAGAATATCGCCATGTGTACATACGTTCAGGCTTTCAAGGGTTGTTGAACAGGGTTAGCAGCTGATCCTGTGCAGAACAGGTGTAAAAATTCCCCCATCAAGACCATGATGCTAAAAATAGATTCGCTTGGTCATTTGCGGGGATGACTTCGGGCTTTATCGCATTGAAAGTACTAACTAGCGTATTTACGGAAGCAAACTGAAGTTTCTCAAGCAAAAGTCCGGGTACCAGTCTATGTTATTTTATTCGTTCTTATGTATATGATAATCCTACGTCTTGGTATACGTTATTCCCATACTTTATGGTGTTATATATCACCATAAAATATCGTGTTATAAGTGGTTGATTCAGACATACTTTAGTCAATACATTAAGTAACTGAATGTTCGTATAAAACTTCCGCAAAAATCTTCTACGCAATTGAACGAAATATTTATTGTTTATTGTGTGCTCGAACGACGATATATACATTTGTAATACAACAACGAGAAAACAGTTTGACATGTGTAAGCATCAAATCTACCCCTTTTACAAACGCGTTTGAGTTTCTTCGATTCCATCGTTTGATTCTCATGAGCCATGCTTTAAAAGTAGTCCTTGATAACGGCAGCTTTTTTATAAGTCCAAGGCACTTTCGTTAGATAAAAGCCGAGGAGTTCCGATTGTCCTTTTGTTGACTTTATGTTGAAATGATTATTATGACCAAGTTTCATAAAGATTAGGCTAAAATGTGACTTCAAGTGACAACACAAGGTTTTCTTTGATATTTTAGTTTTTAACCACGGATGACATACGTGTCCCAATATTAAAATTGATATATTGTGTTGAGATGATAATTGTGACCAAGTTTCATTTTGATAAGGGCTCATTTAGTGACCTCTTGTATAGATTGGCCAATTTGACACGACCCTGACCTTTTGATTAGCATAATTTAACAGTCGATAGATTGCCTACGTTAACAACACCGAGTGTATGTTTTCTATTCTCGTTTAACCAGCGTGTTTTTCCTCCGTAATACAGTCTACAGTCTGCATGGGGACTTGACTAGACACTGATTCATGAGAATGGTGTTTTTATAATCGGGGAGTATCAAGAAGACGCTCGAGATGTAATACAAACACAAATTTGAAATACCGATATCGCACGATTTGCTTGCGGTAATTGATGTATTCAAAGCAAGAACATTGTAATATATTCTTGCATAAATGTCAGGTTCAGGTCAAAATAGCCAAGCTATAACTACACAAGCAATCATTGACGGACGACGGACAAAAACGGTCTCAAAAACCGAAATATTAATGTTAACAATTGTTCGTTTATTAATTGCGACCTTCGACATTGGTGATGATAATATAACTAATTGTAAATACTAGTAGATAGGAAAATGATAAATTGTACTAGCAGTTGCTGTGTGTGTTTTTTTATGATGAGTAAGAGTTACATATACATAGTTGTTTTCTCCAAAAGGAAGTAGATTGAATTATCTTCCTGCTACAACGATACGCTCAGTTGGTATATACACTGTACATGTATGTAAACATTTCAGATTGATTACAAATGGCGGCTATAATGGGACGTACCGAGCTTGGGGTTCGGGAATTCGGCCGTACTGTGACGATTCCACCCGATCCGAAAGCGAGGCTGATGTACTATCTAGATTGTATGTGTGTTGTTTTGGACCTGAGTGATACAGCCAACTTGACCAGACTTAGGTCCGTTATTTACATGTCATGGAAAACAAAACATTGTCAGACAAAATCAATTAAAATACTAACTTCCTAAACCAATGTACATGTATCTGAGTCTAAGCTTTTAGATGCGTTATTAACATGTTATCGAAAACAAAACAAAACATTTTCAGATAAAATCACTTAAAGTACTAAGAACCTAAACCAATGTATCTGTGTATAAGATGTTAGATGTATGTCTCTTTGCTACGATGTGGAAAGTTTTTATACGTTTATCGTAATCAATACGCAACATGACATGCCTGTTCAGTATACGACGAGTGAACGGTTAGTACAGGGCCGGTATTTATAAAGCATCTTAAGTGGAAACTTAAATATTTTGACTTAACCCAGCAAACACACGACGTCGGTACAACGTTGGATCAACGTTGGATTCGGGTCGCGACGTCGGAGACCCTAATCCAACGTTAATCCAACGTTTTAACCCCGACGTCTAACCAACGTCGGGGTGCAACGTTGTTACAACGTCCGATTGTGGTCAGAAACGAGTAAGACGCAATAACAATATATAATTATTGAACAAGCTGATAAAATTATCGAAAGCCTATTTGTTGTTGTAGAAACCCTAAAATTGTAGTAGCAATTGAGAGTCAGTTCCCTCTACTGTGCTCAGAAAGTGTTAACTAGGCGGCGCTCCAAACTGGTGGTAAAATTATCTTACTTTCATTCAGAATAAAAAAGTATTACCTCCCTTGAATAGAAATATGAGTAAATTTAATATTATTCTTCTTCTTACTATTATATTTACTTTCAGTACAAATATTAGTATTTCATAAGTTCAAAGTAAATTGATACATGTACATTTTTTTCTAAATTCTACCACATAGTTGCCTGGAAACTTTACATGTAAATGTGATATATAGCTTGTAAATTTCTAACTTGAAAATATATAATATAGAACGCGTTGGATTAACAAGAAGCTGTTCAACTGCTCCTTCCTGCAAAGACACTATGTACGTATAGTAGTCGCAAAGCAGAGTAAAGAGTGGTGTTTGATCTATCAAAATTTTCATGCAGTACTGCAGAAAATATTCATTGCAAAATTTACAAATACGTTGGGTGGACGTCAGAATCTGACGTTGGGTAGACGTTAGAATCCGACGTTGGACAGACGTTAGAAAATGACGTCTAAATGATTTGCAAAACCAACCAAAATCCAACCGTTATCCAACGTCGGGGTCTAACGTCTACACAACGTTGAGCCAACATCAAATGTTTACTGGGAAGTTAAAATATTGAGTTGCCCATATTTCATAAGAAATTAAAGATAGCCAATGTTTTCTGTATGATTATTGTAGCTGTTTACATAATGCTTCTAATCAATGTAATTAATTGTAAATATTAGTGCTCCTGTTTACAGAGGGGGGATCACGTGGTGGTTGCATTTCGGTTTTTCTAATGGCGGCGCCCATGTCAAACAGGTAATTTGCTGTTTTCTGTCTTTTTTCTTCGATATGTTGACATATTATACTGATCATGTTCTGGCCAACAACGTCCGGTTTCCATTGATATCTTGCTTTTGGCTGTAGGTGCCGTAGTTTTTGTGATTACCCAGTGCACAATTTCGAATCGACGGCTTTCTGTTATGAAAACCGCGATTGCATTGGGTCTTGACGCAAAAAAGTCACGTTTTTTGTCAAATACTGGATTTTTCCAGATTATTATCGATAGTATATGTTCTCATTGCACAACATAGTATATGTGTCCTATCTGTTCAGCATTAAGAGGCATTTTAACGATTTTATTCGAATTAATGAATAATGATTGCATTGGGAAACATATTTTTCATGGTTGCATTGAGTACCAAGCAGTACAACATAATCGAGAAGTTATACATGCGCTGTTTACTGTTGGCATTTAAAATATTTAACGATAAAAATATAATTTATAATACTTACATTGAAGTGCTATGTCAAAATAATATATCATATACATGTAGTCGGTATTTTCCATACAATTTATAAGGCATTCCTGTAGCACGCATTCAGAGTGTCGTATTAATTATTCATATGATCTTATTTCCAGTTTCTAAAGACATGCCAAGAAAGAAAAGTAACCTTCGACCATATATTTGACACAGTAGCGAGCTAGGTAGACGGCACTCAAACAAGAACACCAATCCAACACAAGATCAGGAAAACGAAAGCTAGAAAAAACACTGTTTAGTCACCATTCAAAGCAGCACATCTTTATCTAAAGTCGCATTCTGATAAAGGTCTAAATCGCTTAGAACCTTATTTTGTTCCAAGAAAGAGTTCACCAAATAAAAGTGAATATAATGTCTCTGAGGAAGTCAGCAATTAATCCGGGAACTATAATGTGTAAACTACTGACAGTAGACGAACGTATATGTGAGTTGGGGTTTGAACCATTGTGCGATGATGACAACGACGATCAGACTGTTGAACCGGTATATTAAAGTCACGATTTTAATTAGCTATAACTTGGTAACTTCTCTGCAGAATTTAGCAATTTTGGCACTTTAGATGATTCCCAATTATGGAAAACATCATAAGATGGAAGAAAATGGAATAAAACATCCCGATGGTGCATGATTTAAAGTCTAAGAGGAACAACCCTTGCAAAATGAGTATTTTGTTCACCACACAATTTGCTAAATACGATACATGGTCTACTATTTGGACATAATTAAGTAGTTAACATTACGTCGTCGAGTATTGATCATTTGTTAAGAAACAGCCCAATGGTTCCATAATTCATTGTATGTAACGAATGATCGGAGAAAAAGTTGTGGGAGCATTAATGTGACATTAAAGTATCGGTACTATAACCAAATGGAAGAAAATCCAAGTACAGCCAAGATTATAAGTTCATGCCCCGAAGTCTAAATGAGATTGGCAAAATAGATTTATTTGTACAACTAAAGTAAGGGTATTGAACTCGTCGCCAGCAAGCAGTTTCCACTCCATAATATAGCTTTTCTTCTTCGGACGGAAAACTTGTTTTACTTTTCATCTACAACAAAACTTGAGGTACACGGAGAAGAAGAAGTGGTTTTGGAAATTGGATTGGAGGATATTTGGGCAACGTCTCGTAACTTGTATCCACTGAGAAAGTGTCTGCAAATGGCCGATAGGGGGCATTTCAGCTCCGAGTTATCTGTAATAAACTTTGTCGTTCCTGATATACATACATGTGTTGAGCTATTTGATCAATAAATAAAAGGACACCCTTTTTAAATACATATTTTTATTGTTTATGAAAAATTGGTAAATGGATTTGTTTTGAAAATATGATTAGAAACACTACTTGTGTTAATAAAAACTGAAAACAAATAATGTGAACCATATGTATGATTTTACATTCAATAAATTACAGAAACAACTTTATTTATGTAAAAGGAAATCACATTGTACAAATACACAAGGTCCAAGGTATCACTATACTTAGATCATGTCGTGCCTATGTTAACGTAAAGGCATACAAAATTGGATTGATGTTACAGTGAGACAAAACATGTGGTATGAGACATCATGAATGTTTGACTTTAAAACACATTTATAAGTAAATGTGTGCCCACAACCGTAAGTATTTGATTCTTTTACCGATTTTAACGAGACTTTCTCGACACTCAAGTCTAGAATGAGCAACACCATGTCTAAATACGCACAAACTGTCTAAATCCCCAGGGATGGGACACGTAATCATGTAGTAATTCCCGAGTCTTGAAACCGGACCGAAGTCTTTTCCCAGGGACTTGGAGTAGATAAGGTTGTCAAATTCCCGACTGTTGGGAAGAGTCGTCTGTCTAATTTCCCTTTATATATACTGGTGCATCTTCGTCACATACCACATAGATCTTGTATGTCCACACTGATGACTAGTAATTTAGATCAAATATTTTGGTGAACCAAAATGAAGAAATCCAAATGCAATTCAAGTGGTTTTCAGTATTAAACGTTTCCTCGTGCGCTATTCCAGGGACCCTGTTATTAATTATTAAGTGTTGATATGACCCTATGTCGCTCACAGTAGCTAAATGTGAAAAGTGGGCAAAAGACATACGCATTGATAATAATTCTAACGTTACTTAACACATACAACAAATTTTCGACGAAGAGGATTTATTTTTGTGCTCAAGTGAGCTAAAAAGAAATCACAGATTATGCAATATTAAAACAATATCAAAGAACGTGATCAAACTAACAATCTATGAACAGTTTACTCGTACATGCTTAGTTTCACGTTTATGTCTATACGGTACACTAGTAGTTTACACGATGACAGCTTTTGCCACATCTATACAATGCGTTCCTTTTATCGCCCTGAATGCTGTTCTTGAATTTAATTCGAAACTACAGGTGTTGCATGAAATCATATATCCAGTCTCATCATTGTGAAAGAGCGAGGTTTGCCGTTGTGCCTGTTGCCGAGTTATAGCTTATTAAAATAGTGACTGTAATCAGGAACTATCTAAATCCTAAAGATTATAATTACATTGTTCCTGCTTTAATATACCGGTTCAACAGTCTGATCGTCGTTGTCATCATCGCACAATGGTTCAAACCCCAACTCACATATACGTTCGTCTACTGTCAGTAGTTTACACATTATAGTTCCCGGATTAATTGCTGACTTCCTCAGAGACATTATATTCACTTTTATTTGGTGAACTCTTTGTTGGAACAAAATAAGGTTCTAAGAGATTTAGACCTTTATCAGAAGGCGACTTCAGATAAAGATGTGTTGCTTTGAATGGTGACTAAACAGTGTTTTTTCTAGCTTTCGTTTTCCCGATCTTGTGTTTGATTGGTGTTCTTGTTTGAGTGCCGTCTACCTAGCTCGCTACTGTGTCAAATATATGGTCGAAGGTTACTTTTCTTTCTTGACATGTCTTTAGAAACTGGAAATAAGATCATATGAATAATTAATACGACACTCTGAATGCGTGCTACAGGAATGCCTTATAAATTGTATGGAAAATACCGACTACATGTATATGATATATTATTTTGACATAGCACTTCAATGTAAGTATTATAAATTATATTTTTATCGTTAAATATTTTAAATGCCAACAGTAAACAGCGCATGTATAACTTCTCGATTATGTTGTACTGCTTGGTACTCAATGCAACCATGAAAAATATGTTTCCCAATGCAATCATTATTCATTAATTCGAATAAAATCGTTAAAATGCCTCTTAATGCTGAACAGATAGGACACATATACTATGTTGTGCAATGAGAACATATACTATCGATAATAATCTGGAAAAATCCAGTATTTGACAAAAAACGTGACTTTTTTGCGTTAAGACCCAATGCAATCGCGGTTTTCATAACAGAAAGTCGTCGATTCGAAATTGTGCACAGGGTAATCACAAAAACTACGGCACCTACAGCCAAAAGCAAGATATCAATGAAAACCGGACGTTGTTGGCCAGAACATGGTCAGTATAATATGTTAACATATCGAAGAAAAAAGACAGAAAACAGCAAATTACCTGTTTGACATGGGCGCCGCCATTAGAAAAACCGAAATGCAACCACCACGTGATCACCCCCTCTGTTTAGCTGATAAACTTAAGAAAAATTTGAGGTTTTAAGAAAATTCTAAGTTTTCACTTAAGATGCTTTATAAATACCGGCCCAGGTTTATGCACAGGCCTAAGAAATCATATCATAAACTACAGTTTTTACTTCCCCCATTTTTCACCCATAGAATATAAAACTATATTTAATGAATGGAAATAAATGGGGAAGTAAAAACTGTAGTTTGCAGTCTATGTGCCTCCGTAGCTCAGTGGTTAGTGCGCTTGTCGTCTAATCTGGCGACCCGGGTTCAAATCCGGGTGGAGGTGACTGGCAAATAAAGCTAAGCTCGGCATTTAAAAATCTAATTTCTTAAGAACAGAACAGAAGTTAATTGGATTTGTGCGTTCAGCATCTCATCACAAGCATGTCGTTTATGTAAGTTAAAATGGCTAGTACGACTGAATTGACTGCTTACGACAGAATCTGATAGTTGTTTACTTCGGATGCGTTATATTACATGCGTATTTGTGCCGACATTAGTTTGCTAGTATACATGTATTATTCTTTACAGAAATTACACTGCCTATCAAGTTTTGTCGGAAGCCGAAACTGATGCCCTGGTATCTTTATGTTTTATTCTATCGCCCGATGAACTCAATGGAAAGGTGATCTTTCAGGTAAGCCTATATACAGTAACACTTCGTTTAAGACGAGCATCGATAAGACGAGCACACGACTTAAGTCGAGGAAATTTCAAAGTCCCGTCATAATTCCTCTATAGTGTTTATGAATTTATTGCAATAACTCGAGCATCAATGTTACCAGCACCTGGCTTTACTCGAGCACAGGTGGTGGTCCATTCAAACATCTTGTACTCAGTGGAAAGGTAATATATCAGGTAATCATTAATTATAGAACCATTAAACACACAAACATAATACACAATGTATATTATTCTTATTGTAAATATGCATGTCTATACGTTGTGTCTCATTGTTTAAGTTGGTAAGTTTGCGAGATAATCCCCTGATTAGCTAAACTGTAACTATATTGAATGTTACAGGAAAGACGCTATGTGTGGTGACAGCAACCACCCCCCTGATTAGCTTAACTATAAGTATATTGAATGTTATGTGTGGTGACAGCAACCACCCCCTGATTAGCTTAACTATAAGTATATTGAATGTTATGTGTGGTGACAGCAACCACCCCCTGATTAGCTTAGCTATAAGTATATTGAATGTTATGTGTGGTGACAGCAACCACCCCCTGATTAGCTTAACTATAAGTATATTGAATGTTATGTGTGTTGACAGCAACCATCCCCTGATTAGCTTAACTATAAGTATATTGAATGTTATGTGTGTTGACAGCAACCATCCCCTGATTAGCTTAACTATAAGTATATTGAATGTTACAGGAAGATGCTATGTGTGGTGACAGCAACAATGCTTTCTTTGAGATCAGTGCAGTACGCCGAAACCTTCTAGTGTCAGAATCAATCATCATCGGGGGACAACAACGACAAGTGTCCAAGATTATGGCATATAAAGAGATCTGGCTGACCACAAATTGGATGAATCCGATGAAACACTTCACACCGAGACTGGCTAGAATTGCTACAGGCGGTGCTACACCAGCACCGTCACGTCCCGCCATACAATACAACCAACCACAATATCAAAGTCCACCAAGTTATACTACCAGCAACAGTAGCGATGATGGATGTTGTTGCACAATATTATAATTCCAAAGCTGACAAACCCCTGTATTCTGATTGGCTAAGACATGACGGGGCTT
The DNA here is from genome assembly GCA_963678985.1 of Spisula subtruncata. NCBI lineage: Eukaryota > Metazoa > Mollusca > Bivalvia > Venerida > Mactridae > Spisula > Spisula subtruncata. The sequence goes on along the minus strand of OY787672.1, from coordinate 20,204,734 downwards.
TATTCAATGTATACCTGAAGATCGGGTACTTGCACGTCAGAGTGAACGTCCACAACAGTTCGTTAGTAAACTGATTCAAATACTTGATCATTGTGTCTTTTATAACATTATATGTATATAATATTATAAGGTTTTTGTTGCTGTTTTTGTTGTTATAGTAACTGTTTATGAATAACCAAGATTGTTTTATGTATAAAAAGTTAAAACATGTGTTTAGTATGAATAGTGTGAAATGTTATGATTTGTTCATGTGTGACTTTTCTGATACACTCATTTTACCTTCTTTTTAGCCGTGTGCCTGATTGATGTCGTACAAACAAGTTTGTCTGCTTTTTTGAGTATATATGTAGGGTCTCATTTATTGGCGGGTTAGACAAGGTTGACTTACGAATGTATCAATGGTATCTTATTAAAATGAACTTCGTGCTGACCATTAATGTAGTATTAAGATATATACGTGTGTACAAACAATAGTCCCGGAAGAAAAATCGTGTGTGTTTTTGTTTCTTAACCAGGAAGTAGAAATTCGTACAAACACATTATTTAAGTGACAGGGCATTTGGAAATGTGGATGATTTAATTTGGAAAGTTACTCAGTTTCGGTTATGTTGGCAATCTTCCATGTTTCATAATTGCCAAGATTAAATATCCACGTACTTTATTTTATTCAAACTTAACTGTTTATTATTCCCCTATAATTCCCATTAAAATATTTGCAAATGAACTAACTTAACCCACCTCACCTAGCTTGTTTATCTATACATGTTCTTAATTACTGTTTTCAGGTTTTAAAGTTTGCATAAATGCAGATTTGTTAAAGGGAGGAAATTCACCAAAATGATTTGAAAAAACGTCTCGATTTTCACAAACATAAATAATTATACGTGAATTTCATGATTTTTTTTATTTCGTAGAAGTCACTGAATATTTCGATTGCAAACCATGATATGCTCTCAAACACACAAGTAAACTTAATTTGGAAGATAGAAGGACACTGAGGACTTCATCAAAACGGCCACCTAAAGTGGTAGTATTATTGAGGTTCTACTGTTAGTCTGGTATCCGGCTCCAATCTTACAGTAAGATTGTAGCCGGGTACCAGACTATTCTATAATCAACAATAATATTTTAAGGGAATAGGACGGATAGCATATATCATGACTGTGCAACCATACATGTATACAGGCGTCAGGTAGTTTATGTCTCAATTAAGTGACAAACATAAAAACAAACATAAAGACGATGCTGCTAAAACAAAGAGCCCCAAGGCCACCCCTTCTTATCTAGGAGGGAAGAATGGGTGTAGGGAAACAACCGAGGATCAAACCCAGCAAAGCAGACAACACCAACTATTAATCAAGTTTGCACAAAATATATTCCTTGAGAAACAAAAGAACTACGGACAAGAAAGTAACCAAGTTTGATATCAAATCCGTTCATTTCCTTCTTTGTTCAATGTGAGTGATAGTCATGTTAAAAACCTTTAAAAAGGGGGTTGATCCCATAAAGATACAACTATGAAATTTAGTGCATTATTTTGTAGACATATCAAACTAAATAGTTTTTATCATATGGACAATTTTACGTGGAGTCCCCATGCCTTCCAATGGTAAAAAATTGTCACATGTGCGAATACAAATGGGACAATTGTTGGATATGAATGCTTGGCAATCGTGAGATCGGTAACGAACGAAAGAGACACTAAACTATATACGACTGCTTAACGACTGACTGTAGACTTCGTTCTGAGAATCCATTGATAATTAATACACATGCCAAACATTCAAATGTATTCATGTGTGTATGTGGTGTAATTTGATAAAAACGTTTATGCATGAATTAAACAACATATTGGCAAAGTTACGTTATACTTTGTACGTTATACTAAAAATCTGAAGAAATAAAACAAAACAAAAAACGAACTTTTAAGTTATATTCTTATCCTTCAAATTGTTGAATTTAAATCCCAGGGGCTAATTACGTAAACTAAAAAATAAACCATACTTGCACGACTCTTTTCACCCCATTTCACACGTGACACTGAATATAATCAAATACCATACGTAGTTATTTCCAATACTCATCCCCTTCACCCACTGTTTGATCTGATTTACGGAGTGCAAACGCCATCTGATATGTCACTGTAGTCTTGTATATAAGCCAAGCCCAAAAAACAAGTGACTGCTGATCGAGAGGTCCCTGAATCGATCTTCGGTCGACCTCTTTGCCATGTCTGAGACGCTTTTCAGTGTTTGCTACTCAAATAGGGATACACTAGAGGTCTCGCGTTTATCGGTGCTTTACACCAGACACGTTTTAGAACCAATGCGTCTCTTCGGAACGAGCTTTGGCAGCGCCTGGATACCTTTTATCACCCACTGTCTTCTCTACTTGAGGTCCCTTATAGAGCTAAATTTCTCATAAACGTTTCACATGTCATGAACGTATAATATGTCAAAGGACCGCAATTGAAATAAGAAGTGTGTATGGGTCTTTGTTGCGTCATCCTTTACATGTAGTGTTGACAATTGCCATGACATTATAATTGCATGTACATGTATGTTTGTATTTTGTTGTATTGTATGTTGTGATATATTTTGTCAATGTAAATTGTACATAGTAAGTAAGCAGAAATAAATAAATAAATGAATAAATAAATAAATAAATATTGCACAATTCCGGTTACTGGTTCCAGTACCACACAGAATAATAAACGTAACGCCAACGGCACCGGACGTTAAAATGCGTTACGTCATTGTGGTGCGAGAATTGTCACGCCGTGACGTCCTAATTTAAACGTAGTTTTCAATTAAATAAAGTGGTACGTGCATCTTTTATCAAACGATCGAATTTTCTCCGAAACACCGTAGACGTGATTCTACAAAAGTTTGTTAAAGAATTTTAAAATCTGTTATAATTCCAGACATGGAATATCAACTTAATGTGGCGGTATCATGTTAATTAGACGTTCGCCATAATACATAGTTAGATCGCAAAATTGTGCCTGAAACTGAATTTGATAAGACAAATTAACTGTATGAGGACAATGTATAATTGTTTCCAAAACCAAATCCATGTCTCCAGAATAATACATATAACTTTGCTGGAATGTCTGGGCGGCGAATGACCTTTGGGACTAATTATTGAGCTACTATATAAAGGCTATTGTTTCAATAACGGTGTTATATTTCTCGCTTGAGCTGCAGAGGGAACGTCTATAATAGTCCAGTGAACAATGAAGGAACTTTTGTTTGCGACAGTTTCTCTCCTGTTGCTGGTGAGTTGGAATTTTAACTTAACTTCCATTGGTTAATATGAAGAATGCAATACCATTATATATCTGTTCATATTTTATATTATCTCTGATAATTATAACTACGTTAGAGATAATAAAACATTTCCCACTTCATACCTCATGTACTGTAGTGACAACGACCATATCAGCGTCATTTGAGCAACTTTTTTGGAGTTGTTTCGGTGGTGTAGTCGGTATGGTCGCGGTCACTTCAGTGCTAGGCGCTGTCGCCGTTGGGGTCTTGGGTTCAAATCCCACCAACCGGGTGAGGGTTAATATGCGATTTTTGTTCATATTTTAAACTAATATCTATATACGAATATTAGTGTATTTGCCAGTACACAACTTACATAATAATACGAACAATAAATAAACATGGTTTAAATCATGAAGATAGATTTGATTCTGTCTCACCAAATCGTTTTGATTTATTAGATCATTGTAAGCGGTTACCTTTGGCTAAACGTCGTTTGTAAAACCATGTAACTAGTCATTTAAGTACATGCCTAAGAAATTACATCACAAACTACAGTTTTTATTTCCCAAAATTTTCATCCATTCAATATAGTATATATATTATCGTTTCTCATATGAACGGGTGAAAAGTGGGAATGTCAAACGCTGATTTTTGTGATTTATTATTTTAGTTTTTGTATATTGCATCATACATTCATGTATACGAAAAATTCAGTAAATGTCCGCGTTCATTATACAAATGCTATCTGTATTTTTAATTCATTGACAGTATAAGTATAAATTTACTCGTAGACATACATGTACTTATAAAATTACTAATGTTTATACATGTATATTATTCAGTAGTTTTAATACTTTGAAAATGCATATTTAGCTTGAATTACAATAACTGATCATAATATTAATGATATGCATATCATATGCAATAGCGAATGGCTTATAAGATCAGGCCCCGATATCCCGAAACATCTCAAGTAGAAATCTCATCTCAAAGTGAGTTTTTGCTCAAATCAGTGTTTGAATTTCTTATGAATATTTCTAATGAAATTTACTATAATAATCTAGGGATAGTGATTACGTTTATGAGGCTAATTTTGAGTAAATGCTCCCATGTAATAGCAATATTTGCGACGTGATGTTACTCACTTTTAGATTTTCGGGAGATCGGGATCAGATACCCTGCTGAATGGTATAATAATATGATGTGCTTTCAGCAATTATGCACATGTATTTATAAAAAAGGAAAAACATACTGTCAAATCTATTTTATCTTATTTTAACGTACGATGACTTATATACTCGTTAATATTATGGTTTCGAATTTCGACTAAACTACAAAACGTTGTAGAAATAAAAAATGACCATCAAATGAGTTGGTTACTGTTTCATTTATTATCGACTAAACTACACATTGCGAAAACTAGGGAGAAGGACAATTTTTTGCTCTACACGAATCATTGTAATCTTTCACAAAAATGGTTACAATGCATTGGATTTTACATAATTATTTATGATATTATAAAATTATATTTTAAAACGCAACCATAAAACTGAAAAAATAAGTTGTATATTTTCGGCAACTTCTTGCAAATTACACGTTCTTTCGTGTTAACAGTTTGTGGTTTAACTTTTTTATTTTTCACATCCATGGTTTTTGACGATAGTTTGTTAAAACAATCACTGTTGGTGCCACCCGGGAAGTTTTACGTAAATTAAATTTAGGTTATGCCTAAAACCAAGACTTTGTGCTACAAAATAAAGGCAGATTTTTGTGTATCTGCCGGACATTGTCTCCCGTGCTATAACTAATTAAATGCTATTCTACGTGAAAACACATTCATATATATATGTATGGTGTTCCCAAAAAATATTGAGAATCCTAAGATGTTTTAAAAACGGTGTAACTTTTTTATTTGATAAATTTGATAATCAACTGTTTTTTGTATAAGCTAGGTATACACTGTTGAAAGTATAAATTGTCAATGGTTTTAGTTTAGATAATGCTATGGTTGTTATTGCAACAGGAGTTTTGGCCCACAAGTCGTAATTTTTTTTAGTTTTGCCTAATCTACACCCTTGAACTTCCTTGAACTTAAATAAAGATAGTTCATAATTGACTCTTGGACCAATTTATTGACAAAAATGCAAACTCAATGAGAATGTGTATGTTCTAAACTAATTGGAGCTGCAAATTTTACCTTGGTGCAGTAAATTACAATGTACTACTACTAAATATGATGGTTGCGTTTGAAAAAAAAGCTCTTAGGAAAGTTATAAAAAGCATAAAGCGCATTTTTGTGTTGTTCTTTTTATTCTCCATAAGTTAATTCAAAAGAAAGAAATTGCTTAATTATAGAGAACTTCATAAATTGGACGTAGGGTGACAATATTCTCGATATTACCCAAAATAGGTATATTTTGGTATTTTGGAACCACAAAATGTCGATTTTATTGTTGTGTTGTATTGTTATTTACAGATACACGGCATTCATGGTAAGTATTGATGTTTATGTTTTGTAGATTATTCATCTTAATATTCATTTGTTGAGTTTCTACTATCAATTGGATTTCTTAGCGAGTCGAGTTAACCTAATAACTCTGTGTCAAGTATTCAAAATTAATTCGAAGCTTGTGCCTCCTTATCATTTTCGTTAACCAGCGTGTTTGTCATCCGAAATATTTTTTCGGATGAAAAACACCCTGGTTGAACGAGAATGCTCCTTATATTAGTGAGCATTTTACCCCCGTAAGCACAGTTCATAATTTACCGGTTAATGCCAGTCAAGCCGTGGAAGGTTGTCAGACAGCAAACTATTTGCCGTTCACAAGTTAAAGGGTTTTGGAATCAAATCTTTCGGTTATAATAGATGTTCCATGTGGAATAGTTTAGACAATTTTATAAAGGAATCCGGGTCAAATTTTAAAACTTAATTAAAACAACACTATTTGAATGATATTTAAAATTGTTAGGAGCAGGTTATTTTTACCTTATTTATTTTGGATTTTTTACGCAGATGGGTTTCGCATAATACTTAATTAACTTCATCCCTATCTCGGACATAACAAATCGTTGCTAGTTTCTATATATTTACATGTCTCATGAACATTTCTTTTTGCGTCATCCTTTATTTCTAATATTGATTGCCAAATTAATATTATTAATGCATGTATGTTTGTTCATTGTTTAATTGTATGGTGCGGTGGGCTATATGTTGTCATGTAAATTGTACACTGCATGTAGAAATAAATATATCTACTATTTTATTATTACAAAAAGCAGCAATTTTCAAACATTCACATTTATCACAGTATATACCATGGCTAAATGCGATTTGCTTCACAATCAGGCAAATAATCATTAGGTATTTATACTGACGGGTAAATGGAAATTCACATACCCATTCGGGGCCTCATTTGTGCAGAAGGCAGTGCCTCTCATGATTGTCTCTTTGGATTTTTTTCATCAGACTGACTTATTGAGCAACTGTGCCAAATTTGGTGCTTTATACACCATGTGAACATTCATGGCTCTTACAACCCTGAGTACTAGTATTTCTAAAAAGTTACACACACAATTAAACTGCATATATCAGAAATGTATACAATGTACAGCATGAAACACAGTACATACACAGTGTTCGTATGGTGATGATAGAGTTTTCACATGCAAATTTTTATTAATTTTCTCGAGAATTGATACTTAGTTGAAAACTGGAAGTTTGTCAGGACCATAATTTTGTCATGCATGGACCAATCTTGCTAAGGACCAATCTTGCTCGTATTCGGTATGAATGCTTACTTCTAATGAAAAGAGAGCCATGTGAAACCCCATATTCCAATCTCACAGGACAATGTTCAGTTGTTGGGTAGAGATTTAATTTACAATGTTCCAGAGGTTGTCTTCTTTATGCGTGTTGGCGTTTCGATGTTACTTGGCATGAATCTTAACTAAAGTATTATGATAATTTGTGAGATGCTAAAATATTAGGTTACCCTTCATGTTCAAATGTAAAATATGGTGTTAATTATGTTTGTATTGAACATAACTTTTAAAACAACCTGAACATTGTCAACTATGTGATAGTGGGTTATACGAAAAGTGATGTCACACTGTTAGTTCAAATGTAAGACATGACACCTGAACATAACAAAAGTATAGTTTGTTTTGACCATTATTTCACCACTATAAGACAGCTAGCGTGGCAAACGCAAAATACCTGTCCATATATAAAAGTTCAATGTCACAAATTCCTTTACTAAAGATCGTCTGTGCCATAATTTTCTTATTTCGAGTGGTTTTAGAACTTGGACACTGTTGCTCAACACTTATATATTATATGTAAGGCAGCACAGTCGTATCAATCTCTGGGAAGTTATAATTTGAGATCGAAGGTCCAAAATGATAACAATTTCGTTTGTCCAGAACATGATTTTGTATTTTTACCATGTAATTTGGAACCAACTTTAACGATTAAATTTATGGTTTAAGCGGGACTCGACATAAGCTGCCCGATGGCGTGCATTTCTAATTGTGCTTTGCAATGCTTCCGTAGCTCAGTGGTTAGTGCGCTAGTCGTCTAATCTGGCGACCCGGGTTCAAATCCAAGTGGAGGCACATATTATTCCTGCCATATTTCAGTAGAAAGCTGACTGGCAAATAAAAACTAAGCTCGGCATTAACAAAATAATTGATTATTTATTATCAGGACAGGACGATGAAGAGTGTGGACGACCAGCAGATGTGGCTTTTGTGATCGACAGTTCTAGTAGCATCTGGTTACCGAACTTCAAAAAACAGATCGAGTTTGTGTACAGACTCGTTGAAATGTTTGATATCAGTGAAGAAACTACACAAGTCGCAGCTCTTACATTTGGTGATAAAATCGGATATGAATTCGGTCTCGATGATTTCCATACCAAAGATGAGATTTTAGCAAAGGTACTAGTACAGTAGAACTTTACTCGGGACAGGTAAATTGCTCGAGATAAGCAGGGTGATCGAAATAACAAATAACCAAAGGGTATCTATTGATTATAAAACGGATAAACTAGTTTAAACTTCTTCGAGATAGGCCGGGTGTTCATGATATCGATGCTCGTTATAACGAAGTTGTACTGTTTTCAATTGCACTTTCTATTAAACATGTTCTCCATTGATTTTTAAAGAAACTTAAATAAATGCATCGTCGGACACCCACTGTACATAACTACATTAAGTACGTTTGAGCATTGCTAAATCGCGAAATTGCAAGCAAAACGCAGAAGGTCGACATGTTAAAAATTTGGTCAGCGACGTTGCGAGTACCTTGTTGTCTTAGGAATTGAAAGAACAGGGACACGAAACGCCAGCAATATCTCCTCAAGCGTCTGTAGTAAACTTGCTCATTAATTATCGATTGGATTTATTTCAACGTGAATTTGTAATATTTTATCTATTGATTTAGGTGACGAACATAACTCATGCGGTTGGAAGGAAGACATACACCGACCTGGCCCTCATGAGCATGCGCACTGTGTTGTTTTCATCAGATAACGGAGCTAGAGAAGGTATCCCGAAGATATGCATCTTACTCACCGACGGTGCTTCTGCAAACAGGACAAAAACCATACGTGAAGCAAACATGGCTAAGGACGCTGGTATTGAGATAATAGCTATTGGAATTGGCTCGGCGGTGAGTGTTTTCTAAACTCCTAAGCTAGTATACAATTTTGTTAATATGAACATTCTGTCATGGGAAATAAAATTATTATCGAATTGAAAATTATGAGTACTAATAACACAGGACGAGACATTTTTGGAGTACTACACCACAGGACGAGTAATTATAGTAGTACTGGTATAGCTTGGCTAATTTGACACGAGCCTGGCCTTTTGATTAGCATAGTTTAACAGTCGATATATTACCTACGAGTTACCTTACACCGATTGTATGTTTTCATAATCGGGGAGTATCACGAAGACGCTTGGGGTGTTATAGAATCACAAATTTAAAATACCGATACTGCACAATTTGCTTGCGGATATTGGTGTGTTCAAAGCATTCTTGCATAAAGGTCAGGTTCAGGTCATAATAGTCAAGCTATAGCACAGGACCAGTAACTGTTGTAGTTCTAGTTAGGCATGGCTAGTTGTCGATGTCATACATGCAAAAATAGATAAAATGATAAAAATACAATCAAAACAGTGTATCTGTAACATAAGATTTGCATGATTTTAAGGTCGTTTCAGCTGATTATTCTGTCATTTAACTTTTTTTGGAGAAAACTAGAGATCTTTGGATAAAACTTTGTACTACAGTCTTGCGGGCACCCCTCGATATGTCAAAACAAGATTTTTGAGCACGGTATTTCGGAACCTCTCATGCATTTTACGCAACAGCTTTGAGAAAACTAAGTCCTCATCATTTTATAAGTTGCAATTTTATACGATCTCAATGAAGTAATACATTCAACGTCTGCGTAATTACGCTAAATTACCGGTGTCAGGGGAAAATGTTGCTCTTAAAATAACACCTCTAGCAAATATACGATGCGTTATTCGGTTAATGGGTTAACCGTTCGGAAGATTAATTAAACGGTTTACCGGTTATCAATTTGACCGAATAGTTACATCCCTAGCGCATAAAAGATGCGTGTACCTCCATAAGTTTGGTTTCATACTGATCAAGCTTGGTGAGTGTTAACGTATTATTCACTACATCTGTTTAGTTTTGTACATAAAAATGTAGGCTAGAAGCACGTATTTTTGCTAAATGTTGAATAAAAGCTATTGTTGTATCATGTAGAATTATTGACATGATTCTATTACAGGTAAATGTGCCAGAGTTGGCAAATGTCACTTCTCCACCATCATCAAAAAATCTCTTCATAACCGGAACATTTGACGATCTGAAATCTTCACATTTCCAATCACTGGTCAAACAACAGACGTGTAATGGTAGGATATTTAACTTATATACGATCCAGATATCTTGTATGTTTAAAAAATAAGATTCCTTCGGTTGTTTTGAATGTTTTGTTGACATATTGTACTTGCACTTGTACTTGCCGACTCACGTGGCGTGCCTGATACGGTAACTATAATTACCGGGTGATTGAGCAACCGCTAGCTGCGTCCTTTCGCGAACAGTTAAAGGAATATTTGCACGAATTTCTTCGGGTTCTAGGCAGACATCCGGAAATGTTTCAACTTGATATCATAATACACAGTGTATAATTATGTATGCTAAAACTATAATGACGGATACAGGGCCCTTATTCACCAACGCTGTAAGTCTAAAACTAAGACTCAGACTTTATATTGCCAAATGTTAAATTCGTTCTCCTGTTGAAAAAAATCTACCAATTTTGATAAAATAGGTATACATGTTCAGTGGGTGATCACATAAAATTCCGCATGGTTAAATTTTATTGCAAAGAATTGGCAGTGATTATAAATGTTGTCAATTTTAAATCTATGTATTTTAGTCTTACAGCGTTGGTGAATAAGGCCCATGTATCAATATGATGCTACATTTCAGTGATGTCAACAACAACAACCACGACAACAACTACTACACCTACAACTACGAGTACCTCGACAACAAGTACCACGAGTACCACCAGTACTACCACTACACCAGTACCTGACACCACTACTACAGTACCGGAAACAACATCAGAGTTATATACTACACCACCTATCCCTATGTCTACCACAGGTAATACATTTAGTATATCGATGGCTTAGAATTAAAAGGTCGTAAGTGCCACTTACGACCTTTTAAGATTCATACAATTCATATTTAGAATAAACATCACAAGGCGCTTCTTATGAGCTCATTTTATAAAAATCTGAACTTGTCATGTTGACCAAAATGAAGTTGTAAAAGTTTGTTTTACCATAAGTAAAGACTAAATGTCAGACAGTTTTTCCGTGTTTTCTCAAAATATCGATTTGGTAGTTACGACCTTCTAATTCTAAGCCATCGATATGTAGCAAAACCTTACGTTACATTCAATAAGTAATACTTATGAGGGAACTATCCCAATCGAAAGAAAAGGACGGGTCGTAGGTTCGAATCCCACCCAACCGGGTGAGGGTTAAAATGCTATTTTTTAATATTTAGTAGATAGCTACTGACCAAGGCATTCTCAAAAGGCAAAATGTGGTGCCTGTCTGCGAGGCAAAAAAAGTATTTATAATTATCAAAGATACTACTAGATAATCACAATTTACCTGACTGTCGATCTTAAGTTTATGACCGTTCTCGTTTAAGTTAGAATCTGCTGTACATGTATGTAGAAGTCTTTATATTTGAAGTTCCTGTAAATACACGTACGTTCACAAACAAAGTAGCGGAAAGTGTAGTCGAGATCAACTTGAGATGCATTGAACGCTTGTACCGGTTGTTACCATTGCCTATTCTGTCCTGCGTTCAAGGCAGAATCACGTTTTGTAACGTTCATAACGTTTTCGCAATGTTACGGGAAAAGTTCCGAGCGGTACAAAACGTGATTTTACCTTGAACTCAGGGTTTGTTAAGGTGGAGTTAGCGTACTTCGAACCACGTGATCTGGCTGTATCTCTGGTTCGTCCTGCATGATTAGAACAATTTTTATATGAATCACATATTGTATAAAGTACATCACGTGGACTCAATACCACTGATCATCATTGTTTGTCAACTTAGTACAAAAATGTAGTCCATGATAGCATTACTCAATGTATGATCATAAAGGTATTCATTAATTATTTTCAGAACCTCGAGACGCCACGGAAAGTACGTATATATTAGATACATTATCATTAAATACAACTTTATCAATTTCCATTTTTGCAAATTTGCTAAATATGTCCAGAAAATGTCAAATTGTGTAGTTGTTTCATTACAAAGTCTGAAATAGCATATCTGACAGATTGCGGTAGAAATCAAAGGCATTTAGGCATTATTATGCAAATTATAATTGTTCGCTAAATATGGTACTAAATGGTTTTGTCGGACATAAATACTAGAACTAATTATTCATGTTGCCACTTGGCTTAATAAGCTTGCTCAATTGAGCGTGTGAACTTATGTTCATGAGTACTGCATGTAAAATAATTAATTCATGGTTCCTTTGATGGCGTATTTATGGGTTTTTTTCAAAGGCAATTAACAGTCAATTTATATACAATGGGTACAGTTCATGTAAATGTTACATACATGAATAGTTACATGTACGTTTGCTGTCCCAAAACGTGTTGACATTCCCTGCCTGGACATGATAGGGTTGTATACCATACCGGACGGGACCCGTCATGGCTATACGTCATAGCCATGACGGGACCCGTCATGGCTATATATATACGTCATAGCGGGCGGATCAGGTTAGACTTGTATACCGGACGGGACATGTAAGGTTTGGTTTTATATCGGAATGGACCCTTCATGGTTGTATTACGGGTGGGTCAGGGGCAGGATAGGGTTGTGTACCGGATGGGACAGGTTAGGGTTGTATACCGGATGGGAAAGGGTAGGGTTGTATACCGGATGGGAAAGGTTAGGGTTGTGTACCGGATGGGACAGCCGGTTAGGGTTGTGTACCGGATGGGAAAGGGTAGGGTTGTATACCGGATGGGACAGCCGGTTAGGGTTGTGTACCGGATGGGAAAGGGTAGGGTTGTATACCGGATGGGACAGCCGGTTAGGGTTGTATACCGGATGGGAAAGGGTAGGGTTGTATACCGGATGGGAAAGGTTAGGGTTGTGTACCGGATGGGAAAGGGTAGGGTTGTATACCGGATGGGACAGCCGGTTAGGGTTGTGTACCGGATGGGAAAGGGTAGGGTTGTATACCGGATGGGACAGCCGGTTAGGGTTGTATACCGGATGGGAAAGGTTAGGGTTGTGTACCGGATGGGAAAGGGTAGGGTTGTATACCGGATGGGAAAGGTTAGGGTTGTATACCGGATGGGACAGCCGGTTAGGGTTGTGTACCGGATGGGAAAGGATAGGGTTGTATACCGGATGGGACAGCCGGTTAGGGTTGTGTACCGGATGGGAAAGGTTAGGGTTGTATACCGGATGGGACAGCCGGTTAGGGTTGTGTACCGGATGGGAAAGGTTATGGTTGTATACCGGATGGGAAAGGTTAGGGTTGTATACCGGATGGGAAAGGATAGGGTTGTATACCGGATGGGAAAGGTTAGGGTTGTGTACCGGATGGGAAAGGTTATGGTTGTATACCGGATGGGACAGCCGGTTAGGGTTGTGTACCGGATGGGAAAGGTTAGGGTTGTATACCGGATGGGACAGCCGGTTAGGGTTGTGTACCGGATGGGAAAGGTTAGGGTTGTATACCGGATGGGACAGCCGGTTAGGGTTGTGTACCGGATGGGAAAGGTTATGGTTGTATACCGGATGGGACAGCCGGTTAGGGTTGTGTACCGGATGGGAAAGGTTAGGGTTGTTTACCGGATGGGAAAGGTCAGGGTTGTATACCGGATGGGAAATGTTAGGGTTGTAAACCGGATTGGAAAGGTTAGGGTTGTATACCGGATGGGAAAGGTCAGGGTTGTATACCGGATGGGACAGCCGGTTAGAGTTGTGTACCGGATGGGACAGCCGGTTAGGGTTGTATACCGGATGGGACAGCCGGTTAGGGGTGTGTACCGGATGGGAAAGGTTAGGGTTGTGTACCGGATGGGACAGCCGGTCAGGGTTGTATACCCGATGGGAAAGGTCAGGGTTGTATACCGGATGGGAAAGGTTAGGGTTGTATACCGGATGGGAAAGGTCAGAGTTGTATACCGGATGGGAAAGCCGGTTAGGGTTGTATACCGGATGGGAAAGCCGGTTAGGGTGGTGTACCGGATGGGACAGGTTAGAGTAAAGAAACAAAAATTATGCAATCAATCTATATACTAGTAGTGTAAGCTATATTTCAGCTTGTCAAGGGAAGGAGGCAGATGTTGTGCTGATTATTGACATGTCAACCAGTATATGGGTGGAAGATTTCAAACGACAACAGAAGTTTCTAGCTGACTTGGTCAGTCACTTTGATATTGACAGCGGTAAAGCAAGGGTAAGTGTAAAAAGTTAAGTTACCAATTTTCTAGGGCTCTTTTCAGCTGTTAAGGCTCTCAAGCACCCTTTGATATTTAACTTCCCTGGTCGTTGGGCGACATATGGAAACCTGCACTCGTGTCTCCCTGGGGAGACTATTTCTCTTCTGTGGGTGTGGCATCCAACATCGATCTGCGGCGCCCAGAAATAGACAATGCCCTTACAGGTACCAATTACACCTTGGTGGAGTGGAGCATGTGGGTCTTGCTCAGAGAAATTGATCAGTGGTCCAGATGGGGTTGAACCCGGGACCCGAAGGGCGCGCCCTACCTCTAGGCCACCGCTAAGTAAACACAATTTACAATATTGTCGGGAGTGTTGAGATCATTAATTTTATAAAGACGTATAGAAATATGTTAATACCATACACATAATTATAACTATCCCATTTTGAAACACATGCACATGAATGTAATAATAACTGCATTAATTAATAAAAAGGGCAAAAAATGGCTAATCAAATCAAACGTGTTACGGATGAAAAAAGAAACTTCAAACAATAAAATCATATTTGTATTATAAATGTTCTATAACGTAGTATTAAAACCTTTAAATATGTTCTGGTCGGTAACCACGTGTCTGATCAGGGCATGCGATGGTGTCGGAAACCACTAGTCTCACTTGCACATGATTTTGAACGTATGGAAATTGGTCCTGTAATTGTCTACCAAACGTCTTAAAATAATTTAGATCAAATATTGCTCATCACTATATAGCACCTATCTGCCTGTTCATTCAACACCACTATCCACACTTTGCATGAACATTTTCGCCTAACCCCTAGCCCAAACCCCTTAACTTAACTCTTTCATCACTTCTCTTGTGGCTATATGTGACTGCTAAAAGGCTATCTGGACTATAGCCGCCAGAATGGAATATAGCCGTCAGACTGGACTATAGCCGCCAGAACTATAGAAAATCTTCAAGTCTTTGCTGAACATTTTATTAGTATGTATATGGTTATATTTGCAGATAGCTATGATAATGTTCAGTGATGATGCTAAGGTAGAGTTCTATCTAGACCAGTATACTAACCTTAACGATATAACGACCGCCATTCGGTCTGTGGAATCTGCAGGCGGAATCACAAACACTCATCTCGCATTACAGGTAGATATAACTATAGTAAAACTTCATTATCTCGAGGAGTGCTTGGGACAAGTAAAAAAACTCGAGATATACCAAGAGCTCGAAATAACCAAAAGACATGTATTGATTATACATATACAAACGGATATTGGTTTAAATTTTGTTCGAGATAGCGGAGTTTTACTGTATAACCAATATTTTACCACTGTTCATAACAATGTTGTATTTTATATTGATGTGACCAATATTATATCTAATGGTCAAATGTTCCCTGAAACACAGCATTTTGGGATATGTGTAAATACCAGACCGTCTTCATGCTGCCTACATGTATGTGTTTATATATAATAGTACATTCTTATTTATTGTATGCTTCAAACAAAAGAAATATATTTGATATAATGTTGAATGATACATATACGATTTGGCACAATATATGTAGCCTCATATATAAAAATGTAATAGAACCCACTTATAGAGACCGTATCGGGAACCGAATAAAACGAACTCCCCCAATTGCAGTCCCTTTTGTCTCAAACAAATGCGTTTATTACAGAAACATCAGTCATAAGAGACCTTAAAGAGACCGAAAGGCATTCATTATTATTGCATAAGCCTTATTATTGAGTGACGATTAAATGAGGGACGATTGTATTGCATAATGTACATGTATATATCATTGATATTATACAGTTGATGATGGATGAAGTACTTACAAAGGAACATGGTTCCCGTACAAATGTCGCCCACATTTGTATACTGATAACGGATGGTAATTCTAGATTGCGAGAGGAAACAGTTGCGGCCGCTAACAGGGTCCATAACAGTGGCGTGTACGTATTTGCCATAGGTAAGTTTAAATCGACATAGCGTCCGTCTCGGAAACGAGAACTGCGTGTTGTATGTCTGTGATGTACGTAGTTGGCATGACAACGTGACTGGGTTAATACAACAATACATGGAATAGTGCAAATAAGTTACAGCCTTTTATTTTTGGTTTATATCGGTTACTTTGAGTGGTGTTTTTCGGTGTATTGCTCTTAGTAAATTTTAATGTTAATATTGCTGTATTGATAAAACATCGCTTTATTTATATTGACAACAAAATGTATGAATTAATGGAATCATAGTAAATAGAACTTTCATTTTCTTTGTGTCTGACAAACGTTACACTCAAGCATACAATATTATAACGTTATATATTCCAAAGCATAAATTACCATTTTTATTACGTTGACTGTACAAAAATAATGCGTCCGTCTAAGTCGATGACCTTTACGTAAGTAACACAATCATTTTGCAGGTGTTGGTAATATGACGGACCAAACAGAACTGGCTGAAATGGCTACCGATGGGGATGCATTGAAGGTGAATGCATATAAAGCACTGGATGATATAAAGGAAGTACTAGCCTATAGCACATGTGAAGGTAAGACGGTTTTCTTATTAATAATGCATGCAATAACATGCGTACTGTTGTTTCTAACAATTCGAATTCGTGAGGGTAATACATTAAAGTGCCATTGTTAAACATGCACTGATGTGACACCATGTCATTGACTGAACCAACTGCTGATCATATCTTCTTGTATAGCTACATATTCATTCTATAAAACTGCATTGATTAATAAAGAATAAAATAAAATTCCGTACCTTGTGTTAGCAATGTTTGCAATATCTAGACGTGTTCAACCATGTACCTCGTGTTGGCAATGCTCTGGTTTTACAAGATGCCCGGCTAGCAATTGTGTTTTGTCAATAGGACTAAAAAGCAACCTTAACTTTTCCACCGAATGTACGGATACAAGATGTTTTATTCGTGTAAGGAGTGTGTGTCTCTAAGTGCTCCCGTCGTAGCAGCCTCTAGCTCATTGCTGGGCTTATACCCGATAGCACGTAGACGGTAATTTACTCTAGAACGTAAGGTGGAAAAGATAGAGAGTTTCAATACGATATTGGATACCGTATAAAATACTCTGAATGGAGCATAGATTGCATTTTAGTTAAGTCACATTTGAGATATCTGAAGGATTTTCCATTTTTTTCGTTTAAGTCTTAAGGGCAGGCCGGTGATCAGTGAGTATGAATTGTCTGAAATGCTCGATGGCGCTTTCTGCACACATGTCACCATAAGTGCCGCCATCAAGTGTATTGTACCATTACAACTTTACACAATACAATATATGATTGATTATTAATTGAATGAAGTTTTTCAATATAATGATGAGCCCTCGTATTGTGTTTTCTGTATTTCAGTACCACAAGGTGACCAGCCAAGTAAGTTTACAGCCTCAGTATAATATTATATATAGTCAGAATGTTACTTTTCATCTCGGGCTTCACATGTACATATATATTTCTGAATAATTTGCCTTTCTAATCGTCGCTATTGTGCAATCTAGCTCCTAGCAGTCGATAAACCAAGGCGATGGTTTGTGTATAAGTCTATTTGGAGTAAGAGTACACGAGATGGATGATTGCTCAGCCCCAGAAACACCCCTGTATTAACAATAGTATAATACAACGTATCATCTCACGGGTCTTGGATTTGTAAAGCCTCCTCCGAAAGATGTAATTAGTTGAGTGTGGTGTCCAGAGCAGGTACTCGAACTACTACTCATAGCTATCCCTAGTCTGGATCGCGGGTAACTTCATGGTCGCCTTTATGCTTAAATAAGTATGTTGATATTGTTTATGACCATTGGCAACGACAATGTTTTTATACTGCTCATTAAGGTTAGAATAGAGTGACATGTGTTCAAGTCCACTATTACGGTTTAAATCCAATTATATTTAGGATTATGCAGACATCTATCATTTAGATGCTAAACTAAAATTTGTTTTACTTGTTCAAGCAATTATTGAAATATAGCGTATACACATAAACGGCAACGGCAATTTTAGAACTAGAATCTATGCCTTCAGAAAATTAATTTATTATGTTAATTTGGTGTAAACCGACACACACAACATAATGGGGCATGTAAGTTGTAAACATTAATTTGCTTTAAGAAACAATTCGAGCTAATCTACATAACTGTGATATACAATTAGTAATTATGTGGTAACCAAAATGTCACCTTGCATTTGACAGCAATCGTATAAATACAGGATAATTATTTAGACTTAGTATAGAATAAAGATATACCAAAGTTGACAAGAATTTTCATAATTTCTGACAATGCAATAACTTCCAACCATACAATAAACAACATTCGAGTTAAAGAATGGTCTACCCAACATGGATTCAGTTAGCAGGTATATGCGAGTGTATAATCAACTTTTCGGGTATCGACTTGTATCTAGTATCAGTATAATATATACAAATAAATACAAATGTGCTTTTGGCTAATTATGCACAAAAGTCAACAGTGTTTAATTCATAGCGGAGTGAGCATATAAGGCTCGCTTGAAGCGTCCATTATTTGGTGATGATGATGACCCGTAGTATGTCTAACACTTGCTTCCATGTGTGGCTAGGCGCTTCAGTCGTAGCTCTGTGGCTTTGGTTTGTGCCCTTCTATTTATATTTTATATCCGTAATACAGTTACGTGTGTGTAGCAAGTGTTTATTGATTTCAGGATGTGCTGATGATCTGCAAGCTGACATCGTATTTGGCTTGTACAACATCGGAGGTGGAGCGAGGACTACAGTTACAGAATTCATCAAGAAATTAGCCGGGGGATTCCATCTAGCCTCTGGTAAGGTTAGAGTAGGATTGATCGAAAGCTGTGGGAAGGCACAGTTCCAACTCCAGAACTTTGATAGCACAGAGATGTACAACAGTGCTGTAGTGGAAACCATGGCGACCGGAATAGGTTCTATGCTGCTCCATATTAGACAGGATGGCTATCTTCCCTCTAAGTTCGATCTTAAAGTTAAATCGAACTCAATTATTGTTCTACTGGTATCTGGACCTATACATGATATCGATGCAGTTAGCCGTGACATATTGCGCCTACAGCATTTGAGTACCATTATTGCTATTGGTGTAGACGAGTCGAGTGATATAGAAGAACTGAAGTCGTTAGCTAGCTATACCAAGAACAAGGATGGTGCTACCTTCTATGCTTATCAACTCAAACATCCATCAGAGCTGATGGAGAAAATAAAGGAACTCCATGTCTTCATGTGCAAGAGTCAATAGATATATACATTTATTATCCTGATACTCCTCAATTATTAGAGATGTGCATACCTAGACCTATATGGACATCTGTAAATTTAAGGGTTAATAACTGCGGGATTGTCTCAAATAAATTTGGATATAATATAAAGCTGACGAATTTAATCATGTGTATTGATGGTAAATCAATCCATAGTACTAATAGTAGTCATACATACCTTTGAGAAAACCCCTAGTAAATTTACCGTTAAAAGATATAGAACCTCACATCCGTCTCGGTGTGCACATCTCTATTCATACCAGAAACTATACCATTTGGTGGTTTGTTATTTACCACTGCTAGTAGTCGTGCCATACTTTTACAAGAATATATAACACATCGCTGTTCAATGGAATCTCAGTGGATTCTTATGATCATATATACGGTATAGTGTACCTTGTACGTGTATACATGTATGTATGGGATTTGAATGGTAAGATGATGCTGGTATTCTCATTAGATGGTAAATGAACAAGTTGACCATTCATTACATTGATAGTATATTGACCGCTGGTATACACATCTAACTACATATACATTCTATCTATAGCATGCTAAGAGTCGATGTATTGTAATTACAAACTTTCATTTGAAATGTAGCCTCAAATAAAAATGCATTCACAATATATAGTAATGACTTTGTTGTCTATGTTACAAATATCGTAGAATTAAAAATGTCAAAGGTTGCTTGAGCGGCTGAACAGCTGAAAAGAGCCCTAGAAAACTTGTAACTTTTTAACTTAACAAATGTAATTCGATACAGATTGAGAATAGACTGATATGCCATCCTTAATATATATACTGGGTAAAATAATCTTAAGTGGAATATTTGTTACAGTAGCTTATTAGTATTTATCAATCAGAATTCATTGATATTCTGTATAATCAGTATACATGTGTAAGTTGGCTAAGTCATGACTTGTCTGTAGAATACTTAAGTAAGTGCAATAATGGTCTACTACAGTAAACACCATTATAATCATATAGACTGGACTGCACTATTGAAGAAAACACTGGTTAAAACAATAAGTCTGGTAATTATGAGTAACAATCATTCTCAGGCCTAATAATACCAGATTTAAAGCCGGAATTTCTATGAATAAAGAAGGCCAATTCAAGAACCTGAAATCAGACACATGTCTGAACAAGTGGAATACTGTGGACTATAAACAAGAGACAGTTAAAATACCATGTCTATATCATATACCAATGTCATCGGTCATCTGTCACATTACTTGCGTCCATGTATACAGCGGAAACCCCCCGCAAGAAATAACGAGATTAATAGTGTTGGTGAGTAGAACAACGTGCAACGAATGTCGTTATACCATGGGGCTAAATACCTAATGGGTATTGAGGTAGCTTTAGATTAGCAACGATGAGTACCAGGACTGTCCATAAAGAGATGCCATAGCGCATTGGCTGGCTTGACTACCGGTATTGAGCTTGGGGTATTTGGGTACAGGTAGAACGGATCAGAAACAAAGGTATGAAAATGAGAATGTATGATAGTCCGGCAAGTGAAAGGCCCGTTGGCTAGCGTGTTTTTAATTTTGGGTTCAACTGCAGCTACACGCCGAATCATTGCATATACCAATGGAAGGTATACCAAAATGAAATGACAGGTTAGACATGGACTTGTTCTTTTTACATTTTATAATCTAAAGTTGTGATATAGTCTCTAGAATATAGGAAATTTGACATGACGACTGGTTGGGCCATTTAAACTTAATTGGTTTAGTTTATTAGTGAATTACTACAGCAGTATAATTTGATAGAAGTTGCTGTAAAATCTTTGTTGTTAGATGCAAGGTGACTCTTGAAAGGGTTTGTAAAACAGGGACGCTATATTTTAATGTGGGCCTAGGAGGGGTCGTATCATAATTAAATTACTAACGTTATAATTGAAATTTAAATAGAACAATATAGACTTATAATACTAATGACCAGATTGCGCCTTGAAGAAATCATAAATGAATCAGGGAAATTTATACGTAATACGCTGACGTACTAGTATAACGAGACCATCTACCCGTGATGAACGTTTACACGTGTATAACCAAAAGTGTTGTTTGTTTGTATATTTTAGGATGTTCAGGAAACCTGAATGTTGTGTTTGGTTTGTATAAGATAGGCGGTGATAGTCGACAGAATGTAACGGACTTCATCAGATATATGGGCAGTGCTTTAGAGAAAACATCCAGAAAAGTAAGACTGGGTATATACGAGCAATGTGGAAATGCTGACCTCAAACTTCAGCAGTATGACAGATCAAGGACTTTCAGAAGGTCGGTGACGTCATCTATGACGATAAAGATGTCCACTCTCTTGTACAACATACGTAGATGGTATACACCGTCTCGATTTGATAATATCGATTCCGACACGTTTGTTATTCTGTTGGTGTCTGGTACCATTGACGACATTAAACAAGCCAGTATCGAGGCAAATCGCCTCAAGTATAAAGCCAGAGTGGCGGTGGTTGGAGTGGACGACAGTGTTGATAGGTACGACCTGGTCCAGCTAGCCAGTTACAGGACGCGCTCTAACCCTGACGTATCACATGTACTGCCCGTCCATTCACCTAACGTTCTGCCGAAACTGGTGAAGAAGATCCAGGCTCTCATGATCTGTAGCAGAATTTAGACTTTGTCGGAACCTTTCAGTTACTTGTACTAGTCGTTTATTATATTATTAAAGTTACGCATTTAACAATATAGTATAAATGTCTTATTGCACCGTGGTCAAACGTATTTGGAAGATAAGTTCAGTAAAATGTGAGCTAGCTGTTACACCCAAGAAGTCAACCAATATCGCCTGGTCACATGCTAGTGCTTCACTGAATAATTCTGGAGTTTTCATAAACATGATGGTTAATATGTCTGGAGTTTCCATAAACATGATGGTTAACATGTCTAGAGTTTCTATAAACATGATGGTTTACATGTCTGGAGTTTCCATAAACACGATAGCAAACATGTCTGAAGTTTCCATGAACATGACGGTTAACATGTCGGGAGTTTCCATAAACATGACGGTTAACATGTCTGGAGTTTCCATAAACATGACGGTTAACAGGTCAGGAGTTTCCATAAACATGACGGTTAACAAGTCTGGAGCTTCCATCAACATGATGGTTAACATGTCTGGAGGTTCCATGAACATGAATGTTAACATGTCCGAAGTTTCCATAAACATGACGGTTAACATGTCTGGAGGTTCCATGAACATGAATGTTAACATGTCCGGAGTTTCCATAAACATGATGGTTAACATGTCTGGAGTTTCCATAAACATGACGGTTAACATGTCTGGAGTTTCCATAAACATTATGGTTAACATGTCTGGAGTTTCTATAAACATGATGGTTAACATGTCTGGAGTTTCCATAAACATGATGGTTAACATGTCTGGAGTTTCCATAAACATGATGGTTAACATGTCTGGAGTTTCCATAAACATGACGGTTAACATGTCTGGAGTTTCCATAAACATGATGGTTAACATGTCTGGAGTTTCCATAAACATGATGGTTAATATGTCTGGAGTTTACATAAACATGACGGTTAACATGTCCGGAGTTTCCATAAACATGACGGTTAACATGTCCGGAGTTTCCATAAACATGATGGTTAACATGTCCGGAGTTTCCATAAACATGATGGTTAATATGTCTGGAGTTTCCATAAACATGATGGTTAATATGTCTGGAGTTTCCATAAACATGACGGTTAACATGTCCAGAGTTTCCATAAACATGAATGTTAACATGTCCGGAGTTTCCATAAACATGAATGTTAACATGTCTGGAGTTTCCATAAACATGACGGTTAACATGTCTGGAGTTTCTATAAACATGAATGTTAACATGTCCGGAGTTTCCATAAACATGACGGTTAACATGTCTGGAGTTTCCATAAACATGAATGTTAACATGTCCGGAGTTTCCATAAACATGAATGTTAACATGTCTGGAGTTTCCATAAACATGATGGTTAATATGTCTGGAGTTTCCATAAACATGACGGTTAACATGTCCGGAGTTTCCATAAACATGAATGTTAACATGTCCGGAGTTTCCATAAACATGAATGTTAACATGTCTGGAGTTTCCATAAACATGACGGTTAACATGTCTGGAGTTTCTATAAACATGAATGTTAACATGTCCGGAGTTTCCATAAACATGACGGTTAACATGTCTATAGTTTCCATAAACATGAATGTTAACATGTCCGGAGTTTCCATAAACATGACGGTTAACATGTCTGGAGTTTCCATGAACATGATGGTTAAAAAGTCTGGAGTTGACAGATTCATGAAATCACCTATACAAACCACTTACACATGAACAGGAAAAGTGTGGAAGAAGATATTAACAACAACAATTTCTTCAGCAGTTTTAATGAGTGACTGAGTGAGTCATTGCATTAATAAAATACACACATAACATACAAGTAACAATTAGTGATATGTTAATATATACTTAGATCTACAAGAGCACTTTTATCATAACATAACAGTCTCGTGACATACAGCATTACATAAGCCAACTCTAGGTAATATGGCCTGATGTATCAACACACTACAGTGATACTCGGAATATATACTTAGATCTACAACAGTACATACATCAAACATTAATTGCTATAAAGGCATGCATGTTCATAAGCATAAACGTTTATGGTACATAGTTTTATAAAATAATCAATTCAACCGTTTACAGAAAGGAAAGTGTGATTTGAGTTTGTGATTGGGTCCATTCATATGCATGTAAGAAATTCCTTCAAAACAGACTAAATTGACCAAAACTTCAACTGGCCATTTCTCAATATAGTTTCTTCAAATAACTTTTACTTTGGTCAGAAATTATGGCTCTTTCTGGATATACAACTACAGAATTCTGGTTCAATCAGGAAGATTGAAACCCCTGAGTGATGGTCAACATGTGAACAATGTATGTATATAACTATACTAGATGACGATGTGGAGCAGGATACAGAAAGCTCATTGCACATATATAATTATAATAACAACTTACATCCTATCAACCAGATGCTGCTGGCAGCTACTTACAGCATATCGACAGTGCCAATCGAAATCGCGAAGAGCCAATATCCGTATTTTCATTATATTTTTCCTATTCAATATAAGATGTTTTGCATTTGAAAAAACAATTTACTTCTATATTCAATGATTTCTGAAGGAAGTTTGGTTTTCATAAAAAAATTTTTTTGGCTTTTCCTGAAAAAAAGGGTTTACATCATACGGTATTTGCGAATGGCACCGTCGATATAGTGCTGTACAAGGTCAGCATTCCAATCTAATATATTGTGCTATAGTTATATGTCTCTGACCTATCACAAGTTATCTGCTCAACCAACCAGCCTATTCCACATTCTCAGTATTATATACAGTGCCCACCAAAAATATGGATACACTTTTTGACAGATGCAGAATTATAATTGGTTTAATTATTCCATATCTTTTGGTCAGACGGAAACAATGTTTGCAATTTCTGAAAAAACAGTTAATGAAGGAGTAAAAAATGTGACAGATGAACATTTTCTGATTAAAAAATAAACTATGGGGTTCAAGGGGCTGAATTTGCCATATTATATGATCATGTTGTCGTTCAAAGCTGGCAAAGAAACTTAATATTTTCTATCTAGGGTACCAATCAATGTATTGTCTTTACACTAACTAAAAAAATATATTCCTGGTCTTCAAAAATATTGTAGCTTCTCTGTTCTGCAAGTAGTGTTATAAAGAAGAATAAATGAGAGAAAACTCTCTGTATCCATATTTTTGGTGGGCACTGTATATGGGTAATTTTACTATACATGTAATAACATTCCATCAGTCACTGACTATGTGTCTGAACACCAACCAACAAGTTGAATTAACAAAACATGATTTGTACGAAATTTACCATTATTAATCTAATGACTAGGGACATTAGGTTTATTGGCTCACCAGTCTACATTGCAATTTTCACAGAGTGAAATGTGTATGTATACCAGCTTTTGAATTCATGTTACCCATCCTATAAGTTTACAGAGACAGGGTTTTTTGAAGGTTTCATAAGGCTAGGTGAAAATTGGAACATCTGAAATGACAACAAACATAAAGTGATCACAATTAGTAGCTCAACTTAACACTTTGTGATTATTGGAGCTAAAAACAAATAAAATCACCTGCTCAGAATTAACATTAATACTTTCTACTTACATCAATAAAGAGCCAATTAAAGTACTATAATACACAAGATTTCATACAGATGTACCCTGTATATCAGTAATAACTCTGATGTTAACACAATACACTCACAATGTCAACTCAATGTTTGTGTCACTTGTTGTATGATACTATAAAATCATTAAATTTTTGTTGAGGATTGAATTTTGTGGATTTCAAAATCAAATCCCAGCAAAAAATAATTTGGCCCTTGTTTTCATAACCTGATTTTAAATGATTTTACAGTATCCAGTCATTTCCGGCAACATTGACCAGATAATAGGGTACAAAATAAATTTTACTTTATTAGGTCACATTGTCGGATGACTTGTTATAAACCGTCAACTGACTACGTGATCTGACAGATTTCTTCTTATAGCTGAGTCGCCAAATGAAACTCTGTACCCGAGGGTGAGATTTTCCTATCCAACTGGGATTGATCGATACTTTTTCTACAATTAACCTGCATCTTCACGATGTTATCAAGAAGTCGGACGTTGTTGTTCATTATGACATCACTAAACGAACATGTCATTATGTGCAGATTACTGAAAAAATAACTAAATAATCCCGAGTTTTCCCCCCCCCCCCCCCCCCCCCCGTTAAAGCCAATTTAGTGACTGGATAAATAAAATAATAGAGGAGTGAGGTTGATTGAGTAAAAGTTTAACTAGCTTTGCTGCAGAAATTATCAGATTCGCCAACAGCTCACCAGATAAATTCCACTACCACGCAAGATTAACTTACTCATCTAAGTCACTGATCTAGTACGGATCTCTAGTATATAGCAGTGATGTCATTACGCCATCATTCTCAGGTTGCCATTTATACATAATATATTTACAATTTCTAATTACAAAATAAATTAAAGCAGGACATGGATAAATAAAAAATACATACCAACACTGAAGTGTCTGGAGATTATTATATTATATAATGGACTAACAGTTGGCAATGATTAAATAAAACATTAACACCATCATGGCACAAGGTCAGTGTCTTCTTCAGAATTATTAAACACCCCCGTGCAATCATTCTCAATTTCTAAGATTTAAAAAATTAACGTCAAATAAAAATGTAGCCACAACATTTTGAATGATTTGACATATTCACATAGTTTTGGTCCCATTAAACCCTATATCTAACATGAAATAGATTTATTACATCAAAGGGCAATACTCATAAACAAACATTGACATAAAACAGACTCATCCTGTTAATACATCTTACCTTCGTAGCTATTACTTTGTTAATTATATTTGTATACTTATTTTTCATGTAATATAACCTTTGTATTTAATGTATATATGTTGAGGCCCATATGGAAGATTGCATTATTGTTAATATGTTAGCCTCGTAAAATAAAGACTTTACTTACTTACCTTACCTTACCTTACCTTACCTTACCTTACCTTACCTTACCTTACCTTACCTTACCTTACCTTACCTTACCTTACTTACTTACTTACTTACTATTACAGGTGATGATAGCCACACTAACTTCATAAGGATTGCAGGGGACCAAGTTTCATAGGGATTAGTTAAGTGCATGAACAAAAACCAATTGCTTGCATCTGGCCTATCATGAATACAGCGTAATAAGTTACACTAATATACCTAAAACAAAACATGAGAATCTCCAAGTAGACACACAGGTAAATGCCAACACAAAGCTAGACAATGACAGTTATACTACTATACTATAGTTGTACTGTACTGTAAAATCATTCATTTTCGTGGGGGATTAAATTTTGTGGATTTCATGGTTCACCTTCAACCACGAAACCTAATCACATCGAACAATAATTTTGACCATTGAATTTATTAACTGAAATGCAAAATTCACGAATTAAAGGTCCCATTGAAATGGTCTTATTTACTAAAACCACAAAAGTTTGTCCCATCGAAATTAAATGATTTTACAGTACCCCTACAAGTATGTTCCAAATAGTTGAGCTAAAATGCATTGAGGATCACAATTGAAACACTAACACTTCATATTAAGTAAAAGGAACTGAACTCAGATCTACGATGACACTTGTTGTTGAAAGGAACACTCATGGACGTTTTCAATACACTCATCCTTTTTGTCATAGCTAAACTCCTGCATCAATTGCCCAAATGCGATCACAAATGTCCTCAATGGCACTTCATAAGCTTTCATTTCTTCTGAGATCTACAATTATAAAAAAATAAAATAATTATACAAATATATAAATACTACTATGACAAGTGCATCAAACAGGATAAAAAAAGTATTCTCATATTGAAACAAGATTGTGTTCAATAAACTCTTATGCCCCCTTGAAAGTCTTGTCCGTAAACTAGTTTAATCAACATTACTATATGAAACAGTAATCAATAAGCATTATCAACGAAATTGGCATTTTCCTAAGTTTAAGTCAACAATTATGTCAATATGAAGTTCAAAATGAGGTCAGGTGATATAGGTGTGTGGAGATTGGTTCAATACAATATCCAAGCCATATTGATGTAAGAAGAAACAGAGAGTTTGGGGCAAATTTCTGTCAGGTAATTAATTTCTTTTATGTGCTTTCATTATCGTTCCTGTATACTGTGCTGACTGGATACAAACCCAATCAATTGTGCGTGATTTTTTTTCAACCATGTATGGTGTGAGTCTTGGCAACAAATGAACGTCACAAGGGTGAATACAGATCAGGACGAGGGATCTCAACAACATTTACCAATTCAGAAAGCCACATTTAATCATTTATGACCCCTTCATAAGAAGATACATTGCAATGCAACCACTTTACAAACATGAGGCTGGCCAACATCTGTAAAGTATTGCAAGTTACATTGAAATTACACCATGTATTAAGCAGAAATGCTCAGAGAAACTTCATTTTGACCCGTAAACTGATATGGCCTAAATTGTTTGCACTTTATGACAGGTGAGATAAAGAGTAGATTATGATATAAGACAGGTACACACCTCATCGTCTTTACCTTCATCACCACCACTCAAATTCTTCATAAATGTCTGTTTGTAAGGTGACAATGCCATTCCAGCCTGAAATAGTATCACTTTTTTGTTACATGTCACAATAAACTTACAAAAAACAAGAGGGTCCTTTTTGGAAAAAGGGCCGTAGGTTGCACACCTGTCGTAAGAAAGCATTAACAACTAAGAATTACAACTAGATGATGCTACATACTAAATATCAAAGCTCAAGGCCTTGTAATTTAAAAACAAGAGCACCGCCTTATCAGGAAATAGACAACAGACAGTGGCCTCCTTAGCTCAGTGGTTAGCGCACTTTCCGCCTTACCCAGCGACCCAGGTTCAAATCTGGATGGAGGCACACATAAAAATTATGCCTGCCATATTCAGCAGAAAGCTGACTGGCAAATAATGGCTAGGCTCGGCTATGGTGAGCTTACAGTACATCACATTTATACCCTACCTTCACCATCATTCTAGCAGCCATGTTGTGATATTTCGTCAATGTTTTATCATATGCCACTTTACATGCACTTTTCACAGCACCACTGTCACTTTTACCACCTGGCTGTTTACTCCCGTCATGTTCCTTGATCAACTCCCAGAATACCTCACACAAGTACTCTAATCCCCTGTAATCATTTATACTTAATATAAATATCATCATCTTAAGAAATCAAGAGTTGGCACATTAAGGTCTCCTGGAGAACAATGCATTTGTTATTAATTTGAGCCAGATTGATCATTATATAAACATGACCTCTGTAGCCGTAATGCCCCTAAATAGCCATTTTGATCATTATATAAACATTTACCTATTTAGCCACAATGCCCCTACATAGCCATTTTGATCTATATATAAACATTTACCTATTTAGCCACAATGCCCCTACATAGCCATTTTGATCATTATATAAACATTTACCTCTTTAGCCACAATGCCCCAACAGAGCCAGATTTATCATTCTTGTATTCTTTCTTATCTTTCTCATCTTGCAATAAATCCTTCAATTTTCTAAATTTCTCCTTGTCTGTCTCATATTTGGTACGAATTTTCTGCAACAATTATCCAAAATTATATAAAAAATAAAACATGTACTATTATAGATTGCTAA
Source organism: Spisula subtruncata (assembly GCA_963678985.1). Classification (NCBI taxonomy): domain Eukaryota; kingdom Metazoa; phylum Mollusca; class Bivalvia; order Venerida; family Mactridae; genus Spisula; species Spisula subtruncata. Next base: position 20,174,800 of record OY787672.1, on the reverse strand, counting down.
TGATAACCCTAGCCTTGAATACAAACAAAACATCTATAAAGTAGAGTACATGCAAGACGAAAACAAGACACAATGTAGAGTTAGGAAATCCGAGAATTTTAATTACCGATATATACATGACCAGACAAAGACAACCAGATCGAGGCTACAACATACACTATGTCTAGATCCTGACTGCAACAGGCAAACTACTAGAACTACTAGTGAAGGTGCTAGAAACATGTAATACAAACAATGAAGGAAATAAATATATAAACACAAGACAAGTGTATAGTAAATACATAAAATTTACTATGTATACAAGTAATTTACTGTGACATGGTGAAGTTTGTTTGATCGCATTCAACAGGGAAAGTCATACAAACAATGTCATGGTCATTGATTTGTTCCCTCCAAGATGGGCTAATGAACTGTTGTACTTTAAAGTGACATACTGCGTTATCATAAATAACCCAATACTAAAGTGACATTATGTACTGCATTATGTGTAGTAAACAAACCATAGGCACTGAGATCTTGAGTACTAACGTCATTATAGGTGCTGGAGTGTAGTAACATTATTAAAGGTTGAGGAGTGTAGTAACCTTATTATAAGTGCTGGAATGTAGTAGCCTTATTATAGGCGCAGGAGTGTAGTAGCCTTATTAAAGGTGCTGGAGTGTAGTTACCTTAATATAGGTGCAGGAGTGTAGTAACCTTATTTTAAGTGCTGGAGTGTAGTAACCTTATTATAAGTGCAGAAGTGTAGTAACCTAATTACAAGTGCAGGAGTGTAGTAACCTTATTATAGGTGCAGGAGTGTAGTTACCTTATTTTAAGTGCTGGAGTGTAGTAACCTTATTATAAGTGCAGGAGTGTAGTAACCATATTTTAAGTGCTGGAGTGTAGTAACCTAATTATAAGTGCAGAAGTGTAGTAACCTTATTATAGGTGCTGGAGTGTAGTAACCTTATTATATGTGATCGAGTGTAGTTACCTCATTATATTTGTTGGAGTGTAGTAACCTTATTATAGGTGCTGGAGTGTAATAACCTTATTTTAGGTGCAGGAGTGTAGTAACCTTATTATAGGTGCAGGAGTGTAGTAACCTTATTATAGGTGCAGGAGTGTAATAACCTTATTTTAGGTGCAGGAGTGTAGTAACCTTATTATAGGTGCAGGAGTGTAGTAACCTTATTATAGGTGTAGGAGTGTAGTAACCTTATTATAGGTGTAGGAGTGTAGTAACCTTATTATAGGTGCAGGAGTGTAGTAACCTTATTATAGGTGCTGGAGTGTAGAAACCTTATTATAGGTGTAGGAGTGTAGTAACCTTATTATAGGTGCTGGAGTGTAGTAACCTTATTATAGGTGCTGGAGTGTAGTAACCTTATTATAGGTTAAGTTACCTTAATGTTTCCCTCCATATCATCCTTAGTCATCTTGAATTGTGTTCCCATGGAACCTAAAATAACATACAAATGATCTAATGATAACATACATTACAGGTAAGATAAAGTACATTAAATACCTAGGTCACAAATGCAATCAGAATACCATTCAATGAGTGACCAGCATATTATTGGACTAACCAGGTTGTAGGGATAACACTGACTTGTCATTGAGAGATATATATAATTAGGAGTTGGGCGGAGAAACTCATTTTATAGTCCTGAATTCATTGCAACTCATGTGTCCCGCACTGGCATATTTTTGGTAAACCATCAGGTCTGGGGCTGGCTGTGTAAGATACATTTCTGGTGTTCAGATTGTTAGTGACCCAGGTATTAACCCAGACAGTCCACCAAAACATACATCAAATCAGGTATTTTACATCATGTGAAAAAAACTACATACATGCACATACATTCAAAATGAATTTCACTAGTCTATTGGTAACTATTATCTTTAAAATCAGTTGCTGTCAGAAATAAGTATAACTGGCATAATCACTAGCACTAAGAACACTAAGATGTGTGCGATTTAATGTGAAGTAGCTATGCCTACAGTACAGAATGGTCTACTATATATGCATGTACTGTATATATCATACAAGTTAGAACAATGAACGACAACTCTGCAAGGAATTTGTTCCAGGTGAGCTACATGTGGAGAACGTTTTAATTTGAGTACGAATGTACCTACCAACTATGTTCGTAACGCCAGTGGCTGATTCGAGTAAATCCTCCGTCAAAAGATCGTCTGGACATTGTACAGGTGGGAATGGTTTCTGTTGAGCGATCACGTAAGGCATCTTCGTAGCGAATTAATTATTAGTTAGGTGTTAGTATCGAATCACCGTATTCGTCGTTACGTGTTTTTATCTAGACTGGTACCATATATTTTCGAACCAGTCTACTGTTTACCTGGATGTGGGCGGAGCTAAAAATATGGAAAGCCTTGACTGCCATGTTTGTACTTGTCATTTATCTATCGATCTCCCATTGATATCAAAATACTTGCGGGAACGCAGAGGCGTCGCGAGTGGGGCGGCAGGAGCGGCGGTCGCCGCCCCAATATTTCGGCGAGCAAAGGCAAGATTTTTTGAAAATATGTAACAAAATAAGGCTGTTGGAGTTTTGAGACCATGGAGATTTGAGACCAGAAAATTTCTGGAGTTTTGAGACCAGATTTCTGGAGTTTTGAGACCAGGTACTGGAGTTTTGAGACCATATTATTTATAATAGTTATTAGACTATACTGCTGTAATTAATTATTCTATGTTGACAAAAAGATCAAAGAAGTATGTTCAATAAATAATCCCCGAATTGAAGAGATAATGAGTATATCGAAAGTGTAAAAGACTTAAAATATATATGAAAGGTAAGTTACCAATTACATGACAATAGCGGAACAATGTAAATGTAATAATTGAATATAATTGACCCCTTTTAATTTTGTCGGATTTGTGTATTCAGTATCAATACTGATTTCAGTATTTTAAGAAAAAACATGCACTATGTAATTTAAATGAAAGTCATCTTGTTCAATATATTGACAAGCAGTATGGAGTTTTGTTCATTTAATCATTGTTTTATTTCACAATTTATAAAACATAGTTTTTAAATAACCATTAAAGTAGTTCAGTATCAGTAATCTATTTTGATGTCAATACAGTCATACTGAAGGCTGAATTAAGTCCTTATTAAAGGAACAACATTCAATAATATAAAAATGTACATGTGGTCAAAAGTCAGCTGTATATCCTTTGTATCTAAAGGGTACGGTTTATTTTAAAAAGTACTCATATTTCGATCACCTCAAAATAAAATGCGTTTTAAATATTTTAGTCCTGGATATTAATACATCAACGGTATACTCCTCAAGACTGTATGTAGTAACTGATTATATTAAAGATGGGTTAAACTTCGCTCCACGATGTTGGTCCAGCGTTTACTGTCGTTAAGGGAAACGTCCAATTCCGCAAGAAAAAGTTACTCTGAAAACGTTTGAATTCGTTATTTTTTAAAATGCAAAAACTTTGCCGACATTTAATTTTAACGTTACGTAGATTGGTGCCGTTTGTAAACGTTCCTTAAAGCAGGATTAAGTTGTTTTGAGTTTGCTTAAGTTGGTTCGGCTGGCAAACGTCTTTCAAGACGCTGATGGTTTAGGTTGGTTTTGTGCACGAATTTTTCCAACAGATGCCAACCGGTATCCGACGCAATGAACGCGATTACAAGTCAATGACTAGCGTATGCGAATAATCGCTTGTTATACGTAGGAAAACGGGTTTCAGACGCATTTGATGGTAACGCTAGTTAAACTTTGAAGTTTCCACCTCTTACACGCAACCAGTGGCGTAGCTGCCGCTAGGCTATTAGGCCCGGGCCTACACATCATTTCGAGAAAAAATAATAAACTTGTATTTTTTAAAGTTTGATTTAAAATTTGATCTCCTAAATATACGTTAAAACGCACTAGTACCTTTCAAGTAATAAAAAAAATTCCGGGGGAGCATGCCCCCGGACCCCTACTTCTTTCATCTTAACATACGGGCCTACACATTGCGAAGGTCCTAGTTACGCCCCTGGCAACTCATGTGCATTTATATAATTAAGCTTACATTATCTCTCAAACGAATAGCAACCGCAAAATACTGCAACATCGGCAAATATAAATGAACACTTTCTGCCATAGTGAGTTGAATAATGACAAACATCCTGTATAACAATAAAAAAACTTACCCAGAGGAATATACACTAAAGGTATCGGAAATAGCACCATTTACGATTGGTCGTATAAAAAAATTCTCATTCATAGGAAGGGGACACCCCTCCCTTAACCCACCCCGCCGCCCCATTCTTTGGTAACTCGCGACGCGCCTGGAACGTAGGCATTTCTCGCGTCAAACTGCTAATACTGAATAAAAGAGTATAAGAACAGTACTGTACAGGAAAAGAAGTGATGACCGGACAGCAGTAATGACATACTTAGATAATTATAGAACAGTTTACAGGTGACATGTTGATGTCCGCATATACACAGCAAACAGAGTGTATGGGCTGCCCATGTGGGACACATACGGGGAGTGCAACCGGGATACATATAGGACTCATTTGGGCAGTCCAGATCCTTCACCCATGACGTGGGAACCATATGCCCGGGTTGAAACAGGGATCCATATATGGGTAGCCCATATCCTCCAGAAATTTTACCAATATGGGTCCGTATTAGCACTTTCATCCCATATATATTGCAAATCAGAAATTGTATGTTTCATCAAACACCACTCTATCCGGTTAACAGACATTACTCCTCTTAGATATTACTCCTCTTGGACTTTACTCCCCCTAGACATATAACACCTCCCAAGGTCCCTAGACATTACTCCTCCTTGATTAATGATAATTGGATAAGGGTTGGTGCAGGTGTCAGACACTGTGTTCTGATTGTTTGATTGATGTCTGATTGAATAAGCTCTTTATATTCCTTTAGATTATTAAATCAGAAATCTTTTTTTTCTTCAAGACGTTTTATATAATATAGTTGCCATGGAGTTAGAGCTTTACAAGCTACACGGACACCACATTTGCATCTAAAGTTTCCAGGCAACTATGTGGTAAAATTTAGAAAAAAATGCACATAGATCATTTTGATCAGAACTTATGAAACACTATAATTTGTGCTGAAAGTACGCATGTATATAGATTCATGGGCCATGGCATGGCATGCTGAAAGTAAATGAGCCGTTCTCCATGAAAACCGGGCATATTGTCATCATATATAATTTTTTGACATTTCTTTTTTTGGTGCACAGAAAGGGTAAAAACATTAGAATAAGTAATGTTTTGTTATTTAATTTTAAACAAATGGATAACATACACTCAACCGCTTTAAAAACGCACCACATATGAAATATCGGTTTTAGTGATGAAAATGTCAATCTATGGTTATTTATTTTCGGATTTAGAATCTTCAGTCTATACACAACGAGTTGTGTGATTGTCATGCCATTATTCCGAGTTAAAAATAAATTATGATATAGATAACACAGTGACGCATGAAAGTGAAAGTCACAATTTCAAAAGCAATTATAAGAGCCCGCTAAATTGATGCATGTACGTGGTTTCTCCTCCTAAAAAACAACATTTATTACGTAATAGGATAGATTTATGTTCGACGTGATGTTTCTAACCATCCAAGCAAAGCTTAACTTGAATTATAAATGTTATGTGGCTTTGGCTGTCTGGCTTATACCATACGACCGAGTGCGGTCCAGATATGCGCATTATGTGAACCTAAGATGGATTCAAGCATTATTTAAACTTGAAATCTTGGTTATGAGCATCAGACTGTCAGGATATTCCCCGTGGTGCTTATATGACACCTCAAATCAACACTATGAGGGAACTTGAAGACAAAAAGTTGGGACATTCTGTTCTAAACGGGAGCAAACTCGTTAAAAAGTGTACTAAAACGATTTTCTTTTTTATTGACAGTTATGAAGAGAAAAGTTATGAAAATGCAATAATGTACTTTTGACTTGTTTATTGACACCCGACATTCTTTTGGCACGGTGTGCAGCCATCCGGAACCAATTACAGTGGCACAACCTGTGTCATGTTTCCTCACAGCTCGGGCTCTATACCTTTAGCTTGTTTCATCCAGGTCGGTATTTGACTGTGTCATTCGCTAGGAATCGATGTTCTAAGCCCATAATCGTTGTGTGGAGGCAGCTGAACCGCCATGCTAAGGCACCGATGCTCTTTTCAGTTGGAAGCGAAGGCACAATTATCCGAACAAATATTCGAGATATTCGCAGCATAAAATATTATTAGCAAATACTGTTTATGTTGTTTTTTCAATGTGTAAACCATCAGTGTACAGTTTAAAGTCAATATTGACCACATAGGTCGACGCGATCGAGTTACACGTGCAAAACATGCAAAATCAAAAAAGGTTCTTAAGACGGGGTATTCCGAATAAAAACAAAATCGTTTTCTTTAATAAGGTCAAGCTTATGAACTGAACAAACGCTGTTAACTATTAATTTTAGCAAAAAATGATTTTTGACAAATTTTGATTATTTTCAATAGTGGTGCGTTTTTAAAGCGGTTGAGTGTAGTACTATGTCTAAGATTTAATTTTTGCCTTGAAATATTTTAAAATAACTTCTGTCGCTGCTATGGAGACCTATTTCGAAAAGGATCCATATTTGGAAAAATGAGGGATGAGTGGATAACAACAGTAGCTAATTTTTTCTAAGTGCTAATATTAAGATTTATTACGTTTTAGAACTCTTTTCTTAATAATGATAAAATTTTAGAACATTTATGCATAGACATCAATAGTATCCGTGGTTTATGTCAGGAATTAATAAAATACTGGATTTCTGGAACTATATAACGTTTGGATGACGTTTGTGACGTCACTCACAAACTAGAAGGAAGTGGTAAGTTTTAAATGTCTGTAACTTTGTAAGTTGGTGATATATTTTGCTCAAGGTTTCATAAACTAACCTATTTATAAGAGTATTGTCTTCCTGCTGACGCAATATTTTTATGATCTTTCCAAATTTTGTCACTAAGCCCAGTTTACCTGAAGAACGGCTTAAATATAATTGCTAGAAGTTTTGTTATATATGGGTACTAACAAATTCTGCAGAGAATCTGTTTAAAAGATAAACTCTTAAATAAGCCAATTAAAGAAAAGGATTTAATTAAACATCCTATGATTAAATAATAATAAGACCTATACATTACAACGAAAATGGCATTTTGTAACACTTCTCGTAATCCATAAGGGGAAGTAATCGTTAACGTTAACGTGCAGTTGATGGACTTTAGCATTAACCGATTTCTAAAGTCACGTGACGCATACACCAAATTCGAAAAATAAACAGATTTCGGACATGAACGAAACACCTTTATGGATGCATGAAGCTATTTGACTGCTGTTGATATAAAGTGCATTAAATAATGCATGGAGGCTTTGTGTTTTCTTAAGGTCTGTTGGTAACTAGATGTTGCATTACGTTCTTATTTCACTATAATAATGAGATTTCGCGACATCAAAAATTTGTTTCTGAGTTTTTATTTTGAGACTGGACCACTCGCACTGTACCATGGTGTACCAGTTTCACGATTTATTTTAACTTTGTACTTAATTTCGATTAATTATTTGGCAGGTCCTTGTCAGTCAAAAGTCTATGAGGAAACAGATACATCAATGGATATTGGCAACACCTAAACCTCCCACAAAACAGGGGAGGTAATTTTGAAAAACCTTGTTATTATGGCTGCCTATTATTATACCATTGTTTCAACGCTTAAGGCCTTTATACGAACACATACAAGTGTATTGGAGACAAATGTACCCATAAATGATACATAAAAAGATATTAAAAAGGTTAAACATCACATTTTGAGTAATTTTGATGCCAGACTTCTTCTTCCAATGAAGTACAAAATCCCCTCTGGGGCATCGTCGTACAATTTAGGTTAAAATGTGACGCAAATGTTTACATGGGCTAAAAGCAAATAAAATCTGGGTGTCCTTCTACAGCATGTTGGCCAGTGCTCCCTTGAAGGCCTCTAGGGAGTCGACCGTGGCGATGCACTCTGGTAGGCTGTTCCACAGTCGTATGCCCGAGGGAAAGACTTAAGACTTCCCAATAGTTACCGACAATCTGTCGGACCAACGGTCTGACAGACTTGGAGAAACTGTTAGACCAGAAGGAAATCTGTTGGACCGATTTTTGTTCGCTAAAATCAACAAAAAAGCAAATATTTTCAATTTCCCTTTTAAGACGACATACACACAATTCCCGATAATTCTTTCGATTTTATCCATATTATTCCATGTGTCCCACGCAAAATGGAAGGAGACTCTTCAAAATAGGAGTACAAAAACGCAGTGTTTGAAAAATGGTTCGCGCTTTGCGATTGGCTTACGAATTTATTACCGACCAATCAAAATAAGTCTTAGACTCTTACAAAAAGCATGCGGAAGCGTACCCAAATCAAAACATACCCAATGCAAACATACCCCGACGATTACGAATCATTAGACACGCGATCCGACGGAAAGGTCTGGCGCACCAGACCAAGAGCTAAACTGGGATTGAACGACAGTCTATCTCCTACTGCTGTAAGGCATCAAGATCCCTCTGTAGTACTGCTGCATCAGCCTGTGTCTTTATCTTGCAGTAAAGGGAACTGTCATTCGCAAATAATCTGGTTGGGAAGCTCACTTTACCATAGAGCTACATACATGCGTGACATTACTTGTTAGGTTGGTGATATACAACAGAAACAGAAGAGGTCCCAAGACAGTACCTTGGGGGACTCCTGAGGTGACTGTGGCAGAAGATGAGTGATGTCCTTCCATCAAAAACAATTCATGGCTTATTTTGTCCGAGCACCTATTTAACTGAACATTACATACTCACCATTTCCAGTACTGGTACAGTGTCATCTGGGGTTGCTACCAGTAGTTCAAGCTCTGTGACGATGATCATGAATTCCATTTCAATGATTTCATCGTCAAACTTAAAGCTGTTTCTTTTTTTTCATTTCAAGCCTAACTGGTCTGACTGGTCGAATGTACAAATTGAAGTTGAATTGAATAACGTGACGTTTATTTCTTATAAATGTAGTTGTAATGGTCTGAACTCTGATGCATTTTGATGAATTTTCCATAATGTTTGAATTTTCAAAACTATTCTTGCATGTACCTGTAAGAAACTACATATTCAAAATCGCGGGCTGATCTAAAGGAACACAGAAGCAAGTTGAAATGTTAAGTGTTAGATGGTTTATAAGTAGGTGCCGTATTGATTTTTTATGACAAAACAGATAAATAATATTACAATTATACACATGTGATCTACTCCAGTCGCGTAAGCAGCATCTTAATCTAAACCTGTTAATCACTCATCCATTAAATCTACAACTACAAGAAACTTAATCTTATTATTTATTCTATATAGGTTAAAGTCATTAATGCACATGTTCTCTTTTTATTGGTTTTCCCCAGTGCCACCTACATCAACAAAATTTATTTAACAACTGATGAACACTCATTCAATGCAGCGGCAGATGATATTTTCGATAAATAAGCCCAGGGCCAATCACACTTTGCCCATGTTGAGGGCCTTGAAAGCTTTGTACATGAGGAATTTACAGGGTTGTCAGTGACCTGGAAAAGTCAGGGAATTTTTTTTTTTCAAAGTCAGTGAATTGTCAGGGAATTCTTGATAATAGTCAGTGAAAAGTGACATTTCAGAAAAGTCAGTGAAAAATGAAATTCTTTTCACACGGCACTCATTTGACTTTTTGGGGGCCGAAATTCGGCCCCAGTCTCCTCCTGAAATAATGTACTTTTTTCCCCTATTTTTGATAAAAAAAATTCCCCTCCAGAACATTTTTTTTTTAATATAGCTATTCTAAGCTTTAAAGGTTAAGTGCATGGTTATAAGGCAGTTTTTAAAAAAATCCCCTAAATTCCCCTTTTTCTTCAAAATGACGCAAAAAATTCCCCTACCTGAGGGCCCCGGGCCCCTTCCCTATAGTGCAGCTAGGGCCCTGTTTCATGTTTAGTATATTCTGTGGCTTGGCCAGTCTTCAATTTTTTTTTCTCGCTACGCTCTCATGAAATATAAACCCTTTTCATTATAACTTCTGAGAAATGGTCCTAATTGTTTGGTTTTAAAAATTAGTCCATTTGTTTGCAAAATGTGGGTATTGCTAATTATATACCTAATGTAAAAGAATAACCTTAATTTAACATCTATAGGAGTTCGTCAATTTACGTGAAAATGTGTTTTACTCAGGGAAAAGTCAGTGAAAAGGGAGGTAACCCTGGCAACCCTGATTTACTTACAATTGTATTCTAAGCCTTCCGATGATTTTAACAAATTTTTTGCTTATTTATTTTACAGGATGTGATCAACTGATAGTGTACAAGTTATACAAGCTGTCAACACTACGATGGATACAGAGAGGGACAGAAAGAAGAGACGACGTTCTATGAGAACACTACGTCGTCAGTCTGGTGCATTACCTATCAACCTTCTCTCAACCGATGACCAGTCGGAATCAACCAACATTGAAGGTAAAATAAAGGAAGTCATAAAAAGTTATCATCTGGGGTAACAACTTGGTTACCAGTTCATAAATTATTTATGAATTTTTTTATCAAGACAGCATTTTTAGCTCACAAGTTTGCCTCTTTGTCCACAATTATTGTTAACCGGTACTAGAGTTTAATTAAAACATTTGCCGATCTTTATGAAACTAGGTCAATTTAATCTTTAGATGAAAACTGTGTAAAAAACTAGACCACACAATTTTGGAGTTAAAATAACTCTAGAAGTCACTTTGTTGAGCCAAATTTAATTGTGTGAACTTTAAATGTAATGAAATCAGGTAGGGAACTTCTGTATTCCTTGCAATTCCTAATTATTTGTTTCCCTAATTATGATATCGAAATAGCCCTTTGTTAATGTCTGTGACTGCTTTTTGGTGTAGTTTGTATTGTTATTCTACCGTTATGTTTCATTCATAAAGGCAGGAGTTCCACTAGCTTCTGAATCTGATACATTTGACTTACTCTTAATATTTTATTGACAACAGTTGAACTACATGTGAAAATAACTCTTCAAACCAAAATCTTGAGGTTCAGAATGTGACTTTTGAGTTTTCGGAAATTCCAAGGTTCAAAACCCCAACTCCCAAGTCAAATGGAACCCCTGCTTACAGTCAAACATGTATGTTCTCACAAGCCAAATGATAATTTTATTTTACTCGATTATTTTTTGTCTTTTATAAAATAGGAAAACTGGCAGAGGAAAACCTAGAGACATTTGGAAGTATTTGGTATGAAAGTCAGGCGCCTATGAAAGACAGACGGAAAAGACGATCAAATATATTTGCAACACTTCCTATCCAAGCTATACATGAAAATGAAGAAGAACGTACAGGGAAAGTAGAAGAAGAACATACAAGAGTTGTGAGTGTCGCAGATGATTGCAAGACTGATGATAAAGTTGAAAACGTGTTTAATGGAGAATGGGATGCAAATTTATGTAATAAAACTTTTGTTGCAAAGGTGTGTAATGAAACCTCTGGTGGTGTGGGTGCGGAAGATAGCCTGGATCAATGTATACATACAAACAGTTCTCCAACAAGTGCGACTTGTAATCGTGTAGATGATGATCAACAAAATACAATAAAAAAATTGATAATTTCTGAAAATTCAAATCTCTTGAATTCAGTTGTTGAGTGCAGCACTCCTTTATTGAGAGACAACAAAGAACATGTAGATATTTCACATGACGACATTCAAACCCCACCAGATGTGGATGTATCCAAGGTTTCGCCATCATCCATGTCACCAGACTTTCCTATGTCTCTCTCTGGTGCTGACTATACTAACATGCTTCATGATGAAAGTTACCTTGCTACAGGCATTAATACCTCTAATGTATCAGATATGCCTGGCAGCCAGGACATGTCAGATTTATCATTGTCAGACAAGGAAAACAGTATCGTTGCCAACAACTCCTGTGGAAGTGAAAGTATTGCTCACCAAGCTGAAAAAGACTACTTAGAAAACGTTTCTCCAGGTTTCTTGTCCGTGTGTAAAACATTTGCAGGAAAAGTTGTGAGCTTTGTTAAAACTAGTCCATCCTACCTTACTAATGCTCTGCTTAATGGTAGTAATAATTCTGATATATCTGCATCCCCAGCCTTGAAAGGTAGTGTCAATACACCTAGTGTTGTAAGAACTAGTCAAAGTGATTCTGTAACTGATGATGATGAAACCACAAGTACTAATGCTCCAGACTTGGTTAAACCATGTAATTCTCAGAATGAAAATGTTCCACATTGTTCAAGTCTGATGGGATCTGCTAGGAAGAACAGGGATAAGAAGTCATTCTTGGACACATTCAGTGCTATAAGTGAGGAATTGATGAAAGACACAGAGAGTAAGAAACCTGCCCAGCAACAAGAGTCTAACAACATTGTGGAAGACAAAGTGAAGTGTGAGGAAGAATCAGTAAAACCCTGTACGAACATGGATGACTTGTGTGTACCTAGCAATCATGTAGCATTGCCTAAATGTGTTACAGAAAATGTTACGAGCTTGAAGGGTCCTACTTTTAGTCCTTGTGTTCATGAAAATAATAAAGAGATTGCCACTAGTCTTGCTCCAAGTGTAGTTAAAAGTGGTCTTGAAAGTAATGATTTGCAAATGATGAAGGACATTCCTAAAGATAGTGACAAAGAGTTTAGGAGTAGTTTAATATTTAGCGATGCAACAAATACGGAGGAACATATGGACAAAACTGTTGGCTTTACTTCATCAGTACAGGAGCACAAAGATGTATGTCAATTGCATACACCTGATATTGAATTAAATGAATGTTGTAGTACGAGTAAAAGTTCTGAAAGGGAAAGAAAGAGAAGAGCTCTTGATATTGCCTATGTAGAGACAAATGACTCAGTTGATTACAGTGGTAGAAATGTGGACAAATGTATTCCTGATGTTACTGAAAACAAATTAGAATTTGAAACCACAGCTGAACATACTAGGGTAAAATTAGACGTAGGAGAGGGAGCTGCTATACCAGATACAAGTAGCAAGAATTCTGATAATGTTTCACCCATTTTATCACTCATTACTGTAATATCAAAAGAGAAAAAGTCTGATTGTGACCCTGAGATTAATATTAAGCCTTCAGAAGATGTCCCTTGTGTGAAGAAAGGTAGGCGAAGAGCATTTGGGTTTTTAGCCTCAGAAAAGCAACGGGAACCAAAAGCAGAAGAAGTAAAAACTGAAACTGCTGGTATTGGAAAAATTGGTGCTCATCACAGAGATGATGGACATCACAAACATGAAACACCAAACTCTTATGGATTGAGTGATGATAAGACATCAGAACATAAAGCTGAACATGAAAATATGACTAATAATAATAATATCAGTGAAACATTAACTTTGATTGACAATAGTGATATAAATGACGATAAACTGATTGTTCCAAAGCAAAAGAAGATTCCAAAGGAAAAGAAGACGAGAAGAAGGTCTGAACAATTCCATTTTATTTCCCATTTGAATGCAGTCAATGAAACAAACACAGCTGATACTATTGGTAATTGTGCAGATACTGACAGAATCATTGAGAGTGAGAAATCAGTAGAGACTGATTCTGTGAGTTCTGCTAGATTGATATCTGAGGACCAGACAACACAAAACAATTATAATACTAGTGATAACATGAATATCAGACCAGCCGTTTCAAACGAGATGCCAAAGAAACCAGGACACACAAAATCTGCTGTGGTAGCTACATTGAAAGTAAATGAAAACATAACAGAAGCAGACATGAACGTTTCTGTGACTAATGAAATGATAAAGACATGTAATACTCAACTTCCCGAAACATCTGAGGATGCCACTCCAACAGTTACAGAAGGTTATGTCAATGAAAGGAATGATGTGACAAAACAAACATCAAGTGTCAAGACAAATAAACCCAGAAAACCGAGACAACCAAAATCATCCATAAAATCCACATCTATAGTAAACCCCAAACATGGACTGGAAAGTGCTGAGAACAGAAGTACAAAGGTTGATGCTGGCAATATTGAGCCAAAGAAACGTGGGCGGAGAAAATCAGCTGATGCTACCTCTTTGAGTATCCAAAAATCTGGAATTGTAGAAAAATTTGTTGAAAGTACTGAAATTACTGATGATACTCGTGTGATAACAAAACGTGGACGGAGGAAATCTGCTGATGCTGCAACTTTGAATATTAAAAAATGTGGAATTGAAGAAAGGGGAAGTATAGAACTTGAAATTGATGACACTCAGGGGAAGACGAAACGCGGAAGAAGAAAATCTGCTGATGCTGCGTCTTTAAATATAAAAAAAATAGAAGAAAATGGAAATATAGAAATTGAAAATAATGACGATACTGGTGTACAGAAAAAACGTGGACGAAGAAAGTCTGCAGATGCAGCAACTTTAAAACTTATGATATTGAGTGAAGATGAAACTGTTGAGGCCAGTGAAATGAAAAGAGGTAAAAAACGTAAACTAGAAACTTCCGAAGACATTGAGATGTTATACAGGAATAAAAATTACATAAAACCGGAGGAAAAGAAACCTTGGCAAACCATCGTAGAGAGCCCAATAGACCAGACACAAGTTTACAAAAGAAATCGACTACAAAGATTCATAGACTTTGAAAAACCTTCTCAGTTGAAATTACGGCGACGGTTTCAGAAAGCTTCGAAAAATGGCTGGGATGCCAAGAAAAGGAAACACTGTGAATTAGATGATCAGTTTGTGGAGATGAAGTTAGCTAGAGTCTGGTCTGAACTTGATGAACCACGGGATCTACGCAGTCAACTACAGAGTATTATTGAAACAACCTAGTTTTAAAATATCTCATACTTTTATGGCTTTGCTATTTTGACCTGAACCTGATCTTTATGCAAGAATATATTACTAGGTTTTTGCTTTGAATATATCAATTTCCGCAGACAAATCGTGCAATATCGGTATCTCAAATTTGTGCTTCTATTACATCTCGAGCATCTTCGTGATACTCCCTGACTATGGAAACATACAACCGGGGTTATATCGTTGGTAATATATCGACTGTTAAATTATGCTAATCAAAAGGTCAGGCTCGTGTCAAATTAGCCTAGCTGTACCTGTATGTCTTCAGTGCTGGTATGGGGCAGTTTTTAATCCATGTATAATATGCTACCAGCAGTAGGTTTAGTATTGTAAATTGTATTTCATGGTATATTATGTAGTGATTGTGTTTTCTCTATAAAAAGTTTTGTCATTGGGCCTTGTATTGATAATTATACCCCTTTACAACATATGTTGTAAGGGGGTTATACTGTTTTCAGCTTGTCTGACTGTTTTGTGGACTTCTCTAAGGTAGATCTACAGCATGTGGAAGCACAGGTTACAGTATCATTGAAAAAGAAATTGAAAAAAAAATTGGGGTGAAAATTTGTTTTTCTCGAAATTTAAGTTCTCATGAGAGGGTTGATATGTCCTAAAAAACAAAGGGTTTCAAGGTATCAAAAACGATAATGAGCTTTTGATATATTAAAAAGCTTAAACAAAGTAACAACTTCCATGCAAAATTTCATCCCATCTACCCTATTCCATTCTAAAACAGAGTTATTTACTTGAAGCTTGAAATATAAGCACATGGAATCTAGGAGAAGTGCAGCAACTATGAGTTGCGCAATAAGTCTTGTCTAGTTCCATTGAATTAAATAGATATGCTACTTTTATATTCTATAATTATTACATTAAAGAAATGTAACTGTTTTCTCCATTGAAATAGTATCTCCTGAGTTTTTGCCCTTGATCATTTAAATTACATTGTATTATTTTCATAAATGTTTTATGCAATGTATGAAGACTTGACCTATATTAAAGTAAATCATTGAACATTATAATCACTACAGTAATTGTGAATCAGTGTACTGTAAAATCATTTAATTTTGATGGGACAAAATTTCGTAGTTTTGGTATAAAAGACCGTTTGGATGGGACGATTATTCCTGAATTTTGCATTTCAGGTAATACCTACAGGGGTCATAGATATTATTCCATGGGATTTGATTTCGTGGTTAAAGGTGAATAATGAAACCCACAAAATTTAATCCCACGAAAATTTATGATTTTACAGTATCTCATGCACTATTTTTTATTGCAATGATGATGTATTTACTTATTTATGGTACATGTATGTACAACTATCATACCACTCTATAATTGGATATGCATGTAGCAGTTGTCATGTACTGTATTTGACTCTTAATTTGTCCTACTGATCAGTAAGATACACATGTATTAGATTTGTGCACCAAGCATGCTGATCTGTTATAGTTAGAATGTATATAACTTGATTTGATGTGTTTGACACTATACTGTAAAATCATTTAATTTCGATTGGACAAAATTTCATGGTTTTGGTAAAAAAGACCATTTTGATGGGAAGTTAATTCATGGATTTTGCTTTTCGGGTAATAAATGCAAGGGTCAAAATTACTGTTTGATGGGATTTATTTTTGTGTTTTAGTCATGGGTGAAAGTTTTCAGGCATATGTCTGAACTTCAGGTTTTTGAGTGAATCAAGATGTCTGTTTTTCTTTATTTTCCCTATAGATATCAATTGTCAATTTTTAGAATTTCAAGTTTTTCAAAATTTCTTACTTTCACCAATGGTTTTAAGGGGAACCACGGAATTCACAAAATTTAATCCCCCACGAAAATGAATGATTTTACAGAACATTGAGAGCATGTTTAATGTATGATTGGTATAACAAGTAGCTTGTGTGTTGATTCAGTGTGGGAGGAGGTTATGCTTAATGTTTATTTATACTGGATATGTACAATAGATATTTGCACTTAAGATTACCTTTTCATCGTTTGAGTATATATCAATGGCTTAGAACCAGAAGGTTGTAACTCCTACTTACAACCTTATAGGACTCATACATATTTGAAATCTGCTTCACAAGGCGCTTCTTATGAGCCTATTTTCATGAAAATGTGAAATTGTCATGTTGACCAAAATGAAATTTTAAAAACGTGTTTTCCTAAAGTGTAAAGAGTAAATTACAGACAGTTTTTCTCTTGTTTTCTCAATATAGCGAGTTTGTAGTTACGACCTTCTGGTTCTAAGCCAGCTATATATATATATATATTTAATGTACGTTTCTGAAATCATTCTTACTTTCTGTACTCTTGTTTAGTATGTGACCTGCAGAAGTACTTGGTTACTATGTGGTATATAATTTTTTTTTTACTCACCTGTCACATAGTGCATATCTGCCAATTACTCCTATTAAAGTGGAGTTGCTCCTATTTTCGTTGATAAATTTCTGGTTTTCTAAGTTCACCTACATTTGCACAAATGTACATTCAATTCATTTTATGACGTTCTGACCCATACATAGAATAAATACACTCCTTGTGTATGCATCTAAATCCCTTTTAAATCACATTCAAGTGCATCTTTTGACATATTTCACTAGATCAGTTCTATTTTGGATTTTCTATCTTGGCAGGTATGCATAGTGACAATGTAAGCTTCTGTGATCACTCTTTGTCCATCTGTCCACAATTGTTTGTTAATGCACAAGACTCACAATATTAGCTTAATCTTTATGAAACCTACAAAATATGGTCCATTTTGAAATTGGGTCATCTGGGTCAGACTAGGTCAAATCGATGGAAAACCTTGTGATCACAATGCTGACCTCATCTTTAAGTTTATAAATCTTTGGTCATATTATCATCTGGATGTATTATCCAGTTATAGGTCGCTGTGATAACTCTAGCTTTATATGTATGCAAACAAAAATGTTCAACACAATGCATTTTATTTCCATTTTCTATTGTAAAGAAAGGCAAGCGTTATCATCAGCAGACTATAGGATATTTTGACAGTGATGTCATCGTTTATGTGTGCCCAAAAGATTAAAACCATTACTCAAATAGGTAGAGTTTAGTTTGGTATTGAACTGTTGGTATAAGTCTTTATACTTGTTTTTACACCGTTATAATGGATTGTTCCATTGCATCATTTTACTTACCGTGTATACCCAAACTGGTCTGCATCTGATTCCCTTTTATAATTTTAGGTCACAATCTAGGTAAAATTCTGTACAAATCTTGATCCCATTCGACATTTGATTATATGGGGTGAGCAATTAAGTGTTATCTTTGCCCTCTTGTTTTTTTTTAACTACATGTGTTAACATAGACGGTATTTGCTTGAAATCTTTCCATTATCATTGGAAAAGTTTTAAGCATGTGTTTAGTGGCTGGGTTGCATTCAATAGCACTATTGTATTATTTTACTGCTATCCAAAAGCTTTTACATTAATTACCAACTATTTCATTATTTGTGATGTATAGATTTCTCACAAGATTAATATAACCTGCCTGTATGCCATGTTCTTATGTACACACTGTTTAATTTGATATGCATTCAAAACTTTAGTTGAAGGATGTGTCAATATTTGAATAGATGCATGCTCAACACTTCATAAAAAGTAAATTAATGTGCTTTACTGTATAAGTGCTTTAGTCAGTCTGTGAAAGAAAAATTTGAAACGACTTGCCTGTATCTGTAAAATTTAATATTACCTCCCTATACTTATACTATATACTTAACAGGGCAAAAGTTTCTTGTCCAACTGTTAAAGTTACTTGCTTAAATCAAGAATTACTTGTCCCAGGCAATTGACTGACTGTTAAGTTTTTGACATTGAAATATTGGCTAACATTTCAGCTAGGGTCAAGTTTAACCTGTTCAGTATTCTACATGTACTAATATTTCCACTCACCAAATGCCCAAAAGTAAAAGCTGCTGGGTTCAAGGTCACTGTTTCAAAATGTAGAAATGCTCAGTAACTTCAGTTAAGAATGAGATATTGTGATGGAACTGGTTGTTTAGAAACTAGTATATAATTTCCCTTGTGGTTGGAGATGGGGATAATGGGTTCAAGGTCACTGTTGCTGAAATATAGAAAATTGGGAAAAAATCGGAACGTAAAGTTCTTTATTAATCATTTTCTGCTCACCTTAGCTGATGTTAGACATGAGATATTGGAATGACCAAAGTCTTAATAGGGGATTAAATAGCCAGCCAAGCTGGCTATTGTAAATACCCATACCAATAATGTCCACGTGCGTATCTTCGTCGAGTCTCTACAGGTACTAATGCTTTCAGAAAAAGTTATTTCCGGTCAAAAATTTCAGGCAGTTTTCCGAGGTGAATGGTTCTTGGAATATAAAAAAATAGTAATCTGTAAACGGTTGCCCCCTATCATTTTGTTTCGAATTATAACCATCTTTAAAAATATTCAATAAATCAAACAAACTATTTTTAAAAATGCAAAGGGAAGTAAGAAATACGCTACTGTACTGGATACACGGCGCCAATACAGGAAGTAACGTGATGACATCACATAAAGGAAATGACGTCATACCAAAAGTATGCCAAACAGACTCGAGAAGTTATGTTACAATGTATAACAAATTAGTATAATATAGGTAAAACTTCAGGTTAGGGATGCCTACACTTATTCCAAAATAAAACCACAGATAGTCATGTCAAATATTTTATAATTATAAGTTAAAATTACTGTTAATAACTATAGGAATATATATTACCTATGCCCAAATTGAAAATGACAAGACCAAGCTCATATATAGTAAGTGCTTTCGTATGACACAGGGCACTTTTAGCAGATATCCAATATATATCTATTTAATCCCTCATTTAGGCGGTGCCTTTGTTCATATTATCTCAATGATGGGTAGGATGTTAGGTTACTTAAAGGGAATCTACAGTAGCCATATTTATTTTATGCTTTAAGTAATTTATTGTTTGTATATTAACCCTTTTTATGTCCATTGTAATATATGTCTCTTGTTTTGACCACTGTGAAGAATACATGTAATATCTTAATATTGGCTGATCAGAAATATATTGATTACATGTTATATCGCTGGCTTATAATACTATTTTGAGAAAACAAATAACTGTCAGAAAATTACTTTTTACTTATGGTAATATAAGCTGTCTCAGCTTCAATTCGGTCAATATGACAGGTTCAGATTTTCATGAAAATAGTCTCAAAAGAAGCGTCTTGTGATGTTGATTTTAAAAACATTGTATGCATGAGCCTTATATGGTAGTAAGTAGTACTTACGACCTTCTCATTCTAAGCCAGCGATATAACATGTAATCAATATGTCTGATTATAAGTGAATAGTGAGCATTGTTTAAGTGTTTCTGGACCCATATTCATATAGATTCAGTATTCAGGATCAGGTTTATAAGCTGAATAAAATTGTTACGATATACCACATTTCTTCATTTGTTCAAATGTCTATTAACATTTTTTTGTATATGAAATAAATTTTGAGCCTGGTTCTGAGAATGAATTCATTGTGAACAAGGGTCCTGGAGATATTGGTTAGTAGATGGAGTGAACTATCTCTACGCATGATCAACATCTGGTGACTGTTGCCTAACACGAAGCGCTACCGAGCGCCTTCATTCCATTACCTCCCTTTCAATTAAATATAGAAAGCATGTATTACCTCCCGTGGAAAGCGCTACATGGCGCCTTGCTTAGGCAACGGACGCTTGCCTGTAGTCAAACAGAGACACACAGAGGCTCTTGCCATGATGAAAGTTTTAGAAATTACCGAAATATTTGGAAGAAATAGGCTCTAGAAAATAATTGCCTTTAGTGATATTATGTCTCTGGATACAGCCCTGACCATCATGACTCACTGTCATCAGTGCTTATCTAGGGTCTGTAGAGTTACTTTGCATGTGCTGATTTTATGACAGGCCCGGATCCACCGGGGGGGCACAGGGGGCCCGTGCCCCCCCAGTCGGCCTCGGAGTGACCATTTATTAAAATCCTTAAAATATTACCAATCGATATGGCTATGGATCGATAATTTGTGACACTAACCCTGTATATTGCATATTCCGGAAGCGAGGGCAATAAAATGTGCCCCCTGTTGTGTAATCTCCAGGTCCATGTGCCCCCTATTGTGTTATCTCCAGCCTGATGTATGTTTTACAGCGTCTGAATGATGCGGATCAAGGTGTCTGTGTCCCTTGATCAATGTCACTACAGCGCTTGAATTAACATATACACATGTATTAAAAATTTTGACATGAATTTGAAGAAAGTAAATTTATGATATGTTTATTTGTTATAACTGATTATTTAACACTACAATTTTGATAATATCAAGCCTGTCTGGTTTTCAAAGAAAAACGTTAAAAAAAGTTCAAATATTTTTTCTAAAATGTAAGGATGCAATAATTTGCAAGATTTTTATTATTAAAAAAATGATATGAATCTGTGAACACTAGTCACTACTTTCTAAGATTAAACCATGCATGGCCTATGTAATACACCAACCACCCAAGGGATGGGCAATGGATAGCCGGGGGGAAACGACCGTACATGTTTTAACCTTCCAGCTTTTCCCCCACTGCCGGGGAAAGGTTGGGAATTTTTTCTCCGAACCAATTCCTCGGGGACAGTATTAAGTTGTTAGGGGACGGGGAAATACTGGAGATTTTACTATCAGTTGTCCCCGCAGGGCCGTGGAAGGACGGGGATTTTGACAACTCAAAAGTAAAATTCCCGGCCCATCCCCGGGATGGGGGTGGATGCATCGGACTGGTGCATAATTATTTCACTTCTGTTCTTCAAAGTGAGTATTATTTACGGGTAGTAAGAATATTGTGTAATTCATGTTAGTTTTTGATGTTGTAGCAGTTCAAATTTATACGTTTACTTTTGATTTTAAAAGCTTAAAGTGCAGGAAATTGCATGATTTTAATTCAAAAAGTGAAAAATTCGTCGCCGGGAGGGGACACCCCTCCCGCACCCACCCCAACTTAGTCTTCCAAAAATGTCTTGTGCCCCCCCAGTCAGAAATTTCTGGATCCGGGCCTGTTATGATATTTGTCACCAAGCACTATTTCGGGGATATTTGTATAATCATAATCAGTTATATATCGCTCTATATAGTTATCAATAGCAAATGTATATAATTAATGCCTGGTCACAGTCGTGTGGCAATTGTGTAAATATTGTGTATATCGGAATGTTTTTTGTCATGATTAAACACATATACATTGATTTGGTATTTTCTTTACTAAATTTCTCCTAGATCAACGTATCGTCGGATACTCACAGTAGGTCCCTCCGCTCATTGCTTCGTACATCTCTGAATTAGCGATTAGCGACTGTGGGTATCTGACGATTAGGCCAATGTGGCATATTGTGCTTCTATTTGGATATATATCGGTTTAGTATAGCTTGAACTCATCATCTTGTACCAGGAGTAAGACATTCTACAACAATAGCACTTTAAACTATTACGGATTGCTGATAGATACTTGCATCCCCCATTATACTTTCAAAATACTTGTCAAGATTTGATGAGGGTCAAGACATCAATATGCATTACCTGGTTGCGTTAACTGGGCAAAACTGAAAAATAAAACATGCAAGTATTAAAGTATCTCATAATCTGTTTATAAATTTATAAAAACTTCATCTGTTGTATTGTGAATGCATTGACATGTCATCTTTTCCACAGCAACTGATAAGTTTCATTTTTGTCACTTTCAAATCCTCATATTGAGTCAATCTCAAAATGCAAAAAAAACTGGCTACACACTGATATCACAGGCTGCAATGCAGCTCGAATTTTCAGTGAGGTTGGTGTTTTATTTGTTCACAATACTACAGATGTATCATTATATTTCTGAAAATCTCATCAGTCCCTCCTGACTCAATCTGCAAAATATTCACAAGGAAAATGTGTTGACCCTTAGCAAACGTTGAGGAGTATATGTATGGGTAGCCTAGTGGTAGATGGTCAGCTTCGAGTGCGGTAGATCCCTGGTCACGTCATACCAAAGCCGAAATAAAAGTGGTACCAGAAATTCACTTGCTAGACGCTCAATATAAAAGGGAAACTGCACTTCTTTTCTCATACTCTCGTGGTGATGGATAACATCAGGAATGAGGTGCAGAGAGTGATTAATTATAAGTTGGAATACATGTAATTAACTTGTTTCACAATCAACCTCAAATAAATTATTCTAGAAAATAGGGACCATCTACTGAAACAGTTGATGGCATATCTTCGTGTAAAGTTTGAATATCTAAAGACAAAAGGTTTCTGTTGAGTTATTGAATGGGAACCCTTTTGGTCTACCGACCGATACGAGGGTCATTCAATATATTCGTAGACAATCATTCTCATTTAATCATATTTATTTTTAAAATATAATTTCTTATATCATTATAAACATTGATCTATTACCTAACATAGATACAAATGTATCTCTGTTTATTCAACACAGTAGCATGTCATCAGCCGTTGTATTACCATAGTAACGCGCTACCACTCCCGACCGACGTAACGTACCCTTTTCACTAGTTCAACTAGTTATAAATTCCTTATTAATTAATTTCCATTCCCAAAAGTTTGGCATATTATTGCAAGATATTATAATAATACTTGGTGAAATTATCAAGTTGTTTAGACGTTTGAGTTTGAATTGAGAAGTATTTGATCTATGCCTTATACGTTTTTATTTACGTCAAAATGCCGACGAATTTACGCAAGCAAATACATGTAACTAATAAATTGTGCATTTGTCTTGGAAATACACAACAACCACACATAAGCTGCTAATCAGAGCAAGCGGAGAACATGCAGTATCCAGTGTCCCTGTGTTTTAGTGACAAAATCAAATTTCTGAAGAGCAGCATGGTATTAAAAATGGTACATGGATCGAACAAAGTTTGCAAACGTAGGGACGTTTGAGGAAACGTCTGTCAAAATGTGCGAGGCGTTTCAATTTGGCTTATTACCATTAATGTTAGCTCAATCCTTAACTTTAAATACATTAAATGTTGTGGTAGATCTATTAAATAATATGCAAGTAAAATATTTGAGTTTAATTCCATATTAATGATATAATTAATTTTCGGGTTTACCATTTGAGAAATAGCAAAACGTCAATAACGTCAGAATATATTTGCGTTGTGTGGTGGTTGTGGTAAGGTGATAGCTTTGTTTTTAATCATATTGTCTTAAAAATGCGTTGTTCCGTGCAAAATTCTCAGCACACGTGTCAGAAAGGCTATAGTTTAGTGTGATATAATTAGTTATTCTCTGTGTCAATTTGTATGAAAATGACGAGTCCAGTCCACGAATTTATTGAATGACCCTCGTATATCCATCGGTAACTATCAATGATAACGAAAAAAACAACCTGAAAAACATACACATTTTACCAAATTTTGTTTTAGTCTTGATCAGTGATACGGTTACGTGCGAACATGTCCAAAGCAATAAAAGATGGAAGGGCGTACCTAGGACCTTTAAAAAGAATGGTTTAGTCAGTGAAAAGTCGGTGAATTATTTCAGTCGTAGTTGCTGGCAATTTTGCCTCTCCTATTAAAGGACTTGCAGGAATATTTTAAGCTTTATTTCTTACACAACATACGTGCAATGGTTTACAACTACCATCTGGGTCCAACATACGAGGGTTGTACCAGAATTACGTAGACTTTTGGCATACGTTCTATACCATTCATCATACAACCAAATAATTTTGTGTGGAGTGCAAATAATATGTACTCCGTAAGTACGTGAAATTTCAAAGCCGTATCTTATTTAGATCAATTTCTGCAGCTTCCGGGGATATATAGGGGTTCGGTATGCGGGGCACGTCAACGGAACGTCACGACGTCGGTGGAAAATCCAGGATAAGTGAAGGTCCCAACTGTGTACATTGTAGCCATAAAGATGGGCACAACCGTACACAAAAGTTACGAATGTTTATTTACTACCTTAAATGTGATAAAAGTTCCAATATATTACCAGTAATGGCGCATATAACCCTTATAATAGAACGTCGTTGTAGGTCGATGTGGTCCTAGAAAACGCTTGGTGACGTCGCATCCGCCGTTGGTTTTCGCCGTCGGTCCATGTCGTTTTATTTAGTCTCGACCACGATTGATGCGCTTGTGTTGTTTAAAAATCAGGTATATTGATACAAGACATTTAGAATTAGCAGGTTCCAACATTTACAGAGTTTATTCTGGCGTCCTCCCGAGGTTCACACTAAAGTTCATGTTGATGCGATTTCCAGCGTATTTCGCTTACGTCATATTTTCACTGGTGACGTGCAGCAGCTGTTGCTTGTTTTGTACCATAAATAAACAACGGTAACTTTTATAAAATCGAAATTTACGGCGTACATTCCAAGGATATTGCTCCTGCATGTCACGAAGTCGCATTAAAATAAGACTTGATATCTGTGAGGTATAAGCACCCCCCCCCCCCCCCCCCCCCCCCCCTATCCAACTATTGGTTACTATAGCAATAGATTAAATAGCTTTTTAACATTCTGTCAGAAAATATTTTTACCGATTCTCTTGAAAAAGACGTGAAGTTTTTCTACGGCAAATTTGGTGATAATACATGCGTAAATAAAAAAAAGACAAAAGTCTACGTAATTCTAGAACAACCCTTGTATGGTTTGTGCGATCTCATGGTTGATATTGCAAATCCCTTTACCACACCATGTAGTTGATATATATTTCTAAGAAAGAATTGAAAAGTGGCCTTTTAAGGCTTTAGCTTTAATAGATTTTCATAGATTTGACGGTTTCGTTTTACAATAAAACTTCTCCGTGATTCAAATTGTCGCTACCTGTCTTTTGTAAAAACGTAATTCTTTGTTACCTTTTCATGTTATATGTGATGTTCAAATTTCACGCAACCATGATAAGGATATTTGCATACAAAAATCGCACATCCTAATTTAACTAGCAAACATCCTGTTGCACATCCAGATTTAACAATTATAATGCAAATATATAAATAAAATGGAAATTCAAGATGTAACATATACCCCCATTGAAAAGATCTAAATATGGATAGATTGAAAACTATAGAAAAATGAGAGAAAATGCAAAATAGCACACAGCAGATTCTGTTACTTAAACTTATTTTGCATAACAACGTTTACAAGTCATCCAATTTTAATTACCAATGTCTCATTTTGAAGAGCCTATAATTACTTCTACTGCATGAGGTAATCAGAGGTATCTTGCTTTTGTCTGCTCCTAAAAGAATTTAAAAAAAAACTATTTGAATGAGGCATATCGGGTCGACCTTACCAGCTTTCTCTAAATTCTAAACTGACCGCGTAGCCTGTACAACATACATGTCAGGCCGTGGCAATACCGTTAGTTCTGTATAGTAGTGTTCACCACTGAAATTGATCATTCCACTGAAGAAGGTCGTGAGTTATCGCCGCTGTACAGTATACACTTTAGCCGACAATCTCATGTCGTACTTTATTTCCTTATGTTGAAGCAGCCGGGCGAACTTATTGTGGTAGGCAGGGTCTTGTAGGGAACATGTTGCATCATATAACTGAATTTCCTGGGGTCCTACAATTCTGGAAATCCGGATTTGCTGCTTTAGAAAAAACTGACTTTTCTGCCAAAAATTAATGTTAATGTTAAAATAATTGTCAAAGTTATGATCATTTGAAGTTTCATAGTCTAAATGTTAACAATAAAACAATGTTTAAAACCTTGTTGAAGTGTTGCTAATGACAACCAAAAGAGATTTCGTGACTTGTTTTCAGAATTATTATGCCTTAGACTCTGCAGTTGATCCCCTTCTCTAACCGGCGAACTTGTTGTGATAGACAAGGTGTTGTTGGGAACATGGTGTATCGTTTTGCTGCTTTCTGTACTATGTTATGTCATTCAATAAAAAAAAAACAAGACAATATTTCGACAAGGGACGAGTAAATCACGGATATCACTGGTCAGTGGACGTGGAATAAATGTCAGTGTTGTAAGTGATTAGATGGATAAACTTTTATTATAACCGCCAGAATATGACAGCTTTATATTCATAAAATCATAACGCCATGATCGATCGACTAGCTGTTTTGTTTTTGCGCCCATGTTTTTAATCATTGAATGTATGATAAACCACATCGTAAGTGTTCACATCGGTCAGCTTAATATAAGTTTTCTCTGCCCTGATCGGTTCACTTGTCTAGCATTGTTACATATCACTTAATGTCTCGTATTCACGTAATTATTAGTAACATGCATGTCACATATACGTATACAGTGTATATAACATTTGGCACCTTCATCATTGATGCGAAAATACGTGCCGAAGTCTTTTACAATCCTATTTAATGTACAGTTATCTCGAGGAGTGATCGGGACAGATAACATGCTCGAGATAAACCGTATGCTCGAAATAACCAAAGTGAAAATGTATTGATGATGCAAACGAGTTGGACTGTACACATCGTTAGCATAATTTCACTGTTAGATTATCGACTGTACTGGTAATCCGTATTCGTACAGACATGGTTATCCCTGTTGACCAGCGTTTAATTACGACCATGTTCCTTCATCTAGACTAAGTGCAATATATCTAATCACATGTAGACAGCACTTCATTTGGTTGCACAGTTATTGGGTCCGAACGCCATTCAGTTATTTTTATAATTATATGATAATACGGGGAAGCTAATAAAACTACTGAAACTTTAAAATTGCAGTAAAATTGTACCTAGTGGTTTAGTGAACATGGTGTGCGCATTGTTCTTCTGACAAAGCACATACGTCTGCAGTATCCTGTAAATTTGAAAGGTGCCGCCTTGTCGTTAGTTTTTTTTTTTATAAAATTAATATGAACCTTGATTTAAACATTAAACAAATAAACCTAGCCAGTGAACAGTTGACGGGGAGTCATATATACGAGTACGTGTGTTGACTTAGTTTAATGTTTTACCCGTAACGCCTATTGACATTTCGTCTATACTTATTTTAATGTACATATCAAAATGCTGCAAACCGAGATTTACATTATTGTGCATTTTATTTTGTTTCCCCAAAACCGTCGATTACACCGCCATTTCCCAACATCCAGGGATTTTGGAGAGCGGTGGTCTAGAGGTAACATGGGTAAGACGTGCGCTTCGGGATCGAAAGGTCCCGGGCTCAACCCATTTCTGGAACACTGGTTAATTTCCCTGAGCAAGAATTACCCACATGCTCCATTCCACCAAGGTGCAAATTGGTACATGTGAGGACAGTGTCCGTTCCTGGGTGCAACAGATCGATGTTGGCTGCCACACCCACAGGAGATAAATAGTTTCCACAGGAAGATTCGAACGCAGGTTTCCTCGGTAGCCCATGGCCAATGACCAGAGAAGTTAAAAGGGCAAAGGGTGGATGGACGGATAAACTGCTGAAAAAGTCCTCAAAAATTAGTAACTGAATTTTTGTTTAACCCTCGAATAAACAGTCGTCAGTTTTCCCCAAAAAGACCCCTCGATTATATCAGCGTTTATCAACAATTACTTTTGGACATACCGTCATTTTGTTGGTGAAACTAAACTATAGTAACCAAAGATTTATGTTCCCACGGTCCCTTTCTTGAACAACTACAATGCATCTGCCTCTAATAAAAATTTTAATGTACTAATAGTCTGCCCTTTATAGAAATAACAAAATGCACCACAGCAAAATTTATATCATCATTCAAATTAATGTTATAATTTGCCAATATGTTTGCCAGTATTTACCAATAGTGGCTCAATTTTTCCCAGCATCCACAAAAACTTGTACCATGCAGATACATTTTAGAAAACGACGTTTCAATTTTTTACCTAGCCAAAATGGTAAAAAGCGTTGAAAAATGCGACATGATTTTAAACAAATATTTTTGCGTGACTAATTACAAGCAATTAACAATGTAATTGCTCACACATCTATTACAGTATATCAGCACACGTGACATTTACAGCACACATTTAATGGAACGCCCTTTCAATTGTTTAACAAAAATGTACGCAACAAAAACTTTTATGGTAAAAACACTATTTGCTCATTTCAGTGTTCAACTGAATAAACGCGTATGTTATCCTTGCACTGCTATGTTTCTTCACGTTTGTTATTATGCTTGGCATTGTATCACCCCTTGTATATTCATTGCTGAAGTAAAATACCTGCCAATAGACGCCATGTAGGTACTGGTAGTCGCTATAGACATACTGTACATCCACGGTCGGGAATATTAGGGCCTAACCACTGAACTATTGCGTTTGTCCTAGTTTCGTTTGTTATATTTAAGGCAGAATGAAGGATTGGTCACATTATGTTGTGATGTAAAGTTGTAGATAATGTTGTAATAACCATCACGTATTTTCATGTACTCAGATAGAGTCACTTAACGTTCATTCATCGTTAAATAAAACCTACCAGTGTTTCATGTTGGTAAATGAAGTATTTTTCTCGACATAAATGACAATTTACAAGGATATGAAATGTTTTAGATGTGAATATATTAACAGGTGTGCTAACTCAGTAATCTGATACACTGTTGTAAAAATGAAATCTCATCCATGTATATTTACTCTTAGTATCTTTTATACTCCATTTATTGCTGTCTGCTGGTAGACCATGTCGTGATGACAGCTCTTGGACCATGTCGTGTAGTCAGATCTGGGACCATGTCATGATGACAGATGTGGACAGCTGGTAGGCCATGTCGTGATGTCAGCTCTTGGACCATGTCGTGTAGTCAGATCTGGGACCATGTCATGATGACAGATGTGGACAGCTGGTAGGCCATGTCGTGATGTCAGCTGGTAGACCATGTCGTGATTACAGATGTTGCCAGCTGGTAGACCATGTCGTGATGTCAGCT
The DNA here is from genome assembly GCA_963678985.1 of Spisula subtruncata. Taxonomy (NCBI): domain Eukaryota; kingdom Metazoa; phylum Mollusca; class Bivalvia; order Venerida; family Mactridae; genus Spisula; species Spisula subtruncata. Next base: position 20,145,007 of record OY787672.1, on the reverse strand, counting down.
GAATGACCATGTCGTGTAGTCAGCTCTTGTACCATGTCTTGATGACAGATGTGGCCAGCTGGTAGACCATGTCGTGATGTCAGCTGTGGAACCATGTCGTGATGTCCACTGTGTGACCATGTCGTGGTGTCCACTGTGGAACCATGTCGTTATGTCAGCTGTGGAACCATGTCGTTATGTCAGCTGTGGGACCATGTCGTGATGTCCACTGTCGAACCATGTCGTGATGTCCACTGTGTGACCATGTCGTTATGTCAGCTGTGGCACCATGTCGTTATGACAGCTGTGGGACCATGTCGTAATGTCCACTGTTGAACCATGTCGTGATGTCAGCTGTTGGACCATGTCGTGATGTCCACTGAGGAATCATGTCGTGATGGCCACTGGGGAACCATGTCGTGGTGTCCACTGTGGGACCATGTCGTGATGTCCACTGTGGAACCATGCCGTGATGTCAGCTGTGGAACCATGTCGTGATGTCGACTGTGGAACCATGCCGTGATGTCAGCTGTGGGACCATGTCTTGATGTCCACGGTGGGACCATTTCGTGATGTCAGCTGTGGGACCATGTCGTGATGTCCACTGTGGGACCATGTCGTGATGTCCACTGTGGAACCGTGCCGTGATGTCAGCTGTGGAACTATGTCTTGATGTCCACGGTGGGACCATTTCGTGATGTCAGCTGTGGGACCATGTCGTGATGTCCACTGTGGGACCATGTCGTGATGTCCACTGTGGAACCATGTCGTGATGTCAGCTGTGGGACCATTTCGTGATGTCCACGGTGGGACCATGTCGTGGTGTCCACTGTGGGACCATGTCGTGATGTCCACTGTGGAACCATGTCGTGATGTCAGCTTTGGAACCATGTCGTGATGTCAGCTTTGGCACCATGTCTTGATGTCCACGGTGGGACCATTTCGTGATGTCCACGGTGGGACCATTTCGTGATGACAGCTGGTAGACCATGCCGTGTAGTCAGCTCTAGGGCCATGTCGTGATGACAACTGCAAGACCATGTCGTGGTGTCCACTGTGGGACCATGTCGTGATGTCAGCTGTGGGACCACGTCGTGATGTCAGCTGTTGGACCATGTCGTAATGTCAGCTGTGGAACCATGACGTAATGTCAGCTGTGGGACTATGTCGTTATGTCAGCTGTGGGACCATGTCGTGATGTCAGCTGTGGGACCATGCCGTGATGACAGCTGTAGTCACAGGGGAGAGGCCATGTCGAAGTACAAACATTTCAGACAGACATTACAGTACGTACGCAGATAATTCAAGGAGTCAGTGAAATACAAAACACTTTCATTGATAGGTGATAAGCCAGGGAGTCAGTGAAATAAACAACACTTTCATTGATAGATGATATCTTGATAAGCCAGGGAGTCAGTGAAATAAACAACACTTTCATTGATAGATGATATCTTGATAAGCCAGGGAGTCAGTGAAATAAACAACACTTTCATTGATAGATGATATCTTGATAAGCCAGGGAGTCAGTGAAATAAACAACACTTTCATTGATAGATGATATCTTAATACGCCTGGGAGTCAGTGAAATAAACAACACTTTCATTGATAGATGATATTTTGATAAGCCAGGGAGTCAGTGAAATAAACAACACTTTCATTGATAGATGATATCTTGTTATTAAAGTATATTATATCATATGTATAAACATTCAATGTATAAATGTTTTAGAGTATTTATATACATACGCAACGTATTGTAAATATTTTATACAACAATAAACAGTGATAACAGAAAACATGCCGTATTTAACACAATAATACCAGGTCACGTGCAGGCCACGTACTGCGAGGACAAAAACATAACTGTATCAACATAGTGGTCAGTCAGTGACTTGTTTATATGAACATGCATGATGCATCGGTCAGTGATTGACTGATTGGCTAATTATTCATTAATGTAATAAAACTGACACATGAATTTAATAACCCAGTAAGATACCGCGAGTGCCTCCCATAATACGATGTACAATGTAAAACATGTCCAGTTTATTGTGGTCCTGATAAGCGTTTCTGTTGTTAGATCGAACATTACTTTTAAAAATGAATGGCACAGCTTTTTTCCGTAGGGGCAGAATATGGGCTTTAACCGTGATAAATATTCAAAACTTGGATATGCCTACTCAGGAAAACCGTATAACTTTGTACTTCATTACTACATGTATCTGACACGATAACATTCAGAATGTATTATTCTATATAATATTATTGTTATTGGTATGTGGCAACTTAATATATTTATGCAAAATATACAGTAACATTATTTTTTTTAATTAAAGTGTTTCCACTATACAAAGATCGTAACAATACAAAATACTTAACTATTTAGCATAAAACAGAACGTGGCCTTGATTATGACCACGTTCTAACATGATCAAAATATCCTTTTGTGTATTAATTAAGTTCAGTATAGGTATAATACAGACGTAGTAGGGTGTTTGATGATAAAATGCAACTGAAACACGATTTCTCATCAATTATTTATACTGTATACTATATAAAACACACATTATGTCGTGTGACCACACCAGGCGCCATATCAATAAGAATATATATGTTACATGATTTAAATACTGAATTGACCAGATAACTTGTCCTAACGCATTTGCGAAAGTAAAATAATTCCTGTTAGATACATGTCTACATAATTATAAATTTAATATAAATATTTTACAATGGTAACAATACACAATTAACGTGAACAAGGAAGACTATTAACAATGGCTTTTGATTGAAACAATGATCCGTTTTTTGATGAAAAATGTAAAAACAAAAGGTCATGAATGCTACCATTTTTTACGAGAGCAAGTTTCACGAAACAGCCAATCCGATAAGGCCTTTTGGTATGTATGAACTGGACCAATTTGTGATGATCTGTAATGTGATTTGGGCATACATATCGCTGGCTTAAAAGAGAAGGTCGTAAGTACACGTACTACCTTATAAGACTCATACATATTTGAAAACTGCATCACAATGTACTTTTTATGAGACAATTGTCATGAAAACCGGAACTTGTCAGGTTGACCAAACTGAAATCGAAACATCTTATTTTAACATAAGTAAAGAGTAAATTTCGGACAGTTTCCTAGTTTTCTCAAAATATCGATTTTGTAGTAACGACCTTCTCATTCTAAGCCAGTGATATGTACAAGTCTGAAATCAAATTTATCACATTCTGTGTAACAAGATTCTCATATTAGATGGCGGCTATAAACAGCTCACATTGAAACTAACTGTCATCAACATTATATACATAAAAAATGATCAACATATTAACATCAATATACCAGTGGTGAAGGCAAACTTCAACATACTGAAGTAAAAGAAAACATAACATATTCTTAACAAATACTTCATTACAAAAAAGCAATATATGGCTTTATACATGATACGTATATATGATAAAATGCTATTTTGATAATACTTAAATAAAAGAGTGACACACAAACGGGGCTATCACATGCTCACATCTGTATGTCACACACATAGTTTAATATACACTTTTACTAATGAGTATTATGTACAGTTAATAAACATACTTGGTTAAAACAAACATTAATGCACACAATGTTATAATGGCACTTGTAAGAGCAACAGTGTTCATACGACTTGAAAATAAAGAATAAAAATTATGTTTGTATGTGTTTTGTACAGAATTATGAAAGTTATAAAAGATGTCGATATATTTGCTGTAACACGAGATATGGCGAGGTTAGTACTCCATACTAACACAGAAAATATGATCACTATGAATCGCTTCAACATATCAATGTCATTGCTGTTATATGTGGTAATATGTACACCATCGACTAATATATGAACCAGCATACCATGCACATAGCCCAGCACTCAGGCTAGCACATAGGCCAGTATACTATAAAATCACTATTGGGGGGATTAAATTTCGTGGATTTGTGGTTCATCTTCAACCACGAAATCAAATCCAATCGAACAATAATTTTGACCCCAGTATATATTACCAGGAATGCAAAATCCACGAACTTACGTCTCAGTCTTTTTCCCAAACCACGAAATTTTGTCCCATGGAAATTAAATAATTTTACAGTATATGTACGTGTAGCCTTGGAAACGAATCATCTCCGCCGTACTAGTATCATATTGCATTGCCGATCGTCACAGTCTGCAATAAACAAGACATTAAAATTGTTTAGGCTATACAAGGATTGTAAGCATCTATAACAGAAATACACGTAAACATGTAACAGTATATCTTGATCGTGACCGACAACAATGCTATACAACATGGATATGAAATATCGCTTAGAGTATCATTTTATTAGATTTTGCAATTCTACACACCTTTATTTGAAAAAGTCACCTAGCATGCCTACGTGTTAAACACCGGGTAGAAAACAATTTTAACTTCCCTATTCTTCTGCAAACAAGGCGCTGCTAAGAATTAGAAGGTCGTAAGTACAACATCCATATTTTAAGGAAACAAGAAAACACTGTCTGAAAACTACTCTTTACTATTGGAAAAACCAACTCTTATCACTTCACTTTGGTCAACATGACAAGTTCCGATTTTCATGAAAATAGGCACATAAGAAGCGCATTGTAATGCATATTTCAAATATGTATGATTCTCATAATGTCGTATGTAGTGTTTCAGACCTTCTCATCTAAGCCAGCGAAGTGTCAACATCCGCAGACATTTTAAAATGGAAACAAGAGATAACCAGTCAAACTGTTCCATACCAGTAAAAGGTACGAACCAGTATGTCGGTCAGTTCTATTTGACCATAAGCTGAATGTTCAGGGTGCATGATTTACCAAAACGTATTAACATATAGGCTACCCCAGCTGGATCCTCGTAAAAAGGGTTAACTTTGTACGGATGTACTGGTATCATGTTTCAGACAGGACATTCTGGACCCACTGAGCTAACCGCATTAATACATGGTCCGTGAAATATTTTAACAATGTCATATATCACCGGTATAAAATGTGTAATATATTCATGTGAAAATAAGCAAGTGTGACGTAAGTAATAAATTCTTCATAAACAACCATATATTATGGCTGGCTACAAACATACCACGTGACAGTTAACTCTGTGACATATATACTATCAGTTAAGGAAATAGGGAACTTATGTATGTACATGTACAAACTTTCTAAGCACATAACGGGCCATCATTATTCCCATAGATCAAGTCAGAGCTGATTATCTTATTTTTACAGTCGGGTATTGATGGCAAACTAGTGGTACACGTTTCAAAGCAATTTATTTGATAGTTTATTTTTAGAAAAGTTGACCTTAATATAAAGTTTAACCAAGTAACACCAACGAAAACGACGACCATGTGATGGCCGTTACTATAATCATTTTCCAAAAACATCAGATGAGCTAAAATGGGCAAAATACACATAAGTTCGAACATTTAAAATTTTCACCACGGTAATAGGAGAACTACTTAACAAAGCAAAGCACTGTTTAAGATATAAAAATGAAAATTAAACCATACATGATCACATAAAAGATTTCATGTAAATGACAAGCTATGTAAATAAAAACAAGGTGGATACGCCTGTGGGAACATTAAGCTATCGAGTCAACAAAAACATAATTGATATGTAAATATGTATTAAAATTTCAGTTACACAATCGTTCAATCTTTAAACATGATCAATTGAAAAAAATAAGATCCTACACTGATCGGGTTTGGGCTAGCGCTATAGATATGTCAATCGAACGTTGTAAAGAAACTCGTGGTCCACAAGATGCCCTGTGATCACCTGTTTCATCTATAACATTGTATTGACTGTCACACACAAGTTATAACATTTTAAGTGCCGGTTTCATAGTACAAATGTATAGGGATAATTGCCTGCTGTGATGCTGACTGATTTTACCACTCCAATAACCCTAACTTTGTCATTATACTAGTTAACGTACCGAGACATTGTCATTTTATGGTAACATCCTTTATACCCCAATACCCTCAGTACTTTATACCAAATACCCTTACTACTTTATACCCCAATACCCTACCTACTTTATACATTTATATCCAATACCCGATTTGCTTCACGTACGTATAGTGTTTCTCTGCACCACAACAAAAGGAAGTTATCCACAATACTAAATGGCTAGGCCTGCTGTGATGCTGACTGATTTTACCACTCCAATAACCCTAACTTTGTCATTATACTAGTTAACGTACCGAGACATTGTCATTTTATGGTAACATCCTTTATACCCCAATACCCTCAGTACTTTATACCAAATACCCTTACTACTTTATACCCCAATACCCTACCTACTTTATACATTTATATCCAATACCCGATTTGCTTCACGTACGTATAGTGTTTCTCTGCACCACAACAAAAGGAAGTTATCCACAATACTAAATGGCTAGGCCAGTTTGTCGGGACTGGACCAGATTGTCGGGACTGGGTCAGGTAGTTGGGACTGGGTCAGGTAGTCGGGACTGTGTCAGGTGGTCGGGACTGGGCCAGGTTGTCGGGACTGGGTCATGTGGTCTTGACTGGGTCAGGTAGTTGGGACTGAACCAGGTGTTTGGGACTGGGCCAGGTTGTCGGGACTGGGTCAGGTTGTCGCGACTGGGTCATGTGGTCGGGACTGGGTCAGGTGGTCGGGACTGGGTCAGGTTGTCGGGACTGGGTCAGTTGGTCGGAATTAGACTAGTTTGTCGGAACAGACTAACGTGAAAACATGATTGTTATATATTTTAAAGATTGGTTATTCATTGGGATTTGATTTTTACCCATGAATACAACGTCAGTTTACAGTAGAACGACATGGTACTGAATGACCTTGTAATAGTTGATATAATGGAGCATTTAAAAAGGATTAGGAAAGGTTCGATATACCCACAAATCTAGACATGTTACATAGATATAGAAGGCTATAGAATGATTTTCATTATCGGATTGTAACTCTAATCGTTCACTGATTCAATTATTCAAGTACAGTGCTTGAATTACGTCAGATCGAAATACCATTATATTTAGACCACAGGAATTAGAAATTATATCCACAAAATACCATAAACATCAACTCATTGACCATATTGGGTGGACAATAACTTAAACTATGACTGTAGAAGAACTATGACTTTTACAGCTTTCAGTACAGAAATGCTCTTCTGAAAGCAACATTGCAGGTCATGGTACAGTAAAACTTCGTTATCTCGAGGGGCAATCAGGACGAGACAAGCAGGGTACTCGAAATAACCCATGGGCATGTGCGTATTGATAATACAAACGGATACTATTTTCAAAACGAAGTTTTACTACATTCTTCATATTACATTAAAACATGAACTACAGGGACATTGCTTATTATGGGTGTAGCATTAAACCAGGAGGTTTATATTTGGCTTATGATACAAACACACACGTACATCTATATTCACACTCAACACTGTTACAGTCAGTGGTTAACCCTCATTGTCAGGTAATAATGCGCCGTAATACAACAATGTTACACAGTCTATCCATCAAACCAAAACAAAAACTACCAAAATAGAAGATTGACAAGCAAGAATTGTTTTATAAATCAACGCGCCTTCTTTATAGCTTTGCAGTGATTGTGTCATTGTAAAGCAGGACAAATATGACTGAACGAACAAGTGCGGTTGTATTGGCATTTATACCTAACTTAACCCTATATATTTGTGGCAAACATTGATATAAACAATAATAGCTTAACATGTACAAAAGGCAGTTCAACCATGATCGATCAAATACACTACGACAAACAAACAGTAAAAGTAAATGGTTATAGAACACATTACTGCGGTGAAATCATGGTCACTGAACAGAATGTTGTAGATCTAATCGAGCAGTCTCAATGTCAGTGTACTAGACCAGGCCCGGTGATTATAAACATTTCGCATTTTCATACTCAAACTCCATGCTCCATCAGCTTTTTTAGAATTTTGCACCAAAAGTAACACCACCTTGCAGCAAATGATCTAACTAAGAAAATGACTCCCCCATTTCATATGTTTCCATTCCGTCATAAAGAAGTTACAGCCGTTTTTGTAACAAAGAAATAATCCAATTGGAGTATGGAGTATGAGCATGGAGTACGTACGTCCAATGTTTATAATCACCGGGCCAGAACTTGTATCCCATTGAAAAATCAATCGTACATGTTTTATACTTTCAGTACCGTGATGATCCACTTCATCAGTCATGATGAAATTAATCTTATAATACATTATGGTAGGCCTATCCTTGTTTCTAATACTTGTTTGTGTGCCAAGAGTTTCTAGCTATATAATAAATTATTATTGAAGCATTTGCTATTCTTTCTGTATCAACATTTTATGATGAATTCTATCCGATGTGTCTGTCTGAATTCTCCAGTCGCCAAACGTACTGATTGGTTAACTAATTGACTCATAAGTTTATACTGCTCGGGTTTCTAGTTGTAAACTACTATGTTTTATCACATGATTGCTGCATTGTCTATTTTATTAAATACTCTTTAAAGAAAGAACCGTAAAATACTAGCAGCATATTTAGTCGTCATATTTTTGATAGATAAATAATATATTTGTATATTCAAACCAAGTATTACTGATGATAGCTGGTAATTGGTCAGTAAAGGAAACTGGAAGTTAATGGTAAATGTTTTACATCAATAAATATATTCTAGATTATACTTTACCTAATACATTGCGAAGTCTGGATCTTCATTGCGACCTTTATTGAGTGCATCATTCAGCTCGTATGCTGTGGGATATGGTTTGGCCTCGAAGTCATGTGATCGTCGGGAGGTTGCAGCAAATGTTTTCGAAAAGTTTCTCTCATTCATAAACTGATTTTCGTCTCTCCGGAAGTCACGTGGTGGGTAGAATTGGTACCCGGATGTATCAGCAGGACGACTAGCACGTAGAGGTATTTCTGAATGGTAACCACCATAGCTGTCAGTGGAAACATCACTTCGTTTATCTGCCCGTGGTTGCTGCTGCTGCTGACGTGGGTACACCTCTCCAGGATTGTAAGGTATATATTGTGTAGGTTGTTTTGATTTCTTACTCTTGTTTTTCTTTGTTTTCTTATTCTTTTTGCCTTTTCGTTTAGGCGAGCCCTGTCGACCATGATCGGGTAATGACCTTGCCCTTAAATGTGGGTTGAACATAGGAAATGGAGCATAACCTCCATGTCTTGGTGGATATACGTAGTAATCGTGTCCATACGGTGAAACAAGGTCTGGTGGCGGACCGTATCTACCTGATGGTCGTACACCGTATCTAACTTCATAAGCATCTCTCCTACTCATTCTCTCGCCTTTCCGACGATCGTCGTAATCCGTCGGTGGAGTTGATGGTCGTTGACGATCTACACGTTGTATGGATTCATCACTCGATTCATCAGCGTTTGGTATTCTTTTAGGCTCTGTGTCCTCTACGTCAGCGACGTTAGCTGGTGTTGGTGTTTTAGAGCGTGATTCTCTAGAACGCTGAGAATCTGTAGACGGTGACCTTGACCTACTGCCATCAGATGGTGGTCGTGGACGTCGTACGAATATAGGAGCACCTGTCATTGGAGGAGGCCCGCCAGGTGGCATCATGAATGGTTGTGGGCGGAATCTTGGAGGTGGTGGTGAGAAGAAGCGAGGTCTTGCATACATGAAATGTTGCGGCGGAGGGGGTGCGTAGAACATTTGCCTTGGTGGCGGTGGTGGCATTGCTGGACCGTAGTTACGTGGAAGACGAACGTATATCGGAGGTGGAGCCCCTACTGTTACTGTGGTACGTTCTGGAGCTGGTCGTGGTGTCGGTGTAGCAGTGTAGCCATTTAGAACTGATGCAGTTGGGGGTAGTGTTCCATTATGTATTGTTGGCTGAACTGGAATGGTGACATTTTCTTTATCGTCATCACGATGCAGCTTTTCAATATTGTACTTTTTTACTTCAGCTCTGTCACTTGTGTAGAAATAGCCTTGCGTTGATACAGGCTCGAAAAATTCTGGTCCCGCTGTAACATGTGCAATCGGCTCAGCGGGCACGAGTCTCATTGGAGCACCGTTTGTGTTAGCCCCTCCGTTCTGGACAGGCGATATTCTATTCAGGGTAGAAGTGGCCAATACTGATGTATCAGCGGATACCAGGTTACCTCCACTAAATTCTAGCAGTGGATCTCGCTCTACGGTTGCCTGTACGGTTCCATTCCTTGGTGTAATGATTGTAGTGGGCTTCGTTTGTTTAAGTGTCCCATTTTGCTTATAATTCTTTCCAGCAATTGCTGCCGTTTTCACTAAGTTGAGGGCATCTCTAGGGGAAGCACAAATAAAGCCATGACATTCCAACACTTTTCTACCTTGTGTACGTCGTGTTATTGCTGTGAATATTGCTGGACGTTTGGAAAATTCTCCACCTGATAGCGGGTCGTTCAGAGAAACAAACTTGGCACCTTTCTCACCAGTCGCTGAATTCGTTGTACTAATACACCTGACTGCGGCACATAGTGTTAATGATGAAATAGGGAACTGTACGATAGAGTCAGCATCATTAACATACTGCATCTGAATACAGGCATTGTTCACAGATAATATAGCGTCTATACCTTCAATGTTTGATTCGTTATCTACCGGATACCTCTCCTTTAATGGTGCTTGTATGGCATCTAGCCCTGCTACAGTCTCAATAGGAACAGCACTTCCTATATATAGCACCCTAACATTCGCCATAGGGCCTGAATTACTTAAAACCACCATGATTGTTGCGTATAAAATCCACCACTTCAATAAGTTTAATAATATAACATCAATGCGGAAGTTTTAAAGCGGGTATAATCTCAGAAACAATCAATAGGTAGAGTTGTCTTTATAAAAACATCAACACCATTTATGGATCAAGTCCATATTAAACTCCTGTCCCGAATCACCTCAACAATCCCACCATGTGATCGTTAAACGTCCTACTATGAATGTGCGATCAATAACTGCATCTGGCTTACAACAATCAACAACAGGTATAATCAAATAGATCGCATTCACAACGCTTCAACGTAGAAGAAATTCAACACCAAACTATGTTATATGTTTATAGTCCTCGGTAGAACGAATATATGGAGCGTAAACATTCCACGATCTGTCAGTTAAATCTCACTTCAACACATTATTCCCACACAATTAAGATTTTCTATCAATTCAAATTTTCTTCCGCAGTAAAAATCATAAAATTATTCAAGTGAATCGAGTATTTGAACCATAGAATTCCATTAATCAACGAAACAAAATTATCCATACACTGCGCATAGATTTGTATGTAAATACAGCTATTTGGATCGCCCGGTCGCTCATGCGCATTGATTGTCTTTTCAAAACCGGTTTTGTTCTCGCGTTTCTAAAATTACAATTATTTCTAAACCAGCCTGAGGCGGCTTAAAGGGAAATTTCAATAGTGTATAGATATTAAACAGTAATACCGTCTGTATTATGACAGTACTTGTTTAGCGCATTATGTTACTCCGATACAAACCAAACAAACGGTTTACGTCTATTTCTTCTCTCTAATGTAGATATAAAGTAATTAATTTACCATATCGACAATCGATTGTCTATCAATATGCATGATACACGCACCTGATGAAATCAGTGCCTAGCTAGTTTGTTTCGAGGAATCCTATTGGTTGCCTCGATCAGAAATATAACACTAACATACCTGTCATATTTAGGTGATATAAAATTATAATAATGTCGTAAGATTGAAAAGCAAAACGTAATAAATAACATTGTAACAAATTAGATTGTTTGCTGTGACTGAAAAAAGAACAGCAACACAATCTGGTAAAACTAGTGAGACAAGCGAATAGTTGTAGGATATATCTTCATGACATATATTCACAGCGCATATACAAATTGTTTATTAATTCTCGACTTCGTAATAAAAACGATGAAATATGCAAACGTGTTATTGTGTTATTGTTGTTGACAATGATTCAAGCGTTTTCGTGGAATACTATAATTATATATAGTATATGTACGTGTATGCTAGGTAGCACGTGTCCTGTATCATATGTCTACCCCAGCCCTGACATATATCGTATGTTACACTTTATATGTCCACCAACACCATAGCGTATAAACCAAAATTCAACTTGTATCATTTATTGCTTTTGAAGCACGTGCAAAATTTGACCACTGTACTTCTTATTGCCGTACATGTACGAGGGTCATTCAATAAATTCGTGGACTAGGATCGTCATTTTAATGCACATTGGCACAGAGTATAACTAATTATATCATACTAAACTATAGCCTTTCTGACACAAGTGCAGAAAATATTGCATGAATCGACGCATTTGTTAAGAAAATATAGCTAAAACAAAACTATCACTTTACCACAACTACCACACAGCGCAAATATATTCTGACGTCAGCGACGTTATTGACGTTTTGCTATTTCTCAAATGGTAAACCCGAAATTGAATTATGTCATTCATATCGAATTAAACATAAATATTTATGTGCTCTATTATTAAATAGACCTACCACAACATTTTATGTATTCAAAGTAAAAAGAATAAGCTAGACTTAATGGTTGTATGCTTAATTGAAATGCCTCGATCATTTTGACTTGCGTTTCCTGAATCGTCCCTATGTTTGCAAATTTCGTACGATCCCTGTATAATTTTAATACCATGCTGCTCTTCCGAAATTTGATTTACCACTAAAACACAGTGGCACTGAATACTGTATGTTCTCCGCTTGCTCTCATTAGCAGCGTACGTGTTTTTGAATTGTATTTACAAGACAAGTGCACGATTTAATAGTTGCATGAATTTCCTTGCGTCAATTCATCGGCATTTTGACGTAAATGAAAGCGTGACAGGCATAGATCAAATACTTCTCAATTCAAACTCAAACGTCCAGACAACTTAATAATTTCACCAAATATTATGATAATATCCTGTAATAATCTGGCAAACATATGGGAATGTAACTTAATTAATTCGGCATTTATGACTAGTTGAACTAGTGAAAAGGGTACGTTACGGCGGTCGGGGGTGGTAGCGCGTTACTATGGTAATACAACGGCTGATGACATGATACTGTGTGGCATAATCAAAGATAAACTTGTATCTACGGTAGGTAATAGATAAATGTTTATAATGATATAAGAAATTATTATTTAAACAGAGATATAATAAAATGAGAACGCTTGTCTACGAATAAATTGAATGACCCTCGTACTATATAAATCAACGTGTACTCCTTATTGCAACTGCCGAAAATCGACTCAGGTAGGTAGGACGTGTTCTGTATCATATGTCTACCCCTGCCCAAATACATTGTTATACATTATATAGCATCCAACCAATATGACATGATTGTTTTATTCTTTATAATAAATTAATACTGTTTGAGAAGTTTTGGTTTTTTATGGTTAATTTACTAAAAGTATTATAATTGCTTGACAGAACGTGAGCAATCGTCACCCCATCATCAATATTAGTTCTACGGGGATCTGTCACAATATATTATACTATGCAAATTAACGACATTATTTGACGACAGAAATTAGTTCGGTAAAATAGTTTTAGTTTGCCTCTGGTCAGAGAACTGTGCATAAATCTTAAACTAGATCTATATCGGGTAGGTTAATTATAATATACAAATGTACATACCCAAAACAACACTAAAAGACTCATACGCATTTTTTATATACGCACCATTGCTTCCGATGCCTTAATATATCAGACTTAAATACAGCTACCAGTCATTGTCAGTTTTTTGCCAGCATAGCGGAATAGTAAGCATGTTTCAATTGGTCTTAATTAAGTTAAATGTTCGTCTTATGTGTCGGTTGATTATCAGGTTGTATACACATTTATTTCGACATTTAGTTGTGTATATGCGCCGAGACATTTATCTAAGGGGAGTAACAACAGTGCGTCAACAAATCATCGTTATGGAATTGTATCCCTTTAAACGACATTTATCCAGACAGAAAACAATCCGAATTCTTTAAAGCGAAATTTCGTATCGTAGAGATAGGATGTCGATGGTTAATCTCGTAGTTATTGGATGTCTGGGGTTTATATCATAGAGATAGGGTGTCGGGGGTTTATATCGTAGAAAAAGGGTGTTGGGGGTTTATATCATAGAGATAGGGTGTCGGGGGTTTATATCGTAGAGTCTGATAGGGTGTCGGGGGTTTATATCACAGAGATAGGATGTCGGGGTTTATATCGTAGAGATAGGTGTCGGGGTTTATATCATAGAGATTGGGTGTCGGGTTTTATATCGTAGAGATAGAATGTCGGGGTTTATATCATAGAGATTGGGTGTCGGGTTTTATATCGTAGAGATAGGGTGTCGGGGGTTTATATCATGGAGATATGGTGTCGGGGTTTATATCATAGAGATTGGGTGTCGGGGGTTTATATCGTAGAGATAGGATGTCGGGGTTTATATCATAGATATAGGGTGTCGGGGTTTATATCGTAGAGATAGGTGTCGGGGTTTATATCGTAGAGATAGGATGTCGGGGTTTATATCGTAGAGATATGTGTCGGGGTTTATATCGTAGAGATAAGATGTCGGGGTTTATATCATAGAGATAGGGTGTCAGGTTTTATATCATAGACATAGGGTGTCGGGGTTTAAATCGTAGAGATAGGGTGTCAGGTTTTATATCATAGACATAGGGTGTCGGGGGTTTATATTGCAGAGATAGGGTGTCGGGATTTATATCATAGACATAGGGTGTCGGGGGTTTATATTGCAGAGATAGGGTGTCGGGATTTATATCATAGAGATAGGATGTCGGGATTTATATCATAGAGATAGGATGTCGGGATTTATATCATAGAGATAGGATGTCGGGATTTATATCATAGAGATATGGTGTCGGGATTTATATCATAGAGATATGGTGTCGGGATTTATATCATTGCGATAGAGTTTCGGGGGTTTATATCATAGAGATAGGATGTCGAGGGTTCGTATCGTAGAGCTAGTGTGTCGAGGGTTCGTATCATAGAGCTAGTATGTCGAGGGTTTGTATCGTAGAGCTAGTGTGTCGAGGGTTCGTATCATAGAGCTAGTATGTCGAGGGTTCGTATCGTAGAGATAGTATGTCGAGGGTTCGTATCGTAGAGATAGTATGTCGAGGGTTCGTATTGTAGAGCTAGTATGTCCAGGGTTCGTATCATAGAGCTTGTATGTCGACGGTTCGTATCGTAGAGCTAGTGTGTCGAGGGTTCGTATCGTAGAGCTAGTATGTCGATTGTTCGTATCATAGAGCCAGTATGTCGAGGGTTCGTATCATAGAGCCAGTATGTCGAGGGTTCGTATCGTAGAGATATGTTGTCGGGGTTCGTATCGTAGAGATATTATATTAAAATCAACTATTTTCACAATATCTGGTATGGTAATACAACATACATGATTATAGATAGTGTGTAAAATATTTTGTTGAAAACAATTTTTTTTGATGAGATATGTATAAAACAACATAATATGTGCCAGGGTTGTAGAATTTCGGTGGTGAGGGTACCTTGGTAGTATTAGGGTCTACAGGAATAACATGAACGATGCCTGTGTACTTTGAGGTGGTGGGGTACCAATGGTTTATGTCGCGACAGAAGTGCCTGATAAATAGAGATGAGATTCGGGGTTACCGTGCGCACGAATGACATGTGCCTCTTAAGTCAAATTGGCTGGTCCTTTCAATATAGATGACACTACAAAATAAAGTGTTTGCCTTACAACGTACACAATAACGAATACTTTGTGTCTCCGTTAAATGCACTGGCCAGTTTTGTTTTAATGCTCGGTGTGTTAGTCATACTAATCAGACAAACTGTGAAAGAATACTACCATTACTACCTACCTGCAGGCCTACTTAACATACATTGGCCGCATTCTACCCCGGCTATCATACATGTCAATGAAGGTTCAACCATTGCTTAATGCGATTGTTATAATACCTGTATATGTAATTAAGCATATTTAATATACATTGCATTTAATATTTTTATACGATAACAAATATTGACCCACATTGTTGGCGTTTAACAGAAACGACTACGCTTCTTCGCGTTCACGCAGTGTCAACGAGATCCATATATTGTGCTTCACCGCGTATTTACTTAATTTCTATTGAAAACTCGATTTCCTTATTCATAACCAAATACAGTATAACAATAGAGTTAGCGACTGTTACTTTCTGCCACAATAACTACCATAAAGGTTTGACATCTGATAGTGTTGATTCAAATAATACGATAAACATACGTATTTAAAACCAGACTTTCTAATGGTTGCAATGTTTGCCGACCCTGAACAGTCTGTCTCGAGCTGTGCACAATTTTCTCAATCCTACAAACAACATAGTATGGAGATGTTAAATATCACATGAATTTCCTTGTATCCGGGGTAGTATAGCGAGTACGTATAATCTTATACGTAACATGTGTGATATAAGGTAAACTACATTGGCGTGTTTTTCCAATAATTTGATGCGTTCTTTGCGTTTTAGTGTCATATGGTATAAAGAATCTACCACTCATTGTCAATTGATATATCTATACATGTATTAAACTCGTTGTGAAAATATTATTAAGGTCGCCAAAGACTAGCTTAATAAAATTCCCAAAACTCGTTTGATATAAATTCATATCATTTAACAACTCGTGATAAATCCTCTATATATTCCAGAATGTCTATTACCGGAAGAATAAAAGTTTCTGTAAAATCAAACTGTCACCAGTTTAGATGCCTATGAAGAAACACAGAATGGACGAGTTATATGATCAATGGTTGACCTAATTCTGTGTCGATGATGCCTGGAAGGATCGGAGAGATTGTCTGTCCAAATATGAACCGGTAAAAGAATAGAGGGATGTTCTTGAATAGATCAGCGTCCAAGCAATACCATAACCCAATTAACAGAACAGTCTTTTAACTCGTGGCGTGCTGATCCTAGTATCTACATTGCTATTTATGTCAAAATATTTTATAGCATCAGGACATGCCAAACATTGACGTTTTCAACAATTAACCTTTTCATGCAGAAAGTATGCCTGTACATAGTAAGATATTGATACCATCTGTAGCAGTGTGGACATCTTGCTTTGGTGTGATTGTTATTATTTGGTCATAGATCATTATTAAGAGTACGGCACTACCTTCGCCATGTGTGGGCACTACCTTCGCCATGTCTGGGTACTACCTTCGCCATGTCTGGGCAATACCTTCGCCATGTGTGGACACTACCTTCGCTATGTGTGGGCACTACCTTCGCCATGTGTGGGCACTTCTTTCGTCATGTGTGGGCACTACATTCGCCATGTGTGGGCACTACCTTCACCATGTGTGGACACTACCTTTGTCAGGTGTGGGCACTACCTTCGCCACGTGTGGGCACTACCTTCGCCATGTGTTGACACTACATTCGCCATGTGTGGGCACTACCTTCGCCATGTGTGGGCACTACCTTATCCATGTGTGGGCACTACCTTCGCCATATGTGGGCACTACCTTCGCCATGCGTGGACACTACCTTCTCCATGTGTGGGCACTACCTTCGCCATGTGTGGACACTACCTTCGCCATGTGTGGACACTACCTTCGCCATGCGTGGACACTACCTTCGCCATGTGTGGACACTACCTCCGCCATGTGTGGACACTACCTTCGCCATGTATGGACACTACCTTCGCCATGCGTGGACACTACCTTCTCCAAGTGTGGACACTACCTTCTCCATGTGTGGACACTACCTTCGCCATGCGTGGACACTACCTTCGCCATGTGTGGACACTACCTTCGCCATGTGTGGACACTAACTTTGCCATGTATGAGTACATGTATTAGCCGAGTTGACCACTTTGGTGAACTATAAACCCACCTTATTGACATGTTGTATTAACACTAATGTTACCCATGTCCCAAATCGTCAACATTCTATAAACACCATTACATAGAACAGGCTTACTGTTAAAAAACCTTGTATTTCACAAAACTTTTATTAAGCAAATACCCCAGGTCCATAGCCAGTGGTGTAAACTCGGTCAGCCATATGGACATAAAAAATGTTTATGTCGATAGAGACTAGCCCGGGTGTAAAGTGAGGGAGTGGGTAGGCCTATTGTCGGAAAGGAATGCGACAGTGTAATTAAGTCAGGCTGGACTTTGTATTGTCGGCGTGTGTGTTCCTCATCTTACACGGATAGTTTAACTTCTTTATAAGACAATTTAAAATAGTTGAAATTATTGTGCAATTGTATATGGCGTATCTGGTTAGTACAGATGGTGTTTGATTACATGTTGATGAACTCTCGTAGTACAATGACCAGATTCCTCGCCAAATGTAGTAGTATCTGCGTACTATGCTTGGTTAATCTTGTTATATGCCGAGCATAGACTTTATTTGCCAGTCAGCTTTCTGCTGAAATATGACAGGCATATCGGTTTGTTCTTCCACCCGGATTTAAACCCGGGTCACCAGATTAGACAGCAAGCGCACTAACCACTGAGCTATGGACGCACATGCAACTCATTTTATATGAAACTACAGTGTATATGTTAAATAAACGTTAAAGTCCCGTATTTGATGTTCAACCCTTGATTCATTACATACAAGTGATTCGTCTTTTTGGAGAAAATGTTGCAATTAATTGATTGACTGAAATATACAGATCCAACACTACGTCAATCAAAATTTGTAATTGTTATGTAACGTGACTGGAGTGCATGTCATCTAGCTTACATAACGTGTTACAATATATTAAGTCTTTCAAGAACTTTGTAGCAACGTTAAATGTCGCATCGACGCTAAATGTCGCAAGGCTGACGCTAAATGTCGCAACCGACGCTAAATGTCGCAATTCCCCCCGACGCTAAATGTCGCATCTGTGACGTTAAATGTCGCATCAAACTGGCCTGACGTTAAATGTCGCAACACTAACGCTAAATGTCGCAATCCTTTATATACACTATTTTGTAGTATTACTGTTCTAGTTTTGGTCCAGACGTATCCACAGTTATTAGGGGTTTACTCAAAGGGGTTCGACTGCAGTGATTAAAAACGTAAAAAAAATAAAAAATTTTTTTACTTCTACTGTGTATATTGTATGAAATATAGACATTACAAATTAATAAAAAAAAATGAAAACAGTTTTTAATCACTGCAGGTTTATGTGTCGAACCCCTTTAGGTTTACCGGATGAACCATATTTTACTCGTTATACCCGGTTCAGTGAACTCTCATACAACCGTAACAACACTGGATCGGCAAGACGAACCGTGGTGAACCGTGATACTTTAATCAAACTGGCAAAAGAGGCCTGTTTTAAGCCTTGTGGAGTCATCAGGAGATACCGGGAGGAATGGTCAATATTTCAACAGAATCGAAATATGGAGTCAAAACTGGGTTACAACCTTAGCTGTACCGCGATGTTGCATTCCGGTACATGTATCAGTACGGATTATCTCGGTGTATCCCGGTTCTGAGCTGACAGCAGAGACCTATTATCACTGTGCCGGTTTGGCATTCCCGGTTTGTCCCGTTGTATGAACCTTTGAGACATCGTGAACTTCTTAGTCGTTTTAGGCTAACCTTGACGAACTGTGTTGATCCGACCGTATGACAGCGTACAGTATGGGTTCGATATCCACTTCAGGTACAAACCAAGTCTGGTATTTTTTATTTTATGTATTTATTACCTGCGAGCCTTGAGCGAGCAGGTATATTGGATTGCCTTAAGTAAAAAGGCAGGGAAGAACCTAGTATATACCCGAATTATGGTTATATACAGTAATGCTCGGTAGAACCCCGTTTCGTTACGGATGATACATAATTATACTCGTTTCATCACGACCAAGGTGTGTGAAGTTGCCGTTACCGAGTATTTGTCGAACAATGCCAAATACAGTAAATAATTATGTAAATCGTAGTTGAAATTCTGTTCAAATCAGTTTATTTGTATTTACAAAAAGTAGTAATCAAACCCACACGAAGAGTTACTTAGAGGATAATGCACGGCTGATTAGGGCGGGGTCTAGATAATCAGCCCGCAGGAAGCATAATGGCCCGAGTGGCTTTAGACCGAGGGTCGTTATCAATCGGAACGGTCCGTACGGCATTTTTACGGGATGATTCATACGATTGCAATCGGACAACCTCGGCCATATGACTAATCGTAAATAACCTCGGATATACTAGGGGGCAGGGGATATATTATTGGCCAATTTTGAGGTTCCGACAGGCCGCAAACAGTCAAGCGGATTTCTTGAAAACAGCAAATAAGACAAGAAAGTATTTATGTGTCAGTCTCAGGGCCTATGCAACATTAATAGAAAATAACATCAAATTGCAAGGCTAACCCCTAGGGTTGTGGAGTTATGGCCCTTTGTTTTTGCCCCTACCCCTCCAAATTTTAGTCAAAAGAATACAAAAGTGACCAATTTCACCCCATACACAGTATTTTTAAACCCAATGCAATCCTATTTTTGGTCCCATTTTACATAAATAACATGTCTGAGCTAGGTAAATTCAGCAAGAAAAGTGTCTCCCATACCTGCCGATTTTTTGCTATTTGCTGTCAAAGTTTTTCGCGGTTTCTAACGACGCTAAATTTGAACTTCCGCCAGTGGTGGTAACCTCCATTTTGAAGAGCTACAAATCCTTCAGAGCCAACTGATATTTAGTTTCTATGATTTTTCAAAATATTAAACACCTTCTTTGTACAAAATAAATACAGAATTGGGTCTTTAAAATACCAATTTAATTTTTGGTGCCCATAAATAAGCCCTACACTAAAGATTTGACATGATGGGACCCCATCACCCCAATATATCCCCTGCCACCCTATGGGAAGAAAGTAGTTCCGCAAGATGGCCGCCGTTTGTTTTGCTGCCGCTGAGACGAATAAATGGAGGATAATTGCGATATTACCGTCAATTCCGACGGCAAACAACCATATAAATCGATGGTATAACGTTTTACTTCAGTAGACACCATTTTGATTAATTCAGATCTATCGTTAAAAAATATCGATTGACAATTCAGTCTTTTCAGTTTTTACTGATTTTCTTTTTCCAAACAACGAAAGAGCCTCGCCAAAAATCGTCATTTTGTGGGCAGTAGTCCCACTAAATTCAGTCTGATGAATGTATATCTTCATTGTATGATACTGGCATGGAAATGTTCAAGGTTTTTGGTTGGAAACCGACCCAAGCCCCCCCCCACCTCACACCCCCCCCAGATGCGCCTGCTAATTAGTGTGTTGAAAACATAGCCAAGGCACAGTCTGCTATGAATATGTGGTGACTGACTGGCTGCTAGCTCAGTTGTTAGAGCTACAGACTAGGATTATAATGGCCCCGGGGGTCTTGGGTTCGAGTCCAATGTTTGATCCTCCGACCTTCATGCACCAGTCAGTTGCAATCGCACCCTGTGGATAGCTGAGGAAATTGCCTTGTTTTTATTTTATCTTCTAGTCCCCCTCCCCCGCACTGCCCGGGAAATGTTGGGATTTTTTTTCCGAACCATACCCCAGGGACATTATTTAGTTGCCATGGTCGGGGAAATACCGGAGATTTTACCATCAACTGCCCCCCCACGAGGCCTAGAAATGACTGGGGTTTTGACAACCAAAAATAAAAAACCCCAGCTCATATTGGTGGGTGCGTGGATGCAACAGACTAGTGCATTAAAGATCAATATTTACTTTAGGTTCTACAAATGTCCACCAGTTGTTGGACTCATCTAAAATAGCCTTGTCTGACTACTCTCTGACATTTGGCAAAAAGGCAGCATAAGGCTACCATTAAATTAACCAAATCATGCATAGTCGAATTTGGGTTCAATCATAAAAAAGCGACAAAACACCATTTTGATTCTAACCCCGTCCCGGCGGCGCACTTCAACGTTGAAATATAACTAGTGAAGAAGGGCACTCTACCAGCAGAGCTAACTAGGATGTTGCATAATAAAAACAACAGTATAATTGAGTTGTAACAAGACATTAACAAATAAATGAAAATTCAACATGCAATGATTTTAAGAGTTAAGATTTAAAGATCATAGACCTATGGTAATAGGTATGTTATTTCCATTTTGAACATTGATATTAAATTGCATCCATGCTTGCTGTATCTTATGACTCTGGTTATTCATTTCAGATTGTCCTTATCATGAAACCGCAAGAAGTTTAACGTCAAGTTATGAAGTCGCCCATCTATCTCGACAAAGGATTACCATAATCCACATCATGAAAATGACTTGTTCTGTATAATTAAATTTGTTGAACTTGATGCTACTGTACTCAGACTGTACTGTATACCCGCAAAAAAGGTAATAACAGAGTATTATTTGAGTTTGGAAAAGTCCTTTAATTATGGAGAAGACTTTTTTTTTTCAATTGGGTGAATTTGGCTAACTCACATGAGTTAGGCGATGCAATGCATCACCTTCCATCAAGTTATTCAATATTTACCTACCTTAGGTGATGCATCGCATCAACTCACCTTGAATTGTTGAAATTTCACTGCCTCTTAGGTGATGCCTTCTGACTGTGAGGTGATGCACCGCATCGACTCACGCTGCATATGTTGACGTTCTGATTGTGAGGTGATGCACCGCATCGACTAACCCTGAATTGTTGAAGTTTCACTGTGATTTGTTGAGCCTACGCCTAAACTAACCCTTAGCTGTTGAGCCATCTGACTGTGAGGTGATGCACCACATCAACTCACTCTGAATTGTTGAACATACTGACTGACTGACTAATCCTGAATTGTTGTTTTACTGTGTTGAGCCTTCTGACTGTGAGGTGATGCACCGCATCGGCTCACACAAGGTTGTTCATTGTGGAGGGTTAGGTGATGCACTGCATCGACTAACACTGAGTAGTTGAGGCTTCTGACTGTTAGGTGATGCACCGCATCGGCTCACACAAGGTTGTTCATTTTGGAGGGTTAGGTGATGCACTGCATCGACTAACACTGAGTAGTTGAGGCTTCTGATTGTGAGGTGATGCACCGCATCGGCTCACACAAGGTTGTTCATTTTGGAGGGTTAGGTGATGCACTGCATCGACTAACACTGAGTAGTTGAGGCTTCTGACTGTGAGGTGATGCACCGCATCGGCTCACACAAGGTTGTTCATTTTGGAGGGTTAGGTGATGCACTGCATCGACTAACACTGAGTAGTTGAGCCTTCTGAATGTGAGGTGATGCACCGCATCGACTCACTCTGAATTGTTGGATCATTTTGGAGGGTTAGGTGATGCACTGCGTAGCCCCACTTGGAGACTACTTCAATTTTCTTCAAACTTGACTCTAAAATGTCTGTAACTTTTTTATTATTGAAGGGAAACATATAATGTGGGGGTTCATTTTCTTAGTTAGATCATTTTCAACAAGTTGGTGTATGTTTAAATGCAAAATTCTGAAAAAAGTTGTTTTTCACATTTTGGTTGATTGACCAAAATTGAGATTTGGGATAATCATGTCATGAATTAACATGAATTAACATTGAATTCATAATAGTTTTACTCTCCAAAATGATATAATTATACCTTAATGTTAAAAGAGTGTTTTTAGCCCATAGTAGGCCTGCTGACTATATCCACTGGAATAATGAAAAACAGCTTTTTGAGAAATTTGCATTAACACATAGAGTATAGACTACAGTAACTTGTCATATATGATCTAACTAATAAACTGAACCCCCACATTAATTATTTTTGTTCATTGATAAAGCAGTTAAATTACAACTTTTTGGTCTGTTTTCTGTGCTAATCCAGAGATGTAAACTGCAACCACTAAAGTGTCAGCAGTCGAATGGGTGAAGATGATGCATGCAACTTTTTGGTCTGTTTTCTGTGCTAATCCAGAGATGTAAACTGCAACCACTAAAGTGTCAGCAGTCGAATGGGTGAAGATGATGCATGGCACACTACAGACATATAGAGGTCACCATACCTCACCTGAAGCACTTGGTACTCTGGCCACATTCTCAAAATGAATTTGTTTTCAGAATCAAGTTCAGGCAAATAATTTTCTTGTTACTTAAACAGAAAATATTTTGATAGAGAAAAGATAATTTCTTTGTCACATAGGAAACAACATTGTCCATCGACATTGACTTTTTTTTAAATTTGAAAGTCAAACTAGAAAATGTATCCATCGACACAGATGTCCCCATATGGGTATACAGTAAGAGTAACAAAGCGTCAAAACTTCTGGTAAAAATTTCCTCATCATAATTTCTATCCTTAACGGTCAACTATACATCAAGGTTCCAATAATTTGTGAGGAGTTTAACACACAATATTTGCATTACATATCATACAGCACCAATGCTATATGCCCCCCTCAATCAAAATGTTTTTATTGATAATTATCAATATATTGTGCTTTTAAAATAAAGTTGGTCATGAGTAATTGAGATCAGTCTCAGATACCTTTCAATAAGGACATGCATGTTTTAAAGGTTTTCAGCTTGTTTATCCAGAAGATATTTTATGCTTTCTATACATGTTAAGGAAATTAGAATTCAGCTTAAAATTAATGTAAATCATTTCAAATATACAAAAACAGTATTAGCTATAGTCTTGACTGATCCTGAAAGCTAATTCTTTGTGAGAAAAGGTCCAGGTGAGTCACAAACAGTGGCACACGTTGTTCAATACTCCCAAGTTTTTAGTTCTTGATAAACATATAACTAGGCTGACATGAAAGTGCCATAAAATAAGATGAATAAAACAGTACAGAGAATCAGTTCTTTTAACTAGACTGTATTATAAAATTGAATTAATACATTATTCTAAAAACTATGTCACATATATATCGTAAAATAATAGAATCCCTACAACACTGACAAGTATGGTTACTGGTACGAGGGTCATTCAAGAAATTTGTGGACTGGACTCGTCATTTTATTATGCATTGATACAGAGAATAACTAATTATATCACACTAAACTACAGCCTTTCTGACACATGTGCAGAAAATGTGGCTAAAACAAAACTATCACGTTACCGCAACCACCACAAAACGCAAATATATTCTGACGTCAGCGACGTTATTGACGTTTTGCTATTTCTCAATTGGTAAACCCGAAATTAAATTATATCATTCATATGAAATGGAACATAACTATTTTTACGTTGTATATTATTAAATAGATCTACCGCAATATTTTATGAATTCAAAGTTAGGATTAAGCTAGACTTAATGGTTGAATGGTTAATTGAAACGCCTCACACATTTTGACTGACGTTTCATTAAACGTCCCTACGTTTTCAAATTTCGTCCGATCAATGTATCATTTTAAATACCATGCTGCTCTTCAGAAATTTGATTTTTCCACTAAAACACTGGGACACTGAATACTGCATGTTCTCCGTTTGCTGTTATTAGCAGCTTACATGTGTTTGTTGTGCATTTCCAAGACAAATTGCACAATTTAATAGTTACATGAATTTCGTTGCGTAAATTCATTGGCATTTGAAAACGTGAACGACATAGATCAAATACTTCTCAATTCAAATGTCCAAACAACTTGACAATTTCACCAAATATGATGATACTATCTGGAAATAATCTGGCAAACATATGGAAATGTAAATTAATTAATTCGGAATTTATAACTAGTTGAACTAGTTTTAAAGGTACGTTACGTCGGTCGGGGGTGGTAGCACGTTACTATGGCAATATCACGGCTGCTGATATAATAAAAGCATATAATAAAATGAGAACGATTGTCTATGAATATATTGAATGCCCCTCGTAACTGATGAGTCTTAGACTTAGAAGTAACTGACAAGATTAAATTTAAAGTCAAAATTATTAAGAAACAAGCAGTGACACAATGATTTGGCCTTGTGACCTAGTTTTTAATCCTGGTTGTCTTAACATCAAAGGTGGTCTAGATATAGTTAGATTGTCATTAAATTGTGACAAAGCTTCACAGATAACATCAAAATTGTGATATTTAGAGACTAAACAATGTTTTCCTATGATTTGAACTTGTTACTTAGTTTTTTGATCCCAGATGACCCAATATTGAACAATGTGATTAAGTTCATAAATTAAATAAAAATTGTGACCTCAAATAAATGCCACTATCAACAACTGAATGTCTTTTTAAAGTTAAAAATATCTTCATGAAACTTGTTTTATACTTGGGAGTAATGCATGAGAATGATTAAATCATAAAAAAATTAAATTATAGATATTATGATTTTTATAGTCACCACAGCAATTGACCTGAAAAAATGGCCAAAAATTATGGATGATTTATGATGTAAACAGGCTGCTAACTATCAATTTACAAAGTATAATAACACATTAGATTAAATCGCTGGCTGAGAATGAGAAGGTTACAAAATCCATATTGGCCAAAAAGATAATTAAATTTCAATTGATGGGAGCATCAAATCTAGCTGTCATTGTTACAGTTTGTTTTGTTAAGACACTGGGTACACCATCTATTGTTAGAACTGGAAAATCCGTTACTTGGAACGATTGTGGTTCAGTTTTGACAATGCAAATATTTGATTTTCTATCTTTCACAATTGTGATTCATTAAAAGCCATGTAGCGCACATTGTGCATTAAGGGTTGCCTTGTTCAAATGGTCAACATTTTTCCAAACAGATTCCTCAAACAAAATAGCCGTTATCATTTTTCCATTTGTTAATTTACTTGGGACGGGTTTGAAAAATTGGTACCGACTATTTTGTTTAAAAGAAGAATCCTTTCTGAAAAAAATGTTGGCCACCTGAACATGGCAACCCTTAATGCGTACTCTGCGCTATTAAGTATTTGATTTCTATGGATCACAATGGTGTAGAAAAATCAAATATTTACCTGAAAAAATGCCATCCCAAGCAAAGGGTTTTCCAGTAATAACAAGACTGCGTTCAATAAACGCTTATGCCCCCTTGGAAGCCATGTCCATTAAAAAGCTAAGTCAATCATTAAAATGTTTGATAGTGTAACATGGCTTTGACACTATAAAGAGCTTATGATGGTAAACAAATATGCCACATTTGAAAGCAATCTACACTTGGTAGTGAAGCTATCCATGAAGTTTTGTTAAAATCTGAGCAGTGGTTCGTGAACAATAGCCTGGACAAGAATTTAGTATATAGTTATATATATATGCGAATCTTCCAAGGTGCATAACTGTGTGAATAATCAGCGAACTGGAATA
Organism: Spisula subtruncata; assembly: GCA_963678985.1. Lineage (NCBI taxonomy): Eukaryota > Metazoa > Mollusca > Bivalvia > Venerida > Mactridae > Spisula > Spisula subtruncata. The sequence continues at coordinate 20,117,786 of OY787672.1, read as the reverse complement.
TCCTGACTATATTCGCATCTCCACTTGGTAGTGAAGCTATCCATGAAGTTTTGTTAAAATCTGAGCAGTGGTTTTTTGAGAAATATTAAAATTTGGCCTTTCAATAAGACTAAGTCCACAATTAGGTCTAAGTGAAGGTCAAAATGGAGTCGGGTGATACAGGCGTGTGGAGAGTGGTCATATACAACATCCATGCAAGTATGAAAGCTTTATAGCAAGCCATATTAATGCTAGAAGAAACGGTCAATTTGGGTTAACCAAGAATTTGGCCTTTTCAATAAGTCTAAGACCAAAATAAGGTTAAGGTAAAAATGGAGTCAAGTGGTCGTATACAACATCCATGCAAGTTTGAAAGCTTTGTAGCAAGCCATATTAATGCTAGAAGAAATGGTCAATTTGGGTTAACCAGGCCGAACGGCTGAACGAATGGACGGACAGGTGAATCACTATATGCCTCCCGATCTATCGTTACCATGCATAAAAATAGAAAGTGTACCCAGTGTAAGAGTAAAAATAATATGATAAAGTTATCAAATTTAACATGTAGAAATGTCTACCAAGCAATCACATCCTTGATAGAATAATCCATGAACATCACATCCAAATCATAGTTTCTAAAATAAATACAAGTACATGTCATTTATATAGCGCAAAAATTATGAAATCATATTCTATTGTGCTTCACAATTATATTTTAAACAGGATCCTATAACTAAGATTTCGTCATATGATCAAGAGCACACTCATTGCCGATGAAACTGCCTATACAAATGAGTTTTCAAATAAGCTCTGAAGCTGGTTTCACATTAAATGTCTTTCAGATAGTTTGGTAGATCGTTCCACCATTTGGGACCAGTGACGGCCAAAGATCTGTCTGCTGGTTTTGTTCGCCCTCTAGGAATGTGAAAGTTAGTGTCATTTTGTGAGCGTAGTCTGTACCCTTGCCGAATAGGATCAAACATTGTCTTTAGATACAATTGAGCTGTACCCATGATGACACGGAACCTAGCCTTAACTGGAAGCCAGTGCAATTCTGTCAGTAAATCTGCACTGGATTTGTCATTAGCTAGAAAGTCAGCAACACACTGCAGGGTTCAAAAATATCCTTCAGGGGTACATTCTTTTTTGACTTCTCTAATATCTACAAATAGAAAAATACACAGTATAAGGTAATGCATGCAGTGTTAGTTATATCATGGAGACAGCCATGAAGCTTCTCTCCCATACACAAGGTTTTGCTACAATTTGACTTAGTGACCTAGTTATTGGTCCCAGATGACCCATCCTCAAACTAAACTTTGATTACATGATAAATGATAACGTTCTGACTAATATTCACCAACATTCAGTTAAAATAAGACAGCCTGATAGACTAGCATGCACAAGCTTTTTATAAATATGAATCTTGTGTCAGTGACTAATTTTTTAACACCAGAAGACCTAGTATCAAAATTGAATTGCATTTTGTTGAAATAACCAGAAAAAATCAACTCCATGTCAAAAATATATTGACAGAAAAAATATTGTTTAGATGGGCATGCCCATGAACACCTTTAACTTCTAATGAAAACGCAAGGACAAATCAAAATTGTATCAATTGTATTGAATCCTCCAATTTTTCACTTGCCCATGGGCAAGTTGGACTATAAATCCACTTGTCACTAAGTGACAGGTGAGCTAAAAAGCAACAACATATCAGTTTCGATAATTAATTTATAAATCTTGCCAAGCTTGATATTACTGTGTAGGTGGTATTTAAACAATTTTCAGTTAGGATTTAACTTAAGGGATTTACTTTTTTGTACAGGTAAAATAGGACACTTAATATTATTTTCTCATGATCGTTTTGCAATTACCCTCGGGCAAGCTGGATGGAAAAATCCACTTGTCCACAGGTTAAAAAGCCCAGGCCAGAATTCAACAGAACATTTTTGAAGCTGATTACATTGACTACAACTAGCCAAAGTAGGCAAATTCAACTTTAGACTGAATTTGCATAGTATACTGATACATACCCTAGGTCTTTGACTCTGTTCTTGTTCTTTTATACATAGATTACACCTCTTTTCATGCTAATTTTAGTATTGGAATTTAGCAGCATCATGACGTCAGTGGATCAAATGTTGTACATTGTGTGGAATGCATGGACTGGTTGTGATCATACTTTTGTAATGTCCCGGGTATGGAGCTCTGTAAAGAAAGAAGAATTTTCTGTGATCAGTCAGTATAAAATGGATTGTGACAACGGTAGTTAAAGAATAGCTGTGTCACTGACTCACTATGTGAAGATCTTCTGAGGATGCTCAGTTACCTCAAATGTAAGTTCTACAAATGAGTTTCACTGTAAATAAACACTGTGAATCAGATTCTACACCACTAATACCCGAAAAACCCTTGATCTATCTCTGTCTATGAATACACACATGGTAACCTAATAAAATAATTTGTAACTTCTAAATGACAAAATTGGATCAAAACTGTGGCCTACATAGTTAATAAAATGGCCTCGATCAGAGTTAAATAACGAAAGGAAAACTGTTTTGCCATTTTGCAGTTATATAAGATACAATTGAACAAGATTTCAGTGGGAATGAATATCTTATAGTTTATTTGAATGACTTGTGTAGCGATTTTCCTTCAGTGCCCGAATTTTATGCTGAAACAATAAGGTGCAATGTTCCAGAATCTTTGGCATATAGACGTATAGTAGGCTTTAAACCTTCGTATTTCTATTAGCTCAGTGACAGAATTTGTATGTTATTTTTCGAACACTGATACTGCCACCTGTGGTACATACCTTATTTGATCTGACATCAAGTCAAGATAATAAATTTCCATAATCTTCAATGGTAGCTTCTAAATTTTTTTTGACAATGTAATTTCCGTAACATTAATCATCTGAATCTCTTTGTGAGGAACCATCTATTAGTCATCCATGTGCAGTCTACAAAACAGAAAAAGGATAAAACACTTATAAAACAAGTAACTATCAGGAATTGATAACCTGTTTTTCGGGTTGCCAATGTTTCTACTGCCATGGCAACCACTAACTTTGTCAAAAATTAGACATGCATATTAAATCTCCTTACTGGTCCCTATCATCATACCAAGTTTCATTTACCTTAGAAAAGAAGATTTTGGAAGTTTGCATTTCAAAACCCATTTTAGGGCCTCGTGACCTATTTAATTAACAGACCAGAACCCACCATTTGAACAATCTTATTAGAGGACCACTAGATGATGCTACATACCAAATATCAAAGCTTAAGGCATTGCAGTTTTTGACTAGAAGGGGTTTATATGTTTTCCCTATCTAAGTCTAGATGTAAAAGTGCTGACCCCTGGCGGGGCCAATTTTATCCCTAGGGGCATAATTTGAACAATCTTTGTAGAGGACCACTAGTTGATGCTACATACCAAATATGACAGCCCTGTGCCTAGTGCTTTCAGACAAGATTTTTGAATTTGGATTTAAACCCCCTTTAGGGCCTTATGACTGAATTAATCAACAGACCGAAACCATTTGAACAACTTTGGTAGAGATCCACCCAGGAACATTCCTGCAAAGTTTTAGCAAATTTTTCTAGTGGTGTAGGAGAAGAAGTCATTTAAAGAAATTGTTGACTGACGGACAGACGAGAGACACAGAGTGATCACAAAAACTCACCTAACTAATTCCAACCTTCATTCAACAACTCAAAAAGGCCATAAAGTGGAATGACCTAGTTCCAACAAAAAATTGAATGCCCACCCTAATTAATTCCAACCTTCAACTGCTCTTAATGCTCGTCAATGGTGGGCTCGTCAATGGTGGATGATTGGGTTCAAAAGTGGAATGACCTAGTTTCAACAAACAACAGGTCCCTGACGGGCCAGTTACGCTCACCTGAGTCATGTGGGAAAATTTCAGTTTTCTTGTTGTCCGGTGGCCGATTACCGATATTTCTTGATTTTCTCCATATTTTTTCCATGTTTCCCACGCGAAATTGTAAGAGGCTCTTCAAAATAGGAGTACAAGAATGCAGAGTTAGAAAAATGGTTCCCCTTTGCGATTGGCTTACAAATTTATTACCAACCCAATCAAAATAATAAATCTTACAAAATACATGCGGAAACGTACCCAATACACAACGTACCCAATGCAAACGTACCCAGACGATTACTAATCATGGGACACGCGGTCCGACGGAAAGGTCTGACACATCAGATTTTTTAGATCTGGAGGCCATCTTGTTTAGCGAACCTGAATGATTTTAGCTATTTTGGTTAAGAGTCAACCAAAGATCAATCCTGTAAAGTTTTATCAAAATCCATCAAGCGGTTGACTTGTGGAGAAGAAGCTATTCAAAGGATATTTCTATTTTTAGCTCTGGCGGCCATCTTGTTTATTGAAGCGGAACAATTTTAGCTATTTTGAATGAGGGTCACCCAAGGATCCTTACTGTGAAGTTTGGTTGAAATTGGCACAGAAGTTATGGAGGAGATGTCGTTTGAATGAAAAGAAGCCGTTTAAAGGATATTTCTATTTTTAGCTCTGGCCGCCATCGTGTACAGCTGACCGAAACAAATTTAGCTATTTTGGTTACGGGTCGACCAAAGATCATTTGTGTAAGGTTTTATCAAAACCTGTCAAGCGATTAAGGAGAAGAAGTCATTTACAGGATATTTCTATTTTTAGCTCTGGTGGCCATCTTGTTTAGCGGAGCGATTTTGGCTAGTTTGGTTAAGGGGCACCCGACAAGGATCATTACTGTGAAGTTTGTTTGAAATTGGCCAAGAGGTTTAGGAGGGGATGTTGTTTGAGAAAATTCTTGACAACGGACGACGATGACGGACAACTCGGTATGACAAAAGCTCACCTTGAGCACAAAGAAAATAAATGCCCACATTAACTAGTTCCAACCTCCAACAGCCAATGGTGGATCACTGGTTGCATTAAAAATGGAATGAACTAGTTTCAACAAAAAATTGAATGCCCACCTTAACTAATTCCAACCTCCAAGAGTGGGTCACTGGTAACAGTTGCATGAAAAGTGGTATGAACTAGTTTCAACAAAAATTGAATGCCCACCCTAACTTATTCCAGCCTCCAACAGCCAATGGTGGGTCACTGGTTGCATGAAAAGTTGAATGAAATAGTTTCAACAAAAAATGAATGCCCATCCTAACTTATTCCAACCTCCATCAGCCCATAATGGGTCACAGGGTGCATGAAAAAAGTTTAAATGAACTAGTTTCAACAAAAATTGAATGCCCACCCCAACTTATTCCAACCTCCACCAGCCAACGGTGGGTCACTGGGTGCATGAAAAGTTGAATGAACTAGTTTCAACAAAAATTGGATGCCCACCCTAACTAATTCCAACCTCCAACAGCCAATGGTGGGTCACTGGGTGCATGAAAAGTTGAATGAACTAGTTTCAAAAAAATAAATGAAAGCTAACACTAACTTTTTCCAACCTCCAACAGCCCATGGTGGGTCACTGGGTGCATGAAAAGTGGAATGAACTAGTTTCAACAGAAATTGAATGTCCAGCTTGACTAATTCCAACCTCCAACAGTGGGTCACTGGTAACAGTTGCATGAAAAGTGGAATGAACTAGTTTCAACAAAAATTGAATGCCTACCCTAACTTATTCCAGCCTCCAACAGCCAATGGTGGGTCACTGGCTGCATGAAAAATTGAATGAAATAGTTTCAACAAAAAATGAATGCCAACCCTAACTAATGCCAACCCCACCAGCCCAATGGTGGGTCACTGGGTGCATGAAAAGTGGAATGAACTAGTTTCAACAAAAATTGAATGCCCACCCTAACTTATTCCAACCTCCATCAGCCCATGGTGGGTCACTGGGTGCATGAAAAAAGTTGAATGCACTAGTTTCAACAAAAATTGAATGCCCACCTTAACTAATTCTAACCTCCAACAGTGGGTCACTGGTAACAGTTGCATGAAAAGTGGAATGAACTAGTTTCAACAAAAATTGAATGCCCACCCTAACTTATTCCAGCCTCCAACAGCCAATAGTGGGTCACTGGTTGCATGAAAAATTGAATGAAATAGTTTCAACAAAAAATGAATGCCAACCCTAACTAATGCCAACCCCAACAGCCAATGTTGGGTCACTGGGTGCATGAAAAGTGGAATGAACTAGTTTCAACAAAAATTGAATGCCCACCCTAACTTATTCCAACCTCCATCAGCCCATGGTGGGTCACTGGGGTGCATGAAAAAAGTTGAATGAACTAGTTTCAACAAAAATTGAATGCCCACCCTAGCTAATTCCAACCTCCACCAGCCAACGGTGGGTCACTGGGTGCATGAAAAGTTGAATGAACTAATTTCAACAAAAATTAAATGCTCACCCTAACTTATTCCAACCTCCACCAGCCAATGATGGGTCACTGGTTGCATAAAAAGTGGAATGAACTAGTTTCAACAAAAACTTGAATGCCCACCTTAACTTATACCAACCTCCAACAGTGGGTCACTGGTAACAGTTGCATGAAAAGTGGAATGAACTAGTTTCAACAAAAATTGAATGCCTACCCTAACTTATTCTAGCCTCCACCAGCCAATGATGGGTCACTGGTTGCATTAAAAGTTGAGTGAAATAGTTTCAACAAAAAATGAATGCCCACCCTAACTAATTCCAACCCCCACCAGCCAATGTTGGGTCACTGGGTGCATGAAAAGTGGAATGAACTAGTTTCAACAAAAATTGAATGCCCACCCTAACTTATTCCAACCTCCAACAGTGGGTCACTGGTAACAGTTGCATGAAAAGTGGAATGAACTAGTTTCAACAAAAATTGAATGCCCACCCTAACTTATTCCAGCCTCCAACAGCCAATAGTGGGTCACTGGTTGCATGAAAAATTGAATGAAATAGTTTCAACAAAAAATGAATGCCAACCCTAACTAATGCCAACCCCCAACAGCCAATGTTGGGTCACTGGGTGCATGAAAAGTGGAATGAACTAGTTTCAACAAAAATTGAATGCCCACCCTAACTTATTCCAACCTCCATCAGCCCATGGTGGGTCACTGGGTGCATGAAAAAAGTTGAATGAACTAGTTTCAACAAAAATTGAATGCCCACCCTAGCTAATTCCAACCTCCACCAGCCAACGGTGGGTCACTGGGTGCATGAAAAGTTGAATGAACTAATTTCAACAAAAATTAAATGCCCACCCTAACTTATTCCAACCTCCACCAGCCAATGATGGGTCACTGGTTGCATAAAAAGTTGAATGAACTAGTTTCAACAAAAACTTGAATGCCCACCTTAACTTATACCAACCTCCAACAGTGGGTCACTGGTAACAGTTGCATGAAAAGTGGAATGAACTAGTTTCAACAAAAATTGAATGCCTACCCTAACTTATTCTAGCCTCCACCAGCCAATGATGGGTCACTGGTTGCATTAAAAGTTGAGTGAAATAGTTTCAACAAAAAATGAATGCCCACCCTAACTAATTCCAACCCCCACCAGCCAATGTTGGGTCACTGGGTGCATGAAAAGTGGAATGAACTAGTTTCAACAAAAATTGAATGCCCACCCTAACTTATTCCAACCTCCATCAGCCCATGGTGGGTCACTGGGTGCATGAAAAAAGTTAAATGAACTAGTTTCAACAAAAATTGAATGCCCACCCTAGCTAATTCCAACCTCCACCAGCCAACGGTGGGTCACTGGGTGCATGAAAAGTTGAATGAACTAATTTCAACAAAAATTGAATGCCCACCCTAGCTAATTCCAACCTCCACCAGCCAACGGTGGGTCACTGGGTGCATGAAAAGTTGAATGAACTAATTTCAACAAAAATTAAATGCCCACCCTAACTTATTCCAACCTCCACCAGCCAATGATGGGTCACTGGTTGCATAAAAAGTGGAATGAACTAGTTTCAACAAAAACTTGAATGCCCACCTTAACTTATACCAACCTCCAACAGTGGGTCACTGGTAACAGTTGCATGAAAAGTGGAATGAACTAGTTTCAACAAAAATTGAATGCCTACCCTAACTTATTCTAGCCTCCACCAGCCAATGATGGGTCACTGGTTGCATTAAAAGTTGAGTGAAATAGTTTCAACAAAAAATGAATGCCCACCCTAACTTATTCCAACCCCCACCAGCCAATGTTGGGTCACTGGGTGCATGAAAAGTGGAATGAACTAGTTTCAACAAAAATTGAATGCCCACCCTAACTTATTCCAACCTCCATCAGCCCATGGTGGGTCACTGGGTGCATGAAAAAAGTTAAATGAACTAGTTTCAACAAAAATTGAATGCCCACCCTAGCTAATTCCAACCTCCACCAGCCAACGGTGGGTCACTGGGTGCATGAAAAGTTGAATGAACTAATTTCAACAAAAATTAAATGCCCACCCTAACTTATTCCAACCTCCACCAGCCAATGATGGGTCACTGGTTGCATAAAAAGTGGAATGAACTAGTTTCAACAAAAACTTGAATGCCCACCTTAACTTATTCCAACCTCCAACAGTGGGTCACTGGTAACAGTTGCATGAAAAGTGGAATGAACTAGTTTCAACAAAAATTGAATGCCTACCCTAACTTATAATTCTAGCCCCCACCAGCCAATGATGGGTCACTGGTTGCATTAAAAGTTGAGTGAAATAGTTTCAACAAAAAATGAATGCCCACCCTAACTAATTCCAACCCCCACCAGCCAATGGTGATGGGTCACTGGGTGCATGAAAAGTGGAATGAACTAGTTTCAACAAAAATTGAATGCCCAACCCAAACTTGTTACAACCTCCAACAACCAATGGTGTGTCACTGGGTACATGAAAAGTTGAATGAACTAGTTTCAACAAAAAATGAATGCCCACCCTAACTTATTCCAACTTCCATCAGCCCATGGTGGGTCACTGGGTGCATGAAAAAAGTTGAATGAACTACTTTCAACAAAAATTGAATGCCCAATTGCCCACCCTAACTAATTCCAACCTCCACCAGCCAATGGTGGGTCATTGGGTGCATGAAAAGTTGAATGAACTAGTTTCAAAAAATAAATGAAAGCCCACTTTAACTTTTTCCAACCTCCAACAGCCCATGGTGGGTCACTGGGTGCATGAAAAGTTGAATGAACTAGTTTCAAAAAATAAATTAAAGCCCACTTTAACTTTTTCCATCCACCACCAGCCAATGGTGGGTCACTGGGTGCATGAAAAGTTGAATGAACTAGGTTTCAAAAAATAAATGAAAGCCCACTCCAACTTTTTCCAACCTCCACCAGCCAACGGTGGGTCACTGGGTGCATGAAAAGTGGAATGAACTAGTTTAAGAAAAAAAGTGAATGCCCATCCTAACTTATTCCGACCTCCAACAGAGGATCACTGTTTGCATGAAAAGTGGAATGAACTAGTTTCAACAAAAAAATGAATGCCCATCCTCAACTAATTTCAACCCTAAACGGGCGACCTTTAACAACTCTATTAAAAATGCTCGCCAGTTGGCCTAGGCATAGGGAGGATAGAGGGTGCATAAACGTGGAATGACCTAGTTTCATGACAAACAAATCTGTATGCCCATTTTTCTTACTGCAGATCAGGTCATTCAAGACTGTTCATCCGAGATTTTTAACAACGCATTAAAACTAGTTTCTACAAACACATGCAACATAACTATTTCCAACTTTAACTCTACTGTAATTGACAATTGTCCACATTATAAGAGCGGAATAACTTACCTGTGTTAGTGTACAGTAGTTCAATCGTCAACAAAATATTCATATGCCACACAGAATCCTCGCCGAGGAACGCAGAAGACACAGTGGAATGTGTGACGTCATTTTCTGTCACAGCGCGTGTCAATTTCAGGTCGTGTGGTGCACTGAACGTCTGCTGCTGTGCTAGCGTTAAAAAATATTTGCAAATTTCGTTGCAATTAGATGGTGGCACGTCCGAGCTTTTTTCAATAAACGTCAAACACGGTGGAAAGGGTGAAAGAACACTCCAGTACTGGATAGAACTCAGCGGAATGGAGAAGGACTTAGGGATGCGATGTTTTGGTGAGTCTTTTTTATTTCATAAGAATTTTTACTAGATTTTTAATTTAGACTCGGAGACTTAGGCAAATATGTGTTAACTGTATTATGAGGGGTCTAGATGATGCCCTGCTACAAGCATTCAGTCGTAGCCGATCGTGACACTGACAGACGAAAAATAAACAATGAGTAAAACACTGAAAATCCGGTCTGTTGGTTGTCAATAAACTGAACGGTGATTTATTCACAAATTTATCATGTTGAAACTACTTACTAACGTTTATAATGTTCTGTAGTGCAAATTTGATGGGGAATCAGTGCCGAATCACAAATTGAAATGTCACTAGTTTTCACGACCTTGATTTCCAGTCATTTGTCAGCGATTTGAAGATTGTCAATTTGTAGAACATAATCCCCAGATGAGTTTGATAGCACAAAATAATGTAAACATGTTCACATTCATGGTGCCGTTATGTTATTCACTGGTTTAATTGTGTAGATATCTGAATGATTTAAAAGTAAGGGGGTCCCTTACAAAAGCAGTAAGAATCTTTTTATTTGTGTTTTATCTTTTTCTTGTTCAGGCTACATGTTGACAAGATTGTATCTCTTCAAGATTCAGAAATGGTTGACTTGTAATTGGTGCTAATGAGCATCATTGTGACTGTTGAAATTTGTGAGAAGCTACCATTAAAGATTATGAAGAGGATCAAATAAAGTATGTACATATATTATTATATAATATATATATCACATGACGTATGTCTAATTATGCACAAAATGCAAGGTCCACAGTGTGTCATTAATTGCGGAGTGAATATACAGGCCTGCTTGAAACATTCATTTTTTAGGAAGTCTGGAGCCTGCCAAATATATTATGATGCTACATTTATCATGTAACTTGGTATGTAGATAGGGACCAAAAAGAAGATGATGCACATGTAAGTTGAGCTCCTCACAAACTGTTGGATTTCTTCAAACTTTTTACAGATTAAAAGCCTTGATGAAAAGTTGACTTTAAAAGATGGATTTTTGCTGCGGTAGTTTTTAACAGAGTTATGGCGTTTTTAGCTCACCTGAGTACGAAGTGCTCAAGGTGAGCTATTGTGATCGCCCAATGTCCGTCGTCCGTCGTACGTCGTACGTCGTCAACATTTTGACTTGTAAGCACTGTAGAGGTCACAGTTTTCATTAAATCTTAATGAAACTTGATCACAGTGTTTGTCTCTATAAAATCTAGGTCAAGTTCGATATTGGGTCATCTGGGGTCAAAAACTAGGTCACTAGGTCAAATCAAAGGAAAACCTTGTGAACACATTAGAGGTCACAATTTAAGCCTAATCTTTATGAAACTTGATCACAATGATCATCTCTATAAAATCTAGGTCAAGTTCGATATTGGGTCATCTGGGGTCAAAAACTAGGTCACTAGGTCAAATCAAAGGAAAACCTTGTGAACACATTAGAGGTCACAATTTGAGCCTAATCTTTATGAAACTTGATCACAATGATCATCTCTGTAAAATCTAGGTCAAGTTCGATATTGGGTCATCTGGGGTCAAAAACTAGGTCAAATCAAAGGAAAACCTTGTGAACACATTAGAGGTCACAATTTGAGCCTAATCTTTATGAAACTTGATCACAATGATCATTTCTGTAAAATCTAGGTCAAGTTCGATATTGGGTCATCTGGGGTCAAAAACTAGGTCACTAGGCCAAATCATTGAAAAACCTTGTGAACACATTAGAGGTCACAATTTGTGACTAATCTTTATGAAAATTGATCACAATGATCATCTCTATAAGATCTAGGTCAAGTTCGATATTGGGTCATCTGGGGTCAAAAACTAGGTCACAAGGCCAAATCATTGAAAAAGCTTGTGAACACACTAGAGGTCACAATTTGAGCCTAATTTTTATGAAAATTGATCGCAATGGCATCTCTATAAAATCTACGTCAAGTTCGATATTGGGTCATCCGGGGTCAAAAACTAGGTCACAAGCCTTTGAAGGCCAAATCATTGAAAAAGCTTGTGAACACACTAGAGGTCACAATTTGAGCCTAATCTTTATGAAACTTGATCACACTGATCATCACTATAAAATTTTGGTCAAGTTCGATATTGGGTCATCCGGAGTCAAAAACTAGGTCACGAGGCCAAATCATTGAAAAAGCTTGTGAACACACTAGAGGTCACAATTTTGACCTTATCTTTATGAAACATGATCACAATGATCATCATTATAAAATCTAGGTCAAGTTCGATATTGGGTCATCTGGGGTCAAAAACTAGGTCACGAGGCCAAATCATTCAAAAATCTTGTGAACACACTAGAGGTCACAATTTTGACTCTATCTTTATGTAACTTGGTCACAATGTTTATCTCTATAAAATCTAGGTCAAGTTAGATACTTTTTCATTTGGGCCAAAATCTAGTTCTTAATTTTAACGGTTATAAGAGATTATTGGAATGTTTAAAATATATGTTATGAACAGTGGACGATCGGGTTACGGTCGAGCAACAGGATTTAAATATATACAAGAAGTTGGTTCTTAAATCTTGCTAAGGCCAAAACAAATTAATATTGAAATTCTGATAACATATTGAAAAAAAAATAGGGTAGGTAGGTAGGAAAAACATGTCATTTTTTTAAATTATTTCATTGATTTTATGTACTGGAAAATCAACGATCAGCGATGACTTCCAGCAAAAATGCCATAAAATGTTTAGGGTAGGGGCAAAATAATAGGGTAGGTATAATTACCAGAACCGCAATATTTTGTTTTGGCCTAATAGAAGGTAAGAGGATCAGGTTAATATATCCCCACTAGAAAAAACTTCAAATTTAAACATTATGCATACACTTACAAAGCTGTACTCAAAAGTAATCATGAGTACTGTCTGGCTCACTCAATATGGCCATCAAAATCGTTGAAAAGTACCAAATTCAATAATGCTTGATTCTACACAAGTACAACTAGTCGGTACTAAACCCATCAGCAGTCAAACCAAAGTATGTATTTCAGGAACTCTACTTTACCTACTACTCACAAACATTTTAGTACAAAATTCAAATCTAGGCCACAAGTATTTTGAGTTCATACTACAACAATCTTGCTAACAAAGCCAACATTGCAACAAACTCAGGTGAGCGCTTAAGGGCCAATGGCCCTCTTGTTTTACTATAACTATACACCCTGACCCCAATGGGGGCACCCGCGTCATGGAAACATTTCTAGTTTTACATGGCAATGGAGGATGGTCAACAACAGTAGATAACCACCATTCATATTGATTTTGAGGTCACTGTGATCTTTACCATTTCCTACTTTGAGGCCATCATGGCGGTGAACATGTTTTACAATTAATGTTTAACATCTCTTGCTTTATTCTATTCAGATTTCTAGGGTCATCAAGTATACTAGACCCCAGGTGGACAGATCAAAGAAAAATATCACAGATTAGCTGTCAAATATTTAGGTCACAGCAAAACACATTTCTGATACCGCCTATACTGGAAGTTCTCAGGTGAGCAAAGCTGAGGCCCCGTGACCCTTTTTAGCTAACCTGTCACGTAGTTACAAAGTAAGCTTTTGATATCACTCTTCAGGGCTCGACACAACACTGGTCCAAGGCCAGTGAAAATCAAGAAGAAGCAGTAAAATTTTTGAAGGACCTGTAACTGTTTTGCTTACAAATCTTATGTTTCTTGTCTGGAGGACCAGTGACCAAAATATTTAGTGTTAAGCCCTGCTTTTCGTCGGTCAACAGTTTCTTCAAACAACTTCTTCTCCTAAACCACTTAGCCAAATTTGATAAAACTGTAGGAATTCTCCTTGGGTGGACCGCTACGAAAGTTGTTCAAATGGTTATGGTCTATGGGCCCAAACATTTTTTTTATTTAATATGCAAACTTAAAAAATCATCTGGTCTTCAACCACAAGGCCTAGAGCATTCATAATTGGTATGTAACAACATTAAGTCGTATGCCTAGGTGTAAATGATTTCTAAGCATAGGTGCATTCTAAAAGAGGTAAGCGACCTAGGGCCCTTTTGGCCCTCTTGATTTTAAAAAATGTCAATAATTTTGATTTACTTTCGATGCTATTGCCCAGAAATTTGGCACACAATGCTAACATTCATTTACATTGAAGTAGCAACTTTACACAAAACCTCATAGCCGTATTTCTCCACAATACATTACAACAGTTCTATATGATGATACCACAGGCTTCGCACCCCAAAAACATTCAATATCATCTATATGCATAATGAAGATATGTCTTGTTAGCTCACCTGTCACATATTGACATAGTCACTCTTCATCCCTCAACAATTTGCTTGTGTTCAACTTCACTCCAGAGGTCACAGTTTTGATTCAATATTCATGTAACTTGGTCAAAATGTTGTTCTCCATGAAATCTAGGCCAAGTTCGAAATTGGGTCATGTGGGGTCAAAAACTAGGTCACTAGGGAGGGGCGGCATCCAGTAATTTGTCTGTACTCTAACTCAATCGTCTTCAAACTTGCTGAAAATGCTTATGGGTGTAATATCTAGGCCAAGTTAGATAATAGGCGGAGTTCGATAATAGGCCAAATCGGTGCAGGCCTTCTTGGGTTATGGTCCTTTTACCAAAAAAAATGTAAAATTGGCCTTGTCTGTACTCTAACTCAAACAGTTTTCGTCCGATCATCTTCAAACTTGCTGACAATGCTTATGGGTGTGATATCTAGGCCACATTCGATTATAGGCCAAATCGGTGCAGGCCTTCTTTGGTTATGGTCCTTCTTTAAAAAAATGTAAAATTGGCCTAGTCTGTATTCTAACACAAACAGTTTTCGTCCGATCGTCTTCAAACTTGCTGACAATGCTTATGGGTGTGATATCTAGGCCTAGTTTGATTATAGGCCAAATCGGTGCAGGCCTTCTTGGGTTATGGTCCTTCATTTACCAAAAAAATGTGAATTTGGTCTTGTCTGTACTCTTAATTCAAACAGTTTTTGTCCGATCGTCTTCAAACTTGGTGACAACGCTTGTGGGCATAATATCTAGGCCAAGTTTGATTCAATGAAAATGGAATGAACTCAGAATTTTTTACCTATAATGCAAAGGTCATACAACAGAAGGTTGACAAAAGCATCCCTATAAATTAGTATGAATATAGGAAACAACTGATATGGTGCATTTGTCAAAACATATATAGTTTGTGATTATAAAGATTAGTTTAAAGATGATTGTTTAAAAATGTTTTGACATAATATGGGCTTTTATTTTATAATCATTATTTTTTGTCACTAGCACAACCAAGACGGGCGTATTTTGTGACATTTTGGCACTCATGTTACTTCTTTTTAAAACTCGGTCATAATGTGATAATAATTGTATGCCTATAAAACAATATAAAATCTTGGTGAGGTTTGCAACTGGTTCATCTTGGGTAAAAACAAGGTCACTAGGTCAAGTCATTTAAAACCCATGTTAACACTTAAGAATAATTTATATACCTGTCGTTAAAATGTCACCAGACTTTAGGGGTGTACCGCGGTACACGAAACACCACATACTCTTCAGTCCAACACAGTTCACGGAACAACATAAATTTAGGGTAAAAATACATTTTAGAGATGTCATGGTCTGAACCTATTTACTAAATGGGAGAAACTTGTGTACAAGCAGCTGGCTAGATCAGTCAGTACAGAATTTGCCCTATAAGCGAAGGGTCCTGGGTTTGAGCTCCGGTCTAGTAGTAAGTCGCCCATTTTTTTCTTCCCCTGTTACATATGGCGCCAAATTTGAGGCTGTGACTGTATTTACTCGGAGATCATGAACATAGGAAAAATGTAACGGGAAAGAAAAATGTGCAACCAGACCAGGCACCAAGCTGGCTGCTTACCCAAGTTTCTCCCCTTTAGTAATTAGGTAGCTCAAAAACAGTTGATTGAAGGCCCAGAACTTCAAAGTCTTTTAAGCAACTGCACAGTTGAAATTTACATTTATTTATATTTGCAAACTTTATAGCTGTATCCTAATTTTTAGCTTACTTATTCTAACCGGCAACAATATTAAGTTTTGAGACAGACCCTGTGGATACTAGTGTAGGGGTTGTAATTACTGATGTCTGATAATATCATCATAACACTACTGTCTTTATGTATGATATTCGGTATTATGTATGTATTTTCAGTAGTGATCAAGCCACTTGAACCAACCAGAGACTTTAGAGAGATGCCAAACAAGTGTGTACAGGTGACTTGACTGCTGTGACAAAATCTCTGTGGTCACTGGTAACAGCTTATGGTGGTAGCTCATGAATCTGTGTTAGGTGATCTTCTAAGTGACTTACATGTGGCATGCCGTCAGCTAATACCTTGCCAAGAATACGACAATGATGGAATTGAGAGAAAAAGAAATAGTGTCCTTGTGCTGGAAGACCTTTAATGACTAAAGTATTGCACCCAAGATCTGCAGACTGTTTGGTGGTTGATTGTGAGGCCAAGTCAAGTCAACATTAGTGACAATTTGTGTTTGTGTCTCATTGGGACTTTCATGTTATTATATTGATATTTCTTGTTCTAAATACCCCTAGATACAAAGTATGTGGGGTCATCAGACTTCCCAATAGCCCTCGGACCAGTCCGACAGTTTAGCTCTTGGTCTGGTGCGTCAGACCTTTCCGTCGGACCGCGTGTCCGATGGTTCGTAATCGTCGCGGTACGTTTGCATTGGTATGTTTTGTATTAGGTACGTTTCCTCATGTACTTTGTAAGACTTATTTTGATTGGTCGGTAATAAATTTGTAAGCCAATCGCAAAGCGCGAACAATTTTTCTAACTCTGCTTTCTTGTACTCCTATTTTGAAAAGTCTCCTCCAATTTCTCGTGGGAAACATGGAAAAATATGGATAAAATCGAAAGAATTATCAGTAATTGGCCATCGGACAACAAATTTAATACTGATTTCTCGATGTCAGTACTCGGAAACGAGGAAAGCCATCTCTTACTGTGTGTACGTCGTCTTAAAAGGAAAATTGAAAATGTTTGCTTTTTTGTTGATTTTAGCGAACAAAAATTGGTCCAACAGATTTCCTTCTGGTCTGACAGTTTCTCATCGTCGGCGACTATCGGGAAGTCTGGGGTGATGCTTCAGTTTGGTTTGTTGAATGCAACATCATATAGATGTTACTTTTGTCTGCAGCAGCGTTCTTTAGTTGTCATAATGTTTAGCTCAACATTTTGAAGAAAAAAAGTTGTTGTGATGCGATCATGTGCGTTGGTTAAGTTTATTGTCAAGAGTCATTTTCTCATAGGCTATTAGAGTTATCCACTTGAAACTCAACATACATGTAGTTATTCACCACCACACAGGGGGTTCATATTTATGGAGATATCTGCCCTTGTTCAGAGATTCAGATTTGACTCGATTTTCGTAAGGACACTTTTCCTAAAAGTAAATGATAGTTTTTTTCCAGTCAATTGTCCTAAATTACCAAAAAAGTTGTCCAAAACATTTTATTATTGTAAATAAACCTTTTTTTGCCTTTCCAAAAAACAAATTCAACAGCAGCAGCACCACCACACTTTCTCGTTTTTTATTATATAACAATGGCAGCTAATTCAATAAATATAGGTCACAGGGATATCAGCCTGGTGAATAACTATGCAAAGTTTCAAGTGGATAACTTTGATAGCCTTTGAGAAAATGACTCTGTCGATAAACACGATCCTCTTATGACAATTAATAGTACAACTTTTTTCCGGCTAAAAAATGATACACTTCAGGTTAAAAATCCCCATTACGTACAAAGCGTGCTGTTTTGTTAAATTGACATCCCTGAATGGCCCAAATGGTGCGAGTCTCTTCTTCAAATAGCTTCACTGAAGCAAACGTTTACGTTAATCAACAATGACTATTCGTGTCTACCCAGCATGTTTTCTGAAATATTGTCGACAACAGTACGGGTCTTTCCGAGTAATGATAATATATGCTTGATTAGACCTATATGTACGATAAATTATCTGTCATATTGACGTTTTATAAAATGTTGGGAGGAAGTATGTCAACGCACATGACCTGGTTTTTTTCAGTATTTTGGGGGGAACATTACCCATACCCTAGAGATTGGGAATTTTAGCAGTACTTTGCTCAAAATTGGGAAAAACATATGTCATAATGACTACAAAATTGCAATGTTTAAGTGAATATAAAAACATGAGTGTCAGAAATGTCTATGACTAGAACTTTTAATAATCGTTTCAAGTTAATCAGATTGGACTAATTTTCCTTAGGACACAGTTGTCCTAAATGGTCAAACATTTTCGGGTCATTTGTCCTAAATTAGCAAAAAAATCTCTGACAATACATTTGAAATACTGTTGCATGACTTATATATATGTTCAGTTCAGTTTTTAGCATAATATTTGTTGTTATATGCCATTGTTTAAAATATGACATTGTTTAAAATGCACATGTAAGTTTTATTCAGGACATAAATAATTTTCAAATGTTACATATTATTTAATCAGCAGATGTTTGAAGCATTTTCCTTAATTCTGCAAAAACTGCCAAAACCAGCAGCAAATGACATCCTAAATTACCAATTAATTCCTTGCATTATACCAATTGATGCTTCCAACTTCACATTGAATTGTAGTTTTAAAATCAAGTGAATATACTGTTTGGGTATTGTAGGCTTTTTCCTTAAGGCATTATCATGATCATAAATCTAAAGAATTTAAGTCCAGTGAGTGTAGTGGGCATTTTAAATGCTGTCTTCAGCGAAATGAATCTGATGGCAAACATTCCAGGTATCACTGAAAATGTACAGCTTCATCGATGACTTCAATGACATCAAATTTATATAGCATGTATTTGTTATCCACATGTAATAAAAACTTGGGATCATTAGCTTCAAAATAAGGGTCTAACAACTCCCTATCATTGAAGTGTATAGAGCTATATTCTAACAACTCATCCAATGTCATCTTAATTACTTGCATCGTTTTTAGTATGATACTAGACTACCTTAATTGCAAATTAAAACTTTGGATGGGTTCTGTGTACTCTAATTCAAATGTCGAAAAATAGACGATTCTTTTTATATCATTGAGTGTTCTAGAACACTTTCGTATGAAAATGGACAGTTTGCATGTCAAATTAATCGCAGAGAGAGTTTGTGTTAAAACTGAAGCGAAAAATGATCTAATGGATATGAAAGCATTATTGTTTTACAGTTTTTGAAACTTAAAAAAAATATTGTCTGATATAGCTCTATACACTTTATATGGACCAAGTTATTAAAGTTATTTAAACGCTTCGGGTTTCTCACTTTGTTTATATATCGGCCTGTGGCCTATTTTGCTATAGGTTTTAATTCTTGTTTCACTATCAATAATTTGTTAGTCGAGGTTGGCTGCCCTCAGACAGATCTTGTAACCAGAGTTGTTGCCCTTTGTTATTTTTTACAACTGTAAACCTTGAAACTTTTGGGGATACAAACTTTTGCGTTTTGCTGATCGTCTGCATATTCGCGGCTACAATTTTCGCGTTTTTAAGTCTCCCGCGAAAACTAAGTTGCATAGTGACAATATTATTGATATTATAACCTGTCACATACAATGCAGGTTTCGTATATTATTGCTTCCTAATTATAGTTTCACCTTTGTTAAACCCTCTCAAACTCTTTTTGATGCAGATAGTTACCTATTGTATTGTTTACAAAAATTGCAAACTACGCTGGTAATGTTTTCACAGTTTTATTGACACTATCAGTCCTTCTGTATTATGGCATAATAAATGACACTTTTTGATACACATGTAGGCCTACATATTGTATTGAGTGTATTCTTTAACACGTCAAAAGGCGTTATTCTGAAAATGGATATATACCTTACATTCCATATTTTGACAAAATAGCAATTCTAATACGGTCTTATAAACATCGTACCAAAAATAATGAATTTCCTTCAAAAAACGAGAGAAACTTTCGCGTTCGCGGCTATTTACTTTGGCGGATTTTTACAAACAGCGAGCTTAAATCGCGCGAAATAGTTTCTAGGTTTACAGTATTTGATACATTTCTAGTTGTACTTGCAGCCTTTTTCTTTGACAGGGATAATATACATGCCCTTTCTGAAGGGATCCATTGTTTGTTGCATAGCTCTGAACATATGGTTGAACTGTTCTTAGAAGTTTCATTCTGATCGATGTAATAACTTTTCATACAATAAATTTGTACATAATATATATATGTCATATGCTTATGAAAAGCAATTAATGTACTAGATGCATTCATGAAAGACATACATTTTTGTAACAAAACCCAGTGAAGTTCTTTTATTTATTTGCATTTCTATGACAAAATCAAAAGTTATTTCACAAAGTGAGCACTACCATTGAGGTGACGCAATATTTCATGAGCAGCTTTCAGCAAAGAGTGAACATTACTGCAAATGTTACATGCTCGAATCAACAAATACTTATCCAGGACAAGTGCTAATTTCACTGACTGGGAGATGCTGAAATATTTGAAATGACTTAATGTTAATCTGAAAAGTAAAAAAATCCAAATTTTCTTTTTATTTCATGCTTCATGTTGGTATCTCTAAATTTTGGGAACTCAGCATGCCTTTTACAAGAAATCTTGTTTCAGTGAAATTGTCCCTTTATCAGATAATTCGATCATTTTCTACCATCCTGAAAGCGTGAAATGAATTTGAAAGATTTGCTGTTCTGTTTTTAGCTCACCTGTCACAAAGTGACTTGATTAGCTTTTGTTATCACTCTTCATTCTGTCCAATGGCAATTTGCTTGTGTAGACATTAATTGTCACTATTATGGCTTAATATTTATGAAACTTGGTCACAATGATTATCTCAACAAAATCTAGTTAAAATGGTTATTGGGTCAAAAACTAGGTCAAGCAATAAAAAACATTGTGCTAGAATATGACAACATGACTTATCTGACATAAATAACTAGCATGGTTAAGAAAAGAGGCTGCCTTACCTTAATTCTTAGAAGTAAATGATTTCTTCTGTGTATAAACGAGGCGATTTCCGAATTTGAAATTCATAGTACAGCAATTAGTCATACACAGTGATCAGATTTACATGCCTTTGCAATAGCATTAAGTGATAATAGTTTAATTTTATAGTACTGTAATCCAATAAGTCATACAGTGGTTTGGTTTATATGCATGAGCAATGTAGGGCCCTTCGTCTGTTTGCAAAAATATCCAAAAAAATGCTGTAACTTCTTTATTACTGAAGGGAAACATGTTATGTGCGGGTTCATTTTATTAGTTGGACCATTTGCTATAAGTTGGTGTATGTTTTAATGAAAAATTCTAAAAAAGATGTTTTTAAATTTTTGGGTAGACTAGCCAGTACTGACAGCAGTCTACAAAGAATATTTTTAATATCTCTGTAAAATGATATCATTTTTAAGGGTAAAATTATATGGAATTTGATCATATATTTTACAAATTAATATAATTACCGTGTCATTTTGGAGAGTAAAACTATAATATTTAATTGGATGTTAATTCATCTCAATCTCAATTTTGGTCAATCAACCGAAATGTGAAAAACAACTTTTTTCAGAATTTTGCATTTAAACATACACCAACTTGTTGAAAATGATCTAACTAAGAAAATGAACCCCCACATTATATGTTTCCCTTCAGTAATAAAAAAGTTACAGACATTTTAGAGTCAAGTTTGAAGAAAATCGAAGTAGTCTCCAAGTGGGGCTACGCAGTGCATCACCTAACCCTCCAAAATGATCCAACAATTCAGAGTGAGTCGATGCGGTGCATCACCTCACATTCAGAAGGCTCAACTACTCAGTGTTAGTCGATGCAGTGCATCACCTAACCCTCCAAAATGAACATCCTTGTGTGAGCCGATGCGGTGCATCACCTCACATTCAAAAGCCTCAACTACTCAGTGTTAGTCGATGCAGTGCATCACCTAACCCTCCAAAATGAACAACCTTGTGTGAGCCGATGCGGTGCATCACCTCACATTCAGAACGCTTAACTACTCGGGGTTAGTCGATGCAGTGCATCACCTAACCCTCCACAATGAACAACCTTGTGTGAGCCGATGCGGTGCATCACCTCACAGTCAGAAGCCTCAACTTCTCAGTGTTAGTCGATGCAGTGCATCACCTAACCCTCCACAATGAACAACCTTGTGTGAGCCGATGCGGTGCATCACCTCACAGTCAGAAGCCTCAACTACTCAAGTGTTAGTCGTTGCGGTGCATCACCTAACCCTCCACAATGAACAACCTTGTGTGAGCCGATGCGGTGCATCACCTCACAGTCAGAAGGCTCAACACAGTGAAACAACAATTCAGGATTAGTCAGTCAGTATGTTCAACAATTCAGCAGAGTGAGTCGATGCGGTGCATCACCTCACAGTCAGATGGCTTAACAGCTTAGGGTTAGTTTAGGCGTAGGCTCACAGTGAATCTTCAACAATTCAGGGTTAGTCGATGCGGTGCATCACCTCACAGTCAGAAGGCTGAACAATTCAAGGTGAGTTGATGCGATGCATCACCTAAGGTAGGTAAATATTGAATAACTCGATGGAAGGTGATGCATTGCATCGCCTAACTCATGTGAGTTAGCCAAATTCACCCAATTGAAAAAAAAAGTCTTCTCCATAATTAAAGGACTTTTCCAATTTCAAATAATACTCTGTTTAATGATAAATTGGTTTTACAAAAAATATAGATTAAATTTAAAGATATAGATTAAAGGTTACATTTGTGTTAAGATCTTGTACAGATTCATGATAACGATGCTGCATCTACTTTAAAAGTCATTGATAATGATTTCAATTCTCAACTGAACCTTGAAAGTAACTTGAATTAAAACATTGCCTTGAAAAATGCTATAATAGTAATTAATAACATTAATTTGACTGAAAATGTTTTGATTTTGTCCAAAAAATACATACTCTGCGTCAAAATCTCAGATATCTCTTTTTTTCACAAATTAGTAAATCCCAGTATGGCAATTTCTTAAAAATACAAATTCTACCTTGAAAAAGTCCTTGAATTATAGTGTGAGAATTTTGTATAAACTGAGACCAGGGGTGGTATGCACAAAGCATGTTAAGTGCAAAAACCTAAATATTTTAACTTTTAAAAGTAACTTTTAATTAAAATATTTTGCAAAGAAACTAAGATTATTTTCATAGTTTCTTTATTATAATTGTAGCGCTTTACATAAAATTTCAAAACAATGTAAAAGGTTAATAATCCCATTTTTCTTGTTTATTATCTGAAACACTGTAAGATTTGGAGGAAATTCTAAGTTATCACTTAAGATGCTTTGTGAATACCACCCATGCTATAATATGAAATAAATAAGTGTGAAAATATGTTATGCTACTGTAACCAGACTTACATTAATCGCCTGATGAATGATAGTGCCTGCAAATAATGCTTAATAGGGTTATTTTTGTGGACAAACAGTAAAGTTTAAAAAAATATATTTAATTCCAGTAAATTAATCTAGATTTAGTTTCACATAATTTTTGTACTTTCTGTTTCAGGATTCTTTGGTGAGTTTGAAGAGATGAGTGACTTTGGATAGCCAGTTTCTGTTGTAGAACAAGATACTCAGTTGTGATATTTCCAAGGTAATTGGATGTATAGTAATAATACTACTTAAAGGGGTGTAACAGCAATACAGTGACATATCGTTTAAAGACCACCTCAAATTTTTAATCACAACTTATCAATTTATTTTCTCTTTACTCTTAATTTTTCGAAGTTCCCAATGGTGATTAACTATATTGAGGTTTTACTGTACCTGCTTTTTAGCTCACATGGCATGTACATGGTGAGTTTTTGCGATCAGTTAATATCTGTCACACATTAATTTGGAATAAACTAGAGGCCCCACTTTTGGCATAATCTATTACAATTGGCCATAATGACCTTCTTCAAGAAATCTAGACCAAGTTCAAATTGGATCATCTGGTATAAAAAAACCTTAAGGCACTATGTCCAATAATAGAAAGTTGGTCAAAATTCTCTTCTTAAAATATTTAGGTCAAATTTGTTATGGTGTCAACTGGGGTCAAAAACTAGGTCAGTGACTCCTTGTATGAAAAAAACTTGCATTTGTACTGTATAGAGGCTGTGTTTTCACTATAATGTTTGAACATTGGATCCCAAGATTACAGGATAAATAAAACCCTGTGACTTGTATATATATAGATTAGTTGCTGTACTGTTCACTGGATAATCATGAAAGTTGGTCAGAGTGCAGGGTGGCCACAGACTCTGGAAAACAGGGAAAATGACTAAAATAAATTCCCTGCGGGGAAAAATCAGGGAATTTCAAAATTGGGCAAAAATCAGGGAATTATCAGGGAATTTTACAAAATTGAAAAGAAAAAATGGTCTTGTAATGGGTAATTTGCCATATTGTTCTCGGTAAAAAAGTATTAAATGTGAATTTTCGGGCTCCCTGCGATCGCAAAATAGCTTTAATCAATATAAACAGGTAATTAGGTACCTGTTGAAGAGCTATATAAGTACTAGAGAAAGAAATAGTAACATAAAGTTTGCACCTAACATAAAGATCCTCCTACACCTATGGTTGCGAATGCTGCAAAAATCATGGAAAATAACCTTTGGGTCAGGGAAAAATCAGGGAATTATCAGGGAATTTTATTCTTCATTTTCTGTGGCCACCATGAGAGTGTTTTTCTTCATTGAATCTGGATCATTTAGTTGCAAATAACAAGGACCAGACTAAGGTCACTGGCTAAGACAATATGGAAATTTCAAAACATCCCCAAAGATTTAATAAGATGATATGTGCAACACTGATTAAAAATTTATAAGTTCAGTTAATAAGTTTCCAATTTTCTTTGTCTGTTTCATTGTTAAGCACCCTTGATATTTTAACTTCCCCTGGTTATTGGGCTACCTAATGAAACCTACAAAGTAACATAATTTGAGTCTCTCCGGGCAAACTATTTCTCTCCTGTGGGTGTGGAAGCCAACATCGATCTGCGGCACCCAGGAATAAACAATGCCCTCACAGGTATCTTATACTATCAATTTACACCTTGGTGAAGTGGAGCATGTGGGTTATTCTTGCTCGGAGAAATTAACCAGTGATCCAGACAGAGGTTGAACTTGAACCCAACCCAAGAACTCTTGATCCCGAAGCGCGCGTCCTACCTCTAGGCCTCCACTATATGCTATAGTGTACTGTTTTCTAATAAAGATTTACTTTATTTTCAGTTTCCATGACTAGAGTACATTCATGACTGTCACTTGGTATGAAGGCATGTGACAACTAAACGAAGAGGTGATTTGAGATGTAATACTGAACCAATACTATTATACTATGTCTAATAAAGTATTATATGAAAATACTCATGTGTTGTATTTCTGTCTAAGATTTTAAAAGATTTGTCATGGGTGAAAGTTCTCAGTATCATTATGAATACAGATTTTTATACTGATTATTGTATTTTGAGAAACAATTGCTCTACATCTAAGAAAATTAGTATATAGAGCTCTACATAATATGTATATCAGAATTTTGAAAAAAAAAATTGAGCATTCACCCATGAATTTGAAATCATGTATTTGAATTAATACAGGGTTCCCATGGTCAGGGAAAAGTCAGGGTAAAACATATTTTTTCACCGTCAGGGAAAAGTCAGTGAATTTTGAAATTAGGGAAGTTTGGAAATTTAGCGAAAGTCTGGGAATTCTTCATTAAAGATCTTTCCTATAAAGAAACTACCAAAAACTGAGAAAAAGTCTTCGCTATTTGCGCTTTTTTGCTCTAACAAAAAACCAAGTTCATTCGAAAAAGTCAGGGAACACTGCTGTCTGGTCAGGGGAAAGTCAGGGAATTTTGTCTTAGAATATTTGTGGGAACCCTGTTATAATACATGATGACAGTTAATCAAGACTTGTATAATCAGAGAACACATAGGCCTATAAAATGTAATTCCAAGGCAATTGAAGTGCTGTTTGCATTTATGTGTACTGGGTGGAGTTCACCTGACAAGAGATGAGCTTCCTCTGCTGTCTGTCCATCCACAACCGCTTGTGTTGAAAAAAAGGGGTTACATAATTGGTATGTTAGCCTTCCCATAAAACAATAACTTACACCAAACATCTTAATTTAGCGCATATTTGATTGATTGAAGAGCAAAAATGTGTTAAATTAAGATATTTGGTGTAAATTGTTGTTGAAAGATGTGTTCTTCGAATATGTAGATTTATTGCTTTACAACTGGTATGTCTAGTTAATCCTTATGATCAACAAATAGGAGTACTGGGATTGAAAATCAATATTCTCCATGAAGGCCACTGACTGGCACCAGAAAGAGCAGTAATAGGATCGCACACAACATAAATGGATTCTACTTCATGATAGGATCAAAAAGCCCATTTGTAACACATCTAATTCTCTCGGTTTATCAGTTTTACAAAGTCAAAACTGAATGCTCAACAAATTACAACAAGACACTGTCTAGTTAGATAGAGATTATCTTAGATAGCTGACTATATATTGCTGACTGTGGGGCTTAGGTAGATCCAATTTAGTTAAATTTTCTACATACTAGATTCAAAGATAGATCCTGTCATTAATAAAAAGAAAATACAAATTTATGTTTTATTCTGTAAGAAAATGTCTTTTATAATTCTTTAATAGCAATGATGATTTTTAACTACAGATGAGATGTAGATCTATTCAGATTCTTTGATCTATTTCCAATTTGGTAAACTATGCTTGCTGTCTATATGTTTTATATGTTGAAGTTTATGAACATAATTCTGCATCGATACCTCGATATAGAAAATCTAACAAATCTTTACAATTTTGTGCATCAAAACAAACAAGTTTGACGAGTCTTTGGATATTCAGCAAATTATCGATTCAAATACTCATTTGTTCTTCAGCAATTGGTGATCTTTATTAAAACCTACCAATACTCGTACAATATAGATCCACTAAAAAATTTAATTAATGTAATATATGCACCTAGTTAATTGGATAAATAGTCTTAGATCCAGAAAAAATACACGAAGAATACTAAAAAACACAAGGCATGAGATCGAGTACATTTAAAAAGACAGAAACATATCAATTTTAAATGCACCGAGTCTTCCCCGTCAATGAGTTAAGTCCGCTGAATAAAAAGTACAAAGTAAGTGATGGTGGTCGTATTAGCGAAGTTCTACTGTATATCGAAGCACTGACTAAAGGTATGACGTCACGCGCTACGCAATAAAAGACTGTGTGTCTGACGTCACAGCATTAGGTCAAAAACTGGGTTAGAATAAATATCAAGTACAACGCTGCAATAAATTGACGACGGTTGTAGATTAATTCCAGATTCTATTATAATTTACTTCAGCAATTAAAATATATAAATGGACCCTGCAATATCGATTTACTATTGGGACTATGTTTTGTAGCAGCTTATCTGATCAACAAGCGTCATTCGTCCCGGTCGAGTCACTTTGCCCGATAGTACTACACTTATTTCCGAGGTATAGCGACGTCAGGAAGCGATAAATGCCGTACGGACGTTCCGATTGATACGATTGTCCGAAGTTTTCCGATTGGGTGATAATGCGAACCGAGGACCCGCCCTCTACACCGTGTATTTAGAGCTTAATCATGGCACTAAACAGCCGATCAGGGAGGCGATACTCCGACCGGAAAATCAGTAATCACCTCGTGTGCTTCAGTCCGAGGGCGATTATTCATTCCAGGCGGACTATCAATGCCTGGCCAGGCTTTGAAGTGTATTCAAGACTTTAATTAAATTGTTCGATTTCATAATATCTATGGATAACAACTAACGTAAATATTACTGATTGAGATAAACAATAAGGTTGTAACCAAGCCTTTTTTAAAAATGCGCTGAGAGTAAATAAAATTGGCAAAGAAATCTTGCAAATAAGCAACGTATTGTCATTTTTTGTTCAAACGTGACGTCATGTTAACATGGATAACGTAACGTGCGCCCGTTCAACCGGTCCGATTATGATTATGAGATTGCGGACCGGACGGATATCCGATAATCAATCACGTGATGGTCATAATCAGCCACAGATAGGCTCATTTTTGTTACTATATATAGTAACAAGTGTATTAATTAGAGGTTAATACACGACACAGCCGGGCAGGGAGGCGATAATCCGCCCGGAAAATGAATTATCACATCGAGGGCTTCAGCCCGAGGGTGATTATTCATACCGGGCGGATTATCAACTTCCGACCAGGCTCTGAAGTGTATTTAAGTATTTAATACAATTGTTCGATTTCAGAATATCTATGAAGAACAAATAACGTAGATAATACTGATGTAGATATATAATAATCTTGTAACCAATAAAATGCACTTAGTGTGAATAAAATTGGCAAAGAAATCTTGCATAAGAGCAACGTAACGTCATTTGGGCTCCAACGTAAGCAAAGTAAGTTATGCTCTTGATACTGGCTGCAACATAGTTGCGTTCTTGTTGGTGATTCACGTGCAAAGCTTTGTCATAGAAACCATGTAATGCGGAGGCGGGTTACACAGTTATTTTACATTACTATCCTTATTAAAAATGTGTATACATGTATCAGAGAAACCACTAGATATATCATAGCGCCTAATTGTACGGCATTATGTGGATGTCAATGAAATGTGCATGCAAACTTATAAAGCAATCGAACATAGGTTACGATCATAAGCGATAATACAAGTGTAGGCTGCTAGGCTGCTAAGCTGCTAGGCTGCCAACTTTACGCACATGTGTATGTATCCAAGAGTGACATGGAAGAAACGACTTCAGCGCCAATACACTAGAAAATGCGCGATTATGTAGAGGATATTTGTATTTTTCCGTGTATGATCGGCTGATAATTCACCGAGTGAGCAGCTGATGTAATATTTTTACGAGTGGCGTAGCCACGAGTGAAAATATAAGTCAGCTGGGCACTGTTTTATCAAAGGACTTACGAACATTTTAAACTTACGCTCAAATTTAAATTCCTTACAATGCGTTTACATCTGCAAATGAGAGAATTATATTGTTTAAAATCATTTACTGAATTAATTAACTGATGATTTTACATATCGCTTTACCAGAATTTGAAGGAGTTACATAATTATAAAGGATTCAAATTTGAACGTAAGTTTACGATTACCGTAAATGCTTTGATAACACAGTGCCCTGCTCACGAGGTGAATTATCAAACGATCATACACGGTAAAATACTAATATTCTATTCATTTCATGCCTCAAATAGCTTAAATGATGGAAATACTCCACTATATACCTGAATTGTTTTGCGTGACGTCGTTTTCCCGCCATGCACACGTCGAGTTGCAATTAAATAGTTCTTCTGCAATGGCTTCAATTTCGTCCATTTTACATTTATGACATATAATGTTGTGTTATTTGTTAAAGATTAAGAGAGCAAGTGAAAATGCTTATTATTTTATTTTTGACGGCGAGGAAATTTGATTTTTAAAAAATAGCCCGTTTGCCGTGAAATTATGAACTGTGAAATTATGAACAGTGAAATTATCGGGGAATAATCCACCGTTATTCCGCCGTAAACCACCGGTAAGCATGAAATAAAATATAATGGTATAAATTGGAAAAACAACAATACGACCCATTAGAATAATTACATGAGCAGAATGTAGTGATTACAGATATAAGCCAGCCATTTGTGTTTGTTACCAAAACGTTGTTGTGTCAGAATACCACTTTTCATTATGTTGTTCTTTTTATAGATAAATGAGATCTTAGTACTTCAAAAAACATATCATGGTAAATAAGTTGGCAAAGTTAATATTCATTCTTCTAAAACAAGAAGGTAAATACAGCAACTTTTATTTTCCGTTCTATGAAACCGAGACAGGAAAGACTGTCAATAATCGCTGCTTCGTAAGATTCACACGTTTGATTTTGTTTTATATGTACGAAACTTTGATGTAACTATGTATGCATCTATGTTAACCCAGGCCATATATTTTCTGATTTATGTATGTAAATGACTAAAGGTTATTTATATGCCGATTTGCTTTAAATGGTATGTGTTCTGTTGGTTCAAATTGTTCACAGAACGCGGAGATATGAGCTAATAAGTGAATACATGTCAGGTCACAGAAAAAGTAGTTTGACGTTGATAGACACCGTTCGTACACTGATAGACGCTTCAAGGTGAGAGCAATTTCTAACATCACTGTAACATATTTTTGTAACAGTGGTAGATCTACAGAGACTCAATGAATGGGGAGAGTAACAACATATTTATCTGTTTTGAAAATCAGGGTGACTGAAGCCCTCGATGTGATTATTCATTTTCCAGGCGGATTATCGCCTCCCTGCACGGCACTGTCGTGTATTAACCTTAAATACACGGTGTAGAGGGCGGGGTCCTGACAATCGGGCCTCGGTTCGCATAATCACCCAATCGGGACACCTCGGACAATCTTATGAATCATCCCGTAAAAACGCCGTACGGACTGCTCCGACTGATAATCATCCTCGGACTAAAGCCACTCGGGCCATTATGCTTCCTGCGGGCCGATTATGTAGACCCCGCCCTAATCAGCCGTGCATTATCCTCTAAGTAACTCATCGTGTGGGGTTGAATAAAACTTTTCGTAAATACAAATACTAGTAAACTGATTTGAACAGAATTTCAGCTACGATTTACATAATTATTTACTGTATTTGGCATTGTTCGACAAATACTCGGTAACGGCAACTTCACACACCTTGGTCGTGATGAAACGAGTATATTTATGTATCATCCGTAACGAAACGGGGTTCTACCGAGCATTACCGTATATAACCATAATTCGGGTATATACTAGGTTCTTCCCTGCCTTTTTATTTAAGGCAATCCAATATACCTGCTCGCTCAAGGCTCGCAGGTAATAAATACATAAAATAAAAAATACCAGACTTGGTTTGCACCTGAAGTGGATATCGAACCCATACTGTACGCTGTCATACGGTTGGATCAACACAGTTCGTCAAGGTTAGCCTAAAACGACTAAGAAGTTCACGATGTCTCAAAGGTTCATACAACGGGACAAACCGGGAATGCCAAACCGGCACAGTGATAATAGGTCTCTGCTGTCAGCTCAGAACCGGGATACACCGAGATAATCCGTACTGATACATGTACCGGAATGCAACATCGCGGTACAGCTAAGGTTGTAACCCAGTTTTGACTCCATATTTCGATTCTGTTGAAATATTGACCATTCCTCCCGGTATCTCCTGATGACTCCACAAGGCTTAAAACAGGCCTCTTTTGCCAGTTTGATTAAAGTATCACGGTTCACCACGGTTCGTCTTGCCGATCCAGTGTTGTTACGGTTGTACGAGAGTTCACTGAACCGGGTATAACGAGTAAAATATGGTTCATCCGGTAAACCTAAAGGGGTTCGACACATAAACCTGCAGTGATTAAAAACTGTTTTCAATTTTTTTATTAATTTCTAATGTCTATATTTCATACAATATACACAGTAGAAGTAAAAAAAAAATAATATTTTTTTAAGTTTTTAATCACTGCAGGCTTAAGTGTCGAACCCCTTTGAGTAAACCCCTAATAACTGTGGATACGTCTGGACCAAAACTAGAACAGTAATACTACAAAATAGTGTATATAAAGGATTGCGACATTTAGCGTTAGTGTTGCGACATTTAACGTCAGGCCAGTTTGTTGCGACATTTAACGTCACAGATACGACATTTAGCGTCAGGGGGAATTGCGACATTTAGCGTCGGTTGCGACATTTAGCGTCAGCCTTGCGACATTTAACGTCAAGTGCGACATTTAGCGTCGATGCGACATTTAACGTTGCTACAAACTTCCCATCGTGTTTCAGTGAATGTATTACCGGGTGTGTCGGTAGTTTGTATTCACCCGGACAAGGTTAGTACTGTTACCACATGTGTGTGTGTAAGGTACAGCAGAAGAAAATGTCATAATAAGATTTGAGCATGTGAACCAATCAATATCGTGCCGAAAATGTCCTAGTAACTGTCTATTTTAGGAAACATGGAACAACTCGGCGACATCGAGACCTCGGAGAACATCGCGATATCGTCTTCATTATTTTTTCAGGAATGAACAGCTACTTGGACAATTTCTCCAACATGAATTGTTTACAATGATCTATACGCATGATGTAATTTGTAAAGGAAAATAAAACAGTTCTAAATATAAAAATTGTGATTTATTACTGTAACATGATATATACAAATCTATATCAATTATATACAGGCCATTTGTATCTTCTTTAAGTTATTTACCGACGTAATATGTAAATACCAATCGGGGCACCTCGGACAATTCTAAGACGGATTCATCACGGAAAGACCCGAGTAGTTACGATCGATGTAAATACGTTTGTGTCGATCTAACAACGTAAAGTACAAATATTCTAATTACTTCATGCCTTTCTTTGGTATGTATTTATAGAACAATTTCGTTCCCGGTGATTTCTACTGCTTAATTAACCACTGACGTATGTCGATAAATAAAATAGCTGTAAGCAAATAGAACAGCCAATTAAAGTTACTTAATCTGTTAAGCAGGAAGTAACTCATTTTGAACATTTGATGGGCATTTTGAAAGTCCGTTTCAGTGATATTATCGTTTTCATATTAATCGTGATTGAATACTGATTCGCAGTAATTCCCAGGTAAACCACCAGTAAGCATGAAATAAAACATGAATATGTTGTATAATATTGTGTATTGTAATAGCAATGTGTCTACACGTTCATACCACTGCTATCGCAATTAAATATAAATGTATACATTTTCTACTAAAACCAGTACAATGTATAACATACATGTATATGCTTTCTTAATTATAAACAAATGGTATATTACATATGCAAGCCGAGTGTACATGCACCAGGGTCAAATTATTGACAATTTGTCTTAATTGATTAAGATAAGTATTTGGACTTTTAGGAGTGTTTGCAATGCTCTCTGCATTTTCATAGAGAAGCCTTGTATACCTAAGTTGATTCCGGTTAAGTATGAAATATAAGGAGCCCATTTAGGTCAACGATCCGAACAAAAGCTAAAATACTGCTTAACACCCGATGAACTCAAACAATATATGAGTATATATTTACAGAACAAATGTATATCAATCGGCAGTACAGAATATTTCAGTATTCAAAGATATTTCAGCTAAACTCTAATTAATACAAGCATGCATAATATAAACACTCAATAAATATGTACTATTACTAATATGATAACAAAATAGCTTTAACATTCATATATAATCGTACACTTTCATATAGAATACCATGGAATTTCCATGAGAATAGACACTTTTAGATATAGTTGTTGGCTGTAAGACCACTGTTCCATGTTATTCCAGACAAGTTGTAGATTGTTCATGAAAGTCAATTAGAAGTAACTATGTTTGATAATGGATATACATGTACATGGTTTGATAACATTAATAATAATGGTATAACTGATAAGCCAATATACATGTCAACTTCTTGTGTTCAATTATAACAAACACCAACTACTTGGTTACTTTGAAACTATGTTCCCAATTTGTGACACTGTTGTTTTGATTAAACATTCATCCGTACCGCACTTGCAACACGAGCACGAAGACGAACACAAAACATCAAACAATTTATAACGATTCTATACGTATGAACACATCAATGGTTGAATAACAACTTCCGGCAATGGGTCACGTGACTTTGCGCGCATGCACCGGAAACCAGCCTTTACTAAACAGAATGCAACACTGACTGTTCTACAAATTCATAAAGAAATAATATCATTATTTGATTCATCATCTGAATGTTATATGGCTGAGCGATGTTGAGTATTAAATGTAATAATGTATATATACGTATTATAAAAAGTTAATACCGTCTGGACGAATATTTTCTACTCATGCGATTGTCCCTGTCGTCCTCTGAATCACTGGACGAACTGTAGCGAGGATTGGATTTCGTGGTTGGTCTATCGTACATCATTACATTGTTAAAATCATACGCATTAGGGTACTGGTAGCTAGGTGACGATTGAACCATTCCATCATCCGCATAAACTCGTCTCGAAAACGCTCTTTCATTCATAAACATACTTTTAGATTGCCGGAAGTCACGTGGCGGACCTTGGCCATCAAACTGATCTCGTCTGGACATTCTGAATCCAGTATCACTCGCTGGGCGTCTGCTATCACCTTCCCATTTCGGTTGGTAATTTCCCTCTCTTTTGGACATCCTAGATGCAGAGAGACCTCGAACTGGAGACACAGAGCGTGCACGTGCATAGATTGGTGCTGGAGAGGCGTACCTTGTTGGTGGTGGAGGTACGGTAATCATCCTTCTAGTATACATTCTCTGTGGTGGTGGTGGCGGTGCTCGAACCATTACCGGCTGTGGTGGAGGAGCTTGAACAACAACGGGTCGTGGAGGTGGAGCACGGATCATAACAGGTTGCGGAGGAGGTGCCCGGATCATAACAGGCTGTGGCGGAGGTGCCCGGATCATAACGGGTTGAGGTGGAGGTGCCCGGATCATAACGGGTTGAGGTGGAGGTGCCCGGATCATAACGGGTCGAGGTGGAGGTGCTCGAACCATTACCGGTCTTGGTGGTGGCATAGGAAGAGGTCGAGCGACCATTACTGGTTGTGGTTGTGGTGGAGGCGGAGGAGCGATGGGTCTGTAGGAATAATCCGTCTCTATATAAGGTCGCGGTGATGGGGCAGTCTGTCGGGATCTCACTTCTAACGTATCACCCTCACCTGTCGATATAAGGTTCGACTTATCAAAGGAAATGTAAATGGTCTCAGGGGAAGGTGCCCTATCATTGGATTGTTGGATCTTGTAGTGTCTAGATTCAAGGCTTGAATCAAGATCCGATTTCACGTAATGTTCCTCAGACCGTCCGTACGTATGGCCACCATTAATGACATGACCATTTTGTGAGTTATCAACACCCGCCTTAATAACAACAACATCGTTGTCATATCCAGTAGATTCAATTCTATGACTCTTTCTTTGTTGTTTAAGGGCCATGTTGGCTGTTGCTGCAGCATTTACTAGATGTAGAGCATCGCGTGTAGAGTTACAGACAAACATATGACATTCGGCTATTTGTCTCCCCTGGTTACGCCGAATAATGGCCGCAAAGATTGCTGGATTTCTGGAATCATGCTGAACAGTGTTTACTGGAACGAATTGTCTATTTGTCGCACCCGTCGTTCCATCAGTGACCGAAATACACGTGACACCAGCACATGTTGACAAACGGTTCAATGGAAAATGCAACGTTTGTCCGGATTCGATGTAAGTGACTTCTAAAGCAGTTGGAAGTACCCGGATGTTTGCATCGATTCCTTCTACTTCCTCTACGTTTACAGGAAATCGTTTTCTTAACGGTTCTTGCAATGCTTCAACACCTTTTAGTGTTTCCACAGGTGGCGCACTGCCGATATATAGCACACGACAATTATACATATTCTGTTCGTCGTTCAAAACAACCATGGTCGTTATAAATAATCAGTCCAAACTATAGTCCACACAATAGTAGTCCACACTCGATTACCAAGCTTTGTATTGAATTACGAAAAAGTCCCACTTTCAACTTTCATTGGTAAGTAAAACCACTAATATATGCGTCAGTCCGATACGAAAATCCACACTTAAGAATAATTGCACACATTGAATTTTCGATGAACTTCACTGTTAATTCGGCGATATATGTATATACGAAAGTAGAATTTACATGGTTAAATCTTTATCGAAGTTACATTTTCACGGGCTGTTGAAAACACAGTTTAAAATTAACTTCTCCGTGACATTCTTATGATATAACCGGTTTTAATCATAAAGCAGCCCCGTACAACGTTACTCCACCTTTTTAGCCGGATACAATCCGCCCAACCTTGCAAAGATGATTTGAATGATCGCTTCACACTTCAATTCACACCCGGGGTAGCTTCATTATTTTTATAGTATTACAGCGGGGTTCGCTGTAGTGTCCAATACTTTTTCATTTACAGTTTCGTATGTTCTACAACGTCTAGTGAAAATCAATATGTGGTTATGTTCTAACAAATAAATACTTATGTTTAAATAAAGTGTAATGTTAAATCAATTATTCTTCCACAATTAGCTTTTTATTTAATATCGTCTAAACTAGTCGAGGAACATATTAACCTTTCAAACCCCGCAATCTGAACCACATATGTAATATGGTATTTCCTCCAAACCAGAAGCTAATCGAGAGGGTTCCAAACTATTTAAACCGTAGTACATTATTTTTACTTTGTTTCCTATTACCGCTCATTAAAGTATCGACTATACAGAAATGCTATTGGGGGTCAATGCGACAGTCTGTTTTCTACAGTATATGCACCGACACTCAAAAGTCACGACTAAAGTGACATACATGTACATACTTATATTGTCTAAGCAATGGTCTAAACTTAAGGTCTTTGTTCTAAAAGGTATGTTGATAAGGCGGATGTAGTACATAGTTGTAGATTCTATGCTCATTCTATCACATACGCGTAACCGATATGACTGTGGCAAATGCACTAATGTGTATCAGCTTATGATATAGATACATTATGCGAGTTTATGGTACCTGTCATTAGCTTTGGCATATGACCACAGTTCCCAAGCCTCATATGTAAACTGGTCTTGTAGAAATTTGATATAAGAAGCCACTTCGGCTAACTGGGCGACAAATAGGCTACAACACATTAATTCTTTGACTCCAGATAAGGGTTCTTTCGATAAACCCTTAACTTGCTAGGTCGTGCTTCATTCTTCATTGGAATAATCGAATCTTGTAAAGCCAGTAAAGCATCAATACCACCTCACATTCCAGAGTTGGCTATTAATGCCTTATTTCAGTATTAAATGGAAAACAATCTTACAGATGAGGGCCGGGTATCAGTACAGAAAGGAGCTACGTACTGCTCAAACAGCGACGCTTGGAATGACGTCACGTGACGTCCAACGTCCCGCGCCCCTAGTATGAATAAATCATTGTTATCTGTGCATTCGGTCGGAGATATCTTACTCCGAATGACGTTAATTGGCTTTAAGCCTTGTTGCCAATTAGAAATTGCTAGATGAAAAGTCCTCGAATATATTGATCACCCCTCGTATGTGTGATAATAGTTTCAGTCCAGGGTTCAGGATTATAACCAATACTTACATTCTGCACTCAGCACTGAAATATTTTATTTAATAATTTTGAGGTGCATAGCCGTTTTTGAGAGCAAGGAATTGTAAAGATTTGAAATGTATACTGACTTTTATTTTTAGCCTATTGTATGGTGTAATTTAGTGGGTAGTGTATTTGTAAGCTATACGTATAATTTATATTTATGGGTGTGGCACTCAGATTCAATAATTACGTTTTACCCATACATAGTACAAAGTGGTAAAGACAATGTATCAACTGTTGTCAACATTCAAATAACAATCCTATACATTTCCCCACCTAGATTAGCAATCTAGTACAAATATTGGCTTATGATATGACAAATTCAATATTTGAGTGCTGAGTGCAGAGTGCTGAGTATTGGTTATAATCCTGGGCCCAGATCCAATCGTCATTCCAGATCAGCGAGTATGGCCATCGAGTGTTGGCACATTAGTGGTGGTAGCCCTGTATACCGATAGTTAATATTATATAGCTCGACGCCATTGATCTTGGTTTGATTCTGGTTTGCTGCAGGTCATGAATATTTGAGAACAATGTCACGTTTCCTCCACATGTGGAGAAGTTTTTGCTTTCTTATTGAAGTGTAAGTTGAAACTGTCTACGAGAATAAGTCCAAGGAAACAGGTCGTCATATATAGACCTAGTAACTGAATGAAATCTTGAGAAATGGAGTTAACCACCAACAATCATATACTGGGGTAATACATCTCAAAATGAGCACCGCTGTGTTATATTTCAAAGCGCTTACATAATGGAACACTATAAATGGGCGCTGTAGCATATTTCACAACGCCTTCCATTCAAATGTTATTGGGTGTAATAATCTACCATTTAAAATTAAATAAATAGTTCGAGAAAGTAGGCCTTGTGGTTAATCCACCCGACACACTTCACTGAACTGTGAGATATTTAACATACCCCATCGTTATTATTGGAAGTCGATGATGGTACGCGTACAGTGTTGCTGATGACACTGGTTGAATGTGTATGACAGTTGATGATGTTGTTATAGTGTAACCATAGCAACAACACACATTGTATGTACGTTACTAGGCTTGTCAATATGGAGACGTATAGATATGATTCGCATCAATAATATTGGCCGTCCAGAGTATTCTCTCGACATAGCTGTTTCATTTATCAGGACCAGCGTCTCAATTTGGTTTCCAGCAATCTACTAGTAGCTGTTTTAAGGCAAAACGTCTGGTCAACATGGAACAACTTCGATCTGTTTATCTATTGTCTTCATCTCAAGATATTCTTGTTGTTAAAGATACATTGGCCAAGTTTGTTCTCAATATTTTGTCATTGTCTTAAGCCTAGGTCCCATTGAAAAGTTTGGTCTCGGCAATGCACTTCTAATTCAAATAGATGAACTTCTAATGTCTTCACTGAAGCTTCCCCTAGACCACGAGGACCCTTTTATCTTCCGATGCTCATTTATTAAACCGGGCGGTTATCGCTGAGACAAAACTGCTCAGTGGGCTCTGCCAAAGTATATGTCCAACATAAGTTTTGGAACATATTTGAAGTGGTGTGGCTTTTTGCTGCCTTCATCACAACTGGTAGTGGGGTGTGTTAACAATGAGCATAGCCTTTGAGTCATCAAGTTACATCTGACGATTTGTATTAAACATGTATGAAACTATTTTGCATTTTCATAGACGTAAACCAGCCACCGAGCCCCAGCATATGATTAGCGTGGGTGTAAATAGATGTGTATGATATACGATATACGTTATTGTCAGTCGGAGGGCGTAACCTACTGATCATCAACCGTGTGAGTAAACATGTAACTTTGTTGTGTGTTAGTAATACATGCACACCCTTATTACCGGTATCAAACACATCATGATTGAAACAACACAGGGTGTCCAAAACTTAAACTTATAGCTATAAATAGTCATTTCTTTTTACAGTTCGCAATCAAATCTAAAAGCAGTGTTAGCTCAGCCTCGCCATTTGAAACCACTGGGCGTTTAGTTTGGTACGTGTGTATATTTTATATGTCACAATATTTCAAAATGACACGACACTTCTCTAGATTTATATCTCATCATGGTGATAATACGAATGGGACATTTGAGGGAGGTGTTGTATGTTTCAGAGAATAAAGAACCAGGTTATAACAGGGGCCTTATTCGCCAACGTTGTAAGTCTAAAACTTAGACTAAGACTTAAAATTGACAACATTTATAATCACTGCCATTTCTTTACAATTAGACTTAACCATGCGAAATTTTATCTGGTTAGTTTTGTTACCAACGGAATATGTATACCGATTAATATCAAAATCGGTACATTTATAATAACATTAGAGCAAATAGAAAATTTGGCAATATAAAGTCTAAGTCTGAGTTTTAGACTTTTAACGTTGGTGAATTAGGACCCTGGGCTGAACATATAGCGTATCATTTTCTCCTGTACATATACTTTACCTTACATGTCACATGACTTGCTTAATTTATGGAACTATACGAGTCGAATACTCCTACCAGGAATTCCGGTTTAGTAACATAAATATCAAAACCACTAACCCCTCGGTTTTCTCAGTATGAGTACTTTTCAGGAATGGGTCACCATAGCAACGACTGAATATATTCCAAGAGAACAAAAGCATCGCATACGATTGCTGAACGCTCGACTTTCTCGCACTTGATAGTACCCTTTCTAATATGTGAGCCAACCTTCTAAGAGAAACAAGGGCATCTAACTCATAAAATATAGATGACAGGGTTATAAACCTCATCAGTATCGACTCCCCTTGTGATGGTGAAACTCAAGTCTTTGACAGAAAAGGGGACTTGTTTCCTCTTGTCATTAGATGTAGGTAATCACATTCAACAAGACGTGTGTTGACTTTCAAGTTGAAAGCTTTGATAGTATTTGAGAAAATTTAGTGTATGTATTAAATTTCGCCACTGTTTATAATGTACTGTGGCGAAACAAGAGCAGATAACTCCATACATGTAGGTCACAATGTTACCAGCCTTGACAGTATAGTTTCTACATGTGATGCATTTATGTCTGCTTCTGATAGCCACTCCTTAGCCACAACTGTCACACAGGCTCTTCTTTAATACAACTTACCACCTCCTAATAAGTTATTTGACAACCCTCTGTACAAACAAACGTGGAAAACCATGGTCTTCAATGCCTTAAATGACTACTGGTATCAGAAATGGTCCTCTA
Organism: Spisula subtruncata; assembly: GCA_963678985.1. NCBI lineage: Eukaryota > Metazoa > Mollusca > Bivalvia > Venerida > Mactridae > Spisula > Spisula subtruncata. The sequence goes on along the minus strand of OY787672.1, from coordinate 20,077,313 downwards.
ATGTCAATAACGCTTCGATCCTCCAACGTCTTCAGATACAGAATAGACCTGTCCAAACAGCCCACAACATTTGGACAGTCATACAGCCGATAGATCACGAGGTCAAATGGGCGGAGATCACGGCGAGGATCATCATAGGTGAATACATCCTACAGTCTACTGCTGTAAGTTAAGGACACTTGTATCCTGCGTGGTATCTCTGATGAAAACTTATCTCATTTCCTCCTTGATTGTGTCTCTCTTGCTGAACTACGAAGTCGGGTCACCTTGTTGCTGAAAGAGGTCCTGGATTTCATTCAACCAGACGGCATGGCTCCGATCAGACGTGAAGGGAAGCTGATGCTGATAATAGTGGACTTCACCACACCAGTAAGTATTCAGCCTACTATCAAAGGACCAGACAATGATATAGAAAGCATCTCAAGTCTACATCCAGCATCTTCACAACTTAAGAGTGCAAATACTAACACCTGGTCCCTCTAGTTAAGCCCACATAATGACCACATTAATACTAAAATACCATGAAATGAACTGTCATGGTATTGTGAGCTGCAAAACCTATTATGTTACATACATAAACTGCATCATACGCATACGTTATGGATTTTATTCGTTTGTGACATTCATAGATAATTGATATTCACCGCCCTGGACGTTATTCTACAAGGAGTGTCACTGTCATATAGTGGGAGATTAAATGAAGAAAAGAAAAAAAGATGGTGAATAACTATGTTGAGTTTCACGTGGATACTTTTGACAGTCTTTTAGAAAATGATTATGACAAAAAAAACATAGCCAACTTAGACGCACATGAACCCGTCACGACACTACCTAGATTATATTCTTTGAAGTCATGTTAAAAATAAAGCTAAGTCATTACTTGCTGTAAAATCAAAGTACGCAAAGTAAATCAAACAGCATGAGCTTTTCTCATTGAGAAGTCTTTTCTAAAACTTATTATATAATTACTATATTAATCTCAACAACTCCGAGTTTTCCCGGAGCGCGGTTTATATATATTTTTGGTCGTTCGTTCCTTTGAATACTAAAACTCAATAGGGGAACTTTGCCGTTGGTGTACAACTTCCCTATAAAATGAGAGGATTACAGGAACATGGCTTCGTGATTTATTCAGCAGACCGACAAAATGTGCAAAGCAATGTACCTCCTCAACAAATTTGGGAGCTTAATATGTGTAGTGGTTGTGATTGGTCCTGATACTGCCAAGACATGTACATATTTCACCTAACACGATATCTGTGCTTTGCATGTACACCATTCCAATTACAATAATGATTGTGATGTGACATTGTGCATGAATTAATATGTGTTAGTCCACATTGTATGTGACAATGTGTGCATTCTCAGATCCATTGCAAGAAATATCATGACTTAGTTCTTTGGATGCCCGTTTTAGCAAACAAAACGCTACGATCATCAGTTCCATGATTATCAACGGTCGCTGTTAACTTTATAACACAGCAGTATCATGTTTTATAGGACAGACAGACAGAGACCATTCTGTGAGACAGACATGGTTCCTATCTATGTACATTCCTGGTATCATCCATCACTAATGTAGTACAAGATGCAAATCGTCATCGGATGGCCACATGATATACGTTATCCACAGCCTCACAGGTAACCTTATCCTGATTGTAAGTGTGGAAAAGCATGTAAGTATAACTTTCATCGCTTGCTTCTATTCGAACACAATTCAGAAACTAAAAATTCGATATTTAAAACAAGACAACCATTCCTATAGCATGCCACGTTGTTTGTGTTTGGGAAAAAATAAGACTTGAACGCCATCTTTATTTCTGGTATATTTCGTGCATATATAGTTAAGACAATCGTTTCATAAAATATTCAATGGTCAACATCAACAATCAACGTTTAATAAACATCTCTAGAATCAAAGTAAATTGCATTTTTGTAACAAACGTTTTTTATCGAAAAAAATATAACTGCTGGGTATCCAAAGTCTCTGTTGAAAAGTAACACTTTCTATGCACAAGTTGTGGAATATTTTATATATGTAAATAATGAGACAAAGTAAGGAATATATCAACAAGTATGGCAATGAATAATCACATAACAACAACGTTCATACTGTTGTTTCTAATAAATCTTTGATTAAATCAACTTTTTTGTAACGATAATGAGACAAATGAAGCATATGTGTAAGGTTATATGACATGTATATACAAACTTAACAAAAACTCTATGTATTCAACATCACACGATTATATAGCACATTCATAGTAGTACAAGATGCTAGAATTAAAATACAAAACATAGTCGAATTAATCATGTCTTGCACCACCTTTGACAATCTGAAAGAGCTCAAAGGTTATTGACTGATTTGTAAACTTTGTATTTCGTCCTATAAAACTTAGGCGTAGGTATTGAGTCACAAAATTTAAGTTATCTCTAAAAAAAAACAGAATGAGTTTATTTCAAACATCTAGTATGACTCCATCATGTTAGATTTATAATAATAATAATAATAAAGACTTTATTTTACGAGGAAACTTATTTGACAATATATATACGAAACAATCAATCTTCCATAAGATCCTCAACAATGAACAATGAACAATGAACAATGAACTAGAAAAATAACTATGCCAAGAAAACAATGATATTAGATATTTTGATATTTTGGCCCCTATGATGTCTCACAATATAAGTTGAAAAATTCATAAAAGAGTGTCAGTGAAAGGATTTGAAAAAAGAAGGTATACCTATGCATAATTATAGAAACTTTATCAAGACAATATCTACAGCTGTAATTAAACAAAAACGCTTAATCCGATATAGACACACCATAGGAGCCAGCGTATCATTATACATGTGAACGACATAATCAATATACTTAAAGCAATGGCATTTTAAAAACATAATACACAAAGGAATAATTATGCAGACGGATATATAGATTATTATACCTGCAATAGTAATGTTGCATGAAGTTTGCTAGCCAGTCATTAGGTTGTAGCAATAGCATGGGATGTTTCAAAGTATGATGGCTTCACCCAGCGTAGATATAAAGTTTTAAAATGTTGAATAGAAGTAGAGTTTTTGATGTAAAGAGGGATAGAATTCCATATTGAGGTGCCAGAGAAAACAAAAGTATGGCGAAATAACTCGGTGTTGGGTTTTGGACTGTACAATTGGTATGTAGAAGAAGAACGTAACAGTCGTGAATGAATATCTGTAGTAAATGTAAATGCATTCTGAAGATAATCTGGTGCATCTCCTCTGAGAGTCTTGTACATTTGGATAGCTTTCTGATAAATAACACGCTCATGAAATGTCATCCATTTAAGTTTTGAAAATAGAGCAGTTGAAGGAGTAGAATAATCGCTATCAAGAATTACTCTAGCCGCTCTTTTCTGGAATTTTATAAGTTTATCTTCAAGACTGCTAGTACAATTTCCCCATATAATACAGCAAATGTCAAAATGGGGAAGAATGTATGCATTATAAAAACGTTTTCTAGTTTCAATCGAAAGAAAGTTTTTAATTCTAGATAAGAGGTACAAATAGGAATTACATTTCTTTATCACATTATTGATATGGTCTGCCCAAGATAGGCTATCGTTAATTGTGATACCTAATAGCTTTGCTGATGAAGTAGCTTCAATTGAATTACCTTGAAAAGGAATGTTGATATTGGATTCAACAATTTGTTTTTTATTTCGTTTACTTGTTATAAATAAAACCTTGGATTTTTTAGAATTAATAGACATTTGATTAAGTTTACACCACTGATCAGCATGCAATAAATCTCTGGTAAGTGAAAATATTACATGATCTAAAGACTTGCTGTGAGTTGATAAGGTGGTATCATCAGCAAATATGTCGGCAATAGAATGTGAAAGAGACAGAGGCAAGTCATTGATATATATCAAAAACAATAGCGGGCCAAGAACTGAGCCCTGTGGAACACCTGCTAAAACATTACCAGGGCCAGAATATTTGCCAGATATAAATGTTTTTTGAGTTCTAAAATTGAGGTAGGATTTAAACCAATCTAATGTTGAAAACTGAATACCATATAATGAAAGCTTTTGTAGTAAAATATCATGGTTTACTAAGATTTGTAAGTATAGTTACGATGTGTTATACACTGAGCCAATGATGTCTAACACACATAGATGTATGTACTGTTTTCCACCACTCGTGCTTTGTCATGAATTTAATTGTAAAGCAAGTTTATAACATACACCATGGCGCGAGAGTTTAATAAAGCCATTTAATGGTAAAGCAAGTACATGTACACGTACTAAGGTGTTGTCTCTCAAAGACGTTTGCATTCGTTCGATCTTCATGTTTCGTACTCAATGAATAGCGAATAAAATATTTACATACATTTCGTAATAGTTCATCCGTATACATTTACACAGAAATATTCATAAACATTAAAATAAAATTATAAAATACAAATGTAACAGCTATATTGACAATTAGTTATTATAAATTTCATTCCAACATTACCGTAGTAATTGACATTTCGTGGACACTAATGGTGTCTGTTGGTACACAACACTACTACCGTGGACATATTGCCCATATTGCACACAGTCCTCTCAACGTTAAATGAGAACGGTTTGTAATCATCGAGTCGCCTTTCATGTAAATGTTGTTTATCTAGGCTCAACGGTGTAAACCTGAGTTAACGGTAGTCCCCGCTATTCTTTCGAATGGGATAGTTCCCTCATTAGTATTACTTATTGTATCGACTATACGTTCAGTGTACCCAAATATCAATATGCATAAAGTAATTATTATACATGTTATACTGTACAAACATTAAGTGTATATATATTCAGAATGAAGACAACATACATGCGAATTTTACAGTAAGCATCGAGTTAGGTACTAGTAACTAACTGAAGGAACAATTAACCTTCAACATTGAACTAAATTAAGTTAACATGGTATATATATAATGTATATATAGAGGGAGAGTTAGGTTACGTTACTAGTAAGTACTTGAAGGAACAGTTGGCCTTCAACATTGAACTAAATTAAGGAAAAATGATATATATTTATATATATTTACCAAAAATGAATTTAACAGCAATGCATGTATAAATTGTGTTTTTGTAAATGTAATTAATGAACATTATGCGAAAGGAAGCCAACTGGTGTCGCACATAAAAAGGGAATAGCAGAATTAAATCAAGGCAAGCATGTATAAAAGACTAAGGTTAATTAGCATAATGGAAAGTGTTAATTGGCATATGTATTATTCAATTAGGCTATAAATTTACAAATAATAAAAACATATAATTATGCAATAACATGAATATATACAATGTAATATCATTTTTTTAAGAATGTATTATTTCTAGTGACTTGATTAATGTTTTTAGGTATACATATATTTTGTATTGCTTATTAATCAGACGTTATTGTACATGTTAATATTCTCAGTTAAACCAAAGTACCAAAATATTTATTCATGGGAATCTAAAGAAAGATATCAAACGTATCCGTGATAGCACGTGACAGTATCGACCAAAAATGTAGATGGTCAGTACAAAAGGTTCATGCTTAGATTGGTTACCATGGAAAAATAATAACCACGTTTACACTTTGTACCCTAAGATATTTACGTTTAGAAGAAACTTACATAAATAAGCAAACGTATACTATACAATATACAGTAATATTGCTTTAAGCATTGGTCATTGGATTAAGATAAAAACGAGTCTTAGAGTAGAATGATGCGTGAATTAAATGTATGAATATTATATCGTTTGCAACCCGGTAAAGGTTGTGTTTGGTAGGTGACTATTATGTGTCTTATATCAAAAGGCCAATGATCAAAGCAGTTTTTGTAAAGTTTGATGTTTTTACGATTCCAATATAAAAACATGCATTCGTGCGTAACTCGATAAAACCACACATTATTACCATATTTGTCATATCCCAAGTTAATTTGGTAAACTTGTTTCTATAGCAACGTATTTTTATGTATTTTTACACGTTTTTATTTAAAATTGCTATGTCTCATAGAGCGTCAAATTCATTGACACAATTCAAGTTATTATCCGTCGAATATCCGACGAGTTTCACACTTGTCAAGTGTAATTTCATACATTTATAGTTACGTCAAGATGGTAAAATGACAGCTACAGTAGAGCGTAAAATACACAGCCACGGCAGTATTTATACGAGTGCACATGAGTTTTAAATATCCGCAAACGTCTTCATATATTTCTATCCTGTAAATGATGGTAATTAACTACTAACCGATCCTCGCCTTCTACTGTAACCTCCGTACGTATAAGAGCCCGGGCCTCTTGTCGTGCGCATTTGTTCGTTTATTGTTCTGCTAAAACCACGTTCGTTCATGAACTGTCTTTCCCGGAAGTCTCGTGGTTGACCGTAAATTCTGTATCCGCCCGTCTCGGTCCGGTATTTGGTTTCATCTCCGTGATCCGAGTACGCATACCGTCGCAATCCGCGTACTTGGGGTTCAGTACGAACCACTTGTGTCTGTCGAACAGTTGACGGCCTGTATTGGTAGTGGTAATTGTAAGCACTTGGTTGACGTCGAGTCTCAGACACACCATACGTCATTTGTCTGACCACTGGTTTTTCTACAACAATACGCTGTGGCTGTATCGGTGGAGGTGCTGGGGCATCCATATACACAGGCTTCTCAATGATAATCGGTTTGGGTACCTCTGGTGGTGGACGCTGTCTGAACACAGGCTTTTCTACAACAATGCGTTGTGGTTCAACCTTTGGCCATGGAGGTGGGTCAATGTAGACGATTTTCTCGATGATGATTGGTTTCGGTGCAGGTGGGGGCGGGCCAGGATCTCGCATGACCGGCTTCTCTACAATGATTCGCTGAGGTTCTTGCTGTTGGTACTTTGGAGGATCGATATGTACCGGTTTCTCGATTATCACTGGTTTCGGTGCTGGTGGAGGCGGACCAGGATCTTTGATTATTGGTTTTTCAATAATGATTCGCTGCGGTTCTTGTGTGGGATAAGGTGGTGGATCGATGTAAACATTCTTGGTTTCTATGATAGGTGCAGGGCAAGGAGGAGGAGCCTTTGGTTCATTGAACACTGGTTTCTCCACGACAATCTTGTGTGGTGTTTGCTTCGGGAACTCTGGTAGGTCTATGTATACTTTACGTTCTTCTATTTCCGGGGCTGGCGGCGGTGGTGCTGGGGGAGGTGTTCTAATGATTGGCCTATCCACAATAATCTTCTGTGGTTTCTGTTCCGGCCAATCTGGAGGATTAATGTAGACTCGATTCTCTTCTATGATGGGTGCTGGAGGAGTAGGACATTTCGGCCAGTCTCTGAGAACTGGTCGATCTACAATGATCTTTTGTGGCTCCTGTGCCGGTGGGTCGGGTGGAGTTATGTACACAGGCTTCTCTATTACTTGCGGCTTTGGTGGTTCAGGCCAATGCATCTCCTTAAAGACTGGTTTATCCACATAGATAACTTGAGGCTCAATTTTTGGTGGCGGTGGGGGTTCGACAAACACTTCACGCTCTATTATTTTTGGTCGAGGATATTCAGGCGTCGGTGGGCGCTTAATGACCGGCTTGTCGACAATAATGGTTTGCTGTGGAGGCGGCGTTGGTGCACGTATATGTTCTACGCTGGATTTAATCACGACAGTTTCACCGTGTTGTACAGGAGGTGTAATATTGCGGGTTTGCTCTCCGGCTTTCACGTAGTACGTGTTGGCTTCGTTATCATTATAGACTCTGGACACACGGTTGATTCGATTAACCTCAGCATCTTCTGCAGTGGCAACGTACGTTCTAGAATCGCTGTTATATTGACGTGTATCATAGTCTTCTTGATACATAATATATCTTGCGATTTTCAACTTTCTTTCCACTGGCTTGTGACTGAAGACGGATCGTGCGATCGAACTCAGTAGATTGGTCGATGAAAAACTTCATTGCTCCTGTTGAGCTGTATCCACGTCTTAGTGCTGTATGTGCGGTCTGTGTGGCATTAACCAGATGTAAGGCATCACGTGTTGAGTTACAGATGAAAGCATGGCACAGTAGCGGCTCCGATGTGTCTGGTCCACGACGCATGACTGTAGCAAACAGTGCCGGGTGATCAGAGTCCGGCTCATTTGCTGTGATCACTGAATGAACTGGTACAAACTTCACATTGGACAGCCCGTTAGCACTTTCCACGCATCTTACGGCAGCACATATTGACAATGTAGTAATTGGAAGAGAGAAATCTTCCCCCTCACCACTCGAGTAGTGGATCTGTACAGCATCCGGCATCACCGTCACCGTGACATCATAGCCTTCCACATCCGAAACATTCCCACTATACCTGAAAACATATCATAATATACTCAATCAGTAATGTAGGCGCGTCCGGTATGATCTTTTTAAAATGCAGACTTTTCCGGTATGTTGTATTAATAATGTAGACTCTCTCGTTATGCTCAAAGACTTTATACGTATAGTTTAAAAAATCAACTTTAATAAATTACGTACGGAACAAAACAAAATACAATGTTTTAGTTAATCAGGCTATTGTTGACTTCTAAAGTCATTTAAGATTTTAAGGAATGCAACCAGACTCGGGAACATTACCGCCTTCGATCATCTCCAAGAGGAAAATGTGAAACATTGAGAGAATAGTAATTTTATTAATTTGGATACGTATCAGTACGGGGTGAAAACAAACGTCAGGAGATCCGGTATTTTTATTACTTTAGTGAACTTAAGAAAATAAGTGTTCGTTGTACTAACCAGGGATGGTATTCAATGTTGATAATATTAAATTAGAGAATACCGACAACCAATCATATACTAGTATGATATGATTGGTTGTCCTTACCTTTAAGTCAAGTAAGATCAATATTGAATACCACCCCTGGTTACAATTGACATTACGCCAGTTGTCGATCAATATCCTTTAAATCAATTTTAACGGTATATTATAATCACATGGTCCAATGGATTAATTAATTAATGGCATTACACCAGAGCAGAGATCGTTCCACGTAGTTGTTAGTCAGGGTCCGTATTAATAAAGCTCCTAAGGGGAAATATTCCTTAGGTTGATAAATTTACCTTGGGTTTTATAGGAATTCCCTAAGTTTTATATGAGTTCACCTTAGATATCTGAAACATCCTTAAGTATTATTCAGATATCTAAGGTGAAATCATATAAAACTAAGGGAATTCCTACCAAACCTTAGGTAAATTTATCAACCTAAGGTATATTTCCCCCTTTGGAGCTTTATGAATACGGACCCAGGTTATAAATGTAACTTACCTGGCAGTTAGAGGAGTTTGTATAGCTTCCACGCCTCGCTTATCAGCATCGGGACTTCCTGAACCGATATAGAATACCTTACATTGGTACATCACGTTATTTTTGTCAACCACCATAGTGCTGCATTAGTCGTCGTCTACTGAAAATATAAATATTATATATAGTATTATGTGATATATATACCCATTAAAGGACGGCTGCTACAAACCATTGGTATTTTCTTACAACTTCGATCTGTTTATCTATTGTCTTCATCTCAAGATATTCTTGTTGTTAAAGATACATTGGCCAAGTTTGTTCTCAATATTTTGTCATTGTCTTAAGCCTAGGTCCCATTGAAAAGTTTGGTCTCGGCAATGCACTTCTAATTCAAATAGATGAACTTCTAATGTCTTCACTGAAGCTTCCCCTAGACCACGAGGACCCTTTTATCTTCCGATGCTCATTTATTAAACCGGGCGGTTATCGCTGAGACAAAACTGCTCAGTGGGCTCTGCCAAAGTATATGTCCAACATAAGTTTTGGAACATATTTGAAGTGGTGTGGCTTTTTGCTGCCTTCATCACAACTGGTAGTGGGGTGTGTTAACAATGAGCATAGCCTTTGAGTCATCAAGTTACATCTGACGATTTGTATTAAACATGTATGAAACTATTTTGCATTTTCATAGACGTAAACCAGCCACCGAGCCCCAGCATATGATTAGCGTGGGTGTAAATAGATGTGTATGATATACGATATACGTTATTGTCAGTCGGAGGGCGTAACCTACTGATCATCAACCGTGTGAGTAAACATGTAACTTTGTTGTGTGTTAGTAATACATGCACACCCTTATTACCGGTATCAAACACATCATGATTGAAACAACACAGGGTGTCCAAAACTTAAACTTATAGCTATAAATAGTCATTTCTTTTTACAGTTCGCAATCAAATCTAAAAGCAGTGTTAGCTCAGCCTCGCCATTTGAAACCACTGGGCGTTTAGTTTGGTACGTGTGTATATTTTATATGTCACAATATTTCAAAATGACACGACACTTCTCTAGATTTATATCTCATCATGGTGATAATACGAATGGGACATTTGAGGGAGGTGTTGTATGTTTCAGAGAATAAAGAACCAGGTTATAACAGGGGCCTTATTCGCCAACGTTGTAAGTCTAAAACTTAGACTAAGACTTAAAATTGACAACATTTATAATCACTGCCATTTCTTTACAATTAGACTTAACCATGCGAAATTTTATCTGGTTAGTTTTGTTACCAACGGAATATGTATACCGATTAATATCAAAATCGGTACATTTATAATAACATTAGAGCAAATAGAAAATTTGGCAATATAAAGTCTAAGTCTGAGTTTTAGACTTTTAACGTTGGTGAATTAGGACCCTGGGCTGAACATATAGCGTATCATTTTCTCCTGTACATATACTTTACCTTACATGTCACATGACTTGCTTAATTTATGGAACTATACGAGTCGAATACTCCTACCAGGAATTCCGGTTTAGTAACATAAATATCAAAACCACTAACCCCTCGGTTTTCTCAGTATGAGTACTTTTCAGGAATGGGTCACCATAGCAACGACTGAATATATTCCAAGAGAACAAAAGCATCGCATACGATTGCTGAACGCTCGACTTTCTCGCACTTGATAGTACCCTTTCTAATATGTGAGCCAACCTTCTAAGAGAAACAAGGGCATCTAACTCATAAAATATAGATGACAGGGTTATAAACCTCATCAGTATCGACTCCCCTTGTGATGGTGAAACTCAAGTCTTTGACAGAAAAGGGGACTTGTTTCCTCTTGTCATTAGATGTAGGTAATCACATTCAACAAGACGTGTGTTGACTTTCAAGTTGAAAGCTTTGATAGTATTTGAGAAAATTTAGTGTATGTATTAAATTTCGCCACTGTTTATAATGTACTGTGGCGAAACAAGAGCAGATAACTCCATACATGTAGGTCACAATGTTACCAGCCTTGACAGTATAGTTTCTACATGTGATGCATTTATGTCTGCTTCTGATAGCCACTCCTTAGCCACAACTGTCACACAGGCTCTTCTTTAATACAACTTACCACCTCCTAATAAGTTATTTGACAACCCTCTGTACAAACAAACGTGGAAAACCATGGTCTTCAATGCCTTAAATGACTACTGGTATCAGAAATGGTCCTCTAATGTCAATAACGCTTCGATCCTCCAACGTCTTCAGATACAGAATAGACCTGTCCAAACAGCCCACAACATTTGGACAGTCATACAGCCGATAGATCACGAGGTCAAATGGGCGGAGATCACGGCGAGGATCATCATAGGTGAATACATCCTACAGTCTACTGCTGTAAGTTAAGGACACTTGTATCCTGCGTGGTATCTCTGATGAAAACTTATCTCATTTCCTCCTTGATTGTGTCTCTCTTGCTGAACTACGAAGTCGGGTCACCTTGTTGCTGAAAGAGGTCCTGGATTTCATTCAACCAGACGGCATGGCTCCGATCAGACGTGAAGGGAAGCTGATGCTGATAATAGTGGACTTCACCACACCAGTAAGTATTCAGCCTACTATCAAAGGACCAGACAATGATATAGAAAGCATCTCAAGTCTACATCCAGCATCTTCACAACTTAAGAGTGCAAATACTAACACCTGGTCCCTCTAGTTAAGCCCACATAATGACCACATTAATACTAAAATACCATGAAATGAACTGTCATGGTATTGTGAGCTGCAAAACCTATTATGTTACATACATAAACTGCATCATACGCATACGTTATGGATTTTATTCGTTTGTGACATTCATAGATAATTGATATTCACCGCCCTGGACGTTATTCTACAAGGAGTGTCACTGTCATATAGTGGGAGATTAAATGAAGAAAAGAAAAAAAGATGGTGAATAACTATGTTGAGTTTCACGTGGATACTTTTGACAGTCTTTTAGAAAATGATTATGACAAAAAAAACATAGCCAACTTAGACGCACATGAACCCGTCACGACACTACCTAGATTATATTCTTTGAAGTCATGTTAAAAATAAAGCTAAGTCATTACTTGCTGTAAAATCAAAGTACGCAAAGTAAATCAAACAGCATGAGCTTTTCTCATTGAGAAGTCTTTTCTAAAACTTATTATATAATTACTATATTAATCTCAACAACTCCGAGTTTTCCCGGAGCGCGGTTTATATATATTTTTGGTCGTTCGTTCCTTTGAATACTAAAACTCAATAGGGGAACTTTGCCGTTGGTGTACAACTTCCCTATAAAATGAGAGGATTACAGGAACATGGCTTCGTGATTTATTCAGCAGACCGACAAAATGTGCAAAGCAATGTACCTCCTCAACAAATTTGGGAGCTTAATATGTGTAGTGGTTGTGATTGGTCCTGATACTGCCAAGACATGTACATATTTCACCTAACACGATATCTGTGCTTTGCATGTACACCATTCCAATTACAATAATGATTGTGATGTGACATTGTGCATGAATTAATATGTGTTAGTCCACATTGTATGTGACAATGTGTGCATTCTCAGATCCATTGCAAGAAATATCATGACTTAGTTCTTTGGATGCCCGTTTTAGCAAACAAAACGCTACGATCATCAGTTCCATGATTATCAACGGTCGCTGTTAACTTTATAACACAGCAGTATCATGTTTTATAGGACAGACAGACAGAGACCATTCTGTGAGACAGACATGGTTCCTATCTATGTACATTCCTGGTATCATCCATCACTAATGTAGTACAAGATGCAAATCGTCATCGGATGGCCACATGATATACGTTATCCACAGCCTCACAGGTAACCTTATCCTGATTGTAAGTGTGGAAAAGCATGTAAGTATAACTTTCATCGCTTGCTTCTATTCGAACACAATTCAGAAACTAAAAATTCGATATTTAAAACAAGACAACCATTCCTATAGCATGCCACGTTGTTTGTGTTTGGGAAAAAATAAGACTTGAACGCCATCTTTATTTCTGGTATATTTCGTGCATATATAGTTAAGACAATCGTTTCATAAAATATTCAATGGTCAACATCAACAATCAACGTTTAATAAACATCTCTAGAATCAAAGTAAATTGCATTTTTGTAACAAACGTTTTTTATCGAAAAAAATATAACTGCTGGGTATCCAAAGTCTCTGTTGAAAAGTAACACTTTCTATGCACAAGTTGTGGAATATTTTATATATGTAAATAATGAGACAAAGTAAGGAATATATCAACAAGTATGGCAATGAATAATCACATAACAACAACGTTCATACTGTTGTTTCTAATAAATCTTTGATTAAATCAACTTTTTTGTAACGATAATGAGACAAATGAAGCATATGTGTAAGGTTATATGACATGTATATACAAACTTAACAAAAACTCTATGTATTCAACATCACACGATTATATAGCACATTCATAGTAGTACAAGATGCTAGAATTAAAATACAAAACATAGTCGAATTAATCATGTCTTGCACCACCTTTGACAATCTGAAAGAGCTCAAAGGTTATTGACTGATTTGTAAACTTTGTATTTCGTCCTATAAAACTTAGGCGTAGGTATTGAGTCACAAAATTTAAGTTATCTCTAAAAAAAAACAGAATGAGTTTATTTCAAACATCTAGTATGACTCCATCATGTTAGATTTATAATAATAATAATAATAAAGACTTTATTTTACGAGGAAACTTATTTGACAATATATATACGAAACAATCAATCTTCCATAAGATCCTCAACAATGAACAATGAACAATGAACAATGAACTAGAAAAATAACTATGCCAAGAAAACAATGATATTAGATATTTTGATATTTTGGCCCCTATGATGTCTCACAATATAAGTTGAAAAATTCATAAAAGAGTGTCAGTGAAAGGATTTGAAAAAAGAAGGTATACCTATGCATAATTATAGAAACTTTATCAAGACAATATCTACAGCTGTAATTAAACAAAAACGCTTAATCCGATATAGACACACCATAGGAGCCAGCGTATCATTATACATGTGAACGACATAATCAATATACTTAAAGCAATGGCATTTTAAAAACATAATACACAAAGGAATAATTATGCAGACGGATATATAGATTATTATACCTGCAATAGTAATGTTGCATGAAGTTTGCTAGCCAGTCATTAGGTTGTAGCAATAGCATGGGATGTTTCAAAGTATGATGGCTTCACCCAGCGTAGATATAAAGTTTTAAAATGTTGAATAGAAGTAGAGTTTTTGATGTAAAGAGGGATAGAATTCCATATTGAGGTGCCAGAGAAAACAAAAGTATGGCGAAATAACTCGGTGTTGGGTTTTGGACTGTACAATTGGTATGTAGAAGAAGAACGTAACAGTCGTGAATGAATATCTGTAGTAAATGTAAATGCATTCTGAAGATAATCTGGTGCATCTCCTCTGAGAGTCTTGTACATTTGGATAGCTTTCTGATAAATAACACGCTCATGAAATGTCATCCATTTAAGTTTTGAAAATAGAGCAGTTGAAGGAGTAGAATAATCGCTATCAAGAATTACTCTAGCCGCTCTTTTCTGGAATTTTATAAGTTTATCTTCAAGACTGCTAGTACAATTTCCCCATATAATACAGCAAAAGTCAAAATGGGGAAGAATGTATGCATTATAAAAACGTTTTCTAGTTTCAATCGAAAGAAAGTTTTTAATTCTAGATAAGAGGTACAAATAGGAATTACATTTCTTTATCACATTATTGATATGGTCTGCCCAAGATAGGCTATCGTTAATTGTGATACCTAATAGCTTTGCTGATGAAGTAGCTTCAATTGAATTACCTTGAAAAGGAATGTTGATATTGGATTCAACAATTTGTTTTTTATTTCGTTTACTTGTTATAAATAAAACCTTGGATTTTTTAGAATTAATAGACATTTGATTAAGTTTACACCACTGATCAGCATGCAATAAATCTCTGGTAAGTGAAAATATTACATGATCTAAAGACTTGCTGTGAGTTGATAAGGTGGTATCATCAGCAAATATGTCGGCAATAGAATGTGAAAGAGACAGAGGCAAGTCATTGATATATATCAAAAACAATAGCGGGCCAAGAACTGAGCCCTGTGGAACACCTGCTAAAACATTACCAGGGCCAGAATATTTGCCAGATATAAATGTTTTTTGAGTTCTAAAATTGAGGTAGGATTTAAACCAATCTAATGTTGAAAACTGAATACCATATAATGAAAGCTTTTGTAGTAAAATATCATGGTTTACTAAGATTTGTAAGTATAGTTACGATGTGTTATACACTGAGCCAATGATGTCTAACACACATAGATGTATGTACTGTTTTCCACCACTCGTGCTTTGTCATGAATTTAATTGTAAAGCAAGTTTATAACATACACCATGGCGCGAGAGTTTAATAAAGCCATTTAATGGTAAAGCAAGTACATGTACACGTACTAAGGTGTTGTCTCTCAAAGACGTTTGCATTCGTTCGATCTTCATGTTTCGTACTCAATGAATAGCGAATAAAATATTTACATACATTTCGTAATAGTTCATCCGTATACATTTACACAGAAATATTCATAAACATTAAAATAAAATTATAAAATACAAATGTAACAGCTATATTGACAATTAGTTATTATAAATTTCATTCCAACATTACCGTAGTAATTGACATTTCGTGGACACTAATGGTGTCTGTTGGTACACAACACTACTACCGTGGACATATTGCCCATATTGCACACAGTCCTCTCAACGTTAAATGAGAACGGTTTGTAATCATCGAGTCGCCTTTCATGTAAATGTTGTTTATCTAGGCTCAACGGTGTAAACCTGAGTTAACGGTAGTCCCCGCTATTCTTTCGAATGGGATAGTTCCCTCATTAGTATTACTTATTGTATCGACTATACGTTCAGTGTACCCAAATATCAATATGCATAAAGTAATTATTATACATGTTATACTGTACAAACATTAAGTGTATATATATTCAGAATGAAGACAACATACATGCGAATTTTACAGTAAGCATCGAGTTAGGTACTAGTAACTAACTGAAGGAACAATTAACCTTCAACATTGAACTAAATTAAGTTAACATGGTATATATATAATGTATATATAGAGGGAGAGTTAGGTTACGTTACTAGTAAGTACTTGAAGGAACAGTTGGCCTTCAACATTGAACTAAATTAAGGAAAAATGATATATATTTATATATATTTACCAAAAATGAATTTAACAGCAATGCATGTATAAATTGTGTTTTTGTAAATGTAATTAATGAACATTATGCGAAAGGAAGCCAACTGGTGTCGCACATAAAAAGGGAATAGCAGAATTAAATCAAGGCAAGCATGTATAAAAGACTAAGGTTAATTAGCATAATGGAAAGTGTTAATTGGCATATGTATTATTCAATTAGGCTATAAATTTACAAATAATAAAAACATATAATTATGCAATAACATGAATATATACAATGTAATATCATTTTTTTAAGAATGTATTATTTCTAGTGACTTGATTAATGTTTTTAGGTATACATATATTTTGTATTGCTTATTAATCAGACGTTATTGTACATGTTAATATTCTCAGTTAAACCAAAGTACCAAAATATTTATTCATGGGAATCTAAAGAAAGATATCAAACGTATCCGTGATAGCACGTGACAGTATCGACCAAAAATGTAGATGGTCAGTACAAAAGGTTCATGCTTAGATTGGTTACCATGGAAAAATAATAACCACGTTTACACTTTGTACCCTAAGATATTTACGTTTAGAAGAAACTTACATAAATAAGCAAACGTATACTATACAATATACAGTAATATTGCTTTAAGCATTGGTCATTGGATTAAGATAAAAACGAGTCTTAGAGTAGAATGATGCGTGAATTAAATGTATGAATATTATATCGTTTGCAACCCGGTAAAGGTTGTGTTTGGTAGGTGACTATTATGTGTCTTATATCAAAAGGCCAATGATCAAAGCAGTTTTTGTAAAGTTTGATGTTTTTACGATTCCAATATAAAAACATGCATTCGTGCGTAACTCGATAAAACCACACATTATTACCATATTTGTCATATCCCAAGTTAATTTGGTAAACTTGTTTCTATAGCAACGTATTTTTATGTATTTTTACACGTTTTTATTTAAAATTGCTATGTCTCATAGAGCGTCAAATTCATTGACACAATTCAAGTTATTATCCGTCGAATATCCGACGAGTTTCACACTTGTCAAGTGTAATTTCATACATTTATAGTTACGTCAAGATGGTAAAATGACAGCTACAGTAGAGCGTAAAATACACAGCCACGGCAGTATTTATACGAGTGCACATGAGTTTTAAATATCCGCAAACGTCTTCATATATTTCTATCCTGTAAATGATGGTAATTAACTACTAACCGATCCTCGCCTTCTACTGTAACCTCCGTACGTATAAGAGCCCGGGCCTCTTGTCGTGCGCATTTGTTCGTTTATTGTTCTGCTAAAACCACGTTCGTTCATGAACTGTCTTTCCCGGAAGTCTCGTGGTTGACCGTAAATTCTGTATCCGCCCGTCTCGGTCCGGTATTTGGTTTCATCTCCGTGATCCGAGTACGCATACCGTCGCAATCCGCGTACTTGGGGTTCAGTACGAACCACTTGTGTCTGTCGAACAGTTGACGGCCTGTATTGGTAGTGGTAATTGTAAGCACTTGGTTGACGTCGAGTCTCAGACACACCATACGTCATTTGTCTGACCACTGGTTTTTCTACAACAATACGCTGTGGCTGTATCGGTGGAGGTGCTGGGGCATCCATATACACAGGCTTCTCAATGATAATCGGTTTGGGTACCTCTGGTGGTGGACGCTGTCTGAACACAGGCTTTTCTACAACAATGCGTTGTGGTTCAACCTTTGGCCATGGAGGTGGGTCAATGTAGACGATTTTCTCGATGATGATTGGTTTCGGTGCAGGTGGGGGCGGGCCAGGATCTCGCATGACCGGCTTCTCTACAATGATTCGCTGAGGTTCTTGCTGTTGGTACTTTGGAGGATCGATATGTACCGGTTTCTCGATTATCACTGGTTTCGGTGCTGGTGGAGGCGGACCAGGATCTTTGATTATTGGTTTTTCAATAATGATTCGCTGCGGTTCTTGTGTGGGATAAGGTGGTGGATCGATGTAAACATTCTTGGTTTCTATGATAGGTGCAGGGCAAGGAGGAGGAGCCTTTGGTTCATTGAACACTGGTTTCTCCACGACAATCTTGTGTGGTGTTTGCTTCGGGAACTCTGGTAGGTCTATGTATACTTTACGTTCTTCTATTTCCGGGGCTGGCGGCGGTGGTGCTGGGGGAGGTGTTCTAATGATTGGCCTATCCACAATAATCTTCTGTGGTTTCTGTTCCGGCCAATCTGGAGGATTAATGTAGACTCGATTCTCTTCTATGATGGGTGCTGGAGGAGTAGGACATTTCGGCCAGTCTCTGAGAACTGGTCGATCTACAATGATCTTTTGTGGCTCCTGTGCCGGTGGGTCGGGTGGAGTTATGTACACAGGCTTCTCTATTACTTGCGGCTTTGGTGGTTCAGGCCAATGCATCTCCTTAAAGACTGGTTTATCCACATAGATAACTTGAGGCTCAATTTTTGGTGGCGGTGGGGGTTCGACAAACACTTCACGCTCTATTATTTTTGGTCGAGGATATTCAGGCGTCGGTGGGCGCTTAATGACCGGCTTGTCGACAATAATGGTTTGCTGTGGAGGCGGCGTTGGTGCACGTATATGTTCTACGCTGGATTTAATCACGACAGTTTCACCGTGTTGTACAGGAGGTGTAATATTGCGGGTTTGCTCTCCGGCTTTCACGTAGTACGTGTTGGCTTCGTTATCATTATAGACTCTGGACACACGGTTGATTCGATTAACCTCAGCATCTTCTGCAGTGGCAACGTACGTTCTAGAATCGCTGTTATATTGACGTGTATCATAGTCTTCTTGATACATATATATCTTGCGATTTTCAACTTTCTTTCCACTGGCTTGTGACTGAAGACGGATCGTGCGATCGAACTCAGTAGATTGGTCGATGAAAAACTTCATTGCTCCTGTTGAGCTGTATCCACGTCTTAGTGCTGTATGTGCGGTCTGTGTGGCATTAACCAGATGTAAGGCATCACGTGTTGAGTTACAGATGAAAGCATGGCACAGTAGCGGCTCCGATGTGTCTGGTCCACGACGCATGACTGTAGCAAACAGTGCCGGGTGATCAGAGTCCGGCTCATTTGCTGTGATCACTGAATGAACTGGTACAAACTTCACATTGGACAGCCCGTTAGCACTTTCCACGCATCTTACGGCAGCACATATTGACAATGTAGTAATTGGAAGAGAGAAATCTTCCCCCTCACCACTCGAGTAGTGGATCTGTACAGCATCCGGCATCACCGTCACCGTGACATCATAGCCTTCCACATCCGAAACATTCCCACTATACCTGAAAACATATCATAATATACTCAATCAGTAATGTAGGCGCGTCCGGTATGATCTTTTTAAAATGCAGACTTTTCCGGTATGTTGTATTAATAATGTAGACTCTCTCGTTATGCTCAAAGACTTTATACGTATAGTTTAAAAAATCAACTTTAATAAATTACGTACGGAACAAAACAAAATACAATGTTTTAGTTAATCAGGCTATTGTTGACTTCTAAAGTCATTTAAGATTTTAAGGAATGCAACCAGACTCGGGAACATTACCGCCTTCGATCATCTCCAAGAGGAAAATGTGAAACATTGAGAGAATAGTAATTTTATTAATTTGGATACGTATCAGTACGGGGTGAAAACAAACGTCAGGAGATCCGGTATTTTTATTACTTTAGTGAACTTAAGAAAATAAGTGTTCGTTGTACTAACCAGGGATGGTATTCAATGTTGATAATATTAAATTAGAGAATACCGACAACCAATCATATACTAGTATGATATGATTGGTTGTCCTTACCTTTAAGTCAAGTAAGATCAATATTGAATACCACCCCTGGTTACAATTGACATTACGCCAGTTGTCGATCAATATCCTTTAAATCAATTTTAACGGTATATTATAATCACATGGTCCAATGGATTAATTAATTAATGGCATTACACCAGAGCAGAGATCGTTCCACGTAGTTGTTAGTCAGGGTCCGTATTAATAAAGCTCCTAAGGGGAAATATTCCTTAGGTTGATAAATTTACCTTGGGTTTTATAGGAATTCCCTAAGTTTTATATGAGTTCACCTTAGATATCTGAAACATCCTTAAGTATTATTCAGATATCTAAGGTGAAATCATATAAAACTAAGGGAATTCCTACCAAACCTTAGGTAAATTTATCAACCTAAGGTATATTTCCCCCTTTGGAGCTTTATGAATACGGACCCAGGTTATAAATGTAACTTACCTGGCAGTTAGAGGAGTTTGTATAGCTTCCACGCCTCGCTTATCAGCATCGGGACTTCCTGAACCGATATAGAATACCTTACATTGGTACATCACGTTATTTTTGTCAACCACCATAGTGCTGCATTAGTCGTCGTCTACTGAAAATATAAATATTATATATAGTATTATGTGATATATATACCCATTAAAGGACGGCTGCTACAAACCATTGGTATTTTCTTACCAGATTAAACTGAGACTACTTGAATAATTCGTTCAAGTCCGGAAAATTCCGAAGTTATGAAGACATATACATCCGAGTACAACCGGAAGCGCTTACGGACTTTTATGAGTCTCAGCTTAATCTGGTATGACAATATGTCTACCCTACACCTTCACAACAGACAAACACCAATTACTGCGAGTACACCTGTCATTAATTTTAACTATCGTTGATCGTGTTTTAATTATTTCATCGACTCCATCGGGCATTTTCTGTTTCCGAACTTTTTCTTGGTATTATGAATTTAGAGGAATTCTGTTTCAAACTTGTGTAGGAAATATGAGAATGATTGGACATGTACAGTTGATAGTGTAATTTACTATACATTACTGGCTTAGAATGAGAAGGTCGTAAAAATAAAATCAAACTTTTGAGAAAACGGGAAAAAACCTGTCTGAAATTTACTCTATTCTTAAGGATAAACAAGCTTTTACAATTTTATTTTGGTCAACATGACAAGTTCCGATTGTCATAAAAATTGGCTTACAATAATCACAATGGTGCAGATTTCAAATATGACTCTGTCTTATAAGGTCGTAAGTAGTAGTTACGACCTTCTCATTCTGAGCCAGCGACTTGTACGTCATGTTTCGCTTCATTACCTGTGGTACAGATCACATGACCTATCCAATATTGAAGCGATCAGATATACGAGCCAAGCTTGAATAAATTCAACATTCAGATAATAGAAGGAATGAAATTTACAAAACACGTTCATCAATTTGTTTAATGGTAATTTATATTGATTGATAACCCATTACAGTCCAGAATCAACAATAATTTGTAAACTGTCACTGGTGAAATTGAAATGTGTGGGTGATACACAAACAGCGTTATTTTATAAAATTGTATGAACAAGTTAGACAATGCACATCATTAAATCATTCTAATTTGCATAATAAATACATTCCTGTTGTTTTTTGTATGAAAATGTGGCGTGAAGAGATTTTACAACAACATTATAAACACTGAGGAGTACATGATATATTACTGACAAAACACAGCGGTGAATTATACACTAGATTTCAAAGCAATTCCCTTAGCAAAACCCTCAGGCCAACAGTCGAGTAATGTAACCCAAAAACCATCAGCCCAACAGTCGAGTGATGTAACTCAAAAGTCATCAGCCCAAAAGTGGAGTGATGTAACCCCAAAACCATCAGCCCAACAGTCGAGTGATGTAACCCCAAAAACCATCAGGCAGGCGAACAGTCGATTGATGTAACCCCAAAACCATCAGGCAGGCCAACAGTCGAGTGATGTAACCCCAAAAACCATCAGGCAGGCCAACAGTCGATTGATGTAACCCCAAAACCATCAGGCAGGCCAACGGTCGAGTGAGTAACCCAAAGCCCTCAGACCAACAGTCGAGTCCTGTAAACCCAAAACCCTCTGGCCAACAGTCGAGTGAGTAACCCAAAACCCATCAGGCAGGCCAACAGTCGAGTCATGTAAACCCGAAACCATCAGGCCAACAGTCGAGTGATGTAATTCCAAAACCATCTGGCCAACAGTCGAGTCATGTAAACCCAAAACCATCAGGCCAACAGTCGAGTGAGTGACCCAAAACCATCAGGCCAACAGTCGAGTCATGTAAACCCAAAACCATCAGGCCAACAGTCGAGTGAGTAACTCAAAAACCATCAGGCAGGCCAACAGTCGAGTCATGTAAACCCAAAACCATCAGGCCAACAGTCGAGTGATGTAAACCAAAACCATCAGGCCAACAGTCGAGTCATGTAACCCAAAAACCATCAGGCCAACAGTCGAGTGATGTAATTCCAAAACCATCTGGCCAACAGTCGAGTCATGTAACCCAAAAACCATCAGGCAGGCAAACAGTCGAGTCATGTAAACCCAAAACCCTCAGGCCTACAGTCGAGTGATGTAACCCTAAAACCCTGAGGACCACAGCCGAGAGATATAGCCCCAAAACCCTCATCCCAAAAGTCGAGTGATGTAACCCCAAAGCCCTCAACCAAACAGTCGAGCGACGCAACCCCAAAACCCTGTAGACCACACTCGAGAGATATAGTCCCAAAACCTTTAGGGCCACAGCCGAGTGATGTAACCCAAAAACCATCAGGGCCACAATCGAGAGATGTAGCCCAAACACTCTAATGCCAACAGTCAGCTGTTGTTAAGCCCAAACTGCTCACATAAAGGGGATAAACTGACAGGGTGTGGTTGTGTCACGATGCGATCGTTAAGAAGTTGGTGATAGTTGTATCATTTACGATCAACTTTCATCGGTACAGAATTTCCGTGCGTCAGAGTAACTGAATAGTTTACAACTATTGTTATTGTAATTGTTTTGTTGCGTTCATATCAGTTTATATCATAAACCACAAGTACAATATCATTTCAAGTATGTAGATATTATCTAATTAATTATTTTTGTTTTGGGAAATTATAAACATTATGTTCAAGGCGAAAGCATGACATGTTGTTTTACAACTAGTCCCTCTCATTTGATCAAATACTATAGGTGATATCTCTATATGATACTATGTAATAAAATAGCTATCATACTATTCAACTAATGGGCAAATTGTTTATGTTACCACACATTCAATCAGTAATATTATAACTTAGAAATTTACAGATATTGATATTGAAATAGAAACGTTTGTGTTGATTCATATTATTCTACACATGTTCTAAAGAAATACAGCACGATAAGTGTCATTCGTAACAATGTCGCAAAGTTTATTAAGTTTCTAAGTTTGATCATTCTACCAACTACATGTTGGTAAAAAGTAAACATCAGTGCAACCATTGTCCTGTTGTTTGTGTTGACCTTAAATCAATATAGTAAACAAGTCAAGTGTACATTGTATACTTATATAATTAAACAACATATTAAATCAACATGCACTTAGAAACGGATATGAAATATGTAATTGCTTCTAATAGAAAGGATGTATTGCTGTAGAAAACAAAGGCTGTGGTACTACAATCTCTAACGACACGTACCTGGTAGTCGGGTACTAATCTATCAACTATCAGGTGCGACGTCGTGTCGTTAGAGAGTGTAGATCCAGTGTCCTACACAAACTGCATTCATAAGTTATGTTCAACTTAAAGCACCAAAGCCACAGTCTGTCTGGTCTACAACCTGATTATTGTGTTTCGTATGATATAAAATGCGTTTGCACATCCGAACCAAACACCAACCGAGGCGATGCAATTATATTGTGTTGTTTTAATGCACCCAATCCATAAAACGCATGTTGGTACATATATAGCATAGTTGTTCGAAAAACAATATTCAGACTGCGGTTGTTGTTTACGTGACACTGCAACAACACTCGATAATATGGCGTGGATGCATTTTGCGATGTCTACATCTACCACTGTATCAATTGCGCTTTGAAACCTCCAAGAATAAACAAGCCTATTGAAGCAAAGTCAAAACATTGGAAATGATATAATACTACAACTTACCAAATAAAGGTTGAAAAGTCTTTGAAAATAGTAACAGCAAGTAATCAAATAGTCCTGCACAAACTAATTCGCCACATTTATGCACCACATAAGTTTTCTAAGTATTGATATTGCACAAAATCTGAATGCGGATCATATTAATGGTTGAATGCTCACTAGGTGTAACACTTGATGAATCATGCAGCACGACAAGGTAGGGATAAACATTGAACACTAATTATGATAGAAGTTAATTGTGTGTAGGTGGGTGATATATCAGGGTAGAGTTCTCACACACCCGAATCGTATACTGCAAACACCGATTACCTTTAACATAGAATCATACACCCTCTGAAACTCTTTACTTACGGCAAAAAACTGCTTTAACTTCAATTTGGTCAACAGATCAAGTACCGAATTTTATGAAAAAGGCCCATGAGAAGCGCCTTATGGTGCTGATTTAAAATTTGCATCAGTTTTGTAAGGTCGTACGTAGCGTATACGACCTTCTCATTCAAAGCCAGCGATATATACTGTAAAAAGTACCAATAACATCAAACTGGCGCCCAACAAGTCACTAACGAGCTATAATTATGAAATTAAGACGAGCTTTTAAAACACTAAGGTTTGAATCAGTATGTCAATAAAGTCACTTAATTAGTGTGTTACCTTGCATTTCGATGCGCTAAGTAAATCAGCAGCACATTGTCTGCTTGACGGGTTGGGGTTCAGAGAAAAATCCTCTTAATATCACTATTGTCATGATATGCTTGGTTAGTTTGCTTAATCGGTTCACCCAAGTCATGTAAAATATAAGTTAGTAGATGTTCATAATGCTTGTAATGAGTTTTAAGTGGAATGTAGATATACATTTGGTCTTCAAAACCAATGGCCTGGAACTATGGGATACATCTATACGTATCGCGTATATAACTACGTGTATTTAGTTTGCAAACTAATGTATATTTCATTTAATATTAATGTCCATATTTTGTTCAAGTAATTTAATGTTTGTAAGTCAATGGACATGCTACTTGAATAGCGTTTTTGTGAGAAACTAGTCTGACTTCACTAGTTGTCAGAATCTCCAAAATGTTTGGAATATTTGCTGTTTAAGATAGTATCTTATCATGATATATAGAGCCTGGTCGTGTTTATGCACTAATGTCCTGAGCTGACGACTATATGGACATGTTTTAAATATAGATGATTTGGTCAGATTGAAGGTTTCGTTATTCACACTGAACTAGATTTTGTAAATGTAAGACTACTCCAATTATTGTTGAAGTTAAGTTGAATCTGAAATAAGCAATTTTCTGATTTTATTCCTATTCTCAAACTGCAATGAAGGCTTTTGAGCGCGATTACAATATCCAAAACATTTTAAGGTGTGATTTAGCGAGAATAATTAGGCAGCACTTATACAGAGCAACGCACTCATGTTTACAAGTTGTTTTATACCCACGTCATTACAAACATTAACATAGATCATCATTGTCATTCTTCTTCAACTCGGTGTTCACGCCCTAACCATACTGATACTTCTATCATAACCTTGCTATTGTTGCTGTATGTACTTCAATATGTGAATTCTTCAGTCATTAATGCATTTGTTTATAAACGAACATGACAACGAAACAGACACTTTCGAATAATAATACCAACAATTACAAATATACATCAGTAACATACATCGATAACAATACACCACTATATATGCTTATGCAGTGCCAACATCAAATACAAAACAACCAACCAAGCAAAATCCATAACAACACAACCAGCTCCAACAACGATAACAAACCAAACAACATAGTTACCAGTAGTAATAAACAATCAACAATTTCAACGAACAGCAGCATAAACAGTACAAACATCGATAATAAAATGATATTTTCCTACTAAATTTCGAAACATCACGCGATGCATTTATACTTGCATTAAAACAATGTCGTCGTTTTCTAAGTAACTGATGAGTCAACCACCTTAGGCTCAAGTGGCAAAAGGTAAATTGTTTGTCTCGTTTTCATTTCTATATTACACAAAGCCCGAGTTGCTTAAAATGCGGACCACGTTCTATTTATGTAGCATAAACATATCCAGGCTATGTCACTGGCTTAGAATGAGAAGGTCGTAACTACAAAATCAATATTTTGAGAAAACAAGAAAAAATGTCTTACAATCACTCTTTACTTATGGTAAAACAAGCCTTTTCAATTTCATTTTGGTCAACATGACAAGTTCGGATTTTAAAGAAGCGCCTAATGATGTAGATTTCAAATATGTCTTATAAAGTGGCACTTACGACCTTCTCATTCTAAGTCAGCTATGTGTATGTTATGTTCCACATCATCAAAAAACGAAATTCAAAATAGGATCGCAAGCAAATCGCATATTTACACATTATAATACAGTAATCAGTTTTTGGTTCACTATACTAGGTGATACCCGCATCAGATCGCCGGAATAATAAGCAATATTACAGTTTATATGTATACTTTGACCATTTCTGTTCCTTGTATGTGAACGATCAAATGTATCAGCACACTTTGTAAGTACAATGTATGCTTCAGCAATCGAGGTTTTTAACTTGTAAAGATACCATACGACCATCTGTGATTTCTCTTAATATATGCAAATGTAATAATAATGATTTTAATTAAATCCCGAATCTTGCTTATATACGTTTACACGTTTGCTTATTATTCACAAATCCACTACAATTGTGTATCTTGGTGTGATACTTGTATATCACATGAATTTCCTTGTATCCGGGTTAGTACAGCGAGTACGTATAATCTCATACGTAACATGTTTGGTATAAGGTTATACTACATGGGCGTGTTTTTTCTCAATAATTTAATGCGTAGCTTGCGTTTTAGAGTCATGTGCTATAAGGAATCTATCACTCGTTTTCAATTGATATATTTATATTAAACTCGTTCAGGAAAAAATATTAAGCTCGCCAAAGGGTCGCTTAATAAAATTTCCAAAACTCGTTTAATATAGATTTATATCAATTGACAACTCGTGATAGATCCTCTATTTACTTCCTACACTGAGACAGTAGTTATCTTCCTGCACTATCAGCGCTTTGATTTGTACGTATTCATGTATATGAGAAAATACCCTTATTGATACAAACTTCACGCTGGTCTGAACCAGAACTAGGATAAACACCATACACCCTGTAACTCTATCGTATGTAAATCAGCTACAAACTATATCCTTCATTATATTACCCAGTGGATTATCAGTTATTTCAAAAGGCAATTCATTTCAATTAAGTATAGTTTAGCATATTCTGTATCACATGGTGCATGTATATAATACACCTAGCGACTGTAAGATTAAACCGTCTTTTTACCAAGATTGGATGCAGAATATATACATGCATAACCACATCGGGTTAGGTATGCTGACACAATAAGACCGGTCGCTATAGGTTATTGTTGAAGTATATGTACATATAGAAAGGTAAACACTAATTGTTTGAATGGAAGATGTGAAATCAATCCAGCAGATATGACAAGCGATAGAAGATACATATCTGACTGCAGAACCAACAGAATTAGATAAATAAATAATAATAGCTAATAAGGAACCCAATACCCAACCATATGAATTAGATGAGCAGCGGTTTTAGACCATCAATAGTCAAACTTGTACCAAAACAGCGGTTTTAGAGCATCAATAGTCAAACTAGTACAAAAACAGCGGGTTTAGAGCATCAACAGTCAAACTAGTACCAAAACAGAGGTTTTAGAGCATCCATAGTCAAACTTGTACCAAAACAGAGGTTTTAGAGCATCAATAGTCAAACTTGTACCAATCCAGCGGTTAAAGAGCATCAATAGACAAACTAGTACCAAAACAGTGGTTTTAGAGCATCAATAGTCAAACTGGTACCAAAAACAGCGGTTTTAGAGCATCAATAGTCAAACTTGTACCAAAACGATGTTTTTAGAGCGTCAATGGTCAAACTTGTACCAAACAGTGGTTTAGAGCATCAATAGTCAAACTAGTACCAAAAACAGCGGGTTTAGAGCATCCATAGTCAAACTAGTACCAAACAGTGGTTTAGAGCATCAATAGTCAAACTAGTACCAAAACAGTGGTTTTAGAGCATCCATAGTCAAACTAGTACCAAACAGTGGTTTTAGAGCATCAATAGTCAAACTTGTACCAAACAGTGGTTTTAGAGCATCAATAGTCAAACTAGTACCAAAACAATGGTTTTAGAGCACCAATAGTCAAACTAGTACCAAAAACAGTGGTTATAGAGCATCAATAGTCAAACTTGTACCAAACAGTGGTTTAAGAGCATCAATGGTCAAACTAGTACCAAAACAGTGGGTTTAGAGCATCCATAGTCAAACTAGTACCAAAACAGTGGGTTTAGAGCATCCATAGTCAAACTAGTACCAAAACAGTGGTTTTAGAGCACCAATAGTCAAACTAGTACCAAAAACAGTGGTTATAGAGCATCAATAGTCAAACTTCTACCAAAACAACGGTTATATAGCAGCAATAGTCAAAGTCGTACCAAAACAGTGGTTATAGAGCTTCAATAGTCAGACTAGTACCAAAAACAGTGGTTTTAGAGCACAAAGAGCCAAACTAGTACTAAAACAGTGGTTATGGAGCATCAATAGTGCAACTAGTACCAAAAAGTTGTTAAATAGCATTAGTAGTCAAACTAGTACCAAAACAGCGGTTATAGAGCATCAATAGTCAAACTTGTACCAACACAGTGGTTATAGAGCATCAATAGTCAAACTAGTACCAAAACAGTGGTTATAGAGCATCAATAGTCAAACTAGTACCAAAACAGCGGTTATAGACCATCAATAGCCAAACTTGTACCAAAACAGTGGTTTTAGAGCATCAATAGTCAAACTAGTACCAAAACAGTGGTTATATTGCATCAATTGTCAAACTAGTACCAAAACAGCGGTTATATTGCATCAATAGTCAAACTAGTACCAAAACAGTGGTTTTAGAGCATCAATAGTCAAACTAGTACCAAAACAGTGGTTATATTGCATCAATAGTCAAACTAGTACCAAAACAGCGGTTTTAGAGCATCAATAGTCGAACTTGTACCAAAACAGCGGTTTTAGAGCATCAATAGTCAAACTAGTACCAAAACAGTGGTTTTAGAGCATCAATAGTCAAACTAGTACCAAAACAGTGGTTTTAGAGCATCAATAGTCAAACAATCTGTAAATCTGAGTATTGATAATTTAGATAGCTAAAGGAGTTGTATTAGTCAGATTGTCGATAGGAAAAACGTCCACCTGAAGCACTGTCATTCCGAGTGAAATTGTCTACATAGCATCTGTGCTTCAAGGGACCTTTATCATACTGATTGACACTATTTGTAAACATCTGGTCCCAAGTTCACAAATGATCAACTGATCTGGATCAAAATTGATCCTGAAAATAGTTTCCCAATTTTAGGAAGTTTAGAAATTACAACTTAAAGCCATGTAGAGAATACCTAGTCTACTTCAAGTTAACATGTTCAAAATATTCAGAACATCATTTTTTCTGTTGCAAACGATAATTAGTGTACTTGATACTGAAACTGATCCTGGAAATGAGGATCAACGATCAAGGAAGTATTTTTATAACTAACCATAAAACAATTATTTTAATGTCTTTGAAATTGAAGGATATGTTTTATATACACACATGTATAAAAATATCAAGCTTAACCTTAAAATATCTACGGAATTTCAAATGATACATATTTGATCTTGATCCTGATCTTAAAAAACTGATCCTTTGTGAAGTTGGGGCTTGAATCAAGTAAAATTGTACTCGTATTTTACTGCTTATAAATGTTTCAAAAGAGTAGTCTAGAGGCGGTGATGAAAAGGAGGCGGTATCAATATTGAACTGGTGCTCATAAATAGTCCGTCTTCATCAGTCTATCTTTTCAGGTTATTTCTTATGAAGTCAAAACAGCATTTGGATATACAACAACGAAAACACATTATGTTAATAAGTACCGAGTCAATATAACCGGACACCAATGATACATGGATATATATCTTAAAAATTATCACAGGTTTAGAATGGCAATATGTACGTGTGTTTTCATTGTTGCATATTGTTAGAAAGTTATGAATAATTTCGCACAACGTAACTGCTTAAAACATCACTAATAAATAAATCAATAAAATGAAATAAATGTTTACCTGCAGACGATCTCGAAAATACTGGAACCCTAACTCCACTCCTGTGAAAGGTCCGTGAACTCAGTCAGGCGAAAGAGCCCAAATTGACTCTTTAACGTCTTCTTTGATTTCAACGAAACTATCCCTGTCAGTATTTACACCATTGTTTTCGGCGCAGACGATTGGTAAGTTTTGGCAATCCTGGAGCATCAATGTATCGATGTTTCACCTGACTACCTGTCACGCTTCATGCACACTGTATATATCTCCCTCCACCTCCCAATTACGTGTAGCTATCAGCGAACCGGTTTTCTACCCTTCATGTTTAATGAAAAAAGCGATTTTATACAAATAAAATGATGATATACGGTAATGAAAGGCTTCTATATGTCGCATAGAACGTATCTTGTGTAAGATCTAAAATCTCGCATTCATGAATAGACGGTAAGGTAAAAACGATTCATCAACGGTGAGACCACTATACATAATGTACGGCTAGCTAACGATTTGTCACATTCATTTACATGATGCTAAATAATTGATATTCATTTAAAGCAACGTAACATCACACAGATTCAGAATCGATGGGTGATAATGATTGCTACTATAATCATCTTACTTAATGTAATTGTTTTGAGATCTTGTACACAAACTTGTTTAATACTCCAATATTGTAAACATTGATCGTCATCGTCAGATTACGTAATACTTCTACATGTAGATACTTATATACATATTTGCAATTGCCCGACTGTCTTACTTAAGGTGCGTACATACAGTTAGTTTTGATGTATAATTCGAGGGTGTACGCTTTTCCACGTGTACGTCATGCCCATGCATTTCCCTCATACCACTTGGTAACAACGAAGGCGCACATCTTGAGAAAATGTACAACAGAGGCGTACTTCACCTAACTACAAAGAACATCTTGACTTATAGGTCAAGATATGTACATCAAAACGTATTGTGTTTACGCACCTTAACTAAATCCTCTTGATCTTATCGGAGTATAGGAGCTCTTCATCTAGTCGAGGACCCATACTTCGGCATCTCTCGAATGACAACTCCAATAATCTAGCACCCATGCTTGGTCGGTCTTTCTTCTTCTCAATGAGCTTCTGGAAATCTAGTCAAGAGCATGGGTTGCTAAATTGGACTAGGCTTTACACATCGTTGGTCTACTCCTTCCAACATTACTTCTGTAGTACAGTCATTGATCAGTAATGTTGTTGTCGTTATCGAGTCTAGCTATCAAGGTTGGTGATATTCTATGGTGAACATCCTCTGTACGATAAGTCTCAAATAGTTGTTGATAAGGACTTACAGTCTCTAGTCTATAGATGCATTAAGTCGTTCTCTGTATATATGACAAACTTAGGTACATGTCATGTATGATCCGGCAGATGATGATGCTGTTGCTGCTGTTGCTGCTGTTGCTGCTGTTGTTGCTGTTGCTGCTGATGTTGCTGCTGCTACTACTTCTATTGTTGTTGCTGCTGCCGCCGCCGCCGTTGTACATTTTTCTTATTGTGAAAATCACCCCGTGTTGGATGTCGTAGTGTATCATTGCCATTTTATAGTCGTCTCTGTCCACCTTTAGGTCAATAACATATTATTGAACCATTCCATGCATTAATGTGGAAAGTTGCAATCTGGTCTGCTCGTCTCCGAATTTCGATTTTCATCGTCGTAAGTGCTTTCATGCCAGTACCTTGCTTGTCCTGAGATGGAAGCTGGGTGCTCCGTCAGTTGCTGTTGTGAGCGATGGTGTCTTTAGCGGGTAGCTTAATGATGAACGATGTCTGTTTTCTACAGAAATTTCATCAAACTATTTTGTTCAAAGTATGTTGTATTCTATCTATTAATAATAGTGTACCCTACCGTACTAGTTAGGGTCTGCAATGACAAGTGACGCTGCCTTCATTACAACTCGAAGAATTATGTAGGGTACAGTTCAATTAGGGTATGAATAGAGTGACGCAGTGGAATAATCCACTATTACGGTGTTTACAAGTACACAGGCTTATACCAACAATTCCATACCAATTTAAGAAATGGTTTTAATCTTTTGGGTACACATAAATGATGACGTCACTGTCAAAATAGCCTAACTGGAATATTCTGAAAGAGTTCAATTTCTCGATTATGAACTGTTATGTCATTGGTTCTGTGTTAATTCCAGGTCCGATTCACCTTCTATGGTTTGTGGCAGGTGACTGAGGAGTGAATCAGGGTATCATCAAATTACTGACCATCTTTACGCATAAACCATGACATCACTGTCAAAATATCCTAACTTGACTATATGCTATAATATTCTTGGTTTTGCTTCGATGCCCTATATATTGGCAAGTGATCTGTTATAGCTTGACCAGATTAAACTGAGACTCAAAGTCCGTAAGCCCGTATGGCTATATTCGACTATATTCGATTCGTATGTTTATTTACCATGTACCGTTATGTCCATATAAGGCCATATATAATTGTAAGTATAGGTTAAAAAAACATCGGAATTTTCCGGACTTGAACGAATTGTGCAAGAAGTTTCAGTTTAATCTTGTCAAGCTATACAAGGTTTTCCCATTATGTTTTGCTTTTGCTACCAGGTGGTTGAGTATAATCTGTTTATATCACCCACTGTTCTTCATCTCCTGCGTGGTACTGCTCTACTTAGGCCTACTCTCGATTATCTGCGCCTGTTCCATGACATTAACTTAGAAAACCCTTTATCGAACTGTTAGTTTAGTTTTATATGTTCTGAAATTGAATCCAAGTTCTGAAATTGTATTCATGAATATTCCATTTGGTGATGGCGTAGTGCGACTCTTGTGGTGTCGCCTTTATTTCTAACACTTTTCTGCCTTTTGTTTGATAGTTAATGTATCCAGTAAGGTTGAAAGAAATGCAGCAGCCAGTCAGCACTCGTATACTTGTATTGGTGGCTAAACGACGAAAAACACCATAGTTCCAATGTGTTCACCAACATTGCTCACCAACATATTAATGTCAAATTATTAGATTGTATATTACAACAAGTGTTCAAGGGAACTAATCCAATTTTGATGTAAGTTTAAATATGCTGTTTCATGAAGAAAACACTATTTAGCTGTTTTATAGGTGTTTTTACACTCACATTTTGTTTTAGTGGCGAATTTTAATTGTATATACGAATATCCACATTAAACGTATATGTGACACATGTATGAATACTAGTATGTTCGAGTGTACGTTTGTTGCACAAAGATATTCCATTGGTGGATGGAAAATGGAGCATGCATTCAATTTTCAGAATTATGTACGTTAAATCTGCTAGAAACGAATATAAAGGAAAATGTAGAAATGAATTTTAAACTAGGTTCTCATTCTGACCTATATTTTCCATCCGACAATGGAGTATCTTTGTGCACATACCAATCCAGATTGTGATGATGTTGTCACATTGATATAGCTTGGCTATTTTGACCTGGTCCTGACCTTTATGCAAGAATATATTACATGGTTCTTGCTTGAATATATCAATTTATGCAACCAAATCGTGCGATATCGGTATTTCATATTTGTGTTTGTAATATATCTCGAGCGTCTTCGTGATACTCCCCGATTATAAAAACATACACTCGGTGTTGTAAACGTAGGCAATATATCGACTGTTAAACTATGCTTATCAAAAGGTCAGGCTCGTGTCAAATTGGCCAAGCTATACTGGTTATTTGTGCATCTTTCCTGATGGTTGTGATAGTCTGATGCTTCAATACTTCATATTGCTAGGTGATGAGGCCGTGTAGTAATGGGATCGAATCCCAGTATAAATACAAACCGTCCATTGAAACAGACGCAACAAAAAACAAACACTAAATCATTTATATCGATCGTTTCTGAATATTTGAAAGTATGCTGTGCTGCAAAGCTTTGGTTATAATCAATAACAAACAATTATGGAGCTTTGTGTTTGTTTTTGTATAATGTAACTGGACTGCTAACATTATCAATCAATGTAAGTATTGTATGTACGGACTATGTGTATAATGTGTACGTTCAATCTATTCATACAAGAGAAACATCAGATTGGACAATAGCTTGTTCTTCTCATCAGTATGTCTGTGAGCTGGGGCTCGTTGCCTAAGCAAAGCGCTACGTAGCGCTTTCCATGGGAGGTAGCCCATGCCTTCTACATTTAATTGAACGGGGGTACCTGAATAAATGTGCTCGGTAGCGCTTTGCTTAGGCAACGGACACCTTGATTTAAGATGCATCGTGTTTTATCGTCACCTTAGTTCACTATTGATGTATAGCAAGATAAATAGAACAAAACACTTATTGAAACAGAGAGAGTTTAATGACAGAATATTTCCATTAAGTAACATCAAGTGAATAATATAATCCGAGTATTTCATCAGCTATTAGTACATGTATTAGTACTATTATAATGTATAAGGTAACAGGAGTGTGTATAACCAAGTCTAATTCTATCTTTCATCAAGAAAACAAGTTCGAAGACGTAATTTGAGACACTACAACAAGTCAATCATGAACCGAACCAATCGTGAAAGTTCGGCCATTTCCGTTTGACTCCGGTAATTTCCAATGTATAAAAACCGAGTTGACCAGAATGGAACCGAACAACAACATCGCTGTAAGCATGTTCTTCAAGACGATTTACAACAACATTAACATAGCTCACATGAAGTTCATAATGCTCATATAATAATTCAAAAGTTACCATACACTCGGTGTGTATTGGCGAAGTTTTGTAATTTTAATCACATACCAATTGACTTTTCTCGGTAAATGCATTGTAGTCAAACTGAACTGTTGAATAACAGAGAACAAGATGTGGTATATAACTAATAACTAAATTAGATAATCTAGAAAATATAATTTTAACTATAACATCACAATTTTGTATATAAACAAAACTACTAATAAAACTAAATAAGTATATGTATATAATTGAATATTGAGCATTTAGAGACATTTTAACAAACATACATCTTAATGACAGGACAACTAGATATATGCATTACATACTTTATAAGGAAATATATATGATTATACAAACAATGTTTGATTCGTATGCATGCAATACTTGTAGTATCAAGCTAGTTTACCCACTTAATACAGTGGCATCCCCCACATAATATGCCACGTCGACTGTGTCAGTGTTAGTCAGGTCCATTTTCGTTTAATGTTTTTATATCCAATTTGCCTATTTGATGTAGTATCACTCAATGAACCGTACAACCAATATCACATTGAACGGAAATTAGGGAACATTAAAAATGTCATTTCACCACAACAATATGAATGTCCACAGTTATTGTAGCAAATGCAGTCATTTGAAGTATCACGCCTTGATTCAGATGACTAAATGGTCCATCTTCAGCTAGGGCCATGTTAATATATCGTGTTTATCACTCTGGGTAGAATCTTTTACAATGTAAATAGCACTACAGTACATACTTCTCGTATAATAATATAATATCTATAATGTTTTGATGAGCTTCGGAATGTGTTCTCCCTACATCTAACTACTCACTGAACTACGTCGATCATCACCACGCGTACCTACATACGAGTTAGCTCCCCTCGTCGTCTGTATTTCTCCATTAATGCGGCGACTAAACCCTCGTTCGTTCATAAATTGCTTCTCACGGAAATCACGTGGTTGTCCGTAGACTCTGTAACCTCCAGCCTCGCTACCATAGTTATACAGAGCTCTACCACGATCCTCGCCTACTTCCGACCATGCATAACGACGTAGACCAGACGATGGTGCTCGTGCCTCGGATCTCACAACGTATGATTGTCGCATATTGGCTGGTTGTCTGTTCTGATACTGGTAGTTATATGATACAGGCATACGACGTGTCTCGGACAGACCATATGTTGTTCTCAGGACAGGTTTCTCCACGACAACTCTCTGTTGTTCCACTACTGGCACCGGAGGCGGATCTATATAGACGGGTTTCTCTATGATGATTGGTTTCGGCACAGCGGGAGGAGGACGAGCTCTGAACACGGGTTTCTCTACCACTATTCTCTGAGGTTCAACCTTTGGCCACGGAGGAGGGTCAATGTAGACGATTTTCTCGATGATGATTGGTGGAGGAGGTGGTGGGGGCGGGCCTGGATCTCGCATTATCGGTTTCTCTACAATGATTCGCTGAGGTTCTTGCTGCTGGTATTTAGGTGCCTCGATGTAAACAGGTTTCTCGGTAATGATTGGTTCCGGTGCGCGTGGTGGCGGGCCGGGGTCTTGAATGATTGGCTTTTCTACGACGATTCTAATGGGTTCTTGTTTCGGATATGCTGGTGGATCAATGTACACTTTTTTCTCTTCAATGATTGGTGCTGGTGGTGGCGGGGCCGGCTTGGGTGCGTTAAATACAGGTTTTTCTATTACAATTTTATGTGGTTCTTGTTTTGGATATTCCGGTGCATCAATGTAGACATTTCTTTCTTCGATGATAGGGGCCGGGGCTGGAGGAGGCGGCCCAGGGTCCTTAACGATTGGTTTGTCAACTATGATTCGTTGTGGTGCAGGCTGGATCCACTTTGGTGGGTTGATATAAACAAGGTTTTCTTCAATAATTGGTGGGGGAGGAGTTGGTTGTTTAGGCCACTCCTTCAATATTGGTTTATCAACTATAATCTTCTGTGGTTCCTGTCTTGGTGCTGGAGGGGGCTCAATCACAACAGGTCTTTCAACAACTTGTGGTCTTGGTGGTTCTGGCCATTTCATCTCTTTCATTATTGGCTTGTCTACATAGATCACTTGTGGTTCTATTTTAGGTGGGGCAGGTCCCTCGATGTAGACTGGGCGCTCAACAATCTTTGGGGGCGGGATTTCAGCGGGTCTAGGCGGTCTGATGATTGGTTTGTCTACAATGATTGTTTGTTGTGGTACAGGGACTTGGACTTGTGCTGGTGGTGCTCTTACTGATGCTGTTTTAACCAGAATAGTCTCTGATTGATGTGTCTGTGCGGGCGCTGCTGGTATATGATGTTCACCAGACTTCACGTAGTAAGTTGCTGAATCCCTACTAGCATCAACGTCGTCACGGAATGCGCTATCAGAGTAAACTCTAGATACGCGATTTATCCGGTTGATTTCGCTATCTGCTGCAGTTGTGACGTACGTTTTAGCTTCAGTGTTGCTGGTACTGACACGAAAATCCGAACCTCGACTTATCTGTGACATTCGGCCGCTTGTACTGGCTCGTGAGATGTGCAATGTGCGATCAATGTCGGGAGTTTGGTCCATGAAAAACTTATATGCACCGGAAGCGGTGTAACCTCGTCTTAATGCAGTATGGGCTGTTTGCGTAGCGTTAACAAGATGGAGGGCGTCACGTGATGAGTTACAGATAAACTGATGACATAAAAGTGGATCAACAAGATCGCGGCTACGTCTCATCACTGTAACAAAGATTGCAGGATGCTCGGAATCTGGTTCACTCTCACTTACTGCTGAATGAACGGGAATAAATTTCATGCTTGAAGGATCATCGAAACTTTCTACACATCTTACCGCCGCACACATGGACAATGTAGAAATGGGAAGTGTAAACTCTGGTTCCACGCTGTTTGAATACTGTACGTGTACCACATCCGGCATCACGGTAACGGTGACGTCAGAACCTTCCACCAATGAGACATTGCCACGATATCTAAAAGAGAGTGACAAAGATTTCAATAGGTAAGTTGAATGTGGAATATTCAATGCGTTCAAAGTTTACAAAAATACATACATAAGG
Source organism: Spisula subtruncata (assembly GCA_963678985.1). NCBI lineage: Eukaryota > Metazoa > Mollusca > Bivalvia > Venerida > Mactridae > Spisula > Spisula subtruncata. Next base: position 20,038,880 of record OY787672.1, on the reverse strand, counting down.
CCTATACTGAAACACCAAAGAAAGCACGGGTGGAATATTTCTGTAATTTGCCTAAAGTCTATAACAGAAAACATTTTGTGTGGTACCATTGGTTTAGCTTATTCAAATGTCCACAAAGCTAGATAAATTGTCTTGAAGAAGAGCTTTCTACAGATGTGTATAATTTGGTTACAATAAGCACACTGTGAATTTTATGATCGTAAGTGCAAAAATTGAAGTGTTCATGGAACACGGGCGCCCCCATTTTTATAGTTAATGTAACAAATGGCTTACACTCTGATAAAATGACGCAGCAAATATCCCAACGTTTACATAATACGTGTCAATCTGTGAAAGTTTGAAGAAATTCTACCCAACAAGTTGTGAGTAGTTCAACACACAAGATTTGCATTACGTACGTTCGGAGGGACAGCACCAATGATGTATGTCCAACACTTATCAATAATAGAGGGGCACAACAATGACGGTTTGTACAAGTTGTAGACGGCGTATACCTTTACAGACTTAATTGGAGCACGTGTATGCTCGAATTGGTTAAGGTCAAAAGACACGTAAAATCATCGAAATATGTCAACGAGGGGATATACGCAAGAGAAGGTAGGGCGAAGAAATACATGCAATGTCTGAACCTACACCAAGTGAAGGAAGATGTGTATGAGAAGAAAGATTGTGTACCAGGTGAGGGAAGATACTCCGAATGAAGGAAGATATTGTTCCAGGTGAAGAAAGATGTGTAAGTTAAGGAAGATACACAAAGTGAAGGAAGGCACGCAAGTAAATGAAGTTACACGGACACAGGGAGAGATGCAGGTGACTGACGATACGCCAAGTGAGAAACGCCGAAGAAATACACATCGGTCAAGGACTATAGACGGACAAGGGAATGTACGTATCGTATGCAATTCTCGGAAAATATACCAAGTGAAGTGAAGGAAGATATGCCAAGTGAAGGAAGATATACCAAGTGAAGAAAGATACGCCAAGCGAAAGAGCATACGAAGACGACGAAAGATACGTCAGGTGAATGAAAACATGACAGTAAAGGAAGATATGCAAGTGTCTAGAAAAACGCCGGTGAAAAAAGACGTGGCAGTGAAGATGTACCCGGAGATGGAAGATGCGCCAAGTAAAGGGCGATGTATAGGCAGCTGGATAAGCAAAGCAAATTATATTTCAACAATAGGTACGCGTTTATCTATCTAACTTACCTATCTCGGAGGGACTCTTGTACTGCCTCCACACCTTTCTTGCCTTCTGTAGATCGACCATTGCCTATGTAGAAGGCATGACATTGATACATGACATTACTCTGTACAACCATCTTGATCCTCTAGTGTACAACCTATACAAGGTTGATACTACTCCTACACGTTATCTGAAAATATAAATAAAAACTTCATAACAATGGTGTAACATTGATTTCCAAACCACAAAATATATATAACAAGTAACTCTCTTGTGTTCAATGTCACAGACTGCATCATTATACATAACATAAGCAAAAACATATATAAAATCACGTAGAGAATACTTGAAACCACTCAATTTAACATCGAAACAGCCGAATATAACATTGAAACTACTGAATACAACATTGAAACTACTGAATATAACATCGAAACTTCTCAATTTAACATCAAAACAGCTGAATATAACATTGAAACTGCTGAATACATCATTGAAACTACTGAATACAACATTGAAACTACTGAATATAACATTGAAACTGCTGAATATAACATTGGAACTACTGAATACAACATTGAAACTACTGAATATAACATTGAAACTGCTGAATATAACATTGAAACTGCTGAATACATCATTGAAACTACTAGATACAACATTGAAACTACTGAATATAACATTGAAACTGCTGAATACATCATTGAAACTACTGAATACAACATTGAAACTACTGAATATAACATTGAAACTACTGAATACAACATTGAAACTACTGAATATAACATTGAAACTGCTGAATACAACATTGAAACTACTGAATACAACATTGAAACTACTGAATATAACATTGAAACTACTGAATATAACATTGAAACTACTGAATATAACATTGAAACTACATAATATAACATTGAAACTGCTGAAAATAACGTTGAAACTACTGAATATAACATTGAAACAACTGAATACAACATTGAAACTACTGAATATAACATTGAAACAACTGAATACAACATTGAAACTACTGAATTCACCATTGAAACTATTGAATATAACATTGAAACTACTGAATACAACATTGAAACTATTGAATATAACATTGCATCTCCTGAATATAACATTGAAACTACTGAATATAACATTGAAACTGCTGAATACATCATTGAAACTATTGAATATAACATTGCATCTCCTGAATATAACATTGCATCTCCTGAATGCAACATTGAAACTCCTGAATATAACATTGAAATTACTAAATATAACATTGAAACCATAGAATATAACATTGAAACCATTGAAAACTAGTACAGCAATGAAACCACTGTATTTTACATTGAAAGCTCTGTATAGAACTTCAAAATGTACACACTATACTTAAGACTCGCTCTTTTACCTTTACAGTCTAGGCGAGGATAAATGAACATGTAATTGTGTTTTAGAGTTTTCTTCCCATACATATATTTTATGTTGAATAATAATAAAGCATTGATAATTTAAAATTGACATCATAAATGTGTACTAACCCTGATATAAAATATGAGATGTCTGGATTTCAACAGTTTAAATATTATGTGTCAGTGTGTGCTATTGTAGTTCGCCAGTGGTTTTATTTGCCCTACACATTTTCACTAAAAGTATGAATTAAAAGCTTTTGTGAACCATACATCAGTAGCTAGGGGCAACAACGAGTGGTTATTGTGTTCAAAGTATTATATTTCAAAAATTATTACAAAAATATCATCTTTAAAGTTTAAATGCGTCAGACCTAGTTTCGAAATTGTGTGGGTTTTTAAAAAGATCTTCATGTATGTATACGTTAATCGACTACTACTATCTTGTTGTTTTTGCATGGCAGCCAAGTTGTGTTACAAGGTTTCACTCGAACCTTCGTTTTCGGCGACAAGACGCGACAATGTTGATTTATATCACATCTACCCGTATCTTTCTGAATGGGCGAAACTATCACTTTCTTCAATCATAGACCATTATGTAACAGTAACCTTAAAACAGCTCTTGAGAAAGCAAACTCAGCAGAATATTCCACGCCTGGGGACTTATTACTTATGTTTGGTTTGTCCTTGAATGAAAATATAAAGTAGTAAGGAATGTGTTTAATCCATTGGTGGTGTGGACTATACGAACCTATACACCTTTGATACAACTACCCATTATAATCACATTCAATGGAAGAAGTGCAGCGAAAACATACTGGGTTTAATCATTGTGAACCGTATACCGTACTAGTTCTATTAACAGACCGAAGGCGGGTATCTACATTAGTTCAGATGACACTATACACGTCCCAATACTTTTTCAAACAGTGTACACTCTTCAATGTATTGATATGTATTAATTTGTAAAGTAACATAAACGGGGCTCTGTAGGACTGTACTAGTTTTGGCTATGTGGTATAGTACCGACGGTTCCACTTCCAGCAGTATTCAAGGCGTTACTAGGTTGTTCATACGTACAACCACGAAACTTCCACACCCAACATGTCTATGTGATGGGATTCGCTGCGTAAAGCTTACGACCATTGCCAGTTATACAAATGTTTTCTATGAAATTTCTAATATTAAAAGAGCAAATAACCACCAAAAAAATTCATAAAGTGACTTCCTCTTTTTGACCTCATTGTGCATAAAAGATGTCATTTGAACGTGACCTCTTACGGGGTGATGTCAGATCTTTGACAGCATAAAGGAATGGAGCAAATGTGAGGATCTGATTTTAATGTGATTAACCAGAATCAAGGGTTACTTCTTGTCTATACAATGGCATAATAATTTGACCATAAATTGAGTGAGTGTGATTGTATTTTGATCATACATTTTAAATGGTGTTCGCTTATATTTCACAAACCCTGTCGGTAGGGTTCTCATAAAGTCCCCAATGTCCGTTCTACAAAGTATCACTATCAATAGTAACTTTCTGAAAGACACCCCACTTATTTTTTCAGATAATTTCCTTCTATTATTGAAGTAGTAAGGAAATTAGCCTGCTAGCAGAGCTTCAGATAAACTGCGTAACTACCCAATTAATTTTCTTAAAAACCCAATAGATTTTGAGAGAAGGGAGTAGAAAAAGAAATGAAAATCTGAAAAACACAAAAAGAAAAAGGACGATTTAGTGAAAACGGTACACAAAAAGAGCATTTACCCTATCTTTGTCAAAACCCAATCAAAAATGAAACTTGGGGATAAAATACCCAATGGACTAAAACCTTATCCGTAGCTCTGATGTTAGGTAAGATTATAACTCATTAAACACCATTGTCAGCAAAATGTCGTACGATGAGTCACGTGGAATCCTGTATCTTCTACGACGTCACGATAATTTCATACGTCAGTGTCATCTCCATTTCATCCTTTGTTTCAGTTGATACATTTACTCGTTGATTTATATATCAGGTCATGTGACCCATTATTGGAATAAACTTTATCCTATCTTATCTTTCCAAACTGTGACACAAGGACGTCGTCGGAATCATTGGCAACCCACCCAATGACATGACGTTTGGTGTAATGGTCATACTGTTGACGTCGAGTAAGTTACATTTGGTTGACTAGAAAGAGGATGAATAGCACAACCTGTAGCTATAAAAAAAACTCTATTGAAAGTTGGAAATGATCGAAAGTGAAAAACGTCTTGCAAAGTCCTTTTGACAGGTGCCTCCTTACAGCAATCCAATATTTTGATAAGGTATATGGTGTCTGATTCGTGATGTTGTTTTTTAACAATTAAGAGCAATCGATCATAAATGTAAGTGTGTCTGTCATATTTTGTAAAATGAAAAGTAAAACACACAAGAGCACTTGTTTGACGTTATTTAGCATGTTTCCGTTCGCTAAACGTGAGCGTATTGGCTGAAACCATGTGGAATGATTGCACCAAATATGTGGCAAATAATGAAGTATGGTTTTTAATGTTAGCTGAACGGTGATTTTCTTTCTAATTAGTATTTAATGAAAACATTTGATGAGGTTGGAGATCCTTTTCTAAAGTATTTCAGTATAATTATTAATTATACAACACGTTGTACAAATACATGTACGTGTATTATAGCATAACACGGTGTTTTAAAAAATAGTACCGCAAGGACATTCTCAAACGAATCTTTTCACCAAACTTTCAGAATTTTGCAACAAGACATCGAACTCCATGTAACCCAATGCTAGATCTACAAAATCTTTACAAAACATCGACTGTTATGTTTGCACTAGTCATATAAAAGTTAAGGGTTAAATTAAATACGAGTTAGCTGTAAGATTGGTAAGCAACAATTGCCACAAGTAGCTAAAGTAAATATCGTTTAATCGTACAATATATTGTAAAGCTGTCCTAACAATTTGAGGTTGAATACATGTGAACATATAACTAGGGCATGCTTAACCTCCCAATTATAGTTTCACGGGGGTCATCTATAGAGCGGAGACAATTTGAAACCATTTGACGACATGTATAGCGAAACATGCATAAACTGACAAAGTATGAAATATTGTAACCTGAAATTTCACTACCTTGTGTAATCTTCACAAAAGTGCTCAAAATTTAATGTAAAGAACACCAAGTAGACCAGACATGTTTTGTAACACATGTACTGTGTTTGCTATGTTATACAAGCCAGTTGAAGACGCAACCATAAAGCCCGACCAGCCTCCTACTATTCCATGACGGCAATCGTTATAACAAAAACCAAGTTGTCTGTGAACAGACAGTCAGACTACATGCAAATGCCATGGATGTTTCGTACAGTTTCAGTACAGTTATTCTTGATATCTAGAAATGTGTCAATGTGAAATTGGTGCCCCAGCATAGCACATATCATTGAAATGGGGAAAGAAAGTGGATTTTCCCGTTATGAGATATATAGTAAAAGAAACAAAAGACCGTTACTCTGGTATAACTTGATGCAGCAAATTGTTCCTTCATTTATGGCCATCTATACATTGAGATTGTTAATCTGTGAAAGTTTGAAGGAATTCTCACCAGAACGAACGAAAAGACCAACGAACCAACCAACCAACCAACCAACCAAACAACGGGAAACATCATTGCTATATATTATATAGGTTGTGTTCGTGAGTGGCGTTCATGTTATATGCATGTGTTTCGGTAAATAAGTCATTTAATCCAATTATGAACGTGTTTAACGCATGTTGGTGTTTTTTAAAAGATGAAATTCTTTCACCACAGTATGTAACAGAAAATTTGTCAGTACAATAGTTGCTTACTTCACTGGATATTGTCCTATGACTTTGGTTTCGGAAGGGTGATAATACCATGACAAGTCTACATAAGTATGTTCTTAGTCTATCAGATAAACAGCTTGAGGCATTGGTATCGCTCAAACGTAACGATTGCGGGCAAAATTCTCATAATAAAATTTGTAATAGATAAGAACAAGAAGACTGTTTAACTCCTAGTTTAACTAAAGAAAATATCCACACCACATTAGCGATGTTTAATGATTGAGAATTACTCAAGCCTATCCGCCCGTATGTCTGTTCGAAACAGTGTATCCGTGCTATTTTTCAGCAAGAATTTCCTAAAATCCTCTAAGATGATTCCATAGAGGCGATGTGTCATAATGACAATGTCGTCTTTGAAGCTACAATACCAATATGGTATATAATGCGTTATGCGTAATGCGAATATTTTTTTAACCACGAGAAGGTCATTACAAGAGCAGGTATCAATAACTTAATAACTTTTGAACAGTAGTCACGAGATACTGGCTCAAAGTTTTCAACATCAAAATGCGTTCCAAGGCAATATTGTTCAGAAAATTGGAGTGATCTTGAAATGGCAAAACTCCTTAGTGTGTTCGCACTTTGGTTCGGATGTTCAATGCTGAATTGTGTTCAGCCAACAAATATAAGACCAATCACAACAGGGTACCACATTTTTTGTAATTGATTTTTGTTTTCATTTGATAAAAACATGATATTTTTTAAAGGAGTAGAAATCTAGTACAATATTCTGTTTTGAACACCAATACTCCCACGCTTCTCAGTGTATATAATCCGTATTAAGTCCGGGCTATTATTAAATACAATTAACCTCTACTTGTAACATTGCTGGCTGTATGACTCAATTTAATACGGGTGTGGCCAACAACTAGTATTTTTGGTTTTAGAATGTTGTTTATTTCAAAATCGTCACTGTCGCACCAATGTATCGAGGCGTGTATACTAGGAATACATGGTTTCCATTGCTACCTTTAATAGTCTTTACAATCACAAGAAAGCGAGTAGTATGTTTATTAATCATTGTAAAGTAGATCTTCATGTTTTTATTCAGTATACATTAACCAAAACAAGAGACGGCACATGCAACCGATGTAAAATACACACGAACGACCAGTTTCCAAAACGTAATCCATACATGCAGGTAAATGTGTCAAGTTTCATGGATGGTAAACAAAGTATTGACTTCATAAAACATGTATTTATTGCTGATATCTTACTAACAGTATATGATTATATAGAATCTACCACGAGTTTTCTTTTGATGTCAACATTTCTTAAATGAGTCTAGAAAAAAAGTTATTAAACGAGCCTATATTACTTTTATATCACTTTCATTCTCAAACTATGGTCACCTTGTCTACAAGAGGAACGTGTAACTTAGTATTGGTATGATGATGATACAGTGATGACGTCGATATGTTAAAGTTGAATCATATCTCGTACGTTACGTCATTTTATACGTCGTAACTTATTGGGGGAAAGAGCGTTTTACATTTGATATTTGATAGGTTAAATTATTTAAATACTGTTTATAATGTTTCACTGAAACAATACAACTGATGCAAGGAGGAACGACTATAATAAAAGACGTCACTGAACACGACAACCCTGCTCGCATACATTCCTCAGTCATCTACCGTCAGGGACATTCAACAAACATTGGTTCATAGTGTGTATATGCGAACAGATGATCTGTATGTCAGCAGGAAAAGTATTTAAAAACAAGTTACTTTGAAATGTTTTCCGACACGGATACCTTCTATGTCGGTTATATAACGCCATGGTAGTATTTTCATTGTATTATATGTTTTATAACACAGTACTGAGTGAATTTCAATTAATATGTTTATTTTACAGCAATAGTCGGTGAACTTCCTGAAACGCCGTATATATAAACGCATTACACAAGTCACGGAGTCCTAATACTTGTCGCCCCCAAACAAATACGTATGTATGTATGTACAGTGTTCTATATATGAATTAAAATATTAACAAGTTCTCCCCCCCCCCCCCCCCCTCCTCCTCACAAAGGGGTAATCGATGGAACTTTTGCTTGTTTGTAGATTCTATTTAAATAATATCAATACTATAAATTCACGTCAATGCTGAGACCTAGACGTTCTAAAGTGTTCCCTGCCGTATCAAAGGTGTGGGATATCGAGTTATTGATTATAAGTATTACTTTCAGGGTACAGGTTTGTTTGTTCGTGTAAAAGCTTATATTTCTATAATTATATGGTATAAAATGGTGCAGATATTTCATTCACTATTTAGGCCAACCTCAACATACACAACTGTTATGATATCGCTTGTTTTCTAAAACTTTACACACAGACATTTTGAAATAAACTTAGCATACAATAGATCATTCATACACGACTCAGATGTCGTAACAATTAGCATGAGAAGATCTACGAGACCACGTTCTACAGTAACACAACGAGACCCTTTATAAGAATTACACCATGCATAGTATGTCACCAGCAAATATATCAGTTATATTATGTACCGTGCGTCTCAACTGACAACTGTTCTTATAATTACCAGATAATGTATCATTCTAAATGTTCAGTGTAACTTTCACCTTGTAAGTTTTGTTAAAAGTAAAGGAAAATGCGTTTTATATAAATGGTGCAAATTTAATACACATGTTTTATAATTCCAACTTACGTCCCCAATACACAAACGCCATGATCGATCTATTATTTTCACTGTGTAGTTGACAGTCTACTTAAGTTTATTTTAAGACAAATGAGCGTTATAATATTCATGTATTCCATGCATGTTATATATACAGTCTCCGTGGTCTAAGTGGTTATAAGGTATAACACTGAGCACCGCTACCATCCATTCGTTCAGACCACACCTGTACACAAATACGCGAACAGTGCTAACATATGCCGCAAATTGTGAATTCAAAATGTTCAATAATTATTATATAATGTAGAAAAAAATGATCACGTACCTTTTATAGAAGATAAAACGTTTTCCGAAATGTCAGTAGATGAAATGATCCACGGATGGTCGTGTTGACCAGCTCCTCAATACCTGGCTGCTCTCTCTCGTCTTGAGATAATATCAAGATCTGTACGGACACTGAAAGTTTTTACTATGTCATTTTGTCCGAATAACAAATCCTAACTGGTCAGTGAAGCGATAATCACTACATTTAACTGACCATCCATACAATACGAGCTATTCCCTGCGTTGTAATAACATATACCCTGCCTTTCTATTGAAAGCGGTTACACGCTAACAATAGGAGATATTTTAATGATTAACAATCGTTAGGTTTTGGATTACCGTATTCAGTGTATTAAATGAGCAGGTGTATAGAGATGGGACTATAAGAAAACATGTGTTAACACAGTGTAAACTTTATTCCGTAGTGTTCACGTCCAGGTGACAGTGTTTCATTCATTTCAATCAGTTGTCAACTTGAGACAACTAAAGTACAAGTTGTAATTATTGTTTTGTTTTAGCTATTGAGTATAATAAATAACTACATACCATTATTGAATTAAAACATGCGGATGAAGAGCCGATGAAGAACCGAAATCTTAAATTAATACCAGAATGAAAAGACCAGTGTTACGTTGTATGTCTGGAACTAAATGCTGTATGTGGCACTATTGGCTGACTAAACAAGTAATACTATAAACGACCTTGGTATGTCATGGTTTTGAATTGAACGCACATTCATTTATTTAATTGAAGAAAACATGATTCCGTTGGCTGACAAAATGCATCGCGTACAGGTAAGTAAAAGCCTATACTTGGTACATGTGTAATACTAGTATGAACACGGCATGCATGTTTTAATGGCTAAGATCAGAAATGAATGTACAATCGTATTGCTAATTTAGGAAACAGGCACACAGTTTCTGACATAAAATTAGCACTGAAACAGCCTGACCAGCGTCACAACAAGCATTCGAAACACAATAATTATGTCGATCGTAATACAACTTAAATATACGTATTCAATATTATATTTAAAGAATAGGACAGTGTTTACAACTGAAACCAGACAAATGACAAAGATGTTGTAATGAATTAGTTCAATATATCAAAATGTCAATTTATCAAAGTTTTTGTTTTTCTCGTAAAAGTCGCATGTTATGCATTATGTGTAACTTGGCGTATGTAGTCAACCTAATTACGACACGCCTTCCCAAGGCTACGTGCTTTGCTTATTTAGAGATTTAGATTTAGAGATTTCAAATAAATTTTGTCAAGTAAACTGTGAATATTATAAAGAATCATTTTTGTGGGGATTGCCTGACAATCCCCGCTGCGTCGACATCCACGTACATTCGGACGGACGTACACACCACAACTACACAAAAAAATCAACACGAAGAAATCCGAACAAAACTGAATGCACAATGTCTAAACCATGAATCCACAATCGTTAACATGCAATCTTGGAACTACTGCATGTAGGAAATAATTGGGTGTGTTCGTAGCGTCTGTTCTGGTACACTCGAAACCGTGAGAGACCCTGCTCTTCCTGTTCCAACTACTTACGAAGACAATAAAACTGTTCTGAATAATGTTCCGACTGTTCCACTCCAAACAACTTACGAACAAAATGGAACAGGATCAGAACAGGAAGTACAAAAAATGTAAAAATATAGATATATATAAAAATAAAATTTTAAAGATTGTCGATATTGTTAAGCAGCAGGAAGAGAGGCTCAGCAATCTCCAGAGATCTAGAATGCCGTAGAGAGAGAGAGACCAAACACAATGCACAAAATATCGTGTCCGATGTCGAGCTGTGGTGACGGCCCTATGTCCCAGCCGGGATGAAGAGGACAAAGTCAAGTAAATTACAAGTGTATGTCCAACCCTGCGTGCACATAAGTTGTCTTATAGATTCAATGGTTTCCGTATATAACATCTCATGTATTTCCGTAAAAAGGTCCCCAAAACGTTCCTGCTGGTTTCGTGAAACCTTCCCGAAACTGACATACGTACGTGCAAGTATTCTAACGTAACAATACAATAGATGGAACTTGAAAATGACAATTTGTAAGTAACATTGATTTCGAACCTAGTCCTAATACAATACAGAAAATAAAGATGTCGGATGCCGGACTTAAAAAAGTATGCACTGCGTCCTATTAGAGCGTACTTTTCCAAATGAAGCCATGCATTCTTTAAAACATACTTTCTGTAATGCTAAAACTTAATGAATGGTTGGATTATATAGATATGCCCATGAATAATGACACAGATCAAGGCTATTCTAGCTTATTACAATCTCAATAATTTCTAAAATTGTGATATCGGTTGAACTCAATCAAACTTAGAGCTACTATATGACGTGAGATGGTTAAAATTTAGTTATTACCACACAATTTGAAACAAGTACATACAATTGTACATCGCCGCTTTGGGTAATAAACGACACTATGAAATTTAATGCGACCATTTTGATTCAAGTGTAAGAGAAAACTAAAATTAGATACGGTTCCTGTCATTATATAAAATTAATAGCTTTGAGATTTGTTGATACCCCCAATGTATGTAATACTATAGTGTTATTTAGATTGTAGTATCAAGTTACTGTTAACAACGTACGTGTAAATGTGTTGTCACGATATATGCGAGGGGTGTTTAAAATTTTAGCAAAAGATGCTCCGATTTTTGTCATTAAGTGACCAGTACTACTGTACCGTCATCAGATAATTCATAGGAATGAAGTTATTTTTTTCTAAAAGGAAGCAAGCATTTGGTGATATACATGTAGTCACAGTGACGGGTCGTAAGTCACTATGGATAAAAGGATCCTCACAACTGTTCACAATTTTAACGTGATTTGACGTTATTTACTCCGGATGGCCCATGTAAAGTGTCGATATTTAACTTTCCCAGTTGCGTATGAATAAATATAGTCCAATGCAATATTGAGGCTTGTCATTATTTTATTATTTTGCAACACCATCATAAAAAGAAGGCTTGTGTTTTTTTATAATTCCATTTGTCTCTGGAGTTTATTTCGTACTCATTTTCAGACAGCGACATCGAATGAAATGGCTTAGAATGAGGCTTCTAATGTCAGATTGTTTATTTTACATTTAGAATGCATTATTATATATATTTACACTGACCATTTATTTCATGATATTACAAACACATGAAATGAACGTCGTAGTTAGTGAACACTACAACCATTGAATACAAGAAAGTTTTGACCACTCGATGTCGAGTACATGGCGTTGCCAAATGTAACTGCGTTCTTTATGGGAATTATATAACGATAAATGGTAAATTAACTTCAAATAACCGTACATATGCATATCCTGATAAAGTGTTCAGTAACAATTGTGATAACAGTACAGGCATGATCCATGGTCCTTCTCAGCTGAAAGTTGAAAAGTTGAATATCGAACTCACTGCTGACTGGAAATTCGGACCAGACTGGACATTCGTGTTCCTTTTGAGTTGAATATTTACAGCACTACTGGGAAGTCAACGTCCAGATCAGTTAAATAACAAACATGTGATATGTTGAACCGTTGCTTCGGGTTAGCAATTGGCTTGCGACATTTGAATAAAAAACTCACTCGTAGCTAAAGGCATGTGATTAGAAAATTATTTTTTATGATTTATTTGTATTGTTTCGATGTAACTGCTGTTATTTTCATCTGCTATCGAGAATGTCACTGTATATTATCGACCCTGTGGCTTTAGTGATAGATAGAACGCATGATGAGATAAGCGAGATAACTCGTGATTCGTCATGTCAGCAAAGTAATCCGGTTACCTCCCTTGTCAATACATGTATGGTTGGTTACCTGTAAAAAATGGTGGACGGAAGTAATCTTGTTTACATTTATTAAATTTTATGCTAGATATTATTTTGTCAAACAACGATCAATTAACTACGATATGAGGTATGTGTATTTGCTTTTTAGTTAGAATTTCATATACAATGTATTTATTTAACAATGCATGCGTTAAACGTTGAAAGGTGACGTACCTGTACTTACCTGTGCCACAGGTAAGATCGCGAAATTATGTGATTTATGGAATGTAAACAACCGACTTGTCGGTAATTTTGATAGCTGTCCGGTATTTTTGTAGCAATTTCAACCATACTTGAAGTTGTGTGCATGAATTTAAATGCAGTATACCATTCCGTGCCTCTATACTTGGATATACATGTATGAATCCGTGCATCTAAACTAAACCGAAAGACAACCAATCAATGTAATTATTCACTTCTAATGGTTATTTCAACGACTTATATGCCTGGCCTGACAGACGGACATGACAGTATAGAGCAGTAGTAGGACAGTATCTTTTAATGAAATATTTAAACGCATACATGATCCCCAGTCTCAGGTCTGTGGCTTGGATTCACACCTATCGTGTACAAATCGCTGGCTTAGAATGAGCCACTTACGACCTTATAAGAGTTAAAGACTAATGGCTATGATTATGCATATTTGAAATCTACACAATAAGACGCTTCTTATGAGCCAATATTCAGGATAATCGGAATTTGTCATGTTGATCAAACTGAAGTTGAAACCACTTGTTTTACCATAAATGAATAGTGATTGTCAGACTGTCTCAAAATATCGATTTTGTAGTTACGACCTTCTCATTCTAAGACAGCGAAATGTAGCTGGGATTCAAGCCCATGATGTCAGTGTTCATGAACGAATAATTGCACTAACCCTTGATATTACATTATTGATGACATGTTGGATATGAGTGTTTGAATCATATACATATAGACAAGGACTTAATCTATATTTTCGCTACATTTTCTCCACGCTTGCCGTTACAGATTTAAGCTATAGATATCAGTTGGTACATTTCACATTGTCTATCTATTTAATCTGGGTTTTAAAATAATTATAACTTTTATTAAAACCCATATCTAATAAAGGTTTATCTACATTATTGTCTCAAAATGGAATGTAAGTTAATTTAGATAGCATACTTTATTATGGTGGTTATCTTCATTATGTGACATTATTTTAAGGATGTCTATTGTCTACAGGTGCGATGTATGGCTGTGTCACATAATATAATATAAATTATTATAATTATAAGTATTGTAATGTTCAATAATTATACCGTAATTTACAGATCGAATGACGATAACCTGTCAACGACTCATTTTAATAAATTCAGAATCATATAGTAATTGTTCAAACGTTGCTTTAAATAGGCTCTGTATTTATATCGGGCTAGCTCAGTTAGTTCAATGTTGATTCGCCTTGTATGTGAACTTACCGTAACAGTTCTAAAATTTATAAACTCACCATAATCTCCTGAATCTTGAGACATCATTGTCGTTCAGCTGTTCTACAACATTGAGGTAAAAACAAATGCATTTTATTTAGCATCTGGCCTGAGTTCTTCTATCCAGTTCCCAGTTTTGTATATGATTAAAGTTACTAAAGGGTCTAAATCAGTTCTTAAGGCCATCGACCTCTGACAGTACAATGTAGTAAGTTCCAAGCGGAATAATTAAAATGCATTGAAACTGCACATGTTTCCTTCATGGTGTAATCTTTATTTCCAGACGACTAAATTTAACACCGACACATTTGTAATGATGTATACTTTTCTTCTTGTGGCACCATAATTTAAAATGAAGCAGAATTAACGCAATGTTGCATCCGGTGCGACAAAAGATTCAATACCAAACATATCCTGTTCCGTGCCAAATATGATCATTTCTCCAAGCATACTGCACAATGCATCTGGTGTGTTTTAAAGCTCTGTTTCTGTACTTAAATTAGCGTGTTGTATTTGTTTCAGATAGTGTTGCTGTTATATGCTGATGCCATGCAATGATCGGGGAACAGGCTGTGGAAGCTACTGTACACTTTTCTTAATCAGACAGCATCGACTTGAAATATTGTTCAAGTATCAGTTTAGAGTGGCTAGGAACAGGAGGCCAGTCAGCGTTTACATCGGAATACGATCAATCGAGACCTAATTAAGTTGACGTTTTTTCGATGCTCGACTTCTCAGCTAATGAATAATATGAATATTAAATAACGTGGATATATAACTGATGGACATCCTGTTCAATACTCTAGAACCACAGGCAGAAAATGATAGTTATTGTCTAAACTAATTCTGATCCGTTTTCTTAGAAAATCAATTCATGCATTCAAAATCATCTTAGGACTTGATACACCAAGTATTATGATTGATAGAAATCCTGCTACAAGACAGGAGATTAATTTGCTGATTGTAAAATAAACGATTTAATACCAACTGGGGAATTTTGGAGTGAAGATTGTAAGAGGCAAGCAAATACTCTGAAACTGTTGGAAAGCAATCATTCATTTATGGACATATTTGGGCATTATTGAACAATAAATGCTCCCCCGTTTTGTGCATTCATATTTTGTGAACGGATCGGCGAATGTAACGTTACAGGAGATATTTGTAAATGCTAACTGCTACACTTTGTGAACTGTCGACCAAATGTCGTTCTGTTAGAGTTTTTTGGGGAACTATTGATCGTTGAAATGTGTCAATTAAGTTGAATAAGAACGCCTCCAGAAACTGTTGTGTTCGTTTTACGTTCTTGATTAATTGAAGACAAAGAATGTGTTTTTGATGAAGGAAATAATACCGGATTGGAACAATATGTTGACACAGATTGTCTGACATTATTCATTCGGATAAATCACTGTTTGTGTAACTTAAGACAATATAAACATTTCCAATTACATGTAATATGACTGAATGCGTTTATTGTGATTACTAAATGATTAAGTTCACAAACAATAACTTATATGGATACATATAAGTAATCAAGTGTTGTTCAATGTTCGAGCGATTCAGATAGTTGTATACACTGGTGAACACTAACCTGTATAATTTATACAACGTAGTGGTGTCATACAGTCGAGATGATCGGACGGAAGTTTGCTACATTCTGTACCAGGAAGTGGTTGACCTTCTTCTTCTACGTCAACTTGGTCTTCCTTGGAATCGTTATGGTGGTACTGTATGATCTGAAGATATCTGCTGATAGACCACGCCCACAGAAAGCGTATGATCGATGGATGAAAATACGATCTGATTTCGATACGTACAATAAACAGCGAGCCAAGCAGGACAAGTATGCTGTTGGTAAGGGGAAACAAATGGACGCTGTGATCGGGTTTGATTATTTCAAAGACAAAGACAAAGACAAAAGTGGTGCCGGAGATGATCTCAAGCTCAACAACAACCAAGGATTGGCCTACAACAAACAATCACCTCTAAGCTTTATACCTAAAGTGCCGTTATATTCTGACGTCGACATAGTGCCATACATTGCTGAAAATATCAGAAAACAATATTTGAGGTTACCTAATCGTACCTATACTGAGAAGATAGTTATACTGACACCGGTCTGTGACGTCAGCCATCTACTGACCAATTACATGCGACAACTGGACAAACTGACCTACCCACATGAGTTAGTGTCGGTGTATTTTGGTGAGGACAGTAGCTCTGATAGGACCTACGATATGGCTAAACTGATAGCTGATGATCTGAGAACTAAGTATGGTTTCCACGATGCTGCAGCCTACCAGTTTAACATATCTGGCGGTGTACACGGTACCTGGGGTGATGTACATCATAGAACCAGTCAACATGAACGGCGTGCACATATTGCACAGTCTCGCAACAAACTCGCTAAAGTAGGTCTCAAAAATGGTGATTTTGACTACGTTCTTTGGATTGATAGTGACATAAAGGAACTACCCGAGGATCTAATCCAGCAACTGTTGTTTCCTAATGCTGACGTCACTGTGCCTTCGTGTTTATTTTTAAGTGGAGATTACAAAAGAAATTTTGATAAAAACTCGTGGCGGGAAACCCCTGGTTCTATTGAAGACCAGAAAGACTTACCGAAGGATATCCTCATAGTTGAAGGTTACAGCTCGACAATGAGGATTTATCTACCAGATTTGATGGGTGAGGGTCGTATTGTACCGCTAGATGGCGTGGGAGGCTGTTCACTACTTATAAAAGCCAACTGTCATAAACGCGGCCTTATATTCCCTGATTATGTATTTAGTCATGCTATCGAAACTGAAGGTTTAGCTAAGATGGCACTGATGATGGGGTATTCTGTGGTAGGTCTGCCTTTTGTTGAAGTGTTTCATAACTAACAAATAGAAACAGTTACAGGACGAAACTAGAGAAGCTCCGGTACTTGATGGATGCAAATATCGGAAAACTATTAAGTTTACCAAAAGCAGCAAGCGGTTAATTGTCATTCAATGTAATATTGTGAATGTATGTCTCCCTGGAGGGTGATTCACGACGTTCAAAACTCTCTTGTTGTTTTAACATCCCCTCATAAATCGTCATTAGAGATTTGGCAACGCTTATGTAACAAACTTGGTTACTGCATAGCGCGTTGGTGCTTGTCTTTCGATTTTATAAATTGCATTATAGATATTTTGTCACTAGTCCAAACAAACGATAATATTTCTGTCTGCAGACTGCATATTCTCCACTGTTTCTCTATACAGATGATGTTTGCACAAGACATCTTATTGAATACAATACAAATGTATTACATACACAGACATATGATCAGTAACAATTATATCTGTAGGAGCAACACGGACCATTGCCATGGGCGTTGATCTATTCAAAGATTTATTATGTCAAAAACCACCGAAATGTTCGGCATTTTCCAGCCTCATTATGTTCACTCAATCACTAAATGTTGCTATCAACATGCACCTAGTTATCATTCCAAAAATGGTGCATTTTATTGTCAGATAACAATGAGCCAGTCTCATAACTATTAAAAAACTATTGATTCAATTGAAGTTATACGCTTAAATTTTTCTCAAGAATTGTCTTGAAATAATTTATGCTGTTACTATGGTAACAAATTTCGAAATCATACTCTGTTTGAGAAAAATGATATAAGTTATCAGGCAAATCTAGTGCTCTGCCTCCGAGATATGTTCTATTATTCAACGGATAAAGTGAATGGACACACGGAGCTATACTCGAGTAAGTCAATTATTTCAGATATATTCTATAGCCACGTTATTGACCTGTTAGTCTATGTATTCTACTGTATATTGTAAATATTTTATTTTTTATATTCGGTGCCAACATTCCATTGTTAGATAAAATGTCCGCAAATTGTTATGTTTTATTTTAGTATATAGATGTAACGTTACATGCTATTTATGCTTGTGTTAAAAGAACGTTATTTTTCAAGACTATTTTGCAATGATAGTTGTCTTAAATGCAACACTATATTGGTGCTTGTTTCAATGTCTCTGTCTGTTACAGACTACGTAATATTATACAATGCTTTTATATAATATGTGTGTGGCTTCGTGCGAGTATTACATGATTATCCCTCGTACCATTAAGTTATTTAAGGTTTATAGAAGCCCGTTGCCTAAGCAATGCGCTACGTAACGCCTTCCATGCCTTCTTTGTTTAATTGAACGGGAGGTAAATGAATGAAGGCGTTCGGTAGCGCTTTGCTTAAGCAAAGGGCACAAGAATTAAACCGACTGATGCAATATTTTTGTCATGTGATACAATAATATTCGTAGAATTACGAAACCACACGAGCGTACTGTCCGAATATTGTCATACTGATATTGTCTCTGTTTAGGCCAATAATGGAAATATTGTATAATTGTCTGGATAATATTACAGCATAGTTTACTGATCTACGTTATGTCACATTATGGGTGGTATTCACAAAGCATCTTAAGTGCAAACTTAAATAATTTGACTTAAGTTAAACAATTGAACTGCACATATTTTGCAAGAAACTTAGAATAGCTCAATTTTTATTGGTGATTATTGTAGTACTTTACATAATGCTTCAGAACAATGTAAAAGGTAATAATCTGTGTTTTCTTGTTTAGCTGATATAGACGTAACGTCAAAAGGTGAGGCACACGCGAAAACGCCACCAACAGCAAACAATTTCAAACGATATTTTTTGCTTTTATCGGCCTAGCAAAGTGTAAATTATATCATTAAACGCAGAAATAATTGTGCATTTGATAATGTTTACCTAAGGACATTGTAAGATTTTGAGGAAATTCTAAGTTTTACTTAAGATTCTTAGTAAATACCACCCCGGATCTACGTTATATCACATCAGATAACTAAGCTTTAAATTAATTGGCATTATTACTTTTTATGGCTGTTTAATTTATATCGAGTTTTTTTTATCAAGGGAGACAAACAGAAAAAATAAATTAATGTAATTATTTACGTTATAAGACGCTTTATTTATTTTTACTGAAAACAGAATAAATTGAATGCTGAATTGTTTGTGTTGTTTTGTCAGTATATCATTGTTCACACCAATCACTGTTTTTCAACATGAGCACACTAACATCCAGTTTCTGCTACGCTTTAAAAGATAGCAGGGCTAACTTCTGAGCAAAGTCATCGTATTGAATTCCTATTTGAAAAGAATCACAATTCTTGTATACCTTTAAAGTGTATAGAGCTATATTTTAACAGTCATTCAATGTCAAAATAATTACTTGCATCGCTTTTAGTATGATACTAGACTACCTTAATTGCAAATTAAAACTTTGGGTGGGTTCCGTGTACTTTGATTCAATCGTCGAAAAATAGATGATTCTTATAGTTTCATAGGGTGTTCTAGAACACTTTCGTATCAAAATGGACAGTTTGCATGTCCAATATATCACAGAAAGAAATTCTGTTAAAACTGAAGCGAAAATGATCTAATGGATATGAAAGAATAATTGTTTTTCAGTTTTTGAAATTTTAAAAAGAAAAATATCTTCCGATATAGCTCTAAACACTTTTACAAGCTAGTATTAACTTTTAAAAACTGAATCTAATAAAATAATATATTCAGATGAGATTTAAATTTAACGTAGGAGATACTGTAAATGACTACACGAAAAGAAAACCTGACAGGACAATATATAGCGCACAAAGGGAGTGAATTATTGTTTCCTGTTGTATGTAATTTCGTGCGAGTTACGTCCCTTTATTTTAAAGTTTGTGTATACTATACGTCAAATCCCGTCTTGTCGAAATACTTGGCAATGTAGACATACTACTATAACAAACATTGTTAAACGTACTTGAGATATATATGGATCATATTATGCCACTCTGGAGATTCGTATAGACATATACATTTGTATGGTGTAAGGGGCTGGGTATACAATGATTATGTTATAAGTATATTTTCTGGTAAATTCCACTTTTAATGTTGAGACAAGTATTATATAAAATAATGTACGTTACTACGTATCACATTTCGTGGATGATGTCATTTAGAACACCAGTGACAGAAATCCTATAAATAATTCAACATTGCACGATATACATTTTGTATTAGACAATAGACGTGAGAAGATATTCAACTTCCATATAGAAAGTATTAGATCACCAGACTTATTAAACAACAGAAGATTAACAACGGTGCCAGTTGTGTGCTAATTGGTTATAACAGAAGTATCACGTAGACTATAATATGTGTCAGTAACCAGTGGTATCACATAGACTATAATATGTGTCAGTAATCAGTGGTATCACATCGACTATAATATGTGTCAGTATCACATAGACAATTATATGTGTCAGTAACCAGTGGTATCACATCGACAATTATATATGTCAGTATCACATAGACAATTATATGTGTCAGTAATCAGTGGTATCACATAGACTATTATATGTGTCAGTAATCAGTGGTATCACATAGACAATTATATGTGTCAGTAACCAGTGGTATCACATAGACTATAATATGTGCCAGTAACCAGTGGTATCACATAGACTATAATATATGTCAGTAACCAGTGGTATCACATAGACTATAATATATGTCAGTAACCAGTGGTATCACATAGACTATAATATGTGTCAGTAATTAGTGGTATCACGTAGACTATAATATGTGTCAGTAACCAGTGGTATCACATAGACAATTATATGTGCCAGTAACCAGTGGTATCATATAGACAATTATATGTGTCAGTAACCAGTGGTATCACGTAGACTATAATATGTGTCATTAACCAGTGGTATCACATTGACTATAATATGTGCCAGTAACCAGTGGTATCACATAGACTATAATATGTGCCAGTAACCAGTGGTATCACATAGACAATTATATGTGCCAGTAACCAGTGGTATCACATAGACTATAATATGTGCCAGTAACCAGTGGTATCACATAGACAATTATATGTGCCAGTAACCAGTGGTATCACATAGACAATTATATGTGCCAGTAACCAGTGATATCACATAGACAATTATATGTGTCAGTAACCAGTGGTAAACATAGACTATAATATATGCCAGTATCACATAGACAATTATATGTGTCAGTAACCAGTGGTATCACATCGACTATAATATGTGCCAGTAACCAGTGGTATCACATCGACTATAATATATGTCAGTAATCAATGGTATCATATCGACTATAATATGTGCCAGTAACCAGTGGTATCACATAGACTATAATATGTGCCAGTAACCAGTGGTATCACATAGACTATAATATGTGCCAGTAACCAGTGGTATCACATAGACTATAATATGTGCCAGTAACCAGTGGTATCACATAGACTATAATATGTGCCAGTAACCAGTGGTATCACATAGACTATGATATGTGCCAGTAACCAGTGGTATCACATAGACTATAATATGTGCCAGTAACCAGTGGTATCACATAGACTATAATATGTGCCAGTAACCAGTGGTATCACATAGACAATTATATGTGCCAGTAACCAGTGGTATCACATAGACAATTATATGTGTCAGTAATCAGTGGTATCACATCGACTATAATATATGTCAGTATCACATAGACAATTATATGTGTCAGTAACCAGTGGTATCACATAGACTATAATATGTGCCAGTAACCAGTGGTATCACATAGACAATTATATGTGTCAGTAATCAGTGGTATCACATCGACTATAATATATGTCAGTATCACATAGACAATTATATGTGTCAGTAACCAGTGGTATCACATAGACTATAATATGTGCCAGTAACCAGTGGTATCACATAGACTATAATATGTGCCAGTAACCAGTGGTATCACATAGACTATAATATGTGCCAGTAACCAGTGGTATCATATAGACAATTATATGTGTCAGTAACCAGTGGTATCACATAGACTATAATATGTGCCAGTACTCAGTGGTGTCACATATACTTTAATATGTGTCAGTATCCAGTGGTGTCACATATACTATTATATGTGTCAGTAACCAGTGGTATCACATAGACAATTATATGTGTCAGTAATCAGTGGTATCACATAGACAATTATATGTGTCAGTTATCAGTGGTATCACATAGACAATTATATGTGTCAGTAATCAGTGGTATCACATAGACAATTATATGTGTCAGTAACCAGCGGTGTCACATATACAATAATATGTGTCAGTACTCAGTGGTATCACATATACTATAATATGTGTCAGTACTCAGTGGTGTCACATATACTTTAATATGTGTCAGTATCCAGTGGTGTCACATATACTATAATATGTGTCAGTAACCAGTGGTATCACATAGACAATTATATGTGTCAGTAATCAGTGGTATCACATAGACAATTATATGTGTCAGTTATCAGTGGTATCACATAGACTATAATATATGTCAGTAACCAGTGGTATCACATAGACAATTATATGTGTCAGTAATCAGTGGTATCACATATACTATAATATGTGTCAGTAACCAGTGGTGTCACATATACTATAATATGTGTCAGTAACCAGTGGTATCGCATATACTTTAATATGTGTCAGTAACCAGTGGTATCACATAGACAATTATATGTGTCAGTAATCAGTGGTATCACATAGACAATTATATGTGTCAGTTATCAGTGGTATCACATATACTATAATATGTGTCAGTAATCAGCGGTATCACATAGACAATTATATGTGTCAGTAATCAGTGGTATCACATATACTATAATATGTGTCAGTAATCAGTGGTATCACATATACTATAATATGTGTCAGTAACCAGTGGTGTCACATATACTATAATATGTGTCAGTAACCAGTGGTATCACATATACTATAATATGTGTCAGTAACCAGTGGTGTCACATATACTATAATATGTGTCAGTAACCAGTGGTGTCACATATACTATAATATGTGCCAGTAACCAGTGGTGTCACATATACTATAATATGTGTCAGTAACCAGTGGTGTCACATATACTATAATATGTGTCAGTAACCAGTGGTGTCACATATACTATAATATGTGTCAGTAACCAGTGGTGTCACATAGACTATAATATGTGTCAGTAACCAGTGGTGTCACATATACAATAATATGTGTCAGTAACCAGTGGTGTCACATAGACTTTAATATGTGTCAGTAACCAGTGGTGTCACATAGACTATAATATGTGTCAGTAACCAGTGGTGTCACATAGACTTTAATATGTGTCAGTAATCAGCGGTATCACATAGACTATTATATGTGTCAGTAATCAGTGGTATGAGGGACGATAGATGGATGTAACTGACATTGTAAGATTCACGTCTCTGCTCACACCAACACTAGTTTCACATAATTGACCAGTCTTAGAGCTTGTCCCACCTAATTGACCAGTCGTAGAGCTAGTTCTACCTAATTGACCAGTCATAGAGCTAGTTCCACCTAATTGACCAGTAGAAGAGCTATTTCCGGCTAATTGGCCAGTCGCAGAGCTTGTTCCACATTATTGACCAGTAGAAGAGCTATTTCCGGCTAATTGACCAGTCGCAGAGCTTGTTCCACATAATTGACCAGTCGCAGAGCTGGTTCGACCTATTTGACCAGTCATAGACCTAGTTCCACCTAATTGACCAGTATAAGAGCTATTTCCGGCTAATTGGCCAGTCGCAGAGCTTGTCTCACATTATTGACCAGTAGAAGAGCTATTTCCGGCTAATTGACCAGTCACATAGCTTGTTCCACATAATTGACCAGTCGCAGAGCTGGTTCGACCTATTTGACCAGTCGCAGAGCTTGTTCCACATTATTGACCAGTAGAAGAGCTATTTCCGGCTATTTGACCAGTCACATAGCTTGTTTCACATAATTGACCAGTCGCAGAGCTGGTTCGACCTATTTGACCAGTCGCAGAGCTTGTTCCACATAATTGACCAGTCGCAGAGCTTGTTCCACCTACTTTGACAGTCGCAGAGCTTGTTTCACATAATTGACCAGTCGAAGAGCTAGTTGCACCTAATTAGCCAGTAGTAAAGCTTGTCCCACCTAATTAACCAGTCGTAGAGCTAGTTCCACCTACTTGATCAGTCGAAGAGCTTGCTGCACTTAATTGGACAGTAGTAGAGCTTGTCCCACCTAATTGGTCAGTAGTAGAGCTTGTCCCACCTTTTTGACCAGTTGCAGAGCTTGTTCCAGCTAATGAACCCAACGCCATGGTTGAGTTTGTTCCACATTGTTTATCAGATGTTGTTGTCTAAGGTTTCGAACATTGACTGTGGACTGATTTCATGTTTTACAACTGATCACAGCTAAGGATACTGTTTTATCATCGGACTTGCGGAAATCGTAAACTTACGTTCAAATTTAAATTCTGTATATTTCTTTAACTATTGCAAATTAAGGACGGATACTGTTTGTAGATGTTCATTAACAGAATACTGGTAAGTATTACAGCTCCATTTATCACGCTTTATAGTAGTGAAAGTATAATAAAGAATTAAAATTTGATCGTAAGTTTAAGATTTGCGTAAATGCTTTGATAAAACAGTACCCAGGTCAATAACTGTGTGCACTCACAGTGTTTTTTTCTTACCGTTTCGCTCAGACATTGGTTGAATGTATTAAAAGAAGAACAATAAAACGACACTACACAGTGATACCATTTTATTAATTTTTGATAAATAATAGTAATATACATTGTAATATCAAAATAAATTATTCATAAATAAATAATATAATCTTGTGACGAATAATGAACGCAAAGATGTGACTACATCACACAAGCCCTACAACCCTGATAGATGTGTAAATAGACAATATATAACAACCACGACAAGCCCTAACGTTGCCCTGACCTCAACGTAACGTTTAACATAATGTGACACAATATTAACATTTATATCAGAATCAATATAACTTATGTATAAATTTTAAATTATAAGATTTTATGATAGTCAAGCTGGATGTACATTCTGTTCGCTGTACCAATAAATCACTGCTAAGTTAGTATGGTATAATTAAACCAAGATACATTTTTAAAGTGGGTTGACAAGTATGCATACTCAGTGTAAAAAGAAACACACACCTTTTCGTCGTGGTAGTTTCTATACACGAACGCATAATATTGAAATTGCGTATATGTGTGAGGTAATGCTTTTATTATTGTAATTAATTCTGCCCTGTGTAATGGATATTGAAAAGACAAGGTTTTATTTGAACTATTATTCAAAATATTACTGTCATGACTAATAATGTCCACGCATTATGTGTCTGTGCATTTAGTTTTTTCACTGAGTAAACATGTATCAATATGAGTTATGATCATACTCAACCCCTCCCGAAGCTGAAAGTTTGAGTAGCAAAGTCAACGTTATCAGAAAAAAGTAATTTTGGCACTAATAGAAAATAACAGCGAAATTCAAGTGCATTATGCAGTAACATGTAGGTTCGTTTGAAAACCCTGTATAAAAAGTTATATAATTTATTATCAACGTAGTTCGTCCATTAACAACAATAACAACAAATAAACAACAATATCAACAATGAGATCAATCTCGTGTTCCATAAATCAAAGGTTTTAAAGTCATACAGACCTATCACATTTTGTTGCCTGAAATATAAGGCGGTCTTATTATTCAGATCAAATAAAGGACACGACAGTAAAAATTGATTATCACTGTTTAGACCTTTATTTAATCTCATCACTAAGACCAACTAAGACATGCTTCAAGGACCCTTATGGTAGTCTTACTTTTCAAGTTTTACAACAACAAGAGGGTCATGATATTTTTTTTTTCATTGCAATTATTCGCTGACTTAGAATGAGAAAGTGCCACTTACACTTTATAAGACTATTGCTTATTTGAAATCTGCATCGTAAGGAAATTTTTATAAGCCTATTTTCATGAAAATCTGAACTTGTCATGTTGACAAAACCAAAGTTGAAAAAGCTTGTTTTACCATAATGAAAAGAGTGTCTGACAGTTTTTGTTGTTTACTCAAAATATTGATTTTGTAGTTACGACCTTCTCATTCTAAACCAGCCGAATTGCTGACTGATGATGGTCTACGGAAGACGATCGAGCACATATCCAAGCAACTAACTTGGAACTGAAATATGAAATATCCCAGACAAGAAACTTGTGATATACTTATGTATAAATGCCTAGAGTCATGTTAATTTTGGTCGGATTAACGTTAACCACAGAAAGTGTTCGTATAATGGTGCAATATGAAGACAGTCTGGAGACGTATGTATTGTTTGACACATCTATATCATGCCATAGACATCTTGTATGATTCTACAACATCACCAATACTACCGTTTCTGTTTCTGTTCAAGTGGCATGCTATAATGATACATTGCCTACGTTGTATTGGCATAATGCACAAGAGTCGATAGTCTAGGACGTGTATGCTGCTTCATTCGGTATGTTAAAGTATAAAATGTGTTTTATATATATATTATGTTTATGCATATATACAAATGCATGATATATGCTGTTGTTCTTGCTATGGTCTGGTGATTCACATTCTTTACTGAACATTATTATTGCTTTTCTAGTCAAACCAACCCAAAAATTGGAGTCCGTCAGCCTACCGACCGATCATATATTGCCATTACACGTAGTACCTTCATGCAGATATAACCTATCACAACTGTTTCACTGTGATTTCTCTATGTCTCGTATTTTATCTATAAACGTTAATTCTGGTGTCATCATATCCCCACAGTCATGTTGTCTCACTGTAACTGCTGGACTCCACCGAGATTGTTCTATATAATAGACAGGAATGGAACTACTAGGATGTACACAGAATTCCTCTACTTCTGAACGTATAGTTTTATAGTAATCCACTTCAGCGTAGAACTCAGAATCAGCCACCGCTAACTTCTTTAGAAAAACACTCTTAAAATGTTTATAAATGGCAACATCGAGAAAATTTCTCTCCTCGAACTTTTTCCTGTCTAT
Source organism: Spisula subtruncata (assembly GCA_963678985.1). NCBI lineage: Eukaryota > Metazoa > Mollusca > Bivalvia > Venerida > Mactridae > Spisula > Spisula subtruncata. The sequence continues at coordinate 20,011,208 of OY787672.1, read as the reverse complement.
GTATGAAATATTCAGCTGATCCGCATTTTGATGTCGGTTACCATTTAACGGAATGTATAAGATATCCTCTAATTTCCAGTTCAAAAGTCTGCGTAATAATATCATAGATTCATCAAAATGTTCCATCATCATGACCAGAGGAAACTGGTTCTCAATGTATTTTATATAATGCTGAACACGTTCTGTATCAGTTACATGGAAGCCTTTAGGAAAGCCGAAGTCCATGGCCATACTGTTCCTGGTGAGACTGAACTCATTCTGATCATAGACCTCAGGGTAACGTATAAGGTTTTGTATATAATCTTTTTTTGGGACAGCTTCTAGATAGTCGACATGCCAAACGTCTCTGTGGTAAAATGCTCCTGATATCATCAATGATAACGGTTCTCTAACAATAGCAATATATACAGTATCACTAGGCAATACGTGCGAGTATGTAGTTCTATTAAACACAGAATGTAATGCTAGAATATCGTAATACCCGTTTTTAGTTTTGATAAGTTGTGTGTGCGCATGCGCACTATTATATGTAGAGAATTTATAATCTGTGGTCGGTATGATGAAAGACAAGTGTCTCTTGATTCCAAATCGGAACAGCACATTTTGCACTGAACTTCCGCCCGCTTTGTGAACTTTTAAAAATCCAACATGGCGTACTTCCGGTGAGGAAAGATTGAATGCGTCATGGTGTGTGAGGTACTCGGAGAACTTGTTGGATACACTGATGACGAAATCTCTGTAGTAATACACGACAACAAGAAAACAGACAAATATACCACCAGCTATCCAATGCTTCGTTCTGAAAATATATTACACAGTAAATAGATTATAACAAGAGGGCCATGATGGCCCTATATCGCTCACCTGATTATAAATGAAGCCCTGCACAATTTAGACTAACAAAGGTAGAGCGTAAATATAGAAACTGGTGACCCCCGGGGCGGGGTCAATTTTGACCTCAGGGGCATAATTTGAACAATCTTGGTAGGGGACCACTAGATGGTGCTACATACCATATATCAAAGCTCTAGGCATTGTAGTTATAAAGAAGAAGATTTTTATATGTTTTCCCTATATAAGTCTATGTAAAACGGTGACCCCCGGGGCGGGGCCATTTTGACCTCAGGGGCATAATATGAACAATCTTTGTAGGGACCACTAGATGATGCTACATACCAAATATCAAAGCTCTAGGCATTGTAGTTTTAGAGAAGAAGATTTTTATATGTTTTCCCTATATAAGTCTATGTAAAACGGTAACCCCCGGGGCGGGGCCAATTTTGACCTCAGGGGCATAATATGAACAATCTTGGTAGGGGACCACTAGATGATGCTACATACCAAATATCAAAGCTCTAGGCATTGTAGTTTTAGAGTAGAAGATTTTTATATGTTTTTCCTATATAAGTCTATGTAAAACGGTGACCCCCGGGGCGGGGCCAATTTTGACCCCAGGGGCATAATATGAACAATCTTGGTAGGGGACCACTAGATGATGCTACATACCAAATATCAAAGCTGTAGGCATTGTAGTTTTAGAGAAGAAGATTTTTATATGTTTTCCCTATATAAGTCTATGTAAAACGGTGACCCCCGGGCCGGGGCCAATTTTGACCCCAGGGCCATAATTTGAGCAATCTTGGTAGGGGACCACTAGATGATGCTACATACCAAATATCAAAGCTGTAGGCATTGTTGTTTTAGAGGAGAAGATTTTTATATGTTTTCCCTATATAAGTCTATGTAAAACGGTGACCCCCGGGGCGGGGCCAATTTTGACCCCAGAGCCATAATTTGAACAATCTTGGTAGGGGACCACTAGATGATGCTACATACCAAATATCAAAGCTCTAGGCATTGTAGTTTTAGAGAAGAAGATTTTTATATGTTTTCCCTATATAAGTCTATGTAAAACGATTAGTAAGGTTGCATAAGACTATAATTACAGCTTAATAATTGTTTAATAGTTTGTAAACCTACAATCACTGTAAACGATGATAACCCTTATATCCACATTCTGCATTTAATTTAAATTAAAGCCTCAAAGCTGCTAACAAGAACACATTTCGTAGTTCTACAACTAAAATATAGTAAGAGAGACAACTCTTACATGATCACAACCAGTATAATTACAGAGTACACTCCCTTTGATAGAATGAAAAACAAGGTTTTTCTATTACTTGACCTAGTAGCCTAATTTTTGACCTCAGATGACCCAATATCGAACTTGACCTAGATTTTTTTAAGATGATCATTGTGACCAAGTTTCATAAAGATTAGGCCAAAATTGTGACCGCTAGAGAGGACACAACCCAATTGTTGACGGACAGACGGACGGACGGACGGACGGACGACGGACGAAGAGTGATCAGAAAAGCTCACTCTGTCACTTTGTGACAGGTGAGCTAAAAACAGTTTGAGCAAATAATCTTTTGACGACGGACATTTTTTATCGTTCAATGGACCAACCTGAAGAAAGACAGTTACAATACAGATTATATGTGACTACCATGGTTCGGTTTCACGAGTAATTTATCACATGGTACCACAACTAGCACAACCTCCTGTGTCTAAGTGGAGTTATGTTTACAAACTAACTCAGTTGCGAAATAATTACATGTAGCGAACATGCACATACAATAACATACAGAATAGAGACATATATCATATAAAGGTTTAAGGTGACAATATAGCCAGATGAGATATAGGCCTACGTGTGTTGCATTATATGCATCTTTCTGACGCCATTAGATCAAATATAACATCAGCATAAAATATCATAACGTAACACAATATACGAATGTATGTAAAAACCTATCATATGTGCAAAAAAGCGTGCAAATTAGATGTACACATTAATTTTCACGAATACTAAAATAGAAATCCAATGAATATAAGACAATGTGACAAGTCACGTGATCTATGACAAATCACGTGATATATCAAAGTTGAATTATCAGATTTAATGATTTCAGAAAACATGCAGGCGAAACTTTAAACATGTCAATAATTAAACAATTATCATTCCCTAATACGTTTCATTCGTAAGAAGATACTCACAACTTACAACAACGTTTATTTGCAAACGTTGACAAAGTTTTGTATGTAAAAAACAATTTTAACGAACTCGGCATTCTTCGGTATTCTATGAACCATGCTACTTAATACAAAACGTACCTGCTTTTATATGCTTTTATATGCTAGAACTTCTTAAAAAGTATAATGGTTTGGATCGGTGTGTCAGCTATGAAAAACATATTATACTTCTTAACTTATTTGAAACGATGGTCGCCACATGTACAATTCTGGGCGTAATGTTTGCAGTAGTTTTCTCAAGTACTGTTAACTAGTAAAACACAATAAACATTTACTATATCACATTTATAGTGGTTGTTCAACATTGCAATAAAATGCAACTCTAGATAACTGTCATCATAAAACACAACAAATCAACTGTAAATTATAGGAAATTTACTGGTGGTTTATGCTTTTAAAGTATTGCATGTATATTCACCATATAAAATATCTACTTAATGGCAGTTTTTTGTCCAACTTTATATCGTGTTGTTTGTCTCCGATTCATGGATTTGGTTTACCTATTGTAATTAAACGTCCAGCATTCATTTTGGGGGTGGACACTTTCATACAACATGGATGCTTGTTTTTATGTTGCCATAAAGGAACTGCCTGCAGAACCCATATGCAAACACTAATATCTATGAAGATCATAACTGTATTGATACATATCCTTGCATAATGTATGAGTTCTATTTTGGCTGAAACCGCATGTATTGATGTTATACTGTTCAATTTACATCATATCTCAACATTTGTCTGTCAATTGATTCAACTAGTTTCATTTGTATGGATCACCATTACTACTTTGTTTCCATGCACGCACCAGCTATGTGGGTATCAAACACAAGCCGGACGGGCATAGTAATAAATATGGACTCATTGAAATCATTTTATTACAGTTACACCATAATAAAGACATTTTATACCTGATATCGTATAATTGTTGTGTTTGATTTAACCAGGTTATTTATTAGTACATCTATGACGGAGAATGTCCAGATCAATGCAAAGTTACGAGGTTTACAGTAATAAATCTATAACTGGAAATATATCGCTGGCTTAGAATGAGAAGGTCGTAACTACAAAAAACAATATTTTGAGAAAACAAGAAAAACGGGTTGACAATCAATCTTTACTTCTGGTAAAACAAGCTTTTCCAACTTCAGTTTGGTCAACATGACACGTTACGATTTTCATGAAAATAGTCTCATAAGAAGCGCCTTATTACGTAGATTGTTATTATACATTAGTCTTATAAGGTCGTAAGTGGCACTTACGACCTTCTCATTCTAAGCCAGCGAATTACCAATTCATATAGGAGAGAGCCACTTTTAATGGCCATGTACAAGCCAGCCAAACACTTAATTGTCATATCAAAGTACTTCATGTGTATTGTGTAAACGATAATACTGGTTATGTCATTAAATATTTACATTTATGAAAATTAGGCTAGTTAAATGCAGGTAATATGGTGTAAGACAAATGTTAAAGTATCACCGACATACTACAAGGGTTATTCGAGGTTACAATTCATTTCCAAATATCGCCGACATTGGGTGTTCGGAACGCTGTTCTTTCTATTCCAGAACAGAGAATACACTTACGAACAAACCGGAATATTGTCCAGAACATGTTCTATCTGTTCCCGAGGAAGATGAGGTACAGTCAGAACAGTCACGTGACTACAACAACAACAATGACACCCGCCTTTTATTGTGGCATATTTTTTCCACCAATATAACGGCTGTTACTAACACTATCGGCCACCTTTTTGTTCGTAGTTGGAACAGCAACACTCGGAACAGTTTTCAGAACATACGATACGAGCACATCCATTACGTATCTATAAGACACAAACCTGTATTCCTTTCAAAGTAAAACGAGAACGGTTGTAAATATACTATCATCCGGTTGGTAAACTATATATTATATCTAGGTTTAACTTGGTATACCTGAGTTAACGGTATTCACCGCTATTCTTTCGAATGGGATAGTTCCCTCATAAGTATTACTTATATTATATCGACTATAACTAAAAGCACGACACATTTGTTGTCATCAATACGTATTTAACCAATAATCCATAGAATTTGAAGTTTCCGTGTCAGCGACCTACATGTTATAAAACATCTCATATTGATTTTGCTTTCATTCAAAGAGTACCGTACTGAACATACAAACATATTTGAAACTACCTTGTATACGTGTGTATTTGGTGTTTTTGTGGCTAGTGATGGGAGTCAAGCAATCAAAATAGTGATGTGTGCAGTATATGCATCTAAATGTGGTACAAGTATGCATGATATCGACACCATCTTGATGTACCAGGGTCGCCATTACGACGAAACTCTTAAATATGAAAATGCACATGAAAGTAAAAAATGAAGACAAATTCATATTAACAATATCTTGATGTAACCCGAGATTTGAACCTTCTATCCGAATATAATGAAACATTCGAAAGTCAAGGTTAGATTATTTTAATTATGTTAACTATTACTGAAAATACACCATAACTAGTTGAACACGTCTTGCTTTAATTCGTGAATAAATTTGGAACTTTTTAAATACGAGTATAATATCAGGCTGTATGCAATATGCGTTTATTTATAAAAAAATACATTTGTAATTAATTTTACCTGTTCTGTTCCATTTACATGCATTTAAATATTCCATATAGAGCGAGTATTTGTATAACTAATTGATCACTATGGATAAAACCATTCCGTAATTATTGTTTTAAAAATTTATAGATACATATCTCCACTAGTCTATTGAAAAGAATGGCCCAGTAGGTACTAACATTAACTGCCGCTATAATATGTAGTTCATATTCAATGTTGACAAACTGTTCAATCAATATATAAACCATTAAACTAAAAATGTCGTAGCTATATCCTCGGGGGTTTTAACATACGTGATTCTTAAGTGATAGTTATATTAGTTTTAATGTAATTATGTAAATAGATCAACGTCGACTCTTAAAATAGTAAGAAGTATGCATGCTTTTAGTGTTGTGAAGCGCACCATTACTTGGTGACATTGCACAATATTTTATCGTCTCTCCAGAGTAGATTTTTTAATTGTTTATATCAATTATGTTGCATTGGTTTGCATCCAAAAGGAGTTTCGTAGTTTTAATGAAGGTATGTTTTAATGCAGATATGTTTAAATAAAGGTAGGTTTTAATGAAGGTATGCTTTAATGAAGGCATGCTTTAATGAAGGTATGTTTAAATGAAGGTATGTTTTAATGAAGGTATGTTTAAATGAAGGTATGTCTTAATGAAGGTATGCTTAAATGAAGGTATGTTTAAATGAAGGTATGTTTTAATGGATGTATGTTTAAATGAAGGTATGTTTAATGAAGGTATGTTTTAACGACATTCCCCTTTGTAGTTTCCATGTTTGCACTGTATGTGACGTTACTATAGCAACGACAGGAAACGGGAAGTATAGCGCGGAAACCTGTTCACCTACATTCTTTTAGCACAAAACTAAATGAATGATAAATAATTCTGACGGAAATTGACAACCCTTGTAATGACGTTACGCACGATGTTGCGAGAAATGTCGAAAATACGCGAGTAGCACACGCATGAAATGCAGTAGTACGCTTATTATTAACAATACTTAAATAAATAAGATATCAAACTATTCAGAAAAGAAAATGCAATAAATCTAATGCATTCAAACGTGATTAATCAATTACACTAGCCGTAATTATTAAGCTTTAGTTGACGCGCGGGTATTAAAATACGATGTCCCAACGTAACATGATTTCCTCGCGCAATAAACAAAATATAGTACATCTTTTTTATTCTTCCATCAAATTAACCTAAATTTCCCCATAGTACTGGCAGGAAATGAGGTTATACGTATATGAAATCAGAAATGACAAAACGTCGGGCGTGTTCCGGATATATATACTTGTGTGATGATGCGTAAAATGTCCCATTTGATATTTTCATAAGAAAAAAGGTCGACTGGTAGTGCAAGAAGTTGTTTCAGAAAGAAATCATGGCAGAGAAATGTGATATATAATGTACGTAATAAAAATCTCATTTGATAACGATTATGTTAGTATCATTATCATAAGAAATAAAAAAATTGAAGTATTGCGATATATTTGTTTGAAAAAGTCTAGCCACGGCGACATTTTTTAATAATTTTCATCGGTACCGGTAAAGTTGTGCATTTTCAAAGCAAATAAATAAAATTCCGTTCTCTGTATGAAAACAGTAACTGGAATATGTATGACTCATTTAACGGAGTTTCTTCAGCAGTAATTTGTGTTGTGATACGTGCAAAACTATAAAAGTTATAGTTATTGAGCTAGGTCTAGCCACGGCGCAAAACTGACTAAAACGCGATAGTTGACGTTATAATTTGCAAATGAGCGTTGTATACCATTTTTATATCTAAATTGGTGCTTTGTTTCGAGTGTAATTAACCCGACATCGTACTTTAAACATTTTAAGACGGAATATATTTGAAATATTATTGGTAACGGAATAAATATGAAACATTTACCATTTTTCTTTGCATTATTATTGAATGGTTTCCATAATGAATTGGCAGCAAAATAACCCAATGAAAATAGTAAATGCAATCATTAAAAATATTTCAAAGAACTATCAAATGCACACCAAAGGAAATACAATGTAATACCGTGAAAGGTATGTGGGTTATTGTTTGCCTGGGTTTCAAATGTGGTTGAATGAGTATAATTTAATTAAACTGATCATGACAATTGAAGACTCGTAAAGGATTAAACAGTTCTGCTTCCTGTGATGATTATGATTTAAATTGTGCCATTATCTATGTCAAACCAGGAGTTAATTAAGTTGGATCTCAACAAGAAACAAACTAGTAAGAGTGCATTATGTAATGATATAACAAATTCAAACACGGTATAAATGTAATAAACAGATAAAACGCATGTGTAAAAGTAAAATTATGGTATATGTTTACATTATTTTTCACATTTTCTTTCGTTTAAAGGACAATTTAAATGACGTAATATTCGCACATTTGTCCGCGAAAAATTAAAAGTTCTACATACATGTGCTATCGAATATTTCTCATTTAATGATAATGCTTATTATTTTTTACACGTCTGATCAATGATCTAGATAACAGCTAAAACTACAACACCTAACGATGTGTGTGGCGTACATTTTGATCTAAAATAACGTCAACGTCATGTTACAGAAAGGTATCGCAACATCGTGCGTAACGTCAATATATTCACGTGTGTAAGACATAATAAGGTCAATATAATTATCAAGACTATACCGCGGACTAAATTAAAATATTTTTTCCTACACCGATCACCGAAATACAAATTGTGTTCGTTTGTGAAAATACAGGCTCGTATAAACAACTGTGCTTATAACATACATTTATGTCTAGTTACTTTAATCAGAACGTAAGGGTATACCTATCGTTATGACGAGCATCGGTATTACGACACCCCGGCTTATTTCGAGCAAATTTCAAAGTCCCGGCGAATTTGCTAACTGTATGTTACATACTTATATCACAACGCTATGTCGAGCTCCCGGTTTATTTCGATTATTTGGCTTGTCCCGATTAGTCCTCGAGATAACGAGGTTTTATTTTATTTGAGTAAGTGAAATAAATGTATCAGATCTATGACGCTATTGATGGTATACGTACCGCAATAAAATAGTTCAGATGATCGGTAAATTCGTCGCAACCATATTATATTCATATTTGTGTTTTCATATAATGACATATAACACTGGTTAAGTTTTTCAGTTGCAATTATTCATAAGTGTATTATATTGCATGACGTTTATAACTTAACGTACAAAACAAATTGTTATGCAGAGCACCACTTGTAAACGCCACTAATTGCGCAGTTAGAAACATATTCAGTACATTTAATAGTTTGATGATGTATAGTTTAGCTGTAGGATGATTGTCGGGTTGTCGGGTTCTGAATAGATTTATTTAAATTTAGACACGTGACAGACATAATGCAGGTCGCGAGATTACTTCGGTAATCTACGGAAATATCCGGACTTTTGAAGCGAATCATTATAGCGATTTCGAAATGCACTTTTATGATTTTCAAGCATTGGATATCTTAAATATCAAATATCTATTTACATATAATGTATTTACATGCGCAACGTCGATGGGAAAATTGAAGCCCTCATTCTTGGACAGTATACAAGAGCTTCATGGAGAAAAAACACGACAGCGTGTATACATGATTGACGGGGTAATTATATACGTATGGTGTGTTTTATTGGTGAGATTTAATGCTATGTGTGCATTGTCTTGTTTCTAGCACACATGTGTGAGCATGATAAATATACTGCTCACAATTTGATAACGGAACATTGTTTTTACGAGAGTGTATATGTATGAGCCGAGTACTTACAGAACGTAACTTATGTTACTTATGTATATCGCATAGGCATTGAAAATAAAGTCAGGTGCTCGTAACATTGATGCTCGAGATATTGCAATAAATTCATAAACAATATAGAGACGTAACGTCAAAAGGTGAGGCACACTCGTAAATGGCCTAAATTGAAAACGATTTTCTACAATTATTTTTGCACAACTCGGCCTAGCGTAATGAAAGTTACATTTTCTAACGCAGAAATAAATTGTGCAGCTTGGTATGTATAGATATACACGAAATAAATAAAGCTACAACATACTATACGTCGTTTTAAGCGTTTTTTTCGCAAAAAAACGTTGCGAGACTTGTAACAAAAACTCAAAGTCTATAAGGTAAAAGTTGCAACAGAGGCATACAACGTGACTGTTTTGGAGGGAAAAGACGTCGTCTGTTAGAACAGACGTCACACCTGCTAGCAAATTGGATGGGACTTTTGTTTCCTCGACTTAAGCCGTGTGCTCGTCTTATCGATGCTCGTCTTAACGAAGTTTTACTGTATATACAGATCGGCGAATAAACTACGATTATTCATGCGGTGCTTTGGGCATGCTTCATGACAGCTCTTCACTTACTTCAAGTTACTGATAAGCCAGCTTGCAGTGACCCACGTGACAAGATGAACGTGTCACTCAGACAAGAAATATGTATATATGGTTCATAAATACGGAGACAATGCTGGAGTGTTTACATTCAAATTGTTGACGACGTTAACACGAGCGACAAGGACGTCTGATAACAAAACCTTTTGAACGCACCCTGTGTGTTCAGTGAACTTAAATCAAGATAAAATGGGATTTTAGACTTTAAGGTTGCATCGACGGAAACATAACCTATAAGTTTTGCACATGAAATCAGACTCGTAATGAAGTATTATATGTAATTTTAATTCTTTGACCAGAAAGTAAACGAATATTGTGTACCTCCGTAGCTCATTGGTTAGTGCGCTTGTCGCCTAATCCGGAGCTGTGGGTTCAAATCCGAGTGGAGGCATTCATATGCCTGCCATATTTCAGTAGAGAGCTGACTGGAAAATAAAGGCTACGCTCGGCATTTTTTAACTAAACTGGTCGATGCAAGTCCATATAACACCAACAAGTGGTCGGGTAGGAATGGGTATGTCATTATTCCTTCCATGGCCAGGTGCCCGTTGCCAAAACGAAGCGCCCAGTTACCTCCCGTTAAATTAAATATAGAAGGCATGGATTACCTCCCGTGAAATGCGCTATATAGATACGGACATCTGATGTCAAGTTCATTACATACATATACGACACAGACTTTGGTCTACGCCAATTTGTTCTGAAGAGGTCCTGTAACAAATTAACTGCGAGTTCTATAAAGAAAACAAACCCATCATCATTTAAAGCCCTTGAAAAAACACAAGTATGTTTTCCTCTCAGTAAGTACGTAATTTGGAAGTAGATATACAACATGTAGTAGGTACTACAGTACTAAGAAACGTTGAGACACAATATCAAGCACACAAACTGCTCAATAAAAGTGCTGATGTTGCAATCACAACAAATGTACCTAAGCTTTTTTAATATTCAGAAATATATTAGTATCTTGCATCCAGGAATACATCGAGCCATGTACCATGGTCTATATCGAGTGTTAAATCCAGGAATACAAAGACCTATATCCGGGAATACAGGGTCATATATCCAGATCCAGGAATACAGGGTCATATATCCAGATCCAGGAATACAGGGTCATATATCCAGATCCAGGAATACAGGGTCATATATCCAGATCCAGGAATACAGGGTCATATATCCAGATCCAGGAATACAAAGTCCTATATCCAGGAATACAAAGTCCTTAATATAGGAATACAGAGTCCTATATACAGAAATACAGAGTTCTGTGTCCCGGAATACGAAGTCCCATTACAAGGAATACAGATCCAGGAATACAGATCCAGGGTTACAGGGTCATATATCCAGGAATTCTGGTCATATCGTTGACTGGCTAAGTTTTGTTTTATTTGACCAATGTCCTTTTCTCGTGCTGTTAAAGTGCTGCTGAATCAGTAGTAGAAGCCTAGAAGGCGACTAACGAATCCATACTAGCAATTTACTTGTTATTGACCATTCGGTATTTGTATAGCGTGAACGTATTTAATGAGCTGGTGATTGTTTTATAAATGGTCGAAGTACGACAGATGTTAAAACAGTCATTAATACGCTGAACCTAGTCAATGATAAATCACAACGCTGCAAGAATTCTTTTTTCTCCGGTAGCAATCATTTTTTATCGACCTATTTTCTCTGGGAATCGCTCTAGTTGTGGATACTGCATTTGGTAACCGACTTTCAACCAATCGGCTGACAGAAACAGCCCAGTATGTATTGATTTTATACAGAGGCTGTTGTCTTAAGTCGGATAAAACACTTTGAACATGTGTTAACTATGGACACGAACCTAGTAGAAACAACTAACAGTACCAGTGTGTTACGATAGGACACGTCGTACAAGCTGCTGTCCTCATAAACATGTCCTCAAACCACTCTAGTGTAGGATTGATTTATGTGAATACTAGAATCCTAGCTACAGTTGTAAACAATTAAAGTCGTGTTTCATGCAGTCAAACCTGTGTTAAATAATCCCCAAGCAAACAAAGACCACTATAAGAAAAACTTGTTCGCAAAGTTCATCAATATCATCTCCTATCACACCAATATGTTCTACGACAGTTTATCTGTCGAGGGTTAGGGGGAAACCACCTGTCAACAAAGGCCACGTGTTGGTGTTTCCTTGATGGACTTTACAGACACGTTTAACTGTAATATGAATGAAACACATGTCAAGATAGAATCTATATCTGTATATAAGAATATGTATGACTGTAACAATAACAGTATTTACATGTATACGCTAACAAATAGAACAAGATGTTCAAATGTCACCACAACTTTTACGTAACTATGATTTACGACGTATATATACATACATGTCTTTTAGTGGTCGCAGGCCCGGATCCAGAAATTTCTGAGTGGGGGGGGGGCACGAGGTATGTATGGGATTCCGGGGGGGGGGGGGGGGAATTGCTTAATATGTAAAACTATGTGAAAATGCACAGATAGGGGTACATTTGTGGATGTAGGGGAATCCATAGTACTTTGTATGTTATAAGCGTCAACATGTACATTGTGTATATTCGTGCATATTAGTAAGTTTTCACATACAGTATTTGTATATACCAGCTTTCATCCTTTTGGCCATTGGAATATTATAACATAAGTAGGGGGGTCCGGGGGCATGCTCCCCCGGGAAAATTTTCAAAGCAATGGATGAATCTAGTGCATTCTAAGCCTATCTGGGAGCCCTGAAATACCTTTTTTTCTTTATTCTGAGAGTTAAACTTAATGGTTTAGTTATGATTATTTAACAGTCAAAAGGTAATATAATGAGCTAGGGCAAAAATTCTCTTGTAATTGATTTCTGTGATGCAACAGCTACGTATAAATATATACATGTATATTAAAATATTCTGCGAGCGAAGCGAGCACGAAAAATGCCCATCTTACAAATACTTTTTCATCTAGAACATAAGAAAAAATACCCATATTATTTAGAGATGTCTGTTCAATAGCTGTTTTACTATTTATTCAAAGTTTTGTTTTTTAAAAATCTCAGCCAACTGGGGGGGCACGGGCCCTCGTGCCCACCGCCTGGATCCGTGCCTGGGTCGTATATATACGTGGTGTTAAATTATGATTTTGCTACGCAGATACTAAAATAGAAGGATTTGGCAATGAATTTGGCTATAGTAAGATCTATAATATCAATAACTCTATATACGTATCAAGAACATAACATACAATGTCCTTCAAAGCAAGCATGAGTGTCTTAGAAGTTAGAAAATATATAAACGTACCGTGTATGTTGTTTAGGTTTCTGGATATCCTCTAAGTCCTTGATGTGTTTCTTTGGTTTCTTGGGTAACACGAAAAACAACAAAGCATAACGTTTCTTGCCTCCACGACCTGACATATTCTGATCCAATATCTCCAATACAGAATAAAATGTAAGAATGAAGAACACGACTCAGTACACTACACGTTAACTGCGTAATTCTAGTACTTCTAGTATTTCTAGTCCGTGAGAGTAACTCACTGTAGTCAGCTGATTGTCAGAGTACGCGACCTATATCTCATCCGTAAAGCTGCCTGTTTCAATTCATTTGATGATACAATATCCACGCCACGTTGTATTTACACGCTGTTAAACAACACACTATATCGACTCGTTCTTGTTCATTTCACAAAATTTAATGTTTCGCTTTATGACGAGTTGGAAAGTAGGCCAAGTTAATTTATAGTCCATGCACGAACGAGAAACAGGTGGGTTAACAAACTGGTTTTAAATTAGATCAGTGTTAGCATCTGTTATATCATAGAGCAGCATGAAGTCAGTATAACTCTGGTGCTTGTTTAGATAATATTATGTTGCTTTCTAGAGTAAGCAGTGGATCTTAAAAATAGTCAGATTAATTAATGTTTTTTCGTTGTTTTAGAATGGTAAGAAGTTATAGCTTGGCCAAGTTGACACGAGCCTGACCTTTTGATTAGCATAATTTAACAGTCGATATGTTACCTTCGTATACAACACCGACTGTATGTTTTCATAATCGGGGAGTATCACGGAGACGCTCGAGATATATTACAAACACAAATTTGAAATACCGATATCGCACGACTTGCCTTCGGACATTGATATATTCAAAGCAAGTACCTTGTAATATATTCTTGCATAAGGGTCAGGCTCAGGTCAAAATAGCCAAGCTATATACACAAGTTTTTCTGTATAATTATATAGGTCATATGACAATGAACATTTTTACTATAAAACTGTCACAGTGACACGAACATGACGAAGTAAGGGGTTAAATAATAGGATTATTTCACAAAGAACATTCCTCTTTTTGAAAAAGGCGCCTGAATAAGGACAGGTGTAAACGTCTTCAATGTAAAACTTATTAACGTTGATAATAGTTTTTAGAACACTAAATACACTTGAAGATTGAGCCAATAATACATGTAGGAATACGATACCGTCAGTACGTCACTATATTTCATTGAAACGTATAAAATACCACCCCAAGTATTCAATAACTATACAATTTTCAATAGCCATCGTGATTGCGTAAATAAAACCTTTATAAAAACTTGCTCATGAAACCATGTCTTAAAGGTGACAGTTTTTTATGCAAGTCAGTATGAAGTTAGCAAGCGTAGCAAAAATTTGAAGTTCGTGGATCATAAATTTCGTGGATTGAATTAATTGGTCATAATGAGTTGTAAATGTTTGGAAGTAACACACCGTCATTACATTATATCAGAACTACGGATACTTGATTCGTTGCAAATGTAATCTTATGAGATCAAAGAACTAAGGCCAAGGCCTGGTCACAACCCGACGTGCGTGTGTTTAGCACGTAAGTTTTTTGAAAGGCTACTGCCGCTATATATTTTTTTTCGAATACGTGGGAAGGACGTACGTAGGAAGTTACACGTACGGTTCCCGCAGCGAGTGACTGTGGGCATCGAACGTTGAGCACATGGCAAGTAAGTTATACGCGCGTACAATGTACGATCTCATTATCGTACGGAGACCGTACTAGCTTGTGCTGCCAACGTACGTTATCCGTACGTGTTGAATTAGCAGTAGGAGGCACGTACAACGAACTTATGGGGTCAACACGTATACCAAACGCAGATAGCCCTCACCGAAAGTTTCTCATACCCGAAAAGTGCACTGCACTGACCACGTACGGATCGTTGCGTGTCACTTGCGTGTCTCCACTCGAACATCACGTACTTACACGCACGTCCTGTTGTGGCCAACGCTTAACGAGTTCCCAGCACTCAAACAACACACTTCTATACCATGTGCCCGTTGCCTAATACGAAGCGCTACCGAGCGCCTTCATTCAGTTACCTCCCGTTCAACTAAATATAGAAGGCATGACTTATCTCCCATGGAAAGCGCTACGTAGCGCTTTGCTTAAGCAACGGACACCATGTGGCTGACAAAATGAAGACATGCAGCAAACCGTGTCCCAACACTTCAACAACACACATTGATAGGAATCATATGTTGAAGAACATAATATTTTACGACTATAAGACATCGTACAACCGTGTCGAGCTTATTCATGTGATTATAAAACAATATAGTACTGGATTAGCACGGTATACTGTGTTGTATTGTTACAGAGATAATAGACGTCAGGTTTCATGTTACTCGTATATTGTAGTACAGTACTGACATTTATGTACCATGCAACACGTTGTGTTCTAATGTTCATTTACCTACGTGTAAGTCCGGGTGGCTTTGTACATTAAGGTTGTGACAGATCACAGACAAGTTCTACCACGTGTCTGGTGTAATAAGATTCATTCAAATGAAAATCAGTAACACTTATATTGTAAATCCATTAATATCTATTAATATTGTCAAAATTGTCCGTTCTCCTATACTAACAAATATATATAATATCTGCCATCTGCGTAATTTTGTTATATGTGATCATGTACGTAACAATGAACGCATTATTAAACGAGGGTCTAGGCATAGTGATAAACAAAACACAAAACAACCCGTGAATACTAGTGCCTACGATCCTGCTGAGCCCATTCATGTCGATTAGGGAGATGGTCAACGCCCTACACAAACTCTATTTGGACATCCATTACAATTTATTTCTTGGAATATAGAAGGACTTAAACGTAATTTAACTTTTACTGATGTGGATTCCTTTTTGTCAGATTTTGATGTTATTGGTCTTCAGGAAACTTGGGAAACTGATCATGAATTTTGTCTCACATATTTTCCAAATCACACTTTATATGAACTAAAGGCAAGACCTTCTATGAAAGGTGGCCGTAATATGGGTGGGGTAATTGTCCTAGTAAAGAACTCCATATCTAAATTTGTTACAAAAGTAACAAACACGTTTGAATATGGTATTATTTTGAAATTTGATAAATATTTGTTTTTTTGTGAGCGTGACTATATATACTGTTGTTTGTACTTACCACCAGAGTCATCACCTTTTTACTTAGTCTCCCATAATGTTGCAAAGGGAATTCACAGTTTGGAAAATGTTCTTACTCATGAAAATCTTATTCATCTACCACTGATTTTATGTGGAGATTTAAACTCACGTACATCTAACGTTGCTGACTTTGTTTCTCATACTGATAATGTACCAGAATTACATGATATTGCTGACATCCTAGATGATGATATATGTATAGACAGACATTCTGTCGATCATGTTATCAATAAATCTGGCCATGACCTTATTAATTTTTGTAAAACATATTCATTATTCATTGTAAATGGACGGTTTGGAACTGACAGAGGAAAGGGTGATTTTACATTTGTAGGTCAACAAGGGGCAAGTGTCATTGATTACTTCATTGTATCAAAAGTAATTACTGATAACATTGATGATTTTAAAGTTATTCCACGCATTGAAAGTCCACACTGTGCGATCACTTTGACATTAAAGTTGGCAGGTACCCCTGCCGTCGATGATTCTATATCAAATAATAGCACCCACATTGACATAAATGTAAACAATAAAAATTCTTTTATAAGTATTTTACGTGAAAATGCATTAAATGGATGTTTTGATGATTTTGAGAATCTACTTACTGATCCTGATTCGGATATAGATACTGTATTGTTGCAGTTTGAAAAAACTATTCTGTATACCTCTCAACCCTTTACTAAAAGTAGGCATGTGCATAAAAAAAGGACTGGGAAAATATGGTTTGATGCGGAATGTAGAGACACTAAGTTTATAGCAATGAAATCCTTACGGTTATTTCGGAAATACCGAACCAGTGATTCTCTTAACCAATATCTAACACATAAAAGTGCTTATAAAAACATTTGTAAACGTAAACGCTCACAACACTATAATACATATTTAAATAGACTTGACCAGTCAGTTGGCAATTCCAAATTATTTTGGAAAGAAATTAAAAAAATGACAAATAAACAAAGGGCTGTTCCTCAAATTTCTATTGAAGAATGGTTCACACATTTCAGTACATTGTTTGCAATGGACAATAATGACGATATAGAACGGGTTACTGAACAGAATATGAATGTTGACGATATTGATGATATACAAGATACTGTATTCAATTCCCCAATTACTGATGAGGAAATTTTAAATACTATAAAATCAATAAATATTAAAAAAGCATCTTCTGGGCTTCTAATCCCAGAACATTTTGTTTACGGTATTGATATTTTATTACCTTTTATTTCAAAACTGTTTAACCGATTATTTGCAAGGGGAGAATTTCCTACATCATGGACAAAATCAATCATTGTTCCTCTTCATAAGAAAGGATGTATTCATGTACCTGATAATTATAGAGGCATAGCCTTATTAGACGTATTTAGTAAAATTTATATTGCAATCATTACTAAACGACTTACATTTTTTGCAGAAGCATATAACAAGATTGCAGAGTGTCAGGCTGGGTTAAGAAGTAGCTATTCAACTATTGATAATGCTTTTATTTTGTATTCTGTTATAAACAAGTATTTGAGTATGAAACGTAGACCTATATATGTCGCATTTATAGACTTCAAAAAAGCCTTTGACTCTGTTGATCGTCGAATTCTGTGTAATGTTTTGAGTAAAGATTGTGTTAAAGGTAATCTTTATAACTCAATTGTATCTATATATAACTCTGTTAAAGCTACAGTTAGAACCAGTAATGGTCTTACAGATGAATTTACATGTCCTATAGGCTTACGTCAAGGATGTAGTCTTAGTCCTATACTTTTTTCATTATTTATCAACGAGTTGAACGACGTAATTTGTAGTAGTAATGTAAGAGGTATCCAATTATTTCCTGATTATACTGAAATATTCCTTCTCATGTTTGCTGATGATGTTGGTCTTTTATCTGATACGGTGATTGGCTTGCAGCGCCAACTAAATACATTGCATGATTTTTGTGATACATACAAGTTATCTGTAAACGTTGAAAAAACGAAAATTGTTGTTTTCAAGAACGGTGGTATGCTGTCTAAAAATGAAAAATGGAAATATGACAACCATAATGTTGATGTTATTAACTCTTTTACATATGTTGGTGTTCATTTTACTAGTAAATTATCATTATACAAGATGTCTGCAAAAGCTAAAGTAGCATGCAATCACATTCTTAATTCTTTTAGTAACCTACCTTTTGTGCCTTATAGAACATTTTTTAAAGTTTTCGACTCTAAAGTTGCTAGTATCATGTTATATGGCTCAGAAATCTGGGGAGTACATAACACTCAATGTTGTGAAAATGTTCATGTGTATGCGTGTAAGCGATATTTAAATGTTAGTCTTATGTCTTGTAATAATGCAATTTTGGGAGATCTGGGTAGGTTCCCGATGTATATATATGCACAAAAACGAACAATTAGATATTGGATACGTTTACTTAATTGTTGTGATAATAGGTATATCAAATTATGTTATAACATGTTATATCATTATGATACATTAGGTTACGAGAACTGGGCAACACTAGTTAAGCGAAACTTGTACAGTAATGGTTTTGGTTATATATGGGAATCCCAATCAGTTGATAGTCCAGGAATGTTTTTAAAATGCTATGAACAACGTCTGAAAGATCAATATTTGCAAATATGGAGAAATCAATGTTCTAATAATGTTAAACTCTCTTTTTACAAGGATTTTAAATTGAATCATGGTTTAGAACCTTACGTTACATGTATAGATATTCCAAAATTTCGTAAATGCCTATCTGCTTTTAGAAGTTCTTCGCATAGTCTTATGGTTGAACAAGGAAGATACTATAATATTCCTAGAGAATTCAGACATTGCTTTTATTGTGAAAGTGTGATTGAGGATGAAATGCATTTTACCTTATTTTGTCCATGTTATAATAATCTTCGAGTGAAATATTTTCCAGTTTTATATACATGCAATCCAACTTATGATAAATTTTGTCAACTAATGTCCACAAGAAAAGAAGAAACAATTAGAAACCTAGCAATGTATTTGTTCTATGCCCTAAAACGTAGATCGAATTATTTAGAAATATTTACCTAGGACATGTACATCCGCAGAGTTTGTAATTGTTTCTTTTATCCAATAATATATTACCTGTCTAACTACTATTAATATTGATTTATATTCCTAATTTGTAACTGTGTAACGAGCAAAATGACTATTGATGTTGACTTAAGTTGAAGCTGACTAATTTACATTTCATATCATAGATGTTGATTTATGTTTGCATATCCTGGGCTCTGCAGTTCATTTATGGCAACATGAAAACAAACAACCATGTTGGATGGAAGTGTCCAGCCCCAAATGGATGCTGGACGTTTATTTTGTATACATAAACTGAATCCATAAATGGATAAAACAAACAAGATGACATAAAGTTGGACAACAAAAAGTCCAAACAATACAAATTATAATTAAAAGTATAAAATAAACAAAGCAAGTTATAAACAATGAATGCAACCCAAAAGGTAGGTGGAGGGGATGGAGGCGGTTATAAAAATTGAAACGCAGAAATTTTTCGGAAACGATAAAATGGCTGCTAAAAATAGTCTGACCTAAACTATCCCAAAGATACAAAAGTAACAGAAACATAAATAGAAACCCAATCCAACTTAATTACCCAAAACACACAGTGGGCCCCACCATACCTAGTGGGTAACAAAACATATATACAAACACAAATATCTTTATAATGTTTCACTATATAAAGTATAGTTTTAAGTATGCATTGTACAAGTAATTCCTCTTCATGTGTTGTCTTTGTCTGTTTATATGTAATAACTGTATTATATTATGTTATTGTGTATGGGCCGGAGGCCTACATATCACGAATAAATGTTGAAGTTGAAGTTGTACTAGGTATATACGTTTATTTCATGCTTACCGGTGGTTTACGGCGGAATAACAGTGGATTATTCCCCGATAATTTCACTGTTCATAATTTCACAGTTCATAATTTCACGGCAAACAGGTTATTTTTTAGAAATCAAATTTTCTCGCCGTCAAAAATAAAATAATAAGCATTTTCACTTGCCCTCTTAATCTTTAACAAATAACACAACATTATATGTACATAAATGTAAAACAAATGGACGAAATTGAAGCCATTGCAGAAGAACTATTTGATTGCAACTCGGCGTGTGAATGGCGGGAAAACGACGTCACGCAAAACATTTCAGGTATATAGTGGAGTATTTCCATCATTTAAGCTATTTGAAGCATGAAATAAATAGAATATTAGTATTTTACCGTGTATAATCGTTTGATAATTCACCTCGTGAGCAGCTGACTTATATTTTCACTCGTGGCTACGCCACTCGTGAAAATATTACATCAGCTGCTCACTCGGTGAATTATCAGCCGATCATACACGGAAAAATACAAATATCCTCTATATAATTATATATTATTTTGTATAAACTGTTTGCATGTGATGAGGTGCTGAACGCACAAATCAAATAAACTTCTGTTCTGTTCTGTTCTGTTCTGTTCTGTTCTGTTCTGTTCTGTTCTGTTCTGTTCTGTTCTGTTCTGTTCTGTTCTGTTCATTATTTCAGTTATAAATGTTTTGTCATATTATAGCCTCGTGAAAACACTTCATTATCACCTGAAGTAAGAAATCACCTGTATTATACAGTCATACATACGTTAATGTCCATCTGAATTAAGCGACTACCTCTCCTAAACAACTAATCAATAGTACCAACCCCAGTCGACAAATGTATGATAGATGCACTTGTGTTAAATCTTGCCACTTGAACCTCACGTATAGTTTGGTCTGGAGAAAATACTGCCTGCAACGTGTACATGCTGCAAGCTTAGAAAATATATATTATACAATCTGCTCTTCAATCTTGATATACTCAAACACGCCATGTTCTATTTTTACATCGTATGAGACTAAAATCGTACCAGTGTACAACTGGTGCAGTGAACGCGGTATTACCTCGAAATCCGTCGTCCGTATTGCGTGTCCGCTCAGTGAGTGATTTTTGGCGTATGCGGACACATTTCACGCATTAGCACATCATAGCTGACTCAAGCTGAATGGTAAATTTGGTCTTGACAAAAATTTTACTGTATTTTAAAAGGTATTGATGTGAAGAATATTTAGGCACGGTAATGTAAATTGTATGATACAGGGCCACAACCTCTTGAGCGACAAACTCGCCTAAGCGACTTAATTATTTTGTTCCAGCAGTGATCCTTTATTATTAATTTTACTTGTTCATAACAACCACCTCTGTTCAACACTGACGTTTGTGATCCCGATGTTTCAAAAGTAATATTCTTTAAAAGACGTTGTACAGTTACTAAGCTCATACATCGAATAGTACGTCAACGTTTCTTTATAGATCAATAGCGGATACATGGAATAGGGTATCCGTGTCTGTAATCTGTATACGTACGCGAAATGCGCACGCGCACCACAGACTCGTGCACATGGAATACAGACCTTACGTTGTAGTTGCCAGTAAAAGACACGCGAGTAGCACACATGGAGACGAATTATTCGTACTTAGGTTGATCGAACGCAGCGAACGGAAAGTGCAACGCCGTCTCTACGTGCTCCCAAATACGGATGATAATAATAATAATATAATCCTATAATAATAATAATAATCTTTAAATTACTTTGCGGTACTCACCATGTACGGATTCTATATTATTATAAATTTTACCCACGATGTTTTGAACGTTAACAACGTACAACCGCTTCAGTTGGAGGTTGTCATGTATTCTGTTTTAAAATATTGAAATTATAAGACATACCGTGTTCAAAAGATTCACATATTGTACGCTATATAATTTCAAGTCATACATTTTGTCATTTCGTTACCATCCTCGATCATTCACACAAAGTAAAAAGATGAAACAAATTGCTAATCCGGTTTAGTGTTGGTTTTTTACGATGTATTTATCACAGGGGAAGTAACTCATACAAATTATCTCGACGTATTTATAATGAATACTGTCCCTTGGAGTAACTAAGGAATTCACTGCGTTCGATGGATAGACGGTTTGTGTTGAAGGGAATTATTTTCAACATTTAAGGTATTTGCCTTCCTTGCATAAAATGATGGTTTGAACAGTGAAGGTATACGCCTTCCTTGCGGTGATAGATGGTTTGAGCAGTGAAGGTATACGCCTTCTTTGCGGTGATAGATGGTTTGAGCATTTAAGGTGTACACCTTCCTTGCGGGGACAGATGATTTGAGCAGTGAAGGTGTACGCCTTCCTTGCAGTGATAGATGGTTTGAGCATTTAAGGTATACACCTTCCTTGCGGGAATAGATTATTTGAGCAGTGAAGGTATACGCCTCCCTTGCAGTGAAAGATGATTTGAGCAGTGAAGGTATACGCCTTTCTAGCGGGGATAGGTGCTTTGAGCAGCTAGGGTATACGCCTTCTCAGCGGGGACAGATGGTTTGAGCAGTGAAGGTATACGCCTTCCTTGTGGAGATAGATGGTTTGAGCAGTTAGGGTATACGCCTTCCTTGCGGGGACAGATTATTTGAGCAGTGAAGGAATACGCCTTCCTAACGGGATAGGTGGTTTGAGCAGCTAGGGTGTACGCCTGCCTTGCGGGGACAGATGGTTTAAGCAGCGAAGGTATATACGCCTTCCTTGTGGTATAGATGGTTTGAGCAGTTAGGGTATACGCTAGAGCCGTTACATTACAGTTCACATTACAACATGATAGTGTCGGACAATGAAATGTTAATGCGATCCACCATGGGTGACTCATAGGTCTGAAGGCATAATTATAATATAAGTAACCAAAGTGAATGTAAAAAGGTGTTAGTGGTAGTTATGTTTTAGTCGACAGATCCTTGTTCTGTTTTCCGGATAAAATATGATATTTTTGTCGTGATATTAGCTAACTATTTAACCGTGCACGTGGGCAAGTTGTTGATTAGTACAAGTATATAAGTTCATAGAATTAAAACCAAAAACACGTCTAAGGTCAACTTACGCCCTTTGAAAGACATATGCAAATAGCATAAACCACAACTAAAATCAAACACAAACACACATTGATTACTTTTGTACTCAGCAACACTGAACTATGGCCATCCCCTTAACCCTGGTTGCATGACTTAGCCTTCTTTCATTGTATATAATAATAGTACAGTTGAATGGCGTCAGAAATCAAGGTGAGCATTTGATCATCTATTCAAGCGTTTAACAAAAACATTATGACATTCAGTGCAGTTTTTTAATCCTGTTAATATCCCACACTTATAATTGCTATATTATGTTGTTTTCATTCTTATTGTTAGATATTCCAAGGAGTGACTTCGTTGAAAACATCGGATATGAATCAGAATGAAGTGGTGAAAACAAAACTCGTATTAAACAAGATCGTAGGAGCAATGATTGAGGGGTGTTCAATTGTTTTTAATTTTTGATCTTTTACGTAAAAAACTAGCTGTATTACATTCAAAGTGTAGAAACTTAATATTGAGTCTATTTGGATTTATATAAATTGAAACTTGGTTATGTTGATATTTTAGTGAGTATCACAATCGAGAAAATGGTGTTGCACAAATTGTTGGTTGTTGAATACATAATTTCATGACCGACCCTCATTTCTCTAAATCCCGGAACTTGAGAGGGTATTTAAAGTGATATGATGAAATCTACGCAATAACATAATTCCATATGAAACATACTGAATTAATAAACAGTTTTCTTTGGATTCTGCATTAGAGCAATGATGAAATCAATAAGCATTTTGCTGGTGGTATATTTAAGATTGTGTTCGGGGAAACATATTTTGGAAACCAATGACATTTCAGCGGAATATAAAAGAAAACATACAGACGTCGATGTAAGTCTTGTAACATTTTCTTTGACAAACTGCACTAAAATTATGTTTAACACTCTCTAATTTAGAAATAAAGTGTATTTCGTTTTGTGATAGAAAACTCGTTCAGTACTTCAATTAACAATCGTTGATGGTTAGTACATCTTTTTCAAAACCTGTGATTTTCTTCATAAACTGTATTTGATGGATACAATAAGATTATAAAGTACTACATTTACCCTTGAAATTAGTCAAAACTAAAATTGCGTTTATTAACAAAGCATGACAACCCTTTCATTGACACCTTGATCGATCACAAATAACGATAATATGACATTTAGGAAATAGTTTGCTGCAAACACAACATGTGCAACTTCGAAAACATTGTAAACCTAATTAAAAATGTACGTCATTCAAAAAGCTGGCGGTTCGTTAGTTTAAAAGGTCTGTAAAAATTTTAAGGATGTCATATTTTTGTTTTATTATACAGCAGCAGATGTAAAGCAGGTTAGTTTTTGTGTCAATTTAAAGTCTGTGTGTTTGTGACAATGTAAAGTATGTGTATTTGTGTCAATTTAAAGCACTTGTGTTTGTGTCAATGTAAAACTTATGTGTTTGTGTCAATGTAAAGTCTATGTGTTTGTGTCAATGTAAAGTCCACGTGTTTGTGTCAATTTAAAGTATGTGTGTTTGTTTCAATGTAAAGTATGTGTGTTTGTGTCAATGTAAAGTATGTGTGTTTGTGTCCATGTAAAGTATGTGTGTTTGTGTCAATGTAAAGTCTGTGTGTTTGTGTCAATGTTAAGTGAGTGTTTGTGTCAATGTAAAGTATGTGTGTTTGTGTCAATGTAAAGTATGTGTGTTTGTGTCAATGTAAAGTATGTGTGTTTCAATGTAACGTCTGTGTGTTTGTCTTTATGTAAAATCTTTGTGTTTGTGTCATTGTAAAGTATGTGTGTTTGTGTCAATGTAAAGTATGTGTGTTTGTGTCAATGTAAAGTATGTGTATTTGTGTCAATGTAAAGTCTGTGTGTTTGTGTTTATGTAAAGTCTTTGTGTTTGTGTCAATGTAAAGTATTTGTGTTTGTGTCAATGTAAGGTCTGTGTGTTTGTGTCAATGTAAAGTATTTGTTGATGTTAATGTAAAGTATGAGTGTTTGTGTTAATGTAATGTATGTGTGTTTGTGTCAATGTCAAGTATGTATTGATGTTAATGTAAAGTATATGTGTTTATGTCAATGTAAAGTATGTGCGTTTTGTCAATGTAAAGTCTGTGTGTTTGTGTCAATGTAAAGTCTGTGTTAACGTCAATGTAAAGACCGTGTTTGTGTCAATGTTTAGTCTGTCAGTTTTTGTAACGAAGTCTGGAAGTTATTTTGTCGAAGTCTGGAATAAACGTTATTGTGTCAATGTATATTGTGTACGTTATTGTGTCGAAAACTGGAATTAACGTTGTGTCAAAATCTGGACTGTGTCAATGTATGGCATCATCACTTACAATTGTTTCTGTATCGGCATGCTGTATAACTGTACACGTATCTTACATCACGTACATGCACATTCTTCCTGGTATTCAACTTATGATTATTTCATAAATACTCAGGTAATATCCAGCAGATGTGTATGTGCCTTGGGCAAATGATGCATCTCTATGTTTATATCGTTATATCTAGTTATTACATTACATAAATCAACCTTTAATCAAAAGACTTGTATTAACTTCAGAACAACCGCTACGTGTGTGCTCAGATTTCATGAAATGTTACCTATCGGAACTGAATCAGTTTTTTTTGTATCTGAAATCAACCAGGACCAAGTCGTCATTATTTGTACAAAATATCCCCGTAACATGGTCGTTTTATAATTGTTCAGTAACGAGTACTACGAGTATATATGGTTCTCTTCATGCTAGCAACCTTTGAAGAGGACAAATAACCGCCTCCTCGATAACCTTGAGTGGTTGAGCGTTCGCTTCGAGTGCGGGAGCCCCGGGTTTGATCCCAGGCCGCGTCAAATCTAAGACGAAATAAAAATGGTACCAGAAATTTCATGCTTAAGCGCTCAGGGGAACTGGCTTCTCTTCTCTCATGGCGATGGATAACATCAGGAATGAGGTGTCGAGAGTGATTGATATAAGCTGGAAGAAACTTGTTGCACAATCGACCTTAAATAAATTTGAATAAAAAAGGACAAATTTGTGCATAGAATTACATCATTGTCCCATTTTCGACTTGGTGAATACATCAAGGTCCGGGGATTATAACCAATACTTACTCTCAGCGCTCAAATATTGAATTTCATAATTCTAGGGTTTATAGCCACCCATTTTAGAGAAAGTTGTAAAAATGTAATTTAGTGTATTTCTTAGCTACAAATGTAATTTATAAGTTGGAAAGCTGAGTTTGTCACTCAGATTCAATAATTATATTTTTACCTCATTAATAGTACACAAAGGCAAAAAATGTATCGATTGCTTTTTCACATTCTTATAACAATTGTATACATCCCTACCTAAATTTACAATATAAAGCAAATAATAACTTAGCATATGACAAAGTCAATATTTGAGTGTTGAATGTAAGGACTTGTCACGGCATGTACCTATCAACTAAAGGGGGAGAAGCTTTTGTGAGCAGCCGGCTAGCCCAGTCGGTAGGGCATTCGCCCTGTAAGCGAAGGGTCCCGTGGGGTGACCGTGACTGTGTTCTCTAGACCTGTCAGAAATTCGAGGACGAATTCATTCTGACGGGGGAGTATGTCACGGTATGTACCTATTTACTAAAGGGGACAAACTTGTGTAAACAACCGGCTAGCTCAGTCGGTAGATCATTCGCCCTGTAAGCGAAGGGTCCCGGTTTTGAGCCCCGGTCTGGTTGCACAAGTTTGTCCCCTTTAGTTAAATTCTTCCCCTGTTACATATCGGTTATTCTCCGAGGTTCATATCGTAGTTATCCTAGCGCTGTTTGCTGTTCCTGTAAGCTACTAACGAACCATGATGTATACATTACAGGGTTATTTAGAGAAATATGGATATTTGCCTGCCAGCAATCATGCGTCACATAGAACCTATTCAGAGGATTCCAGAAGATATGCAATCAGGTAGCTTTATTGTTTATTCGTAATATTGTAATAATGCATACAGATACAATATGCCCGGGAAACATACGTGATAATATAATAATAAAACTTATCAATCAATTTTAATAACGTTATAGATCTACTTATTTTAAGTATTATAGTCTCAAACAATTTATATTTGCAGCTAAAGTTCCGCTAATAAGATCACTTTGATTACTAGTATTTTGAAATCATGCAGATTTTTGCCAGTTTAAGGTCACAAAGTATTAAATTTAGAACAAAAAAGGTCCGTTAATAAGACCGATTCGCTATAAAGACCACCTTTTTTACTGGCCTTAACTGGCCTGGAACTTCACTGCATAATATTATATAACATACGTTCATGTTCAAGAAAAACCTTCAAGTTATTAACGAGCGGTATGGTCGAAGTGTTCCGTGTATAATATTGTTGTATGTATAGGTTGTTCCAAAAGTTCGCTCACTTACCACCGACTGGTGAAATAGACACTGAAACTGCTACCAAAATGCACCAGCCTCGTTGTGGATTCCGTGATATTACAGTGAATCAACGTCCAGATCTCACAAAACCACTCAAGTTAAATAGTAATAATATTTATATATCTTTACTGATTTAGAATATAATTAATTAAGTAGGCCTAAATTGTCACCAGAACGATATATATATGTGTTTGTAATTTCTCAACAAGCATCTAGCACCGGTCTTTGTCCTCTGGTGTGTACATTTGATTTGTACCAATGAATCCGGATTCGATTCACAGTCATGTAGAATCTATACTTGAAGTCCAAATGACCGGAATAATTCGAACCGTTTAACCATTATGTTTGGAAGAGTTCGTCGGTGATCAATTCGATATTACATTATAGTAACATAGTGAATACTTGAAACATGTGTACTAGTAATAATTCAAGAATATTTCCCTAATTCTTTCACACAATGACGCACGACAATTTCGTTATAACTGTTTAAGATGCATTTAATGTGGTTGTATGCATTGATATTTATGTATATAAAACATGAACAATTACATAGTTTTATATATTACATGTAGTACAACCACAATGGATGAACAAAACAATAACATGGAGAATACAGACATATACAGACAAACTCACCAGAGATGTACAAAGGTTAGTTACACATGTGTTCGTATGTTAACTTAATATACATGTTATCGTACTGTGCGTCCATGTTTGTTAAACGGTGCTGTCTATTAACACTTTTAAAAACAAATGCATCTGTATTTGGGGCTCTGACTCCAGATGACTGTAATACTGTGTTCTGGATCAAAATGAACAACATTTGATGTTTGATATAATTTCATATCTGTTTAATCTGTATCGCCCAAGTTTTGAGGCAACTGTGGTACATGTTCGCTGAATCCACGGTCGTTTATACAGATACAAGATCATTTCCACTTGCATGAATTCATTTTGTATTTTTGAAATATATGCAATAATGACCTCTTATGTAGTAACTTCAGAATGTATCGGTGTTCTTATATATCTAGTCTAACAAGTATGTTGCTAGACCATGTTGGTCGTTACGACACAAGCATTTTGGTCACTTTGATTATGTACCACCACAACTTACATCTGTCTGTGGGTAATATGTAGAGGTGTCCATTATTTTAGGACTGCAATAATCAACAGTATAGAACGATGGCAGAATGCTAGTGATCTTCAGTTTGTTGAGACGGATGATAAAACAGCAAACATTGTGATAAAGTTTGTTACTGGTGACCATGGTGACGGTTTAGATAATGCATTCGATGGACCAGGTACGTGTAGCAAACATTCAACTTGTCATATATGTCTCTATTATTGACATTTAGCTAAAATGTAATAAAATTCGTGATACTTGTCATTAGAAGAAAGGTGTATCGTAAATGAATGTTTAAAAGCAAATGGTAAAATAGTCACTCTCATGATAAACCAGTGTGCAAAATTACCAAGCTGTATTCTGGTAATCCCTAGTATTCTGGCAATCCCTAGTATTCTGGCAACCACTTGTATTCTTGTAACCCCTAGTATTCTGGCAATCCCTAGTATTCTGACAATCCCTTGTATTCTGGCAATCCCTTGTATTCTAGCAATCCCTTGTATTCTGACAATCCCTTGTATTCTGACAATCCCTTGTATTCTGACAATCCCATGTATTCTGGCAATCCCTAGTATTCTGGCAATCCCTAGTATTCTGGCAATCCCTAGTATTCTGACAATCCCTTGTATTCTGACAATCCCTTGTATTCTGACAATCCCATGTATTCTGGCAATCCCGAGTATTCTGGCAATCCCTAGTATTCTGGCAATCCCTAGTATTCTGGCAATCCCATGTATTCTGACAATCCCATGTATTCTGGCAATCCCTAGTATTCTGGTAATCCCTAGTATTCTGGTAATCCCTAGTATTCTGGTAATCCCTAGTATTCTGGCAATCCCTAGTATTATGGTAACCACTAGTATTCTGGCAATCCCTTGTATTCTGGCAATCCCCAGTATTCTGGCAATCCATTGTATTCTGACAATCCCCAGTATTCTGGCAATCCATTGTATTCTGACAATCCCTTGTATTCTGGCAATCCCTTGTATTCTTGCAATCCCTAGTATTCTGGCAATCCCTAGTATTCTGGTAATAACTAGTATTCTGGCAATCCCTTGTATTCTGGCAATCCCCAGTATTCTGGCAATCCATTGTATTCTGACAATCCCTTGTATTCTGGCAATCCCTTGTATTCTGGCAATCCCTAGTATTCTGGCAATCCATTGTATTCTGACAATCCCTTGTATTCTGACAATCCCTTGTATTCTGGCAATCCCTTGTATTCTGGCAATCCGTAGTATTCTGGCAATCCCTAGTATTCTGGTAATAACTAGTATTCTGGCAATCCCTTGTATTCTGGCAATCCCCAGTATTCTGGCAATCCCCAGTATTCTGGCAATCCATTGTATTCTGACAATCCCTTGTATTCTGGCAATCCCTTGTATTCTGGCAATCCCTTGTATTCTGGTAATCCCTAGTATTCTGGCAATCCCTAGTATTCTGACAATCCCTAGTATTCTGGCAATCCCTAGTATTCTGGCAATCCCTAGTATTCTGGCAACCACTAGTATTCTGGCAATCCCTTGTATTCTGGCAATCCCTAGTATTCTGACAATCCCTAGTATTCTGGCAACCCCTAGTATTCTGGCAATCCCTTGTATTCTGGCAACCACTAGTATTCTGACAATCCCTAGTATTCTGACAATCCCTAGTATTCTTGTAACCCCTAGTATTCTGGCAATCCCTAGTATTCTGACAATCCCTAGTATTCTGACAATCCCTTGTATTCTGGTAATCCCTAGTATTCTGGCAATCCCTTGTATTCTGACAATCCCTTGTATTCTGACAATCCCTTGTATTCTGGTAATCCCTAGTATTCTGGCAATCCCTTGTATTCTGACAATCCCTTGTATTCTGACAATCCCTTGTATTCTGGTAATCCCTAGTATTCTGGCAATCCCTAGTATTCTGGCAATCCATAGTATTCTGGCAATCCCTAGTATTCTGGTAATCCCTAGTATTCTGGCAATCCCTAGAATTCTGGCAATCCCTTGTATTCTGACAATCCCTTGTATTCTGACAATCCCTTGTATTCTGGTAATCCCTAGTATTCTTGTAACCCCTAGTATTCTGGCAACCACTAGTATTCTTGTAACCCCTAGTATTCTGACAATCCCTAGTATTCTGACAATCCCGAGTATTCTGACAATCCCTAGTATTCTGGCAATCCCTAGTATTCTTGTAACCCCTAGTATTCTGACAATCCCTAGTATTCTGACAATCCCGAGTATTCTGACAATCCCGAGTATTCTGGCAATCCCTAGTATTCTGGCAATCCCTAGTATTCTGGCAATCCCTTTTTTCTGGCAACCACTAGTATTCTTGTAACCCCTAGTATTCTGGCAATCCCGAGTATTCTGACAATCCCTAGTATTCTGGCAATCCCTAGTATTCAAGCAATCCCTTTATTCTGGCAACCACTAGCATTCTTGTAACCCCTTGTATTCTGACAATCCCTTGTATTCTGACAATCGCTTGTATTCTTGTAACCCCTAGTATTCTGGCAACCACAAGTATTCTGACAATCCCTAGTATTCTGACAATCCCGAGTATTCTGGCAATCCCTAGTATTCTGGCAACCCCTAGTATTCTGGCAATCCCTAGTATTATGGCAATCCATTGTATTCTGACAATCCCTTGTATTCTGGCAATCCCTTGTATTCTGGCAATCCCTAGTATTCTGGCAATCCTTAGTATTCTGGCAATCCCTATTATTCTGGCAATCCCTAGTATTCTGACAATCCCGAGTATTCTGGCAATCCCGAGTATTCTGGCAATCCCTAGTATTCTGACAATCCCTTGTATTCTGGCAATCCCTAGTATTCTGGCAATCCCTAGTATTCTGGCAACCCCTAGTATTCTGGCAATCCCTAGTATTATGGCAATCCATTGTATTCTGACAATCCCTTGTATCTGGCAATCCCTTGTATTCTGGCAATCCCTAGTATTCTGGCAATCCTTAGTATTCTGGCAATCCCTAGTATTCTGACAATCCCGAGTATTCTGGCAATCCCGAGTATTCTGGCAATTCCTAGTATTCTGACAATCCCTAGTATTCTGGCAACCCCTAGTATTCTGGCAATCCCTAGTATTCTGGCAATCCCTTGTATTCTGGCAACCCCTAGTATTCTGACAACCCCTTGTATTTTGGCAATCCCTAGTATTCTGACAACCCCTTGTATTCTGGCAATCCCTTGTATTCTAGCAACCCCTTGTATTCTGGCAATCCCTAGTATTCTGGCAATCCCTTGTATTCTGGCAATCCCTAGTATTCTGGCAACCCCTTGTATTCTGGCAACCCCTAGTATTCTGGCAATCCATTGTATTCTGGCAACCCCTAGTATTCTGGCAATTCCTTGTATTCTGGCAACCCCTCATTCTGGCAATCCCTTGTATTCTGGCAATCCCTAGTATTCTGGCAACCCCTAGTATTCTGGCAATCCATTGTATTCTGGCAACCCCTAGTATTCTGGCAATCCATTGTATTCTGGCAATCCATTGTTTTCTGGCAACCCCTAATTCTGGCAATCCCTTGTATTCTGACAATCCTTGTATTCTGGCAATCCCTTGTATTCTGGCAATCCTTAGTATTCTGGCAATCCCGTGATAAACCAGTGTGCAAAATGACCACGCTGTATTCTGGCAATCCCTTGTATTCTAGCAACCCCTTGATTCTTGCAATCCCTTCTTTCTGGTAATCCCTAGTATTCTGACAATCCCTTGTATTCTGACAATCCCTTGTATTCTGGCAATCTCTTGTATTCAGGCAATCCCTTGTACTCTAGCAATCCCTAGTACTTTTTCAATCCCTAGTGTTCTGGCAATCCTCCCTAGTACTCTAGCAATCCATATTGTTCTGGCAACTCCATGTATTCTGGCAACTCACTGTACTCTGGGATAAAGTAACTTTCCCAAACGGTTCACTAAAACACATCGTATGTGTCTATGTACAGGTAATATCATCGCACACGCTTTCCTACCACCTGATGGACGTACACATTTTGACAATGATGAGAGTTGGGTATATCATCAGACTTCTGGTACAGAACTAGAGATGACAGCTACACATGAGCTAGGTCATGCACTAGGTCTAGGACATTCTGTGGTCAGAGGTTCCTTGATGGTACCATTCTACCAACCTTATACTCACAACTTCACACTCCATAAAGACGATGTTACAGCAATACAGAACATATACGGTACTCGATTATGTTTATTTAGAGATATGAATTGCAATATTTTCTAGGAAGTTTAGGAGAAGCAAAATATATAATGCGATAAAATATCAATATTGCTAATATGTTGTTAAAATGTACATGTTTCCAAAGATACCTTATTTACTGAATAAATATTTTGAACGGAATTAGTAGAAAGCACTATTGGTATTCAATAAGCTTCGATGACAAGCAACACATAATAAAAAATAATGGCAGATGAGTGAATATATTAAAAAATATCTTCCAAATTGCATTTATATAACTTGTTCTTACTGAGCTGCAAAACGTTAGTTGCATGTATTGCGCTTGTACATATGTTTATACTATCGACTATATAATTATACTATTATAGGAGCATCTAGAATAGTACCGACCAAGTTACCGGGTCCTGAGACTGTGACGGCTGTACCAGATATACACATCAACCAGCCATCGTGTAACTCAAAGATTAATGCATTAACTTCAGGTAAATATCGCATCAAGCAACAATCGTGTAACTCAAAGATTAACGCAGTAACTTCAGGTAAATATCACATAGTGTAACTCAAAGATTAATGCAGTAACTTCAGGTAAATATCACATAGTGTAACTCAAAGATTAATGCAGTAACTTCAGGTAAATATCACATAGTGTAACTCAAAGATTAATGCAGTAACTTCAGGTAAATATCACATCAACAAACAATCGTGTCACTCAAAGATTAATGCAGTAACTTCAGGTAAATATCACATCAACCAACAATCGTGTCACTCAAAGATTAATGCAGTAACTTCAGGTAAATATCACATCAACCAACAATCGTGTCACTCAAAGATTAATGCAGTAACTTCAGGTAAATATCACATCAACCAACAATCGTGTCACTCAAAGATTAATGCAGTAACTTCAGGTAAATATCACATCAACCAACAATCGTGTCACTCAAAGATTAATGCAGTAACTTCAGGTAAATATCACATCAACCAACAATCGTGTCACTCAAAGATTAATGCAGTAACTTCAGGTAAATATCACATCAACCAACAATCGTGTCACTCAAAGATTAATGCAGTAACTTCAGGTAAATATCACATCAACCAACAATCGTGTCACTCAAAGATTAATGCAGTAACTTCAGGTAAATATCACATCATTCCACTTCCATTAACTTGTTTCCAAATTGTCTTTTCTTTACATCCTCTAGAGTAATCGAGCCTATTAAGTATCTCTAAAGCAACCGATAAGGTTACTGCTAATCTGTATGTCTAAAATTAATGTGTATTTAACCTCAACGTGACTTCTGTTTTAAGAGTTATTATTCCTTAATTCGGGTGCTCACTAACGCAGGTTCGACGGAATATACCATAAAACATCTTTCTATAGTGTTATCATTCGATTGACTGCATAAATATGTGCAAGCTGAGTATTAAACTCAGTTTTTTTTTGTTTGATCATATTCAGGTCCGGACAGGAAGTTACATGTATTTGTGGGAAAACTAGTTTATCAGATGTATCTACATTGCAATGGCGAGGCAAACGCGTGTATCGTTCCAGGATTTCCAAAGCCTATATCTAAAGTTTATAAAAAGGGTCCAAGGCGTGTTCATGCCGCGGTATTTTTACCTGACCATCGACAAAGAACTTATCTTTTTAAAGGTATTCGTATCGAATTGTTATGGTTGCAATATACTTCGTTGACATAAACAAATATATATATTGGCATATTCTTTCACTCATCTATATCTAGATGACGATATTTATTTCCAGGATGATACTATATGGCGTGTCCGACTGTTTAGAGTGTGTTCCACATAACGATTTGCATGCTTATCTCATTGTTACGGTTATTTTATTTGTCCACAGTAGAGATTTGCAAACCTAGACGAATGTGAGGTTCTATATCGTTTAACAGTAAATGTACGAGGGGTTATCTCACTACGTACTCTCTTTTTACTAGTATAATGGATTGATTTACCACCAATACACAAGATTAAATTCGTCTGCTTTGTATTATATCAAAATTCATTTGAGACAATCCCTCGGTTTTAACGTTTAACGTTTACAGATGTCCATATAGGTCTAGGTATGTACATCTCTAATAATTACCGGGTTATCAAATGTAGACAACTAACGTCAGTTTTAATAGTGCAACTGAAATTAAAACGGCGCAAATCCCAAAAGGAAAATGTCATAACAATTTTGCCATTTTAAACATTCAGTGCCTTAGGGTGAACATGAACCTATTGTATTGTCACTTACCCCAATGCTATTTTATCATATGCATTAATAATGTGCCTGTATGTTATACTGAGTTACGTTCTTCTCATGTTTACAGGAAGAAGAGTATGGAGGTACAAAGGTTATACATTGGACAAAGGCTATCCGAAAAAACTCAACATGTCTGTTTTACCATACAAACCGTCTGCAGCATTTATTCAGAAAAACCAATTCTCGGATTACCAGATGTACATTTTTGGTGTAAGTAATCTGACTATCAGGCGCATAGTTTTGATGATTGTATAAAAGGACCAAAAGAGTTCATGGTCTTGTTACATTGCCACATTTATTCTTATCTTATTTACGTTCCGTTGTCTACATTTAAAGCAAACAATGAGAAAGATAGACACACTGTAACTGTTTATTAGAGATGTGCAGACCTAGACCTATATGGACATCTGTAAA
This sequence comes from Spisula subtruncata, assembly GCA_963678985.1. Classification (NCBI taxonomy): domain Eukaryota; kingdom Metazoa; phylum Mollusca; class Bivalvia; order Venerida; family Mactridae; genus Spisula; species Spisula subtruncata. The sequence continues at coordinate 19,975,236 of OY787672.1, read as the reverse complement.
CATTAAGCGTTAAAAACCGAGGGATTGTCTCAAACTAATTTGGATATGATATAAAGCAGACGATTTTAATTATGTGTATTGATGGTAAATCAACCCATTGTACTAGTAGTAATCATACATGTATACATTTGAGAAAACCCCTTGTACATTAAACTGTTAACTGATATAGAATATCACATCTGCCTCAGTGTGCACATCTCTATTACTATCCAAGCGGAGTCCAAATCCCTTAGACTAGTATCATCCTTACTCTTTTAGACTTGTGGTTGTAATTTATCACTATCGTTTCACGTATTAACTTATTTGGTAAAAATCACATGTATGTATTTATACAGGGGAAACATTTCTGGCAAATAAACCTAGATAATGAAGATATTGTTGATAAAGCTCTGAAGACAAAAGCTTACTGGGACCATGTTCCTAACAAGCCAGATGCACTAGTTCAAACACGTGATGGAAGTATATATGTCTTCAAAGGAAAACGGTAACTGTTTTATACTTGTTTCGAATTTGAAGATTCAAATACTGATTTTGGTGTTCTGTCCCATCTCTAGTTTATTCTTGCTGTTCAACAAGTAGTAATCGGCGGTATGGATTTTACTGTATTGTTACAAATATTGATTTTGTGAGTTAATCTTATAACAATTACTAATTTCTATACATATTTATTACAAAATAATGTTTCTCTATTAGTACTTTAATCCATGTTCTTTTTGTTAGTTGATTTATTTTGTTATCATTTGTATGTTAATGTTTAAGGTACAACAAATTTGACCACCGGCGAGTGCTCGTGGAGAAACGGAAGTTGATCAGGAAATTCCTTCTTGGTGTGAACTGTGGAATATAATCACGTGATATAGTTGTGACATATTGTGAACTGTGCAATACTTGCAACATTAAATTATGTTGGCTGTCTAGATTCTACCTGTTGTACATTATTGTGTTATTATTGTTCAGTGTAGAATGTGTTATGTAAATAAAACATAAGTTAAGTTACCAATTTCTCTAGGGCTCTTTCAGCTGTTACGCCGCTCAACACCCTTTGACATTTTAACTTCCCCTGGTCATTGGGCTACCTATGGAAACCTACATTCGTGTCTCCCTGGGGAGACTATTTCTCTCCAGTCCTGTATGTGTGGCAGCCAACATCGATCTGCGGCGCCCATGAATAGACACTGCCCTCACATGTACCAATTTACACCTTGGTGGAGTGGAGCATGTGGGTTATTCTTGCTCAGAATATTACCCAGTGGTCCAGACAGGGGTTGAACTCGGGACCTCTCGTATTTGTATAAATGGACAGTTCTTCACATCATACCTCATTACTATACATCTACATGCTTTATAAAATAGACACGAAGACAAATTGAATGTAAAAAATATTTATTCAAAATAAAATGTTAAAACAGAATATAAAAGCATGTAAAAGTAAATAATAATACTCGAGAAATACAAAAAACAACATATGGGTTTGAGTAGGATAAGTAATACATGAATGAATTGACGCAGGAATAAAAGTACAACTTATGTCTGAGTGCCTACCCACGCAACTCTTGAACACGGTTTACATAGATTAGAATAAATAATTTATAATGCATACTACACCCATCAGCACATAAGACAAGAACAGTGGTTTTATATTTCACATAAACTCGTGATTTAACAGATGGACAATATTTGAACAACATTCACTTCTTATTTGTATACATTTGTCTACGTTTTAATTGACCAAATTTATGCTGAAAGCTATTTATGTACTGTCTTGTTCTGCATAGTTTAAAAATTGCACAATGTTTGAAATATTCTGTATAATTGCCTTTAATGTTGCTATATTGGCTACATGAAAGAACCAGTAAACTATATAGACGACCGCAGGAAAAAGAGACATCGTATATGTACGGGTGAAGATCCAAACTAACATAAACGTTTGCTGTTGTCCAACAGAACTGGTCTGCATCATGGGATAACATCAAATAAATATAACATTTGCAATCAACAATTGTGATGCAATCAATTCTTGATAAAACCATGTAGTTAAAACGTAAGTGTACATTTTAAATAGAGAAGTATAGACAATATGTTACAATACAATACAATGCTAATGATATGAAGAACAGCATGTTGAATACTTTGAAAATGAGATTACTGAGCATTTCATTAATGGATGACATTGACAACAGTTGGTCAATTACCGAACTATTAGAGTCATGGTGTTAAATTCACGACTTTATAAACAAAAATAAAATCACAATTAATTCGTTTCAAATTACACACAATATGTTTTGTTAAAACTACAAGTTGAAACGTACCAATATACAAATGAACAAATGATAGTAAAGTTAGTACTAGCCTGTTCTGGAAGAAAATAAATTTAATCTCATACCGATAAAAAAAGAAAAGAATGGACCTTTTGACAATACCTTCTTGTTTGTCGAGGATTCGCAAGTGAAAACATCGGGTTAAGCACAGTTTCAATGTTTTACAACCGAAATAAAATCCTTCCATTGGTCAACTATTTTCTTGTTTTACAGATCTGTTAAGTACACTGAGATGAATGTGTAACATCCATGGCTGCCTGGATCATACATTGACGTACTGCGATACAAGCAATCGGTTTCTGGTTATAATCCTTGAGTAGTTCACATTTGATCAAACAGAAATCATGTTGACATGTGATAGGTTTATCTTGTATACAGACAGCATTCTGATCACTGTCGTACTTCCAGGGACGTGTTGATAAGTCGTTTATAAAACAATCATTGCTCGTTCGTTTGACACGATCCTGTTCTACCAATTCTTTACTTTCTGACGATATACTCGAGGTCTCCGTTACGTCATCTTCACTTGCTAGAACATCTTCAACGTGTGAAACTTGTTTTCCATGTAAAATAAGTGACAATGGATGATGTTTCGTAGTGTCTGATAACTGAATGTCGACAAATGTATCAGGTGATGTATGTGTATGGGTTTTATTCAAATTGTCAATCTCTTTAGTAGGTGTCCTGTTATTTAATTTACTGTCGTTGTCTATATGTGTGTTTTCTCTACCTGTCAGTTTTTCCACTTCATTATTGAGTTCATGTTTGAGATCGTCAGAGGTTGTAACTGCGAGGTTGATTCGTGCATACACCACTACACATACCAGAAAGGTTGTCACCATTTTACGTAGATTCACTGCCATCTTCATCAGTTCGTTACCTGTTAATAGTAATTCAGAAGGAATAGTTTATAATAAAAAAAATTAAGTTATGGCTTACGGAAATAACATAGCATATATTCAAATAAAAAGCTTAACTTAATTACCATTTCAAATAATTGAGATTTGATAATTTTATGGATAAAAGTCATCAATTATAAAAAAAAGTCCATTCTTAATGGATATTTCAAATACTTTAATGAGATGTCTACTCTAAATGGATATTTCAATAACTAAGTATCCTCAGGATATTCTACTTGATACATTTAACACCCGTACTAGAAATCTGAACAGTAAATCGATGCTGACAAAATGAGAAAATATAAAGCATATTCAATAAATACATTTTATTGTTTGTAACATATTTACTTTTTGATCGGTCTTGTAAACGTTTTCAGTTGAGTTCTGTATTCACAATGATTGCCATCTTAAAATATCGAACACTATATATGTTCGGTGGGACGGAAACGTACACAGAGTAGATATAAATAGAATGTATAGAAAATGGGGAATATGTGCTTGAAACATTTTTTTCATCAGCAAGATTATGATGATACCTCTTCAAATTTGAGATAAAATGACCTAGGCGTCCAGCTTGGACAAATCAAAAGTGATTTGGGTGAAGGAGGCGGATGTATTGATTAGGGATTGAACAAGTACGGAAAATCGGGCACTGCTGGATGCCTCACTTATCTGTGTCGATTATTTCACAATTGACGGTAATAATTGGCAAAATGCTAGTGAGATGTATGATAAAACAGCAAACAACGTGATAGAGTTTGATACTGGTGATCATGGTGGTGGTCTAGATAATGCATTCGATGGACCAGGTACGTGTAGCAAACTTTTTACTTGTCATAATTTGTGTCTCTAATATTGGCATTTGGCTTAAATGACCATTCATAAGAGCCAAGTGCAAATAAGTATATATGTAGTGTGTATAAGCTCACCATGGTTATACAAAATTACTAATTCTATATAACTGAATGGTACATTCATATTATTCCGTCACTACAAATCTTGAAGTGGTTGTAACTAACAATAACTTAAGAAATACGACAGACCCTTCGGGGCTTTACTCAATTTGTTCTTCAGATTGGGTTTTTACATATCAGTGAACGTCAACAAATGTTCGTTTAATCCTATGATATTCATAGTTATCACAAAATTATGATTCTCTGTTAGTGCTTTAATGCATGTACTTGCTATTATTTGATTGTTTTGGTAATCATTTTCCATGATCTTGTTTAAGGCACAACACAGTTCACCGCCGACGAGTGATCATGGTGAAACGGAAGTTGGTTAGGAGATTCCTTCTTGGTGTAAACTGTGGAATATAATACCGTGAAATGTTATCAGGTGATTTAATGTCTTGAGGTGTCGTACTGTGCAATATAAACACGTGATACATGCACGAGGGTCATTCAATAAAATCGTTGACTCGGTTCATTATTTTGATACCCCATGACACAGAGAAATACAAACTGCACCACATTTCATTGCAACACAGATTTTACAACAAAATATGGCTAAAATAAAAAATACCACTTTACCGCGACCACCACTCATCGCTTTTTCTATTCTGATGTTCTTGCCGATTTGTTATTTGTCTAATGGTTAGCTGGAAATGAATTAAATGTCATTAATGGGGAAATAAGCTTAAACATTAAAAGTGTATTTGATTTTAATATATCTATCACAATATGCGATAAATGCTAAATAATTATTCACGCTGGATATAATGTTGTATGTTAAAAACGAAAACATACTGGTATCAAATATGTCGACTGATGTTGCATGCAACGACACTATTTGTGCCTATGGGTAATGTCAGAAATAATGAAGCTTTACCTTTCAACCATTCCCCCAATCAATAGATACTCTTTAAACTCCTTATAAATGTGGCCATAAGATTCACTAAGTAAACATGAAGAAAATTGCCAAGTTTTATGAAATTAAAATGAGTACAAAAAAAAGTTATGGCAAAAAGAGGTAAAAAAGGTCATGAGTGTAACAAATTTACGTGACATTTTTTTTTAAATCTTGTTTTGTAATACTTACTATGAAAATTCAAGGTCATCAATCATGAAAATTGCAATTGTTTTGCATTGTGGTATATGTTGGCCATTTCCATGTTCAGATAGTCATAAATAAGATTTAACCGACATGAGTATAAAGTTGCTGCTTCGGGAAAAACACCTAAATTTTGCTTTGCATTTATACTAATATCATAATTTCTTCTAATATCTGTACAAGTTAATCCTTTGCATGTTTCAAACAGTTTCTTTAAGGTGTCTTCTATAAAGAAATGTTAATACTTTTTATGTTGGACTGTCGTTGTCGAGTAGGGGACTTATAACAAAATTGTACATGAAAGTGTCATGAGTGTAACATTTTGAGTTTAACATACTATGTTGAAATCAGACAACTCTTTATACAACTTTCGGCTTTCTGACATAGTAGTTTGTATCACAGAGATTCTATCAGTAACAATTATTCATGCTTTTACCCAGTATATATTTTTCTAACATGGTCTTAGGTTATGTCATGAGTGTAACGCTAATTTTGAAGTTTTGTGTTTTTTCTTTATTCCTGTCTACCGTTTATACTTTTTCGATTAGCATTTGATGTTCTGCATTTTTTATCAGGCGAGGTATGGGAATTTAATTAGTTCATGATAAAAACATGCTTAAGTGATATATAATTGTTTTATTTGGCACTTTAAAATAAAAATTATCACAACAAAAAAAAGAGAAAAAAGAGAAATTTTCAAAAAGATTTCCAATTGTTGTAACTGGATTGGTAAAATGTTGTTCAGTGTTACAGATAAACGCACATGGTAACTGAAAGTGTTATACTTTTTATCTGTCATGATGTCATTTCTTAGTGTATCCATAAGTGTTACACTCATGACATTGTTTCATAATTTCTATGTTTGCTAAAATTTAAATTTGTTTAAGGCTGCAAATTTTAACATTTAACACTACAACAGGACGATTAAAGTAAGAAATACTATTTCCGCTATTCAAAAGTCAAAATATCACCAATAGCCAAACTTAATGTTTGTAATGAAATAAGAAATTATTAATTCAACACAACTATAATCACATAAGAAGGATGCTCTCTGAACATATTGAATGACCCTCGTGTAAGGTCACGTTGTGTCGTACTGTGCAATACTCGCAACATGAAGTTAACTGCATACATGTCGTACATTTTGATGCAATTCTGGTTCTGTATAGACTGTGTTATAAATAATGCTGTCAATGTAGTTTTGATATGGTATTTAATGGAAGACATACATATATGTGTTAGGAAGACAAACATCATCCAGGTGGTAGAATGCTAGCAAACCAGTAGATGGTGTTTATGCTTTCTCGGAACTTAAGGTGCTGTCGTTTCGTCCACATGTGGAGGAAGTTATTAGTTGTGGAAGAACATGTGTACAAGTATTGCTTGCAAATTGATATAAGTAATACCAGTTCGATTGACTGTACGTACTGTATGATATATAGTGCTGAATATAGCATGTAGTCAACTCGTTTCACTTTTCACATATCACCTACCGTGTATACATCGAATAGTCCCTTCACATCAAACCCTATTATTGTACATCTACATTATCTATCAAATAAACACGAAAACAACTTGAATGTAAAAAAATTATTTATTCAATATAAAATATAAAAACAGAACATAAAACTTGTGAAAGTAAATAATACTCGAGAAATACAAAATAATATAATGGGGTTGAGTAGCGGTAAGTAATACATGAATGAATCGACGCAGGAATAAAAGTACAACCATGGTTCCTTCCCACGCAACTCTTGACAACTGTTCACATATAGATTAGAATTAATAATGTATAATGCATACTACCAGCATATAAGACAAGAACAGGGTTGTTATATTTATATTTCATATAAACTCTTGATTTAACAGATGGACAATATTTGAACAACATTCACTTTTTATTTGTATACATTTGTCTATGTTTTTATTGACCAAACTTATGCTGAAAGCTGTTTATGTACTATCTTATTCTGCATAGTTTAAAAATTGCACAATGCTTGAAATATTCTGTATAGTTACCTTTAATGTTGCTATATTGGCTACATGAAAGAACCAGTAAACTATATAGACGACCGTAGAAAAAAGAGAAATCAATATGTACGGGTGAAGATACAAACTAACATAAACGTTTGCTGTTGTCCAACAGAACTGTTCTGCGAACTGTTCTGCATCATGGGATAACATCAAATGAATATAACATTTACAATCAACAATTGTGATGCAACCAATTCTTGATAAAACCAGGTGGTAATAACGTAAGTGTACATATTAATAGAGAAGTATAGACAATATGTTACAATACAATACAATGTTAATGATATGAAGAACAGCATGTTAAATACTTTGAAAGTGAGATTACTGAGCATTTCATTAATGGATGACATTGACAACAGTTGGTCAATTACCGAACAATTAGAGTCATGGTGTAAAATTCACGACTTTATAAACAAAAATAAAATCACAATTAATTCGTTTCAAATTTACACACAATATGTTTTGTTAAAACTACAAGTTGAAACGTAACAATATACAAATGAACAAAAGATAGTAAAGTTAGTACTAGCCTGTTCTGCAAGTAAATAAATTTAATCTCATACCGATAAAAAACAATGTATCTTTTGACAATACCTTCTTGTTTGTCGAGGATTCGCAAGTGAAAACATCGGGTTAAGCACAGTATCAATATTTTACAACCGAAATATAATCCTTCCATTGGTCAACTATTTTCTTGTTTTACAGACCTGTTAATTACACTGGGATGAATGTGTGACATCCCCAGCAGCCTGGATCATACATTGACGTACTGCGATACAAGCAATTGGTTTCTGGTTATAATCCTTGAGTAGTTCACATTTGACCAAACAGAAATCATGTTGACATGTGATAGGTTTATCTTGTATACAGACAGCATTCTGATCACTGTCGTACTTCCAGGGACATGTTGATAAGTCGTTTATAAAACAATCATTGCTCGTACGTTTGACACGATCCTGTTCTACCAATTCATTACTCTCTGACGATATACTCGAGGTCTCCGTTACGTCATCTTCACTTGCTAGAACATCTTCAACGTGTGAAACTTGTTTACCATGTAAAATAAGTGACAATGGGTGATGTTTCGTAGTTTCTGATGACTGAATGTCGACAAATGTATCTGTTGATGCACGTGTATGTGTTTTATTCAAATTGTCAATCTCTGTAGTAGGTGTCCTGTTATTTAATTTACTGTCGTTGTCTATATGTGTGTTTTCTCTACCTGTCAGTATTTCCACTTCATTATTGAGTTCATGTTTGAGGTCGTCAGAGGCTGTAACTGCATGGTTGATTCGTGCATACACCACTACACAGACCAGTAAGGTTGTCACCATTTTACGTAGATTCACTGCCATCTTCATCAGTTCTTTACCTGTTGATAGTAATGCAGTAGGAATATTTTATAATAAAACAATTTAACTAATGGCTTACGAAAATAACATAGCATATATTCAAAAATAAACTTAACTTAATTCACATAATAATTGAGATTTGATAATTTTATGGATAAAAGTCATCAATTATAGAGAAGTCCATTCTAAATGGATAGTTCAAATACTTTAAAGAGAGGTCTACTCTAAATGGATATTTCAATAACTAAGTATCCTCAGTATATTCTAGTTGATGCATTTAACACCCATACTAGAAATCTGAACAGTAAATGGAGGCTGACAAAATGAGAAAATATAAAGCATATTTAATAAATACATTTTATTTTTTGTAAAATATTTACTTTTAGATCGGTCTTGTACGTTTTCAGTTGAGTTCTGTATTCACAATGATTGCCATCTTAAAATATCGAACCCTATATATGTTCGCGGGGACGGAAACGTAGACAGAATATATATAAAAATAGAATGTATAGAATAAGGGGAATATGTAGTAAAAACATTATCATCAGCAATACCTCTTCAAATTTGAGATAATGTGACCTGGACGTCCAGCTCGGACAAATCAGATTGATGTGGTTGAAGGAGACGGATGTATTGATCAGGGCTTGGACAAGTGAGGAGTAGTGGACACTGCTGGGTGCCTCACTTATCACTGTCAATTATTTTACAATCAACAGTAATAACTCGTATTGTTGCGGTCAACCTCTCGAGACAAGGTGAAGCTTTATTGATTTAACGTATTTTGAATTTAGCGACTTCAGTATTATCTAATTATTAACAATAGTTAACCACTGTGTTAAAAGTGTTCATAATATCACCCGGTGCATATTATCAAATTGCTTGAATGTTATTGGTTATTACCGAGCAATGTCACAGCCCAGTTTGTCATAACTGACGGGGTAAATTGTGCAGAACCTGCAGACATGTTAAGTGATGGCCAAGCATTGGCAACAATGTTAGCAAACCGAGACCTCCTATGTTTTACTGGACTATGCATTATTATGTTCTTTTAGTTCTAGGAAAAGTTTTATAGACTAGTCAGTTAACGCCTAGACTTGATTTATCTTTTCAGAGGGTCGAGCGCATGCTTTTGTATTATCTTCCTGAATTGTGTTTATCGTTCATGGCAAGATGTTATTGTTCATTTGCATTTATTGTAACGTCCGGAAGAGCTAACCGGAACAAGTTCGGCGTTACGTTTCAGAAATCATCAAAATAAGAAGCATATAGTCCCAAATCAACCGTTAACAGTAACCTACTTACACTCAACCGCTTTAAAAACGCACCACATATGAAATATCGGTTTAAGTGATGAAAACGTCAATTTATGGTTATTTATTTTCGGATTAATAATCTTCAGTCTATATTCAACGATGTATGTGATTTTCATGCAATTATTACGAGTTTGAAATGCATTATGACATAGATAACACTGAGACCCATGAAAGTGAAAGTCACAATTTCAAAAGCAAGTATAAGAGCCCGATCCATTGATGCATGCACGTGATATCTCCTCCTAAAGCGTAACATTAATTACGTAATAGGATAGAATATGTTCGGCATGCTGTTTTCAAAGTTTGACTTGAATTATAAATGTTATGTGGCTATGGCTGTCTGGCTAATACCATACGACCGAGTGCGGTTCAGACATGCGCATTATGTGAACCTAAGATTGATTCAAGCCTTATTTAAACTTGAAGTCTTGGTTATGAGCATCCGACTTTCAGGCCATATCCCGTGGTGCTTCAATGGTACCTCAAACGACACTATGAAGGAGCTTGAAGACAAAAAATGGAACTTTAGGCTCTAAACGGGAGACAACTCATAAAAAATGTACAAAAATAATTTTCCTTTTTATTGACAATTATGAAAGAAATAATAATGAAAATGCAATAATGTACTTTTGGCTTGTTGATTGACGTCCGTCACTATTTTGACACTGTGTGCAGCCATGCTGAACCAATTACAGTGACACAACCTGTGTCAACCTGTTCATTGAAGACACTTGCAACTGGATAGAATATCGTTTGATTGAGTGTTGTCCGTTATGCTCTCTGCCATATAGGGACTGATAAAAGACCATTTATTAAAAGACGGGAAACTTTTATTTATACTTCTGTTCTAGTTGTCTATGCGTTAAAAGTGAGATTTGGTGCACTATAAAGGGTTTACAAGCCCCCCCCCCCCCCCCCTCTTCCCATTGATATTTGTGTGCGGCTATCCGAACCATTGCGGAAAAGCCATAGGCAACCTTCCTTTATGTCAACTGTATAGTATGCTTGTAAATAGAAAATTACAAATATATTTGGCCACTGTGTCGTACATGTACGCTGTATCTCTAGTGTGTTGTATTGTGATGGGCGTCGTACGATTCTTATAATCGTGTCACCTGGTTATTGATCCGGTTAAGTTTAACAGATTTGTACTATTCGTTATTCCGACATGAGCATTTTCTAACAGTATTTAACTACAACGAGTAGTACGGACCCTGACTTGGTGCACAGCGGTATGGAAGTATGTGGACCATTTCCTTTTTGTGTTCCCGTCGCAGTACTGGTTTTTTTTTCGTAATTTCGCATTACAGCAGATTCAAAAGCGATGGTCCTGACGGAGTTCCTACGGAATACCGTTAGGGCCATCGTGGTTACACATTAAAATCCAGAGGGCGACAATGCGATAGTGCGATAGTACGATGGCGACAATGCGATAATACGATGGCGACAATGCGACAGTACGATGGCGACAATGCGACAACGCGATAGTACGATGGCGACAATGCGATAGTACGATGGCGACAATGCGACAACGCGATAGTACGATGGCGACAATGCGATAGTCATATCGTACTGTCGCCATCGTACTATCGCATTGTCGCCATCGTACTATCGCGTTATCGTACTGTCGTCATCGTATTATCGCATTGTCGCCATCGTACTATCGCATTGTCGCCATCGTACTATCGCACTGTCGCATTGTCGCCATCGTACTGTCGCATTGTCGCATCATGGCCCTCTTGTTGAGTAATTGTCCTTTGTTATTTAAAATACTTATTTTTCTGTCCGGAGCATATCTTTAAAAGTATTTGAGATATTGACTTGAAACTTGATACATATATAGATCTCATTGTGTGGAGTTCTAGTTAGCTTGACTATTCAAGGAATAGCGGAGCTCTTCTTACCACGGTGTTGTCGTTGGTTAAAATTTTCGTACCAGTCCAATTTTTTGCACACCTGTTACACTGTGACATTGTGAGCTTTTGAGATTTTGTGGAAACTGTCATCAGACTGTCCATCCATGTGTCCGTCAAAATTTTGCCTCAAATTACAAAATATACTGCTCCTAAACCTCTGGGTCAATTGGTACCAAATTTGGTAGTAATGATCCTTTGGTGGTCCCATTTCAAAGTTGTTCAAAAATGGAATTTCATGTTTCCATGGCAGCCAAATTTTTAAAAAATCTTCTACGATGCAGCAAGGCCCAGAGCTTGAATATTTGGTGTGAAGCATTGTCTAGGGGACAAGTTTGTTAAAATCATGACCACCGGGTAAGATTGGCCCCGCGGCATATATGGTTTTGTATAGGAAAACTCGAAAATTGTTCTCCAGAACCACAAGAGCCAGAGCTTAGATACTTGACATGTAGCATGGTCTAATGGACCTCTACCAATTTTGAAGTTTGATTAAATCATAACCCCAGGGATCAGATAGACCCCTCCTCGGGGCATCTCTGGATTCGGATGGGAAAAACTAAAAATCTTCACCAGAACCACATTTCCTAGACCTTAGATATTTGACATAAATTGTCCTTAAATTCAAGTCCTTCAAGATATTGCCTTGAAACTTTGCATACGTGTTTATGATCACACTCCCCATCAAAAGGCGCGAGTAGATAACTCTGTGAATAATAACTGAAAAGAAGTGGGGTATATTGTTTTGCAAATGTTGATGGGCCGGTCCGTAGACCTTTTTGTTCTGATCAATAACTAGAGATTGCCTTGACCTAGGGTAGTCAAACTTAACAGGATGGTTGCTTGTATTAAGTAGATGAAGCCTAATGTTTTTGGGATCAGTAGATCAAAGGTCAAGGTCCCTGTGACCTTACATTAAAACACAGTTGCAGCTAAATAACTAATGAACAATTTGACCACTGGAAGTGAAACTTCATAGCATTATTGCTTATATTCAGTAGATGATACTTATCAGTCGAAAAGTCAAGGTCACTGTGACCTTATGATAGAAAAGGATTTTGGCTCAATAACTGGAGATTACTTTGACCTAAGGTATTCAAACTTCATAGGATGATTGCTTGTATTAAGTAGATGAAACCTACACTTTGGGGTTAGTAGGCAAAAGGTCAAGGTCACATGACCTTACATTGAGCAAGGTTAGTCAAACTTCACAGGATTATTCCTTGTATTGAGTCGATAAAACCTAGTTTTTGGACTCAGTAGTCGATTGGCGATAGTCGACAATGCGATAGTACAATGGCGACAATGCGACAATGCGATAGTGCGACAATACGATAGCGACAGTGCGATAACGCGATAGTACGATGGCGACAATGCGATAATACGATGGCGACAACGCGATAGTACGATGGCGACAATGCGACAGTACGATGGCGACAATGCGACAACGCGATAGTACGATGGTGACAATGCGATAGTACGATGGCGACAATGCGACAATGCGATAATACGATGGCGACAATGCGACAACGCGACAGTACGATGGCGACAATGCGACAGTACGATGGCGATAGTACGATATGACTATCGCATTGTCGCCATCGTACTATCGCGTTGTCGCATTGTCGCCATCGTACTATCGCATTGTCGCCATCTTACTATCGCGTTGTCGCATTGTCGCCATCGTACTATCGCATTGTCGCCATCGTATTATCGCATTGTCGCCATCGTACTATCGCACTATCGCATTGTCGCCCTCTGGATTTTAATGTGTAACCACGATGGCCCTAACGGTATTCCGTAGAGTTCCGGACGGAGGTCAATACTGATATCGCTTTTCGTGTACCAACGTGTACTCATGGCTGTACTGAAATACTGTTGAGAAAGTACACATCCGAATTCGTGATCATATACATGTATTTTGTACAATAAAACACTGTTGTATAATCATTGTTTTATTATATCTATATTGTAAAACAAAGCAACAGCATGAAAGTGAGATTTCCAAATCGTAAGATTTATTATTGTAACGTCATCAAATAAAACACAAACTTAATAAATAATAACTTGTAACACGATTAAAAACAAAATAACACCAACATTCATACAAATTGTTCACATAACCATTTAAACAACAACAATAATTACAAAAACAAAATAGAGTTTTTATAACTTTTACATTCATACAAAAATTGTTTACATACTATTCATACAAACTGTCTACATAACATTCATACAAACTGTCTACATAACATTCATACAAACTGTTCACATACCAGCAACATTCAATAATCATACAAACTGATCACATAACCATTTATACAAAAACAATAAATACTGATAAGATCACAACTAGATTCAACGTACGGACGAATAACGCAGCTGTTTCTTCAGAGACAATTTTGACGTTGCAGTGTTTGTGTCTTTCGTCGGAAATGAAACAGCACATTCTCGTGTGTATGCTTGCTTTAAAACTGCGATAGACTGATACCGGTGGCGTGTTCAGCTAGCCTAGCTCTTGGCTAGATCTTGCAGATCTCGCTCCTGAACGACAAGATAAATCGAGATCTCGGCGAGGGCTAGCCTAGTCTAGCAAGCTAGCAATGTGGGCGGGATTTGACTAAAATACGAAAAGAGAATTTTTTGGCGCAACGAAGCGAAACGAGGATTAATAAATTGTGTATTTGGATTGCATTAGATTGTTCCTCTCAATAAATAATGACAATATTTTAGCCTCCTTTCGCCGACCACACTGTCTGACACCTTCAAAGGTGCTATTCAAGGCAATTCTTCATGTAATTTTACGAAATTATTAATGAAAAAAATTAAACCCCAAAATTATTTTTATAAAACCCTTTAAAACCCCCTTATTGTCCTTTAAAACCCCTTAAAACCCTTTAAAACCCATTTGGGTAGGGTTTTAAACGAAAAAGTGGGTTTATGGCAACCCTGAATTATACATAATATGATGCATATTAAATAGCATAGTGCTGGTCATATCAAAATAATAACTAAATAAAATTCTCCCGTCTAATCATTCATCAATGATTGACAAATGAAACATTACTTTCGCAAACTGTGTGTCATTATTTTAAACAGATTATACATCGACGATAATTATATTAACCACAGATTATCACATGTAGCCACGTGTCAAGTCACCGACTGTTTGTTGAATAAACTAATTATCGAGATGGTATTGTTATAAGTCACCGACGAAGGATCACACCTTTGTTGATTGAGTAGGAAGTGTCAAGGCGCTGCTTATTGCTCGTAAAACGAGTTTCACTGTTATATCATAGTCAACGGTGGCAGAAGGAGGCTAGCATATTATTAAGTTGGTATGATAAAGCTCCTTTCGCTGATTTTTACAGTCGGCGAATGGGGGTCATAATATAAGTTATTTGATAGATTAATTAAGCTCCCTTCGCTGAAAATTTTAAAATTTAAAGTCGGCTAGAATATAACTAAGTTAATATGGTAAAACTCGTTTCGCCGTTATATCATGGTCAATGGTGGCGAAAAGGTAGAATTTTTATTATACATATATATATTCAATTTTGTACATACACACATTCAGCATAGAAAAAAATCACAACCAACGATCTAGCAAATATACCACTATGATATAACTTAGTTGAAATATAAATGATAACGCTCATTGCAGTGGAATTTTACATTCTAACATTCTTTTGCCGATATTTCATGGTTTACGGTCGTATATGACTATGATGAATTTTACCGTCGGCAAAAAGCAGCTTTTATAGAATAGGTTGGTACATGTAGATGAAGCTCCTTTCCCCAATATTTTAATAAACATTCTACCAACGTTTACAAGTTCACTGTCGGGCACCCGTCGGCGAAATGAGGCTATAGTATAACTAAGTTAGTTGATATGCTTAAGCTCCTTTCGCGGATATTTCATGGTTTACGGTCTGCGAAAGGAGTCTATAAAATAACTAAGTATTTATGATAAAGCTCCTGTCGTCGATATTTTACATGCTACCGTCGGCGAAAGGAGGCTGTAGTGTAACTTCCAAGCAAGCAATCAATATGGGTCCACGTGGGCACCTATATGGGACCCATATGGGCTGCCTATATGGGACCAACATAGAAAGTGCAACAGGGGCCTTTGTGATCTGGGCTGCCCATATGCATTCAATATGGGACCCATATGGGTCCCATCTGGGCTACCACATGTACATTCGCCTGGGCTGCCTATATGGGTCCCATCTGGGCTGCCAATATTCATTCAGAAATGGGACCCATATGGGCAGCCTATATTCGTATGAGCACTCCAGATACATTGTAAATCAGAAATTGTTTTTTTCAGCAAACACCACTCTATCCTCTGGTTTGCTACTACTATGCGTACATAGTGTCCTTGCAGGAAGGAGCAGTTGAACAGCTTCTTGTTTATACAAGGTGTTCTATATTATATACTTACAAGTTCGATATTTACAAGCTATATATCACATTAACATTTAAAGTTTCCAGACAACCATGTGGTAGAATTTAGAAAAAAATGTACATATATCAATTTACTTTGAACTTATGAAACACTATTATTTGTACTGAAAGAAAAATTAATATAATAGTAAGAAGAAGATTTTTATTTCATGCTTACCGGTGGTTTACGGCGGAATAACGGTGGATTATTCCCCGATAATTTCACTGTTCATAATTTCACAGTTCATAATTTCACGTCAAATGGACTAGTTTTTAAAAATCATATTTCCTCGCCGTCAAAAATAAAATAATAAGCACTTTCACTTGCTCTTTTAATCTTTAACAAATAACACAACATTATCTATACATAAATGTAAAACAAATGGACGCAATTGAAGCCGTTGCAGAAGAACTATTTGATTGCAACTCGACGCGTGCATGGCGGGAAAACGACGTCACGCAAAACATTTCAGGTAAATAGTGGAGTATTTCCCTCATTTAAGCTATTTGAAGCATGAAATAAATAGAATATTAGTATTTTACCGTGTATGATCGTTTGATAATTAATCTCGTGAGCAGCTGACTTATATTTTCACTCGTGGCTACGCCACTCGTGAAAATATTACATCAGCTGCTCACTCGGTGAATTATCAGCCGATCATACACGGAAAAATACAAATATCCTCTATATATTAAATTTACTAATATTTCAATTCAAGGGAAGTAATACTTTTTTGTTCTATATGGGCTTGCTCAGGAATAGCCCATATGGGACCCGTATAGGTACCCCATATGGCTACTAGATGGGAAAGCCCATATGTGCTTGCCAAGGAATAGCGCATATGTGACCCGTATGTGTACCAGATGGGAGAGCTCATATGGGAATGTCCAGGAATAGCCAATATGAGACCCGTATGGGTACCCCAGATGGGAAGCCCATATGGGCTTGCCCAGGAATAGCACATATGGGACCCATATGTGTACCAGATCGGAAAGCCCATATGGGTAGCTCAGGAATATAGGTCCCATAATTATGCGTCCATTATGGGCATACCCACATGGGCTTGCCCAGAAACATCCCATATGGGACATGGTCATGTTAACATAGGTCCCATATGGGTCCAATATGGGCATAACCCATATGGGCTTGTCCACATAGGTCCCATATGGGTCCAATATAGGCATACCCACATGGGCTTGTCCAGAAACGGCCCATATGGGACATGGTTATGTCCACATAGTTCCCATATGGGTCCAATATGGGCATAACCCATATGGGCTTGTCCACATAGGTCCCATATGGGTCCAATATGGGCATACACACATGGGCTTGCCCAGAAACAGCCCATATGGGATATAAGCATGTCCATGTAGGTCCCATATTGGTCCAATATAGGCATAACCCATATGGGCTTGTCCACATAGGTCCCATATGGGTCCAATATGGGCATACACACATGGGCTTGCTCAGAAACGGCCCTTATGGGATATGGGCTTGTCCATAATGGTCTCATATTGGTCCAATATGGGCACTACCCATATGGACAAGTCCACATAGGTCCCATATAGGTCCAATATTGGCATAACCCATATTGGCTTGTCCACATAGGTCCCTTAAGGGTCCAATATGGGCATACCGACATGGACTTGCCCCGAAACAGCCCATATCGGACATGGTTATGTCCACATAGGTCCCATATGGGTCCAATATGGGCATAACCCATATGGGCTTGTCCACATAGGTCCCATATGGGTTCAATATGGGCATACACACATGGGCTTGTCCAGAAACAGCCCATATGGGATATAAGCATGTCCATATAGGTCCCATATGGGTCCAATATGGGCATAACCCTTATGGGCTTGTCCACATAGGTCCTATATGGGTCCAATATGGGCATTTACACATGGGCTTGTCTAGAAACAGCCCATATGGGATATAAGCATGTCCATATAGGTCCCATATGGGTACAAAATGGGTATAACCAATATGGGCTTGTCCACATAGGTCCCTTAAGGGTCAATATGGGCATACCCACATGGGCTTGCTCAGAAACAGCCCATATGGGACATGGTCATGTCCACATAGGTCCCATATGGGGCCAATATGGGCATAACCCGTATTGGCTAGGCCACATAGGTCCCATATGGGTCCAATATGGGCATATCCACATGGGCATGCCCAGAAACAGCCCATCTGGGATATGGGCTGGTCCATAATGGTCCCATATGGGTCCAATATGGGCACAACCCATATGGACTTGTCCACATAGGTCCCATAAGGGTCCAATATGGGCGTACCCACATGGGCTTGCCCAGCAACAGCCCATATGGGACATGATCATGTCCACATAGGTCCCATATGGGTCCAATATGGGCATACACACGTGGACTTGCCCAGAAACAGCCCATATGAGATATAAGCATGTCCATATAGGTCCCATATGGGTCCAATATGGGCATAACCCTTATGGGCTTGTCCACATAGGTCCTATATGGGTCCAATATGGGCATTTACACATGGGCTTGTCTAGAAACAGCCCATATGGGATATAAGCATGTCCATATAGGTCCCATATGGGTACAAATGGGCATAACTAATATGGGCGTGTCCACATAGGTCCTTTAAGGGTCAATATGGGCAAACCCACATGGGCTTGCTCAGAAACAGCCCATATGGGACATGGTCATGTCCACATAGGTCCCATATGGGGCCAATATGGGCATATCCACATGGGCATGCCCAGAAACAGCCCATATGGGATATGGGCTGGTCCATAATGGTCCCATATGGGTCCAATATGGGCACAACCCATATGGACTTGTTCACATAGGTCCCATAAGGGTCCAATATGGGCGTACCCACATGGGCTTGCCCAGCAACAGCCTATATGGGACATGATCATGTCCACATAGGTCCCATGTGGGTCCAATATGGGCATACACACGTGGACTTGCCCAGAAACAGCCCATATGAGATATAAGCATGTCCATATAGGTCCCATATGGGTCCAATATGGGCATAACCCTTATGGGCTTGTCCACATAGGTCCCATATGGGTACAATATGGGCATAACCAATATGGGCTTGTCCACATAGGTCCCTTAAGGGTCAATATGGGCATACCCACATGGGCTTGCTCAGAAACAGCCCATATGGGACATGGTCATGTCCACATAGGTCCCATATGGGGCCAATATGGGCACAACGCATATGGACTTGTCCACATAGGTCCCATAAGGGTCCAATATGGGCGTACTATCCTTTCGCCGATAGTTCGTGGTTTACGGTTGGTGAAACGAGCATAGAGTATAACTAAGTTGGTACGCTAATTATTAATGCTCCTTTCGCCGATATTTTACATTTTACCGACGGCGAAAAGAGGCCAGTAGATATATATGAGCCGTTTTCCAGGAAAACCGGGCTTATTGACAAGAATACGAAAATCATGATAATATATAGTTAGAAAGACTCTTATGAACACTCTCTGAAAATTTGAACGAATTATTGCATAAATTAACGGAATTATTGACTTTTGAAACTAACCAGTTTTTGAGTGACGTCGCAAACGTCATTCGAACGTTAATGATCATTTCATAAAACCAGTATCTGGTGAATTATTGACGTAAACTTTTCAAATTTTTGTCATATTTTATGATAATATTCTGATTTTAATAAAACACGTAAAAATTGTGAGTGTCTGCTTCAAGGGAAAAGTAGCCGCTATTTTTAACCACTAACCCCTTGTTTTTCTCAATTCGGGTAGTTTTTGGAAATTGGTCACCACAGCAACGACGGAAGTAATTTTATCATAATTTATCAGAAAATTTAACTTTTTTGGATAGTACTAGGGTATCCAACTACTTAAGATTTAATCGGTGAACATGATTTTTTCTCATTTTAGACCTATTTCTATAAATATCGTGACATAACTACTATTCTAACACAGTCTATTTTTAGCACCGTGTGAACGTATAGGACTGTACCGTTGTTAAATTTCCGGTATATCACAGTTTTTGCCGTACTACTTTTTGGCTGTTGAATTACCTCCCACGTATAAATAACGCTTTTTATGAATGGAATTTACGTCTTGTTTATCAAATGACGTCATGGTTTTATGACGTTTATTTGGCGTCAACGTAAACGTGACGTTGTGCGAACTTTTATTTGCGTAGCGTTCTTTCTTAATTTATTTAATTATATCCGTATTATTGCAACAGCAATTGCATTTATCGATTCATTTTAGTTTTTATGAAATACATAGTTTGGAATGAGCTCTAGTTATGCCTCTGTTTAAATGAAATGAGCAAAAAACAATATTCCAGGGGTGGAGGTTTAATACTGTAAACAGCGGAAGTTGTCTATAGCAACACGACAAACAACGCATTACTCTGCAATAAAAATGAGTCCATATGAAATTGCGCATATTACACGTGTTAGAATGCAAATAGATCTTAGTTTTCCGTGATATACCGTCCAATATATCACGGTTTGTCGTTCACATGCATAGTTATTAATCACTCAGGCCTACGGCCTTCGTGATTAATTCCTACGCATATGAACTCCAAACCGTGATATATTGGCCGGTATATCACGGAAAACTAAGATCTATTTCCTAATTGTTATGTCAATAAGCCCAGTTTTCCCGGAGAACGGCTCATGTATATAATTAAATTAGTATCATAAAGCTCCTTTCGCCGATATTGTATAGTCAACAGTTGGCGAAAGGAGGCTATGCCATAACTGAGTGGATAGGTAAAGTTCCTTTCGATCGCCAATATTTCAATGTCTACGGTCGACGAAAGGAGGCTTCAAATTAGCATATTTTAAAACAGTGTCATTATTTATTGATAGGAACAAGTTAATTACATCCAAATACGCAATTAATTTATTTGGAATTGATATTTGCAAAGACCTAAATTAGGTCTTTGATATTTGTAAAAATAATAACTGTAATTCCTACAATATCAAATTTTAATCCCCGTTTCGCCTCGTTGCGCCAAAAATCCTCTTTTCGTATTTTAGTCATACCGCTATGTAGTCAAATGATAAATATCGTTCAGGATGTACATTCAGCACTAGGATAGCACTACATCGAGATCTAGGCAAGTGCTATCCTGTTGAACACGCCACGGGTAGTTCAATAATAGAGTTTATATAATGATGACAGACAGCTAACATTCAATCGTAAAAGCTCGGCCATTTCCGTTTGTCTCCGGTAAATACTCGGTATTTTCCGTTGGATAAAAACCGAGGTGATCAGAATGAGCTAACATTGTGATTTTATATGACACTTTGTGTTCTAATAGACGGTTGATGAATTTGCGCTGTGTCCGAGAATGAGTAAACAAACCACACGCTCTTGTCCTCGGGACCAAACCTCCTACGGCCTCATCCATCTTTTAACTAATCTTTTCGTCAACAGTTTTAAAAATTCTGCATTTTTCAAGAATTGAGGTGAGTGTTTATGTTCTAGTTGATTGTAGAGATTTTGTTCCTCCTCGATAACACTGTCACTATCGTGTTTATGTGTGTCTTTTTTCACTTTCTCGAAATGTTCTTTTTCCTCTTCCGATGCAGAATTGGCATCGCCACGTGCTAGGTCGGAGTATGAAACAATAGGTCTTATTTCCTCAGAGTCTGTATCTATGTTATAACTTGTATCGCCTCTGTCTCCATGTTCTACGTGAACGTTTCGTTTATGTGTGGAAATATTTGCCGGTCTAGTATTAGCGTAACGACACGTGAACCCTACAATGAATTTATGATCCTCAGAGTCGTGTTGACAATTAGCGTATACAGGAGCACATTGTCCGCGAGCGTCAGTTCTAATTTCATGCTCGTTACTGCGAGAAAAGTCTAAACAATTTCTTTGAACAAAGGAAAGCAACTGTGGTTTACTTTCGCCAGTGTGTTGATCGTAAGTGTACGTCCAGGGACAGTTTGACCTTAAATTGAGCATCGCTCCTTGATCATCCGATGACGTCATGATATGCCAAATAGCTTTCCAATTGTTGGTATCTTGTCCAGTGATTCTATCAATGTTTAACAGCATGGTCAACATGACCTGAAAATAACAAGTGTATAAGTAGGCAATAGGTTCGTTTGTGATCATAACACTAAAATCAAACTTGATCAACTAGTACAGCATGTACTAGAAATTAAAACATCATTATCAAAGACTATTTTTCTTCCATACCTGGTCAAAACTGAAAAAGATGTATTTACCAAACAAACGGATGGGTTATTTTACAAGTGCAGTCAGTTGTTAATGTCAGAATTTAAATCACAAGGGTTCCTATTCATGTTGTACAGGAACTGACTTCGATGTCAGACAGACTTTAGTTTTGAACAGCAAATACGTATTGATGTTGGGGATATCAGCATTATATTTTGCGTTGTAATGATACATATCATTGTGTGGGTAAGAATGCAAATAATGACGAGGTGAGAAATGGGAAATCGCCGTATATCTATGTGCTTCTTCGTCCATGGCTACATTTGCTACATGCCAAATATCTACGGACGCCTGGTATTGCCATCACTTTGCAGAATGACCCTCTATGCACATAGTCGAATTGTCTATATACAAGTAATAAGTTAGTGTTTTAAATGTTCATGTACCAAGCATTTACAGTCAGTTTAAAGTCACTACATATCAGCAACAAGCAACAATATATGTGTTCAATCTCCACGTTAAATTCGTACAAGAAGTGACATAGCAATGCGTTTTCAGAAGCTGCAAACAACATAATGACATACTAGTATTATTAAGAGAATAAAAGTGTGTTGATTGAAAGAAACGTTATTGGAATGATTGATGTAAGGATACAGAAGATGCTTTGACAACCTGGGGCCTTATTCACTAACGTTGTAAGTCTTAAAATCAGACTTAGACTTAAAAATGTCATAATTCATAATCACTGGCATTTCTTTGAAATTTGATTTAACCATGTGAAATTGTATCTGACTATTTGTTGTCATCCACTGAACATGTATACCAATTTATATCAAAATCGGTACATTTATAACAACATGAGAGCGAATAGAACATTTGACAATGTAAAGTATAAGTCTATGTTTTAGACTTACAACGTTGGTGAATAAGGCCCCTGGTAGGCGCATCAGTAACGTTAGTAATCCCAGATATAACTGATACAGTAAAACTTCGTTGTGACGAGCATCGATATCAATTAGCACCCGGCCTATCTCGAGCAAGTTTTAAACCAACATCCGTTTGTATCATCAATGCATGTCGTTTTGGTTATTTCGAGCACTAGTTTATCTCGAGCATTTTACCTGTCCCTATCACTCATCGAGATAACGAAGTTTTACTGTATATTCACATCGCGACAATATTTCATATCAACTTTTAACCGCTTATCATTTATTCCATGTAACATTTCAAATAATCGAACTGTAAATTATGTATCCGCATATTATGTATAGGTATATATACCTTCAAACAAAGTGATATCATTACTGTAATATTATAGACAGTAACAATCACATGGTGCAACATTACTCCATCATGTTCATAGATAGATGCGCCCTCAGTGAATGGACAACAGTTAACAGACAAGCGATATGTGAGCACTTATCTTACAGGTATGTTCAATGATTAGGCAAGTATCTCTTACAGAATTAAATAAATCATAATTTACAAAATTAAAATCTACTTGATGAGCGACAAATGCTTTATATAGATACGCGTACGTCATCGCTGTAGACCAGCCCCATTGTGCTCATCCAGTTTATCTTTACAAACACTCTTCATTATTAAACATGATTACTTTATTGTATTGTTTATGTAAACAACTGGATATTTCTAGATTGAAAACCCTCAAAATACTTTGGATTATTATCATCTGACGTTCGTATTTAGATACCTGGTGAAAATGATATATTTAAATTATATGTTTAGTTGAAGGTTGAACAATGACTGGGACAATTATTCGGATTGTGACAAGGCTTCCCCAGGTAGCTACAATACAAGCCCGTTTTGGAACGAGTCGAAAAGCTTAACATAACAATAGTGCATATCACCAATTTTGTAAAAATTAAAAAACACATGACGACACAATTACGTCACTCTGATTTCAGTAGTATAAAACCGACTGCATATTAAAATCGTTGGCATTTAAATTGTCCAATAATGCAACGCATATTTCTGCTACCAACTGTTGTAATAGTTAGAGTTAAATAAAACACCTCCTGCGTAGGCTTAGGTTATTAAAATCATGTTTAAGTGTATAGAGCTATATCGAAACATATTTGTTTAAAAATTTCAAAAACTAAAAAACAATTATGCTTTCATATCTATGGAAGGCCGGTGCGCCATGCTAAATTAGAAATGTCAATTGCTAAATGCCAATTGCGATATGGCAATATATGTGAAATTCCAATTGCGAAATGCCAAAAGCATAAATTCTATAAGTGAAGAAAAATAACATAATTCTTTTTTATCAGGTAAAAATGCCGACAATAGTAATATCAGGTTGACAAGCTGATGCAATATACATGTAATTGGAAAGAATTCTAATAATAAATCTCAGGCGCTTTATAGTACTGTCCCTTCTGCTTTTAATTGCTAAATGCCAATTGCTAAATGCGAAATGCCAATTGCGAAATGTCAATTGCTAAATGCCAATTGCTGTTCGTGTAACACTTAAGTTGAATGAGATGCACAGCAGTGCTGTATAGGAATGGATGTCTGTATCCTTTCATCAATGTTTTATCTTAGTCTTGGCAATTTCTTAATATTGAAAAGCATAACTTCTATAAGTGAAGACATACAACGTATCAGGAAAAAACGAACAACAATATTCAGTTTAAGCGCACTAATCGATTAAACTTTTTACCCATCAATAATGACGCTAGCTCCGCCCATTTCCATTTGAACACGTGACTAGCACCTATATAAGCATTTAATTCCCAGAGTACAAATTCTTTTCGAATCGGATGCCAGCGGAGAGGTACATGTACATGGTGTACTCTTTTTCAAATCTATTAAAACAATTTCATAGAAACACCCACCCACCCTATAGCCTTTTCTGGTGTTTTGTTTTATATTTTCAGGATGTTTAACAATCGTCGTGGCTGGACAATATCTGAACTAGACGTGGTTTCATCTATTGATGACGACTTCCACTCAAAGTTTATTTAAATATACCATGAACTTAACCTGCTCCTGTTGACAGGACAGGATCGGACAATTTTTGGTGGCATAGGTATCATTCAAACTTGCAACCGTTGACGGGGCAGTTTAAAACAATGATATAAAATGATACCTTGTGTAAATATGTTCTCAGTAAAATTATAGATCCAGCCATGACAAATTTCATGCCAAAAATATATAAATAAATGTTAGTAAATCAACTTGTATTTAGTCATTATTTGATGGGTAATTGGCATTTAATAAGCGCTTGGCATTTCGCAATTGGCATTTCACAATTAGCATTTAGCGATTAGCAGAAGCGACTGTACTATAAAGCACCTGAAATTTATTATTAGAATTATTTCCAATTATATTGTACCTGATATTATTATTATTATTGACATTCTTTCCTGATAATGTTGTTTATCTTTACTTATAGCTTTTATAGCTTTTATTATGGAAGGCCCGTGCGCCATGCTAAATGCCAATTGCGAAATGCCAATTAATGTGAAATGCCAATTGCGAAATGCCAAGTACCTCCACCCGGATTTGAACCTGGGTCGCCAGATAAGACGGCAAGCGCACTAACCACTGAGCTACGGAGGCACGCATTATAATAATATCAGGTTGACGAGCTGGTAAAATATAATTGGAAATAATTCTAATAATAAATCTCATGTGCTTCCTTTCTGCTAATCGCTAAATGCCAATTGCTAATTAGCAATGGCTAAATGCCAATTGTGAAACTGTGGCATTTAGCAATTAACATTTCTCAATTGACAATTGGCATTAAGCAATTGGCATTTAGCAATTAGCAGAAAGGACTGTACTATAAAGCACCTAAGATCTATTATTAGAATTATTTCCAATTATATTGTACCAGCTTGTCAACCTGATATTATTATTATTACTGATATTTTTCCTTATATGTTTTTTTCCGCTTATAAAAGTTATGCTTTTGGAATTTCGCAATTGGTATTTCACCTAAATTGGCATTTCGCAATTGGCATTTAGCAATCGTCATTTCCCATTTAGCATGGCGCACCGGCCTTCCATACTTTTATATACTTTTGACATTTCGCAATTGGCGTTTCACATGAATTGGCATTTCGCAATTGGCATTTAGCATGACGCACCGGCAGGTGCGTTAATGTTGGCATATACATTTACAATCGCACAATACTTCAATTATGTTTACAGTTTGAGAAACTGCAACACAGACAAGAAATGTTTGTCAAATTAAGAATGAACCCTAATGCACTACGGTAAACTGTTTTAAATGATATTCAGACGATAGAGTTAGAAAGGTGTAAAACGGACGCTCAATGAATGGATGTTACATAGTTCAGAATCGACCATCATATTATTAGTAGATCATTTTATTTTCGCTTAATTTTTATTTCGTAATGATAGATAAATGCGATTATGGACTTTTTCATGAGGTACAAGCAATATGGAACTGTGCTATCACATTGATGCCAGTATGTTCCATTAATTTCAAACAACCTTATTTGTGAAGCTTGCTGCTTCGGGTGATTAAAATCGTACACTACGACTTGAAGCATTGCGTTAAATATAAAACATAAAATAAGGGAAAACATTATCAACCAGTTTTAATTTGCACTTTCGCCAACAACTGACAACTTCTGTACATATAGAGAATATGCACAGGGCTTTCTTTTGACCCCTGAAACAACATTTTGACTCCTGGAGTTGACAAATGTGCCTATTTTGACCCTTGAAATTTTTAGCTGAAGATTCAACTTTACTATACTTATAAAACCACATTTCTTGCAGTATCTTGATGACTCTTGAAAATACAGAGTCAGGAGTCATTTTGACTCTTCACTTTTGCAGGCAAGTGAAAGCGCTGTATGCATGTAGCTGATTGTGAGAGAGAATTAGTGCTTGAAGATGACACCATCGAGAGGTGGAGCCGCTAGAAAGTTTTTTATACGATAAGAAACATGCATTACAGACTAACCACTGAGTTTTATATTTTAAATCAGTATTTGCTTCCAAAGACGATACTCGTCGTAAACGAGTACATCTCGTCGTAAACGAGTACATCAAATGTTAAAACGGAGAGTATAATATGTGTCCACCAAATAGTTTATTATATGTATGTGGACATCTAGATGTATATGTAGTGATGTCGAGGTAAGGGCGTTAACTTTATGTCGTTTATTCTCTGTCAATCGTTGGTGACAGTTTAAAAGCTTTAATAAGCATTGAGTGTTCAATATAGTTTATACTCATCGACTAGCTTTATGAAAACCATAATTGTGTTAGAATTAATCACTGCGCAAGTATAAGTTGCTTATAATATATAATTGCTACCTATTCAAATAATACTGCACCCTTCTCTTTTTACAGCATGTGTGAGACACTGACATAGTTTGACTGCCCTAATGTAAATATCAGAAAATCTTGCATTTGTAATTAAAATGGTTCACATTGGTTTTTTTTATCATAATTCAACAGAAGAAACACAAAATGTGTTGAAATGTCGTGAAATAAAGATATAATGCTAACAATTGGAGTTGGTTACTGTATCATTTTAGAAAATATTACATATGTAATTTACATTTCACTAATAATGGTTAAGTAATTGATAAAGGTGTGATGTATTTAATAATTCTATACGCACACATGGTTATATTTAATTCGTTTTTATGATGCGAATGAACCAGTTTTCATAAGGTATTGTCTTAAAATAGATTGTATATGTTAAACACATTGCACTTAATATTACATCGCGCTTACTAGATTATAAAATAAAATTCACTTTCAATGATTATTTTGAAAATACTTAACAACACAATTTAGAGATAAAAACTATTTAATTAACACAGAACATGGTAAATGTAACAAAATACATACAAGTACGAAAACTGAATAAAATATCTTTTTTTAATCACATACCTTGAGAACGACTTTACAGAACATGACTGGAGCTTGCACCAAAGTTTTATGTGGTAATACATAATTCACAGTATTATATACTTGTTAACGCCAGACAAAATCAATGACCTTTAGGCAACCAAGCATCCCTATCCTGCTCGCACCTTTATGTTTAATAAAACAATCCCTATTCAAAATGGCTTAGTTCTGAAAAAAAACTTATGGTAAAACCCAGCGTTTCCCGGGTAATTTCCCCACGTTTCTTTAGCTCTATAACACAGTACAATATGCATTGATGCCAATGGAATTTTTAGATTCAGAATCTTGCGACACGTTTCTTGAACCATTGATAAACGTCACGTACTTAATTGTTTGTATAATAAATAACTGTGGCACTTAATGCTGTCATGTTTGGCATCAGGTATCATATCACTGGAATCCTCAATCGCTCGTCGACATATTTTCAAAATAATATCAACTTTTCACGGTTGTTTAGATACTATTTAATACAAAAACCTGTAAAATAGTGATAGCTTTACTCGACAGCTAGAGCTAGGCGATTATGGAATGCAAATATCCGAATTTAGACTGATGACGTCATAGAACGGATAAATATACTAAAGTACTTATTATTTGTATAAATTTATAGTATATAATTCATATCCAACCTGCCAAGTGGTATTAAAATTAAATATTTCAAAGCAAACTATGACAAGTACTCTCAATGGGAGATAAGCTTGAATGTAGTAATAATTTACAACTAGATAAACAATGGCGTTAATTTCATTCATTAAACAAGCACGTTCTAGATATGAAACATCCGGAAATAAAAGACTCTGTTTACATACACATTTGACCCAAATATATGAAA
This sequence comes from Spisula subtruncata, assembly GCA_963678985.1. Taxonomy (NCBI): domain Eukaryota; kingdom Metazoa; phylum Mollusca; class Bivalvia; order Venerida; family Mactridae; genus Spisula; species Spisula subtruncata. The sequence goes on along the minus strand of OY787672.1, from coordinate 19,945,973 downwards.
TACATGAATATGAAATTTGCTAGATTTAGACTACAAGAAAATGTTCATTAATGTAAAATAATAGTTAGATGTCCCAAAATATACATGCTTCCATGTGCGTTTGCTTAAGATACATTATAGTTGCGTTGTGCGATGACTAGTCTACTCGTACTTAAACCAAAAATGGAAACGATTGGCTTAAAGACTTTTGTCATCATAAGAAACGATTGGCTTAAAGACTTTTGTCATTATAAGAAACGATTGGCTTAAATACTTTTGTCATTATAAGAAACGATTGGCTTAAAGAATTTTGTCATTATAAGAAACGATTGGCTTAAAGATTTGTGTCATTATAAGAAACGATTGGCTTAAAGAATTTTGTCATTATACGAAACGATTGGCTTAAAGATTTTTGTCATTATAAGAAACGATTGGCTTAAAGAATTTTGTCATTATAAGAAACGATTGGCTTAAAGAATTTTGTCATTATAAGAAACGATTGGCTTAAAGACTTTTGTCATTGTAAGAAACGATTGCCTAAAAGACTTTTGTCATTATAAGAAACGATTGGATTAAAGACTTTTGTCATTATAAGAAACGATTGCCTAAAAGACTTTTGTCATTATAAGAAACGATTGGCTTAAAGACTTTTATCATTGTAAGAAACGATTGCCTAAAAGACTTTTGTCATTATAAGAAACGATTGCCTAAAAAACTTTTGTCATTATAAGAAACGATTGGCTTAAAGGCTTTTGTCATTATAAGAAACGATTGCCTAAAAGACTTTTGTCATTGTAAGAAACGATTGGCTAAAAGATTTTTGTCATTATACGAAACGATTGGATTAAAGACTTTTGTCATTATAAGAAACGATTGGCTTAAAGACTTTTGTCATTATAAGAAACGATTGGCTTAAAGACTTTTGTCATCAAAAGAAACGATTGGCTTAAATACTGTTGTCATTATAAGAATCGATTGGCTTAAAGACTTTTGTCATCAAAAGAAACGATTGGCTTAAAGACTTTTGTCATCAAAAGAAACGATTGGCTTAAAGACTTGTGTCATTTTAAGAAACGATTGGCTTAAAGACTTTTGTCATTAAAAGAAACAATTGACTTAAAGATTTATGTCATATAAGAAACGATTGGCTTAAAGACTTGTGTCATTATAAGAAACGATTGGCTTAAAGACGTTTGTCATTATAAGAAACAATTGGCTTTAAATACTTTTGTCATTGTAAGAAACGATTGGCTTGAAGACTTTTGTCATTAAAAGAAACGATTGGCTTAAAGATTTTTGTGATAATAAGAAACGATTGGCTTAAAGACTTTTGTCATTATAAGAATCGATTGGCTTAAAGACTTTTGTCATTATAAGAAACGATTGGCTTAAAGACTTTTGTCATTATAAGAAACGATTGGCTTAAAGATTTAGTCCGTACCGAGGAGGGACCCTTTTGTGAAAATGAGCGTGTTTCTTCACATTCGTTTCCCAGCATTAACCTGTTTGTTTTCCTTCAAAGGAGTAAATGAGAATGTACACTGTATAAAGTGGGTGCTGTATGTGGGTTGTCCTTGTGCTGTGGGTTGTCATATCGGTATGTTATTTCCTTCTGCTACCACCTCTGTGAATGTTTCACTTATTAAGGCGGCTAACTGTGGGAGTTGGATGACGTCAATTGTTCGTGTTCGGCTATTTCCGATGAACGCCTTCTCAGTGTGGTTATTGTTATCATGTTTTATCTGGTCACTTCCGGCAAAATCATTCGCGAACTTGAACATTCCGTATAAATGGTTCCACTCCAAAACTACAACATAAATAATTTCCATTGGTCAATTAACATTGCTTCCTAACCATCTGATTGGTCCAAGTTTTTTTCTGTAAATGTACGTGAGAGAATTGCCTTAGTCTCAGTAACCACGCAACAACACGCTCCATGTTTTGAATATCTGAGAAAATAACTCATAGTGTACTATATATAGTTACTTTTGAAATCTAGATATTTTAATAACTTACAACGTTTCCAAGCAACAACAGAAAGCTTGTTATGTGGGTAGGAACCAATAGGTTAATAATAGTATGCACTTCTTTTACAATGGTGTTGAGAAAAAGTTGTGTTACTATGACAACAGAAACATGATATTCCATACTTTTAATAAGTTAGATTTCCTTTATATTTACTGGCATGATGTTTAGTAGTGTAGGAAGAGCATTAGGATGGTGTCGATGATTTCGATTGGTGTTTAAGTCACTAGCTTCCTGTTCATTGGTACTGAAACAGAAAATAATGCTTTTGTTGTGGTCAATATCTTCAAATAGGGAATGTAGATTGGAGAAGAATGTTGGGATAGGGATTAAAGTTACATAGTCAAGGTCACTGCAATAATAAAACTAATGGTAGGGCCACGCATGTAATAAAGATCACTGAAATAATGGCACTAATGAGTGGGTCGTACATGTAATAATGCAACATCTAGATATAACTTGGTGGGGGAATTGCAGGGATTCTTTGTGGAGTTGTTTGGGTAAGGTCGAGATATGTGCTACCATACTCAACGGGGTTGTGGCTCCAACCTGGTAGATTGAAATACTACAATAGCTATAGTTTATACAAATATCTGTTGTACTAATCCTGTACCATGTGGGTTTATTTGTGTTGTTCAATTTGTGATGTAAATAAGCATTATTTAAGCAAATGAATCTACGGGGGAAATATGGAGTATAACTATCAAGACTCTCGATAAAGATACTGAAATGCATGTGTCTGTCTGTCTGTCTGCCTTATTACAGAATACTGACCAGAAGACTTTACTAAAATGTGCAATTATAAAGATTACTAAACAGGGGACATGGCAGTTGATATTCTCGCAAACTATATAGTAGACGGAAGTGACGTCAGTTATTGCAGACGAGTTATACCAAGGTTATACCTTAAGACACGTGGCTTAACAATCATAAACATGAATATAATATAACATACGTATGGTTTATGTTGCATTAGCTTCTAAACTGGTTTATTTCATAACTTGTTGTGAAATCGGCTAACTACGTCAAGTCATGACGCCAGTTAGTTACACATAGTTACCAATGTCACAAGAAGGCATAATAATAATCTTAATGACGCCCATATAATATTTGGTATACATGTTGTACTTTATTTCCAGAGAGAAGTTTTATATAAGACGGAAGTCACGATTAGACATTTTCCCTAAATACCCTTCTCTATCTATTATCTAATGCATAAACTATAACGTTATACATTTAAAGGCGCAGTTCATGTAAAGCCCATATAAGTATTTAATACAGATAGATTGATTGTTCAATGAAACCGTATAAGGTATAATCATGGTTTGCTGTTCGGTATTTATGTATTTATCTATGTCATTATCGCCAGTATTAGAGTGACTCGGATATCTGACTTTGTAGCGAGACGTCTAAGATTCCGACGATTCCAATAAATTGTTATATACCTTCCCTATTAATACTGATGAGCTGCCTATGGTGTTGTTGTGTTAACAATGGGCGTCGGAAATTAAATGTGTCGAGAATGTACAATATAAAGCCAAATTTTAATTATAAGATCGGGCTTACAACAATTAAAATACAAATTTAATGCATTACATGCAATATAATGATTATATTTGTATTTGAATTCATACTGTGTGCCTTCTTTAACTAAATACTGGCATTCTCCCAATTTTTGGTTTTGTTCCAGTACCCCTAGTTACTATTCGTATTTCAACATTATTTCAACATAGAAAGAGGTGCTAGATCTAAATTTCAGTTCCAAAACGTTCAACATTCATATTTTAATAATCAACCAAGAGTCATCTAATTTTCGTCATTTTGATCCCGGCAACTTCCATGTGAGTGAACTATTTGTTCATGTTTGTTTTCCTTTCACTTTGTACGATGCGTTACATTTGTGATTACCTTTTTTACGACACCACGAATAAGGTGCTATATAATGTAACACTTTTATAGGGCAAACGGCATTCATGAAAGTGATTAGGTCAAACAAAGCCTCGTTTTATTATTAGGGATCACTGTTGTTGGTGTAACTTTGTCCAGCTCTTTTATAATGGTGGCATTGGCTTTCCATTTATTCGTTAGGTTTGAAATATATGGGGTGTTATGTTGCTTAGGTTTTCTGTGCTCGTCTGGTTATGTTGGGGCCACCTTCCAAGTCAGATTTTCAAATGTTTATTTGTACATAGCTGTTTAGTTTCACTGTTCTTGTTCATGTTTGTCATTAGAAAATGTGCAAGGGGTTTGTCATATTTCCTTTGTGTGTTTCTCTTTTGAACTGTTTGTGCAATGCTGTTTCTGTTGAGGGTTTTTGTTGTTATCGTGTTATTGGCTTTTGGGCTTATTTTGCAGAAATGTTGTTAATCAGCAGAGGATGAGTAACGTGCTAATACTAGTACAGTGAAGTTCCGCTAATAAGACCAGTCAAAAAGGTGGTCTTAATAGCGAATCGGTCTTATTGGCGGACCTTTTTTGTCCTAAATTTAAAACTTTGGAACCTTAAAATGGCAAAAACCTGCATGATTTCAAAATAGTCAAAGTGGTCTTATTAGCGGAACCATACTGTATTATATAAATGTTGAACTTTTGTAATCTATAACATCCATTGGAGAATAATTAAATGTATTAAATATATTTGCCAAAATGCAACCTTACTTTAACATCTACAAACATATTCTCGCTCTTTTCATTCACAAAATTATGAATAAGAAGTTAGTGAAGATTCATGAACAACCGGTAGGAATCAGGGTATTGTCAAATTGTGATATTTAACTGTACGGCTTAATAATTATGATAAGTGGATTTTCTTCAGATTATTTTATAATCTAAATATCAACAAATAACACCCAGTCACTTCAGTATTTGTTGATACTCTGTCACGATTTAACATAGTTTAGTTTTCAAGTGATATCAGAAATAATGAAGGAATTAAAAGTCCGAATATATAGTATAAAAGGCATATACACTTGCACTTCATTCAAGAGGTCAGCGTGTAAAGTATAGAACCCAGACTCAGCCCGGTTGTGTCGAATACGATTAGCGCTAAATATTGCTCTCATATGAGTTCTATTCGTAGGGTAAAACAAACATCACATTGAATATGTCTGGTCGTGGGCCGTATTCGTCACTTTGCACCATATTCGCTGACGAGGTTCATTTTGCTCCGAATATGGTCGACTTTTCCAGATAAATATAAGTTTTGATTACAATTATTTAAAAATGATTTTTTTAAAGTTTATCTTCAACCATTGTTCAATTATGTCTGAAAAGGTCAGCCGGTAATATGATGTAGTAGTGTGACATTGTTCTGTTTGTGATTGCACGTTGTCGTGTTACTTTTGTTCTTTAAGTGATGTTTTAATTGCTGCTAACCTAACATAGCAGTTGTTTAAACATAAGATAAACATAGTCTGGGGACATTAGCACTGATTTATGAAGATTCAAAAAACTTTATATGCCATTTTGCTGTCAAACTATGGCACTGACATTCCTCAGATTCTAATACAATGTAACTGGAGCCGACCAAGAAAAACAGGTTTTTGTCGGCGACAGTTCGTTCGAGTTAATAGAATATGAGAATGTGAGTGCCATAGTTTGACAGCAAAATGGCATATAAAGTTTGTTGAATCTTCATCAATCAGTGCTAATGTCCCCAGACTATGTTTCGGTCGAAACTATACGCAAGTTGAACGAGAATTGCTTAAGGTAAGTTTCCTAGAACCAACATGTAATTAGAATCACATCGTGAACAAGAATGAACAAGGGTCACTGAAAGCGGTATGACTAAAATACGAAAGGAGGATTGTTGGCGCAACCAGGCGAAACGAGGATTAAAATTTGGTATTATAGGAATTACAGTAATTATTTTTTACAAATGTTAATTCCAAATAAACGAATTGTGTATTTGTATGGCATTGACTTGTTCCTATCAATAAATAATGTCACTGTTGTATAATAAGCCAATTTGAAGCCTCCTTTCGCCGACATTTCAATGTCTGCGGTCGACGAAAGGAGGCTGAAGACTTTACCTATCCACTCAGTTATGTCAAAGCCTCCTTTCGCCAACTGTTGACTATATAATATAGACGAACGGAGCTTTATGATAATAATTTAAATTATATAAATTTACTGGTCTCTTTTCGCCGTCAGTAGAATGTAAAATAGGAGCCTGAGCATACCACCATAGTTATACTCACTGCTCGTTTCGCCGACCGTAAAACACGAACTATCGGCGAAAGGAGCTTTAATAATCATACCAAATTACCAGCTTAGTTATGACATAGCATCAAATAATCGATACGTTACGCACGATGTTGCGAGAAATGTCGAAATGACGTGAGTAGCACACGCATGAAATGTAGTAGTGCGCTTATTATTCAAAATACTTAAATAAATAAGATATCAAACTATTCAGAAAAGAAAATGAAATACATCTAATACGTTCAAACATGATTAATTAATTAATTAGTTACAGTATCTGTAATTATTAAGCTTTAGTTGACGCACGGGTGTTAAAATACGATGTCCAAGCGTAACATGGTTTTCCCGCGCAGTAAACAAAACATAGTACATCAGTTTTATTCTTTCACCAAATTAACCAACATTTGGCATTTATACTGACAGGAAATGGTGTTATATGTATATGAAGGCAGAAATGACAAAACGTCGGGCGTTTTCTGGATATATACAATTGTTTGATAAAGCATAAAATGTCCAATTTGATATTTTCATAAGAAAAAAGGTCGACTGACAGTGAAGGAAGTAGTTTCAGAAAGAAATCATGGCAAGAAAATATGATATATTGTAATGAAATCTCATTTGATAACGATTACGTTGGTATCATTTGCCTAATAAATATAAAATTTAAGCATTGCGAAATATTTGTTTGAAAAAGTCTAGTCACGGCGACATTTTTAAATAATTTTCATCGGTATTAAAGGAAATAAAATACAATTACGTTGTGTGTATGAAAATGGTATCAAGGATATATGTACGACTCATTAAACAGAGTTTCTTTTGACGTTAAAATTTGCAAATAGCGTTGTATATCATTTTATATCTAAATTTTGCTTTGTTTCGAATGTAATTACACCAGACATCGTATTTTAATCAATTTTAGAGGGAATGTATTTTGAAATAGTATTGGTAACGGAATAAATATGAAACATTTACCATTTTTCTTTGCATTATTATTGAATGGTTTCCGTAATGAATTCGTAGCAATATAACCCAATAAAAATAGTAAATGCAAACATTAAACATATTTTAAAGAACTATTGAATGCAGACCAAACGAAAGACTACCGTGGAAGGTATGTTAGATTATCGTTTTCCTCGGGGTTCACATTAGATTGAAGCACAGTGTTATTTTGAGGCCTCGTTGAGAGTGTATCTGAGTACCGTATATGGTGGTGAGCCATACTCTACGCAGTTCAACATAGCTACCATTCGTAGCCAGGTAGTTCCTACCCCTAAAGTTCCATTTGCCTGATATCAAGATAAGGTCATATTATAATACAAAGGTATACATTTTACATGATAAAATACAAAAAGTACGAAATCATCACACAGAAAGATTACTTTTAACACATCAGAAAATTGGAACTATGGTCTAATATGTACATGTAGATCTATATTGAATTGATATTAATAAATGACCGATTGGAATTTTTAGAGATTTTTTAAGTTTTGGAAACGAAACTATTTCCCATTTATCTTTTCTCTAATAACGTCATCACGTGCGTCATTGATCAGGTGGAAATTTTAAGCGATTTATAATTAATACATTTTTGTATACAAATCGCACTAAACGATGACAGTGCTGTTATACCCACAGGTAACAGAATCGTTGAAAAAGAAATTTAAAAAAAAAATTGAAAATTTTTTTTTTCTCGAAATTTAGGTATTATATACAAGGTATATTTGCCCTAAAAACACAGATTCCCAAGTATCAAAAAACAAAAATTAGCTTTCGATACATTCAATAACTAATTATATTCTTACGCAACATTGTTAAAACTACTTGCATGCAAAATTCCATCGAAATTGATCAACTTATTAAAAAGTTATGCCATAAAGTTTAGATCCCTGTGTCCAGCCGGTTCGAAAGGTGCATTCCAATAAAACCAAAAATACAAATTTCGAGGATAAAAACCTTCATATTTTGTATTTATCGTCATGAATAAGCATAATAATGCGGCAGAATTGAAGGACGCAACATTTTAAACAAATTTACCGTGGTGAAATATGCTAGCTTCCGTATTAGCCGCGAAACAAATCGTCGGCACATTTTATTTAGTCAAAATGTTTTTATTTTCACCATGTTTGTCCGAAAGTTGCGAATGATTTCCATTTTGTGACAACGACTTTCATTGGTTATAAAAATACATTCGGAATATCTCTAGTCGTCGGACACTCTAAAAACCACACCGGCCGTCATTGCAGCGTAATTCGAATTTCGCCATCGAGAGTTAAAATAAAGTTTAAACGATGCATTTGATCGTTTTGGGGTAAATGTAAAGCATGATTTCAAATGTTTGCAAGGCATTATGCTGTTTTTGTCCCCCACACAGCTTTTTTGTACATGATCAACTCACGTAAATGCCGTAGTCTATGAAAACAAATTGCACCCTTTCGATTTTGCTCTCAATTTCCTTGCAAATATACCTTGTATATAATACCTAAATTTCGAGAAAAAAAATTTTTTTCAATTTTTTTTTTTTAATTTCTTTTTCAACGATACTGTTACCTGTGGTTATACCCGTCTGATTTACAAATTTTCGTGTCCTTGAATATCAAAACGTGTCCGCTTCACATACCTCGGTAGTATAAATACTTGTATGGTAAAGTACAGTGTTCGCAATGATGCAATCTATCGGATTTAAGGTCGTTGTTGCTATCAATACGCTCGCTGACTACTACCCATAACGCTGTCACGAATATCAAAATATGAATTATCTTAAATTCATTGTTAATTTTTGACAAAGACGATTAATTCTGATAGTATAAATCAAAGATTCTTTTTGCAAATGTATATCAGAGTATGTCGTGTAAGGTCATTATTTTACTATGGAGGGAGGTTGTCCATGAAATTATTTTTACAGTGAATTCCCTTTCCAAATATGCATACAATTTACCATACAATGAATACTGGGTGTCAACATAGTGAAAGCGATCTGTGAATGTCTTAAAGGGTCGTTTGGCGTCCATGTGGATATTGGACCGCCCATCTAGAAAATGAGACCCTTTATGTTTAGAAAAATATGACTTGCGCATCTTGAATAGATTACCTTTATATATTATCAAGTATAGCACATGTATTTTCAAGTCTGGTTCCCCGTCCTAAATCTTACAGTGGTTTAGGTCTACACTGTAATGTGATGAAAGATTTAGGTACCGGGAACCAGACTAATGTATTTTAATGTATTTTAATGTAATATAATCATCTCACAGTAGTGCTTATGATATGAATAGTACGTCCAATAAAAGATAAGTGCATGATCAAGCCTTTTGGTCGAAAAAGTCGGAAAAACCCTGGATTTATTCTGAGAATGGACAGTCACGTGTGGTAATTAGAAAGAGTGAACTAAAATTAGATATAGCATAGTCATTGTTACAATGTTCCCGAGAGATGTCAAACCAAGCATAAGAAAAGTGACAGTACAGCAAATGATTTTACCGAAGCATATTGTACAGAGAGCACATTCAATGCTTTCATGCACATGTAATTGTTGACATTACCCGATATGAAGCTGCGCATAAACCATAACCTCAAACCTTATTGTAGAATCAAACACAATACTGAACAACAATACAGATGGGACGGAAATATTATAAACGGATGCTATATGCCCAATGAAGACAGCATACACACGGTTTTTAAATGCAAATACTATCACCCGTCTACGTCCTGTCCGTGAAACATGAAAAGATGGTAGTTTATTGAGACAGTTGAACACCAGTGCGGGACAGATCGCTGGCTTAGAAGGATAATGCTATAAGTGCCACTTATGACCTTATAAGAATAATGCATATTTGCAATCTACATCGTAAAGTGCTTTTTGTAATAGATACAGTACTAGTTTTTTTATCAAAAGTGTCCTCTTACAAGCGTTATAGGATAGTTTTGTAAGGACAAACAAGACATTGTCCGAGGCGGAAATCATTAAATTTTTATGGACTTTGCTCTAACTTTGTGAACAGCAATTAGGATTAGCCATTGCTCTATAATTGATTGGGTGTAGATAATTGTGATAACTTGGTTTTTGAATTTAGTTCAACCAAGACACTAATTAATTTTAATACTGCAAATTTGATCAGTTTACAGTATCACGGTCATGTAGTGTACTTTTATTACTTATTTTAGTACTAATTATTAGTCTTCAGGCAATCAGCTGTGATGTTTATTTAACTATGTACATGTATGTAGTTATGCATATCTGAAATAGTTTGAAGCTTAAATTGACAAATCATTATTTGAGTAAATATCTCACAAAAGTGTCCACTTACAGAAATAATGTACACTTTTTGAATGGAGTTAGTGGGCATGTCCGAGTATAAATGAGCATATTCATTAAAATCAGAACTTGTCATGTTGAACAAAGTGAAGTACAAAAAATCTTGTTTTACCATAAACAAAGAGTGATGTTAGACAGTTTTTTTGTGTTCTCAAAATATTTCTAAGCCAGCGAGATTAGCAGATGACATCACTTTCGTCCCAAATATGAAGGAAGCGCGACAGAAAAATTGGTCCACAGACACAAAACCAAATAACCTATAGAAGATGGTGTATTGCATCACCACAACCAAACTGAAGATACAAATGACTGTTGAAGCCAGCTCCTTGGCTCTGTTGGGCCGTGATTTGTTCGCAATGTTCATTGGTGATTACGGCGTTATGATTACCAAGCTGGCTTGTCATTCACTCAAGTAAATATATAAATGCCTATTCGCTTGTTAGAATATCCATCTCCGAACTGAGTGGTCATTCCTCAACCTAGAATTTAGGATTACAGATTGTTATGCCAACCTCACCCCATTCCACGTGATACCGTTGAGCCAACCATTTAAAATAATGGATTCTGTATTACCAATGTTAATAACAGCTTTACTAATGGCTAAATACTAGGGTAGAACAAATACGGGCTTATATTTGTTTCGACCAATCAGATAGCGAATCCTCATAGACGTACAGAACCACGTGACTAACCGCATCAGGAATTAATAATAGTAATTATAATATGGACGTTTGCAAGATATAATTTTTACATATATAGAATATAAGCATAGCTTATTATGTACAAATCAGAGAAATACAGCATGAAAGCTGGTCTCGTTTGAGTAGTTTCTACGAGTATTATTTTCACCATCAGTAGCTCTTGGTCAAAAATTTAGTATCACACAAAGCCATAGAAACAAGGAATAGGTCAATCATGCATATCGTACTGGGTGAGTTATTTTAATTTATTTTGTTTTTAATTCGGAAAAGCGATTTTGCTCATAATTTGTATGCACTATACATGTACGAATAACACGTTACCAATAGGCGATTGCAACATTTATAGGGAACTTGACATTTTGGCTTTTTTTGACAGCAGAAACATGAACCTGAAATGGTTTGGTTTGATTTTCTCTCGTTCAGCTGTGTGTCAGGCAATGTGCAGTATTATTTTGGTCTGTGTTGCCTCTGTTTTATGTGTAAGGATGGTTATAATGAGTGTTGCTTTCCCTGTCCGATCTTCTTAGAGATCGTTGACACGTTCTTTTATAACCTTAAACATAATATGTGGGTTATTTAACCATTTATTTGGCTTTTGTGTGAGAATTGCTCCGTGTATTGGTGTAGTTACTAGTTACTGTTTTCAGTTGGTTGGGTTGAGTGCTGCTTTCCCTGTCCGAATTCCTCATATATTTTTATATCAACGTGCATACACGTACATGCACGATTCTTTATCTATGTTTCGATAATATTTCAACTAAGCTTAATCATGAACATGCGCACCCTTTTCTTCTATTTTTTTTCACCATAGCGGATAGCCTAGTTCATAAATGTATTTTTTCGTAGTGATATTTACTAAATAAGTATTGATGTTTGAAGGAATAAAGATGTAATATTATCATAAAATGTATTATAGATATTTAAGAGGAATTAGAACCGTATACGGAGTAAATGAGGTTCCGTTCAAATACAAAGGAGTGTGAATTTCATTTAGAATTCATTTTCAGATCTAGCTTATATCTGGCAGAAAACGAAGAGAACTTTGTTGATACTAATTTCAAAATAGTTAATATCACTGTAAGTATCCTTGTACATGAGAATAAATTACTGAATTGAATATCCTTATGCATTCCTTCTCATACGATAATGAATTTCTATGGGTTCTGAATGAATTTGAAAACGGTCTAGACTTCTGTATTATTACATTTTCAGCCATGTGTTTGGTGGTTCAGCTGGGTACAATGACAGTGCTCACACAGTCCATAGAAAAACGTGTTGTTGGTGGTAAGACTATGGCCCGGGGAGAATGGCCTTTCCTCGTATCACTTCATTACTTAAAGTCGATCGCATTTACAAGACGGACACATATGCGACATTTGTGTGGTGGCGCTCTAATCCATCCACGATGGATCATTACAGCTGGTCATTGTATGGGGTAAGCATTTTATTATGATATCAACTTGTGCACATACAGGTACATTGTATATAATGCAGTTAAACTTTAATAAGTCGAGCATCGATATTACGAGCACCCGTCTTATTCGAGCAAAGTCCCTGCGTGCGAATTTGCTAAATATATGTATATATAGTGTATACTTACATTGTATATCACATCGCTATGTCGAGCTCTCGATTATTTCGATCATTTTAGCTTGTCCTGATTGATCCTCGAAATAACGAGGTTTTACTGAGTATGAAATTATGTTTGGGATCATATCACAGACCCTGTTGTGTGATAATAATGATTCGTATTTCTAAAATTGTTGAGAAACCTCGTTAAATCCGAGTAAACCATCTCTCGGTATACACACTCCAGAAATACCACCAAGAGTCTTACATTAATACATAGAACTGATAAACATTGAAATGGTGACACAAAGTCGTTTCCCTGACTTTAAATATTAACAAAAGTTGCAAAACACCATAGTTCCTTTATGTTTTGGCAGATGCATTTGGGCCTTAACTACAAATAGTAAAATACATCTTGAAACCGTAAATTTCAGTATTGTTGATATGATCCTGGTTGTTTACTGTTTACACGAGTACATGTAATACGCCTGGCTAAAATTTGAGCAAAATCGGATGTATAATTTAAAAAAAGTTATAAGCATTTTACCGTTACATATTGATCATCCCTCGTTCGTACATTTTTGTAGTTACATCTGCCTTATATATATGCAGGTTTATCGCTGGTATGAATGATGTAGATGCGTGGAATGTTGTACTAGGTGAATACAATCAGTATCTCAAAGATTTGGGAGAACAAATCATCAAACCACAACAATTCTTTGTTCATCCAGACTTTATACCACAACAAACTAGTAAGTCACCGCTCATTACTTCAGTACATTTTTCTATTTCCTGGGGTTTTTAGTATTCATTCTCCCAGAATATATTTCAATCAGTCATCGGGTGCTATGCGAACACGTTATATCTGCTTTGCAAGATCTACCACCCGGCTGTGCATTTGAGTTTTTAGAGAAATGTGTTATTTTCGGTAAAAAGAAATTGTGCAGCTGATACAAACAAAGTTTAAACTACAGAGCAATATGCATTTGTGTTTAACATTTTTACGATTTATGAATGCTTCAAACTAAGATCGGAAAAGTGAATTTGATTTCCGAGGTTACCAATGAACCATTTTCATCAATGGAACACTCAATAGTATTGTGTATATTATACAGGGACACTGCGGAATGATATAGCGCTGATCAAACTGAAAGAAGAGGTGAACACCAACAGCTTCGTCGGTACAGTTCCTGTTAGTAATGACACACAAATAACAGATCAAACCAAATGTTTCACCGGTGGCTGGGGACAAGTATCTAGCAGTAAGTATTCTATGTAAACTCTTGAAACATATCGGTGTATGTTGTCGTTACATAAATTTATTCACCGGATAATTAATAATAACAACATAAGTCGGAATTAACCTCGGAATCATCTCAGTTAATCATAGTCTTGCATTGATCATTTCATTAACAGGTGTTTCGTCTATTATGTTGAGTCCAGGTCGCGTAAACATTTTACTTTTAGGAGTTCTTTAATGCGAATAGTTTTGCCAATTTGAAACAAATAAGTACAAACTCAAAATATGTGTACTAAAGAAGATTTCTACGAGTATGCTTCTTAGTTATTTTTTCGTCCGACGGAGAGAACAATGAACAATATTGGGGAATGGTATAATGTTTTCCTACTTCAAAACGTTAGGCGATGACAGCATGTACAGCATGGGTTCGAACCCGCTATAGATAGGGATAGAGATAGGTGCAATTCATTTAAAACGATATCAGTGGTATTCGTATGATATTATGACGTCATTACCTAATCAGAGTTCGCACTGATGATTGAAATGATTACTACTTTGACCATACACGACAGTGTTGTTGTTTTTGTTTGTCAATGGTTGGATTCGCCTATTAAAGCAATACAGTAAGATTTGTACAGTCCCTTGCTGAACAATAAACATAAAGCTAGCCTCATAAATATTGAAATAATGTTTCCGATATTTGGATACTAGTACAAGTGAAGTTCCGCTAATACGACCAGTAAAAATTGTGGTCTTAATAGCGAATCGGTCTTATTAGCGGACCTTTTTTGTTCTAAATTTAATACTTTGGGACCTTAAACTGGCAAAAAGTCTGCATGATTTCAAAATAATCAAAGTAGTCTTATTAGCGGAACTTTACTGTATTGAAGTGTGACTGTGTTTCTGTTTTAGAACCATACGGATGGGGTATGTACATCCCACTGAAGTCCTCAGTGTTCACAATCAACAATACAACATGTGAGCAGACATACTCACAACTAGAATACAGTGATAATGAGTATCGTATGGTGGTAGATGACACTACAGTCTGTGCTGGAATGCCCAAACAATACCAAACCAACTATCTTGTTACCAATCGCTTAAATCCTGATGCCTGCTATGTAAGTATACAGTGGTCACTTCCATATAGCCTAGTGGTCGAGCGTCCGCGTTCGATGATAAGAATTTTGGGTAAGAATAAAAAATTAACGGGAATCGTAATCGTTAAATGACACAGTTTTACTATATAAATGGTTGTTTTGGATAATAACATAGCATGAGCAATAACCAGATAATATTTCAAGTCTACGAAATATGGAAAAATGTTGTTATGGTAACCAGGTATATTATCCTGTCTAATACGGGTATTACTATAAGTAATTAGTTAAGCTCTTGTACACGGACTGTATCGGATTATTGTATAATATTTGCAAGGTGACTGAGTACGTCGTTCTGAACATTGTGCGTTAACTTGCTGTGCGAGCGGCTTTTCAAAAATTCCAGGAAAAGTGCTCTTTAACGTTTATAGTATGCCCAAATTACTTCAAACTTTGCATATAAATAGAACAATTCATGATTCATATTGAACCATGAATCGAACGCATGAGGGTATGTCGTACAAAATTGCATACGATAAACATTATATAGCACTTTTCATGGAACTTTTGAAACGCCCCTCGTACTAGCGTATAAGAGACAAATGCTCATTTTCCATAGTATTCGAACCCATGCATTATACACTAACGTAAAGCCAGATTAGGCTGTGAGTTTAATTATGACGTGCAGTGAAAATAATGAATAGGATTACTATTTGTATTCATGCTAATTACTGGGGTGGTTATATGGCTTAAATGATCACAATCTAGTACAATTACTTCAATACAATATGTTTACTGAAAATCATTAGAATCTAATAACAAATCTACATGAGTATAACTGTGTTAGCTTACGATGTATTGACGCCACACACCCCAAACTCATATCATATTGAGCATCCATGGGAACAATGGGAACCACTACGCCTTCCATCATGAATAGAGGAGTCCTCTTGAGTAGGTCAATTCATAAGTAAAGAAAACCAAGGCTGTGCAAAGGAGGACGTACCCTGCATTGACAAGCTACAATACAAATGTAGTACATATCAATTTGATATTACGGGGTACCCTGCTTTAGTATTAAGTTACTCTCAATTCACTCGCCAGAAAATAAATGTTACAAATGTCAGTGCATATTTATTTTGCAGGGGGATTCTGGATCGCCTCTAGTATGCCCAACTGGACCTGATGGTAAGTTAGAGATAGTGGGCGTGGTCTCTGCAGGAAAGGGGTGTGGCTCTGGAAAGTATCCAGGTATCTATACAAAGGTAGCATCGTACTACGACTGGATCGTGGACACCATTGACAACAACTGATGAGTACCATAACAATTTACATGGAGTGATGAGTTGGTTAAGTGCTCCCATGATAACGTAAAAGGCGGAAAAATTGGTAAAACTCATGAATGTGGTTTAACCAAGAGTGTTCGATTTATCAGCGTTATTTTAGTATAGAATTGACCATTGTGTGATTACTTAAGGAAGCAATTTTTCAACAGTATGCAACTCCCGTCAATGTTTGTAAATAGTACCTCATTATTTAACAAGGATAGCCAACCAAATACTAACTCTCAAAACATTGACTGGCTGTAATTCGACACACCACTGCCTTAGAACTAGCAACCAAACCACTTTTTGAGAAAAAAAACCGGTTTGACAACTTTTCTTTACTTATGAAAAAAAGGTATTCAGATTCAGTTTGGTCAACACGATAAGGTCCCACTTGAATCTATCAAGGGTACTACTGTTTTATCAAAGAACTTAAAAATATAAAGACGTCAGAGCTCAGATTTATTTGTTATTATGTTTTACAACTGACAGTCGGGTAAAGTCATGGTATGCAGTAGTACATTAACTGATTTACTGAATTACTGTAAATATGACAGATGTCTGTACCCCGATATGTAGTTGGTATATTGTTTCAAGACAACGTACCCCGATATGTAGTTGGTATATTGTTTCAAGACAACGTACCCCGATATGTAGTTGGTATATTGTTTCAAGACAACGTACCCCGATATGTAGTTGGTATATTGTTTCAAGACAACGTACCCCGATATGTAGTTGGTATATTGTTTCAAGACAACGTACCCCGATATGTAGTTGGTATATTGTTTCAAGACAACGTACCCCGATATGTAGTTGGTATATTGTTTCAAGACAACGTACCCCGATATGTAGTTGGTATATTGTTTCAAGACAACGTACCCCGATATGTAGTTGGTATATTGTTTCAAGACAACGTACCCCGATATGTAGTTGGTATATTGTTTCAAGACAACGTACCCCGATATGTAGTTGGTATATTGTTTCAAGACAACGTACCCCGATATGTAGTTGGTATATTGTTTCCAGACAACTCGCAGTCAAAAACTGTCAAACATCCCGGTAACAGTGATTTGTGTCGTCCAAAACAGTTGTAGTGAAGTAACGTTAGTGGTATAAATTACGTTTTATCAACGAACTTACGGAAGTCGTAAACTTACGGTATTTTTTTATAATACCTTTACATCTATTAAATGTGGTAAATGGAGCTGATACACTAATCAAGGTTTATTTAATGAATTCCCAGAAACAATATATGTCCCTAATGTGTAGTTGTTAAATGGTTATACTGAATCTAAATCTGAACGTAAGTTTACAATTTCCGTAAGTACATTGATAAAACAGCACTCTGGTGGATACAGAACTTCACCTAAAGAATCATGGTGGTATCATATAATACAGTGCCCACCAAAAATAAGTGTACAGGCTTTCTGACAGATGCAGAATTATACTTGGTTAAATTACTCAATATCTGTTTATCAGATGGTCATAGTAATTCCTGAAACAACAGTAACTAAACACAAGTAAAAAATAGGATAGAAGTAAGATGAAATTTCTGAATTCAAATAACCAAAGGGGCCGGCTGTGTTTTCCGCCTTTTCATGGCGGAGTTGCCTTTCAAGCCTGGCAAAAAACCCTTTATATTTCATATAGATCTAGGGTAGCAATCACTGGATTGTCTATTCCACTTGAAAACAAAAATAGCCATGGTCTTCAAAAACATTTTTGATTCTCTGTTCTGCAAATAGTATTATACTGGCCTGCAAATGGGGTAATAATTAAATAATTATTTTTTGTGGGCACTGTATATTGTTAATTGCTCAAGTTTATTCTTTGATTTGCCAAAGTGACTTCGTTTTCCTCGGACTTACTTCAAGCATTTCTCTCCTGATGTCAATCAGTTTGTCCAAAGAGTCATGGAAATTAGAACAAACATGACTTTGTGGTCTCAGGAATCTAAAGCTGTTGATGTGGTTTCACTAAACCAGTGATTCTGAACCCGTTATATGCATATAGAAACAGTACCTCAGCCTGAACGCATCATGTGAGACACTGATGATCATTGTGACCATGAAAGCTAAACAGGAGGGTCATTGGCCCTAAAGCGCTAACCTGAAAACGTGCAGTTTAGGCAGAATCAGTAAGTTGTCACGATATCACCAAAATACTTGACCCTAAATAAGTTTTTTATATAGACTGGTGTACTATTTTCTCACCCCAGATGACTCAATTTTTAACTGGACATAGATTTGACATAGACTCCATTAAGATGAAGTCAAAAATTAGTTTTTCTTGGTTGTGAGCTAGTTTTTTTTACCCAAGATGACCTATTTACGAACTTCGCTTAGATTCTATATAGACAAACAATGTGACCAAGTTTCAAAAGGATTAAGGGAAAATTGTGACCTCTTGGGTATTGACAGTCCGATTGCTGACAACAGATTCTGACGAGGCATGGTAGACAAAAGGGCGATTACAATAGCTTACGGGTGCATGAAAAACAAGAATGGAGAAAACTGAGACAATTTCATTTTGTATTTCTTTAACAGCGATAATATATGTACAAAATATTTTTAAACAACATTTCATTTCCAGTAGACTTTGAACAGCCATCCATGTTGAACAATGAGTTAGCTGCATCCACTGTTTTAGTACATTGATCACACACAACACACGCTCATTTATAGGTTATTAGTGTATGTAATGTGGGCATTTGTATTTACATACTGTATGCACACACATTGTCAAAACATAGTTACTATTCATAATAATATAATAAAAGAAGGTATGAAAACAAAATCATGCAGCATATTTGTAGAATGTAGAATTACACGTAATTTAATAAATATTGTTGCCTACAACCAGAGTCATATCCATTTGTTTCAAATGGACACCCTGATATTGATGGATTTGAATGAGAAGGTCGTAACTACTACTTACGACCTTATAAGACTCATACATATTTGAAATCTGCTTCACAAGGCACTTCTTATGAGCATATTTTCATGAAAATCTGAAATTGTCATGTTGACCAAAATGAAGTTAGAAAAACTTGTTTTCGCATAGGTAAAGAGTAAATTACATACAGTTTTCTCTTGTTTTCTCAATATATCGATTTTGTAGTTACGACCTTCTGGTTCTAAGCCATCGAAATGTTGTTTCCTACAACCAGAGTCATATCCAATTGTTTGTTCAAATGGATACCCTGAATTAGTCATATAATTAACTATGCAAACTTTAGTTTTTATTTTAAAGGAATTTTATTGATTTTGAAAAATGGAAATTGGTAGTTAGGCCATCACTAAGTACAGTATAACCACTGTAGAACATCACCCTATTGGTAACATCAAGTAAAATCATAGTTATTTGTTTCTTCTGGACAAAAATTATCATACTGCTAAAATGAAGTTGTTGCTGAAGAGAAGTCTGCCCTGGTGCTCAACACTATAAATAAAGTAGGAACAATGAAATAATTTGAGGCACCAAAGTTTCACTGTAATAAAAATCAAACAATTTGTATTTGTAACGCACTTCATGCATGTAATATAAATAGCTGCGACCCTAACACAAAACAGTTTAAAGCACTTATAAGTCATACAAGAATCAAGCACTATCAGCTTAAATTGGAGCTAAGCACTAATAGTTTAAATTGGAGCTAAGCACTAATAGTTTAAATTGGAGCTAAGCACTAATAGTTTAAACTCGAGATTTCAATGATAATTAATACACCCACTGTACTGCTTGTTTTTATTTGTTAGTTAGCAAAATAGACACTTATGATTTTTTCACCATTTTCGTAGCTAATATAATTGTTTGTTTTTTCAAAATTGACTCCAAATAAAAGCCCCCCTTTTGCAAAATGCACGGCACGTTTATTCAGGGGTATACAGTAGTCAACTATGAGATAATGGAACAACCAAACAACTAACAATAAGATGACTCCTACATACACACCTTTCATGATTTGTTTCCAGGGGGCGTACAACAGAACACAAAAACACTCAATGCTGAATTTACACATGATTTCATACTTATACTCTGAAATGGTCCCTGACACAACAAAACACACCATATCTCAGTCAGGTTGGGCCAAGACAAAATAATGTTTTGGTTCAGGTTACGGCAAAAAAAATAGGGTAGGTAGGTAGGAAAAACATTTTATTTCTAATTATCATCTTAGTTAGTTTAACAAGCTTTTTCAATAAATATATTGGATTTTTTAATGTTTTCAAGTGTTGGCTTTCAATTTTTAATAAAATGTTTTAGGCTCATCGTAAAATAATAGGATAGGTAGGGAAATCATAACCACAACATCATTTTGTCTTGGCCTTTTCATAGTACTCTTATATTAGTACATTATAATTTGATTTAATTGTTTTAATTTATCTTCACCACCGGAAAACCTTTAATACAGATGATTGCCACCGGAAGAGGTTAGTTGTTTTAGTGTTTGGGGGATACAATGTAGTGCATGATACAAAAGATGCCCTATTTCCAGAAACATCCCTGGGTTTTTAGCCCCTACAGAAGTATAATATACACAGGACCTCAGGATTTTTTTAAAGTCTCGTCCAAAAGACTGCTAGTTATGTTAGTTATGAGTTATGTTAGGTTGGAAACAATGTAAACCATTTCTATTTTTATGCGGATGGAAATGGTTGCTACTATAACAGGCTATTTTCATAACTAGGTTCTTATGTCATTTAAGGGATTAAACTCCATTTCGATGGTAAAAACATGTCCAGGTTCTTATATAAATGTATTTGGTTAGTCAAGCCACACAAAATGTGATTTTAAGACAAATTTTTGATAAATTTTGCAATTTACCAACTCGAGTTGAGTCCATTTAAGCAGAAAATGCTACATTGGGGGTATACTATGTATAAAAATAGTTTTTGATATTGATAAAAGGTTGCATATATTTGTAACTAAAAACAAACAAAACCATTGGTTGTTTAGATAAATATACACAAACATGTACATATAATACGTTGAATTTCTTAAATAATCATAACAAGTCATTAACTGTAATGTATAAATAGAAATAATAGCCAAGTGAATTTATTATGAACAATGACTATGACATGATTGAGTATGCTAGATAAGGGTAAAGACTCGGGATGAATGCCAGCATATTGAACTAGATCCCAAGGATGCTGATAAGGACTAGCCTTTTGTTGTATCCCCAGGGTGAAGGATGAAGACAAGCCTTTGGTTGTGTCTCCGGGTTGTCAAAAAGGTCTAGCCTTTTGTCGCGTCTCTAGGCATGCTGATGTAGTCTAGCCTTTGGTTATGTCTCCCGGGATGCTGATGTAGTCTAGCTATTGGTCGTGTCTCCCGGGATGTTGTTGTAGTCTAGCCTTTGGCCATGTCTCCAGGGATCTCCACACTGTTATTCACAAACTGATCAAATCCTTCATTCACAGTACCACTGACCATCGATACTTCTGAAATATCACATATAATTATATACATAGTTGTAAAGTCCTTTAATCACTAAACATGTCTACGACAAAACAACGTAATAAGACATTATATTCAACAATCAGCAATCACTTACATGGTCAACTGTAAATATAATGGATAATTAATAATAGTGTTAATTTAATTGATCAATCAAATTTTAACACTTATGCAATATACTTGAATACACTTCCCTAAACACTGATACTTTATTGTACTTGTTTGCTGTTGGCCAATGTACCCGCAACAAATTTAGGGTTTCAAAATGTCTATCTGCCATGCAAGCCAATATCATACTTCATTTAACCAATTAACAACCAATATTTTTAGTTTTGATTGAAAACGAAAGAAGCAACTGAGCAACTGTTATAAAAATATGTCCACATACTACAGTACCCCTAGATACCAGCAAACAAAAACTTTGTAATGTAAGTAGAAATGTAAAATTCCAGAATATAGACAAGCATGCCATACTCATGGTTAAATATATGCATGCTACATACTCCTATAATACAGTGTCAAACAAAACTTAGCAGGATACAATGAATGTAAAATGCACACATTTTCATGCAGCAAAACAAAAATAGTAAGGAACTTGGTTAAAGTATAAACTGTGTATGAAATTTATAAAGTAATTTTAGAGAAGTTTTCATGAAGTCAAAGCAAACGAACCAACCCCATATTGTGTGAAAACAGTCCCCTGTGACCTCGGCCACTGATACGATGACCACAGATCTGCGTCAAGGGGTCAATTATCATATGAGGTGGCAGGGACCAAAGTATTCAGTAACAAAGTAACAAGAAAGAGCAAGGCCAAAATTTGACTCCAGAAGCATTGCTTTGAAGTTTGATAGCAATTGGCCGAGTGGTTAGAGAGACAAGAGATGGCAACAGACACAGAAAGACCACAAAAACTCCCCATGGTACTTTGTTAAAGCCTTAACTTAAAGGTTAGCTATATGACCAAATATAAAAATAAAACAAATACAAAGTGAATTATGAGTTCTACAAAATTTGATATCATGCAGTAGTATTGAACAGATTAGAGTTGAACAGATTAGTCACAGAAAGCAGACAACCTATCATGTCATAGACCTAAGGTTGATTGTAGTGTGGAAGGTTAATGGCACACCTTCGGTGTCGAGTTAAAACCACTGCAGTAACAATGGGCTTCGGTGTCGAGTTAAAACCACTGCAGTTCACCAAATTTTATGTATGTACATGTATTGTCCACCTTACGGTTGAAAAAGAAATTGTCATCTTGAGTCTGTCCCTGTAGTGTCAGGCTGGCCATGTAATTAGACATTGCTTGTTGTCGTGTGCTAGGGATATGTTTAGACTGACTGAAGTGGCATAGGCATAATTTTATGTTTTTGTTAATGCTCCTTTTTGGTTTTTGCTCATTTGTGTGGGTGTCTTTGTGTGTTCGTATTTTGTAAGCCTGTTTAGTACTTGGAATGTCCATATAAATCTGCTTCATGTATTTCATGCATACTCCAGTTTGTACAGACATTTTTCCTTGTTACGTTTGGGATGTGATTCTGTGTGTTCTGTTGTTACTGCTGAGTGCTAGCTGTCCTGTCTTAATTATTAATATTGTTTTGTTATGTTACCTACACCCTGTGTATTAAAAGGTTATGTCCATTGATTTTTGTATGCACTTTATATTGTTTAACAAGGCATTCCCTATAACCAGCATATTTGTCTCTCCTATCACATTAAATGAGCTATATTTAAGTAAAACGCACTATCAATTATCATAATTTGTCAGAATAAAGTATAATGTCAAAAATATATTTAATCACCAATAATAATTTATCGCTTCCAGAGATTTATTATAACGTGGTCAAAGGGAGACAACTTGTGACTATTTTGGCTCAATATGGAAATATGTTTTGATTATTTTCTCGGTAATTAGTGGGAGCTTTTTGTTCAAAATTTGAGGAGTTTAAACAATAATGATTCTCATTTCATGTATAATATTCCTGAATCAATTTAAACGATCAAAATTATAGGGAAAGCCTCTTTAACCGTCTCATAAAGTAGGGGTCATCTAAGAAATAGTTAGTCACAAAATGTTAAAACAAAGCAGAAACAAGACTGCGTTCAATAAACGCTTATGCCCCCGTGGAAGCCATGTCCATAAAAAGCTAAGTCAATCAGGGGCCATTATTCAGTTAAAATGTTTGATAGTGTTACATGGCTTTGAACTATAAGGGGCTTATGATGGTAAACGAATAATGCCACATTTGAAAGCAGTGCCTTGATCGACTTCATGTGTGATCTGGTGATACAGATGTTATGGTTCTTTGTCACTGCACTTCTCCAAGTTGCCATCTATTCATATACCAAGTTTCAAGTCAATATCTTAAACACTTTTGAAGATATACTCCTGTCAAAATTTGATTCTGAAAATACTAAAGGGGAGATAATTCAAAATTTAAGACAGACAGAGTTATGGTTCTTGGTCATTGCACTTCTCCAAGTTGCCATCTATTTATATTCCAAGTTTCAAGTCAATATGTTTAATAGTTTTGAAGATATACTCAGAGCAAAATTTGACTATAAAAAAACACTAAAGGGGAGATAATTCAAAATTTAAGACAGACAGAGTTATGGTTCTTTGTCAATGCACTTCTCCAAGTTGCCATCTATTTATATTTCAAGTTTAAAGTCAATACGTTAAATAGTTTTGAAGATACGCTCCTGTCAAAATTTGATTCTGAAAATACTTAAGGGGAGATAATTCAAAATTTAAGACAGACAGAGTTATGTTTCTTGGTCATTGCACTTCTCCAAGTTGCCATCTATTTATATTCCAAGTTTCAAGTCAATATGTTTAATAGTTTTGAAGATATACTCAGAGCAAAATTTGACTATAAAAAAACACTAAAGGGGAGATAATTCAAAATTTAAGACAGACAGAGTTATGGTTCTTTGTCAATGCACTTCTCCAAGTTGCCATCTATTTGTATTTCAAGTTTAAAGTCAATACGTTAAATAGTTTTGAAGATACGCTCCTGTCAAAATTTGATTCTGAAAATACTTAAGGGGAGATAATTCAAAATTTAAGACAGACAGAGTTATGGTTCTTGGTCATTGCACTTCTCCAAGTTGCCATCTATTTATATTCCAAGTTTTAAGTCAATATGTTTAATAGTTTTGAAGATATACTCAGAGCAAAATTTGACTATAAAAAAACACTAAAGGGGAGATAATTCAAAATTTAAGACAGACAGAGTTATGGTTCTTTGTCAATGCACTTCTCCAAGTTGCCATCTATTTATATTTCAAGTTTCAAGTCAATACGTTAAATAGTTTTGAAGATACGCTCCAGACAAAATTTGATTGTAAAAATACTAAAGGGGAGATAAGTCTTAGTCCAAAATTAGGTCAAGGTGAAGGTCAAAATGGAGTCGGGTGATACAGGCGTGTGGAGAGTGGTCATATTCAACATCCATGCAAGTATGAAAGCTTTGTAACAAGCCATTTTAATGCTAGAAGAAACGGTCAATTTGGGTTAACCAAGAATTTTACCTTTCAATAAGTCTAAGTCCAAAATTAGGTCAAGGTGAAGGTCAAAATGGAGTCAGGTGATACAGGCGCGTGGAGAGTGGTCATATACAACATCCATGCAAGTTTGAAAACTTTGTAGCAAGCCGTTTTAATGCTAGAAGAAACGGACGAACGGACGGACGGACGGACGGACGGACGGACAGGTGAATTACTATATGCCTCCCGATCTATCGATACGGGGGCATAAAAAAGAAATACAACACTTGTGTTAATACAATCACCATAGTGCAATAAAAGATCAAAATACAGAAGTAAATCTGCTTCAATAAATTACAGTAAAGATGTTTTATATGAGAGAAGGAAGTCACACAGGCAATTACAGAACATGGCCGAATCAGTATCAAAGTCAAGTCAATTTGAAATACAACTCGTATCTACTATCAAAATGTCCATATTTTATGGTCAAATGAATCACTTATTTAATGAACATGTAATATTGTTTACTAATTCAGAATGCTTGAAATGACTTACAAAATGAAATTAAATGATATGAGCAGTACTTTGAAAACCTAACATGCATTTATCAAAGCAGATTTTGAGAGGTTAAAAGAACTACAAATTATGAACCAGCTACAAATATGAAATACTTTTTATATCACAGTATTGACACCCATTTTAGACAACAGGGTGCAGATCATTGTCGGATACTTCAATAATTAAAGGTTCATCATCCGAGTCATCAAAATCATCCGCTGGTAATCCTGTATTATATAAAATATCAACAACATGTACATAGGATAGTAAAAGGTTATCTACAGATGACAACACTAAACGTGAGCTCATAAAACTTCTTGTATTTCATAAATAAGTAAAGTTTCAAGAATAAGACCCCCCCTTAGGGATCCCATCCACTGTCATATAATTTGTATAAATAGTGTGGATCAATAAAGGAGTAAAATTGGACTTGAACAATGTGTATAGCTTGACCATATTGACCTGAATCTGACCTTTATGCAAGAATACATAACAAGGTTTTTGCTTTGATAAATATCAATTGCAGCAAGCAAATTGAGCAATATCAGTATTTCAGTTTTGTGTTTGCATTATGAAAACATAAAATCGGTGTTATAAATGTAGGCAATATATCAACTGTTAAATTAAGCAAATCAACAGGTGAGAGTCGTGTTAAATTCGCCAAGCTATAGCTCCTATTATTAACCTAAGGTTTCCGTGAGATTTTACCATATTTGACATTATTTAACACAAACTGGTCACGGTAACGTTATGGAGACCAAAGGATAGCAGGACCTTACACCTACATAACAGAGGAAGATATGCTCAGATACATAGTCTTTAACATGTCAAGCGGTTTAATTAGAAGACACACAGACACACTTTGTGACATCCAGCACAAAATCATCATCCATCCTCCTTTATATATTTAAAGGCGGTGGCCTAGAGGCAGGATGTGCGCCTTGGGATTGGGACATCCCAGGTTCAATCCCGTCTGGACCACTGGTTAATTTCTCTGAGCAATAATAACCCACATGCTCTACTGCACCAGGGTGTAAATTGGTACCTGTGAGGGCAGTGTCTATTCCTGGGCGCCGCAGATCGATGTTGGCTGCCACACCCACAGGAGAGAAATAGACTCCCCAGTGAGACACGAACGTAGGTTTCTATAGGTAGCCCAATGAACAGGGAAAGTTAAAATATTAATGGATGCTTGGTTGGCTTAACAGTAGAAAAAAGCCCTAGAAAATGGGTAATTTTATCTTATGAGGGAGACTTAATCATCCATAGTTAGAAAAATAGTTAAAATTTGACATGAGGTATCAGTATAAGATACGCACCTCTCATCTGTCGTTCAGCAGCTTTTTTATCCTTCTCAATAAATAAGGCAGTAGCAAGGAAGAATCCTCCACCGAGAACACAGATAAATGTGGTTATATACAGGGATTGTTGTAAGGCAACATATTGTATGGCTGGACTGTTAGGATTACCATCATAACGGGTGGAGAACTTATCAGCAATCTGGAAAACAACATAAAAAAACAACATAAATCTGAATGCTGCTTCACATAAATACGACAAGAATTGCCACATAGTGACAAATAATACCCCTACAATGTTGACTTGTCACAGCAACCATGCTTTCATTGTCTGGAAACTGATGTAAATATGATTGGAACATGGGTTCAGCATGTCACCTTTATTAATTACATGTTTTCTTTAAGTTTTGTACCACAAAAAAGTTATGGAGCAAACAAATACAAGGTTCAAATCTTTGACCTTGAACAATGAACTTGACCTTGAGCAGACAAGGTTGGAAGAAGGTTCTGTACTTCTGATGGACGGATGACAGACCTATATACCCTCACCGATTCTCAAACGGTAGAGAAATAATGAAATAATCTAATACAATAAATAATGTCTCTTGATGCCAGTAAACTGTAGTACAGTCTCAAGTTGTTGTCTGATGTTAGATTATATGTATATAAGAGAACTTACGACACCAATGAGATAGGGACTGCCAGCATCACCCAGTAAATGTGACATCAATATTTGTACCGCTTCTGCTGCCGATCTACGTGTTGGTATCACCACATACTGTAATATATACATGTTATGATGTATGAGGGGCATTCAAACAATACTTACACACCATGGTTTGGTTAGGATAAAAGTAGAATCAGAGCTTTCATTTGACTCTTGAAACTCAATTTTGACTCTTGAATTTGAGAAAAGTGCCTATTTTGACTCTTGAAAATTTAAGCTGAAGAGTCAAATGTACTATACTTATAGTATAAATTTCTTGCAATATCTTGATTACTCTTGAAATTTAGAGTCAGGAGTCATTTTGACTCTTCACTTTTGGAAGCTAGTGAAAGCCCTGAGAATGCTGAAGTTATATGAGACAGTGCAAATTTGGTTGATTGTAAAAAGTTCAAGGGAGATAATCCATTAATGTTTTCAATAATATGAACTAAGGCATTGCCTATACGGGTATTTAATAAATATTAGATAACCGCTAGGCTGTGTTTGTAGATATAGACACGGGCCCCAGTTGCTATGCATTATCAAAGGGAGATAACAAATGCATGCAATCAGTGTGAATTGTAATCTTTATACAGCACACAAGTCAATCAATCAAATTGTCATAATTTGATTCCAATTCAATAAAATCAAAGACGTACCTTGTTGTACTGTATTGTAGTATTGTAGGCCTACTTTAAGATGGTTTATTTATATTCCGAATATAGATAATTTACAGCCTCCGATGTTTGTCTTTTGTCCTTATCCGCTTGGAAAATCGAAGATGTTATTACATAAGCAACAACATATGGACCCTCCTAGTACACAAGTTTGTCCACCACAAATAATTAATGCACCAGTCAGTTGCATCCCCAGTTCCCCCGACCACAGGGATCCATGGTGGATAGCCAAGGAGACAGCCATGTTTTTACCATCCAGCTTCCCCCCGCAAGGCAGGGGAAATTTAGGATTTATTCTGCGAAAACCTATAGCCTAAAGACAATATTTACAGGTATATGTCAGGGGAAATGCGGGAGATTTTACCATCAGCTTCCCCCGCTGGCCGTAGAAGGGCTGTTGTTTTTGACAAATCAAAATTCCAGAGCGCCCTTCCCCCGTGGCTGGGCTGCTGTGGATGAAACTAACTGGTACATAAGTCTTATACACACTGACAGTAACAAAATAATCTCATAAACATTGCTTTGACAAGCTATACATTGAGACATAGAATTGTTGATTTGCATTGTTCAGTTGTTGACATGGAACGAATTGTAGCCTACTTACGTTCAAGCATCTGGTATGATCTGAGTGTTGATATCATTGTAAAGCTACGTAAAAATGTCTATTAAAGACCAATTTCCTCGGAGATCGAGTACTGTCATGATAAATCGGCTATTTAAATGAAAATTTCACCTTTATTTTTGATGTTTCTTAAAACATCTTCCATGTGAAACGGGCGCTTGGAAATCTCGCAAACGTTTGCAATGAATTGGCTAGTGACACGTTCCACGGTCATGAGGAGTAGAGGTATTTCTTACTTCCCTTTGTTTTTTAAAAATAGTTTGTTTTATTTATTACACATTTTTTTAAAAATAATAATTAATTGAAAGAGAACGATAGGCTCAACCGTTTACAGCTTACTATTTTTTTATATTCCAAGGACCATTCACCTCGGAAAACTGCCTGAAATTTTTGACCGGAAATAACTTTTTTTGAAAGCATTAGTACCTGCTGAGACTCAACGAAAATACGCATGTCACCCGTATTACCGGTCTGGGTATTTTCAATAGCCTGCGCTACGCGCAGGCAATTAAATACCCTATAATATTATAATGCACATTAATATGTCTATCAAGTTCAGAAAAATGCTCAAGTTAGAGAATGGACAATGTAAATTATGAATAATTCAAGGGGTATAATCGATGAAGGCATGTACAGATCTTGATGGTTACCAAACTCTTTGATGAAGATATTACACTCATTGACAAATCCATAGTTTGTTGAGGATCAGGAGAAAATAATGCTCAAGTAATATGGCAGAAACCAAATGAGAGCCCCTTCGAATCCCATACTTACCAATAATATATCTGCTATAATTGCCCAGTTTAGACACAAAGCGGTCTCTCCTAAAAATATCAACGCCTGAAAAAACGAAAAGTTAAAATTACATTAAATAATGTATGAAGGAATTTTATCGTTGTTTGCTAGGCAGATGGTCATAAGGTTTTAAGAGACAGATTATAAAATGACTTACTGATGGAGAAACAATATAAACAATTTGTTTACCTGTCTAAATATATATTCTATCTCTATCGATGATATATACTCAGAGCTACAGATAAGCTGCATATTGGGGTAATTACCCAATTAATTTTCTTAAAAACCCAATAGATTTTGAGAGGAGGGAGTAAGAAAAAGCAATGACAATCTGAAATACCCAAAAAGAAAAGAATTATAGAGTGAAAAATAGTACATAAAAGATCATTTCCCCATTGCGTTTGATTAAATACCCAATTAAAATTTGTCAAAACCCAATCCAATATGA
This sequence comes from Spisula subtruncata, assembly GCA_963678985.1. Classification (NCBI taxonomy): domain Eukaryota; kingdom Metazoa; phylum Mollusca; class Bivalvia; order Venerida; family Mactridae; genus Spisula; species Spisula subtruncata. The sequence continues at coordinate 19,915,463 of OY787672.1, read as the reverse complement.
AACTGTGGGGCTAAAATACCCAATTGACTAAAACCTTATCTGTAGCTCTGATACTAAAAATGTATTCATTAGAATAAGTGTTATCAGTAGTTTCTTAACTTTTTAATTGATTAGGATTACTGTAAAATTATGTTATTTCAATGGAACTAAATTTTGTAGCATCGACTTTTCATTGAAAAAGAAAGTTTCGTGGGGACGTAATTTCAAGCATATCTCATCCACTAAGTCTATAACCCTATAGAACCATTCATTTTTGTGGGGATTTTGATTTCATGGTTGAATTTATCAATGAATCCATTCAATTAAATGATTTTACAGTATACAGTAGGTCAAACATTATTTCAGGTCAGTCAAACAGAAAAATATTTCCATAAATGACTACGGAAGATTGAGAAAGCTGTTAGACCGTCAATTTGACGAAAATCCAACAATAATACTTACCCACGTAGCTGCAGTGTTATATCGTGATAACACCAAGGCAAAATACAGGAATGGTGTACAGACTAATAAACCTAATGCACAAATTAATGGATCAGCCCTGGGATTTCTACGTTTGTACAATCTTGAAGACTGTGCACCAATGGCTACCCCCAGGAAGCCTGCCGTTACTGTTATACCTCCAAATGTGAGAGCTACACTGCAAAGTAAATACAAGTCTGTTAGGGTTTTACTTCCAACTAACATATCCAACATGTTTTTCATATTATATGTAATGAACAAAAGCATAGTAAGGAGAGATATGAGTGAGAGATCACACAAAGTTTAGATGTAATATGACACTTATAAATAGTATAGAAGTAATTATATCACATGAATTTCTTTGTATCCAGGTAAGTATAGCGAGTATGTATAATCTTATATGTAACACATGTAGTATAATGTTTAAATACATGGGTGAGTTTTTCCAATAAATCAATGCATATTTTGTGTTTTAGTGTCATATGATATAAAGAATCTACCACTCGCTGTCAATTGATAAATTTTAGTAAACTTGTTAATAAAATTTCCAAAACTTGTTTAATATAAATTTATATCAATTGACAACGAGTGATAGATCCTCTATATCAGTACTAAGCCTGATAACAAACTTGATTTGAAAAGATTTTGCATGAAAAATGACTGCAAATTTAACAATATTATTAAATCAGGAACATATACCAGCTATACAGTAAGCATAATAGTGTATCTATGTTAATACAGGGGAGGTAATCAAGTATATATCAAACTTACGTTGACTCCGACGCTTCACCCTCTTGGATGATTATTGAATCTACCATAAATGTAGGCGCCCACAATGCTAGTGCACCTGTTGTAAATGCTACACATGTGAAACCAAATGATGACAGCATGAAACTCTTACTGAAATAAAACAACACATAGTTAGTACACAAAGCAGTAATCAGACAAACACCTGTCAAACAGTCAATATATCCAGAGATCTTATATTTATATATACTAGATCCTGATATATCTTATCTCAATTAGTCATTTATTAAAATTACTTTATATTCAGAACTAAAACTGATGTTAACTACAGGAATTTCTCAAAAGTTTGGTTATATTTATTTCAATGGTAAATGGAATGTGTCATTGAAAGAATTTACACTCTTCAAGATTTAGACCTAGGATGTTTCACCCTGTGGCCTACATGAGCAGCTCACTGGAACTGTGGTTACTATCATGTGAAGAGGGACACAAGAGGATCCTTGCTGTATAGTTTGATCTTTATACATATGGTGTTCAACACGTTCTGTTATTTCGAGGGATTTCATTTTTAAAACATATGTTTTGAGCACATGGCCTACATAAGCAGCTGATCATGATAGTTGAACTTGATACTATCCTTCAAAGAGGAGTTGGTCAAATGGCCTTATATAAGTGTGTGTGCTCAGCCTAAATTGCTGGATTTTTTAATGTTTTAGCGCTAAGGTGAGTTAATAAATGGTATCAAATATTTAAAGAGCATAATGAAGGATTTACTTTTTAACAAGTGCCTTCAGATCTGTGAAGAATCCTGTATTATGAAGATGTTCGCCACCATCAGCCCCACCACGTACTGGTTCTTTCACTACGGCCAATATCAGTACAACACAAATAATACCCAGGAATGGTGTCACCTGAAATATACACATCATTATAAACATTGTCATACATGTAGGTAATACATGTGTATAGCTTGGCCAATTTGACATGAGCCTGACCTATTGATAAGCATAATTTAACAGTCGATATATTGTCTACGTATACAACACCGATGATATGTTTTCATGATCGGGGAGTATCACAAAGACGCTCGAGATGTAATATAAACACAAATCTGAAATACCGATATTGCACGATTTGCTTGGGGAAATTGATATATTCAAAGCAAGAACCTTGTTATATATTCTTGCATAAAGGTCAGGATCAGGTCAAAATAGCCAAGCTATACTACCTAACAAATATGTAACATGTTAGCACTCAATTCAATAATAGACTAATCCTTTTGCTCTCTCCTGGTAAATAAGTTATAGTGGATTCTCACTCTATCTGGGGCATCTACTCTATTGGGGTAATGAAATCTCGCGAGATTTCAATCCGACATGTCATAAAATTTACAGGTCAGTACCCAGATGTAACTCGTCCATCATCTATGCTTATTACTCAAATATGTCTACTAGCAAATTATAAACAGCTAGAACTTCTTATTTGTTTGACATAAAGTGAGTGCTCTAATAATGATTCTCATCATAGCAACGTGTTACTGTGCATGTACAACAGTAATATAATATTGGATGTTATCAGAAAATAAAGATAAAGTAACTACATACCCTTAATGCATACTGCCATGCACCAAACAATTCCGCCACATATGCACCAACTATATAACCCATTCCACTGTAACAAATTGAAATATAGACATGTATGAGCAAATTAGCAATTGATTAGCATGACTTACAAGTACGGGGAAAAAAGACGAAAACTGAGGGTTTCAATTTGCAATGGCTCTGTTAATAATCATCCGATTTTCATTCTGTTTGCGCCAATGTGTTTCAAATGAGAGTTTCTTAAAAACAAAATAAACTAATTATTAGCCAGATATAATATACACAGTGACCACATTATTGTCTGGTTAACTTGTATTAAATGCAGCATTCATTCAAACTACTGGATCTGATTTCTCCAGATTGTAAATATGTTCTCATTTATTATTGTCTTATATGACCAGTGACCTTTCACTTACAAATACTTAAAATTACTACATTAAATATATATACAAATGTACTCAACAAAAATAATAATAACTGTTGTCATTAGCCAGCTCTCTCAGCCATTTGTCTGCAAAAATGTGTAAAAGCTCCATGAAAATGCATCAATAAAACATACTGAAGCACAGTAAGATTGAATATAAAAGACAGAAGAATTTGACTTTTGATATTTACTGGTAGTAGTTCAAGACCCTTCATGAGTGTTCATCTTTTAACCTTGGTGAAATATCATTGTGCGTACATAATGTCTTATATCACATGACTTTCCTTGTATACAAGTTAGTATAGCGAGTATGTATAATTGTATAAGTAACGTGTGCAGTATAAAGCAATACTACATATGTGTGTTTCTCCAATAAAACGATGCATATTTTGCGTTTTTAGTGTAATATGATATCATAAAGAATCGATTACTCGTTGACAATTGATATATTCATATAAAACAGTTAATTCCTTCAGGAAATATTATTATGCTTGCCAGAGGCTCGCTTAATAAAATTTCCAAAACTCGTTTGATATAAATTTATATCAATTGACAACTTGTGATAGATCCTCTTTATATCAGTTGGTTCTTTGATGATAATCCACAGACAAAAAACAAAATATTAAACCATAACCTACCTTCCTACAGGGATAGCGAAATAGAAAACCATCAACATTGTGGTTCTTGAATCTTTACTGAACAGATCTGCTATAATAGTTGGTGCTATGGTAGAATAACTCGCTTCACCAACACCTACAAGTCCTCGTAACAAGATGAAACCCCAGAATGACTGAAATTATAACAATCAATCACAGGATGGACCACAAAAATGAAGGCAGTTGCAAATTCATTAACATTTAAAATAATACAATATATTGTTACTGGACAGTCCAGATTTAGATGGCCCTTTGTTCACTCACTTGTGAAATCTTTACAACTTAAACAATGTGAGAACTATTTCCACTTCATGCTGGTTTTTAAATAATATTAAAAATTCTCAACTGACAGGTCCTAACCAGTGCAATGAAATTAATTAATGTATTATTATTAATAAGGTGTGACTGTCATTTGTGCACAAACTGTGGGGAAGAATCTCATGCTGTATTCTATACCGGGTAGCAATATGATTAAGTGACTTATGGTTAGTAATATAAGTTATGAAAGCATATTACTCTAACATACTTACATCTGCAGGTATAAAGCTACCACCAAATGTAACTGCTGCCCAGAAAGTGATCCCTCCAGCCATAATCACTTTACGATTGTACCTATCCCCTAAATATCCAAACAATGGAGAAAATATCATGTAAAATGATATAAATGATGTCTGTAATAATCCATCTTCTGAGTTATTGATACCATAATACTTCTGAATTTGCTTCAGAACACCTGAAATATAAATATGTACAAGGTAGTAGTTCAATAAAAAAAACAATGAACATCTATATATATGCACATGTACTTTCCCGTTTCTTAATTGTTCATTTGACTACAGTTAGTTGTATCTTTTTACGAAATTTCTCTTTGTCAATGCAGTTAAACAATGCCATTTTGGTAAGTGACAGTTATGAATAAAGGCTGGTCAGTCAAACTTGATCTGGATTGAAAATCAGCAGACCATGTTCTATGAACATTTTCCGGACTTGTCTGTCTGACCGGTGAATCTTATAGTGAAAACTTATTCTTAGCACAAGAACAAATTGCCCCCATAATAAAATATGTTGTAATTGTATGCAATTAAGACCTGTATTTCCTGACAGCAGTTTTGTCCTAGAATCATAGTAGAATGGCCGACAGACCAAAATCAATGACAGCTTAGTCTTCATGGCCTTATTCACCAGTCAATTAAAACCCTGCACTCCCAATCTCAGCTTTTCCAAACCCGGGATATCTCCCACCCAGGGTTAAGTAGAAGTTGATAGCCTTTTGTAGTGTGTGTTTTGATGTTAATATAGTAGTGTCTGCATTTTTACTCTATATCTATAGTGTCAGCATTCTTACACTATTTGTATTGTGTCTGCATTTTCACTCTATATTTATAGTTCTCTGCATTTTCACTCTTTTTTTGTACAATTTGTGAATTTTCACTCTATTTATCTTGTGTCTGCATTTTCACAATATACCTAGTGTCTATGCAATTTAACTCTATTTGTATAATGTCTGCATTTTCACAATAAATCTAGAGCGTATGTTATTTTACTCAAACAATTCAGACCACATACATATAGAAGGTATACGCAGACAACATACACAAAGAGTGATCACTGGAGTGTGAATGTATAACGTAATGCAGACCATATACATATAGAGGGAAAACGCAGACAACAAACATATAGAGTGATCACTGGAGGGTGAAGAATGAATCGGAAAAGTTGACCATACTGTAATATGTTCTTTGAAATTATTTTGTACATCACATCAGGTGGTTCATTGGGTCATAAATCATTATTGCAAAGACCTAAATTACCTGTAATTCAGGTCTTTGATTATTGCAACAAAAAATTTAGTCTAAAATTATGAAAACAGAAAATGCAGACGGGTATTCATATTGAATGTTAAGAATTATTTACTATTATAACAATGTAAGTTATAAACAGAATGAGTGTGAAACAATTAATTATTAAATTCACAAAGAATTGTAATTACATTATAATTGTAATTAAAGTTAGGTGAAAATTATTTTGGTTGGTTTCTAATTAGCGCCACATTACACTAAACAAAGACCTAAATTACACAGATTGGAAACATGTACTAACTCTCATGATATCTCGTGGCAGGTCTCTGAAATCTCGCGAAATCTCGTCCATTTTATATACCTTATATCTTCAGTTCTAATATACTTACGAAAAAAATAATAAGTCTATGCAATAGATCTATTATTCAGCTTTCAATTGATACCACATTAATTGAAAAAGGTCAAGGAATAAAACAATAGACCCCGAAGAGCCAGACCTACTCTCATTTTCATCAAATTAATGTAAGTTCCAAGTTTATCAGAAAATACTTGATTTGCCTCATTCAAATCATAATTTTCTGTATTTTATGAAAGGTAGACAAACATGAGTTACTTCATGTAGTAGAAGGAACTTAGTTCTTCAACATGATACATTGCCCATTAAAATTGGATGACTAAAAAAAGTTTTATGCACAATAACTGAATCTGCTGCCTGCCTGTTATTTTGTGTTTTCTCTAAATTTTCAGTGGAGTGTCCAATCTGTGTAATTTAGGTCTTTGCACTAAACTAGAAAACAGAGAAAATGACACCGTGCTTGTTCCACAAATGTGGTCTTTCGTAGTTAAGGGGTCAATGGAAACAAAACATTCAGTAACTATCTATGATATCCAAATAGTATTAGTATTGTAATGTGCTGGCTATTGCTTTATAGAATTGTTACTGTTATTTATGTTGCATAATTTGGCATATTTTGCTTACTCAATATTAATTAACTTATTATCGACTTGCATGTGTATAATAATAAATAATGTGTACACTTACGCATGTATTATGTTTTTCCTTTGTATATTAGTATTATATTTTACTATACAGTACACCTGTCTTCATTCAATTCATTCTTCACACTCCAGTGATCACTCTATATGTTTGTTGTCAGCGTTTTCCCTCTATATCTATATGGTCTGCATTACGTTATAAATTCACACTCCAGTGATCACTCTTTGTGTATGTTGTCTGCGTTTTCCTTCTATATGTATGTGGTCTGCATTGTTCGAGTAAAATTACATACACTCTAGATTTATTGTGAAAATGCAGACTTTATACAAATAGAGTAAAATTGCATAGACTCTAGATTTATTGTGGAAAATGCAGACATTATATAAATAGAGTGAAAATTCACAATATAAAAAATAGTGAAAATGCAGACACTAAAAATATCGAGTGAAAATGCAGACACTATACAAAAAGAGTGAAAATGCAGACATTATATAAATAGAGTGAAAATTCACAATATAAAAAATAGTGAAAATGCAGACACTAAAAATATCGAGTGAAAATGCAGACACTATACAAAAAGAGTGAAAATGCAGAAAACTATAAATATAGAGTAAAATGCACTAATTAAACAACAAATAGTGAAAATGCAGTCAATATAGATATAGAGTGTAAATGCAGACACTATACAAATATAAATGCAATAACTCTATTATGATGAAACCATGCTATACAGTACAATTTGCTCAGAATTCAGATACTTTATATACAATAATAATATATACATAAAGTACATGTATCTTTTTAAAATATAGCTATAGCAACTTTTTGTAACAATCAAAATATAGATATATATATTATATAATTTATAATATAACTTTATTTTAAAAATGAAAAAAATCAATATATTTATACTTCAATTCTGATTTTTAATTTATATATTAATCCCACAACTATGTGGAACATACTACTGTACATTAACAAACACTTAATTACCCTGGTCATTATCAATCAACAATACCTCCTTTAGCCCCTTTTTAAGTATACCCCTATAATCCTTCATACTCCAATGATTACTCTTTGTTCAACTTGTCTGCGTTATGTGAAAATCCTTCTTTATTCAACTTGTCTGCGTTTTCCCTCTATATTTAACTGGTCTGCAATATGCGTCTGCGTTATACCAAGGGTCCAATTGCCCCGCCTTACAGTCAGTGCAATATAGTCCCCGGCGGTATTTCCCATCTATTTTGGCTCATAAGAAAAGCCCTGCACTCACTGGACTGTGAATTCGGAAAGATATAAACCCGGGCCTATGACCCCATCCTTCCCCAACACCTGGGGGCCTTGCTGGTGATTGTGGTTACATTTGCCTTACCTGCTATGGTAAATCTGTCCATATAGTTGAGTAAATTGATGAAAAATAGAATGGCAACAATAGCGTATCCTCGTGATCTGCTGATCTGGTTTCCAGGAGAGTTCATAGTTACAGCTGGGAGATCTGTTGGTGAGTTAGGATAGTCGGACTCGCCGGAGTCACCAGCGGCGTCACCAGAAACCGCGATGGGTCGGTCATCTGAAATATCAACTTGCATATCTGACAGCTGGACAGAGTCGTCAAACGGGGCTTCTAAATTTGTGTCGTATGTTGTCATTGTCTAGCGACAAACAAAGTTAAATAGGCACTCTTAACTTCTTTTATTTACATTGTTTTCATTTTACAGAAGTGACCTCACTATCACAAGAGAGCAGCACCACCATTTAACCCGGAAGTAAATGCGTTTTCGGCTCCTAGTTACTTGGACGCGTGATCACAGTCAATAGACGCTTGACTATAATAATCAAAGCGCTGAACGCATTGAACTATCAAAAATTCAGTCTGAACAAAGACCTTAATTACGTAATTTAGGTCTTTGGTATGAACATTAGTTACTGAGTATCTATTAGTTGGTACAAGTTAGTTAGTTCAGTTCTCCGTCTAGTTGCCAATGAATACCTATCATTCCAGTTGGCGTTAATATTTTCTAACAACAGAAAGACAAAAATTACACGAAACTGAGGGCAATGGGAACCATATTTTGTTTTGTGTTTCTGTAATGAATTGTATAACACAAACAGGATTTAGTATATATTAAATATAAGATCTCTGATATAACGTGTGCTTTTTTCATGCTTTCTGAAAGACAGATAATTTAACAACTTTTCCTGAAATGTATGTAACCATGGTAACCGGACTTATTCCGTCGATGTCCTAAATTTGCATATTTTTTAAACCAAAACTGTCGTTCATGTACTTTTTTCTGATAATACACAATATAACATGAATTTCCTTGTAAACGGGTTAGTAAAGCGACTATGTATACATGTGTGATATAAGGCTGTATACAACATGGGCGTGTTTTTCCAATAACTTTGATGCGTATTTTGCGTATTTAGTGTCATATGATATAAAGAATAGATCTATCATTTGTCGTCAATTGATATTATTTATATTAAACTCGTTCAGAAAATATTATTAACTTCGCCAAAGGCTCGCTAAATAAAATTTTCAAAACGTGTTTAATATAAATTCATATCAATTGACAACTGGTGATATAAAACTCTATATCCATAATAAATAATTTGTTCTAGCAATTGATATCAAATTACATTTAGATCTGTTACAATAAGTAGATTTCTTAGGATTATGTTATGAAATTTAAAAACACACAGTACAGAAAAAACTATCAAATTTTCCATGACATTTGTAGGTCTACTTAATGAAATTTAACTTGGCAAATGACTGTATTTATAAATTTGGACATAAAATGAGGACTCACTTTTCCCAAACAATTCTGCTGGTGATATATTTATGTTTGCCTCATACAACGATGTTAGATTTGAGATATTCATAGAAATATTCAAGTTCTCGAAATATATCACCAGCAGAATTGTTTGGGAAAAGTGAGTCCCCATTTTATGTCCAAATTTATTCACAACCTTAAAATAGATCTAGAGGTTCGACATCAAATCAAACTTGGAAAGCAAAATGTATTGTTAATTTATGTTTTGCTATACTACTGAAAACATGTACATATCATTTGTCATAGAGGCTCACAGGGAAGACTGGGCTTGACCAACTGTGTTGCCTCTTTAAATAAAGTTATTATTATCTTTTATTAATTTTTTTTATTATTATTATTATTATTATTATTATTATTATTATTATTATTATTATTATTATTATTATTATTATTATTATTATTATTATTATTATTATTATTATTATTATTATTATGTTGAGGAAGCATATCATTTTATCAAAATATGTCATTTATCGAAATGTTTTGCTTTCCAAGTTTGATTTAATGTCGAACCTCTTTCTATTTCAAGGTTGTGAAAACTAGTTCTAAAGGTTAAACATGTATATTCACGTACATGTATATGTGTATCAATTTCCTTATAATCAAACATCCAGCTAACTCACGGAGAGTATATTCAGTAGCGTAGCTGCCGCTAGGCCATTAGGCCCGGGCCTACAAATCATTTCAAGAAGAAATAATATATATATAGTTTTTTTTAAGGTTAACTTGAAATTTGATCTCCTAAATATACGTCAAAACGCACCAGTACCTTTTAAGGAACAAAAACATCCGGGGAGCATGCCCCGGACCCCTTCTTCTGTCATATTTACCTACGGGCCTACACATTGCTAAGGTCCTAGCTACGCCCCTGAATTATTGATCCTTGTAATGTAGAATCCGTGCTCAAAAGTGTAAAATTCACCTTACAAGTTCATATAGACTGGTAATTTAGAACTAACATTACAAGTAATGTGTGTGTAACTTTAATATTTGATTGCCTCATTTTTACAAATTCAACAGAAACTCACTCCAAAAAGATCCCACAATTAGGAATATACACTCGGTTCCAATTTACTTTTTTCCCGCTCGTATATTACGATATCTCAATATTTAATGCATCCTCCACAGTACGAACAACTCATTCAGTCAGAAACTGTTGTTTGAAGCATTTGTAAACTGAACTCTGTAATCGGATAAAATATTGTGTTCAAAATATTTTCCGGATATCATAATAAATTGACAAATGAAAGCGGATCTACCACAATAGCCGGACATTAACTGTTCATGTTTGCATAAGAAAAACTAAGGACGTATGTCATTTTACACAACCTACTTCCTAACCTTGAAAACTTCGGCACAATAATTGAATTGAGTGAATTTACATATTATCCTGGCAATATTTATGCACCCGTCAGTTGCATCCACGGCCCCGCCCCAGGAGATGTGCGATGGATAGCCGGGGTAACGGTCGTATTTTTTTCCCAGCTTTCATCCGCAATGTTGAAGACTCTCCTATGTCCCTTGGACTTCACAGGGTGATGCTGATTTGCAATGAGGAATAAAATCAATCACTCAGAAATGTAACCTGGCAGCACAACACAGTGTGTGCTGAATACGTTTGCAAGATTCATGGAGTACCGCACTGTGTAGGATGGGGAATAAGCCCAAAGAAAAGAAAAAAGTGTATAATTCCCATGGGTCTGCCTCCGAGGATGGGGGTCAAATATTGATACGTGCAAAACGTTCTCAATAAAAAAATAATTATTCCGTGTGTATTCTTGTTACTTATGGACATATACGGGCTGAATTGGCATTAGGTACAAAATTGAACTGGTTATAGATATTGTCAAGGAAAACGTCAAATGTATAAGACGAAATAAAACACCAGTAAGACGGTCGGAAGGCGGTCATGGTAAGGCTTTCAATGTTTTGTACATCTAGCGTACACATTGGTCCGTATAATTTGACTGTTTTGTTTATAAAACTTTATATTAAAATCGTCAGGCTACACGATTCTGAATTGAACGTGCATTTCTTGCTTTTTCACTGTCATGTTCATACAATTACAAGTGTTTTTAAAATATCAGTTGAATGCCGGGGGTGGATCGTCGCACCTGTCGAATAATATTTGCATCAGTGACAAAATATAATAGACACGGGTAGTTGGAATGATGTTATCGCATGGTGTTGTCCAAATGGTGCAAGAGTATCATCCTACTGCACAAACTTCGTCCTACTATTAAACAACACATGTAAACGAAGTTCCATACATCTCCACGAAGTAGAATCAATGTGCGTGCCCTAACCATCTCATTGCAGTTGCATTAAAGTTGTGTTATTATAAGAAATGTGTTAAGTTCGTGTTGACAGGTGCAAAGATCTAAATTATTGTAATTTAGGTCTTTGATAGGTGTATGCCATGTTTTATGACAAGATTTTGAACATTATTGAATGTTCCATGGCCACCCACAATGAATTATCATGACCCCAGTATGTATGCCCTATGATAGCGTTGGCCAGGTGAAGTCATCATTATGGTATGGTCATAGGATGTGCCAGTTGACCAACTATTTCCGGGGACGAACTTTGTACTTTGACTCTTTATAATACGTACCCCCAATTGATTGTCTGACAAACTTTCAATAGGAAGGATATATGTAGTATATAATTAAGGTTTTCCGTTCATCAATACAATTTCAAGAAACCCATGCAATCATACAACATATATATAATTGTGATCAGCATTGTATTTCACTGACTTGTAAATGCAAATTTTAAAACCTTTTACCATCCCGTTTTTTTACAAATACTTTTTTATTTTCACACCAGATCGGGGAAAATCGCGACATTGGGAATGGCAACTAGGACATTGAAGACATTTAGTTTAAAATACATAAAAAATACACTCTTTTATAGCTATTGATTACAGTGTGTATGAATAATTTAAATATAACGAGTGAATGCATAAAAGCTTACGCTTGTTTCAAAGCATGAAAGTTACATACAGTTATCATTACATAAAAATATTTTTTGAACAAAGTAATAAAAGACCACAGACCTGCGTATTTTTACTCTTATGTCTCTCCTATTAAAAAGGTATAAGATCAAGGGGTATAACCTAAAGCATGGAGATTGGTGGTTTAAGTAAGACTTTCCATGGAGATTGGTGCCAATGGCCGATATTTTGATGTTTTTTTGTCACTTGACGGACACATTTCCACCAAAGTAAGTTCATTTTCTTGTTTTATATGTGGTGTGTATGCGATAACCACCTTGCCATAAGTTTAAGCCACCTATCGGTGGTCTGTTTTAGTCCATTTGTGCAGCGATAAAAGCCTGAAAGAAGGGATGGTGACATCGGGTGTCCGTAGTCCGCATTGATTTGTATTAATTCTGACGTATCCGGGGCATTCTGGAAGGTTTTTCTGTGTTTGCTAGGTACTTCATGCATGATTTTATGGTTAAAATATTGTTTCTGCTTATTTAGGAGGCTCCAAGTGCATATTTTTAACGTTTAAGACGATTTCATGGAGATTCGTCAACTTTAAGACCCTCTTCATGGAGATTTGTTAACCATGTGTACTGGTATTATAAACATGGAAGTAATCTCTATTTTGTACCAATTTCAGGGCTACCGTCTTACAGAGGGTCTTGGCTTGGCGAGTAACATATAATTGGAACCAAATACAGTGACAACACCACCTGGCTGCAACAATTGTTGTGATTTTCTTATTTGTACTCCAAAGATATGCATATAAGTAATAAAGGATGCTTTTTATAATCTTGTGGGCTGTTTATTATGCACCAGTCAAATCAAACCCTGACCCCCCAAACCCGGAGTATACTAGTAGTCACGAGTTTTTAATTTTTGATGTCCCCGCACTGCCGAATGAGAGCAGGACTTTTGCTCCGCACCTAAATGCGTAGATGTGAAATGCAGCCGGGAATAAGTTTCAAGGGGGGGGTGTTACCTTTTGTAAGGCTCTCGGACAGGGATTTTACCATGATTTAAAAAGTCAACCCGTCCCTTCTACTCCCCGTGCTAAGGTTTTCAATTGACTGGTGCATTGTGTATCTGTTATGATATTCAGTTGAACTGACAAAAGGCCTAGTAGTAGCCGTCTTCTCTACTAGATGGATAGTATCTTCTTCGGAAAGGTGTGCTACAGGCCACATCAATTTGGTAGATTGTGGTTTCAAATGTTTTTGAAACACCCACCATTTTCTTCATCGCATTTATAATATAGAGGATTTGTAATCAGTTTTCTGATCAGTATTCTTTCAAGCACTTACTTACAATCCACAAGGAACCAACAACTTCTCAACATGTGGAGTAAAACCAGCATTGACAAATTGAAGCAACTTGGAATCAAACCAAGATTGCTTTTTACAAACACTGCGCGTTAACCATTGCAGCAGTTTTATAAGTGGCAGTATATTGTTGGTCAATGTTCAAAACATCACAATGAAACCTCACTTATCCGACCACCCTTATTTATTTTAAAACATACTTATCATATATGTTTATATATTAATAAAGGCTTATTTAAGAGTTGGTTATATTATAAATCAAAAGTACAACATGTAATCATGTGAATTGACTTCGAACTGGAGGTTTTAATTTTGAGGTGGTCTTTAAGTGAAGTTTTACTTTTTGTTACATTCATAAGAGTGAAATTTCAATAATCTCTCTCGTCTCTATGATGCATTCATCTTGTTAATGCATCGTACCATTGATACTTATTTTGAATGGTTACTGGGTTTTTGCTAAAGAGGCAGTATGAACACAGTATGGTGTTTCCATGTATATGGGCGAACTGCCCTACAGACATTCGTTCTTTAACGTACCTGGTGTACAGCTCTGTTACATGCGAGACTACCTCTGGGTCACCTTCCAAATAGATCATGTCAAGTGGGCTTTCCGCTCGACCACAGTGCCACCCTTGTAAATACTGTGTATACTATTTATAAAGGGGTCATTGCTGAGAGGTCATGGTAGACCGATGGTCACTTTTTGTGCAATCAATATAGTAATAATTACGTAAATTTGTTTGATGTTTTTATTTACAAATTGTAGTTTTAAAGGTTCATTAGCGAAGATGGTCAATTTTATAAAGGCAGTGTGATATGATGCTTTGTGACCCAAAATGTTCCAGGAAGTATCTTAACAAAGAATACAACCAAAATCTGTGCTATTGGAACTTTCCAACAAAACAAAACAGACATTGATGTGCATCATTTCATGTTATTTTATTATTTTACAGAATCATAACCTTGAACATGTATTAAAATACGTGAATAGAATGTTATCATGAGACTTTACTCTATATTTATTTTCTTTTATTTTCTGGCTTTTCACTGGGGTTCTTCGGGTCGATACAAATGACAAGGTGGTGCTGAAGTTAATCGTTTTCTTTTTGATGACGAATATCTAAATGGTAACGGCGTATTAAGTGTTTAAATTGTGACACAAAGCTTCCTAATTACAGTTTTATTAGGCAATGAGATTTTATTTAAATTTCTCTTTCGTTTTCTTTTCTGCCACTTCCTCCTTGAACGAAGTATCGTCTTTTTGGTACGTTTTCTTTATACCAGAGTCGGAAAAATAAATAGAAACTACATCAATGAAGGTAACACACTATGCTGCAAAACATTTTAGAACAGAATACTTACATTGATTTAATTCTCCACAGTTCGGGTCTTAAAGTTGACGAATCTCCATGAAATCGTCTTAAACGTTAAAAATATGCACTTGGAGCCTCCTAAATAAGCAGAAACAGTATTTTAACCATAAAATCATGCATGAAGTACCTATAGCAAACACAGAAAAACCTTCCAGAATGCCCCAGATACGTCAGAATTAATACAAATCAATGCGGACTACGGACACCCGATGTCACCATCCCTTCTTTCAGGCTTTTATCACTGCACTGACGGACTAAAACAGACCACCGATAGGTGGCTTAAACTTATGGCTAGGTGGTTATCGCATACACACCACATATAAAACAAGAAAATGAACTTACTTTGGTGGAAATGTGTCCATCAAGTGACAAAAAACATCAAAATATCGGCCATTGGCACCAATCTCCATGGAAAGTCTTACTTAAACCACCAATCTCCATGCTTTAGGTTATACCCCTTGAATATGTTCGAGCTGATGCCTGTGTATGTGACGTGCATGATTCTAGACGTGCATGATTCTAGACCATAAACAGCTCGATCTAATTGGGGCACTGACTTGCTCTTAATTGGTATTTAATTGGAGATAATAAAGAATAAAACATGTTCCTTTATTAACATCATGGTGTAATTTTGAATTTGAGGTGGTTGTCACAGTACGATTCGATCCATGCCAATGCCTTGTAATATCCGTGGCTGGTCGTTATTGTGGGGTTGTACTGTATCATGGAGCGTTACATAATTCATTGGCACCGTAGTGATGATTTAATTATCTTAACTATATTTATTAAATACGTATATAGAATTTACAGTGGCGTTAGTGCAAATGTATTTCGAAATAGAAAGTTTGTCGCATAATATTTCGTGAACTATCTCTCCCATTGAAATTATATTATTGATTTTACAGTGGATCGATCAAAATTTATGATGATGCAACTGAACTTATAGTGGTTGGACGGATTCGCGAAAACAATGAGTGCTATATAATACTTAACACTGGAATCGTCGATATATTTATTCTTTATATTATTATGTGATAAACACCTAATTAAAAACTATGAAATTACAAGTTAAATGCCTTTAAAAGCAGTATTTGTTTGTTTTGAAAAAATCCATTTATGGAAACAACTAATTTAAACGTACTGCGCATGCGCGCAAATTATCTAAATAAGCAAAATGGCGGCTGACGGTGAAGATTGAATGTGGTAGAGATTTTATAGCTTTATGATGGCCACGCAGAAACCCGGGGAGTGGGTTCAGTCTTTGATCAATAGATTTGATGCACAGGTAATCTTTTTCACACTATGTCGATGTAAAACAAACGGTGGCTCGTGCAGTATGACCTCATCATTTAACAGGGATCGGTCGAAAATTTATGAATGAAAATTGGTCTTATTCGTTCACCGTGGGAAAGTAGTTATTATTAGATAAACCTTGTCTTTCTTTGTTTAGAAAAATACGAAAATGCTCAATTCGTTTGCGAATGTTCTGTCAGGGACATGTAACTACCACTTGTAATGTTGGTTTGTGTGTGTATTTATTATCATATTTGTGCATATTTAATGATGGTGCGTGGGTGAAGCGCCAGCTGTAATTGCGGTCGGGTACCTGTCGTATGGATGTTACGCACCAACGGGCACCTGTTTAGATCAATGAATGACCTTGTCACACCTCATTTCATAAACAGTTTTGGGTTATTGCCAACTGTCGTTTATTACTTCATTCATAAATCCTAGTCTATGTAGGTGTACCTTGTGTATATTTGGCCCATCATTTCATTCAGTAATTTAACTAATTGGCTTTATTTTTTGTTGAATTATATTGTTATATATGGTGTATTATTTAAGTGTAAGCTTAGTATTGTACTACTATGTATACATATACTAGAATTATCAGATAAACTGTTTCTGGCACAACATATTAATAAATATGAACTTATTCTCTTTTTTTATTTTAATAAAAATGAAATTCAATTTGCTATTTAATTTAATCATTAATGTCTCAAATCAATGTACTACTAGTGTTTCATAATAATTGTTTTATCTAATAATAATTGTAATTAATGATTTCTTTAGCTTAGAATCTTGAAATGATTGAGTTGGATGATATATCCAATAAAAGTTAATTAATAAAAAACCTGGCAAGTTCATTCTGATGGATTGCTATTTAAACTAATCATTCAATGCCACCATTGGTCTATGGTAACACAGTTTCACTGTCAATCTGTGGTAACACAATTCCACTGTCAGTCTGCTGTAACACAATTCCACTATCAGTCTGCTGTAACACAATTCCACTATCAGTATGCTGTAACACAATTCCACTGTCAGTCTGCGGTAACACAATTCCACTATCAGTCTGCTGTAACACAATTCCACTGTCAGTCTGCGGTAACACAATTCCACTATCAGTCTGCTGTAACACAATTCCACTGTCAGTCTGCGGTAACTCAATTTCACTGTCAGTCTGCGGTAACTCAATTTCACTGTCAGTCTGTGGTAACACAATTCCACAGTCAATCTGCGGTAACACAATTACAATGTCAGTCTGTTGTAACACAATTCCACTATCAGTATGCTGTTACACAATTCCACTGTCAGTCTGCGGTAACGCAATTCCACTGTCAGTCTGCAGAAACACAATTCCACTGTCGGGCTGCAGTAACACAATTCCACTGTCAGTCGGCGGTAATGGTTTCCACTGTTATAACACAATTGAACTGTCAGTTGGCTGTAACGCGATTCCAAACATGATACCAGTAACCATGGTCAGTTTGTGGTGACACAATACCACTGTCGGCCACGGTCAGTTTCTGATTCCACTGTCGGTCTGCGGTTTTTCATGAACTGACTTTTATTATAATAAACTAGGGATGGCAACGAGTACTAAAATCGGTACTCGAGTACTCGGTCATTCTTCCGATCGAGTACTTGGGTACTCGGAAAAAATAAATGTCGATGTATTTGGGAAATAAAAATGGTGTACTGCAAACGTGCGTGTTCAACTTCAAATAAAACAGCGCGTTTGCCAGTTTGTTCTGTTCACTTGTTGATCAAATCTAGATCGGTAGAAGAACTATTACAATGAAACAATAACGATATTAAAAACGCATAACGAAAAAAAACAATACATTGCTAAATCAATAGAACTTTTAATCAATAACGCTAGAATATCGAATAAAAAGAAATAAAAAACTAAGGGGAACTACTCTTATCGAGCGGTGACATAATATTTACAAAGCGTGACCAATTCACAGAGTAATCGTTCGTTCATATACGCGTGAGAACGATTTAAATTTTAAGTAATATTTTTTTTATTTCTTAATCGATTGTCACCCCCCAATAAGCAATAACTGCCAATTAAAAATTGATGACAATTACTCAGGGCCTTTTTTCCAAAAATTGGGAAGAGGCCTTAGCCTGTCAGTTTGGGAAATTCAAGCGCGATTTTCGGCCAAATTGGGAAAAAGGAAATTAACTTAAGATACATCAAAAAGGAAACTGCAGTCCACATACATGTTAAATCATCCAGGGCTTTCATGTTTTATTATAAAGTTAAGAAGACTAACTTTTCATGAACAACAAAAGCCCCATTTTAATATAGCCCACAACTGTCACCATGGAGTTATACATACAGTATTTTAGTATTTTAGGTATGTAACTCCATGCTGTCACCTTCAGTTTCTCTAATTTATCATTCTTTCTTTAAAGTTCTTTTTCAAACAAAATATACCTTTCCATTGTATGAGGCTATGAGCTGTCAATTAATAGTACGATTTTTGTCCTTGATATTTCAATTCCGAACATATTTTCGGCCCGGATACGAACGGTACGGTCCCGTATCGGACTTTAGCCATTCTGCATAACAAAATGGCGACCGTGTCGTCGAGTCGCTTTCCACGCTCGTAGATAACAAATGCAATATTGCTTCCGCGATGTCGCACTCGTAATTAATTAAAAAAATAAATTGACGGCCGTTCGTTTAATTGATTAGTAATGCCAATCGAATGATACATATTTTTTCTTCATTTTAACTGAACAATGGATAAACGCCATTACGTTCCGTACGAACCGTTCCGTACGACATTTCAATACATTGGGAATTTAGCATTGGTTTTTTGGGAAATTCTTTTACGAAATTGGGAAAAAAAGAAGCTTTTTGCGATTGGGAAGTCACCGAAGATCGGCCTCTGTTTTAGAAGGAAAAAAGGCCCTGTTACTCGGGCTGATACGTCAACTAAAAAACCCCTAGCTATGTGTCATAAACTAACTAACAGACGATGATTGACAGGTCTGTGTTTTGATTACGTTTGCAATTAGCGACCTCGTGTCGGCGATTAAGGATTAATGACATGTTGTTAATTGTAATTTTAGTTGACCAGATAATATTTGGTAACATCCTGTATTACACAGGATTAACTTTTGTTCGAGTACTCGAATACTGATTTTACTATTCGATAATCGGACGTTTGAACGAGTACTCGAGTACTTGGGTACTCGTTGCCACCCCTATAATAAACTGAACCCATGCCTATTGGCCAACAATAACAAAGCATTTTAAAAGAATTTAACTCTTGTTTAATGGACCTTGTAAAATGATGTTTGTCTATTTCAGCTTCCAATCAAGACAGGACTTCATACAACGCAAGCCATACAGAATGTGGAACAAAACAAAGAATGCTTGATCAATGTGTCCAGATACAAATTCCGTGAAGTTATCAATGGACTTACCAAAACATTACAGTCAGTCAGTAATACAGTAAGTATGCTGTTACGTACCGGCTAGATCAAACATTGTATGGAAATCAAATTTTATATGATCAAGTCTTATAAGACAGAATCTACACAAACTGATGTTTACATGGGATACCAGGGTTGTCATTAGGAGGCCAATTTGACTGCCTCAAATGATATTTTGGCCGTCTCAAATTTACGGTCAGCTGCTTTCCATCTTCAGTGCTCAGACATCTTGGCCTCCTCAGTTGTACAAAAAGCCCCCTACATTTTATATCCTTGTGAAAACCCTGGGATACATCATCAACATGGCTATTGCTTATATATTAAATCCCTACTTGAAGCAAATGTTATCTCACAGTAGAACACAAAATTACTTGATAAAATGGCATCTGTCATAATATGGAATTCCTTGGATGGAATATGTAGTCTAGATAGTGTGGAATCTGTAGATAATCTGGAATCTGTAGATAGTATGGACTCTGTAGATAGAGTGGAATCTATAGATAGTGTGGAATATGTAGATAGAGTGTAATCTGTAGATAGTGTGGAATCTGGAGATGGTGTGGAATCTGTAGATAGTGTGGAATCTGGAGATAGTGTGGAATCTGGAGATAGTGTGGAATCTGGAGATGGTGTGGAATCTGGAGATGGTGTGGAATCTGGAGATGGTGTGGAATCTGTAGATAGTGTGGAATCAGGAGATGGTGTGGAATCTGGAGATAGTATGGACTCTGTAGATAGAGTGGAATCTATAGATAGTGTGGAATATGTAGATAGAGTGGAATCTGGAGATGGTGTGGAATCTGTAGATAGTGTGGAATCTGGAGATAGTGTGGAATCTGGAGATAGTGTGGAATCTGGAGATGGTGTGGAATCTGGAGATAGTGTGGAATCTGTAGATAGTGTGGAATATGTAGATAGAGTGTGATCTGTAGATAGTGTGGAATCTGGAGATAGTATGGAATCTGTAGATAGTGTGGAATCTGGAGATTGTGTGGAATCTGGAGATAGTGTGGAATCTGGAGATAGTGTGGAATCTTGAGATAGTGTGGAATCTGGAGATGGTGTGGAATCTGGAGATAGTGTGGAATCTGTAGATAGTGTGGAATATGTAGATAGAGTGTGATCTGTAGATAGTGTGGAATCTGTAGATAGTGTGGAATCAGGAGATAGTGTGGAATATGTAGATGGTGTGGGATCTGGAGATAGTATGGAATCTGGAGATAGCGTGGAATCTATAGATAGTGTGGAATCTGTAGATAGTGTGGGATCGGGAGATGGTGTGGAATCTGGAGATAGCGTGGAATCTGTAGATAGTGTGGAATCTGGAGATAGTGTGGAATCTGTAGAAAGTGTGGAATTTGGAGATAGTGTGGAATCTGGAGATATTGTGGAATCTGTAGAAAGTGTGGAATCTGGAGATAGTGTGGAATCTGGAGATAGTGTGGAGTCTGGAGATAGTGTGGAATCTCGAGATAGTGTGGAATCTGGAGATAGTATGGAATCTTGAGATAGTGTGGAATCTTGACATAGTGTGGAATCTGTAGAAAGTGTGGAATTTGGAGATAGTGTGGAATCTGGAGATAGCGTGGAGTCTATCTGTCGGTTGATCGTTTGTGGATCAGATGACCCCTATTGATGTCCTAGTTGTTAATTGATTATCATGTACTAGTAGTTTGTAATCATATTCTAGTAGTTTGTTATCATGTCCTAGTTCATTGTCATGTCCGTGTAGTTCATTGCCATGTGCTAGTATTTCATTACCATGTCCTAGTTCATTATCATGTGCTAGTATTTCATTACCATGTCCTAGTTCATTATCATGTGCTAGTATTTCATTACCATGTCCTAGTTCGTTGTCATGTCCTAGTTCGTTGTCATGTCCTAGTTCGTTGTCATGTCCTAGTATTTCATTACCATGTCCTAGTTCATTACCATGTCCTAGTTCATTATCATGTGCTAGTATTTCATTACCATGTCCTAGTTCAATATCATGTCCTAGTATTTCATTACCATGTCCTAGTTCATTACCATGTCCTAGTTCATTATCATGTCCTAGTTCGTTGTCATGTCCTAGTAGTTCATTATCATGTCCTGGTTCATTGTCATGTACTTGTAGTTTGTTATTATGTCTTAGTTCATTATCGTGTCCTTGTAGTTCATTATCATGTTCTTGTTCATTATCATGTCCTAGTAGTTCATTATGCTGTCCTAGTAGTTCATTGTCATGTCCTATATCATTATTATGTCCTAGTAGTTCATTATCATGTCCTAGTAGTTCATTATCATGTCTTAGTAGTTCATTATCATGTCCTAGTAGTTCATTATCATGTCCTAGTTCATTATCATGTCTAAGTAGTTCATTATCAAGTCCTGGTAGTTCATTATCATGTCCTAGTAGTTCATTATCATGTCTTAGTAGTTCATTGTCATGTCCTAGTTAATTATTATGTCCTAGTTCATTATCATGTCCTAGTTCATCATCATGTCCTAGTTCATTATCATATCCTAGTTCATTTTCATGTCGTAGTATTTTATTATGTCCTAGTTCATATAGTAGTTCATTATCATGTCCTAGTGTCTTTTTCAGTACTCATGCGTTGTCCAATCATAGTTTTTGAATTGATTATGAATGTTATGATCTGAAAGACTGAATGTATACAGACTTGCTTATTTAATTCACTCTCTGCACTAAGTATTGTCACAATATGATGGGGTTTTTATATGTTTAAAAATCTTTCATCAATCACATGTAATTATACCCCCGCAAACAAAGTTTGAAGGGGGTATACTGGAGTCAACATGTTGGTTTATTACCCCTCACTTTTTTCGTAATGTTAATTTCCCATAGACAAACAGGTAGTATTCTTACTGTTACGATCAACCGGATCAATACACCACGTGATTGAACATTTTTTTACTGTCAGCAGGGTGATAGTACTTTTTTGTCAGTACTTTTCATGTCACGTGGTATATTAATAAACGCAAAAACAAACATAGCGGCGTATTTCACCCGCCTAACGATGGGTTTAGTTCGAGTTCTCTATACCCAGCCACGTATTGGGTTTAGAAAAATATTGCAAGAATTAGGCGTATCTACGCTATCTTAGAAAGACATTAATACTTTTCGCTACATATTTTCCTTTGGGTAGATTGGAGTTGTTTATTTTACGGTCAGCAGACGGACCAAGATGTTGGATGTTGAATCCTTTAAATAATCAGGTAATTAACTAATTACACACGATTTGAGTAGTTAATTACACACGATTTGAGTACTTGGGGAAACAAGGAACAGAGTCTTTAACTCGTACATTATGCCATGAAATCGACTCCTGTAGAGTTGACTGTAAATTACACCTTGCGAAATTGAAAGTAAGTTCATTCGTACCCGTAACGATTCGTACCTATATCTACCAAAAATAGATTGTGGACGAAAAAAGTTCGGGGTAATAAAATAAATAACACATAGTTTTGAGGGTGACAGTAAAAATGTCAGCCCTCGGAAAGTACTGTTACCCGCGGGCTTCGCCCTTGGGTAACAGTACTTTCCTCAGGCTGACATTTTTACTGTCACCCTCAAAGCTATGTGTTATTTATATACTGTTGGTCTGTCGGTCTGTTGGTATGTTAGCATCGTGTCCGCTCTGTAACTTTGTCATTTCTTACTGGATTTTAAAATTGCTTGGTTAAAATGTTCACCACATCAAGACAGTATGTCATGCGCAAGACCCAGGTCCCTACCTCAAAGGTCAAGGTCACACTTAGAGGTCAAAGGTTGTATAGTCATGCAAACCATGTCCGCTCTGTAACTTTGTCATTTCTTACTGGATTTTAAAATTGCTTGGTACAAATGTTCACCACATCAAGAAGGTGTGTCATGGGCAAGACCCAGGTCCCTACCTCAAAGGTCAAGGTCACACTTACAGGTCAAAGGTCATATAGTCATGCAAATCGTATCCGCTCTGTAACTTTGTAATTTCTTACTGGATTTTAGAATTGCTTGGTACAAATGTTCACCACATCAAGACGGTGTGTCATGCGCAAGACCCAGGTCCCTACCTCAAAGGTCAAGGTCACACTTACAGGTCAAAGGTTATATAGTCATGCAAATCGTGTCCGCTCTGTAACTTTGTCATTTCTTACTGGATTTTAAAATTGCTTGGTACAAATGTTCACCAATTTTCACATTAGCCTTCAATCATGGTGTTCTTCAATCTGTATAGCAGCAGATTTTCATCAAATGTGTTGTTTAGACTATAATTTTAAATAATATTTCTGTGTCAAGGCGGTGCTGCGGCGGTATGATTCATCACTCCTGTGATAGCTCTAGTTTAGACTACAATTAATATTTGCTCTAATTTGTCTTGGTGTAAAATAAATTATTTTTATCCTACAATGTGTTGTTAATGCTATTTCTGTAAATACTATATTGTTGGTGATATGTTATATATACGTCCTGCATTGTACCTCATACCTCATTTCTTATCTTCCAGTTGGCTACATTAAGTAACAGTAATGTTTTTGACTATAGTTTGCTAAGTATGGAAACAAACTAAGGAGTACTACGGAAGGCCATAATTTTTACAATAGTTCACATGACATATGCCTGTCACATATAAAATGTTATTTCCGCTTACTATTATTTTTAATGAATCATGGTGACAGTGTTCTCCTCTATAAACTTTTAAACAGGTGATAGCTATTGTTACTAATATACACAGTTAGTTGGTTACATTAACAGGGGAACATTCATAGAATGCTATATGTATGTATACTAAAGTATATACTTGGGGGTGTATGTATGTTCAAAAAGGAGAATCACTTTAAATTAATTAATTCAAAAGTGTTATATTGGGCCTGGCCATAGATATTAAGGAAAGTAATTGATTATGTTGAAAAGCACACTTCGACATATAATATCTTGTCTACAGATATTTTAAAATCATTTGCACATCCAGAAAGAGCCATGATTCCTGACCGAAATAAATGTTATTTGAAGAAAATATTCCGAGCAATGGCAAAGTTATGGTCACTTTAGTCTTGTTTTGAAGGAAATTTCTTAATAAAAACGAAGTTAAATATGAAAACAATGTGGTTGAAGGCCTCTTATTTGGCAAAAATGGTTGACTGCATATGATATTCCTGATTTTAAATTTGGCTCTGTTGACACCCCTGTGTATGGACTATGGTTGGGTCCTAAAGTACAAATTAGCACATAATGTGAATGTCTGCCTGTACTAGAGTACATTGTACATGGGGGTAAGTTTTCAGGCATATGCCTGAAGTTCAGGGTTTTGATTACTTAAAGTTTACTCATTTCTATATATATTTTACTGTATTCAACAAGTTTGCAGGTTTCCAGATTTTTCAAAATTTTGAACTTGCACCCATGAATGTAGTGTAAGCTTGTGATGGTTATAAACAAGTACTTACTGTCCTGATTGAGCATTGTATTGAGTTCCAGGTTTCTTTTATAAGTTGACTCAGTGTATTCCATTCTGTATCTGATGTCACAGTGTATTTAGTGTTAGATTAACCCGCTCATTATCTCGGCCATTTTGAATCTAGTTACGTTGAGGAAAGCGGTCAGTATCTTGTGTCAGGCACGTGTTACTATCACTGACACGGTATAATAAAAATCCAAACATACACGGATAGAAATCATTTCTACAATAAAATCCAGTGTTGTCTCACATGTTGTGTTCACAAACTATGATAACATCAAGTCAGAACGGGATAACATTTATTTAATTTGTGCACTGCTGTGTATAAATGCTCAATAGTTTCATTAAACGCATTGATAAGACGCTATTTTAGGTCAATTTGACATAAGATATTTTGTTATTCCCGTAATCCATTTCCTTAGTGCCTCTGGTATTTTATTGTTGATTTTCTGTGTTGATTGTGGCTGATTTTGTTTGCTTTTTTCACTGAATCTTATGTTTGGTGTGTATTTATGTAAGTGTTATGTTGGATTGTGACAGCGATGGCTGATAATTTACCCTCTACATGTCTCGTATGATTGAATGAGGCCCTGATATTGTTATCATAATAAACAAAAGTGTTTGTGGACTGTTTTCTGCGCTTCAGCCGTTCAACCACCTTTTGTCATTTTAACTAACCTTTCTCCTGGTCATTGGGTTATTTCGGGGAAATCTGTGTTTGAGTCTTCCTGGGGAGACTATTTTTCCTCTGGTGGAATTGCAGTCAATATCTATCTATGGCGCCCAGGAATAGCGAACAAATTAGGAAATATGGTACACTATCTGAATGTCAGTTTGAGATAAAAGAAATTGTCTAACCACTTTGTCTCCACAATAAAATGTTACTATAACCAGCCAGCTTCAACTAGTGTATACTTTTATAGATCTACAAAAAGCTTCGAGAAGTGACTACTGACTAGTAAAGACTTTGTATTCTATCTCTAAAGGGATCATGTATTCTATCTCTAAAGGGGTCATTACAGAGAGGTCATGGTAGACCTGTAGTAAAAATGACAAAAACTTGACAACTAACCACCTGGAGAACCTCACAGGACTTTGATCATACTTTATATGATAACTATGATAACAAAACTGATAACTGATTGCTTGCCCATATGGGATCCTACCTGTATGGTTTAGTGATACTTAAAGTTTGAAATATTGATACAGTCTTGAGATGTGTACCAGTACACTCACAATTATAACCTAAAATCTACACTAACACTTGCAATTTTGTTGCTTTCATACCTCGTGTCTGTTTCCTAAGCAAAGTGCTATGTAGACCTTTCAGTGTTTTTTTCGTGTGGTTTTATAATTTGTGTTTTGAATCGTGAACAATTGACAAATTCTCCTGTAAAAACAGTCTGCACAGCTAAACTTGAGCATGAATATCACTAATTTACAGAAAATTAAATTCAAAACTTATGTTATTGTACACCTTTTGGCTTTAACGGGTTTGGGTATTAAACTTGAACTTTTCCCAATTTGGACCAAACTCCACTAAAATTCCCAATCTCAAAGCCATGGGCAATGTTCCCAAGATAGGGAGAAGGATCACTGGTTTTCACCGGGATGTAAGGCATGCCTTCTGTATTTAATTATGGGAGATAACTGAATGAAGGATTGAAGGCGCTTGGTTGCGCTTTGCATAGGCATTGGACTCCTGATGTGGCTCTAGCATAGGTAACATAAATCAATTGATTAGTTTACTAGCAGTGCCATAGATAGAACAAGACTATTTGCTCCTTACTAGCTAGTAAGCGAAAGATTTACTGGCATCCTTCTACTAGCCCTAATATAGGATTTTTGGCTTCCTAGCCTGCATATGGATATTGACTTTCAACTTCAAGGTTGTACTCGATAGGAATATTAATGACATTCTCTGTAGCATTTAGATATTGACTTCTTAGGTAGTGAGTAGAATTGGTAAATATTGACATTCTAGTAGTACTTTTAGTAGCTAAACCAGATTTCAGAAGTTGCTTGTTATGTGTTAAATGAGCTAGTGTCTCCGTAGATCAGTGGTAAGTGCCCTTGCCGTCTAATCTGGCGACCCAAATTCAAATCTGGGTAGAGGTACAGATATTTGCCTGCCATATTTCAGTAGAAAATAAAGATAAAAAATATGTCAAACTCTACATAACATGTTAAATATTGATTATTTTCAGAGAATCTTTGGACAGGAAGCAGAGAGAAATTACTACGAGTCTCAACTCATCATACTGGACACGTTGGTCAAAGTTCTCAATTCAGTATGTCTCTACATTTGTTATATTATAATCATGTCACTTTATGTAATAGTGGTATCCTAAGTTTAATGTCACTACAATACTGCTTTAAATAAAGATGCCACATGCAATTTAAGCTATTTTTGAACATCATTGAACAATTCCATCCAGTTAAAGTTTAAACATTGAAGTTTAGCATGCAGAACAACCTGCAATAACTAAATTTAATTGTCACTTTGTTTGGTTTGATTTTTTCTGAGGCAGTGTCATTCATTCATACTACATAGACTGTTGCCAATACTTACACATGTTTTTCAAGTCCCAAATTACAAGGAAGAAGAAAAAATATGTGAACACTAGAAAGTAACATTGTGTGGAGATATGATATTGATGAATACATGCTTACATGTGCCGTTCAAAAATAGATCACACTTGTTGGACAGAGCATACAAAGAGAGTCAAAAGGTTTTTTACAGCACTTTTTCGATGTCTTTAATCTCATAAAACTTTACTATACTGATTTACTATGAAGATTGATTTAACATTTATGTGATTTTCTTTCAGCAACCAAAAGACACATCAAGACTAGATGAAGCTATATATGTCAAGTTACTACTACCAGAAATCTGTAAGGTACGTAGTGTGTGTACAGTTGTTCCTCTCATTATCTTGTCTAATATCTGACAGTGCTTTAAGTTGAACATTGAAACAAAAGTCAACACTTGGTCAAGCGCCATGATTGTAGGATAGTTTTGAAAGGAGTGATGGCCCTATGATTACTTCTGTAGGGTTAATGCATGGTTTTCATGTTTTAACATTTGCAAAGTCGTGAGGGATGGTTGATGCCCATCCAGGGTTATGGTACTGCTGTTTATAACATAGAATAGATAATAATGTAAAATCATTATTTTTCGTTGAGGATTAAATTTTGTGGATTTCATGGTTCCCCTTCAAACACGAAACCAAATCCCATCAAACAGTATCTTTGACCCTTGTATTTATTACCTGAAATGCAAAATCCAAGAATAAAGGTCCCATAGAAATGTTCTTTTTTTAACCAAAACCACGAAATTTCATCCCAGCGAAATTGAATGATTTTACAGTAGTACAGTTTTATCTATCTACGTCATGTAGGCCTATGTGTTTGGAAATAGTTGTTGGTATGAATATGTTATTTGTGTTATTTAGTTGTTGATCAGTATAGTGCGCTTTCAAGTCTAGTGGGTGGTATTATAATGTTGGGAATTAAATTATTTTACAATTATATAAGATTTCCTGTTTGTGTTTCAGTTCCTAAATCTGCAGTCAGATACGCCATATGTTCTCCAGTTGAAGAGTTTAGCTTCCAAAGTCTTGTTTGCTCTCAGCCTAAATGCTTTCAATGCTGTCTTCAGTAGGATATCAGCTAGGTAAGATTTACTACTGTACATAATATGATGTGTGTGGATATGGTATCATTAAAAAAGAAATAAGTAGCAGTGTCAAATATAGGATATACAATTCCGGAATCATCCGGAAACCCAGATTTGCTACATTTATAGAAAGAAAGAAACTTTTCTGCAGAAAATTAAAGTTATTTGGAGAAATACGAAAGGAAAAAAGACTATGTCATGGTCATTTGAAGTTTCATCATCTGAATGTGAACAATTTATGAAACAATGTATTTCAATCAAATTAAGCAATCGTAAAAGCTCGGCCATTTCCGTTTGTCTCCGGTAATACACCTCGTAAATAAGTGTAGAAATACACCAAAATCGTTCGCCCTCACTACTAAAGTCCGCTTCATCCGCATGAAAATAACACCTTATGTATCCATCAATATGATGGTTATTTTATATGTTCTGATCAATTTTCTTATTCCTACGGCTTAGCAGGACGTATCGCGAAGAAAATGTCAAATATCTTTGTAGAAAAATAATATCTAGCGCATATTATGAATTGAATTTACGTCTTGTTTATCACATGACGTCATGAATGATATGACGTATATTTGGCGTCAACGTAAACGCGACGTTGTGTGAACTTTTATTTTGTAGCGTTCTTTCCTAGTTTATACAATTATAATTGTATTCTTGTTTTCAATTCTAGTATTTAGCGGCTGCCATTTTCGAATCATGTGACGAAAATAGTTCAAAATGTCGCCTTGTTATGTCAGAGGTATTTTCCATTGGATAAAAACCGAGGTGATCAGAATGTCAAATTAAGGTGTAGGGATGTGAGCTAATGGCAGCCAGAACAGATTTGCGACTCATTTTCAGGATTTGGCTTGTATAACATAAGCTTTAAACTTGTATCGAACATTAAATTTGTGAGCATATTGTGTAATGATTTGTACATAATATGTTACAGGTTGATGACATTATCTACATGTAGTGAAGATCAGTCAGATTTATCTGACCTTGAACTTATACAACATCTTAATGTTGATGTTACACGACTCACCAAACTTCTCAGTGGTAAGTTCGCAACACTCTTATGTAGGTGTCTCGGTTGTGTACAAACAGTATTTGTTGCCAAAACGTGTTAAATATGCTTTTACAGACTGAAAACCAGTATTTAGGAGCCATGACTGCACTGTTAATGTTCTGCTAATCAAAATTTCAATAATAAATCTTTGTATATTAATTGACAACTAGTGATAGATTCTATATATCATATGACACTAATACGCAAAATAAGCACAGTTTTATTGGAAAAACACACCCATGTGTTATATTTTTATACTGCACATGTTACGTATAAGATTATACATACTCGCTGTACTAACCTGTATACAACGAAAGTCATGTGATATATGACTATTTCAGATGTTGTGTCCAAGTTCCGGCTACAGAAGTCAAAACAGGTTATATCTGCTTTGGCACACAATCTGGAGAAGGTTAGTATACAGATAACTTGTATATAAATGTTGCAACCGTCAGAAAATCTGGGCTGATCTTCACGAAAACAGTGGCTAGTCAGTGTTGTCATTAGGAGGCTGCAGGAGGCCAATTTGACTTACTCAAATGATATTTGGGCCGCCTCAAATTTAATCTAATCTGCCTTCCGTCTTCAGTGCTCAGGCACATAGGCCTCCTCAAATGTACAAAAAACATCCTACATGAAATCCTAGTGAAAACCTGCCAGTTTTCAGGATGCTAGGGTGTATACTAATTGTCAACTTGTAATTTCTTTCACCAAAATTCTTGATTTCTATGCTGTTTAATATATGTATATTGTGAGGTATATGGATGACAGTAAAACCATGTTGTGTCAGATTCGTTCCTTTATTAATACTGTATCAACAATAACGAAGGAAGTATCGTCATTTTATAGAACATGACGTCTGGTGGGGCATGACGTCACATACGTTAGCGCATCCAGACATATATATATATATATTAAGGATTATATAATGCTACGTTATTACAGGCAATATGGAATTGGATGGACAATTATCCTGAGGAGTTTACAGACTTACAGAAACAACCTAATGAAGAATTACAAGGTAATTTAACTCGCCTTATAACCCAGGCTATCATAACACACCCATCAATCATGAACCAGTTAAACTATCACTGAGCCTGATTTACTTAGCCCAACCTGTAACTTGCAGGACTTTCTCTCCTCCAATACGAGAGATCTGTATTTGTGAGTATTGACTTTTTTCACTACTTGTTCTTAACCGGCATTATTTCATCACAGAGGGAGTGGTAATTTGATAATACAGGGGTCCTACAATTCCAGAATGATCCAGAAATCTGGATCGGGTGCATTAGAAAGACTGACTTATCTTTTCTGCGCAAAATAAAAGTTATTTGATGAAACAATTCAAAGAGTTGACAAAGTTATGGTCATTTTAAGTTCCACAGTCTGTATTTTAACAATAAAACAATGTTTGAAGCTTTGTTAAGGTGTAGGAATGTGTGCAAATGGCACCCGAAACAGACTTGTGACTTGTTCTCAGGATTGGGCACTGCCTCAATAGAACCCTTGATGATAGGCATACACTGCAGTGTTTCTTTTCACTTTTGGGGAAAGGGGTCTAGTCCCATTGGAGGGGGAAAATAAGCGCACTGAAAGGCAAAAAGGGGAATTTTAAATTATTGTTAAATGTCCTTAAAAGTCTAGTTTAATTGATTATTGGTGGTATTTTAAGCAAGGGAGGTCAAACAAACTTACTTTAAGTAATCCTGCATTCATTTATTAAATAAATTTACCCTATTTATGTAGAAAAATATGGAGCATGACTACAAGGGGAAAATATAGAAATTTTAGTGGGAAAATATATACTCTGCAGAGAGGGGGAAGGGGCCTAATATCTCCATATATTTTAGCGAAAAAAAACCCCACTGACACTTATAGTTCATTAATATGATAAATGTATACAAAAATTATTGACAAGACTGAAGTGGTAGAATGATTGTACATGTTTGTAATATTGTATATTGATACTTACAGATTGTTGTGACAGATTGTTTGAGCAGTATTTATCATACATGGAGAATTCTACCAAACGTAAAGCTTCAGTTTGGCCCTTCCAGATGATGTTGCTCATACTGTGCCCTGTATGTATATACTGCTACATGAATAAAATATTCAATACAACCCCTCTAAAGTAACACCCACATACAGACACAATGTGCTTGTTTGAAGGGTTTTGTAGTCAACTTTTCATGTTTTAATTTCAAAACTGTATAAACATATTTCACTTTCCACCAAAATAATATGAGTATAAACTTGTACAGTATAAACTGTCTTGGTTATTATACTATCTGTATACTATATAAGTAGGCACTAGAACAATTTTTCTTAAACCATTGTTTAGATTTCAAAGAAAATACAAAAGTCTAATAAGTAGTAAGTACTGAACCTAGTTAGTGTATATCTGCAGCATGCTAAGGTCAGGTTATTGCTCTTCGATGTTTATATAAAGTTACTGAATGACTTACATAATAATAATGGTGTGTAATTGACATTGTAGAAAATTCTGGAAGAGATCAACAATGCTGATGGTGGTGCACCATGCTCTCCTCAACACTTGAAGAAGGTATGTACAAAATATGGTGACATACACTTAGAGATTAAATATGAACATAAATAGCCAAACTAGCCATCATGTCTTCTTCATTTATTTTATATTTCTGATTGGCTTTGAATATAAGCTGACATCCAAACAATGTGTTATGCAGATGACCCAGGTCGCTAGCTTAGCAATACATAGCTGGGATGTCCATACACATTTCTATTTTAAGAGAAAATATTTTATAACAAATACTTAAATGAGAGTGGATATTAATTGTATTTATGCTCCTGTATCTACTGATGCAGAGACATATAGCGATGCACCTGTCCGTCTGTTACAACATGTTGAAACACAAACATCAAATCCATTAATGCATTGCCTTCAAACTAATAAATGACCCCTGAATGACTAAACTATTTGTTATGGACAAGGCTTCCACCGGGACATAAGCGTTTACTGAATTGTTTAGACATTAGTATAGATCTACAATGACCTCTCAGTAATGGCCCCTTAAGAGATAGAATACAAAGTTATTACTAGTCAAGCCTCGAAGCTTTTTGTACATCTATACATGACTTTATGTTGTTATTGTAGAAACATTTTATTGATGATGTAAAGAAGACGATAGCCAACCATCATAGTTGTCATAAATCTCTGGCTGAAGGTGCTGCAGTAACCTGTGTTAGACTGTGTAAGGCTTCGACATATATCAGCATACATGATAGACTCAATGTTCTCTTCAGTCTAGTACAGTCTGTCATAGGAGATCTAAAGGTAGGTAACAGGGGTACTTAAATTGATATTATTGTTCTTCTCAATTCTTGATTTGTCACTTTTGATTGTGAATTGACATTACACCAGAGCAGAGATCGCTCCACCTAATTGTTTGTTGAAGGCTGCTTGGCGAAGGTTTTCAAGTTAATCCATTGGCCCAAGTGATATTGATTTAAAGGGTATTAATTGACAACTGGTGTAATGTCAATTATTTGGAATATTTTGCTGGTTTAGAAGAAGGTCCCAAAAATGATATTTTGAGAAAATAAAAACTTAATGTCTGAAACATAAACTCACTTCTAATTTTCATTTTGGATATGTTCACATGATATATCTAAAAAACCCATTAAGATTCATGCAATAAAGACATGATTGTATGATAAATATTTCAGATGTTTAACTTGTATATTTTCAGTCGCTGTTATTTAACCCACCACCAAACAGTAAGACATTCTCACGTGGACAGAGTATAGTTGGTCAGGACTTGGATTTATATATAGACTGTTTTGTATCATGTTTCCGTATTACTCCACATAACAATGATGTGTTAAAAGTTTGCCTGAATATCGTACATTCACCACCAATCTATCACTTTGTACTGGTCAATGCATTACATCGGATCATCACACAGGTAATCCACCACTCTCTCTATCTGTGTTTTTGTTATACACCCCCATCTTTTATGAGGGGTATATTCTTTTGCTCATGTCTGTCCGTTGGTAGACCAAAATGGTTTCCGTTCAATAGCCCAAGAACGCTTTGCTTTGAGGCCCATATGGAAGATTGCGTTATTGTAAATATGTTAACCTCAAAAAAAAAGACTACTTACTGACTTAATTGCTGCAGGATCTTCAAATTTTGCATGGAGGATGGTCAGCAACAGATGACCCTTATTGATTTTGAGGTCAAAGGTCAAGTTCACTGTGACCTTTACCATTTTTGATAACTAGGCTGCC
Organism: Spisula subtruncata; assembly: GCA_963678985.1. Taxonomy (NCBI): domain Eukaryota; kingdom Metazoa; phylum Mollusca; class Bivalvia; order Venerida; family Mactridae; genus Spisula; species Spisula subtruncata. The sequence continues at coordinate 19,881,079 of OY787672.1, read as the reverse complement.
ATGTGGGCTTATGATTGTGTTTTACAAACATCTCGTTCCATTTTAAATCAGAAGACGTTGAATAATTATTATATTAGGCTAATTTTAATTCCCTGTCACATTATTGAGGTTTGTATATTTGTCTTGATGTGTTATTTGTATACACAGTGTGCATCGAAGGTGGAATTTAAACCTATTCCTGAACATTCATCCTTCTCCTTGTCTTGTAGATCAGACTCTACATAAATATTCATTAGCAAATACTATAAATCTGGCCAGGTGCCGTTAATTTCACTCAATTTTGCAAATCCTACTCAACACTACTTTGTTAATCCATGTAAATATACTTTGAGAACATACCAAGCATGCACACTATACATATATTTTGGGGCATTTAAACATTATTGGATGTAAGCTACAAAAACATAAAAGTTTAGACTTTTGAATTTGTATAATTGACTGTTTAGTTGGTAAATTTCTGTCAACTTGATAATTTGCTTTTTTAGTGCCACAGCATCTATTGATAAAGTGATTTTGTGTCTGTCCATTCATTACAAAACTTTCAAGTTGATTGACTTTAGGGCCATAAGCTTTTACTGAACACAGTCTTGTTTACAGCGGCGTTAGGTTTGGTGGCCAAATATCAGTATAATTTGCTCTGTATTTACAACAGAGTTTGGCTTGGTGGACAAATATTTGTATAATTTGCTCTGTATTTACAGCGGAGTTTGGCTTGGTGGCCAAACATTTGTATAAATTGCTCTGTACTACAGCGGTGTTTGGCTTGGTGGCCAAATATTTGTATAATTTGCTCTGTATTTACAGCCGCGTTCCGCTTGGTGACCAAACATTTGTATAATTTGCTCTGTATTTACAGCGGCGTTTGGCATGGTGGCCAAATATCAGTATCATCTATGGGAAAGCAGCTGAGTTACGGAACATGTTTACAGATACATTGAACAAGGTGACTCAAGGGATGGCCAGTCATACTACCACAAAATCTACTGGTGTCGGTGGCTTGTCATATGTTAGTTTATCTTTATTCTATGATCATAAGTAGCAATGCCGAAATGGTACTTTAGAGTAGAAAAAAACACATCAATGGGCATGTTAGGAGAACTATTATCTCTCATTTATAGTGGGGGAGACATATTGATTTTGTGATAGTCTGTTCGTCTGTCTGGATCAATGTCACTAAGTTCTGTGATAGATTTTTTAAGCACTGATTATATTTCACAGAAACTACTCATCAATTGTTGTTTTCAAGCCTAGTCACTGCCCTTTGTGGGATACAAAATGCAAATTCCACGAATTAACATCCCATTGAAATTGTCCTCTAACAAAACCACGAAATTTCATCCCAGCGAAATTTAATGATTTTACAGTAGTACGGTTTTATCTACCTACGTCAAGTAGGCCTATGTGTTTGGAAATAGTTGTTGGTGTGACTATGTTATATGTGATGGTGCACACCCATTTAACAGTTGATCAGTTTAGTGCACTTGCAAGTCTAGTGGGTGTTTTTATATTGTTGAGAGTGATTTGAATGTCAACATTGATCTAGCATATTGAATTCATAGTTTGCAAATCAGTCAATAAGCATTAGGTTCAATAATGACTGATTTGATTCTTTCAGAAAATGTGAATATACATTAATTATACAGGGCTTTCATTTGACTCTTGAAACTGCATTTTGACTCTTGAACTTAGAGAAAGTGCCTATAATGACACTTGGAAATTTAGACTGAAGAGTCAAATCTACTATTCCTATAGTACAAATATTTTGATGTCAGGAGTCAGTTTGACTCTTCACTTTTAGAGGTGAGTGAAAGCCCTGATTTTATCTGTTCCATGCTGTAAAACTGTATATGAGAACTATTACGATATTAATATTTCAGAGTTTGACGAGAATGACCATCAGTAAACTGACCAAGGCTACAGATGAAACCATGACAACATACAGATATTTGTTACTATGGATTGTGCGACTCATACACGCTGATCCTAACCTAATGTTACATGTGAGTTTCCCTGTCTAATGATTACATATACAGCTCTGTTTTGCTCATACTTGCTGGTTACTTGAAAGTTTCCCTGTCTAATAATTTACATATACAGCTCTGTTCTGTCTCATACATGCTGGTTACATGTGAGTTTCCCTGTCTAATGATTACATATACAGCTCTGTTCTATCAATAACTTGATGTTTTAGTTCACCTGAGCTTTCTAATAAATGTGAGCTGTATGGATAGTTGAATGTCCACATTCAGTTTGTATACAAGCTATAGAAGTCACAATTTGAGATGACTTTCCAATGTATTTTTAAGAAATCTTGGTTGAACACATGTTGATTATCTGTAGTCAAACTAGGCATGTTGATCAAATCATAGACAATCTTAGTGTATATTATCGTAATATATGCTGTTTTTTCATGGAACGATGAATTAAGAAAAATCATAAGTGGTTAGATATAAAACAAAGATCCCAAGTTTATGGAATAATTTCCTGCTCTTAATACAAGCCTTATAGTATGTGTGATGATTTCATATATTTATTTATATGTATGGTTGGTATACTGTGTACAGTGTCAATTGATATAAACTTATATTTCACGAGTCCCAGAAATTTTATTAAGCCAGTCTTTGGCAAACTTAATAATATTTCCTGAACCAGTTTCATATAAGTATATATTAATTGACAACAAGTGATAGATTCTTTATATCATATGATAATAATGACACGAAAAATACATGTTTTCCGATAGCTCCGCTATATCAATGACGCCAAAAATAACATCATTTTCGGGATATAATGACGTCATTTAGGAGATAAAGTGAAGTCATATAAACGTTATACTACACATGTTACATATAAGAATATACATACGTGCTGTACTAACCAGGATGCAAGGAAAATTATGTGATATATTGTATTACAGAACCAGGGTAAACCGGGACATGAGATACAGAGTAGTACACTAGAGTTGATCAATGGTCTCGTATCATTGGTACATCAACAATGGATGCCTGAAGATGTTGCCCAGGAAGCTATGGAGGTACGTAGCAATTATAGGTCAACCTTACAGTCACCAGAGGTCACAATTCTAGCCTAATGTCACAACAAACGCGTGAAAACACTACATCCATTATGTTGGCCTTGGTATTTCTCGATTAACGTCGGCAATTAACTTGAAATTTTACTTTCCTCTTAACAGAATGTTTTCATTAAATTAAAAACCAAATTCAATCCAAAATTTTATAAAATTAATGGAGCATTAAGTCTTTTGTTATATTCTTTACATAATAAAAGTATTCTGTATGTATTATATATTATATAAAACATTAGTGGTCCATGTATAAACAGAATGATTTTACTGAATCGTATTAACTATAGTTGAATGGAGACTTATACCTACCTGGTATACCAGTCATACCAAATAACGGTTGGAGGAAATTGATGCCTGCGCTTTGGTTACAAGTCTATCTTTGATTAATGATTTTTTTCACGCTTGGAAAGTTTTGTTGCATTAACAAAATGAACTAAGTGATGTCTCCTGAGAAGGAAATATTATCCTTCATTTTATCTAAATAATGACACTATGTAACAGTATGTGATGCTATAATATTAAAGCCGGAGTATTATGATACATGGACTGTCATTTAGAAACAAAACGATTAACTTTACCTGAAAGTAAAATCAATCTCAAACAATTTGTAATACAAATGAAACAAAGGTTGTAAATATGTATGTGAATCGGATGATGTACTTAGAAGTCCTAATAAAAATCTGTTCTGTTCTATTCTGTTGAAAGTTGGGAACTAAGGATTGTTCATGGTTATATTATTAAGAGCGACCAAATGCACTGTATACCATCTTGTTTAACTTGTAAACAGTTATTGAACAGTTCCTAGGTATAAAATAACGTTTATAAACAATGGCCTGACTGTCAGGTAAATTATGTTGATCTAGGTCTAACTGTGTGTAACTGAGTTAACTGTAGTTCCCTCAGTATTACTATTGAATTGACAGTAAATACAGGATCCATCATGAGATGTCTTTGGAGATCAACATTTCTTAAACAAGTCTAGAAAACCCAAGTTATTTAGCGTGCCTTTGTTTTCATAACGAGTTGAAGAAATGTTTATCTCAAAGACAACAAAAGAGGGATTCTTTTTATCACATTACCATGCTTTCAGAGTCAAGACAAGGTCAGAAATAATGAATTTAAGCCATTGATGTGAAGTTTTTGTCGATTTGTTATCACACGGGTTGGAGAACATAGTTTTGTCATTTGTTATCACATGTGATGTCACGTTATTTATTTGATATATATATATGTCTGTGTTGTCTTCCAGGCATTGTTGTGTTTACATCAACCAGTCAATATAGAGCTATGGAATCCTGAAGCTCCTATCAACACATTCTGGGATGTCAAGTAAGATGTTAACTGTTCATACATGTATCTTATAAGCCAAGCATAGCCTTTATTTGCTTTAGTTGTGCCGAAATTTGGCAGGCATATATATGTACCTCCACCTGGATTTGAACACGGGTAGCCAGATTGACTGCAAGCACACTAACCACTGAGCTACGGCCACACATGTATATCAGTAGTTTTAACCTCACCAATCGAAGTTCTAAGGGGTATATAATATGAGCAAGTTGAGTTTGTCAGTGGGTCGGTTTGTCTGCCTATTGTTATAATTCAATCATCATCTTCGGTTATTAATAAGGCATTGTGATGAAAGTTACTTTGTTGGTGGCTTCTGGGAAAACTCTGTGGGATCAGTGGGGTTATGGCCAGCATTTCCTAAAATATAATGATAATTTACAACAATGCTCATGCAACCTTGCGTAATGTTCAAAAGCATTTGAATTTGTGTATCTACTTGATATAAGGTGCAAGATTTGAAAATGTTACATGGAAGTTGCTAATTGTATGTTGTACGTGTATTTCTCAGGGTGGCAATTTTCTGGAATTCAGGATTTACAGATTCTGAAAGAGCTATGATTTCTGACCAAATTAAAAGTTAATTTTTTGATAAAATCTGATAAAAATATAGAAACAATGTCGTTGAATGTCTCTTGTTTGTCAAAAATATTTGACCTCATGATTTTCCTGATTTTAAATTGGGTCCTGTTGACACCCCTGATTTCTGACCTCTTATGCTTTTCCGGATTTTAAATTTGGCTCTGTTGACAACCTTGATTTCTGACCTCTTATGATTTTCCTGATTTTAAATTGGGTTCTGTTGACACCCCTGATTTCTGACCTCTTATGATTTTTTTCTGATTTTCAATTTGGCTCTGTTGACACCCCTGATTTCTGACCTCTATTGATTTTTTTCTGATTTTCAATTTGGCTCTGTTGACAACCTTGATTTCTGACCTCTAATGATTTTTCTGATTTTAAATTGGGTTCTGTTGACACCCCTGATTTCTGACCTCTTATGATTTTTTTCTGATTTTCAATTTGGCTCTGTTGACACCCCTGATTTCTGACCTCATATGATTTTTTTCTGATTTTCAATTTGGCTCTGTTGACAACCTTGATTTCTGACCTCTTATGATTTTTCTGATTTTAAATTGGGTTCTGTTGACACCCCTGATTTCTGACCTCTTATGATTTTTCTGATTTTCAATTTGGCTCTGTTGACACCCCTGATTTCTGACCTCTTGTGATTTTTTTCTGATTTTCAATTTAGCTCTGTTGACAGCCCTGATTTCTGACCTCATATGATTTTCCTGATTTTAAATTTGCCTCTGTTGACAGCCCCGATTTCTGACCTCATATGATTTTCCTGATTTTAAATTTGGCTCTGTTGACAGCCCTGATTTCTGACCTAATATGATTTTCCTGATTTTAAATTTGGCTATGTTGACAGCCTTGATTTGTGTATACAGTTCACAGGTGCTGTTCTCCATCTCGCAGAAGTTGATACAACATCAGATAATCAACTATACCGAGATATTGAAGTGGTTACAGGAGATACTTGTATGTCGGAACAGTTTCCTACAGAAGCATAGTGCTAATGCTAACGTTGGTAGTAATATACCAGTCTGTAAACAAGCTCATATCAAACTCGAGGTAAGATACTCCTACACACATTTAATCATTTATCAGTATACTATAATATATTATAGGCCAAAACAAAATAATGTTGGGGTAAAGGTTTCCCTACCTACCCTAATATTTTGCTGCTACCCTACAACATTTTATTGAAAATTAAACACCAAAACTTGAAAAGAAAAACTCGTAAGAAGGTATTGAAAAAATAAAATTATATTGAAAAATAAAATGTTTCCCCTACCTACCTACCCTAATTATTTTGGGTCCGTAACCTTAACCACAACATTATTTTGTCATGGCAGAGTTCGTTATTGAATAAATGTACAAAATGTATCCAGACTTTCATGCAATATTGACCATAACACTTGTTTATTCTCTAAGGTGTATGTGAAATATAAAGCTCACACAAAACTGATTCTTGATAGTTTCTGCTTGTTTAAACCCAGCAAATTAAAATGCTGTCCACATTTTCTGACAGTTCAAGGTTCTGCACTGGGCACATTATCTTTGGTTATAACAAGCTATAAAATACTTATCAGTTTCAGAGCAATGAGCAAAGAGTGGTTGAAATTATTCAACATTGAGCAAATTTATAGCATGTTGAATAGACTTTTGAACTAAGATTTGTTTGTTTTGTGTGCTTTCAGGTTGTGTTTTTCATGTATTTATGGAGTATAGATATTGATGCTGTATTGACAGCTATGTCATGTTTCCGTCTACTCTGTGAGGAGGCTGAGATACGGTGTGGGGTCGATGAGATGGCTGTCACACAGTTACTGCCTAACTATAATGTCTATTCTGAACTGGCTGCTGCCGCTACTGTACTAACTACAGGTAAGATGGCCGTTATACAGTTTGAGAAAAAATAATTTCTGAGGAAATGATGATTTAGTGTTGGTATCATTATATTCCTAATGCCATATATAGAAATCATTTGCCCTGCCTGTCATTCCGTCTCAAAACCTGTCTGGACCTCATAAATATATCAACTGTTGCAATCACAATAACTTGTCATCTTAAAAAGGTCTGTTGGTTACACTTCGAGTTCACAGGTAAAGATTAAAGCTGTGATTGAACATCATCTAGAATTTCAAAATTACTTTTTTCTATTGTTTACACTTCAGGTTAACCACTTTTTCATGATTTTGGCCAATTTATTTTATTGTTGGTGTAATAGACCTACTATGGATCTTTACTAATCTGTAGGTACAAATAAAGTTTTACCGTTATAATCCTTTTGAGGCTTGAATATTCATATCAGGACTATAGAGTGGGGGTCAGTTGTATTTACGTATGAATACAAAACCAGTCTTAATAGGCCAGCTTTGTTTGTACCTACATGTAAATTAAGGGGAAAACCACCTTGCACAGGGTTCCGGATATCAACTATTGGTATATGTCAGTGTGAGCATTGCAATGTGTAATTGGCTAGAAGATTGTAAGATTACACAAGTTTATCATGGGGTTATTGCAGGTAGAGCAGCCTTACAGAAGAGAATTATGGCATTATTGAGAAAGATAGATCAATCAACACCGGGTACATCACAGGTACTGTAACCAGGGCCAGTATTTATAAAGCATCTTAAGTGAAAACTTAGAATTTTCTTAAAATCTCAAGTTTTTCTTAAGTGTATCAGCTAAACAGTTACACTAATATTAACAATTATTTACCAGTACATTGTTAAGAAGCATTATCTAAAGAGCTACAATAATCATTTAGAAAACTTTGGCTATTTTTCATTTCTTGTGAAATATGGGCAGCTCAATATTTTAAATTAAATCAAAATATTTAAGTTTTCACTTAGGATGCTTTATAGATACCGACCCTGTACAACTTCCATCAATCTTCTGTTTCTTCTTATCTGTTGTAAGATGCACACAATTCACTTGTTGATTGTTCAGATAAATTGAAAATTGGTTTGAACTATTGAGAGCTATATGAGAGCTTTTTTGTGTGATACAGTTAACATTAAATTTTGTTAATATTGAGAAAAAAAGCTTTCCAACTGCTTCATAATCAACAAATATTGTAACATTAAAACTTAAGCTATATTTTGTTGAACTCATAAGTTTTGTATAGTTCCATCATTTGAGCATGCTATTTAAAAGCTTATGCAGTTGATTTTCTACTCCATTATTTTCATGTGGCGTTATTTCTTTATGATGGTAGACATAAAATGATATACCTTAATCTGTAGGCATGGGATGACACATTCTGGAACTGGTGTGTTGTTACAAGTTATCTAGATATAAACGTTATATACTAGATATATGTGTTTTATTGTAGGCAGTGGATGACACATTCAGGAACTTGGGTGTGGTTACAAGTTATCTAGATATTAATGTTATACTGTAGGCATGGGACGACACATTCAGGAACTGGGGTGTTGTTACAAGTTATCTTGAAGCTTATCCTAAGGATCATAAAGTGAAGATAGAAGATAATGCTGCAGCACTGGGTGATGCTATCAGATTGAAGAGGAAGCCTCCACATCATGCTAACACAGAACATGAGCTTGAGGTACTTATACTCTAGCGCTTTTCTCGTAATAACCAAATTAGACACAGGGACATAATGTGCATGTTTGTCCTGAGTTCACCAGTAAATATTGACTTATGGTCCCTTGATTGATTTTCATTAATAAAATTTGCTCGTTTAATCTTGACTAAATATAAATGACCAAGGAGCAGCGTAGAATGCACATATTTTGAACAGATAGGACCAGTGTCTCTCAGTCCTCACCACCTGCCTCCAGCAATATCTCACAGACTAATATCAAAGTGAAGCAAAAATGATAATAATAAACTGCTACTCCTTTTGTGGAAAGATCATGAAAGTGTACTGTGTTTATTATAGGACCAGTTAAATGAGTGGGCCAATATGACAGGTTTCCTGTGTGCACTTGGTGGTGTAAGATTACAGAGTAAGGTACATCGTCTCAGGTACGTTCTATACACACATCATACACAGATATGCTATTTGCTAATGAGTTTAAAATTCATACATGTTACTGGAATCACTCTGAAACTAAGAACCGTCTATGTTCATTATATTGTGCACATGAAGTTCCAAAGAGTTTTGTTTAGGTCAATCTATTGCAGAAACTACTTTCACTGTTGGAAATTAGAATTTTTACAAAACTTTCTAGGCAGGATGATCACAATCAATTGAAGATGTGCGTCTCAACAAAACTTTTTGTGAATCAATCATTAAAACATTGTATGATATATGTTAAAGATGTTTGCCCCCCCCCCCCAACAAATTTCCAATGTCTGCCAAATACTGTTTTGTACACAGAATGCACAGAGTTTCAAAATAAGTGATATTATCAATATTATATGTCCTAGATTAAACGATGGTTGGTTGAATGTTGTATTATCTGTGTGTTACAGTTCTCAATGTTTAATGTATTATCTGTGTGTTACAGTTCTCAATGTTTAATGTATTATCTGTGTGTTACAGTTCTCAATGTTTAATGTATTATCTGTGTGTTACAGGTCTCAATGTTTAATGTATTATCTGTGTGTTACAGTTCTCAATGTTTAATGTATTATCTGTGTGTTACAGTTCTCAATGTTTAATGTATTATCTGTGTGTTACAGGCCTCAATGTTTAATGTATTATCTGTGTGTTACAGGTCTCAATGTTTAATGTATTATCTGTGTGTTACAGTTCTCAATGTTTAATGTATTATCTGTGTGTTACAGTTCTCAATGTTTAATGTATTATCTGTGTGTAACAGTTCTCAATGTTTAATGTATTATCTGTGTGTTACAGTTCTCAATGTTTAATGTATTATCTGTATGTTACAGTTCTCAATGTTTACCTGGATTAGATACGAGAAAGAGCAGTTTGATGCAGAGTTGTGCTACGACAGATTCCCAGTATTGCCCGGTTACACAGTAAGTACTACTTCTCAATACTGCACTGGTTAGTTCAAACTTACAACTTGTCATTTAATACTACACTGGTTAGTTCAAACTTACATCTGGTCATTCAATACTACACAGGTTAATTCAAACTTACATCTGGTCATTCAATACTACATTGGTTAGTTCAGACTTACAACTTGTCATTCAATACTACACTGGTTAGTTCAAACTTACAACTTGTCATTCAATACTGCATTGGTTAGTTCAAACTTACATCTGGTCATTCAATACTGCACTGGTTAGTTCAAACTTACATCTGGTCATTCAATACTACACTGGTTAGTTCAAACTTACATCTGGTCATTCAATACTGCACTGGTTAGTTCAAACTTACATCTGGTCATTCAATACTACACTGGTTAGTTCAAACTTACATCTGGTCATTCAATACTGCACTGGTTAGTTCAAACTTACATCTGGTCATTCAATACTACACTGGTTAGTTCAAACTTACAACTTGTCATTCAATACTACACAGGTTAGTTCAAACTTACAACTTGTCATTCAATACTACACTGGTTAGTTCAAACGTACAACTTGTCATTCAATACTACACTGGTTAGTTCAAACTTACAACTTGTCATTCATTACTACACTGGTTAGTTCAAACTTACAACTTGTCATTCAATACTACACAGGTTAGTTCAAACTTACAACTTGTCATTCAATACTACACAGGTTAGTTCAAACTTACAACTTGTCATTCAACTTGTATAGCTCTCCTTGTAAGTGAACAGTGCTTATTTAAAATGTCTAAGGGTGCTTGAGGGTCTTAACAGCTGAAAAGATCCCTAGAAAATAGGTATTTTTTTAACTTATTTTTTACTTATAGTTTTACAAATGCTTGTCCAGTTTAAGGATTGTTGGCCCGGAGTTTTTGAGTGGGTCATCTGGGATCTAAAACTATGTCACAAGACCAAACCAAGCAATAAACTTGCTAATGCTCCCAAGGTCACAATTTTGATCAAAGCTTTAAGAAACTTGTTCACTGTGTTTGACTTTGTAGAATATAGGCCACATAAGGTACATAGCCATCACATGGTCACTAGACTAAACAAAAGAAAACATTGTGAATACCTTTACTGATAAAAGGCCTCAGTTTTGACTTATTCTACTGACAAAATTTGATGTGTTTGAAATTGTCTACTGTATGCAGCTAATTGTATTTATTTTGTAATATTCCAGGTTTATCAGTAATTTGTTAAAGTTACTGGTCTGTCAGAACGAGAAGTTTGGAGCACAGATACAGAAGCATGTGAAGGAACTTGTAGGACATGAACTGAACTCGGCACTATATCCCATACTCTTTGATCAGATCAAGATATGTGTGGATAAATACTTCGACCCATCCGGGCAGGTACGTGGGAAATTTTGTGTAAGGATTCAATTTGTTACTTTACATTATACGTGGGAAACATGAATAATTATAAATTCAATTCATGTGTTTAAACTAGTATAATTTCTTCAGAATACTATTCTAACTAAAGATACAATTTTTGAACCTTTGCGTCAAGTATTCATCAAATACTGGTTTTCTGAAATGTTGTTAATATAACGTCAACTGATGTTTGGGTGACGATTTTCATAATTTTGTCACTAAGCCCGGTTTTCCTTGAGAACGGCTCTTATAGTTACAGAACAGTGCACAATAAGACTATTAAATTTTGTATCTTCGGGCTATTTTAGAGTCCACTCTTACTAGAGTTTGTTTGTTAAATGTCTGTTTAAATTTGTCTGAAAAAGTTCTCAGAAACCACTGGTTGAATTTCACTGACGTTTTGTAAGAATCATTAATACCAAATAATGTTGTGCATATTTCATATCCAGTTTATGCTGGGCTTATGTAGTTATTGCCCTTTGAATAAGAAAGAAAAAAAAGTTTAGTTACTAATTTTCTATTTTCAGCTGTTAGGCCACTCAAGCACCCTTTGACATTTCAACTGAATAATTATACTCTGTTTGCATTATTTCTCTGTTATCATTTGTTAGATTTCATAGAAATTTTATTTAGCTACTTCATCAATAAATTGATAATAAAAAGTTATCCTGCAAGTGAAACGCTTCAAAGTGTTGAGCATATTAGCATTGGAGTGGGATGTTACTGTATATGTGCAGGGGTGTGGAAATCCTCAAATTTTTCACTTGCCCATGGGAAAGTTGGACTGAAAAATTTACTTGCCCGAAGACTCAATCTGCTTGCCCAGGAAAACATAACAGCAACAAAATTTCAGTTTCAATAAGTAATTTATCTTGCCAAGCTTGATAGTACTATGTACATTATATTTAAATCATTTTCAGTCAGGATTAAGGGATTCATTTTTGTGTATAGGTAAAATAGGACATTTAATATATTTTCTCATGATCGTTTTGCACTTGGCCGCAGTTAAAAAAGCACAAGTTGGGCAAGTCGGACAAGAGAATTCCACACCCCTGATGTGTTGATAAAGTCATGCATTACTGTATGTGTTTCATGTTTTAGGTGATTGTGACAGATTTAAGTACACAGTTTATAGAGAATGTGATATTTATCATGAAGAATATTCTAGAGATGAAACCAGACCAGCCATGTGAACATCTTGGTGTAGCCAGTATTGAACAACTCATGTTAGCTGTAGTACGGTAAGCTTCTACCACAAAAGTCACCTGAGGTGGCCTGACCTGAATACATGAATATATTACATGTTTCTTACACTTAATCTACCAGCAAATTGTGTCGCATCAGCCTTTTTAGATTTTTATTGATAAGGCACTTTTTACATTAGGCATAAGGCATCTTTTACATTAGGCATTATACATCTTTTACATTAGGCATAACACATGTTTTACATTAGGCATAAGGCATCTTTACATAAGGCATCTTTTACATTAGGCATAAGGCCTCTTTACTGTTACATAAGGCATCTTTTACATTAGGCATAATGCATCTTTTATATTAGGCATTAGGCATCCTTTGCATTTTTGATACACTTGTCAGCTTTGCTCACAAACCTAGAGATAAACAAGGGATTGACTGGACTGTAGACAGAATCAGAATGGAAAGGATATATTGAGTAACAGTAGAACTGTTAGTGTTGTGACTGGTCCATAATGTATGTCTGAGTGTTTGCTATGTCTGTATCTCTTTATGAAACTCAGTACCCATGTAACACTTATCTACTTATGTCTGGTAAGGGGATACCTTTCCTAGGTAGACTTCACTATGATAGAGATGATGTACACTTTATGGCACTGTAAAATCATTTAATTTGGATGGAATGAAATTTCATGGTTTTGATAAAAAAGACCATTTCAATGGCACGTTAATTCATGGATTTTGCGTTTCGTGTAATAAATTCAATTATTGTGCAATTGGATTTAATTTCGTGGCTTAAGGCAAACCATAAAATTTACGAAATTTATTCCCCATGAAAATTAATGATTTTACAGTAAATACTAGCACTTATACTGTTGTGTGTATGGTACTGAGTGTACTGTGTTTTGTTTCAGATATGTGAGACATCTAGATTCCACTGTTCATGCCATACAGATCAAGATCAAGTTATGTCAACTTGTGGAAGCTGTAAGTCTCATACTTGTCTTGTGTTCATGTTCCCTCTGTCACAATGTTTGCCTAATCTTCATGAATCTTGGTCACAATGATTGTGTTTACAAAATATAGGTCAAGTTCAATATAAGGTAAAAACAAGGTCACTGGGTCAACTCATAGCAAACATTGTGCATGCTATAGAGGCCATACTTTTTCAAATTTAAGTGAAAATGAGTCAGAATGTTAGTTAAGGTACAGTAATCAAAGTTTGAGCATGGGTCATCTGAGATCAAGGCCATTCAGTCAAATCATAGAAAAAACATTACTATACTGTAGAAGCTGTAATTCAGCTCATCCTAGGGACCTGCATGCACTACTGTGACAGCTGAACAACCTAGTGGCCGTCTTGGCCGCTTGTAGATGACTTGCATTGTGTAGAATATGGGTGAAAATGCTGTGGGTCGGATCCAAAACAAAAGAAAGAAGAAAAGAAAATCACATAAGTCCACTGAGAACAGAACATCTATCTGACTACCATAATGTGTCTGGTCCATATTTTGCGTATACCTGTTTGAATGTGGAAATAACTAACAAACTTATGTTCACCATGTTATGATGATATGCAGAGTTCTGGGTACTGTTTTATCAACAGACTTACGAAAATCCTAAACTTACGTTCAAATTTAAATTCTGTATATTTCTTTAACAAGTGCAAATTGGGGCCATATATTGCTTGTAGACATTCATTAACTGAATCTTGATTAGTATTGCAGCTCCATATATCACTCTTTATAGTTGTAAAAGTATTATAAAGCATTAAAATTTGATCGTAAGTTTAAGATTTGCGTAAATGCTTTGATAAAACAGTACCCAGGACCCAGGTATCTTACCTTAAATGTCAAGGTCTTTGTGGCATAGCATAGGTCATATGAACATTTTTCCTGTTGAGTCCATTACTTTCATATGCCTGGCTGCATTTGAACAATTACCATCTTGATCGAAAGTCATTCTACACAAATGAGGAATTTTATGTAACTAAAGCAAAGTTTATAATTTTAAAGCATGGGTTTACACACTGGACTTTGAGACATGTTTGACTGGTAGTTTTAAACAATAGTCAGATGGGCGTGGTGAATGATATAATATTTCCTCGTGATGATGTTGATCAATGTGTATTGGTATTTAGATGATGTTACGTAGAGATGATCTCACATTCAGACAAGAAATGAAATTCCGCAACAAGTTGGTCGAATATCTGACAGATTGGATCATGGGAAATTCACATCAAGTCAACATCCAAGGGGACATCTGTGGAATGTCCAGGTAAGCGTGCTTATATATTTAGGATTTTCTCAGCTAGTTAGTGAGTCAGTCTATTATTTAGTCAGAAATACAAGGGGTATGATGTAAAGTTAATATACAGTGATTTTCTTAAACTAAAGGTACATTAAGAAAACATCTGGTTATTTTTGCATTGTCTACATTTTGCATTGTTGATTTTAAGATGAAATCTTCAGTGTGCATGGCATCTGTTTGCTGTATGATATGACTGCCATGCTTGGTTTCATATAAGACATGAATGTGAAGATGTGCTAATGTACAAATATAAGTGTGTGACATGTTCAATTCTAGTTTACTTTGGTACATGATGACATCATTCTTGTATTCATGACTTAATAATTGTACTGTAGTAACATATGTCTTTAGTCATATTGGAAGTCCGTAGTGTTCAATGAATAGGTAGGCAAACAATGGCTTCATTTTCACTTTCAATTATCTTATTCGTTTTAGTCATTTTTGACTTTCCGGTGCCATTGCTTGTAGCCAGTACTGGGAGATAACCAAGGGGGCTATAGGTTTGCCGTCTGTCCGTACATCTGTCCAAACATCCGTCAATCCAGAAATCTGAATCCTATCTAACAAATTTTCCAAGGAAGATTTAAAATGTAACTTGGTATGTGGATAGGGGCCAAAAAGGTGATGATGTACACCCTTCAATGTGTTACTAAGGCAATAATTCTGGTTGCTATGGAAATAAAATAATTGAAAATACTTCTGTAAATGGACCTTGGCCAAACTCAAATTATAAAACTATGTTTTAGTATTTGGCTTGAGTACAATTTATGGATTACATACAGAATATTATTATCTCACTCAAAATTTGGTTGCTATGGGAACACAAACTTGTCTCTTTTAAATTAATGAATATTTCTAAATCTCAAGTTTGACTATGTTATCATGATGTTTGGTATGTAGGTAGGTTATATCTAGATGAAGGTTGGGATTTGTTTTGGGGTCACTAGGATTAAGGTCAACAACATCTTTGTTAATGTTGATGGTCAACAACTTGAGTAACCAATGTGTAACACATATTTGTACAGATAGCTTGGATTGACAGAATGGTTTTGATCAGTTTAGTCATTTGGGTGTAGATCAATGTCACTGTTACTAAAACATTTTTTTCAATTGGCTGTCTATAACACACCCTGTGCTGTGATTGGCTGTTTCTAACACACCCTGTGCTGTGATTGGCTGTCTATAACACACCCTGTGCTGTGATTGGCTGTCTATAACACACCCTGTGCTGTGATTGGCTGTTTCTAACACACACTGTGCTGTGATTGGCTGTCTATAACACACCCTGTGCTGTGATTGTCTGTCTCTAAAACATGCTGTGCTGTGATTGGCTGTTTCTAACACACACTGTGCTCTGATTGGCTGTCTATAACACACCCTGTTCTGTGATTGGCTGTCTATAACACACCCTGTGCTGTGATTGGCTGTCTATAACACACCCTGTGCTGTGATTGGCTGTTTCTAACACACACTGTGCTGTGATTGGCTGTCTCTAACACATCCTGTGCTGTGATTGGCTGTTTCTAACACACACTGTGCTGTGATTGGCTGTCTATAACACACCCTGTGCTGTGATTGGCTGTATCTAACACACCCTGTGCTGTGATTGTCTGTCTCTAAAACACGCTGTGCAGTGATTGGCTGTCTCTAACACACCCTGTGCTGTGATTGGCTGTCTATAACACACCCTGTGCAGTGATTGGCTGTTTCTAACACACACTGTGCTGTGATTGGCTGTCTATAACACACCCTGTGCTGTGATTGGCTGTCTCTAACACACCCTGTGCTGTGATTGGCTGTCTCTAAAACACGCTGTGCTGTGATTGGCTGTCTCTAAAACACTCTGTGCTCTGATTGGCTGTCTCTAAAACATCCTGTGCTGTGATTGGCTTATCTTACACACAGTGCTGTGATTGGCTGTCTCTAAAACACACTGTGCTGTGATTGGCTGTTTCTAACACACCCTGTGCTGTGATTGGCTGTATCTAACACACCCTGTGCTGTGATTGGCTGTTTCTAACACATCCTGTGCTGCGATTGGCTGTATTTAACACATCCTGTGCTGTGATTGGCTGTCTATAACACACACTGTGCTATCATTGGCTGTATCTAACACACCATGTGCTGTGATTGGCTGTCTATAACACACCCTGTGCTGTGATTGACTGTCTCTAACACATCCTGTGTTGTGATTGGCTGTCTATAACACACACTGTGCTATGATTGGCTGTATTTAACACATCCTGTGCTGTGATTGGCTGTTTCTTACACACCATGTGCTGTGATTGACTGTATCTAACACATCCTGTGCTGTGATTGACTGTATCTAACACAACCTGTGCTGTGATTGGCTGTATCTAACACACCCTGTGCTGTGATTGACTGTTTCTAACACACCCTGTGCTGCGATTGGCTGTTTCTTACACACCATGTGCTGCGATTGGCTGTCTATAACACACCCTGTGCTGTGATTGACTGTCTCTAACACATCCTGTGCTGTGATTGGCTGTTTCTAACACACACTGTGCTGTGATTGGCTGTCTATAACTCAACCCATTGTTTGATTGGTTATCCTGTGCTGTGATTGGCTGTAGGTAACAAATCATGTGCTGTGATTAGGTTTGTCAAACACACTCAGTGTTTCAAACAGTGTATGGAGTTGTTTAATTTGTGTTGATGATATTTTTGAGGGGGGGGGGGGGATTTATAAGTGAGAATTTGAATTTATTTGGACTTGAAACTACTATAATTACAGTTTGCTTGTTTGGCCTTTCCTTGTTGGTTTGTCTTGTATTGGTAGCAGGCTGAATATTTCCTGGTCTTACTTGGTGTCCATGTTGATTCCTTGTCAGCTCTAGGTGCTTTATTGATGTAGGAGGGTCATTTCAAGATGAGACGTAAATAAATAGATAAATAATTTCAACATTCTACTTTCTATAAACCTCATAACATCAATCTCTATATGATCGGTTCCCCAACATTTCTTGTTAGGACAGAAATATAAAACATTTCACCTTGACTGGTACCTGGCACTGTATATTGAAGTGGTATTAATGTTGTGTATGTATGCTCATGTTCACTGTAAGTATTCACACTAGTTGTATCAGAGATTAGTTTAGCACTTCCATGTATATCATTTCTGCATGCATACACATCCCACATCCCTTTGTTTAATCTTCTTATTAGAATTATATAGGGAGAAGGGGTGGCCCTTTTCATGACAAATCATTAATATTCTTATTAGCATTATATAGGGGGTAGGGGTGGCCCTTTTCATGACAAATCATTGATCTTCTTATTAGCATTATATAGGCATAATAGGGGGTAGAGGTGGCCCTTTTCATGACAAATCATTAATCTTCTTATAAGCATTATATAGGGGGTAGGGGTGGCCCTTTTCATGACAAATCATTAACATTGAATTATTCTTATTAGCATTATATAGGGGGTAGGGGTGGCCCTTTTCATGACAAATCATTAATATTCTTATTAGCATTATATAGGGGGTAGGGGTGGCCCTTTTCATGATGAATCATTCATTATAAGTACTTGTATAGATTGCCCTGCAGTTGATGATAGATGTGTATGTCCGATATAAATGTATTCTCCAAAATTTTATTTCATTGACTTATTCATTTATTTGGGTAAAAAATAGGATTCATGTCCCCAATGATTATGTCAAATCTGCCTATAAGGCCCCCATAATGCCTTCAGAAGTATGAACCATATTGCCCAGATTGGTGAACTCTGCAGTCAGAGAGGCCTCTACATACATGTATGTTATGCTATAAAAGAATAAAACATTGCCCGTGAAGCTGGAGTCTGGAACTAAAATGTCAGCAGAGTTACGGGTCTTTTTGATTAACCTGGTTTTCCTATAGTTTCAATATATCTTACAATATGTTTTCATTTCTTGTCCAATCTAATAGTGAAATGCTGCTGAAAGCGTGTCATACATTACACTCAGTGATGTTTCTACTATAAATATTGTATTGTCTGCTCTACGTATGTTTTCCCCATCTTATCTGATCTCCCTAGGGAAAGTAGATACTGTATGGTTAGTGGAAAATCATGTATATGTTGCTTTGTCTTGTATTATTGGTTATATTTAAGTTGCAGCAGTTTACATATGTTGCTCAGTTTACATATGTTGCTCAGTTTTCTAGCTTTCATCATTTCATGATGTGCTCAACTCTGTATTTTTCTTTTTTGGTCTCTTACACAAATTTAGTGTACCGGCCTGTGTCTGTATAGATCAAGTCATGTTATAATGTTTAAATACGCCAATGAATGATGTCAAAATACACATATATACAACCAGCTAATTGTTGCAAGAAAATATTGCTATCCAAAACATGTATCTTACCAGTATTATAAAATCTCAACTGGGGCCTTATTTTGATATTCAAACATGTCTCATATTATTATAATAAAACCCAAGTCTTATTTTGTCTCTAAACCTAACTTTTGAGTTGCAGCCTTATTGTTGAATTGACAGTAGGTGATGGTCGGGTATTGCATGTATGCAAGTGTTCGTGCACCCATCACTTAGTCCCCTAAATAATAGAGATATCCTTGTTGCTGAACACAACTTAAACTTTCAGAACATTCCCGAATGAGCTTGGTACTCTACTTAATCTCAGTTTGTTAAGGCTTAAAACATGTTATGATATTTATATAAAAAAATATATATAAATTTTACCCAATAAAATCTGCTAGATATAATGAAACATTGTGTCTGTTGTAATGCTCAAGATACTCAAAACATTTTATGATTTCATTGAACGTCGAAATCTTACAGTTTAAATCAAAAGGAGACATTAATGGAAAGTGCAATCAAATCTCGGTGCTTCTAGATATATTCTAAACCTGTTATTACTAACCACCTTCTGCATGTAATTCCTACTTACTCCACTTTGCAGGGCCCTCGATTCACATCTACCAAACTGTACGACACTAAGATTAGCACTGGTATGCTTATACCATGTTCTGTACTGTCTGAAGATAGGTCTGCTGCTTAACTTACAAAAGTCTGTCCCATTGTGCAAACCAACATAAAATTTCATTGGCCCCTTTAACTTCAATATTTCATTGAAAGTACACAAAGATTTAATAGCATGGTTCAGCAGCTGTTAATAATGGTAGGGTTACAGAGTTATATTAGCCAATGAAGAACGAGAGCCCTGTCAAACAATGCTTGATGTCATGTTTCCCTTCAGTTCACTTATATTATGTAGATGCAAATTGTACCAGATTCATGCATTGTGACTTCCCCTGTGTGTATGGCTGACCAATTACTTCACCTGCTTTTTGCACTACTTTGTATAAATTAACATTTTTTTATGCCAATCATTATTGATGAAGGGTATATTACTTTGCACATGTCAGTCGGTCGGTCCACCAAACAGTTTCTGTTTTAAAACTCAAGAATGCTTGACTTCAAGCTATAGCAACAGTAGATGACCCCAATTTATTTAGAGGTCAGTATGCTTAAGGTCAAGGTCACTTTAACATGAACGATCAGACCGAATGATTTCTGATCAATAACTTTGGAACAGTTGTACTTAAGATATTCAAACTTGATAGGAATGTTGGTCTCCATGAGTAGATAACCTTGTATTGATGTTGAGGTCAGTAGGATAAAGGTCAAGGACAATTTGCCCGAAATATGCATGAAAAGGCCAAAAATTTCCAATCAATAACTCAAGAACAGCTGAAACTACAATCTTTAAAATGTATAAGGAGGTTGTTCACCATGATTAGATGAACCCGGTTGATGTTGAGTTCAGTAAATCAAAGGTCAAAGTTCTAAAGGCTTTTAACATATCTGACTGTTTGGCTGGCATGGGGCATATATGTTTTCTAAACAGCTCTTTTTTAAATCACATTTCTGTGCTACAGAAACTCCTTGCTTTCCTTCAAACATATAGTTGATGGAATTAATCACACACCTGTGTGTATGTCTACATGTGTGATACATGATGCTTACAGTCAATGCTACAATGTATGCATACACGATCCGTCTAACACTGTTACATAAATGCATTCAGTCTCTAAAAATTCGGGCTGGTTTCTTAATTTTAATAATACTTCTTTAATTCACTGATAAAACCCCTTAATTTTGTACATTTTTTCCAATCAATCATAAATTACATTATTACATTCTGTCGTTCATTTATTCCTTATCGGTGTAGAATTGATGAAAAGATTTTTTTATTGTTGTTCACTACTTGCTTTTTGTTTTGTATGATCACACAGTAAGCTGAGCCACAGTTAATCCTACCTTAATTCATGTACAGTGATTTGCTTCCACTGTCCTCTTGTCTCCAGCCATTATATCCAATCTTTATGACTCTGTGACCCTCCCAGCTGTGCCCCTCCCAGTTGTCTTAAAGTTAGCATTTCTTCAGTTACTCTCTATGATAAACAGATGAATGTTTGGCTGCACAGAGTGTACACGTCCAGCATGTAACAAACTATGACTGCTCACCTACCACTACTCCACTACTCCACTACTCCGCTACTCCACTACTCCGCTACTCCACTACTCCATTACTCAATGTACTCTGTATTGTTAGAGACTGAAATACCACGTAACATGGGTTTAGGACATTACTGGGAGTTGAATAAATCTTGGTATAAAAATGTCCCCCTCCCCTTATATCCCCTGGTTTCATTACTTGTAACTTGACATCATTCAATGCTGTTATCATTAAAACTGAGTATGACATTGTGTTTCCATTGATAAATTTTTATAGAATTAGAACAAAGTTGAGCCAATCATGTATTTCTTGTGATTTTGTTGATTATTTTGAATGTTGTGTGGATGTTGTATTCTCCCTATCTAGGAAACATAAAGAGGGGATGTCAAGGTCATCCAGTGGGCTACAACGTTACTTACACAACAACCCCACCCAGGGGCAGGGCTCAGCTAAAGGTTCGGTACCCACTGTCAACCATCAACCTGTCTTCTTCCTTACGCAACCTGCTGTCGTGTAAGTATGCACATTCAATATACATACATATCTGACATCAGCAAGCAAATCTCTTCATATTACATAGAGAACAAAGTAGTTATATAAACAATACTTCCCGTTATAATCACTGCGGTATGTTTATATTGCTGCCATCTCCGAGTACAATCTGCATGTCAATCTTTTATAGTAGTTCTTCTTTCATATCAATACTCTCACTGAATGATTTCATATAACCGTTTCAGTTTAATACTCGAAGCTTTCAATTTTATCCCATATTTAGCTTATCTGAGCTCAAGGTTACATTTAGCAATCCCAATCTGTGGTCAACAATTAGTTTATGTACTAACTAATAGATATGCTTTACATGGACTCTTTATGAAACTAAGAACAATTGTTCTCCAGATGAGCTTGAACATGGGTCAAGTAGGGTTAAGTCACTAGGTTTTTCTATATAAAAATTGTGTAGAAAATAAAGGCTGTATGCTTAGAAAACTTCCTCATAAATGGCTCAAAAACATCTTAGATGAATTGAATATGGTCCATGTTGGAACATCCTTGACCATAGATTCGAGGCTGCGTCTTTGCTCCCCTCTGCTCAATGTGAGTTATTGTAATCAGTCTGTTGTCCAGGCTTTGTCTTTTGTCTACTATTTCAATGTTAACACTCTAGGCCTCTAATTTTCACTTGTTATAATATTTATGAAACTTGGTCACAATATTTGTCTCTGTTGAATCCAGGCCAAGATTGCAATTGGGTAATTATGGGGTCAAAAACTAGGTCACTACACCAAATCAAAGAAAAAATTGTTAAAAACCTAGAGGCTGCACTTTTGACCTTAACTTAAGTCTTAATGAAACCTGGTCACTAAGTTTGTCATTATAAAATCTAGGTCAGGTTTGCTACTGGGTCTTTGGAAATGAAACAGCTGGTCATCTGAGAGAAAACCCTTGTTAACACTCTTAGGTCTTAGTTGACTTGGTCACAATGTTTGTCTTTGTAAAATTTAGGTCAAGTTCACCACAAGGTCATGGTGTTTAAAAAAGTGAGGTGGTACAATGTACACTAAAATGATAACATTGAATTCTGGTGTGCAATTCAGGGTAAATGGAAATCTTCTTATACCAGATATTGGTTAACCTTGGTCAGCATAGTTGTCTTAATGAAATTGTAGATTTTTTATATGGGTCATACAGTGTTCTGCCAAAGATTGTATCAATGTGCCTCTTGGGATAGAAAATGGGGCTGCTAAACTCAAGGTCAAGGTCACTGTTACTAATGTTGCACAATCAGATTCCACTTAAGGTCTTTAGTCATAAATGGAATTTTGTGATGAATCTGGCTGCCTATGTAGCTTGCATGAATAGGCTGCTTTGGAACAAAAGATGAGTATGTTGGGTCAAGGTCACCTTCTGAATTAAACTGTTTCAACTCGGTAACTTTAGATAGAAGTGTATCAAGGTGGCACGGTTGAGCGTGGCATCCTTCTTGCAGTACTCTAGTTCGACATGAAGTGGCAAGAATTTCAACTCTTATTCCACTGTTGCTCCACTGTTACTCCACTGTTACTCCACTCTGTTACTCCATTGCTACTCCACTCTGTCATTCCACTCTGTTACTCTATTGTAACTCCACTCTGATACTCCACTGTAACACCACTCTGTTACTACACACTTTTATTCCACTGTTACTCTACTTTTATCCATTATGTTACTCCACTCTTACTCCACTCTATTACTCCACTATTACACCACTTACTCCGCTATGTTGCCCCACTATTATTCCCCTCTGAAGCTCCACTCTGTTACTCTACTTTGTTAATCTACTTTGTTAATCTACTGTTACTCCACTCTGTAACTTTATTGTTACTCCACTCTGTTACTCTCCTGTTACTCCTTTCTGTTACTCTTTTGTTATTCCACTCTATTACTCCATTGTTACTCCACTATTTTACTCCATTGTTACTCCATTTTGTTACTCCATTGTTACTCCACTCTGTTACTCCACTGTTGCTCCACTGTTACTCCATTGTTACTCCACTCTGTTACTCCACTCTGTTACTCCACTCTGTTACTCTATTGTTATTCCACTATGTTACTCACCTCTGTTATTCCAATCTGTTGCTCCACTCTGTAACTCCAATGTTACTCCAGTGCTATTCCACTATTTTACTCTATTGTTACCCCACTGTAACTCACCATGTTAACTCCACTGTTACTCCACTATGTTTCTCCATTGTAACTCCACTCTATTACTCCACTATTACTCCACTCTATTTCTCCAGTGATATTCCACTATGGTTACCCCACTGTTACTCTACTATGTTACTTTGTTGTTACTCCACTCTGTTACTCCACTCTATTACTCCACTCTGTTACTCCTGTGCTTTTCCACTCTGTTACTTTATTGTTACTCCACTCTGTTACTCCAGTGCTTTTCCACTCTTACTTTACTATTACTCAACTCTGTTACTCTAGTGCTATTCCACTGAGTTACTTTATTGTTACCACATTGTAACTCCACTCTGTAACCCCACTGTTACTCCACTGTTACTCCACTCTATTACTCTATTATTACTCCACTATGTTACTCCACTTTATTACTCCACTATTACTCCTTTATGTTACTCCAGTGCTTTTCCACTATGTTACTTTATTGTTACCACACCGTAAATACACTGTTACTCTGCTCTGTAACTTCAGTGCTATTACACTCTGTTACTCTATTGTTACCCAACTGTTACGCCACTTTGTTACTCCACCCAGTAACTCCACTCTATTACTCCTTTGCTACTCTGCTCTCTTACTCCACTATTACTCCACTCTGTTATTTCAGTGGTTTTCCACTCTGTAACTTTATTGTTACCCCACTGTTTCTCCACTATGTTACTCCATTGTTACTCCACTCTGTTACTCCACTCTATTAGTACACTCTGTTACTCCAGTGATATTCCACTCTGTAACTTTATTGTTACCCCACTGTTTCTCCACTATGTTACTCCATTGTTACTCCACTCTGTTACTCCACTCTATTGTTCCACTCTGTTACTCCAGTGATATTCCACTCTGTTACTTTATTGTTACCACACTGTTTCTCCACTCTGTGACTCCACTGTTACTCCACCACTCTGTTACTCCACTCTGTTACTCTACTGTTATTCCACTCTGTAACTCCACTGTTACTCCACTCTGTAACTCCACTGTTACTCCACTCTGTAACTCCACTGTTACTCCACTGTGTTACTCTATTATTACTCCACTCTGTTACTAAACTCTGTTACTCTACTCTGTACCCCACTGTTACTCAACACAGACTGAGTTTCCAAGTACTGATTTTTCATGTTAGATAGCTGTGGTGCAGAAAGGAACTGAACCCAGGACATCTTGAACCCAAAGCATGTACTGACCACTGCTTTCCACATAAATTTGGTATCATACATAAATTTGCTGTACTTGTGTATATGTAGTTTAGGTAGAGATTGTTGAGATTAAAAGTAAGTCTTGTTGGGGTGAAGGTCAATGATATAACAAGTGGAAAAATCTTTCTATTGAAATTCATTCTGTTACTTAAACTGGGCATGAAATAACATGGTAGATTTGCTTTATAAGTAGATTGCATGAAGAGGGAGCATGGGGGTAAAAGTGGGCAGGTGTGTCAATTTTCTTGATTAATCTTGAATTCCGGATTTACACATCCAGAATGAGCCTTGATTCCTCACAAAAATTAAGATTATTTGAAGAAAATAACTTGAGAAATGGCAAAGTTATGGCCAATTTAGTCTGTTTGAAGGAATTTCTTAGTCAAAAATGTGTAAAATATGGAAACAATGTGGTTAAAGGTCTCTTATTTGGCAAAAAATGGTTGACCGCATATGATTTTCCTGATTTTAAATTTGGCTCTGTTGAAACCCCTGGTGGGTCAAGATCGGGCTCATTGTTACTAGGTTTGCTACAAGGTACAAATGAAGTCTGAATCTAGGTGACAGTATGAATACCTTGTGCCAAAATTGTACCCAACATAATTATTGATGAGTCATGAGGATCCTTTGACAAAACCTATTAAGCTCACAGAGTTTTGAATTACGACCAGGGTAGCATTGTGTAGTAGTCCAGGTTGTGTACTTCTTGATTTGTGTTTATACAAATTTGAATGAATTATTTTTGAGTTTCTTTTAAGAACTAGGAAAAATTCTGGACTTACATTCAGTAAGTTTTCTGCATTGAGTTATATCTCTGACATAGCATTGAGGGCGACCTCTCGATTTTGTGCTTAGCAAATGTCCGTCACACAGTTTTTCTGCACTTTCCATAATCATTAATCAGATTTCAATGAAACTTGACCTGGATACTTTTTACCTAGTTGTGCATATTGTCAGTAATTTTTGGTCACATCATTTATGCCAAAGATAGGGCCCTTTGATGGAGACATAGGTTTATGTTTCAAAAACTCTTCTAGTTGGTCCTTGTAGAAAAGGTGATTGTGGCTATAGAAGTGAAAGTTTAGATGATGCTAGCACATGTAACCGTAACCTTATATGCTGGCATTTAAAGACAAGTGAGAAATATCTATTTAGATAATTGCTCTACAGTATATCGTTTTGCATATTTTGGTCAGTCTGCCTGTAGACCAAATGATGTCCGTTCAGTATCTAAAGGACACTAGCCTTTGGATCGTCAAACTTTACATGGAGGTTGGCCAGCAACAGTAGATGACCTCTATTGATTTTGCTGTCACTATGACCATAACCATTTCTGACTTGGACTGCCATGGGAGTATACATGTTTTACATAGATATGGAAGGCCGGTGCGCCATGCTAAATGCGAAATGACAATTGCTAAATGCCAATTGCAAAATGCCAATTTATGTAAAATGCCAATTGAGAAATGTCAAAAGCATAACTTCTATGAGTGAAGAAAAACAACAAATCTGGAAAATATGCCAATAATAATAATACTTTCCGATTGACAAACTGGTACAACATAATTAGAAAGAATTCTAATGATGAATCTCGGGTGCTTTATAGTATGTTGCAGTCCTTTCTGTTAATCGCTAAATGTCAATTGCTAAATGCCATTTGCAAAATGCCAATTTCTAAATGTCAATTGCTAAATGCCAATAGCGAAATGCCAATTGCTAAATGCCAATTGCTGTTCGTGAAACACCTAAGTTGAATGTATTATGAGATGCACACTGTGCTTATTTTTTTCTAATTAATGTGATATATGTATATGTTGTTATTGTTATAATTTAAAATAATCATGTGAAAAGCATAACTTCTATAGGCCTAAGGGAAGAAAGACAACATATCAAAACAAAAAATGAACAGCAATTGGCATTTAGCAATTGGCACTTCGCAATTAGCAATTGGCATTTAGCGATTGGCATTTAGCATGGCACACCGGCCTTCCATACATAGAGGATCCTGCATGAGTGCTCATTACATACAAGTTTTATTAAACAGGTGAACAAAATAAAGCCTTGTGTCATATTGTTTTTGTCTACATGTTTAATAATACTCCTATGTAATGAGCACAAATGTAAGATTTTATTAATTACATAAACTTTAAGAACGCCTATTATCACTCAATATGATGATTTATGCTACATAGGTTTTATTCAAAATTAAACGGTACAATACACACAACGTCATGACAATGTCTGCATTATCCTGAAGTCATGTGCCGATTCAAGACATAGATTGGCTTAGGTAACATCTCCCAGAGCCAACCAACATCAAGCTTATTTAAATATTGATGTAACGGTCTGGGAGTGCATTACGATATTTCCGGCATGGCTTTCAGGCACTCCGAGACCGCAGGTTATGGTTATGGGATAGAAACATCTCTATTTAGACTTGCAGCTTGTCTGATGTTAGTTCACACAAGGTGGGATTTTCTGTTTTAGAGTTATATTAGAGTTCATGATGTTACAGAGGCTGGACCATCAAATGTACGTTCTGTGTTGAAAGATTTTCTTATTCTAGAGTTTTATGGTGCTGATCTGTGCGTTATGTGAGCAGCATGGTGTTACTGTCAGTCTTCAGATAATCAGGGGTTCTGCAATTCCCAAATATTCTGGGTTGGATCAGGGCTTCTGCAATTCCCAAATATTCTGGGTTGGATCAGGGCTTCTGCAATTCCCAAATATTCTGGGTTGGATCAGGGCTTCTGCAATTCCCAAATATTCTGGGTTGGATCAGGGCTTCTGCAATTCCCAAATATTCTGGGTTGGATCAGGGCTTCTACAATTCCAAATATTCTGGGTTGGATCAGGGCTTCTACAATTCCCAAATATTCTGGGTTGGATCAGGGCTTCTACAATTCCCAAATATTCTGGGTTGGATCAGGGCTTCTACAATTCCCAAATATTCTGGGTTGGATCAGGGGTTCTGCAATTCCCAAATATTATGGGTTGGATCAGGGGTTCTGCAATTCCCAAATATTCTGGGTTGGATCAGGGGGTTCTGCAATTCCCAAATATTCTGGGTTGGATCAGGGGTTCTGCAATTCCCAAATATTCTGGGTTGGATCAGGAAGAATGATCTTTTCTGCACAAAATTTGGCACAAAAAATTCAAAACAATGACAAGATTATGGCCATTTCAAGTTCCATTATCTAAATTTTCACAATTAAACAATGTTTGAAACGTAGTAACGATGTAGGAATATATGCTAATGGTACCGGAAACAGACACGCCACTTGTTTTGAGGTAGATGGTAGATGAATCATAGTTATTCTGCAGGAATATAATATCATACCTGAAAAATCATAACTGCAGAAAATCTGATGAAAATTTGACACTTGAAGAAGATATTTTGCTTGAAGAAGATATTTTGCTGTGAATGATTTAGTTAACTCTCAGGAGCGCGAGACAAGGGTTTACAACTCTCGAGATCGCGAGACAAGGGTTTACGTAGCATGTATCTAGAACTGCATGTAACACAGCTGTATTAAATGTGCATGTATAAATGGTTGAAAAATGTACATCAAGATTACAGTCACTTCATAGATTCTAAAATAATTTCTTCTACTACTTAGACAAATTTATCCCTTTGCATATGGAGAAATTATCCTTACCAAATTGTTATTATCCACCATGCAGTGAGTTTAGGTTCACAACAAAATTTGGATACTTTATATATGAAGTAGCCATGTAGATTTAATTACAAGCCATTGCTTGAGGTAGCTAACCATTACAATAACTATAGGGTGATCTTGTATCTACATGTATATTTACATGCATGCTTGTATTCTTGAAGTGGCTGCATATTGAGAGATGGCCATTTAGTAGAAGTTATATATTCTATTTGTTCTGTTCTTTATTGCTTCTATGTTATTTAGTTGCTAGTTCTGCATGTTTTGCACCTTACCTGTATTTTATTTACCTTTATTACCACGGAAACAATGTTAAAACTTTTTTGATTGATTATATTTTCTTCAATATAATTTGCCCCCAACAGATAAGTTGCTTACGTAACACCTCCCTCTACAATAAGGTGCTATGATAACGCCTCCCCTACTTTCGGTTTCTAAGGTACCATCGGTTGATGCAGTAGTCGTCCACTTTATGATAAGTTTCGTTATTCACTATACAATAACTTGCTCTATAAGGGGCTGCTACCGTACTGCCTCCTCTACAATAGGTTTCCAAGGTACTACCTCTCCCTAAAATAAGTTGCTAAGTTAATATGTTCCCCTACAATTGGTAGCTAAGGTAATCTATCTCTTTACAGTAAGTTGCTAAGGTAATACTTCATCTGCAATAGGTTACTAAGGTAATACCTCCTGTAGCATAGGTTGCTTAGGTAATACTTCCTCTTCAATTGGTTGCTAAGGTAATACTTCATCTACAATAGGTTGCTAATGTAATACATCCTTTTCAATAGGTTGCTAAGGTAATACATCCTTTTCAATAGGTTGCTAAGGTAATACCTCCTCTACAATATGTTGCTTAAGCAAAACCACCTCTACAATAGGTTGCTAAGGTAATACCCCCTACAATAGGTTGCTAAGGTAATACCTCCTCTGAAATTCATTGCTAAGGTAATATGCCCAATCAATTGGTTGTTTAGGTAATACTTCCTCTACAAAAGGTTGCTAAGGTAATATCTTTTACAATAGGTTGCTAAGGCAATACCCCCTACATTTGGTTACTTAGGAAATACTTCCTCTACAGGTTAGGTAATTCTTCCTCTGCAATTGGTTGCTAAGGTAATATCTTTTCTACAATATGATGCTACGGTAATACCCCCTACATTTGGTAACTAAGGTTATACTTTCGCTACAATGGGTTGCTAAAGTAATATCTTCTCTACAATAGGTTGCTAAGGTAATAACCCCTACAATGGGTTCTTATAGTAATACCTCCTCTTCAATAGGCTGCTAAGGTAATACCTACTCTACAATAGGTTGCTAAGGTAATGCCCCTTACATTTGGTAACTAAGGTAATACTTCCTCTTCAATAGGTTGCTAAGGTAATGCCCCTTACATTTGGTAACTAAGGTAATACTTCCTCTACAATAGGTTGCTAAGGTAATGCCCCTTACATTTGGTAACTAAGGTAATACTTCCTCTACAATAGGTTGCTAAGGTAATGCCCCTTACATTTGGTAACTAAGGTAATACTTCCTCTTCAATAGGTTGCTAAGGTAATGCCCCTTACATTTGGTAACTAAGGTAATACTTCCTTTACAATGGGTTGCTAAGGTAATATCTTCTCTACAATAGGTTGCTATGTTAATTCCCAATACAATAGGTTGCTAAGGTAATACCACCTAAAATAGGTTCCTAAAGTAATACATCCTCTTCAATAGATTGCTAAGGTAATATCTTCTCTACAATAGGTTGCATAAGTAATTTGATGTGTCTAGGTAAAGGTGGCGTTCTCAAGTTCATTTTGAAGTTTTGTCATCAAAGCACATCAAATCTGTAATCACTTACTAACAACCCTTTGTTGCAAAAGTAAACAAAGAACTTGCTCTATTGCTCAGAATATTTTAACAGGTTTTAGGCCCTAGTGTAATGCCAAGGGTTACAAGGTGAGCTTTTATCATCACTCTTTATATGTTGTTCATTGTACGTTAAGAATTGACTTGTATGCACTAAAAAAGCAGCAGTTTTTATCCAATATTCATGAAACTCGGACAGAATGTTGTTCTCCATGAAATCTAGGCCAAACTTAAAACTATGTCATGGGGGTCAAAACTAGACCACTAGGGCATATCTTTACAAAACTATGTGGTCACTCTAGAGGTCACAGTTTTGATCCAAACTTTCTTAGAATGTAAGATTTCATGAAATCTTGGACAAATTCCAAACTAAGTCACTAGGACAATTCTTAGTGTTTTTTTTGCGTTCACTCTAGAGGTCACAGTTTTTATCCCACCTTCATGAAACTTTGTCAGAATGTTGTTATTCTTAAAATTTAGACCAATATTAAAACTAGGTCATATCAGGTCAAAAGCCAGGTCACTTTGTCACATCCTAGAAAAACCTTGTGTTCACTCCAGAGTTCACAGTTTTGATTCAATTTTCATGATACATCAGAATGTAACTCTTCATGTAATATAGATCAAATTAACAATGAGTTGTGCATGTTTGAAAAGTAGGTCACTAGGTCAAATATTTGTAAAAACCTTGAATTCTTTCTACAGGTCACAGTATTGATCCAATCTTCTTGAAATTTTGTCAGAATATTAGTATTCATGCCAATGTAGGCCAAGTTTGAATCAAGTTGGGTCATGTCGGGTCTAGAACAAGGTCACTAGATTAAATCTTATAAAAGCCAGAGGTCACAGTTTTTATCCAATTGTCATGAAACTTGTCTCTTAGAAGTTGTAAATGTAGATGCATTCTATGACAGGTGAGCGACTAATGGACTTTTGGACCCTCTGGTTGTTACAAAAATCTTGCTCCTGTTTACTTGGTGCTTGCATTATGAAAGAACACCACAGACATTGCACAATCATCAATTGTTTCATTGAATATAATAGTAGTGGTTGAAGTGTATTTTTGTTCTTGTTGATCTGTTGGCAGTATTTGTTTGGATTAGGTTGACTTTCGATTTCTATATTTCAAACAGGGCACTATCAAGTACATACATTCTGACACAATCAAATACTAAGCATATGTAAAAATAAATGACCCATGCGGAAGATGTATAGGGTGTGTACACAGACCTACATGGAAGATGTATAGGGTGTGTACACAGACCCATGTGGAAGATGTATAGGGTGTGTACACAAACCCATATGGAAGATGTATAGGGTGTGTACACAGACCCACATGTAAGATGTATAGGGTGTGTACACAGACCTATGTGGAAGATGTATAGGGTGTGTACACAGACCTATGTGGAAGATTTATAGGGTGTGTACACAGACCCACATGTATGATATATAGGGTGTGTACACAGACCTATGTGGAAGATGTATAGGGTGTGTACACAGACCTATGTGGAAGATGTATAGGGTGTGTACACAGGCCTATGTGGAAGATGTATAGGGTGTGTACACAGACCTATGTGGAAGATGTATAGGGTGTGTACACAGGCCCACATGTAGGATGTATAGGGTGTGTACACAGACCTATGTGGAAGATGTATAGGGTGTGTGCACAGACCCATGTGGAAGATGTATAAGGTGTGTACACAGACCCATGTCTAGGATGTATAGGGTGTGTACACAGACCTACATGGAAGCAGGTTAATACAGGTGTTTGATACACTACGCGATGGTTTGATGTTGTCAGTATATATATGATTGTTATATTACAGAGATTTAGATCAAGCTAGTATGGAAGCTGTGGCTGCGTTATTAGCGGGACTCCCTCTACAACCTGAGGAAAGTGATAGAGGAGATCTAATGGAGGCCAAATCTCAACTCTTCCTCAAGTAAGATTATATTTGTATTGATCTTTTGTCTGATACTTTTCATTGTTATTAAGACGAAAGTGCTCATTACGAGGTATTGCTCATTTTCCGTGCATTCCTTTTAACAACATTTCATCTGATGTTCTCAGACATGGTCCTTTACCATAGATGTTCAAATAGATAGATTTCACCGTATAACAAGGTCATAGCAAACAACTATTTTTTATTGAATATAATCTTGGTAATCTCTTCCAAGATAGTTGAAATGATGCCATTGTGTTTAACATAGACCTGTCCGTTTGGCCACTTGCCTGTGTGTTCGAGAATAGCGAGGGACCCGCAACAAGTTTGTTCTTATTTCTACTCAGACAGTTTCCATTTTATACATGCCTTCATTAGGAAAGTGATAAACAGTTAAGCAAATTTGAGCCATCATAGCTGACCCTCTTATTCTTTATAAAATATTTCTTCCTGATCACCAAACATAGACTGCCATGATACTTGGAATAAGAGAGTCAAACTAAATAAGTAGAAACAATTTCCCCTATATTTCAGATATTTGACGTATACTTTGTGTGTATTTCAGATATTTGACGTATACTTTTTGTGTATTTCAGATATTTGACATAAACTTCAGATATTTGACGTATACATTGTGTGTATACTTTGTGTGTAGCTCATATATTTGACGTGTACTTTGTGTATATTTTAGATATTTGACATAAAGTTCAGATATTTGACATATAATTTGTGTGTATTTCAGATATTTGACTTTATTCATGAATTTATTGAATGATTGTTCAGAAGAAGAACAGGATAAAGCGATGGATCCAAACCGTAAGAGGAGTACATCTAACCTCAGTGCATTAAGGAACTGTACTGTACAAGCTATGTCTAATCTACTCAATGCTAACATTGATAGTGGATTAATGCATTCTATTGGTAAGTCAATCATTCTATCAATGTTTAACTGTAATGCTGCATGGTCGTTAACCATAAAGAAACAATATTTCAAGTTGTTGTTCATTTTATGCCACAGCGATGCACCTGTCTGTCCGTTTGTCCGTCTGTCCGTTTAAAAAATGTTTGCCCTGGGGCATAAGCGTTTACTGAACACAGACTTGTAGTCTTACTTCTTTTGAGTGACTGCCCTGGAGAATTACGAAAATTGTCTTTTACTTAAACAGTTAGCTAATTTGTTATGTTAAACTTTAGCTCACCTGAGCACATTGTGCTAACCCCTGGGACCAGTTCAATATTTCAATGATTATGTCTGTGTTCTTCACGTCTTGGTTTTGTGTAGATGTTATATGAAATGTTTGAATGACTGGTCTTGGTTTCAGCATTGGGATATCACAAAGACCCGCAGACCAGAGCAGCCTTTATGGAAGTTCTGACCAAAATCTTACAACAGGGTACTGAGTTTGAGACCCTGGCAGAGACAGCACTGGCTGATAGGTTTGAACGACTGGTAGAACTGGTTACAATGATCGGTGATAAAGGAGAGTTACCTATAGCGATGGCTCTAGCAACGGTTGTACCTACAGTACAGATGGATGAACTAGCTAGAGTATTTGTTAATCTGTTTGATGCCAAACATCTACTCTATCAACTTCTCTGGAATATGTTCTCTAAAGAGGTATGTTTGTTCTCTTTGTTTATTTGAAAATTTACTGACTTTGGCTTTCTTCACAATGGGCTCTACATTTTGCCAGGCATCTATAAAAAAGGATGTCGATATTCAACTTTAATGATCTATTTGCTGCCTCTGTTGCACAAAAAGACAGAATATACAGTAATGTTTTAAGAACATATTTTATGCCATCATGACCACTGACAATATGTTATACGGTTTTCTTGTATGTTTAGGAAAGTGGATATGTGTTTAGGTTAGCACTGAATATACTGATGTAATGCACAAATGCAACAAAAGCAACAAGATATAAATGCCAAGAACATTCAATGATCATACTTTCTGTAAGTTCGTCTATCACTTTGTAATTTATTTATGATTCCATTCTACTTCACGAATGTTCGTGCATTTTCAATCAGCATCTGCCTAAAACCTGCCATGTGGACTTGACATTCTGCATGTGTGCATACTGCATACATGGGTGGTAGGCATATAGGTGCAGATTCTGATGCTATAATCTTACCTGCCATGATAGTTAAACACAAAAGGTAAGGTAACTGGGAAAACCAGAAATTAACAAGGAAAATAGGAGTAACTCCACTTTAATAGGAGTACCTGGCAGGTGTGCTATTATAAGGGCTGTAACGGTATACCGCGGTATACGAAATACCGCAGACTTCAGTCCCACACGGTTCACGATACAAGACTTCTAAATTTCGGTACGGTTCGGTATAAGCTTTTTTATGAGCAAAATCATATTCAGACAACGAAAACACCTGACAGCCTTCTGATTATGTATAATAAACATGTATCACTCGTTTTAATTGTATTGAGATATGCTTCATATTGTCTAAATTCACTTTAAATAGTTGATAGGCACATACTATTTGCCGTTATAGAAGCCACAAACTCATTATTACTTTAAAATTGAAATATTTAAGCAGCTGTTAGAGAATAATGTATCATACCGAAATATACCGAACCGTTAGAAAAATTAACGGTACTTATCATATCGTGAGGTGAACGTACCGTTACACCCCTAGCTATTATAACCTGGCAGACAATTATTGTGTGTTTATATGTTTATAGGTTGAGATAGCTGATTGTATGCAGACATTGTTCCGAGGGAACAGTCTGGCCAGTAAGATCATGGCATATTGTTTCCGGTTCTATGGTCTAGGTTATCTACGGGAACTGTTGAATCCACTCATCATGGAGATGTTCCAGAAAGAACATAGTTGTACACAAACATCATTTGAAGTGGATCCAGCCAGGTATATCATCGTACTTACATTCATTACTGAAAACTTTTGTTTATAAATCAGGGGTTATATTATGTTGCATTAGAAAGAATTATATTTTCTGCACAAAATAAAAGTTATTTGATGAAAATATTCAAAGATTTGACAAAGTTATGGTCATTTGAACAAGCTTTTGCAACTTCAGTTTGGTCAATTTGACAAGTTTCGATGTTCATGAAAAAAGGCTCAAAAGAAGCGCTTTATGGTGCAGATTTTAAATATGCATTAGTCTTGTAAGGTTGTAAGTGCCACTTACGACCTTCTCTTCATTCTAAGCCAGCGATATATTAACTCGGTGACATGATGATGTTTGCAGGTTGGAGACAGGTGAGAATATAGAGGAGAACAAGAAGAATCTCATGTATATAACACAGAAAGTATTCAATGCTATAGTAGGATCCGCTCATAAGTAAGTACTCAACTAATACACACTTACAATTATACGCAGTTATGTCAAGATTTCATGTTGACAATCAGAGTTATATATCAAGAACTACGTAAATGTCATCCCCAGTTCAAGAATTATGTGTCATCCCTGGTTACTGTCCCTGTCAGTGCTCAGCAAATAGCTCATGTAGAGATATGTATTAGAACACGATTGTTGTGATGGTATTATGAAAGCACTTCATTTAAAATTCAACTTAAAAAGTGCTTGATCATGATTGTGTTCTTCACTAAAACAATTTGTTTCTGATTAGTATCCAGAGTCATTGATCCTTATGTCTCTGTTGTAACTATTTGGTCATTGACCGACTTATGAATCCTCTTGACAGTTGTTAATCAACAGGTGTCCGTTGCCTAAGCAAAGCTCTACATAGCGCCCTCATTCAGTTACATTCCGTTCAATTGAAAATAAGAGGGCAAAGATTACCTCCCGTTGAAAGTGCTTTGTGTCGCTTTGCTTATGCAACGGACACCTGATCTTTGTATAAATGACAATCATTCGTATTTCCAAACATGAGTTTACTAAACAGATCTCTGGTGAGCTGTGATGGGACTGGTGTGTAGATGTATTGTATAAATGATGAATATTATACACAGGTGCAAACTCCCTGATTAGTGTGTTCTGTAATTTAGAAACAAACTGAACATGATTTAAGGATCATTTATGTTTACATTTGGAGAATTCTTGATTAA
This sequence comes from Spisula subtruncata, assembly GCA_963678985.1. Taxonomy (NCBI): domain Eukaryota; kingdom Metazoa; phylum Mollusca; class Bivalvia; order Venerida; family Mactridae; genus Spisula; species Spisula subtruncata. The sequence continues at coordinate 19,844,298 of OY787672.1, read as the reverse complement.
ATGCAGTTTATTGCTTCAACACACCAATGTCTGTTAAATAATTGCTACGGTTTATATGCTAGAGTCTCAAAATAGTGTATAATGATGACATAAGCTAATTTTCACTTCATTCTGAGTGTAACAGAGATTTCTATTATGTATTATTTATTAACTATGCACTGTACTAAATAACTGGTAACTACACAGACACGTTTGTGGATTTGATTTTGTGAATGTTTGTGTGTTGATATTTTCTATTGCCTTTATTGCAGATGAGTGGACTAGTTTTTAGCTCACCTGTCACAAAGTGACAGAGTGAGCTTTTGTGATCACTCTTCGTCCGTCGTCCGTCCGTCCGTCCGTCTGTCAACAATTGGGTTGTGTCCTCTCTAGCGGTCACAATTTTGGCCTAATCTTTATGAAACTTGGTCACAATGATCATCTTAACAAAATCTAGGTCAAGTTCGATATTGGGTCATCTGAGGTCAAAAATTAGGCTACTAGGTCAAGTAATAGAAAAACCTTGTTTTTCATTCTATCAAAGGGAGTGTACTCTGTAATTATACTGGTTGTGATCATGTAAGAGTTGTCTCTCTTACTATATTTTAGTTGTAGAACTACGAAATGTGTACTTGTTAGCAGCTTTGAGGCTTTAATTTAAATTAAATGCAGAATGTGGATATTAGGGTTATCATCGTTTACAGTGATTGTATGTTTACAAACTATTAAACAATTATTAAGCTGTAATTATAGTCTTATGCAACCTTACTAATCGTTTTACCTAGACTTATATAGGGAAAACATATAAAAATCTTCTTCTCTAAAACTACAATGCCTAGAGCTTTGATATTTGGTATGTAGCATCATCTAGTGGTCCCCTACCAAGATTGTTCAAATTATGGCTCTGGGGTCAAAATTGGCCCCGCGGTCACCGTTTTACATAGACTTATATAGGGAAAACATATAAAAATCTTCTCCTCTAAAACTACAATGCCTACAGCTTTGATATTTGGTATGTAGCATCATCTAGTGGTCCCCTACCAAGATTGCTCAAATTATGGCCCTGGGGTCAAAATTGGCCCCGGCCCGGGGGTCACCGTTTTACATAGACTTATATAGGGAAAACATATAAAAATCTTCTTCTCTAAAACTACAATGCCTACAGCTTTGATATTTGGTATGTAGCATCATCTAGTGGTCCCCTACCAAGATTGCTCAAATTATGGCCCTGGGGTCAAAATTGGCCCCGGCCCGGGGGTCACCGTTTTACATAGACTTATATAGGGAAAACATATAAAAATCTTCTTCTCTAAAACTACAATGCCTACAGCTTCGATATTTGGTATGTAGCATCATCTAGTGGTCCCCTACCAAGATTGTTCATATTATGCCCCTGGGGTCAAAATTGGCCCCGCCCCGGGGGTCACCGTTTTACATAGACTTATATAGGGAAAACATATAAAAATCTTCTACTCTAAAACTACAATGCCTAGAGCTTTGATATTTGGTATGTAGCATCATCTAGTGGTCCCCTACCAAGATTGTTCATATTATGCCCCTGAGGTCAAAATTGGCCCCGCCCCGGGGGTTACCGTTTTACATAGACTTATATAGGGAAAACATATAAAAATCTTCTTCTCTAAAACTACAATGCCTAGAGCTTTGATATTTGGTATGTAGCATCATCTAGTGGTCCTCTACAAAGATTGTTCATATTATGCCCCTGAGGTCAAAATGGCCCCGCCCCGGGGGTCACCGTTTTACATAGACTTATATAGGGAAAACATATAAAAATCTTCTTCTCTATAACTACAATGCCTAGAGCTTTGATATATGGTATGTAGCACCATCTAGTGGTCCCCTACCAAGATTGTTCAAATTATGCCCCTGAGGTCAAAATTGACCCCGCCCCGGGGGTCACCAGTTTCTATATTTACGCTCTACCTTTGTTAGTCTAAATTGTGCAGGGCTTCATTTATAATCAGGTGAGCGATATAGGGCCATCATGGCCCTCTTGTCTTGTTTGTTTTGTTTTATTTGTGATATTGTTTTGTTAGACATTTATATTCTGATATAACATTCATGATTAGTCCATGGCTGTGGTAAGGCTACAAGTGGCTAGTGGCGTCAAATCTACCATATTGTATTCTTATTCCTGTCTTCCATGAACCAGTCTGTCATCTGGGGAGGATGTGTGTCAGGGGAGGTGGGGTGTGTGGGGGGGGGGGTTAACTCAGTTACGTAATGGGTTGTCAATGAAGCATCTTGATGAAGTTTTTCACTAATGTAAATTTACACATGGGTTATTGTAGGCAAACAAAAGTTACAAAATAGCTTCTGTTGTCAATACACTTTTCCTAGCATGAAAACATGACTCAAAATCAGTTGAGCTCTCCAATACTGAACCATGCCTTCATATTCTTCTCACTTATGGAAAGGCACATTCACTGATTAGTGGACTTGGGATTTAAGGTTACCAACCCGTGCAAGTTTACATAATCATTCGGAACTCCGCTATATATTAAACTACATGTGTTCATGATTGCCATGTTAAAACAGGTCTATTGATTTTAAATGAAGGGTTCTTTCCCCACCTCCTCAGAATAACATATTGGCCAGTATTCCTTAAACTGTTCCAAGTACCAAATATTGAATCACATCATTTGGTTTTTCTTTAACTTTTTCAGTACTTTAGTATTAGAACTAAACTATCATATATTATTTGTGATGGTATTGTAGATACATTGGCCGATGTTCTGTTCCATGCCGACTGTTTATGTACATTGATGTTTTGTAGTGATAAACTACTCAATGTTTCATGAGGCTCAACAACAGGGGCCTTATTCACCAACGTTGTAAAACTGAAATTCAGACTTAGACTTAAAATTGACAAAATTTATAATCACTGTCATCTCTTTGCTACTGGATGGAACAATATTAAATTTTGTCTGATTATAAGTTGTTATCCATTGAACATGTTTATTATCTATTTATATTAACATTGATACATTTATAATAATATGAGAGCTAATAGAACATTTTGCCAAGTGTAAAGTCTAAGTCGGTGTTTCAGACTTAAAACGTTGATGAATAGGCCCCTGTCAGATATTTTGTAAATTTGTTTTGAAGAAATATTTAGAAATAAATTCACAGTTTGGGATAAATATTGTAAAAGAATGACGTTTTGGTTCAAAATTTGATGTTTAAGTGCTGATAAGCCAAACACTATTTTACTTTTTTCATATCATTGATTATATTTAAGTAATGCAAGAGGAACACATGGGTTGTTGAGCATGATGAAACATTGATAAGTATTGATATATTGATGTGTGTAGTGATATATTAACTATGGTTTGATTTCTACCAACATTAACAGATATCCACCCAAACTACGAGTGATGTGTCACTGTCTATACCAGGTGATATCACTCCGTTTTCCACCGGACAGTATCCTAGCCACTGGAACTGTGATCTTTTTACGGTTCTTTAACCCTGCCTTAGGTAACTCGTATAGGAATTTATTTTACATTCAGTAAAATACATGCCTACCATGAAACACCTATCTGCCAGATACATGAATACAGTCAAACATTATTGTCTTCTGTCAGAAGCACCAAGTCAGAAAATGGTCACGATTTTTTCCTAGAGCCATGTTGAATCATAGAGATTTACTGTATCTTGCAGATTTCAGGCCATTATAATTTTAATAGCTGTTGAATATTTTACCCTCATGTTTATAGTCCTACTGCAGATTCTCAGCTATTCCTATCACATGTGTATGTTAACATTCTGAGTGTTAGCATAAAGTGACATCATGTATTTGGTAGAGACAGTATTATAAGATAGAAACCAAGCATTAACCTACAGTTCTATACCAAGCATGATTTGTCTGTGCGTTCTCTTTGCTGATAAATTGTTGCTGCCATGTATTAACACCTTCCACCAACATGTATGACATTCATGCACGCATATACATGCTCAGCAGAAAGCTGACTGGCAAATAAAGGCTATGCTCGGCATTTAAATTTCAATAATGGAAAGTAGTATTATTTGGTAAAGATTTAAATACTGATCTTGCAAAGGTATAAACTATCATACCTTTAGCAAAGTATGAGATAGCAGATATTAATCTGGCAACTCAGTTAAAAATCTACTGTAGCTTTTTTTACAACATAATGAAAAACTGACATTTTGCATGGCTGGAATCACAGGTAACTGTATCGTTGAAAACGAAAAAAAAAAAAAAGTTGCTTTTGAGAATTTATATTTTTCTTTCAATTTTTTTTCCGTTTTCAACGATACAGTTACCTATTGCTTGAACCTGGTATTTGGTGTGGCAACAATTTATTAACAGAGACTAGACAAGTTTGATATGATGTTTTTATAATGTTTGGTTTGTATCTCTGCTATCATATGTTTCCTGCCTTCATCGTTTGCTTCCATCAATTACAATACTAACACAATACTAGTATACAAATCATTACATCTGTTTCATCTACAAACGATCTTCGCATTCATTTTGGTTCCAGCATGTTTTAATTATAAGTTTATATATCTATACTTTGGCCTTCAACTTGTGAAAGCCTGTTAGCTGACTGACATTGGTTTATAGTCAGGTATTCCATCAGTCTACGTAGTTTGTGTTGCCTGTATCTCAAGATACTGTGGGTATCAAACATATCAGCTGTGGCCATAAAAACAAATGATATGAGCATGTGTGGCAGATATTTTAAATAAGGATCCCTGTTGGAAATCCTGTCTATTTTCCTTGGCAATTTACAGTGTATCTTCTTCCAATTCTGCTCAAAATTGGTACCGCTTTCACTAGAATTTTAGTGTTGTGTGAAAGTAGTTTGTGTGTGAAACATATGTGAATGATTTGAACTTATATCTATATAGATTGATTTGTTGCTTCAACTGACATACTGACTTTCTACATTTGCAGAATGGATAGAAATTAACCAATCAGCATGCTTCTGCTTGCAAAACTGACCAATCACATAGCTGTGCTGCTCTACATTAATATATATGTATGCTTAGTGATGCTGTATGAACGACTGCATGGGTCTGTTTCTACAACAAATGTTTCTTACAATATGTGTTTGTAAATCATGTGATTATTGTCTATAAACACTTATAACAGGTTTCCTTCAAAGTTACGCAGTATGTGTCACTGCTTGTTTCACGTTGTCAATCAACGATTTCAACAAAGTACCGGCGAAGCTGTGTGGACCGTCATAGGAACTGTGATATTTTTACGCTTCATAAACCCTGCCATAGGTAATGTGTGTAGTGAAGATAGCATTCATTTTGGTGTGTCATGCAGTTGGTGTTTTGTGTTACACATTCTTAACACTCTTTGTCTCATGATCTTTATGTTCAACAATAGGCCTTATGATTTATTTATTAATTGCACTTTAAGAATGGTACTGATTGTAAGACAATAGCAGTCCTAAGATAGGGTAGGCATATATTATCCCCCCTTAAACAAGTTAAAAGAAGTGGAGATGGAACATTACAAAAATGTTTTAAAATTACTTGTTTTTATAGAAGTGTAATGTAAGACTAAAATATTTAGCCATTGTTTAGTGAGTTTGATTTTTATACCCGCAAACAAAGGTACCCCCGCAAACTTCCCGCAAACAAAGTTTGAAGGGGGTATACTGGAGTCACCATGTTGGTCTTTCGGTCTGTCGGTCCGTTAGCATCGTGTCCGCTCTGTAACTTTGTCATTTCTTACTGGATTTTAAAATTGCCTGGTACAAATGTTCACCACATCAAGACGGTGTGTCATGCGCAAGATCCAGGTCCCTATCTCAAAGGTCAAGGTCACACTTAGAGGTCAAAGGTTATATAGTCATGCAAATCGTGTCCGCTCTGTAACTTTGTCATTTCTTACTGGATTTTAAAATTGCTTGGTATAAATGTTCACCACATCAAGACGGTGTGTCATGCGCAAGACCCAGGTCCCTATCTCAAAGGTCAAGGTCACACTTAGAGGTCAAAGGTTATATAGTCTGGCAAATCGTGTCCGCTCTGTAACTTTGTAATTTCTTACTGGATTTTAAAATTGCTTGGTACAAATGTTCACCACATCAAGACGGTGTGTCATGCGCAAGACCCAGGTCCCTACCTCAAAGGTCAAGGTCACACTTACAGGTCAAAGGTTATATAGTCATGCAAATTGTGTCCGCTCTGTAACTTTGTCATTTCTTACTGGATTTTAAAATTGCTTGGTACAAATGTTCACCACATCTAGACGGTGTGTCATGCGCAAGACCCAGGTCCCTATCTCAAAGGTCAAGGTCACACTTACAGGTTAAAGGTTATAGAGTCATGCAAATCGTGTCCGCTCTGTAACTTTGTCATTTCTTACTGGATTTTAAAATTGCTTGGTACAAATGTTCACCACATCAAGACGGTGTGTCATGCGCAAGACCCAGGTCCCTATCTCAAAGGTCAAGGTCACACTTACAGGTTAAAGGTTATAGAGTCATGCAAATCGTGTCCGCTCTGTAACTTTGTCATTTCTTACTGGATTTTAAAATTGCTTGGTACAAAGTCATGAAATTTCAATCATGGTGTTTTTCAATCTGTATAGCAGCAGATTTCCATAAAATGTGTTGTTTAGACTATAATTTTAAATAATATTCCTGTGTCAAGGCGGTGCTGCGGGGGTATGATTCATCACTCCTGTGATAGCTCTAGTTAACCCAGCTTCTGGGTTGATTTTAAGTCATGGCAGGATCCATGACTCTAATGTATGTTAGAAACTGCTGAAAGTTTTTGATGGGTAAGTTATTACTGGTTAGAATACTGTCCAGGAAAACTGGTTTGGTGAATTGGTGGCCATACATAACTGAACTGTCGAGAAGCAGTGTTAAACCCAAATACACCATCAAAGAAGTTATAATGAATTTGAAGGATAGCTTTAGTGTTGGCACTTCATGGTCACAATGATGTTGCTGACAAGTAACTGGATAATACTTTCACTACTTCAGCTATAGCAGGATAGACATATGTGGAAATCTCAATGACTTAGTGACAGAGCTTGGGGGGGGGGGGATAATATATGCTTGTCAAACATCTGCTAATAATAACTTACTGTTGTTTGGTGTTGCCATGGTAATTGTTTTAGTGTTGCTTAAACTCTTTCAACATCATATTTACATTCACTTCTTAGTTGTTATTTTAATTTTGAGCTCATAGTCAATAAGAGTGTTATTGTGGGGGGGGGGGGTACGGCACCTGGGGGGTACTATACAGCAACACATTACCAGAAGTTTAAGTAAGATGTGACCAATAAATTTCTGTAAATAATAATTGTAACATTAGACTATATGACATGAAATCATGACGAAGATGTAGCTGAACTGCTCTCTGTCTCTTGCATGTGAGTCTGGTCCATAAGAAGGTAATAAAAAAATAGCTTAAATTTGTTTTGAAAACATGCTAATTAGGATATCCTAAATCTTGAGGAACTATTGCTATGGTCGGCATTAAGAAAGATATAGATGTCCTCTAACAAGATTATTAAATTATGTTCCTGTAAACAAAACTATAAAATTATCTGCTTACATGGGGCTGTGATACTCTGTTGATCAATTTAGGACTGTTTAGTTATGAACTGTTGCTTATTTTTTTTTGCTTTGCTCTGTCTATTCTTTATTAACCTCTAACATTTTTGTTAACAAATTACCTTAAGTTATTTTGTTTGTTGAAATCCATGAAGTTAACCTGAATTTCCTGAAACCCCTATTTATATAATATCTTTATAATAGTATGCCCCATACTGCTGCATGCATGCTAACTGTTGGTAACATTCCTCTCGGTATAAGTTTTACATTAATAAATCCATTTTAGTTTTCCTTATAAAAATCTGTCTTGGACTAGTATCTGTTATGCTGGAGGAAGTCCAGTTCGAATATTGAATACATGACACTCACTAGTGTTGTATGTTATACGGACACTTGTTCTTGACTTAATAATGAGACCTCTATGAATTAAAAAACTAACTAGGGTAAACAATACACTGCATGTCAGTATTAATTTGATTCGTAATTCTTGCATGCCTGTCTTTAGCTCACCTGTCACATAGTGACAATGTGAGCTTTTGTGATCACTCTTCTTCCGTCCTTCATCCATCCATCAGCAATTTCTGCGAATGTCATCTCCTAAGCCACTTGGCCAAATTTAATAACACTTTGCAGGAATGTTACCTGGGTGGACCTCTACCAAAGTTGTTCATATGTGTCCAGTCTATTGATGAATTAGGTCACAGGGCCCACTAGAGGTCACAATTTTGGCCTCATTTCTACGAAACCTGGTAACAATGATCATCTCAACAAAATCTAGGCCAAGTTTAAAATTGGGTAATCCAAGGTTAAAAACTAGGTCACTAGATAAATGATAGAAGAACCTTTGTGTAGAGTACGCTAGATGCCATAATTATGTCTTTATCTGACAACATGGGTTACCTGATGTAAATAACAAGGTTGCTGCATGGTGAAGACTACATGAAAACTTGAACATGCAACAAAGGCTGCATTTTCATAATTCATAGAAGTTGTTAATGATTAAGTATCTCACCATAGCTGCCTAATATGACAGGTGAGTGACCTTGGACCCCTTGGCTCCTCTTGTTAACTTCACACAATTAATGAGGTTTAAAGAGAGCTCTTGCATGGTATGATATATATCTATTAATCAATGCTCATCAATTCATAATACATACATGTGTATATCTAAGAGGTAAGCATATTGCCTTTCTAATGTTTCAGTTAATTTGTTTGTTTTCTATGAAACAGAAGGACTTGCAACTGTATAATGTTACTTTCATACCATATTACACAGAACATGTATCTATAACCAACCCATCAATCTTCCATTTGTTCATTATATCCACGATGTATGTTGATCTATGAATGCTTTGTGAAGTTTTTGTTTGATTTTATGCTGATAGTTGTGGGTTCAATATATTGATAATTATTCTATAGATACAAACTTCAGTTAAAGTACCGTACTTAATACTATTCACATATCATGTTCATGTTTACCATCATTCATACCAACGCTGTTTCTTCATTGTAAAATGTTAATTCTATAGATACTCTTTCAGTTTATCTGTTTGATTGTCGGTGTTATTTCTCTGTCTTCTTTACTTTTCAAATTTAAATTACAAGACTCTTTAAGACAATGCCTCCATGTGCATATCAGTGACACATTTGATTATTATTAAATTTCAATGACAAATTACCCTTTGCATGGTCAACCTCAAGTTATGTGATAGAGAGATTGGTCTGTTTCATTCCACAAGATTCTGAAGGTAATATTTCTGTATAAGGCAAAGTCTAGTATTCAACACCTTTAGTGATAGCTCTTGTTGCAGCTATGTTTGTGTACTACTCGAAATAAAGAGATTTTAATTTACTCTTGTTGCTTATTCAAGGTTAATGTAATTTATGTAACTCATTTATTTTAAAGTTAATGTTGTTAAAAGTGAATGTTGTCCAACAGTAGCGTAATATATTGATGAATGTTTGATTTAGTTTCTCCATACGAGTCTGGCATCATTGATGTGGAAGCAACTCCAAAGATCAAACGTGGATTGACACTTATGTGTAAGATAATGCAGAACATAGCCAACCATCTATTGTTTACCAAAGAGAACCACATGCGAGGCTTTAATGATATACTCAAAGCAAACTTTGAGGCTGGAAGAAGGTATGTAGACTTACATATTACATTGTACATTTTAACAGACTTTGGTTCAAAACTGGTGTTTTGTCAGTTTATAATGTGGAGGAATTCAATATCCAAAGAGTAAAACTTAAGTGAGAAAATAATAGGTCTTATCATTGAAACATGATGGATTTAAGCAGTATCTTAACTGGCCAAAAGGTACTACCGGTACCTTTTCTAGTAAAACACTTAACTTTGATTTGAAGGATAGTATGTCTGAAAACTAATCATATACTATTATTTGCCAAATCAATAGGCTGAGTATGTTATTGGTTGAGATTAGAATTGATGTGTGAACAAGCTTGCATGAATTGCTAGACAAATTTCTGGTGTCCTCAGTGGTATGGAAATCCTCAAATTGTTCACTTGCCCATGGGCAAGTTGGACTGAAAAATCCACTAGCCCGAAGAGTCAATCTACCTCCCCAGGAAAATATGAAAAGCTACAAAATTTCAGTTTCAATACATTTATCTTGCCAAGTTTGATAGTACTGTGTACCAGATATTTAAATATTTTCAGTCAGGATTAAGGGATTCACTTTTGTGTATCTATAGGTAAAATAGGACACTCAATAGTATTTGCTCATGATCATTTTGCACTTACCCATGGGCAAGCTGGATGGAAAAATCCACTTGCCCGCAGGTCAAAAAGCCCAAGTCGGGCAAGTCCGACGCAGGAATTCCACACCCTGGTCCTAGTGCTTGCCATAGAAGGCTATAATGTTGTATAATGATGAGGTTATGATGTTGTTTTTCCAGGTTTTTCACGGAGATAGCATCAGATGTTGATATACCAGATACAGGTAACCACAGTCTGTCTTTTATCAATGATGCCAATGTTCTAGCTTTACACCGACTCCTCTGGAATAACCAAGAGAAGATAGGAGACTATTTATCCAGTAGCAGGTAATATAACACTATTACATGTTAAGTCATGTTGCTACGCCCCGACATAGTGATTTTGCGAAAATGCTTAACCAAAATTTCTAGTTGTTGATCCTCAAATATTTTTTGAAGTCCATCAAGCTATTACTTTCAAACTTTGCGTACTTGTTAACCACCATGAATACATAACATGTCAAAATCATGTAACGCTATCCAACAATTCAACAGAATTATGGCAACTGATTGAACTGATTGAAGTTTTTATGTATATACTTACCAAAATTTCCAGTTGTTTGAACTTAATGATTTTCAAAGTGCATCAATTACATTGCTTTCAAACTTACTCTATGAACTATATATTGCAGGGATCATAAAGCAGTTGGTCGTCGACCGTTTGATAAGATGGCAACATTGTTAGCATACCTGGGTCCACCAGAACACAGACCACTAGATTCACAGTAAGTATCGGGCTTCCACTAGCCTCCAAAATTGAAGAGTCAAAATGACTCCTGACTCTCAATTTTCAGGAGTCATCAAAATATGGCAAGACAATGTGTGTTAAAAGTATAGTAACTTTGACTCGTAAGTTTAAATTTTCAAGAGTCGAAAAAGAGACTATTGTCAAACCTTGGAGCCAAAATGCAGTTCAAGAGTCAAATGAAAGCCCTGAGTATGTGGTGTATCTAACAATTCTACACTTTCATAATGATTTTATGGTTGATTGTTGAAAACCTAATCAAAACAGTTTAATGGTAAACCTAAAGATGGTATTTTATACTTAGACCATTTCCGATTTCTTCGTAGGTTTGGGGCGTTGAATAAGTGTTAATGTACAAATGTTCTTACAAATACTTACTATGGTATTTGGGCTAACAGTATCATCCCTGAAGTAAAGTTTGAAAATATATTATATGAGATACTCGGTAGGACTTTGATGTAAATGTTTGCACTCACGACCAATACTGAGATGTGGGTCGAACATCATTGCTGCATATTTTTTGGACCCTAATTGTTCATCTGTCAACATCAAATATGTAATTCATGTTTCAGACTGTCAATGACCAAAATTCATCTGCTAGCTGACTCAAGGTAAGGTTCTTGTTATTTTTCACTAACCTTTTAATTGTGCAATAAAATCCAATGAATTCAAATAAATATAAATGACCATGATATTTTACATGCTTTGTGATATTTTTGTCTATTAGGCCTGAGCAAACGTATGCTTTGCCTAGAAATGTTTGATAAGAAATACAGTTTAAGATACATTCATGTGTTAAATACGAATTATAATGTTGATTTTAGTTATTGCTGAACTTCTAAGTAGTTACAGTTATTCCTATCACTCTGTGACAGTTCACATTTTGAAAAAGTACAGTCTCGTTTATGAAGAGTGAACATTTCAAAAAGTACAACCTCCTTTATGAAGAGTTCACATTTCATAAAGTATTTTCTCCTTTATGAAGAGCTGACTCAATCTCCTTTATGAAGAGTTCACATTTAAAAACTACAATTATCTCCTTAATGAAGAGTTGACTTTCTAGATATGACAATCTTACCTTCTTGCATGATTTTAATGAAGAGTATGTATTGTTTCAGGTGGAGTTCTATGGATATGACAAGTACAAAGTTTGAGGAGATTATGTCCAAGCATAACATGCATGAGAAAGATGAGTTTAAATCATTGAAGAATCTACATATATTTTACCAGGCAGGTACAAGTCGTGCTGGCAATCCTGTCTTCTACTATATAGCCAGAAGATACAAGTAAGTCACATGACGTTACAGTATAAACATTTTGCTACTTGATTCTTAGTGCCATCATGTATCTAAATAGTCTATCAAAATGTATGGTGACCAGAGTTGTCATAAGGAGGCAGCAAGGGCCAATTTAACTGCCTCAAATGATATTTGGGCCAGCCCAAAATTCCACCCAGCTGCCTTCCATCTTCAGTTCTCAGGCACCTTGGCCTCCTCAAATGAACAAAAAGCCTCCTACATGAAATCCTAGTGAAAACCCTGCTGGTGACTGCTTGCTGTTGTCTGTCACACAATACTTGGATTTGTACCCACGAAGCATGTTATGCTTAGATCCTTGATGCTGGTTCCACCTCATTATTAATATTTCGCACCTATATTTGGATTCAAACCTACACTGTAAAGTACCATCTCAGTCAGAAAACTAGATTTCAAGGGACCTTAGTCTTGTTTTTATTATTGAGTTACTGTTTATACACTACATAGTGTAGGTTATGTGATATACAAATCAGAATCATTGAAACCTGTCAGTTCTCCTGGCCTGTCTGCACTGACAGAGAAATGTTGATTTGGACTGACTGAAAATCCTGTAACATTCTATTTAACGAAGAGAAACTTTCTGCCATTGTTCATAGTTGGACTGACAAGTTATAGAACGTTTCACGGATCCTGATCTAATGGTGTGTGTGTATATTTCAGGGTTGGTGAGATCAATGGAGATTTGTTGATATACCATGTACTTCTGACACTGAAGCCATACTATAACAAACCATTTGAGCTTGCCATTGACTTTACACATACATGTGCTGAGAACAGATTCAGGGTAGGTCACTTCTGATACTACTATACTTAACTAATTGATCCCTAACAAAACATTAAATTAAGCAATTCGATGGCTTAGAACCAGAAGGTCGTAACTCCTTCTTACGACCTTATAAGACTCATACATATTTGAAATCTGCTTCACAAGGCGCTTCTTATGAGCCTATTTTCATGAAAATCTGAAATTGTCATGTTGACCAAAATGAAGTTTTAAAAACATGTTTTCCCATAGGTAAGAGTAAATTACAGACAGGTTTCTCTTGTTTTCTCAATATATCGATTTGGTAGTTACGACCTTCTTGTTCTAAGCCAGCAAATTGTTCATGGGGAAAAATCTCATGATTGTGCCCCCTAACTTATTTATAAGCCCTTTGTTACTTTAACTTTATACCCCATTGGTGGCAGCCATGTCCCATAAACACATTTCGAGTTTTATTAAGGGTTACTTGAATAACAGTTAGTGTTGTTATGATTAAAGTTTGAAATTTGTGGTTTTTTAGAATAAAAGGAAAATGATAGTTAGTTCTTGCATCAAATCAATAATACTAAGAGTGTTTATACTGTGTATATTATATATGATTATATTTCAGACTGATTTTCTCTCAAAGTGGTTTGTTGTGATGCCTGAGGTTGTATATCAGAACATAGTGTATACATACATCTATAACTGTAACTCCTGGGTCAGGGAATATACCAAGTTTCATGATAGAATCCTTACACCGCTCAAGGTATGTATTCTACACCGGTACCAAACCATTCATGTATGTACATGTATGTTAAAGATGCAAATCACCTGTTACTAAGAAATAAATTTTTTTTAAATTTCGGCTAGATCATGCAGCCCATTTATTTTCCCTGTCATAGGTGGGAGAAGGTCGGGCAACCATCCTTCTTCCCCACCTTACTTTCAAATAAGTGATATGGGGATGAAGTACATTTAATTTACTGTAGGTAACACAACATCTTATGCCTTGGTCCACTCGGCAATGTACTCCTGATTTAATAAACTGGCATCGGAAGGCATCAGGAAATGGCTCCTAGTGATCTAGGGGAAGTGTCAGTGTAATTATTAGAAAGTTTATGATACCACCAAGTATGATTGTAAATAAATAGCTCCACAATTTATGGAGTACAGGTAAACATTGATGATTGTGATTGGAAGATATTGTAAAATCATTTAATTTCGTTGGGACGAAATTTCGTGGTTTTGGTAAAAAGACAATTTCGTTGGGACTTGAAATCGTGGATTTTGCATTTCAGTTAATAAAACAAGGATGAAAAGGTTGAGGTGAACCACGAAATCCACAAAATTTAATCCTCCACGAAAATTAATTATTTTACAGTATACTATATCTGTTAAACAACAGTAAATCATAAATAACTTGTTTACAGGGTAACAGGAAGTTAGTGTTCATTGACCACCCGGCTAGATTGAATGAATACATAGATTTAGATCATCAGAAGTTACCCGGATCAACCGTAGCGCTAGAAGAAGACTTAAAAATCTCAAACAATGCCCTCAAACTTTCTCATAAAGATACCAAAGTGACCATAAAGGTAAGGTTTGGATCAACATTCTTGACTTACAGTTTATTATAGCTTACGCAGTCATTGCTCAAGTTTTACGATCTATTTAAATACAGTGTACTTTGAACCCTCTCGGTGTGTCCCCTATTAAGCAACAATATCAATTTGCCAGATTTTTTATGCCCAATATCTCACGTATTGCATTACACTGGAACTTCTGTAGACCTAATGAGTTCTGATCTATAACTGAATAATGGTTTGTCCATTTTTCCTCAAACTTGGTATATGTAGGCTGGTCAGGACTTTGGCTATCACTTTCGAGATTGATAGATCTAAGACTCTGGTGTCCGTTGCCTAACACCAAGTGCATTCAGTTACCTCATGATCAATTAACTATAGAAGGCATTGGTTACCTCCCGTAGAAAGCGCTACATAGCGCCTTGCTTAGGCAACGAACACCTGTTTTCTGTTTGTGTCTACTTTCAAAATATGTTAGCATTGTTTTATACGAGCCATGTTATACTTACAGGTCGGACCAAATGCTATACAGATTACATCAGCTGAGAAAAGTAAAGTGCTTGGACATCAAGTATTACTCAATGATGTCTACTATGCTTCAGAAATAGAAGAGGTAAATTGACATAAACTGTTTGCAGTCTTTCTAAAATACAGACCTCTTGTGGTAGTAATAATATAATAAATAAACGTTTGGTAACCTTGGCTACTAGATTTGGCAACCTATATTTACCTCCCCCCATAGAAACAGGTGTTTCGACTGGATAAGTTCTGTAGCTCTTTTAGTTTTATGTAGGGCTGGCAACGAGTACTAAAATCTAACATTATTAGTACAGTTAGATTGTCTGATGCTCATGAAATAAGATATTACTTGTTTTATCACATAAAGCGCTGTTCCAATATGTTAGAAGTAAGATACTGGTGAGCGCTGATTGGTCAAAACATACATTTACCTATACATAATTGGAACATTCTATCGGTTTTGACCGAGATCTTTGAATCGACAATACGTGTCTGTACTGTGTATGCTGTTTGTGTCAGTACTGCAGTCCAGTTAGGATATATTGACAGTGACGCCATCTATGTGTACCCAAGAGATTAAAACCATTTCTTAAATAGGTAGGGTTTAGTTTGGTATTGAACTGTTAGTATAATCCTTTATACTTGTTTTTACACTGTACTAGTGGATTGTTCCACTGCGTCACTGGATTTTTATCCTAACTGGACTGTACATTTATATATTGATTATTATGTTGTTATATTACAGGTGTGTTTGGTAGATGACAACCAGTTTACATTAACCATTTCCAATGAGACTGGTCCATTGTCATTTATCCATAATGACTGTGATAATATAGTACATGATATCATTCATATCCGTACACGTTGGGAACTCTCTCAACCAGATACTGTAACCGTACATACCAAGATACGACCCAAAGATGTGCCCGGTACACTACTCAATGTAGCATTACTCAACTTGGGAAGTTCAGACCCGAGTCTTAGATCTGCTGCATACAATCTACTGTGTGCACTCACTCAAACATTTGATCTGAAGATAGAGGGACAATTACTCGAAACCACAGGTAATCTCACTCTATTCGTTAATTATCGGGAAATATTTGCATCACTCAAGAAGTTGAAAGGATAATAACATACAGATTAAGTGCTTTGAATAATAATTTACTGGTAAATTTTAATACTGTCCATCAATATTAGAAGGAAATGCGACCTCGTCTAATAATACACATGCTTCCACTATATCCGGGCCGAAAATATATTAGTTATCAGCCTGGGCCGGAAAAGCGTTATAAAATCTGATTGGCTAATAGACAGGGCTGAAAAGTGATATTAATATTGGCCCTCCTTTTAAGCAATCTGATTGGCTGATAGACAGGGCCAAAAAGTGATATAGATTCTCAGCTGAAATTACGGTGAATCGATTCTTATTCACTAAATTGTATATAACGTTTTTATTAGTGAACGGAAACATGTCGTGGGGGTATTCATTTTCTTAGTTAGTTCATTTGCTACAATTTGGACTATATTTGGATACAAAAGTCTGAAAAAATGTTTTTCACGTTTTTTTCGCAGTCTTTTATATCGGCCTAGTTTGGTGTGCTAACGTTACATGCAAAGACAAATTTTAAAATAATTGATACTCATTTAATAAAATTGTCAATATATGGGTGATTTGATATTAACTCTGTTATTTGTTCTTGGGACAGACGTATTGTCCCTCGGCCTTCGGCCTCGGGCCAATATGACTGCCCTCGAACAAATAACAGGGCTAATATCAAATCACCCATTTATTAATATATATTATTGTATTCAGGTCTGTGTATACCAGCCAACAATACCATCTTCATCAAGTCAATCAGTGAGACACTGGCAGCTAATGAACCACATTTAACCCTAGAATTCCTCGAGGAATGTATTCAAGGATTTGGTAATTCCAATATAGAGTTGAAGCATTTGTGCTTAGAGTACATCACACCATGGTTACCCAACCTCACCAGGTATACTGTCGTCTGCTTCTTCATTATACATTTATCTTGTGCTATGTATTTTCACAACAATTTGTCAGTCATGCAAGTATGTCTGCTTGTAAACCAAATTTACTATGTACTTTCTTTTGTTACAATTTGTTGGATTTGAAGCAAACTTCACAAGACCCATGATTTGTACCAAGTCTGTTTGTGCATAATGGTGACACATTATGGTAAGATTGATTTTCACTCAGTATTATGTTACTGTAACCATTGGTCATATAGCTAACTATTTATTAGTACCAGAATCTTACATAACTGTGTAAGGACTATATCTGTGTAAATTCATCAGTTTGAATGATAGCTGTTTGTTTGCAGGTTTTGTCGTCACACGGATGAAAACAAACGTCAGAAAGTTGCTCTGATACTTGATAAACTCATCACCATGACAATAGAGGAAGTTGAAGTATGTTATACATAACATGTTTAAATTTAACTGACATGTTTTAGATTTCACCCTGATGAAGGCTTAGTGATAAGCCGAAACGTTGGTAAAAATAAAATAGATAAAATACACCCGTTGTCAGTTGTTAGCACTACATACTTTTTTATTGGTTTCAATGTTTTAGTCTAGTATGATAAGTACAGAATTAGTGCAAATTTTACTGTATAAAAACTTAACCACTAAAATATAATAGGCGGAACACACGGAAAAAAAGGGTCAGGTTTCAAATATGATTTATTGATCCAAAGTTTCAACTAAACCATAGTCTTCCTAAAAACTAAAAAATCATAAAAACTAGTACACAGACAATCCAAAGATACACATCGCCTAGCCATCCACGCAAGAGTGAGACATAGAACAAACTCTCTATATCCCTAAAAATGGATATTTTAAGCCAGCCTACGCTATATAAAACTGTAACTTAGCAGAACAGAACAGAACATTATTTTATTTGCTCTGTAAGCATTTACTGGATGAAACATTGATTTATATAGGTATAGAATCTTCACTACTTAATTCAGTAGAACCTGGCTGGTTTCAAATAATCTCAGTGGGATATGTGAATACACCTGAATTAACTATGTTGGCCAGCAGGTGAAGTCTAGTTCAAATTGAATGGTAAACTGTATACTATTAGATATAGATTGGCTATTTTGACCTGAGCCTGACCTTTATGCAAGAATATATTACAAGGTTCTTGCTTTGAATATATCAATTTCCACAAGCAAACCGTGCGATATCGATATTTCAAATTTGTGTCTGTATTACATCTCGAGCGTCTTCATGATACTCCCCGATTATGAAAACATATAATCGGTTTTGTAAACGTAGGCAATATATATCGACTGTTAAATTATCCTAATCAAAAGGTCAGACTCGTGTCAAATTGGCCAAGCTATACATACATATTGTCTTATATTGCAGATGTACCCATCTATACAAGCTAAGATCTGGGGTAATATTGGTCAGGTAGCTGATCTACTAGATATGGTACTAGATAGTTTCATCAAGAGAAGTGTTACAGGTGGTCTTGGTTCTATACAAGCTGAGATCATGGCAGACACTGCTGTAGCACTGACGTCTGCTAATGTTCAACTTGTCTCACGGAAAGTCATCGGAAGATTATGTCGTGTATGTATATATACAACATTTGGACTCTTAAGTCTGTACAATTGACATTATGCCAGTTGTCAATCAATACCCTTTAAATCAATTTTAACGGTAAATTATAATCCCATGGTCCAATGGATTAACTTGAAATCCTTCGCCAAGCAGCCAGGAGGAGTGATCTCGGCTCTGGTGTAATGTCAATTGTTTGCTTGACACCATGGATTCCATTGCTTTGAATATTTATATGGTCTTGTCATTTAGCCAAATTTCTGCTTTCCAACATCAAGTTCCAAGCCCATAGTAAACCATTGACGTTTCCAGCTAGTGAATAAATAGTCATAGTGAATCAATTTGAAATAAATATACCTACAGATTCTGGAAGCTTAGTCACCTTAACATGACAAATATAGAAATGTTAGCATTTTTCCAATGTATGTATCATCCCTCACTCTTAAGGAGACTGTGAACCCTGCAGTACCTGACAGATACTGGTTAAACATTGTTGTTATAGAGAGTACTGGTAATGATTATATTAAACTTGAGCTTTAGTTGTTTAGATTTACCATACTACAAAATGATCTAATACTGTAAAATAATTTATTTTCATGGGAGATTAAATTTTGAGGATTTCGTGGTTCACCTTTAACCACAAAATCAAATCCCACCGAACAATAAATTTGACCCATGTATTTACTACCTGAAATGCAAATCCATGAATTAAGATCTCATCGAAATGGTATTTTTTACAAAAAACACAAATTTTGTCCCATCGAAATTAAATGATTTTACAGTATATTAAACTTGAGCTCGAGTTGTTTAGATTAACCATACTACAAAATGATCTAATAGTATATATGCATGAGAATATGAGTGGTTTGTTAATTAAGTCTCTCACCCACAGGCATTATGTACTTACAGTATTTTTATATTTTCTATATGTAACAGTTGATAGACAAGACATGTACATCTCCGACACCTACGTTAGAACAACATCTGATGTGGGATGATATTGCCATATTGGCCAGATATTTACTCATGTTATCATTCAATAATTCACTTGATGGTAAGTTATATCTCACACCATATCACTCAAGCATTAATTATAGCAGGGGTCCTACAGGTACGGAATAATTTGGCAATCCGGATTTGCTGCATTAGAAAGAATGATCTTTCTGCACAAAATAAAAGTTATTTTGTGAAAATATTAAAAGAATTCATCAAAGTTATGGTAATTTGAAGTTCCATTTACTAAATCTTAACAATAAAACAATGTTTGGAGCCTTGTTAAGGTGTTGGGATGTGTTCTTATGGCACACAAAACCGATTTGCGACTAGTTTTCAGGATTGGTAATTATCCCCCTAGTAGAACCCCTGTTGCATATTGATCTGCATCTGTTCTCATTGTATTTCATTTCTATTTTAAAATTATTTATCTTTTTTCCATAATGTTGATTTAGTAAAAGATATCGTGACTTAATTTTAAAATAAATACGTTGGACTGCAAGAGTCGTAGTGGATGGTCCTTCAGTTTATCCCTGTCAAATGGACTAATGGCCTCTGGCCTCAAAGGAGTTAGTGACTTATTACACTAACTGTATTAGATTTATATCCTTGAATCAGGGCTTGACACTAACACAGATCCACTGGCCCGAGGCCAATGGAAATCAAGAAGGACCAGTGAAAATCAGAAAGGACCAGTAACTGTTTTATTACAAATTTTGCACTTCTTTTCTGTGGGACCAGTGACCAAAATAGTAAGTGTCGAGCCCTGTCAATATGATCAAATTACTGACAGTTTACTATGTATTTACGTGCATGTATGTATTTCTATTACAGTTGCCAGTCATTTGCCATTCCTGTTTCATATTGTTACTTTATTGGTTTGCACGGGTCCACTATCGTTGCGAGCATCTACTCATGGTCTAGTCATCAATATCATCCATTCCTTGTGTACATGTTCACAGTTACAATTCTCAGGTAAATATACATATCGATGGCTCAGAACCAGAAGGTCGTAACTACCACTTACGACCTTGAAAGACTCCTACATATTTGAAATCTGCTTCACAAGGCGCTTCTTATGAGCCTATTTTCATGATAATCTGAAATTGTCATGTTGACCAAAATGAAGTTTTCAAAACGTGTTTTCCCATAGGTAAATAGTAAGTTACAGACATTTTTCTCTTGTTTTCTCAATATATCGATTTGGTAGTTACGACCTACTGGTTCTAAGCCATCACTATTTACTTATGATAACCTTATTTGCATTATAGGCCACACCTTAGTTCATATTAACCTAATTATAATCATACATCAGTAGCTTATCTGCTTTGATTGGCTGAGAATATATTGTGTGATATGTGATAAATCAAATGTAACTAGTAATGTGACAAACTAATAATTTCAATGTGACATTGTTAAGCCTCTGTGTACATCATGTCTTTGCAAGCATCTGCATGATCCTAAAAATAGATAGAAAAGTACATTGTTTTGGCCCCCATTTATGTGGATACATACAGTCACAGTTTCCTGGGTATATGTTACATGACTCTGTGTTTGTCCTTCTGTAATTTCTCTGCAACCAATTATAATTCTACGAAACTGGTCGGAAAGCTCGACTATCAAAAGATATGGATATTAATGCACTGTTCTTTGCTACCTATGGATACCTCCAGTATTTAATGAAAGTATTTATATGTTTCACCCACAGCTTGATTTTTCTGCTCATTCACACGTCACCTTTGTTTTTATTTCAGCTGAAAATACTCTGAAAGTATTGAAGATGAGTCTGGCAGAATTCTCATTGCCCAAATTTTATCAGTTATTTGGAATCAGCAAGGTGAAATCTGCGGCTGTTAGCGCTTTTAGGACCAGTTTCCGGCCCGGTGATAGATCATTTACCATGTCACCACCGGAACATGAAAAGATGCCATTGTGTTCATTAGAAACCATTGTTGATGCTCTACTTGAGATTATGGAAGTAAGGGATATATTATATTGTTTTTACAGGGGTTTTTCTCCTTTATAACAGAGGCCTGTAAAAGGCTACTTCCCAATTGGAAATTTCTTTAAAATCATGCAGTTTTCCCAAAAGTCCCAAGTTATACCTACTTTTTTGTGCGGCGTGCGGCGTGCGTCCGTCAACAATTTCTTCAAACGACTTCTCCTCCTAAACCGCTTGGCCAAATTTGATAAAACTTAACAGGAATTTTCCTTGGGTGGACCTCTACCAAAGTAGTTAAAAAATTTCCAGTCCGTCGCATAACTAGGTCACACAGGCTAAAAATAGATTTTCAAAAAGGAAACTTCAAAAATCTTCTTCTTTGAAACCGTAAGGCCTAGAGCTTTCATATTTGGTATGTAGCATCACCTTGGGGTCCTCTACTAAGATTGTTAAAATTATGTCCCTGGGGTCAAAATTGGCCCCGCCCCGGGAATCCCTTAGTTTTACATAGAGTTATATAGGGGAAACCTTAAAAAATCTTCTTCTCCGAAACCGCTTGGCCCAGGGCTTTCATATTTGGTATGTAGACTCAGCTAGAGGTCCTCTATAAAGATTGTTCAAATTATGTCCCTGGGGTCAAAATTGGCCCCGCCCCGGGGGCCCTTAGTTTTACATAGAGTTATATAGGGGAAACCTTTAAAAATCTTCTCCTCCGAAACCGCTTGGCCCAGGGCTTTCATATTTGGTATGTAGACTCAGCTAGAGGTCCTCTACGAAGATTGTTCAAATTATGCCCCTGGGGTCAAAATTGGCCCCGCCCTGGGGGCCCTTAGTTTTACATAGAGTTATATAGAGAAAACTTTAAAAAATCTTCTTCTCCGAAATTGCTTGGCCCAGGGCTTTCATATTTGGTATGTAGACTCAGCTAGAGGTCCTCTACAAAGATTGTTCAAATTATGTCCCTGGGGTCAAAATTGGCCCCGCCCCGGGGGCCCTTAGTTTTACATAGAGTTATATAGGGGAAACCTTTAAAAATCTTCTTCTCCGAAACCGCTTGGTCCAGGGCTTTCATATTTAGTATGTAGACTCAGCTAGAGGTCCTTTACAAAGATTGTTCAAATTATGTCCCTGAGGTCAAAATTGGCCCGCCCCGGGGGCCCTTAGTTTTACATAGAGTTATATAGAGAAAACCTTAAAAAAAATTCTTCTCCGAAATTGCATGGCCCAGGGCTTTCATATTTGGTATGTAGACTCAACTAGAGGTCCTCTACAAAGATTGTTCAAATTATGTCCCTGGGGTCAAAATTGGCCCCGCCCCGGGGGCCCTTAGTTTTACATAGAGTTATATAGGGGAAACCTTTAAAAATCTTCTTCTCCGAAACCGCTTGGTCCAGGGCTTTCATATTTGGTATGTAGACTCAGCTAGAGGTCCTCTACAAAGATTGTTCAAATTATGCCCCTGGGGTCAAAATTGGCCCCGCCCCGGGGGCCCTTAGTTTTACATAGAGTTATATAGAGAAAACTTTAAAAAATCTTCTTCTCCGAAATTGCTTGGCCCAGGGCTTTCATATTTAGTATGTAGACTCAGCTAGAGGTCCTCTTCAAAGATTGTTCAAATTATTCCCCTCGGGTCAAAATTGGCCCCACCCTGGGGGTCACCATTTTACTTAGACTTATATAGGGAAAACATATAAAATCTTCTTGTCTTAAACTACAATGCCTAAGAGCTTTGATATTTGGTATGTAGCATCATCTAGTGATCCCCTACCAAGATTGTGCAAATTATGCCCCTTTGGTCAAAATTGGCCCAGCCCCGGGGGTCACCGTCTTACATAGACTTATATAGGGAAAACATCTTCTTGTCTAAAACTACACTGCATAGAGCTTTGATATTTGGTATGTAGCATCATCTAGTGGTCCTCTACCAAGATTTTTCAAATTATGCCCCTGGGGTCAAAATTGGCCCCACTCGGGGGTCACCGTTTTACATAGACTTATATAGGGAAAACATATTAATATCTTCTTGCCTAAAACTAGACTGCCTAGAGTTTTGATAATTGGTATGTAGCATCATCTTGTGGTTTTCTACCAAAATGTTCAAATTATTCCTTTGGGTGAAAATTGTGCAGGGTTTATAATCAGGTGAGCGATATTGGGCCATCATGGCCCTCTTGTTTCCCAAAACAGGAAATACACCAATATTTTCCCCAAAATTTAGAGGCTAAGGCCCCTTCCCAATTTTTGGAAAAAAGGCCCTGTGTTATTAGTTTCAAAATTCAAACGAGACACAATTATACATAGCAAAATACCTCGAGCTTGAAAATTGAGAATTTTTTTATTTTTTTTTATTTTGAAAATAGACTTAAAAACCAAGGCGCATGACAGTGCTCAAGATAAATACCTATTGGTATAGCCTAAATCATTGTCAAGGGCACAGATGACTTCTGTTTGGCTAGAAATTTTAGCACAATTTCTTTTAAAAACACATTATTAACTAAAGTTAGAATAGGACATTAATTCTAGAATCAGCTGTAGTCGGGTTTCAACACTTTGTGCAGCAAAATATTCCCTTTCATTCAGAAATTTGCAAAGGCAAAGCTAACTTTGCTCATGCGGTGCATGGGCAAAGATGACTTTGCTCATGCAGTGCATGGGCAAAGCTACCTTTGCTCATGCGGTGCATGGGCAAAGCTGACTTTGTTGATGCAGTGCATGGGCAAAGCTAACTTTGCTCATGCGGTGCATGGGCAAAGCTGACTTTCTTACTTTGCTCATGCAGTGCATGGACAAAGCTGACTTTGCTCATGCAGTGCATGGACAAAGCTTACTTTGCTCATGCAGTGCATGGGCAAAGCTGCCTTTGCTCATGCAGTGCATGGGCAAAGCTGACTTTGCTCATGTAGTCCATGGGCAAAGCTTACTTTGCTCATGCGCTGCATTGACAAAGCTGACTTTGCACAAGTACTGCATGTACAAAGGGTTTGAAATTTGAGTGTTAGGCGTCATCATCTAACCTCAACTTATAGAATATGTTGTGAGTTGAACTTTACACTGATTGAATGAACTGGTCATCATTGATGGAGGATGTTGTAAGACAATGATCACCACCAAGTGTCTTATAATATGGGTATGTCCAAGTTTTGGCAGATACATGTATGTAAGCTGGACCTTTTAAAAATCTTTGTTTGGAGTTATCATTATGGCCTTGACTTCCGTTCAGCGGTGTGTTTCAGAATTTGAGAGTCGTTTTAAGACTGTTCCATCGAAAGATTTTTAAGGTCAGCTTAAATTATGCATGCCATGTATAATGACTTCAAAGTGTGGTATAGCACAAGCCCTGGAGCAGAATGTTTGTATATGCTATATATAGCATGTGTTGCCTTGTCATGAAAATAAGTATTGTAGTGTATAGAAATGTCCTTTTCTTTCAATACTGTCATTTTGTGACTGGATGATTTCTCTAAACGAGAACTACTGTATACTTTTTTGGGCATTTAAAATCAAATCACAAAAATCCAATTATTGGTTTGAATAATGTCTTGAAATATATCAAAAAGGTGCTAGTTTAAACAATTAGTCAAAAATATCAATAACTGAAATGTCAATCTCATAATTTCCATTTCTTGAGTGACTGCTCTTAAATATGTTTAGTGTTTGAAAAGATGCACTGAAACTGATGATTATATAATGTGAGCTTAAAGTATAAAAAGAACAGTAAATGTCACTAAGACTAAAGTAAAACAGCAAATGAATATGAGTTGAAACATTTATATTTAAATATATATTGCATTATACTTAAAGCATACACAATCCTAATCATAAATGTATGTCACAGTATAAAATAATCATTGGTCACCATATCACATCATAGTCAAATGAACCTAGATTGTCAACAACAGCAAACAGCACACACTTCATCAAGCTCCCCTGACAACATCTTAAAACACAATAGAGTTTCGAATATCCTTGAAATGGTATTATAGTACTATCAGTCCTCTTGTTCTGTGCTTTCTGGAAATAGATAAAAGTATACATATTCAATCGGTTAGGTAGTGTTTAGAATGTGCAATTATAAATTTTCTCCAACACTCACTGTATTAGGAAGTTACCAGAGTCTTATGACCTGGACAATAATTATGTATGATAAGAAGTTTGCAAGTCAAAATTGTTGCCGGGTTTGGGAACTTCAGGTGATTGCAAACTAACATGCAATATATACAGTGCCCACCAAAAATAAGTATACAGTTTTTGACAGATGCAGACTTATAATTGGTGAAATCATTCCATATTTGTTTGTTAGACAGTCACATTACTATTTATTTCTGAAACTATAGTTACTAAACGAGTCTATGAATAAAGTCTGTAAGACGAAAATGTTCCAATGCAAAATATTAGCCATGGGGTCCAAGGGGCTGGATTTTCTGTCTTTTTATAACCAAGTTACCTTTCAAGCAAGGCATTAACACATACTATTTGACATCTAGGGGAGCATTCAATGTATGGTCTTTATACTTTATAAAAAAAAAATATTCCAAATGTTCAAAAACATTGTTGCTTCTCTGTTCTGCAAAGTGTTATACAGTCAACTTGACAAGTAAATGGAGAAAAACTCATACACACTTATTTTTGGTGGGTACTGTAATGTATGTATTATTCAGTTTGAAATGCTGAAATAAAATCTATCAAAGGGAAATATTTAAAACACCATTCAAGGTAGAGTTAATGTTCGTCTGCTTTGCACTTTGAGTCAAATTGAAACTATGCATACCAAATTGGAAGTAATTTGAACTTAAATTTTATAACATAAAAATGCTATGTTGCAGACAAGACTTGGTGTAATAAAATCAATCAAAAGGAATCAACTAAAAATGTGCAAGATAGAGAACAGTTCTAGCTCATTGCACTTTGAGTCACTGAGAGAATTTGAAATAATTTGAACTCAAAATGATAAGAAGGGGGGGGGGTGAGGGGGTAGAACTGAGGTGGAAAAATCACTGGCTATTTGAACATGCTTGCTGGTTACTTTTCGTCATTTCCTTAAATCCTTCTGTGTTACTTAAAAGTGAGATATCAAAACAACAGCATACTTTAAGTTTAGTAACTTTTGAAGATTAACTGACTGTATGAAAACATTTTACCCCACCCCGATGCTGTGGACAAGAATTTTGAATTATTCTTCTTCCCGTGTACTCTATTGTATGGTCAGTAGTAGCTTTTTTGACTGTAACTTTAACCAATTGCTTAAATTCAATCAAAGAGAAATAGCACAGCACTGTCAGTGTAAGAAGCATTCAGGGGTGTGAAATTCCTGTGTCCGACTTGATTTGAGGATTTCCACACCCCCGAGAGCATGCAAACCCAGTAAGTTGAAATTTGAAAATCATAAATTGACTAAGTGCTGTGAACATGAAATGCTCTAATAAAACCATTGAATTACTGTAAAGGGAAGTAATTAAACAAGACTATGTTCAATAAACTCTTTTGCCCCTGTGCCGTGGAAGCCATTTCAATAAGTAAGTCCAAAATTAGGTCAAGGTGAAGGTCTAAATGGAGTCAGGTGATACAGGCGTGTAGAGAGTGGGCATATACAGTACAACATCCATTCAAGTTTGAAAGCTTTGTTATTATCTGTAGCAAGCCATATTAATGCTAGAAGAAATGGTCAATTTGGGTTAACCATGCTGGACGGACAGGTGAATCACTATATATGCCTGCCGATCTATCGATACGGGGGCATAAAAATCGCCCAAGGTAGTTACAGTTCTTGTGCACTGCACTTTAATTTGATAGAAACATACCTCATTTGATTATCATGTCCTTGAGTCAATTTCACATCATGTAATCTTCATTATCCGTAATCGTGTAGCCTCTGTAGTCTCAATAGCACCAGTCACCACCGTCTGACATGATAATACATTCTGAATCTCGAAGTAAGGTACTGCTATGTCATTCATGGACACCATCTACAGGAAAAACACAAACATGTATTTACTTTTATTATAGATGTAACTGACATCATTGGTTTGACCAGTCAAACAATCTCGAATTAGGGACTATAGTTGGAGATGAAAAGGCTAATGCTTTTACATAATCCATGTTCAAACTTACAAGTAATTAGGAATTCCCCTGTCTGGTTTCCAGGTTGTCAATGTTTTTGTTGCCAAGGTAACCACATTTTTTGTCCTCATAAAAATAATTAGACATGCAAAATCTTCTTATTGGTCTCAATCCACATACCAATTAAGTTTCATCAATCTAGCTTGAAAACTGTTTGAGTTATGCATTATGGCAGTATCCAGATTTTCTCGGACGGACTGACGGGGGGGGGGGGGGGGGGGCAAACATATAGCCCTTTCCGGTTGGAAACCTGTAGGGGCCTAATAATCCATAGTTTTCTAGCTCTCTCTCACTCAATTTACACAAAGGGGAACCAATTTACCATTTCAAAACCAAACGGTGAAACGTCAAATCCGGAATCCGTCGCTGCCAATTATCAGAGTCTAGAAGAACTATTAACTAAATTCTCGTACCTCTAGACCTAGGCTACGTAACATATACGGATAAATTTGAAACAATAAATGAAGCCTGCAGTAGACATGCTACAAGAAAAAACTCACCTGAAAATCATGCATAGCTTTCCCTTGTCAAATAAAAAATGACACAGAAGTCCCGTGGTCCCCGTCATCTCTCTTGCCGTGATGAGTTGGTGTAAGAAGTGTGGATCACAATAAAGTCATTCTTGAAGTAATATTTCTCTATTTCTGTGTCATTTCTAAATATTGGTGGTCCGAAATAGCGAATAATCCATGCTGCCACACTGTCATTGACTTGCAACGTTCTAGCATACGGCATCGTCTCTCGTGTCTATATGTATGACGTCATGACTAAATGACGTCATTGACAAGGGCACTACGTTTTATAATTGAATTTTAATTAGGTTTTACATTAATATTTTATATAAATTTTAATGCTGAAACTAATATGCCCATCTGATTTTTTAAAAAATAATTCAGTTTTATTGACGATATTGGCTTAAACTTCCGTAATTAGAACTAGTGTGGTGAAATTGAAGCTGAAAATATCTCTATGTCGTCCAATATTTACTTATCATTTACCCGTCTTTTCCGTGCGTTTCAATTATTATATTTTTATTTGTTTAATGTGACCCGACGCGAAATGGATCGTGGAATTAATTTGTGGCGTATACGTGTATGTTAAATGCCGGATATCGTTAAACAAATGTGTATTCATAGCTCGCCGAAAGTATTCACTCATGTACATACGGGCGAGTTTACACTGACTGACAGAAGGACTTTGGAACTGGAAAGGCCATTACTCGGCACTACATCTAGGTAAATATTTGATATTTTTCTACCACAGTCAGTGATTTAAATAATTAAAGTAGTGCAGCGTAAGCATTAAATGGTGCCAAGATTAGGACACAGACATAAGAAATTGCACCACAAACTACAGTTTTTACTTCCCTATTTTTCATCCATTCGATAGATTATGTACTTGTATATTACATATTATATGTACATGTATTTACTTTACCTTATGAATGAGTGAAACTAATTTCGTAGGGGATTAGGGTGACATCATTCTCACCGAAGAGATTCATCAATCAAACAAAATAGCCTTGAAACTTTGTCCTCGGCTATAATTTCTGCGAGTGACTTGACAAGGACAAGGACAAGGAAAATGTGGCATCGGATATTACGTTAAACCGAGGAATCTTTTTGGAGAAAACGATGACTTCACTGAACGTGGCAACACTTATTCAGAGGGTACACTGTGACGCTGCATTGCATGTTTTTATGGATCGCAATGAGCACAGAGGTAGATAGAAAATCAAATATGTATCTCGTCAAAACTGCATGAGTAACGTTTTTTCCGGTTCTGGGAACTTTTGATGTTTTAGGATGCGGGTAAACATGCATATCATATTTTTAGAAACAAATCTGAACAACGTAACGCTTCATAAAAAGATGGCAAAGATAACCAAAGTGGCCAAACACTGTATTACTATGACTTGACACAGTAACAGAACCCGGATGACCTCAAAACAACAAACTCGAGCGACAAATCATGTTGCTCACACTACACCACATAAATAAATATGTCAACCGCCCCAGCTAAGTGATCAAGCTTCAGCAATAAAAGGGGGTTTTGAATAAAACTAGTATGTGTAGTCCTAAAAATCAAAATATTAACGTAAACAGTAAATCCCCACAGCCATGACAACCATATGTTTTGTCTGATTAAAAATAGACGTACGTAGCCACTCCGTTGTATCCACGCCATAAAATATCCAGTATTCCCGAGGCCCCTGACAACTAAATATTGTCCCCGGATAAAACATCATCAACATCTCCCCGGCAGTGCAGGGGAAACCGGAAGGTAAAACACGGCTATTTGCCCGGCTTTCCACCGTCCATCCCCAGGAGG
Organism: Spisula subtruncata; assembly: GCA_963678985.1. Classification (NCBI taxonomy): domain Eukaryota; kingdom Metazoa; phylum Mollusca; class Bivalvia; order Venerida; family Mactridae; genus Spisula; species Spisula subtruncata. The sequence goes on along the minus strand of OY787672.1, from coordinate 19,814,079 downwards.
GCCGTGGATGCAACTGACTGATGCATAATCTCCATATTGCCACATACCAATTTTCCGTTATGGCAGGATCCAGATACTTGACAGAGTGGCGGAGGGTAATCTATAGTCCCCTCCGATTGCAAAGCGGTAGAGGCTATGATAGGGTGCAAGAATGCATCCACGCCCCAACGCCGGGGATGGATCGGGATTTTTACTTTTGGGTTGTCAAAGCCCCCCTCCGGGGAACAGCTGATGGTAAAATCTCCGGTATTTCCCCGGCACCTGACAACTAAATATTTGTCCCCGGGGTATTGGTTCGGAGAAAAAAATCCCAACATTTCCCTGGCACCGCGGGGGAAGCTGGAAGATAAAAACACGGCCGTTCCCCGGCTATTCACCGCCCATCCCCAGTGTTGAGGCCGACTTGGGGGTGTGCATACAACTGACTGGTGCGTTGCATAAGCTGGTTTTTTTTTCGGAAAAGCAAGTTAACAAAATGTAATGCGTTTGGCGTTAAGGGCGTAGACAGGTTTGAGGGTCATACTGGAACAGTGACCTACATGTCTAGTCACAGCTATGCTTCGTTTGATTCTTTGAGGCCACATGTTTTGCATATCTTTATGGAACTTTAGGTTATCCAGCTTTTCACAACTGTGACTTGGGAATTTCTTTCGTAAGTTTATTTGTGGGAGTTATACCTTGTATTAATTTAGACTTTTTTTTATTAGTGTTGCTTGTTTTCTGTGCTCGGCTGCTTAAGATGACTGCTGCCTTCCCTGTCCGATTTTCTCATATCTTTTTATACGCCCGAATGGTCGTATTGTGTTATGGTCTCCTTCGTATGTCTGTCCGTTCATTAGCTATTCCGTGTGTGTGCCGTATCATACTCACTTGAAATAGGATTTTAAAATAACTTGGCACAAATGATTACCACATGGAGATGATGTGTCATGCACATGCTTCTGTTTATTCATACCAAGCGACCTAGGACCACACCTGTTTATTCATATCAAGCGATAAATGTATGATATGACCACACCAGTTCTATATCTAGCACTTCCTGTGTCGAATACTGTTTACTTATTCCATGCCATTGGGTATCGGATGTATGTAACGCTAAACATGAAACCGTCATCACGGACCCTATGCACCAGTCAATGTAATGCCCAACCGGGGGCGATCCAGGGCGAATTAAGACTTTTATGTCTAAATTCCCCATCATGGAGACAATGCATGATGTCCACATCCACGGGGATGGGACACATAATCATGTAGTAATTCCCGAGTCTTGGAACCGGACCGAAGTCTATTCCCCATGACTTTGAGTCGATAAGTTTGTCGAATTGTCTCCAGGATGGGAATTCAGGCATCAAAGAATCGAAAATTTCTAATTCTCCCTAGGTCGCCCGACGCCCTCTCCGTGCGGGCATACTACTAGTATTGCACTATAGTTCACTATTCACTGGTTGGTAACCACGTGAATTCGTCATGTATGATAAACGAATATCCTCGGTATGTACCTTTTTATATGTCTTACATCCTCTATATAAAAAATCACACAACATATCACATGCGCATTTACACTTGAATTACATAAACTAATTCAGAGCAAGGCATGTATGTCACACACATCGTGTAAACTTGTTGCCGAATTATGGACAACTGTTTTCTATAACATAATTGTTTTAGATTATAGCAAATGTTGATTATATCATGACTGATACATGTACGAATTTGTTTGTGCAATATTCGGCTGTATAAAAGGTAAAGGTAAAGTGTTTGTTTATTATAGTGTCACCCCTATTGAAAGGGCCAGCCAATTTGACTTATGAGACACCTATTTTTCTTGCGCACAGAACCTCCCGAATCCCTTCTCATATTTCAGTAATACAAAGTAGTGTGTATAACGAACGCTTTTGTGATAGTATTTCTCACGAACAAATCCTGCTAAAAAAACCGTGAACCATTTTTTCTCATCACTGGGTACATTCCCTATATTTAGAACTGGAAAACCCGTTTCTGGGGACGGCTATTTGCAGGTAAATATTTTATTTTCTTTCTACCACATTGATCGCAGTACGCAGTACAGGTTGCCACGTTCAGGTGGTCAAGATGTTGTCTGAAAGGATTCGACTATTAAACAAAATTTCAAATACATCCCAAGTAAAACAAATGAAAAAAATACCGGCATTTTTTACTAATTGGGGATGTATTCAGAAAACGTGGCAACCCTTTATGAGTACGGTGTGTTACACGACTTTTGTGGATCACAATTGTGATAGATAGAAAATCAAATATTTACTTCGTCAAAACGGAAAAACAGCCGTCCCAAGTAACGATTTTTTTCAGTTCTAAAAATACACGTTCTTCCCAGTGAATATGCAACACACATTTTTAATTACAAAATTTATACACACAGCGAATCAATCACAGTCTATTACACCATTCATTTTGTATATGTTTTCTAAACTATACAACCAACCCTCATGACGGGAACACCTGATATACAAACTAGAAATGGGTCTATGTGACACATAGTGCGCCCAGGATAACATGAAAGTGCTATTTTAGTATACGGGTACTTGGAGAATTCGACATGATCTTGACCTTTATGCATAAATATATTACAATGTTCTTGCTTTGAATATATCAATTTCCGAAATCAAATCGTGCAATATCGGAATTTAAAATTTGTGTTAGTATTACATCTCGAGTTTCTTCGTGAGGTTGAACAATCCCGATTATGAAAACATACAACCGAGGTTACAAATAGACGGCTGTTAAATTAAGCTTATTAAAGGGTCAGGATCGTGTCAAATTCGCCAAGCTTTATATAATTGACCATTTGCTTAGTTAAGAAATAAATTTTTTCAACAGTAGGCAACTGCGGTCAAAGTTTGTCTAATATCACATTATCCTGGGCGCACTGTCGTAAAAGTAACCAAGGGGCGCAACTCTAAATATTGACCCAGCAAAAAGTCGACCCTTTACGGTCAATTACACATTACGATTGTGTTAATCTGAAGAAAAAGTTTGAAGACATGCCGAGCTCAAGAAAAATGAGGAAATCGGACAGGGAAGGCAGCACTCAGGGGAAGATCCGAAACTGATCAGTCACATCGAAAATCGTGTATTATAAGAAATGTCAAGATAGAATCTACATGCACATGAATAAGTTCAGAAAAAAGGTTTGAATCTCACGATTATGAAGTAATGAATAAGTTAGATAGATATTGTATTCTTTCTCCAATGAGATTGTGTGGCATGCTCACTGACATCCCAGAAAAACATGTTTCCTGTCCGCAACAGTTATGTATCCACCCTGATGAAAAAGGTGTGTCCCCCCCATTATGTTGGAAAAATAGTTTGTCACATGGCCGGGAGGGAGAAATCTTTTGTTGCATGGCCCAGAGGGAAAGGCAATAGTTTGACACATGGCCAGGAGAAAAAAAATCCGAATGTAAACACCCAGGCCCCCTGAACATTAAATGGTCGTCCCCTAACCAGCCGAGCACATATCACATCACAACTACACGGAGCAATAACCTTACACAACCCAAAGAAATTATTAAAAGCCTAAGTCTCCGCTGCAAAAAATGCAGGATGACCCACTTCCACAAGTAAATAAAATAACGGTGATCCCAAGTCAGCGACTGAAACGCAGATATGATGCGACCTAGTTCCCGAATTCCTGCTGCAGGACGACCTATAGTTTCATATATATATATATACTAGAACTAACAGGTGATTCAAGCGACTACAGACGATACATGCGTGCGACTTCACCTAGCTGTGCAACATACACAGTGGCAAAAGTAAGTATACTAATTAACTTACTCCCCCTGCCCAATTATTATGGACGAAGAGATATGATATGAGGAAATCGGACAGGGAAGACAGCAGTCCACTTAACCAGTCGGGCTCAGAAAACATAAACACCATATAAAACGAATATGTACTATGTCCAGAAAGAATTAAAAGCCCAAGTCAACTGTTGTAAAAGAGCTGTTTTCTCTTTTGGCTTTTATACTAGTCTAGATCTCTAACTGGGAAGAGGGTATTTTAATTTTCTAGCTCGGTTATGTACGTGTGGTATTGTGTCGGGTATTTGTGTTATGAGTCATTAATGTGATTGCTATGTTCGGTTGGTTAAATTGAGTGCGAACTTCCCTGTCCGATTTCCCATATATTTAAACAAATTGGTATGTCGGCCCCAAATAGTTCAAGCTTGTGGCATAAAAGATGGAATAACCTAGTCCAACTCACACTTGAATTCCCACCCTGACCTAGTTCCAACTTTAACAAATCCTTTACTCGCAACAATTCGCAAGCCAGTTGCATCCACGGCCCTGCCGGGGACAGCTGATGGTAAAATCTCAGATATTTCCTCGGCCCCTAAGTACTGTTCCCAGGGTATTGGCTCGGAGGAAAAAATGCAACATTTTCCCGGCAGTGCGGGGAAGCTTAAAAGTAACAACACGACCGTTTCCCCGGTTATCCCACGACGATCCCCGGGTTGGGGGCCGTAGATGCAAATGACTGGTGCATAATAATATAGTAATTTACATAATTTATGTTTACTTGGTACCCTAAGATCTTTTGAAACCAAGTGCCTGTGCACATGGTATGGCTAGCGTGTATGAAATGCACGTAAACGTCATTCGCGGACACTAATTCAGTTAGTGTTAGTTTCGGGCAAAATGTGTATTTTATGGAGGCATATTGAGTAGTTTTGGTGTTATAATTCCATACATAGTCTCTCTGTGTCAGTTTGGAACTTTTACACCGGATTAAAAAAAATAAAAAATTTAATTTTAAAAAATCTGAAAATGAAATTTTTCAAATTTGGAAACCTACACAATGTTGTAATTAAAATCCAATTATTGGGGCACTTGCTTGGTGACGTCATAATCGGTGACGTAATTTGAGAGCGTGCGCTAATAACGCTTGATAGAAATTTACAATTTCTTGCGTTGATTCGTGTGTTGATCATTTGAGTTCATACAATTATGTTTGGATGTTTATGCGAGGAGTTCCTCTGCTTATTAAACTTAGTCACACATCAGTCATGGAAGCATGTTTTGTTTGACTTCAACTTAATGAATTTTCAAGTTCCATGGAAAGGAGAAGGATTTATGATGAGATGTTTTGGTGAGTGTTTTCTTCTTTTTTCGGTTGTAGATCTTGGAAATAAAAGGCTGCTCGAGTAATTTTCTTTATCCCAATCGTTGATTCGAGCAGTAGCATAGTCGTTGTGCCTTGGTTCGACTCGGATTCGGCGATTTCTCCTAGGCTATCAAATTTCTTCATTGAAATTGAGCGAAACGAATGGGATTGTTTATAATTTTATTAACAACGTCTCAAATCCATGAAGCACGAATAATTATTAGCTAATTTAGGCTTCAATGTTAGAAATGCACCTAGAAAAAATGAGCACCTTGACGATTATAACGTTACACCAAAAGATGTACAATAGTCAATACCGGAAGAAGATTACATTAGCAATGCTCGGCAATTGGGCATTTTAGAGGGGATAGCGTCTATGATGTGTTGTTTTATAATATAATTATAAATAGCAATATCAGTGAGATTTTTTTTATCTTTTTTCTGTAGAGTGACGGTGAACATGACTCAAATAGATGGTACATCAATTCGAGATTCAGAAATAGTGATGATTGGTGTTATTGAGACTACAAGAAATGTCAGAGTCTACATCATTAAAGATTATGAAGATGATCTAGACCGAAGAGGGTATGTATTAACCGTCACTCCGCTAACATAATTTTATTTGTGTACGTGGTTGGGTATACAATGTTAATGGTTAAAAATTGCAGTTGCGTAGTCCACTGTTGGAGGTGAGTGTGGCGTTGTCCATGCTGGGGTAACGACCAGGTCACTAGGTCAAATCACCGACTCGTATGTTTTTGAACATGCCCGTTGTTCCTCGGGCCTAAGGAATTATATCACATGGTGACAAAATACAGAGTTAGTGAGTTTGACATCCCATAACTTTCACCTATTTACTATAAAGATCTTATGTTAGTGTATAGTGTGATATAATTGCTTAAGCCTTTGGAGCATGGTTGGTCTGCCAGTTGATAGACCAACATAGTTTACGTCCATTAACTCTAGAATACTTTGTTCCAAGATCCTCAAACAGGGTTTACCCTAGGAATTGTAATAAGGGGGTCCCAGGACCCTTAAGGTTTATATTTAGAGAGTCCCTGAGAAATTTTGAGGGTCCCTAAGCCTTCATGTATGGTAATGCCTTTCTTGTTCATTATTACACTACAGTGGGTATCAAATTTATAAATAAATTAAACAGCAAATTCAGATTTCTCAATGTGCCATAAGACTAAGTGCAATAAATAGGAGAAAGAGAAATATTCTAGCTGAAACGAAAATGTCTATTTGAGTGAACCTATTTGGGGTCCCAAGGATGCACTGTAGTGATGGAATGAGGGTCCCAAGCCACAAAGTTGCGTCAGGGACGCAGAAAACCTGCATCAGGGAAATCCCTGCTCAAACTTAACCAGGGGGCTGGCCAGTCACAGTATACGACTCCTTTTGAGGTCCATCTGCCATGATGAGGTTTATGCACGTTTTCTTAATCTCTAATTATGAAACTTGGGCATAATTTTCCTCTTTAAAATCTAGGTCAAGTCGAGAGGTCACAGATTTTACTTTATGTTTATGAAACTTGATTACAAAGTTCCTCTGTATAAAATCCAGGTCTATTTTGTAAATGGGTAACTTAGGTGTATAACTAGGAAAGTAGCCAATGCCATTTTTGAACTGTCAGAAAACCCTTGTGCATTTTAATGATCATCGTCCAGGTCATGAGACTAGTATATAAACTAGCTAGTACAGTGAGTGTTGGGAGAACCTTAACAAATTCTAAACACTACTTAACTGATTGAATATGTATACTTTTATCTCATTGCAGAAAACACAGAACAGGAATCATACTACCACAGGCTATACCATTTCAAGGATATTCAAAACTATGTCAGATGCTTTAAGATGTTGAGGAGCTTGATGAAGTGTTTGCTGTTGTTGACAATCTCTGTTTACTTCACTGTAATGTGTGATTTGGTGACCAATAATTTATACATACATTAAGATTGTGTATGCTTTAAGTATATATAATGCAATACTAGTATATATTTAAATATAAATGTTTCATCTCATTTTCATTTGCTGTTTTACTTTAGTCTTCGTGACATTTACTGTTCTAATTATACTTTAAGCTGACAGTATATTAATATCATCAGTTTCAGTGCATCTTTTCAAACACTAAACATATTTAAGAGTAGTCGCTCAAGAAATGGAAATCATGAGATCGACATTTCAGTTATTGATATTTCTGACTAATTGTTTAAACTGGCACCTTTTTGATATATTTCAAGACTTTCTTCAAATCAATAATTGGATTTTTGTGATTTGTTTTTAATTTTAATGCTTCATGTATGACATTGAACAGTACATCTTTATACTGAAAAGGAGCCAATTTAAGAAATTAATCAAAAATGTCCAAAAAAATGGTTTTCTGTCATTTAGAGAAATCATCCAGTCACAAAATGACAGTCTCTAAAGAAAGACTTTTGTGCAAGAGCATTTCCTATATTGTTTTACACAACAAATACTTATTTTCATGACAAGGCAACACATACTGTATAGCATATTATACAAACATCCTGCTCCAGGGCTTGTGCCAAACCACACTTTGAAGTCATTATACAAAGCATGCATAAGTTAAGCTGACCTTAAAAATCTTTCGTTGGAACAGTCTTAAAACGAAACTCAATTTCTGAAACACACGGCTGAACGGAAGTCAAGGCCATAATAATAACTCCAAACAAAGATTTTTTAAAGGTCCAGCTTACATACATGTATCTGCCAACACTTGGACATACCCATATTATAAGACACTTGGTGGTGATCATTGTCTTACCCATATTATAAGACACTTGGTGGTGATCATTGTCTTACCCATATTATAAGACACTTGGTGGTGATCATTGTCTTGCAACATCCTCCATCAATGATGACCAGTTCATTCAATCAGTGTAAAGTTCAACTCACAACATATTCTATAAGTTGAGGTTAGATGATGACGCCTAACACTCAAATTTCAAACCCTTTGTACATGCAGTACTTGTGCAAAGTCAGCTTTGTCAATGCAGCGCATGAGCAAAGTCAGCTTTGCCCATGCACCGCATCAGCAAAGGCAGCTTTGCCCATGCACTGCATGAGCAAAGTAAGCTTTGTCCATGCACTGCATGAGCAAAGTCAGCTTTGCCCATGCACCGCATGAGCAAAGTTAGCTTTGCCCATGCACTGCATCAACAAAGGCAGCTTTGCCCATGCACCGCATCAACAAAGGTAGCTTTGCCCATGCACTGCATGAGCAAAGGCAGCTTTGCCCATGCACCGCATGAGCAAAGTAAGCTTTGCCTTTGCAAATTTCTGAATGAAAGGGAATATTTTGCTGCACAAAGTGTTGAAACCCGACTACAGCTGATTCTAGAATTAATGTCCTATTCTAACTTTAGTTAATAATGTGTTTAAAGATGACTCCTCCAAAATGCCTTGATGGAACCATATGGTCTGTCATATGGTTGTAAAATTCATGGAAATATATCTATTATTGGGCAAATCATTATCCTCTTGTTCAATTTTAACACGACAAACTGAACATTTGATTTGCTAAAAACTAATCACTTTTTAAGCAATCAATGCAAGCTTTAGTTTGATTTATTGGATATGTTTCAAATTGTTACTTTCAACTTATTGATTTTGTAGGCTTGTATGAAAGATATTAGAAACTGTGATTGGCTTCAACAGTGGACAGACTTATCAAAAAGGTAAGTTAAGTACCAGAATTTGATTTTTATTTTGTTTATAACTCATTGAATAATTGATTTATTGATTGATTGAATAATTGATTGAATAATTGATTGATTGAATAATGGAAAGCTGTTGTTATAGCTTGATTATTGCCAGTATGTGCATCAGTGAACATGACAGTTGTCGGCTATACAGACGTATAGATTTTAATGAAGGGGCGTGTTGCTTTGCACATGTAGGTTCATCCGTCTGTCAATGGTAGCTACGCTAAGAAACTGCTTGCTTCAAAAAAGTTTTTCATAGCGGACAAAGCGAAACAATTCTTGACTAGCATGTCATTGTCTAGACATTATAAAGCGCTACCAAAAAGCGCTCGATAGCAGCTTGGCTTAGCAATAGGCTCCTGACCTCTTATTAATTCGGACTATCGGGCTGCCATGTGGGTACATGTTTTACAAATATCTCTTGTTATATTTCAGATTTGCATTCCAGTATAACCCAGCACTACAGCCTCGTGCTATCATTGTGTTTGGATGTATCAGTAAATCAGTTACTGACTCAGAGATTAAACAGATGTTGAAAATACTCATGAAGGTAGATACATATCTAAACTATGCGGGGGGAGGGGTTCTGTTGAAATTGGACAGAAGCCAGGTAATTTAAAAAAAAGCCAATCTTAGCCTTTATTTGCCAGTCAACTTTCTGCTGAAATATGGCAGGCAGTGCCTCCTCTCGGATTTGAACTTGGGTCACCAGATTAGACGGCAAGCGCACTAACCACTGACCTACAGAGGCACAAGACAGAAGTAAAGTAATGGAAATAAAATGTACTGGTATCAGTCAGTGTAAGACTTTCTTCCAGATTTCGATTTCAAAGTCTGATGAACAAAGGTCAAGTACATACTAGAAAATGGAGATTGTTTATGCAGTTTTTAAATTGAAACTTATTCAAGGGAGAGAACTGTCAATAACTTACCAGAAGCTGGAATAAACCCTTATTATGTAGTTTAAAACTATTTTGTATTTTCTCTGCCCTTGCTATGCTAGTCATGCTATAATGACTTGTTTCTTTTTCAGGCGTTAGAGTCATTCCAAGATTTAGTTTTGATAGAATCAATTGTGATGTGTTTGACGAGGCTTCAGCCTATGTTACGTGCTGTAAGTATCTTGTACTTGTTATTATATACGATGCATCTAAAATATGGTGATTCAAAGACATCTGATCTACTTTTAAATGAAGTTTTATTTCCAATATATTGGTAGAATCAGTGTAATGATAGGAAACTGTATGTTTTAACAATTCATTTATTCATGACTTCAAATAAGAACTTAAAACTGTTTCTTGCCCTTTAGGTGACCTAAACATGTTCTCAGGCCAGATATATCTTATTCCATCTCTTAATTTGATGTTAGATGAGCAAATAAGGGCCATCAAAATCTACTCTTCAATAATTTGTTATGGTCAGTTAGCACATACTGTAAAATCATTCATTTTTGTGGGGGATTAAATTTCGTGGTTCATGTTCTACAATGAAATTTAATCCCATCATATAATTATTTAGACCCTTGTACCTATTACCTGAAATGCAAAATCCATAAATTAATGTCCCATTGAAATAAGTCTTTTTTACCAAAACCATGAACTTTCATCCCACCGAAATTAAATGATGTTACAGTATATGCCATTGTTGCTTGGTATGTGATAGTTTGCAATGTTTGTACATTATAGGATTCACCGATACACAAGTTCCTGTTTTGGGTAGCTATCTCTGTGTTACAACTAGATGAGGTATCCCTGTATGCAGCTGGTCTCTCATTGTTAGAACAAAATCTACATACACTAGACAATATTGGTATCCTAGAAAATGAGGTAAGTTTGCTACGTATACAACCCAGTCTCTCATTGTTAGAACAGAATCTACATACACTAGACAATATTGGTATCCTAGAAAATGAGGTAAACAGCTGCACTTAGCAGCTCATTCTGTTGTGTCAAAATTATGAATATTACAGTCCAGTTAGGGTGAGAATACAGTGACGCAGTGGAACAATCCACTATAATTACGATGTAAAAACAAGTATAAATGCTTATACCAACAGTTCAATACCGAACTAAACTTTACCTGTTTAAATAATGGTTTTAATCTTTTGGGTACACATAAATGTTGACCTCACTGTCAATATTATGATTATTAGCTACTCTCTTGTTCTATTAGCAAAATTATTCTGAATATTTAACTAATAAAAATACAACTGTGGTACTTGTGAAAAAGTATGGTGGTATGCTGAAAATGGATTTGAAATCTGTTATTTGGTTATCTCTATAGATTGTTGATTGCTAAATGGGTATTACTCTTGGCTATAGGTCTCGAGGTCCTTGGTTCGTATCTCATGATAGAGTTTGTCAACAAAATCCACAAATTAAAATAGTTAAGCTTAAACTAAATATCTCAAAAACAGCAGGCTGCAGGCCAAATTGACTTAAAAACTATTTTAGGCCCGTTAAAATGTGAAATTTATACACAAATTGAAAAAAATAGTTGCATTAAGGACCTTATCAGGCCTGTTGGTAAAGCATTTTGGCCTGCTTGGTTAAACATTACTGAGAACCCTGCATCTTACTTGAGTATATTTTTGAATTTCAGTCGTTAGAGAGATTAATGATGGAGACGCGGGATCCCTTACAATGGCATTTTAAACAACTAGATCATGCTATGGGACTTAGCTTTAAGGCTAACTTCAACTTTGCTCTCGTTGGCCATTTATTAAAAGGTATTTGCTTTGCATTCATTTGGAGACCTTAATAATGTTTCCCTGTTGTAAGGCTGGTAAAGTATGAAAAAGCGAGTATAGCATCCAATCATGATGGGGTACATGCACAGTTGGCTGAACAGATGCTTATCTAGAAGAAGTCATTGAATTTGTACTTATCCTTTTTTGAACTGCTTGATGCCACTGACATCCCCACTAAATGATTCTATTCTAGTACATGTAGTTGAAGTAAGACTGCCTGATTCGCCAATGCTCTGTGTACGACTTTTGTATCAGAATTGAATGTCAGAAAAACTCCTCTGAACAAGATAATTAAAGCTCATGTATCCTGGAGTACAGATCAAAACTGACAATGCTACTTTCTAGATCACTATGTAGATGATGGAATATCAAATGTAAATTTGTTTTCAGGATTCCGGCATCCAATCCAGACGACAGTGTCACGTACAATACGTGTATTACATCATCTGTTAGCCATCACTAGTAAACCACTTGGAAGGTAGGATGTTTGCTCTGTGTTGACATAATGTTGTATTGCAACAAGTTGTTAGATTGTCTATTGTATAGCTCAGAGAATTTGACCTGATCCTGACCTTTATGCATGAATATATTACAAGGTTCTTACTTTGAATATATCAATTTATGCAAGCAAATCGTGCAATATCAATATCTCAAATTTGTGTTTATATTACAACCCTAGCATCTCCTTGATACTCCCTGATTATGAAAACATACAACCAAGGTTATATATATATATATAGACAATATATATCGGCTATTAAATTATGCTAATAAAAAGGTTAGAGTCATGCCAAATTTGCCTAGCTATAACATAGAGTAGATATTGTGTGGTTACAGGCACTGATCAGATAAGTATTCAATCTATCCCTCAATAATTTTTGTTCATAAATCAAGTTCAAAGAGGTAAATAATTTGTTCTGCATGATATTTCAAGTATTCATTTGTCCAAGTAGCTTCAAACTTTATATTTTGATTTGCCCCTATAAGTGTTAGAAGGATTTGTTGTGGTATTTCTTGTATTTATTCATGGGGAGCAGTGGCCTAAAGGTAGGGCACGCGCTTCGGGAACCAGAGGTCCTGGGTTCAACCCACCCTCTGGACCACTGGTTAATTTCTCTGAGCAAGAATAACCAACATGCTCCACTCAACCAAGGTGTAAGTTGGTACCTGTGAGGACAGTGTCTATTCCTGGCGCCACAGATCACTGTTGGCTTCAACACCCACAGGAGAGAAATAGTTTCACCAGGGAGACACTAATGTAAGTTTCTATAGGTAGCCAAATGGCCAGGGAAACTTAAAATGTCAAAGGGTGCTTGAGAGGCTGAACAGCTGAAAAGAGCTCTAGAAAATTGGTAACTTATTTTTTCGTTTTATGTTGTAATATTGATATTACAGGGACAAGTTTGAAGTGAATCCACAGACAGTACCTTACCTGGCTGCTCTAGTATCTGTATCTGAGGAGGTCCGGAGTAGATGTCATCTCAAACATCGTACTAGTCAGTATATGATGACTGATTCACCATCCAGTGATAGTCTCAGTGCGGAAATCTCACAAACTGTACACAATACTACCACACCAAGTATGTACATAACTTACTTACTTTGTTCATAGATCTAAGTAATATGTTGCCTCTACAGAGATGGCTATTCTAATATTTGTATGTAAAGAGTTTGCAACTGATTTCATTGGATTATTCAACCATATATTAGGATTAAGGCACTTTTTCTCTGTACTAAAATTTAATTTTCGTATAATTGGTCAACTAAATTCTGGATTGAAAGCTGACATATTGTTGTTCCAGTTTGATGACTTCACTATCACTAGGGTGAAGCCATTGGCTCTACTGATAAGTGTTCTCATTTTGACATCATTATAAATTGTCCACTACTATTGTAGGTATGACTACAGCTCCTTCTACAGTATCCGTAGCGACCACAAGTAATGGTTCTATCCCAGCCACGACGGGAATCTCACAAGCACATAGTTCTAGTTCAGTATCTACTACAGCGTCATCTGGCTCATCTGCTAGTGTATCAGCTACGCCACCACCTACCCCGGCATCACCTGCAGCCCCTCAAACACCGGCACCACCCACACCAACACCCCCGGCAACCAACGTAGGTACAACATCAGGGAGCCAATCACAATCACCACCATCTAGTAGTGGACCAGTACGACAGAAATCCTGGGAGTTATTGGATCAACAAGCTATGGCTGTGGCTAAGAAAGCTACATCAGTACCACATCAGATACAGAATGCAGCCGCCAATGTCGCAGTAAGTATAGTATACATATAGTAGTAGAGTTATTGGATCAACAAGCTATTGTTAATGTAGCAATAAGTATGACTGGCTTTATTTATGTCTTGTTGTTAACCAAACTTTTACATACAACTTGTATCCCAGTAAGATCTCCGTTCCTTTCTTGAAAATTGTTCCGAATTAATTTGAATTAAGCAGCCATGTCCCAATACCGTATGTTACTGGTGAGCATCCCTGGGCCCAATGGTGAGCATCCCTGTGTCCTTTGGTGAGTATCCCTGTGTCCTTTGGTGAGCATCCCTGTGTCCTTTAGTGAGTATCCCTTTGCCATTTGGTCCTCTTGTTATTCACACATCTTGTATTACTATGACTGCACAATTAACTTCTCTATAACAGATTAAAAAATATTATAATTTTCAAGACTGTGAAGCTAACATAAAATTATCTGTTTTTAGCTCACCTGAGCACGAAGTGCTCAAGGTGAGCTATTGTGATCGCCCAATGTCCGTCGTCCGTCGTACGTCGTACGTCGTCAACATTTTGACTTGTAAGCACTGTAGAGGTCACAGTTTTCATTAAATCTTAATGAAACTTGATCACAGTGTTTGTCTCTATAAAATCTAGGTCAAGTTCGATATTGGGTCATCTGGGGTCAAAAACTAGGTCACTAGGTCAAATCAAAGAAAAACCTTGTAAGCACTCTAGAGGTCACAGTTTTCACTTAACCTTTATGAAACTTGATCACAATGATCATCTCCATAAAATCTAGGTCAAGTTCGATATTGGGTAATCTGGGGTCAAAAACTAGGTCACTAGGTCAAATCAAAGAAAAACCTTGTAAGCACTCTAGAGGTCACAGTTTTCACTTAACCTTTATGAAACTTGATCACAATGATCATCTCCATAAAATCTAGGTCAAGTTCGATATTGGGTCATCTGGGGTCAAAAACTAGGTCACTAGGTCAAATCAAAGGAAAACCTTGTGAACACATTAGAGGTCACAATTTGAGCCTAATCTTTATGAAACTTGATCACAATGATCATCTCTGTAAAATCTAGGTCAAGTTCGATATTGGGTCATCTGGGGTCAAAAATTAGGTCACTAGGCCAAATCAAAGGAAAACCTTGTGAACACATTAGAGGTCACAATTTGAGCCTAATCTTTATGAAACTTGATCACAATGATCATCTCCATAAAATCTAGGTCGAGTTCGATATTGGGTCATCTGGGGTCAAAAACTAGGTCACTAGGTCAAATCAAAGGAAAACCTTGTGAACACATTAGAGGTCACAATTTGAGCCTAATCTTTATGAAACTTGATCACAATGATCATCTCTGTAAAATCTAGGTCAAGTTCGATATTGGGTCATCTGGGGTCAAAAACTAGGTCACTAGGCCAAATCAAAGGAAAACCTTGTGAACACATTAGAGGTCACAATTTGAGCCTAATCTTTATGAAACTTGATCACAATGATCATCTCCATAAAATCTAGGTCAAGTTCGATATTGGGTCATCTGGGGTCAAAAACTAGGTCACTAGGTCAAATCAAAGGAAAACCTTGTGAACACATTAGAGGTCACAATTTGAGCCTAATCTTTATGAAACTTGATCACAATGATCATCTCCATAAAATCTAGGTCGAGTTCGATATTGGGTCATCTGGGGTCAAAAACTAGGTCACTAGGTCAAATCAAAGGAAAACCTTGTGAACACATTAGAGGTCACAATTTGAGCCTAATCTTTATGAAACTTGATCACAATGATCATCTCTGTAAAATCTAGGTCAAGTTCGATATTGGGTCATCTGGGGTCAAAAACTAGGTCACTAGGCCAAATCAAAGGAAAACCTTGTGAACACATTAGAGGTCACAATTTGAGCCTAATCTTTATGAAACTTGATCACAATGATCATCTCCATAAAATCTAGGTCAAGTTCGATATTGGGTCATCTGGGGTCAAAAACTAGGTCACTAGGTCAAATCAAAGGAAAACCTTGTGAACACATTAGAGGTCACAATTTGAGCCTAATCTTTATGAAACTTGATCACAATGATCATCTCTGTAAAATCTAGATCAAGTTCGATATTGGGTCATCTGGGGTCAAAAACTAGGTCACTAGGCCAAATCATTGAAAAACCTTGTGAACACATTAGAGGTCACAATTTGTGACTTATCTTTATGAAAATTGATCACAATGACCATCTCTATAAAATCTAGGTCTAGTTCGATATTGGGTCATCTGGGGTCAAAAACTAGGTCACAAGGCCAAATCATTGAAAAAGCTTGTGAACACACTAGAGGTCACAATTTGAGACTAATCTTAATGAAAATTGATCACAATGATCATCTCTATAAAATCTACGTCAAATTCGATATTGGGTCATCTGGGGTCAAAAACTAGGTCACAAGCCTTTAAAGCCAAATCATTGAAAAAGCTTGTGAACACACTAGAGGTCACAATTTGAGCCTAATTTTTATGAAACTTGATCACACTGATCATCACTATAAAATTTTGGTCAAGTTCGATATTGGGTCATCCGGAGTCAAAAACTAGGTCACGAGGCCAAATCATTGAAAAAGCTTGTGAACACACTAGAGGTCACAATTTTCACCTTATCTTTATGAAACTTGATCACAATGATCATCATTATAAAATTTAGGTCAAGTTCGATATTGGGTCATCTGGGGTCAAAAACTAGGTCACGAGGCCAAATCATTGAAAAATCTTGTGAACACACTAGAGGTCACAATTTGGACTCTTTCTTTATGAAACTTGGTCACAATGTTTATCTCTATAAAATCTAGGTCAAGTTAGATACTGTGTCATTTGGGCCAAAATCTAGGTCACTAGGCCAAACAGGTGAGCGACCCAGGGCCCTTTGGGCCCTCTTGTTTTAGCAAATCTTTGAGTAGATTTTGGTAGCAATTGTTCTATATAGTGATGAATGTTTATAACAAATAATATTTTATTTTGACAGCAAAGTAACAACCCCAAGGTATGGAGAAGTTTAGACAGTGAGAGTAACGCTGGTCCAGTAGTACCTTCACGCCCACCATTGTTTAAAACTCGGAGTAGTTCTATGCCAGCACCTGGTACAAAGAAGATGGATAGTGGTAAATCACAGAGTCGTGTTGTAAGAGCGTCTGTATCTAATGAGAACAATATACTCCTCGATCCAGAAGTCTTGACAGATTATCCAACACAAGTACTTGTTTTAACTGTACTGGTAAGTGCAAGACAGTAAAACTTCATTTAGACGAGCATCAATATTTTGAGCAACCGGCTTATTTCGAGCAAATTCAAAGTCTCGGCGAATTCGCTTTATATGTTTAATACTATAATCACTCCGATATGTCGAGCTCCTGGTTCATTTCGATCAATTGACTTGCCCGGAATAGTCCTTGGGATAACGAGGTTTTACTGTATAAGTTCTTGAGCTTCTATGTAGGATGTATTAGTCCGTTTGATTAGCCCTTGTCTGCCTGTTTGTGACAAAACTTATTGATTTCGGGCAAGTAAATTTTGTAGGAAAGATTTATAGAGTACTGTAAAATCATTAATTTTCATGGGGGATTAAATTTCAAATAGAAATGTTATATATTGGCATACCATGATCTTTCTCTATGTAGGGAAAGTGTATTTCTGAATGTTTTCTAATTTGTATTCTAGGCAACATTGGTGAGGAATACAACAGATGAGAACGAAGCACGTATATTGTATGAGTATCTAGCCGAGGCTTCAGTCGTATTCCCTAAAGTATTCCCTGTCATGTATGTATATGTTTTAACGGGGGCTATTTTGTGGTATTAGCCAATCTGGGAGATTTTGAATAATCTAACATAATCATTTAAAGTGATAATATTACTACATTTGTATAACTATTATGTTCAGACTTTTGGTGTCTGTTGCCTAAGCAAAGTACTGCCGAGCGCCTTCATTTAGTTACATCCTGTTCAATGAAGTATATAAAATGCATGGATTTACCTCCCATGGAAGAACTTTGGTAAGTCCGCAGACACAATGACTCAAAATGTACTGAGTGTGGTTAGACCGCAGACACAATGATTTAACATGTACTTATTGTGTGATGAATGTTTATCTACTATATTTACAGCCATAGTTTGATGGACGCTAAGATCAACAATGTGTTAAACCTGTGCCATGATCAAGCCATCTTAAATGCTGTACAATGTATCATACAGAACATGATAGCGTGTGAAGATGCCTCACAACAACAACTCTCCTATCTACAAAGTATGTCTATATGTTGTTATATATATATCTCTTCTATTCCTAACCTACCAACATACTATTCATCTACTTATCTGCACTTTAAGGCTTTACATACTGATTGCCAATTCTGACCTTCTAGGAATATACATTTTGGCTTTGAGACTGAATGATCAAATTCAACCTACAGTCTAAACATTTGGTTGGCTTAATTGGTATGTAGCTTCAAGCATTGGTTACTGTTTTTGGCTCCCAGCTTTTGATTGGGTAATGTTAGAAACACTCTGCTTTTTGATTGGTTGGATATGGTAGCTTTGAGGAATGGAGATTATATAGCTTTGTATTGGCTAGTCACTTCTGTAAGCTGTGTGCTGTAAAATATAATAAGCAGAATTAATTATATATATCAATTGTATTCCCTTGATTTATTTATTCATTGCCCTCCCCCCTTGTATTATTGAACTAGACTAGCTGCAGTACCATGCAATGTCTGAGCTATCCAGTGGTACTTTCCTGGAGTTCCAAGTCAA
This sequence comes from Spisula subtruncata, assembly GCA_963678985.1. NCBI lineage: Eukaryota > Metazoa > Mollusca > Bivalvia > Venerida > Mactridae > Spisula > Spisula subtruncata. The sequence goes on along the minus strand of OY787672.1, from coordinate 19,795,432 downwards.
TGTCTGGGCTTTCCACTGGTACTTTCCTGGAGTACCAAGTCAATGTCTGGGCTATCCAGTGGTACTTTCCTGGAGTACCAAGGCAATGTCTGGGCTATCCAGTGGTACTTTCCTGGAGTACCAAGTCAATGTCTGGGCTATCCAGTGGTACTTTCCTGGAGTACCAAGGCAATGTCTGGGCTATCCAGTGGTACTTTCCTGGAGTACCAAGGCAATGTCTGGGCTATCCAGTGGTACTTTCCTGGAGTACCAAGGCAATGTCTGAGCTATCCAGTGGTACTTTCCTGGAGTTCCAAGTCAATGTCTGGGCTTTCCACTGGTACTTTCCTGGAGTACCAAGTCAATGTCTGGGCTATCCAGTGGTACTTTCCTGGAGTACCAAGGCAATGCCTCCGCTATCCACTGGTACTTTCCTGGAGTACCAAGGCAATGCCTCTGCTATCCACTGGTACTTTCCTGGAGTACCAAGTCAATACCTGGACTGTCCGTTGGTACTTTCCTGGAGTACCAAGGCAATGCCTGGGCTATCCACTGGTACTTTCCTGGAGTACTAAGTCAATGCCTGTGCTATCCTATGGTACTTTCCTGAAGTACCAAGGCAATGCCTGTGCTATCCTATGGTACTTTCCTGGAGTAACAAGGCAATGCCTGTGCTATCCACTGGTACTTTCCTCGAGTACCAAGGCAATGTCTTGGCTATCCACTGGTACTTTCCTGGAGTACCAAGGCAATGTATGGGCTATCCACTGGTACTTTCCTGGAGTACTAAGGCAATGTATGGGCTATCCACTGGTACTTTCCCGGAGTACCAAGGCAATGTATGGGCTATCCATTGGTTCTTTCCTGGAGTGTCAAGTCAAAGCCTGGACTGTCCACTGGTACTTTCGTGGAATACCAAGTCAATGTCTGAGCTATCCTATGTTACTTTCCTGGAGTACCAAGTCAATGTCTGGGCGAACCACTGGTACTTCCCTGGAGTACCAAGGCAATGCCTGTGCTATCCTATGGTACTTCCCTGGAGTACCAAGGCAATGCCTGGGGTATCCTATGGTACTTTCCTGGAGTACCAAGGCAATGTCTGGGCTATCCTATGGTACTTTCCTGCAGTACCAAGGCAATGCCTGGGCTACCCACTGGTACTTTCCTGTTTTCTCTACTGTCATTACATAAATCTGCAGTTAGAAAAGATGAGATTTGATGTATGCAGGTAGACATATAGAGAACTGTGTACCATCTATATACTACCTTGTGTGCCACTCTTCATTATTTTACTTGTTGTTTGAAGGTTTGATTATCTTGAGTTATTTTTGTGATCTTTGGTTGTTTTTAGTAGCAAGATTTTATTTTAATATAAAGTTTTGGTTGTTGTAAGTTTTTCATATAATACTTTGACCTGTCGTGTTGTTCTGAGTCAAGGTTGAAAAGTTTGCTGCTGACAAGCTCCGTCAATGACAAGCCTTATTAGCACTCCAAATGTTGTAGTTCTAAATTATCCATATGAAACAATATGCCACTTTGTTTAAATAGGTCAGGTTTTAACTGGGCCTAAGTTAATCTATAGGTTAAACACTGCTACCTAGCCATATCCATGACTGTTTTGACCATAGAGTCATATGCAAATGTCTTTATAGACGTTTGTGAATTTTGTCTGTAAACCTTAATGGAATTTATCTATAGACCCGATTTAGATTTGGAAAAGTCCTTTTTTAAAAGCGTTCTGAAATAGAACATAACTGTTTTTGAATTACTAGAATTTGATATTATTGTTTTTCAAACAATAGCAACAATCTACACTGTTCTAGTAAATTGTATTTAACCTATGTACCCCCACAGACTGTTTTCATGGATGAAGTTGGCAGGACATTTTTCCACCATTTCTTGTTTCACTAAATGAATGTATTAGGTGTTTGCAGTGTCCATGTATTTACAACTTATACAGTGAATTGTTACTTTATAATTGGAATCATTATTCTTACTATCTTTCGAAGTTATTTGTTTGTGCATATTATAACCTCCCACATTGTACCTTCTATCTAAGTGACACAAATTGTCTATAGAGAAATAAATTGTTGTCATTATTCCCACAGGTAACTGTATCATTGAAAACGAAAAAAAAAATTGAAAATTTGTATTTTTCATTATATATTGCTGGCTTGGAACCAGGAGGTCGTAACTACAAATCGATATATTGAGAAAACTGTCTGTAATTTACTCTTTACCTATGGGAAAACACGTTTTTAAAACTTCATTTTGGTCAATATGACAATTTCAGATTTTCGTGAAAATAGGCTCATAAGAAGCGCATTGTGAAGCAGATTTCAAATATGTATGAGTCTTATAAGGTCGTAAGTAGTAGTTACCACCTTCTGGTTCTAAGCTATCGATATCTAAAGAAAAATATATATGTAAAAAAAATAGTGTTTTTTTTTCGTTTTCAACAATACAGTTACCTGTGATTGATTATACCTGCACTGACACTCATGTATGCTATGATGGCATATTCACTCTGCCGCCCAGTTAACAGCTTAACTATCATGATATTTATGTGGTAAATATGTCAGGTAACTAGATAATATTATGTTAATTTGTTCATGTATTATTCTGATAATTACCCATTCTAACATTTAGTTACTGTAAAATCATTAAATTTTGTAAAATCATTTAATTTTGATGGGGTGAAATTTTGAAAAAATACCATTTCGATGGGACGTTAATTAATGGATTTTGTGTTTCAGGTTATAAATACAAGGGCCAAAATTATTGTACGATGGGATTTGATTTCGTGATTAAAGGCGAACCACGAAACAACAAAATTTAATCCCCCACGAAAAATAATGATTTTACAGTAACTGATTTCTTCTTCCAGCATAAGCAAATTGTTACCACATACCATGTTGAATGACAATACTCAATAACAAATATACTATCTAGTTACCTGACATTTTAACCACATGAATATCATAATAAGTCCAGTTGTTATCTGGTGAACCAAGAGGTTTAACCTAGCAATCCTAATGGAAAAAACGACCGTCATTTTAACTTGGTTCATCCCATGTATAGTTATTGATCAACTTGATCATTGATAATTTGATCAACTCTGCAGACTGTTGTACACTAGTTTGGTGATGGTTGTTTTACTGGCTAACACAAAGTTGTGTTTTTTCCCTTTATTCTGTTAACATACATCTTGTGGGCATCAGTTTTAGTCAATAATCTTCTTGGCATTCTGCATTTTGTTATAGATTTCTCAGTTTATGTTATCTTGCTGTCACTCTTAGAGAAGGTCTCAGTTTTGACATAATCTTTATGAATCCTACTGAATTATCAGGCTAAATCAAAGACTAAGTTGGTTGGTACGCTCGAGATCAAGCTATGTTTATCATACCCACTCTACAATTTCACTGTTTCTTACCCTAGAGATTTTATGAAGTCACTTTGTGTACAATCTAGGTCAAGTTGGTGATTGAGTCACAACTATTTCTTAAAGTCCCATAAAAACAACTTACATTGATCAAACATTTCAACAGAATTATTGCCCATGATTGACTACTTAATTATTATCTCCCCCCCCCCCACCATTTTGATGAGGGGTATATTGCTTTGCTCATGTCTGTCGGTAGGGTGGTCCGTCGGTAGAGCAAATGATTTCCATTCAATAATTCAAGAACGCTTTGCCGTAGGGTCTTGAAACTTTACATGGATGTTGGTCAGGAACAGTAGATGACATCTAATCATTTTGAGGTCAGTAGGTCAAAGGTCACTGTGACCTTTACCATTTGTTTAAAGACCAAATGATTTCTGTTCAATAACTCAAAAATGCCTTGTCCTAGGATCACTAAACTTTACATGGAGGTGGGTTAGCTACAGTAGATGACCCCTATAGATTTTGAGGTCAAAGGTCACTGTGACCTTGACCATTTTGTCAAGTGGGCTACCATGGGGGCATATATGTTTTACATACATCTCTTGTGATGGAAAGGCTTTCACTGGAATATAAGTGTTTATTGAACATAATCTTGTTCTAAAATGGCACATGAGCAATTTAGTGGTGTGTTACCCTCCTGTTATAAATGTTATCCTGTGGAACGAAGTTTCCTGATTGTGTGAGGAGTGTTTATCAAGTAACATGGTATCATATAACCTACATCATCACATCATCATATTATATCATACATTGAATGTGCATTCAGTTACTGAGTTCTGTATATATTTGTTCTTTCTTAATTGACATTAACACAGTACCTCTTGCAAGCTGATATAACAGTGTTGATTGCTTGTATATTGATGATGTTTGGTGTAGTTGTTGTATGAACCCTGTAGTTGATTCCTTTATGCCAGGTGGCCCCACCAGTGATCCGCGTGGCCCCACCAGTGATCCCCTAGAAGAGTATGGTGATCCTCATCTTATTCAGCTGTTCCGATTCTGTTCACAGTGACCCTAGGGGTAAGGAGTGTATTTATACAAACAATTTTTACCTGCATTTTAAATAAATGATGAAATAAATGAATTAATTTAATGGTTGAATACCATGACTCAGTTTAGATACTCAAGTATTAATTGCTACTACATTGTAGTTGATAACATGTGTACTTTGCATGTAAAACTGATTTTTTTGTATACTTCAAAATTTGTCGATTTTACTAATGCTTGTATGTTATAAGTAACAATGGCATTTGACTATTTCTATGAATTGCTTACATATTAAGTCAAGAATTGCTCAATTTGGAGAATATTCCTGGAACCCCTGGTGTTACAAGTAGTCTTAAATATGCTGTATTTCACGTAACCATGTCAACATGAGCAATCTGGAGGATCACTTTCAAGTTAGTTTTACAAAAAGTTAACCTTCATATTATTCTTGTCTTTTAATTATAAAAAAATCTGGTTATCAGATTGGCGATTACGGCGTGTTGGACTGTTGGCGACTGTCCACAATTTGGTTTCCGGTTGAGTTTGGAGTAATATATCGTTATGAAACTTGCTGTGTAGGTAACTTATTATATGAAAACCATGCTTGTGATTGAAATGATGTCGGTGTGGTCAAGGTCACCGTTACTAAAAATAGAAAAAAAACATCTCTGACAAATTATGTTTGGCTGCAATGAAATCTGGTTTTCCTGGTATTTCTACGCCTTGTTCTCATAAACTCCTTTATTAGCTCACCTGTCACAAAGTGACAAGGTGAGCTTTTGTGATCACTCTTCGTCCGTCGTCCGTCCGTCCGTCGTCGTCGTCCGTCAACAATTGGCTTGTGTACACTCTAGAGGCAACAGTTTTGATCCAATCTTCATGAAACTTGATCAGAATGTTGTACTCTATGAAATCTAGGCCAAGTTCGAAACTGGGTCATGTGGGGTCAAAAGCTAGGTCACTAGGTCAAATCTTAGACAAATCTTGTGTACACTCTAGATGTCACCAATTTGTTCCAATCTTCATAAAACTTGATCAGAATGTTGTTCTCCATAAAATCTAGGACAAGTTTGGAACTGGGTCATGTGGGGTCAAAAACTAGGTCACTAGGTCAAATCTTATAAAAACCTTGTGTACACTCTAGAGGTCACCAATTTCATCCAATCTTCATGAAACTTGGTCAGAATGTTGTTCTGCATCTATGCCAAGTTTGAAACTGGGTCATGCCGGGTCAAAAACAAGGTCACTAGGTCAAATCTTAGAAAAACCTTGTGTTCACTCCAGAGGTCGTGGTTTTGATCCAATCATCATGACACTTGACCAGAATGTTGTTCTCTATGAAATCTAGGCCAAGTTTGAAACTGGGTCATGTGGGGTCAAAAACTAGGTAACTAGGTCAAATCTTAGAAAAACCTAGTGTTCACACTAGAGGTCACAATTATGATCCAATCTTCATGAAACTTGGTCAGAATGTTGTTCTCTATGGAATCTAGACCAAGTTTGAAACTGGGTCATGTGGGGTCAAAAACTAGGTCACTTGACCAAATCTAAGAAAAACCTTGTGTTCACTCCAGAGGTCGTGGTTTTGATCCAATCATCATGAAACTTGGTCAAAATGTTGTTCTTTATGAAATCTAGGCCAAGTTTGAAACTGGGGCATGTGGGGTTAAACACTAGGTCACTAGGTCAAATCTTAGAAAAACATTGTGTTCACTCCAGGGGTCACTGTTTTGATTCAATCTTCATGAAATATGGTCAGAATGTAGGTTGTACTGATACCTTTACCAATGTGCAACAGGTGAGCCACCTAGGCCTTTCAGGCCCTCTTGTATATGTAGACAATAAATTACTCTTCAACTATAATCATTCTCATGTACAGAAATACAAACATAAAGTAAATTACATTTACAGGTGATTGCTAGTGTTTGATGATTGATGTATTAATACCAAGGTTATCTGATCCTCCAGGTTGCTACTTTGTTTTATGTTAAACAAAAATCATCAGTGGTACCTATCTTCAAACAAAGATTCAATATTGAATGAAGCACTAACTGTCTTGCATGTATTTCATGCTAAAAATAATAAGAAATATTTACAAAATTTTAATTTTCATAGATTGGCATGTAAATTCCAAAATTGAAATTTTATGTTCATTCCACTGCTGCTTTCATGTTTATCTGTTCTTTCTGATTCTCAATATGGCGGAGGATTTAGTGTGTCACCATGGTTACATGTTGTATATCTATAGTTACCATGGTTACAATGTCGGTAGTAAAACCATAGTTTATCATGGTTACACAATCAGCAGTGTAACCATGGTTACCGTATCTGGTGTACATCCCTTGGTTACCATGGTTACACACAGTGTCCTCACGTCATTTCTGGCATGTTTCTTATTTTTAATATTCTGTTTTGCATGTGTTACTTTACTACTACTGTTCGTAAAATATCCAAGGTCTTTATGTGAAGCCTAATTATCCTAACAAACTTTAGATTTTATGCATGTATATTTGCAAAAAACTGTAAAATTTAATTGCCATTGTTGATCGGGATGAACTGGTCCATGCTTTTAAGATGCTTTAAGGACTTCAAATTTGTTTTCACATGCGTCAGACACTAACATTTATGTCCTTATTTCAAAATTTGATGCTTCAATGATCATTTCAATGATAGTAATGGTAGGTCATTAAGGGGTCTAGGTCATTTTATGTTCAAGGTCATCCTCACCTTTATCTCTCTATCTACAGCTTTATAACATTCTTTAACTTGTCATTTTCTGTAGGTTATAGGTCAGCTTTGCACATTAAACTGTGAAAATTTTAAATATTGTCTTGTTAATGTGTGTCAGTCTGTTAGCCTTATGGTTTAACTCAAGAATGATTGACTCAAGGGTCCCTATGGATCCCTAACATGGAGATTGATTTTGAGGTCAGTAGGTCAGTGTCACTTAAATATGAATCAATACATCAAAACAGCTTGCAATCTATATCTCAAGAACTGTTTAGCCTAGGACATTTAATCCTTACCTGGCAGTTGAAAATCACCAGTAGAGAACCATCAATGTTGAGGTATGTAGGTCAAAGTTCAAGGTCACTCTGTTCCTAGTGTGAATAAAAACAGATGATACAAATAGTTTTCCATCAATAATTCGAGAACAGTTTGGCCTCGGATATTTAAACTTTGTATGGAGGTTGGTCATCAACGGTAGATGACCCCCAACCTTTTACATTCGTATATTTACCAAATGGTTTGATATCGAGTGCACATTACTCTAGGCTCCTAAACTTTACATTGGTGTTTTCATCAACATTAGATGACCTCTATTGATTTTGAGGTAAAAGGTCAAGGTTGTTGTGCATGTATAGATATAATTGTTTCCCAAGAACGGTTGCCCCGAGGATCTTCAAATTTTATAGGGAGGCTTCTAAGTTAGTCTTCATCAGTGGTTGACCCCTATTAATTTAAGTAGGTCAAGGGCAACATGACTTCTGACTATTTGTTTTAGTGTTTACAGGCATCTGTTATTGTAATTGTTAACAGTTATATTGTGTCTTCATTGTATGTTCTTCACTTTGATGTTGCAAACCTGTTATGTAATGTTATCTACATGTAACGATTCTTTGCTGTATTAGTACTGGCACACTGACACACTCAAGGTTAGGCTGTCCTGAAATATTGATATACATTTTACCGCTGTTATTATCTCTGCCAAGTGGTTTCTTATTGATCACAGAGTTGATTTCCATATCTGACTTGAGATTAACTTGCTGGACTTGTAGTACTCAATCTTTAAATAAGTATTGTTGTCTATTGATTCATATCCATTTTGTCTACGTTCAATGTTCTAGGTACATGTACTATGTTTGGGCATTGTTTGAATGGACTGAACCAGCGAAATACCTCATTATTCTCATTGAATGTTTATATGTATGGAACGGTGTTAGATAGCCGACCGTTGATTGATTCATGTTGTGAAATGGCATGCACACCTTCCATGTTACCTTCATGATTAATGATACTGGGGGAATATAAAGATGATATATTACTGTGTATGATTTAATGTTGATATTGTTTGTATCTGTAGGTATTGGTTTTGGTGGCTTATGGAGATTTGCTGGTACTTTCACAAAGGTAAATATCTTTCATCATCTGCTCTACACTGCAATTATACATTATAATCCTTTACAGATATTCATATTTTATGTACTTTTAAATTAACTAACAATTTGTGCCTTTGGTGCAACAAGATTGTGACGCAAATTAATCTATAGAAAGATACAACCTTGTTGCGCCAAAGTGACAAATTCTTTATTGATGTTTTCAGGAAACTTACTTGAATAAGATTTGGCTGCTAAGGTAATTGATCAATACTACATCAGTATAGCCAGTGACATGGTTAAGCATAGCCTGTCCAATACTGGAACCAAACGTCCTGCATTTCTGGGAGACAGTCTAGTCTTCTATGTACCGTGTTAGTAATTACAAAAAGAAAGGCAATTAAAGTTAAAACTTTTCATTCAATTTCTTTTCACTTTCAGTCAGCCCAGAGCAGTGACACAGCCGAGCTGTTTGTTAACTGTCTGGAGGCGATGATGGTCGAGACATGTCTCCCTGGTGATGACCTTGACATTCTCAACCCGTATCCGAGCTCTCTCGGTATCTCGTCAAACCTTAACCTATCAAGCTCTATGTCAAGCTTGAGTGTGGGTAGCATGCATTCCCCGACAGACAAAGACAATGACAAAAATGGAGCAGGGGCCAATGGAGCTAGAATACGTCACGGGTCGGCAAACAACGTTTCCAGTAAGAACCGTGCGGGTAGTTTCAAAAGGAAAGATAGTAAAAAGAAGATAGATAGCTTAGATTAAATTCCAGTTGGTTGGAATTAAAATTGTGAGAGTTTGGGTTCGATTTCAGTGATATTGAACTAATGGCCGAGGAGACGATGAAGCTAAGTGTATGTTGATGGTCTAGTGAACCTCGTGTTGTAACATTGGATGGTATTATACAAACATCTAGATACAGGTCTAGTATCTAATACAGGCCACGTAATACTGGACATGACATAGTGTATAGTTGAACTGTGTTCTATTAAACAAGTATATAGGTACAAAGTTCATTCATGAATGAGTTTGAAAGATGTATATGGCAGGCAATAAACAATGGCCGATTATTGTAATGGTTTGCATTTTATGTATGTGCTTATAGTGCAGTAATGTATAGGCTATGTAACAACACTCAACATCGGTGAAAAACAAACAATATGTTCATTGTTTCATGCATATATTTTTCTATTTGTGTTCAGTGATGAAAGGACATGATTATTTAACCTATTTTCTGTGATGAAAACTCAGTCAGATCCTATAGATTGTGGCACATACAGTTAAATACATTACTCTATATTATCCAGAAAACTTGACTACACTTACAGTTTTGTATAGGCTGTAGACATGTTTGTCTTGAAATTTTTCTCCAGCAGTGTTCAATATCATTGTAGTCAGAAGAATTCATCTGTTTATGTGATACATGTATACATATGAGTATCTACTGTATGTTATGTTATGATAATACCTTGGTTACACATTTTGGTTCTGATAAAACCTAGGTTCATACCTGCCTAATTAGTTAAATCCAAATATAGGAGTGATGAAGCGAAAGATTACACTAGATGCACCTAAATGTGATTTCATAAAATGAACCAAATGAACTTTTGTGCAAGGTAGGTGAAGTTGGAAACCTGAAATTGATCAACGAAAATATGAGTAACTCCACTTTGATAGGAGTACTTGGCAGGTATACCTTGGTTACACAATGGGGTTCTGATATTACCTAGGTTACATACAGATAATTGCGTCAATGTAATACAGGGGCCTTATTCACCAACATTGTAAGTTTAAAACATAGGCTTAGACTTTACATCGTCAAATGTTTTATTCGCTCTCAAGTTGTTATAATTATACCAATTTTGATATAAATTGGTATACATGTTCAATGGGTAACAACCAATAGTCCGATAAGATTTCTCATGGTTAAATCTAATTGCAAAGAAATACCAGTAATTATGAATAATGACAAGTCTAAGTCAGAGTTTTTAGACTTACAACGATGGTGAATAAGGCCCCAGGTTGTATACAACTTGTGTATTGATTGATAGTTTACTGACACCATTAAGTGTAATACTATATGCTACACATAACTCACATATATTATAGTGCCGTGATATGATAGAGACTGTGAAGGTTTTTATCGATATTATGGCCACCATTATTGTGAATGGTGTGATGAATCATTATATTGTTGATAAGTGTTGATTTATATATTGAGTACATATTTTAATGAATGAAAATGTTTCTAGTCCCATTATTTGAGTAACTATTATTATTGTTTGTAGTTAAATCATAGTTATGAGTTGTATCATTATATGTAAATTCAAGTGAATATTATTTATTAATTGCATAATTTGATTTTTGTACAGGAAGTTATGTATTTGGCACTTATTATTTGTGAAATATGTTGTTTTAGCTCACAATGCATGAGCTTTAAGGATCGTTGGATGTCTGTATCATCTAAGTAACTGGATGGTCAAACTAATGAAATCATACGTACATTCAAAGGCCACATATTTTAGTTTAATGTTCATGAAAATGACTACATCTAGTCAGAATGTATGTTGTTTCTATGATATCTGGGTCATGTTTCTATGATATCTGGGCCATGTTTCTATGATATCTGGGCTATGTTTCTATGATATCTGGGCTATGTTTCTATGATATCTGGGCCACATTTCTATGATATCTGGGTCACGTTTCTATGATATCTCGGCCATGTTTCTATGATCTCTGGACCATGTTTCTATGATATCTGGGCCATGTTTCTATGATATCAGGGCCATGTTTCTATGATATCAGGGCCATGTTTCTATGATATCTGGGTCATGTTTCTATGATATCTGGGCCATGTTTCTATGATATCAGGGCCATGTTTCTATGATCTCTGGACCATGTTTCTATGATATCTGAGCCATGTTATTATGATATCTGGGCCATGTTTCTATGATATCTGGGCCATGTTTCTATGATATCTGGGCCTTGTTTGACAGTGTTAGGCCAAATCAAATGAAAACATTGTTGACATTCCAGCTGAATCTTCATGGAATTTGATGTCATCCTACAAATACATCATAGTATCAAATCTATTGACCCAACTTGTAAAGATTACTCGGGTGAGTGACTTACCCTTTTGTTATATAAAGATGATATACTAGAAAATGTCAAATATCATATTTTTGCCTCACCCATCACATAGTGACAAAGTGAGCTTTTGTGATCATCATTTGTCTGTTTTGACTGTGTGTGTGTTTGTGAAAAATGATCTTGTCTTCACAATAGTGTAATGAGCCGTACCTCTATATCGGACAGGTGAGCGATCCAGGACCCACTGGGCCCTCTTGTTTATTCAAGGGAGGTAATTTATATTGTGCAATATGTTTGATAATTGTTACTTCGCCTCTTTCTCTATAGCACTGTGTTTGTCTGCATAGCAAACTTTATTTGTTAACCTTGACTCTGCTGGATCAGTACAATATGGCCTTGCTTCTGCTGGATCAGTATGACCTTGACTCTGCTGGATCAGTATGACCTTGACTCTGCTGGATCAGTATGACCTTCACTCTGCTGGATCAGTATGACCTTCACTCTGCTGGATCAGTATGACCTTGACTCTGCTGGATCAGTACAACCTTGACTCTGCAGGATTAGTACGACCTTGACTGCTGGATCAGTATGACCTTGACTCTGCTGGATCAGTAGGATGTTGACTCAACTAGGTCATTATGACCTTGACTCTGTTGGATCAGTATGACCTTGACTCTGCTGGATCAGTACGACCTTGACTCTGCTGGAAAATGACGACCTTTACTCTTTAAAACCTTGACAACAGTTAACATTGACTTGTGTTTCTATAAGTTTTATTCAAATAAGTACAAGGTCTTCTAAAAACACTTAATCTAAACCGCTTGTCAGCCAGGACTTTCTCGTAGATGTTGTTCTATTCTGTAACAATATATATTTTTAAACTAGACAATGCTTGTGCTCAGTTTTTTTATTGGTTGTTTCTGCAACTGTTCAATGTGCAATGCTGCAAGTGGATATAGGGCTATGTTTAACACTTGAGTAAATGTTAAGGTTATGTGTAGAGGATATACATAAATATATGTGTAATGTTTTATTTAATTGTAACTCAATTGTAAATGATATTCTTTCAACATGAAATTATTTGAATGTTTTTTATTGAATCTCACTCAGAGCTAGAGAATGCATGTTTTTGTTGGTGTGATATTTTGCAGACAAGCATTACTGAATGTAAAATCTACAATAAAGATTGGATGATATTTCTGGGCCGTGGTAGTTAAAGAGTTAACCAAATACTGTATACACATCTACTCTAATCCCTTATATAGTCCGCCCAGGATAATGTGATGTTAATTAACTTTGACCAGATTAGTCTACTGTTATAACTTGACCAGATTTAGTAGGTATTCCGGACATATTCCGTGCATATTTCGGACAAAGTCGGTGCAAAAATAAACAAATATTTCCGATAAGTACCGACTACGCTTACAGAAAATAATGAGTGCCAACTAAATCTGGTCAAGCTATACAAAATTGGTTGCTTAAATAAACACGTATGGTCGATAGTGTACTAAAATAACACTGATAAATCGTGCATGCATGATTTTTCCACCTATAAGGACGATACCACTTTTTACCACCTTTCTTGTTATCTTGGGCGCTCTTTAACATTCTGATAAACCACTCTAGTTAGATTGTGAACATCATGTCCAAACAGGAACCTCAGATTGATGTTAACCCTGATGTCTGTTCTCACCAATGGTTATCCTTGTTTCTATAAGAAAAATTCATGATTTAATATTTGTGCTGTACCAAAGTGCTAATTTCAATGCATATTTATAGTATTTTAATTCATCTTTTCAAAAACTTGTTTTAATATTTTCTTTAAAATCAAATCATCTAATTACGCTATATGGCAGATATGTTTTACTAGTGTAACATACTGTATGCATGTTCTGGTTTAATGATTATTAATGAAATTATGGATCTTTGAATATTCTTTTATTAAAGTCAGTTAAATACACAATGGTGCAATATATTTGTGTCTGTGCTATTTGTCTGTGACTATGGGTTTTGAGTTCCACAGAGCTTATAAGGAAGTTCTATACTGCCTAGTAAATATTTCCATTCTACTTAGTAACATCTTGTTTGGTCTGCGGCAATAATTGTTCACACATGGCTCTTTAAATTATACAAACTATTACAAACAAGATGTGTTGTACTCGGCTATTTCTCAGCAGCTGCTAGTCAGTCCGCACATATTCTAGTACAGCCCTGGTACATTGTAGTTGCTAACTGGTTGAGCATCCGTCTGTTTTCATTAATTTATTGTTTGATTTAATCTTGTTGAACACTATATATCAACAAGGGTTTGTATAGGCCTTGAAAAGTCTTTGAATTTGGTTTTAACCTTGAAAAGTACTTGAATTTAGTGCTACCTTGAAACAATGACAAAATGGTACTTGAATTTCACTAAAAACCGTTGAAAATTGACAAACAGCCTTGAATATGTGTATGTATGTTGTCCAGATGAAGCATTATGAGGGAAAAAAAAATTAAACAAGTGCTAGTTTTATCATAAATTAAAAGTGCCTCATTGACTAGACGCAAATGTTATTATTGTAAAGGTTCTGTTACACAGTTAGTGTAACACATATTAAAGTAAAAAACTGGTGCATGCTATTCTTGTTTGTCCCAACACAAATAGTCATATTCATACAATTTCAAGTGGATTGTTTGTTCAAAACAATGACTTAAAAATACAAATTCTACTTGAAATGTCCTTGAATTTTGTTGCGAAATTTTGTATGAACCATGTCAACACTTGCTCTATCCACTGCCCGGACACACTACAGGTGTGTGTATCTATGTTCTATGTTAGGATTGTACTTGTTTCTTCCTGGAGATCTTCCATATAATCTAACATGAGTGAGAGAGTGGTTGAGAGATTTTATATACACATTGTTGAAAAACTTACTGCATTTCTGTGCTTTAATTTCATTTTTTGTCTTAGTAACCATGCCTACATGTCGTGTATGACATTGTTCATTGTAACCATGCCTACAGGTCATGTATGACATTGTTCATGGTAGCCGTGCCTACAGGTCATGTATGACATTGTTGATGGTAACCGTGCCTACAGGTCATGTATGACATTGTTCATGGTAACCGTGCCTACAGGTCATGTATGACATTGTTCATGGTAACCGTGCCTACAGGTCATGTATGACATTGTTCATGGTAACCGTGCCTACAGGTCGTGTATGACATTGTTTGCGGTAACCGTGCCCACAGGTCGTGTATGACATTGTTCATGTAACCGTGCTTACTGGTCATGTATGACATTGTTCATGGTAGCCGTGCCTACATATTGTGTATACCAATATTTTACCAAATAAGGCTGCTTTACTGTTGCCCCAAAACCAATACACAATCTGCACCAATATGATTTCTGTAAGATACCGTAAGGTAGTCATGTGATTGATTCCTTGGTCTGCTTGAAAGTTACTATTTTGAAGTATTTTATGATAACATTGTGTGAGAAATGAGTTACTATAGAGAACAGAGATTAGAGCACAGAGATGCATGTTGAGTTGTATAAGAGTGATTGTGGTTCTGGGATGTATCATCTCAGTGTATCGTTGTTTTATATAAATGCTACATTTAGAAGTGTTGTAGTGAACCAGTGTTGTAGCATTATCTGCTATATTGTGATCAAAGTCTAAAGTATTTTTAAAAAGGTGAAAAAATAATTTGTTTTGTTGTTTTTTACACCAATTGAATATGTGCTTACGATTTGCCTGCAACAGTTCCTTATCTAGGCACCAAGTGCTCGCCTAATGCGCTGAGCCTTCATGAGCTGTTTTCATTTGTTGGGTGTTATCAACATATACCTGTACCTTGAGACTGATCCGGTAGAAAACTTAAAGCTTATTTACAATCTCAGGGAATGGCTTGTTACTGTTATTTATAAGTTGTACACTGTGGGAAACCTCTACCTACCAGTATTTATAATGATCACCTATATCAACTGCATGTGTGGTTGGTTCTAATAATTTGAGCATGTATTAATGTTGATCGTGATTGATACCTATAGTTGGTTCAAAGATCTCTGTCACAACCGGGTAAACAAACATTCACCCCCCGTTGATTATTACAGGCGTGTCAGGATTAAATTCTACCATCAATAATACACTTAAATGATTAAAAATATAATGGTCCTATAGCGTTGTGGTTATACTAACTGCAATTAGCTATTTCGAGATGGAACATTATGGCGGTTTTGACAGACATCTTTGAATCGACACTAGTGTCCAGTGGTAAGATCACCCAGTTGTGTGTTTATGCACATGTGCAAAGATTATGTAGATTTGGTCAACCAAGAGAATTGAATTGCCATGTAAAAAGGAAGGCAAAGAAGTAAGATTCTGAATGTGCTGGTAAGAATTAAACTCAAAGAAGTCTTCCGTAGTTAGGTCAGGAGTCGATTCCAACTGTAAATGTTGACCTCATAGGGTAGGTTTAAAATGAGACAGTCGCTCCTTTCCTTTGTACAGGTAAAGAGATCGTTAAAACTATTTAGCGTCCTGACCCAATCAGTAGACGAAGGTGACTGCCGAGGACCTGATGGCAGCTGCAATGACGAGTAGGCCTACTCTCAATTGGACTCCAGTTTCAATTTTTTAGGATATAATGTTTGTTTAGGTTCCTGCAGTGGGTTCCATAGGTCACCATTGAGATTACCATTGTGCCATAATAAAGAAGCACCTTGTGATGAGTTTTGAAAGCATTGAGTGTTTACGGTTCAGAGGAAACTGATTATATGCATTTACAACTAAAAATAGGATAGAAATGGGTTTGCATGTAGAGCTGTATTGCTGAGTCAACCTCGCATGCAGCCAATATTTTGGCTTAAAGCAGCTCCTTTTTGCTCATTAAATTCCTTTATCCTCTTATGTAGTAAAACTCACGGGAAAGTAGTTTTTACGATAACACAAAATGGCCGCGCCCATGAGAACATGTTTGCTAAAAAATAGCTGCAGTAGTTACACAGGTAATTTCTTAAGAAGATGGTATGCTAGGAAATGGACACGAAGCGTACAGCATGTTGGTACAGCAGAGGAGGAAGTAGAATCGTTTTCTTCGAAAAGATTTTTAGATCCTCAAAGAAATCCTCTGGTTCCATTTCTCCCGGATGACCCTGTGCAGAAAAACTTGCATCAGGCTGCCACAAAACAAAGAGAAAGACATGGTTCAAAGTCAAGACCACGCATTCATGACAAGGGCATTGTCCAGGAACAGAGAAACAAGTTGATTGGTAACGATGAACATTTAAATACGACTGGTTTAAAGTTTGAGAAACTGCAAGAAGATGACAAACGATTTGGGTAACTTTGTTTAGTTTTATTGGCACTCAAGTATGGTTTGTGTGACCGGAATCCTCATGGTTTCATTTATAATGTCGCATCACACTTATTTGGCAACACACAACAATGCGAAATGACATTGCGACAATGTGATACAAAGTCTAATACATGTCAAACTGTCAAATGCATTTTCAAACGAAATATTATTGCGGTGTCGTTTGGTAAAGTTTCAGTAAAAAACAATATAAATTTAATGTTGGTTCGCATTATTGCGATGTAACTTTGCATTTTCGTCATTCCTGCATTTGTGATTGTCAAACAACTAGTCCACTGCTCCCCACACACTCTGTCTTTATGTCAAAATATTTAGCAATGGTGTCCGTTTCTGTATGTACATTTATTATGACAATTATTTCAACAGGAGACTTATCATGCAAGCACGATCCAAATCAGATAGAGCAGAAAACAAGATGTTTGTTTTAGAAGGAAGAAATCTGATAGTGGATGCTTTAAAAGCTGGAGCCTTGATGAAATGTTTGTACTTTGCTGGTTCAGACACCATGGAGAATTTTCCCATGTCTTTACTTGGTGATGCTGATGTGTATAAAGTTCCATACAAATCACTGAAATTATTCTCTGATGTAGCAACACCCCAAGGTCTACTGGGTAAGTTGTATAATTGATTCATAAAAAAAAGAGAAGACATTTGGGTTTTTTGTGGGGGTTAACGCCATTTCTCAACAAATATATAAGTTTACATATATAACGTAGCTACATTTACACTTCGGTGTCTTAATTGATAAAAATATTAGTTGTATACTATACAGTATACAGGGGCCAATTCACTAACAGTTTTACTGGACTGGACAGTCTTTCTACCCGACGTGTTCTTACCTGTCCACTAGGAGCTTACTCATTCTGCTTAGAGAGAACTAAAATTCATTAAGGTCCACATAACATCGTTTTTATAACTTACTAATAATTGTAATGATAAATCTCTCTGCATCAATGCAATGCCACTCACTGATTTAACTTTATAGTCCACAATGGCATATATTATGTTTGCTTGTAAAGGTAAATTTCTATATTACAGTTACTTCATCATTTCACCACTGAAGTGTTTAGTCAGGAATAAGGAGTAAATAATCTCACTATAATAAATGTACAGGGTAACTTTACAGCTACAGCACAGCATAAGTAAACATGAACTGCTCTTAACAAGTTTTTTTTTGGTCAAATGTTTGCTTTAGTTAAGTATTCTGTATATTGACTGTATATATTCACTAGGTATATTTGAGTTACCGGATACTGACGTTCCATTAAAAGCTGCCCAGCATCCAGTACCATTTACCCTGGTGTGTGAGTCAATCAGAGAGGCAGGTGACCTAGGAACCCTCATACGTACTGCTGCTGCTGTGGGATGTCACAAAGTGATTTTATTGAAAGGTAAATATATAGATGATACTTTTTGGGGACAGTAACTTTGGTTGTTGTTTAAGAGTTTACGGACTGTAAATTATATTTTATTTGTTGAACACATACATGTACTGAACAAGTACTGAAATATCAGCCTTCAATGTTTATTCACGTTCCACCCCATTTCTCAACAATTTATCAGTTATATATGCAGTATCCAATTCACCTAACCTGTTTTTCTGGACTTTATTCTAACCAATACTAACTTACTTTTCCATCAGGAAATTACAACCTTTCCACATGTTTCAAATTTGCATGGAAGGGTATAACCATTATAACCTGCCTCGCTCGGAGGAAAGTTGGCTTTAATGTCCATTTTACTTGGAAGGGTACCATATGACCTGCCACAACCTTGATTTGAACCATATCACTCATTTTTTGCTCAGCAAGGCACGAAAATGTTGTGAAAACAGGTGAAACTTAAACTAATGTACCAGTACATTAACTGCAAAAGTATCACAATAAAAACAGATAGCTAACTTTATAGTAAGCCTCTGGGTCAGAATAACTAGAAACTTAACACTAGCATACACATTAACTGTATTGACCTGTGATCATCCTTTAGTAAATATTGAGACCAACTAATTGAGACAACTTTTACACATTTCATGAGATGAACACCTTATCAAAGACCTAAATGTAATTAAGGTCTTTGACATTATTGATGACTAATTGTTTTATACATCAGGTTGTGTGATGAATATTTGACTTGCTATGTTTAATACATCAGGTTGTGTAATGAATATTTGACTTGCTTTGTTGTGTAATGAATATTTGACTTGCTATGTTTTATACATCAGGTTGTGTGATGACTATTTGACTTGCTATGTTATATACATCAGGTTGTGTGATGAATATTTGACTTGCATTGTTTTATACATCAGGTTGTGTGATGACTATTTGACTTGCTATGTTTTAAACCTCAGGTTGTGTGATGAATATTTGACTTGCTATGTTATATACATCAGGTTGTGTAATGAATATTTGACTTGCTATGTTTTATACTTCAGGTTGTGTGGATATCTGGAATGGTAAGGTTCTACGAGCCGCTGCAGGCGGACACTTCCGTGTTCCATTGATCTCTGATGTTACATGGCCACAACTTCTTGCATACCTACCACCTGTTGATGATATGAAAGTGTTTGTTGTAGACAGCAAGCAGCCACAACCTCAGACAGCATCTCTCGCAGCTGTGGAACGTATAGAAAGGTTAAATACTATTGACATGTTTGAAAATTCTGTGGAAAGTGAGACAGATGATTCAAACTACCACACAGACGTTGAAGAGGATAGATTTGCTGATAGACAATATAAGAAGAAAACCGCTAAACAAGTGGCACCAAGTTCTGATGTTAAAGAGGACGATAGTTACAGAAATATGGAACTATTGAATGTGTATAAAGATGCTCCATTAAATGTAGACTTATACGACAGTGTGGATTATACAGGCAAACATCCTGTGGTAGTGTTGAGTGGTGCGACATCGGGTATAGGCTTACCTGCTAGAAAACTGGCATATGATCATTTTGGTGGAATTGTTAACATACCAATGGAGATTGAAGTAGATAGTTTGAACTGTAGCGTTGTTGGTAGTGTGATCATGTATGAAATTGCACGACAGTTTCGTACCAAGAAAACTGACAATGCTACAAAAATTACCGAGACAAGTGTATAGAACAAAATAATACATGATACTGATCAACTCGTGACTGTTTGTACAATCCTGATTACGGTATGCTGTGAACAGGAACAATTACAATTGTGCATTATCAGTCACTTAGATTTATTAAGATTAAGACACTTGTGCTTTTTGTGACATTACCCATCTCCATATACAGAAATATTGCATCACTTTAGTCAGACATTCAGTGATTGTATCTGTCTTAAGGATCAGAATAATTCATTTTTGGTAGCATGACAATTAGTTTTGTTTATATGATTATATCATGTCAATGCGTCATATAATTGTATCGTCCAATTCATTCAATTGTCACAAATTATACAACATCACAGTCTTATGTTCAAAGATTGTGTTTACTGATTATTAATGTATTCCACATAATTACTATAGTGAGGGAGACATAACTGGTTCCAATGATCATACATTGACTTCTTAGTTCTACAGTCTAAGCATTTTAAAATACTGTAAAATCATAATTTTTCGTGGGGGATTAAATTTCGTGGATTTCGTGGTTCACTTCAACCACGAACTTTAATCCCAACGAACATAGATTTTGACCCTTGTTTTGTTACCTGAAATTCACAATCCACGAATTCAAGTGCCAACGAAATTGCCTTTTTAACCAAAACCACGAAATTTCGTCCCAACGAAATTAAATGATTTTACAGTAGTCAGCAGACATAAGGCGGACATAGCAGCTTACTTTGAGCGAGTTATCAGGTTAGATAAAAATAATAAGTACATCAAAGACTCCATGTAATCATTTATTTTCCATCTACTAGTACCTGATTTAAAACATAGCATAAAAATATACAATAAGAAAATATTTTCTAGTATAGCTTTACCTGATTAAACTGAGACTCCTTGCATAATTTGTAAAAGTCCGGAGATAACGGTAAATTGTAAATTAACATACACATTAAATACAACCGAGCACAACCGGACAAACTTTACCGACTGATGAGTGTCAGTTTAATCTGGTCAAGCTATACCAACCGCGAATCTATATATAAATAATGATATACTTAATACATGACTGCATACTCACCTGGTTTTGACCTAGGGAAAATAAGAAAATCAACAAAAAATACATTTGAATACTGGTAAGTTGATACATAACTTTACCCTATGATGATGTCATAGTACTGCAAGTACTATACTTCATTCAAACATAATAAATTAACCAACCATAAACTGACTTCTTTTTTTTGCAATGTCTAATAGATTCAGAAAACATAAAACACACTATATTGCGCAATTTGTTTAAAGGGGATAACATTTTCAAACAATACGGATAAAAAATAACAATTTTTTAATGCCTAATATAACATGGTTATTTATGTTTGTGTGATTGAGCAGTCTTGGCTTTTTGAATACTATAAATATTATGTAAAGTTTTCCTGTTATAAGAGTTGACTAGTGTTGGTGCTATCACTAACTTTCCATCCACTAGTGAGTCTTTATAACACTGAACAAAATGTCTGTTAGCATCCGTGATATCTGGATCACTGAGGTATTCATCGATCTGAAATGAAATATGATGCACATATAGTCAAACCTGTCTTTAGTTAACATTCAATTCTGAATAAAATAGTTTCGTCAGTCAACACCTTCCTGTCTTTTGGATCAAATACTTACTTTACTATTACTGTAATTGTAAAATCATTTAATTTGATGGGACGAAATTTATGGTTTTGGTAAAAAAGACCATTTCGATGGGAAGTTAATTCGTGGATTTTGCATTTCAGACAATAAATACAAGCGTCAAAATTATTGTTCAATGGGATTGTGGTAGAGAATCACGAAATCCACGAAATTTAATCTGCCACACAAATTAATGATTTTGCAGTATACAAAGCCATTCTTTGATGCTATTGAGTTTCCCATACCAGTATATCACATACCTGTGCTACTTGTATAGCTTCCTTACTCAGGGTTGGTACTAGATCTGCCTGGTGTGATAATGTAACTGGAGAGTATCCTATTAGTTACAAAATGACCTAATATTCTCACCAATGTGACCATGGGGCTGAGCCTGTTTTACCCGTTTGGTACAATTTGAACAGTTCGCTAACGTGAAGATTCATGCAGAAAACAAATCCAAGCTGTATACATAGTGGTTTCTGAGATGACTAAACACGTTGACATATGACATGATATGGTAACGTGATACTAAATAAGTGACTGCAGGGAATTCAAAGCAATGTACAGAAATGAGATACTAGTATCTATATAATACTATGAAGAGTAGATATATATATATATATACTCACATCAACCCATTTACAACTAGCGATCTCCTGTTCACACATTTTGATTGTTTGATCATTATGTAGAGGTTTCATCACACATATAAAGTAGAAATCAGCACAACCATATCTATAACCAGTCTGATGACGGAATGATATGATACCCACAAACTCTGTCTCTATTCCCGTCTCCTCAATCACTTCACGTCGGGCTGTATCAAATATGTTCTCACCTGCAGCAATATAAACCAGAAATAAGATTGAAGCATATCATTAACCTAGTGGCAACCATGGCTCAAAAGCACTGTTTCACCAGGGAAAATATATAACCATTTTTATGCCTTGAGGCATATAGCGATGCACCTGTTCATCCGACACAAAATGTTGAAACTCAAATATTTTTTAAGTCAATCTAGACATTACCTTCAAACTTTGCATACTTGTTAACCATCATAAATATCTGAAATTGTCAAAGCCATGCTACATTTTTCAAACATTCCCACAAAATTATGGCCCCTGATTTACTTAACTATTTGTTATGGACAAGGCTTCCACCACGGCATACTCATTAAATGAATGCAGTCTTGTTTTTGTATTTTTTTAAATTGCTGTTAAGTACATTACGAATTTTGCATGTGATGCATTTATTGCAATGAGAGGCATAACTGACAAATCATACCTTGTACAAGAACAAAAGATCACTGGGGATAATTATAACTATGCATGTTATCTGCAAATATTAAAGCTCCTTATATACCCAACAATACAGTTAATTATGGCACGTGTGTCAACAATGTCAGTAAAGCCTGGGTCAAATTGGACATATTTTGCTGCGGCTATGTAGTACCATTATGTATTCTCGATGAAAATAAATGAGCTTAGGGACTCCGGAGGGATTTCACAAATTTTCTTATGACTTCCCCTAGACCTGAGACCATGAGGAACCTTTTCGGAGTTTTCCAAATGCCTATCAGGAGAACAGCGACAAGGTAAAAAAGGCTTAGAGTAAGTAAAGATATAAACCTTTATCAGCATGACCTCCGGGTAACTTCCATGTAGCAGTACCATAATGAAACTTCTCCTTTATCACCAATAATTCATTCCTATCATTGATCACAAAACCTGCAACACCTGTAACATACATTACAACAGTGTGAGCATTACCAGAATAAAACAAGTGGTGAGGTGGATTTATACGGTGAAGATAATTTTAACTATCTACTGGTAACATCACCAGATCAATGGAAATACAATGCAAGTACTGTGTATGTTTTAAACTTTGATGAACATACTGTTTTATCATAATATTATGTAGTAGCCGATCTGAGGTGGCGAGTCCTGCTTTGTGGGACCTAACTAAATACTGGTTAGATGTGGGACCTACCTAAATACTAGTTAGATGTGGGACCTACCTAAATACTGGTTAGATGGGGACCTACCTAAATACTGGTTAGATGTGGGACCTACCTAAATACTGGTTAGATGTGGGACCTACCTAAATACTAGTTAGATGTGGGACCTACCTAAATACTAGTTAGTTGTGGGACCTACCTAAATACTGGTTAGATGTGGGACCTACCTAAATACTGGTTAGATGTGGAACCTACCTAAATACTGGTTAGATGTGGGACCAACCTAAATACTAGTTAGATGTGGAACCTACCTAAATACTAATTAGATGTGGGACCTACCAACATACTGGTTAGATGTGGGACCTACCTAAATACTGGTTACATGTGGGACCTACCTAAATACTGGTTACATGTGGGACCTACCTAAATACTGGTTAGCATAGCCTGGTATCATGCTGGCTTCACTTGTAGGTAACCATTTCACCATCATAACATAACCTGTTTGTGCATGATGGAAATCTAAACCATACTGAAATATAACATCATGTTACAATCAAATCATTCACCACTGCTACTAGTCAGACATAAAAACATGTATAGTGCGCCCAGGATAATGTGAAAAGCGGGAAAATTTAGTTTGATACACAGAAGGGGGAATTACTAGTGTGCACGATTTATCAGTGTTATTTTAGTATAAATTTGATCTATTTTACAACAGAAGGCTGAATGCAATGTTTGTACATATCACATCCTGTGTGCACTGCACTGGTAATCTTTATCCTCAACTTTGTCTTCTTAATTGAGTCACACGACTTGTATAAGGTTTTTTAGGCACATACGGTACACCAGATTAGTAAGTACAAATACCATTTCTAACCAAAGTTCAAACATTTAAATATTATCTTTATCAAACAATTAATTATGGTGCGGCAATATTTCATAGACATTTATATAGCCAATAACACTTCACATGTCAAATGGTACATTACATAAAACCCCTACCTTAGCAAATACAGCAGTAAGATGAGAATGTTTCAGTGAGATCTTTGCCCAAAATCCCCTCACACCATCCGCTTGCCACTTTGGTATAGCAGCTGTAATAAT
This sequence comes from Spisula subtruncata, assembly GCA_963678985.1. Classification (NCBI taxonomy): domain Eukaryota; kingdom Metazoa; phylum Mollusca; class Bivalvia; order Venerida; family Mactridae; genus Spisula; species Spisula subtruncata. The sequence continues at coordinate 19,770,663 of OY787672.1, read as the reverse complement.
GATCAAGAAACATGTCAGAAAGAAAACAGACAATAATTGTGCTATATGCCACCGTTTGAGGAAAATAAAGCTACCAATCAAAAAAATAATTGGTATAAATGAAATAAGCTAGATAACAACACTTTTAAATTTTATTTGAATCATGTAACTATCAGCTTACACCTTCATCAGAAAATATTAACTTTAAATTAGTTAAAAGAATGATTTTATACAAACACTACAATTAACTGCACTGAGTAATTTTTAATCAACAAAATCAGCAATAACCAAAATTAATTATGAATTGAGAAGTAAACCCAAGATTTAACCTCACTTATCAAGAAATTGAGACCTGGGAATGGAAGGGATACTGACCTGCAAGCTTAGTATCATACTCTTCAGCAGTTGTAAATGTTTGTATATTACAGTCAATTTCTATACCATTAAACCTGTAAGAAACAACATAATAAATTATAATAATTATTAAATTCTGAAGTATTGACCAGTATGATTACTGAAAAGTCAGTGACAACGACAATGTGGATAAACACAAATCAAACAAGAGCATGCTGTATTCAGATAGCACTCTTAGCGCCCAAGTGGCACTACTAGCAGGCATTCTCGTTCAACCAGGGTGCTTTTTATTTCGGATGACAAACATGCTGGTTAACGAAAATGCTAGCAGGTAGCACTTGTTATGCAGGTAGTATTCAGTTAGTATTTTAATTTACTACTTCTGTAGCATTTAGTACTGAGGTAGCACTTGGTATTCAGGAAAATACGGAAATTTAACTTCACATAATTATATACAATAAAATATTACTACATATTAAATAAGTGATTTGAATTAAAATAATATTACGTAATTAAAGTATACATACGTGTCTTTGATAACTTGAAAGCCTTCACTCTCTGTGGAGTCCATCTGTGTTGTAAAAATAAGACATCAGTATCAGACTGGATTATTTCAGTATATATATATAAGTTAACATACATCAGGTCAATACCAAGCTAGACAGACGATTATGTTTATCACAGGTGCTTGGCATGTGGATATGACCCCATGGCCCCTCTACAACCCAAAAAATAAATAAAAAAATATCAAATCTCTATTATACGTATGATCATAGGTATAATAGAGATTTGATATTGGGGGGGGGGGGGGGTTGTAGAGGGGCCATGGCGGTCATATCCACATGCCAAGTACATGTGATGTTTATTATGGCACCCTTCACAGGCATAGTAAAATAAATGCAACAACATTTGTATTTTACTTATCCAAGCATTTTATACATAGAACTCAAACAGGAACATAGCTGAAAGTAGACCTTGATACATGTATACAGCTAAAGTTATATGAAGAAAGGCAAAGCAGTAAAAGTGAAACCTTCTCTATTATTTAAGTCCTTCCTTCTCCTTGAATTCCTTCTTCAATGCTCGTTTCTTTGCTGATTTAGATTCAGCCGACAACTTCTTCTCTCGGAATTCTTTTTTACTCAGCGCATCAAAACTGTTTTCCTTGTTGTAATGTATATCTAGCTGGTATTTCAATCTCTCGCGTGCTAAACGACGATTCTCAGAGGCTGATCGTGTCTCGTGACACTAAAATCATAGAAATGAATGTTACAGTAATTAGTTAACTTTAAAGTTAAAACTGCTAAGGTTTCTTGCAAAAATGAAGCGCAGTTATAGTCCTTATATATCCTGACTTGATTTTCTATATCAAGGATTTGAGGTAATCTTTCTACGGTTCCTTTTTATTTGGTCACATTTAACACTGATTATTAACAATTTGCAGTAAGACAAATGGTTTGTGAATATAAATCTTAAATTTGTACAATACTAAAATGTATTACAATTATATTACAAAGGAATATTCAAAGATCAGATTATAATGTTGATATCCTACTTGACACATGTCACATACTTTGACCTTATTTGATTGAGATAAACTATAGTACAGAGATAATGACCTGTCCTAATCTTTATGCATGGACATTATGACAAGATTCTTGTGTTAATATATCACCTTCTTTCAGCCAATCATGCAATATTGGTCATTTAGATTAGATTCATGTTAGATTCATGAAAATAATTTTTTCAGATTTTGCTTTTCAGTAATTTCCGAGTTTGTATTAGGGATCAAGCATTTTTGTGATATTCCCTGTGTATGAAAACATAAAACCTATGCTATAAATATAGACAATCTATCATCTGTTTAATAATGATTGGAATAAACTATGGTATAGTATAAAGATAATGACCTGTCCTAATCTTTACGCATGGATATTATGACCAAGTTCTTGTGGTTCTTGTGTTAATATATCAACTTCTTTCAGCCAATCATGCAATATTGGTTATTTAGATATGAGTTTGTATTGGGCCTCAAGCACAGGTATGCAGAGATGCTTGAGGCCACAGGTAACTGTATCGTTGAAAATGAAAAAAAAAAATAAAAAAATTAAATTTATAATTTTCTTTTTTCCGTTTTCAACGATACAGTTACCTGTTGCCTCAAGCATCTTTGTGATATTCCCTGCATATGAAAACATAAAACTGATGTTATAAATATAGACAATCTATCAGCTGTTTTAAAATAATAAAGGTCAAAGATGGAGTTACAATCTCCGACCGACACAACATTTGTAACCATACCTTGACAACAATTCCTGTTGCTTTATGTTTTAACTGTACACAGTTGTTAGTTTTAGCCACAGCCTGTCCACCAGGTCCACTCCCTCTCATAAAATATTCCTCAAAATCACTCTCCTTTAGCTCTGGCCACGGGTAGGTCTTCTTTGATATCAATCTCACTAATACAGGGAATTGGGACTGCAACCTGAAAGAAATAAAAATAAATAAGACAAGAAATCAGCATTCATAGCTGACAGTAAGAAGATTAAAATAAAGTTGAGCTCAACTCTTGATAAACACCTGTGTAAATATCAATCCATCATAGCCTTTAGAACTTTGTTTAATGACAGCAAGAATAGAACATTACCTCTTTGTTCAATTTTAATCCACATTTCAGCAACATGAATTTCTATATAAGGATGTAGCATGATGTCCGGTGACATTGGCCTAGACAACTGCATTAATTCATACTTCATCAACAACACAGATAACACAATGTTAATCAATAAGTAATCAAAGCACCATGAAATTCTGCAAGCTAGTTATTTACTCAATTTTTAAAACTAGTTACCTTGAAATACTGTCCACATAGCCCGAGGTAAAACCATGACAAGTTTTGATTATAACAGACATAGACACTAGTTTCACCAAGCCTGTAAATTCAATATATATATATAATACAATAACAGTACAATCAAATCATGCTGCATTGGCAATTGCATACAAATTTGATATTGAAAGGCATCATAATTGTATGTAGATCTACTTATTATCGAACAATTCATTGAATAACAAAACGGTTGACATGAGTATTAGAACTAGAACCTGTAACTAGATCCACACCTAGTAGGACCAATACAACACAAGCCAGTTCACACTTGAGTACAGGAACCCATAGCCTAAGCAAGGCGCTATCGAGCTCTCAATATAAGGCTATGCTTCAAAACAGTGCTACATGTATAGCGGAAAATGTATATATTCTACAGGCAAGAAAGAGGAGACTATTACGCAGCAAAGCGCTACCGAACCTCTTCATTGAACAAGAAAGCGCTAGCCAAGCAAAACTGTATGGTAACCTAATTGGTATTGACAGAATTGAGGTGGTTTGACAAGATCCACCCTTCCTGCTAGCCTATGCACCTGGTTTTTCCTCAATCAGCATTGTATAATGCAGGCAAATAGGCATACGTTATATCAATCACACAAACATCGTTAAACGTATTTCAAAGACATAGAAAAATACACAATAGCTACCATATGATAGCTTGTAAATCATGACATTGAAACTGGTAAGTAGCTAAGATGTCGCGAAAACAGATGACAATTTCGTCATTTTTTGATAATTCTAAATAAATCAACAACAGAAAACCCCACAAAATGACAAATATAACACTACTAATGAATATGCAACGATTTTGTAACAAACCCGTGTGTTGTCAATGAGACTAGGCTTGCATGTATGCTGTTTGACAGTTGCTGTTTAATATTTCACAACAAATAGGTCAGAGGCACCTAAATATTTACTGTGGGCTACAGGCGCGTATCCAGTAACACCGTACGAGGGGTGATCAACAAAAACGCGGGAGCAATAGCGTTAATAAAACATTGTAAGCAAAGTCTTTATAAATAGATCTGCTGTATGACTTTATTTCAAAATGATTTACCCTTGATTGGTTGGATAAATTAATCTAATATAATTCCTTCTGAAACACTGAACACGGTTGCCTGTTATCACGTGCGCACTGGGTAGTAACACGTGCGCCCGGTGATAAGTAATTATTTCAGCCGGGTTTTCCCCGTTTTTTCCCACATGACGTGCGATGGGTGTCCCAGAATTACCTAAACTTTCGTCATTATCTACTTCTTTATTTAGACATGTAGATTTAACATGTTCACAAAATTTGTAGATCTACTGGGGAAAAAAACACAAAATACGCGATAGAGGTTTGTCTATACGCCGGAAAGCTATTTAATTTGTCGCCATAGCAGCTGATAGGCGGGGCAGTGATTCAAAAAATATTTCAGCATTATTCAACTTATTATTATTATTCATCCTATTTTCTTCAAAAAGCACAAAGACTGAGCAATAATTAGGTTCCAACAAATTGTTAAAATGTTCTGGTCTTAGAATCTACCTTCGTTATAGTGACACGAATACGAGTTCTAAAAAGTGTCTCTGGCACCTTCTAAAATTTATAGTAAACAATTTCCCGATATTATTTCTGCTAATAACGGGTGAACAAGTTCTTACAAATTTCCAACTTAAAAACTGACCTAAAGTGTTATATTACATTCTAGCAGGAACTCTTTTATGTTCGTATAATAAAATCCTTGATTCAAACGTACGCGTTTGTGTTAATTACGCTTATGCACAACCAAGTTGATTTAAACTGTTAACTTTTGGCGTATTTACGTCCCTTTCGTGAACACGACGTCGTGACTATAATGCGTTTCCGTGCCCCACACATAGCATCCTATCTATCTCCAGGGCCTACATAAAATGGTAATTCGATTCAGACAGGATCTTCTCTATATATAGTTAATAATATAGAATCCCTGATTCAGATTAGATATAAAAAGTATACGGCTTTGACATTTCATATTATAAATATGCCAACTTTTAATTCGTATGTGTGCGTACTGTTGATCAATTGCACGCAAGGAAACCAACCGATCTCAGTATGGCAAACGGTTATGACCCATGATATCCATGTTGAAAATCACCACCTTCAACTCTGTTTTAATTATCTCCATTTCACTGTCAAAATCTCGTACGATTACCTCCCTTTTCCCACAGAATCTTATTTCTAACGTGTATTAAACCTCTATATCAGAATATACAGTACACTATACACTAGTTATCTTGCGTCTCTGTCTTCACTCGTGCCCTAGCTACAGAAGGAGTAACTTGTCACTATATAACTTGTAATCATGGCTCTTGTAGGAAAATGGGAATATGAATCGGCTGAAAATCTGGAAGGCTACATGGAAGCTGCAGGTTTGTTCATATACATTTATAAAAATAAACTTTTTTTGAAAATATGACAAAATACAAAAAAAATGTAGATCTTCAGTAAAAATGCTGAACACGTGTTAAATTAGTGGGCGTTTTCGAACTTCGTTCATCAGAATTAAATTATGAACGTTAGGTCAAGTTTAAAAAGAAACAATAATTCCCTCGAAATAAACAGTAAAGTCTGAAAATCTAACACTGTAAGTTTTATCAATTATAATCGGTCTTTGTAAGAAATTGTTGTACATGTATATTATACATGCGAACGTTTTCAGTATCAGCATTTCTTGCGAATTTCATTGTTGGAACCAATTTTATCATATAAGAACTTGTTCGAAGAATTGGCATAGACAAGTTATATAGTTTTACAGCGTTAAATATCGTTCGGCCAGCGTATTTTTCATCTGGATTCTAGACTAGCCACTGATTTTTGAGGATGTTCTATATGAGCTTGTGTGGTCAAAGCAAACAGTACAACCGCCGTTTTGCTGATTTCAAAGTACTAGTACTCAGAAGTGTAGCCTTTGTTGCAGTATAAGTATAAACAGTCATTCAATAATGATAATGTTCACCTTTTAATTGAAACAAAAATGTACATGAATCATATGTCTATTCACACGTTTGTCCCGCGGGCCACTGACTTATGTATAATGGCTTACTTGTGAAATTGACCCGTTCAAGGCATAAATTCGCTATAAATGTTCTTGATTAATTAACGTGTCCGTGGTTACCATTTGTCCTGTACGTTAAAGTGTGCATGTTGTATTCAATTGATGGTATGGTTCCTTCGTGCAGTATCTAACTTTTCTTGCACATGTTGTTCAATGGAGCTATTGCACTAGACAGTTGCATCCACGGGTCCCCCACGTCCCAGTGATCCTCAGGGGTTAACCGGGGAAACGGTCGTGTTTTCAACTTTCAGCTTCCACCGCGCTGCCGGGGAAAGGTTATACATTCTTTCTCCGAACCAATACCTCGGAGTCAGGGGGCCGGGAAAATACGGGAGAATTGGCCATCAGCTGTCCCCTACCGGCCGTAGAAGGGAAGGTGTTTTGACAGCCCAAGCGTAAAAATCCCAGTCCATCCCCGGGGATGGGGCCGTGGATGCAACTGGTTGGTGTATAGTGTAACAGTATGAACTTTCTGTGACGGAGTTATCAAGAAAGCCGCGCAACATTGCATCACGTGAGACCTAGGCCATGATACCACCACACTGTCTCGTAAATTGATTTTTGTTTGTTTTGAATTTCGTTCGTGAAACTATGGGCATGATAAAAAGCTTTGTCGTTTGTAGTTGTTTTGTCTGACGGTACAAAGTATGTTTATACGTTTAAAGTTTAAGTTACCGAGTTATTTCTCAATTTTGCACACAGAAAAGATATATTGGTCTTACATGTGGTTTATCGCCTGACAATTGTTTGTCCTGTGGAACTCCCCGGCTTAAGGTCACTGTCTGTATGTAAGCATTTTGTTTGCTTTCCAAATCAGGAATTTGTGAATGTAAAACTTTCAACCAACGGAAGCAAGCGTCCTAACTTGTCTAATAATTCTGTTGAATAATCACCATGTTGAACAAACCTACATCTTCTAACACTATCTAACTAACAGCGCAAAGGAATGGAGCAGCTTTAATGGTAGGATCTGATTTTAATGAGATTGCACTCGACAAAAACTGCTAAGCACAGAAACATACAAAGCACAATAGCCAAAACGGACATATGGCTCATTAAAATGTAACTTGCGGTCGTAATTCTAAGGCGTTCGTTCTTGATTTTTTGTTGAAGTCCGTTCTATTTCTTGAATACAAGTATTTGGTAGTATAATGTTAGATGTTTGTATACATTGTATATTGTAGAGAACGTGCACTATGGCGATTCCCAGATGTCTAGGAATTGAGAATGTTTATACTGTAATCGTTTTGTCTAAATGCATCTCATGTGTTTATTCTATCGCTTACAAAGCACTTCGGGTAGAAATGGAATGCCTTCAAAGTGTTGCAGACGCTGTTAAGATAAGGTCTGCAATACAAGCAAATTCTTGCCCCGGGGAATAAATTAATAAAATATAAGAAGCTGTTATCAAAATCACAGGTACATCCCAAATGAAAGAATTTCATTTTCTGAAATATCATATTTGTATCTAATGCTTAAGGATGATCATGGGTGCCATAAAACAGCACAATCAAGATGCCAGACAAATGTAACATTTCAATCACAAACGCTTGCACTGAACACACCTCATCACGTGGTGCACACTGTCGTCTGCAACTTTCTCCGCCTGCTTTGTTCCGCATTGTTTCCGTCAGCAAACACGCTCGTGTTTTCCTGACGTTTTCATGTTTGATATTCTGCGATTAATTCATGTTTTTGCATTTGTAGAGAATCCTTAACTCCCAACTTTTTAATCAAGCACAATAATAGGACTTCGTAAGACTTCATTGAAATGAAATCGAGATTAGCTGAGACAAGTATATGGATTCCTTACTGATATTGTTATGTGTTTTAAAAACGGAAGTATGGATTTTTATAATAAATGTTGAAACACGGAACGGTTAAGTACAAAATTGCATTTTAAATGCACAAGTGAACATCCTAATAAACGATCGTTAGCATCCAACAATGTTGGTTCAAGAATTTCCGTTTGTTTAAAGGAAGTAAGAGGTTTCACTTAACCAGTTGTTCTTAATTAGCTTTATGTCTGTCCAATCATTTCCTGTTTATTTCTTTAGTGAATGGCTGCATTGTATAACAGTTCACAATTTGCCTGCTTTGATGTCGGTCATCGATGGTCAGAGAGCATTGGTTACATGACAAGAACCCTCTGACATACACCAAAATCGTACACTGTTTTACCAAAACCTGATATTGACGGATTATCCAGGCCGACACCTTACAGTGATGCACGTAGACACACAGATCAAACCCTTGAATTATTTTCGCTGGACCAAAAAAATGTTTTGCCTATACGTAGTTCTGGATACCATAACTAAATGATCTTTTATTGACTGACGTCGATCTTTATTGGAATAATCACTGAAATGGAATAATCATCGTCTAAGAAGCTTGGACTAGCCTATACGAAACTGTTACATTGCTTTACTTATAACGTTACCAAATCACATTATTTGCTCTCGATGTCGTTCGGTTAATATCTTCGACGTATGTGGAGTTATTTCCGAAGTAATACTTATCATTCGTATAGTCCCTTTTGCCTTACTTAATTATGATGGATGTGGTCATATTTAAGAGGTGGTTTTACTTTCAATGTGGTATTTTATTTGAAAGTTGTATTTGGTTGACCGTATCAATTGTGGGATAGCCTACTGCGGTATTGAATGATAAACTAAGTGCACCCGTATCTGCTGATAACTACCCCTGTATGTTTTCGAATATTTATCAAATTTTACACTTTGTTCGCGTAGTTTTCCATGAGTCATAAAATCGTGTGGTCTAGTCTGCTGATATTACATGATTTATCTATCAGGGTAGAAACTCGTTCAATGACGAAATCTTGCGTTTTAACGTCCTTGACATTTTAAAGTTGATAAAATTCGCTGCATTCATTCAATAGAGGTGCTGCACTATTACGTAGGCCTGATTTCCAGACGCTCATTCAGAAATTTTGAGCTGATTTCATGATCTGATTGTGGAAGTCTGTAAAGCCAAATTGTATTTCAAGAAAGCGTACTTGTTACTAGACGTGAGTATATATAAGTTGATGAGAGTTACAAAGCAGTTGCTGGTAATATTGGCGATTGCTGTACACTGAATCCATTACCGTTTCAAATGCAGTAAAATCCAGCAATTCGAATGAATGATTTGTTTTATGCATGGTGTAAATGCTCACAGCCACTTATGAATAAACATTAAAGTGGTAGTCATATACTAGAAGGTTGCATTCCGGACAACTAATTGTTCATTCCTAACATTGCTCGAGTAATTGTATTTAATCATATGTATATGGATACATAATTACACTCGATGTAACCTCTTAGTCGGCTGCTGAATATATAATAGTATTTGATCATAACTTTGATGTTCCCGCCACTTGAGTTATGTCAACTTCCTTTTGTAGAATAAGGGGTCTGGGTATCAACTTCCGGCTAGAGTTTGTGAAAATTGGTAAACCCCTACAGGAGAAACTAACCTAACTTGACGTTGAAGAGCATGTTGTGTGAGTTCACTTCTTGTTCAGACATTTGAAGTACGTGTACAGTGAAACTTCACTGAAATAACATCCTCAATATCCGGTTACACAAGCCGAAACACGCATGCATCCAGCATTTCATTGGGTTACACAAGCCGAAACATGGATACATCCAGCATTTCATTGGGTTACACAAGCCGAAACATGCATGCATCCAGCATTTCATTGGGTTACACAAGCCGAAACATGTATGCATCCAGCATTTCATTGTGTTACACAAGCCAAAACATGTATGCATCCAGCATTTCATTGTGTTACACAAGCCGAAACATGTATGCATCCAGCATTTCATTGGGTCACACCTTTGTAGGAGGAGCAGCTTCAAATGTCACAAGAACGAAATATTCATTAAGGTTTCACTGTAATCACATATAATAGACCGGGTAATCATTGGTCACCCGTACACTGTATGATACCAACACAATCCCAGATACTATCTAATGTCTGACCGATCTATCTAATCAAAACTATCTTTATTACAAAACATGTACATAGTAAGCTGATTCATTTGTACTACTACGTTTATCAAATGAATACACACTATATACGGGAATACTTCACCTCAAACTCCCCCGGCTCATAGATCAATGTTGCAGCCAAGCTATGATTGTACCAGTACATGTTGTTGCAGAAGCTTAATTAAGGAAGGGCCTTTGATGTTTCACTTGCCAGGTGCTCCGAATATTATAAGAGTATTCAATTAGGAACTGGACGGTCCGGTGTTACAATAACGATTGACTTGTATCGTAATATTGCCGCCAACATTTAGCAAAATTAACCATAAAATCTTTTTAATTTGTATTTGGATGCCACCCAAATTACCCAGGCATCTGTATAGGGAACTTGTTAGGAAGTGTTTCTATTTGATCTACCTGTATTTAGCAGCCAACAGCGATTTCTCTCTTCATTGAGTGTTTAGGACTGACGGACTGTAGAAAAATTTGAAGCTTCTATACTTCATTCGTTACATTTGCACATGTAGAATATTTCAGTACTGTATGGTAAATGTCCAATACAGTTCATTTTTATTGAACCTACAGTTGATAATATACCTTGATTTGTTCATTTGAAAAAATCCAACACACTGATAAGATAGGGATAAATCTGGTTTATCGGTTAAGTGTTCAAATGATTAGTCTTCATTGAACTAAAATGTATACATGTGCATTATGTTCCGTTATCAACGGGTGAGTAATCTCTGTCTGTCACATGTCCCCAATATACCGCATGTATGCACCTTTCTCTAAAAGATCGGTCACCGTAATCGTTCACTTTACCGTTGTACAAATCATTTCTAAATTGTTTGGTGAATATTAAGATTACGAACTTATTTGAACAGCATGCTCTAACTATAGGATGAAAACAAGAGTTGTCTGCAAAACACATACATGTATATACCCAATGGCAACCAAAAAGTCAAAATTGTTTGGAGTATAGACCAAAGCGTCCTTGACTTACTGACCTCACAGTCAATGGGTTGATTTACTAATGTTGACCAACATGCATTTAAGGTTTGAATATCCCTGGGATTCTGACCAATCAAAATGTAAAGTTTTTTGAGATTATGCAGGCCAGGCATTATTGATGGACGGACCGACAGAGTCTCACCTTTTAATTTTAACTACAAAAAAATGCATTGCCTCAAAATCATTCAAATCACATTCCGTCTGATGAAAGAAATAGCGAGTGTCACTTAAAACTTGACCGGTTGGTATGTAATTACTCTTACATTCAGTAATTGTGACTACCTTAATAAATTCCGACAGTCAGTGTGTCAGTTTGTACGGGGTCAAAGTGACCATCATGTAGTATGTTATATAGTAAATATGAACTGATGAACTAATGACTCTACAGTAAATTGTAAGAAAAACATATAACATTGAGCAGAAAATTGGCAATAAGGTAGATGTTATTATGATAAACAATAAGCGAAGTTGCACTGAGTGAGGGCATTCACCGCCGGGTTGTTATAGTCGGTCAAGGAAAGCACGTTCTGTATTAGTCTGGCCACCTGACTAACGTTAGATAATGTATTTTATCAATCAGAGAGCATAACTTTTTCAATTTTAGCTTGATTTTATTCTGGTGTTTATCTATGTTTGAGGGTGCAAAGGGAAATAATTTCATGAAAAAAAGAATAGACTGAGGAGTTGTCTTTGTAAACATAGGGTATGTTAGACAGACTAGTTCTGTATTGTCTGGAGTATAATTGTAAGATTAGCTACCCACTAGATCAACAACATAACATAAATTATATCACAAGGACGATCATTTGATGAAAATGCGAGTTTCGTCAAGTGTTGCCTTCAGTAAAACGGTATTCCCTACAGGCTGTGTCCGGTGCAATTACAATACAAATGAACTTGAGTGAACAGATTTGCATTGTACGTCTAAAATAATACGAGTTAGAACTGACTAGACATACACTTGCTCAAATAGTTACGACACTTATACTAAAGTTCACATGTTGTCCTAGGACGAGTTCTAATTTGCACATCCCCCACGAGCGTGAGACTATATTATGCATGTTGTAGCTTGGTGGTCGTGAGAACGTGAGAAACCATGTAGAATGTGTGATTACTCAATGAGTCTATTAAGTTATAAACTGTTGAATATCACCACACACTTGAATATATAATATTAGATATGCAGTCACATGACTATTCAGACTGATAGATACACGTACAGTTATGTGTATGAATACTGAACATTAAGCTCATTTCTATGAGGATAATTTACCATTGTATAATTTGATCATTATCATCTATAATGAAGTTCATCAGTCCTAGCTGAATAATGGTTAGATCGCAGGTCCAGTGGGGATAGAGTAAATACAAACATGTACACGAATTCCGATGTTATATCGCTGTTTGGATATATTTGATAATAAATACAGTAAAACTTGTTCCAGAAAGGCCGGGTGTTCGTGATATCGAAGCTCGTCATAACGAAGTTTTACTGTAGCCAATTTCCAAAGTTCCAAGCGTTCATTCAAGGTTCCAGAGATGATCTGGACGTTGCCATGTTCACGCGGACAGTGAACGGTCATTACGCAGTATGAAGTCTGTTCTCTCTGTGTGAACTTTATCTGCTAGCATGTAACGTTTGTTGATCCTCCTGTAATTATATACAAGTGTTGATATATGACCAGCTGGGGGAACATGATCAGTGATTGCAGTACATGTAGACAAAGAACAGTTCATTCTGGTTAAATTCCCGAAACACCTTTAAACATCAAATATAACAATAACTTTATTGTTACAAAATTACCAAGAGCAAGTTTGTAGGTCGTCTGTAGGTACCGGTATATTTATAGTATGTCGCGTACATTAACTCTTGTACACACGCATATATGGTCACAGAAATCAACAATGCTATTGGTGCTGAATAAGTTTGCGCGTAATATTTAGTCATGGACCAACAATAACAAAACCAAGCAACACATCGCTGGCTTAGAATGAAAAGGTCGTAACTACAAAATCAATATATTGTGAAAACAAGAAAAAACTGTCTGAAATTTACCATTTTCTTATGGAAAAACAAGCTATTACAAATTCAATTTGGTCAACATCACAATTTTCCGATTTTCATGAAAATAGGCTCATAAGAAGCGCCTTGTGATGTAGATTTGAAAAATGCATTAGTCGTATAAGGTCCTAAATGGCACTTACGACCTTCTCATTCTAAGTCAGCGATACATAACATTACATTATACATGACCTGTGGCCGTGGCAAGTTGACCTTAATCCTACTATAAACAAGAATGAGACATGATACGGAAATAATTAAATGATAGCAAGTTCAGATGGTTCATGATTATCGGGTAATTACACATAGCAGTATATGATACCATCCTACACTATACATTGTATAGAATTACAAGTTGTTAATGTAAACTTCACTTGCTAATTTCGTTCATTAACTCAACACAATGTTCTAGCACAGTCGGGCATCCCAATACACCCCTTCACCTAAGTTTCGCCATAAAATGGTACTTTTTCAAATGCGTAAGGTGGGGCTGAACAACAGTGTAACGCTCGGTCGGAACTCTTTCGAGCCATAAGTGCATTACATCGGTTTTTATTTCCATCAGAGCCATATAAAAACAGTCCAATTCTCCGACGGAACTGAGCCATTAAGCGGCGGTGTGTAGGAATTCGTACTTGCAAAAGAATCCCAGATAATTATTGAGAATAATAAACTAACAATTAGGCGTAAATAAAAGGTAATATATTAATAAAATACGATTAATAGTATCGTGTACACTCTTCTCTAAAGGTGATTTATTTATCTCTGCAGCAATTCCTGAACAGCTGAGAGCTATGGCCAAGAACAGCAAACCTGTTATGGAGATATCTAACTCTGGTAACTCATGGACCTTAAAGACAACTGTTAGCGACAAAGTTAAAGATACAACATTCAATGTTGGCGAAGAATTTGACAGTGTGTCATTAGCTGGCCAACCATTGAAAGTAAGTATTGACACAGACCAGTACTGTTTGGTGAACCATTACATGTGTAAAATTCAAATACATGTAGTTTATTGCGTGAAAACATAGGAATTATGTTTTATATATATAGCAATAACAAATACAAAATATCAGAAATGCACGGGTTATCTGAAGAACATGTATAAATACATAACGATAATTGTACAATTAATATAATTGAATTAAAATGCAACCAGTCTGAATACAGTATGATGCGCGGGACCGGAGGGGCTTGGTGTACCATTGACATGGATCACCACATGTTTGATGCCAGGAATTGCTGCCGAAAGTGACACTGCAACAATAATGTCCTAAAGCTTCAAAAGCATTGAAATAACAATTTGTATCTTATTGACGATAAATTAAACGTTTAAAGAAATGACCAAATAACTCACTTACGCGTTCTACCAGTATCCAAGATGACCAAATTTATTCTATACTAGCTGTATTATATTTGGAATAAATGTTTTATTTTGTATTATTTTTTCAGTGTACAGTTGTTATGGAGGGAGAGAAGATGGTAGAGACACAGAAACAAGGAGATATTACTATAGCTATAACACGTGAAGTGGCAGGAGACCAACTCATATCCGTATGTATCACAAATCAATGATGATATCATACATCCAACCCTATACTAGATTCGTGCATGAGGTCTAGCACGAAGTAAAATCCAAACGAAGCTCAATTGTCTGCATTTTCGAATTATTAAAACCCCAATTAATGTAAACTATGTAAATTATATAATTAAATCATCTAGGCCATATGGTTCCCATCAAAATATAGACGGAATCGTTCAAAGTCGATAGATAACTCTCCTCTGAAGTGATTGGATCCGTATACACTATACTCCCTTCAACACAGTCACGCCGGGTGCAATGTAACACAGATAATTGCTTGACCAAGTCTCAAAATGTTACCCTAAGTTTCTTTTTCTCTCCAGTAATTATGCTGTACGAGAGGTTATCTAGTTGTTAATTAAATTATATTCGCTGTACATAAACCACACCAAAGGTACATCTGTAAATAATTTGAATCTTGCCTACAGACTAGGTAAACGATCATAAAACAGTAAGCTTGTATTTATAGTACAGGGTCTGAAAACTTGTAATGTTTTCATTCGAAACCATGTAGTCCAGCTTATATACCAATCTCTCAACAGTATTAGATCGTTGTTTGTTAGAAATACATTAATTACACTCCTCCCACGTGTGTTTCTATTATTGCAATGTGGCTGCTGTTTGATTACAGAAGGGTAGTAGTCGGTGTTAATTTGTCCATTTTCATTTTCTCCATGTATCTGGAATTATGTTGTGTTTGTTATAACAATAATCATTATCGTGAATATATCATCATCTGAACTTTCCCCTGTGAGCTACTCACAAACACCACGTGTGAGAGAACTTGTTGTATGTGTATCATACATATTTGTACATGAACACGTCTGGTACGTGCTATCAATACACAGGTAACTGTATCGTTGAAAAAGAAAAATATATATTTTTAGAAAAATATATATTTGAAAAAAAATTTCAAGTCGTTTTCAAATTGTCGTTCTCAATGATGCAGTTACCTGAGGAATTATCCCGTACTCCATCAAGCACTCATGACTCACCTGTATCAATACAATACTTTTCATCGAAGTGTCATAAATATTACTCTAAGTTCATTGAACATTAAAAATGAAAGACATTACCAAATAATGCCAATATTTCAAGTGGTAGCTTCGATGTATTCTCGTTTATTATCATTTGTTAGTAGTGTATCCTGTGAAATGCAGCTATGCTTGAAAACATACTTTATCAATTTGTACTTTATCCGACATGAATTCTAAGTTCATACGGGTCAAAAGATTGGCTACCTTTAGCATCTTCAGTTATTGTTCCTGTGTTGTGAAACGAAACTGTATTTAAAAGCCTTTTAAGGTTTCCAAAGGAGCATACGATCGGTGTATTTTCCCTGTGTTATTGCATTCTCAGATGCATGTATCATTTAATACATACGATCTCTTTTCGCTTCTAGAATATAAAGTATACGCACATATCTCAGTGAACTGATGATAACATTTTTCCACACCTTGAGCGTGCAATCCACTGGAAATTGGTTCCTTGTATTCAAGTTATCTCCCCTTGTATGTATACGCTTCTAGATTACAGTTAGTACCAGCGAGACATATGCTTGCTGTGGTTTGCACTGAATGAAGTATCGCACAAAATAGATTCATTCATCAATGACTCGTTTTGTTTTTCAGAAAATGACAGTGGCTGGACAGACTGCTACTATTACATTCAAGAAAGCATAATATCCCAGCCTACAAATATGATGAGAATACATCATTATATCGAAGACATTTCTGATTCATGCATAATTTCGCTTTGTTTACAAAATAAAAAAAATATTTAAAATATATTACACGCCTGTGCTAATTTTAGTGGTCACGTGAAACATCTTCTTTCTCCTAGACATCAAGACGTTGGAAACATCTAGTTATCAAGATACCTTTAACATCAGTTGAATCAGGAATGTGTGCACAATGATTGCATTCGCCCATTTGTTATTATCACTAGAGTAGGGTGTGATCAAATATAGCCATACCCTACAGCCGTTAACCACATGGCATAATTTACAATCGCATTAAAGTCCAGACGCATGCCAATGGTATCCATTTCCATTCATTGAGTACCACATCATTCAAAGTACCGACGTTTTTTTAGATTTTACGTCGGAATGATTGGAGGTACTTATATTTGTGCACTTAGATAAATTTCACTCTCTCAGTATTTAGTGGGTATATTTGGCAACACGTGTTGTTATTAGATGTGTAATAATAGTTGAATATATTTTATGTCATATCAGACAATATCAAAGCGCTAGCCGGCGTAAAACGCACTGCTTTTAATCAGCTTACAACGTGCTCTTAGAACTAGTAGTGTACAAACGTTTAGGCTAGATATCTTTGTTGCATTGGCGTGATGCACATTGAAGGACAATCTCAGTGATAGTGTATCGAAGAATAACTTGCCGCTCGTACTCACACACGTTGAAGACCGAAATGCCTGGTAGAGAAATAACATATGACGATTGACAAATTTTAACAATAATTGGACAGACGGATCATGACTTCAAAAACCTGTAGGGGGTTCAATCAATGATTGTAAAACAAATACGTTTACTTTTTGGAATGTCAATAATGGTGTATATTGAAACAGAAAATTAATGAAACATTAAGACGCAAGAGTTGATAAATTTGGTGTCAATTACCATACATATCATATTTTGTTTTTGTGGGGTTTACGGGTCGTGAATACAAAGAAATTGACGATGTGTAATTTAATTTTCCACTGTTTCACCATTTTCTCTTGCACTTCGTTAAATTGTTATTTTAACAGCCCACCGGACAACATTCACTTAACCATACGCTTAAAATATTGGATAACGTTGTTTGTCGACTAACAACCAAATACCCAAAAGTTCGTTAAAAATACAAACAGTTATGAGAAATTGAAAACTGCACATTTATTAGTGCCTCTAAGCACAGGTCTAAGAAACTATACCACAAACTACAGTTTTTACTTCCAATGTTTCATCCATTCAATATAGTATATATTCCTTTTCTCTTATGAATGGGTGAAGATTTGGAATGTCAAACTCTATTTTTGTGATTAAATTTCTTAGGCCTGTGCTCCAAGTGTATTGTGTCGATGTATCGTGCGTCGTGGTCGAGGTTCTTCCACTCGTGCTGCTATTATACTATTACTGGAGGACGTTAAATGAACAATAGTCAATAAGCAAGGCATATCGTCACATTTGCTCTGTAAATATGTTATATGCATGGGCGAAAGTTCAAAATATTCAAAATACTGATAACTACTTATCAACATACAGAAGTTCATTTGCTTATAGATTTCATAGCGCAGTTATTTATCAAAATACTGAAATCAGTATTGAGACTGAAAACGTTCACCCATGTATATGTAAATTTTCGACAGATTAGAATCAATCGTCAGCCAAACATATCCCGAGCAGGAGCATTAGACAAGAACAACCACATACAATGACAACACACAAAGCAATACAAAACATAACGGCAATATACATCCTTTGGAAAGAAACAAAACAACTTCATGTCAGTTGGACAACAAATATCAGAACACATGAACAGAAAGAACACAGTTAATCAAATGAAAATTTTGTTTGGGTAATATTCATTTTACAAAGAGACTGAATCAGATTGGGATTTTTGTGATCACTCTTCATCCATCCTCAATGGGTTCCGTAGTCACCAGAGGTCACAAGTTTGTCCTAAATCTTATAAATCTTGATCACTGTGATCAACACAATTTATGACAAGTTCGATATTGGAATTACGCCACTTGGACAAACCATAGACAATCCAAGTGTAACTAACTAACAAGTCACAATTTTAGCCTAATCTTTAAGTGACTTGGAAAAATTATCAGCACAATTAGAACAAAGGTCACTTCGATATTGAGACATATAGGATCAACAGCCAGGTATGTTCTTATAAAAATCACAGGTGCTTGGCATGTGGATATGACCCCTCTACAACCCCAAAATAAATTATTATACCTATATATAGGTATAATAGAGATTTGATATTTTTATAATTTTTTTATTTTTGGGTTGTAGAGGGGCCATGGGGGTCATATCCACATGCCAAGCACCTGTGATAAAATCTGTATACTGTATAGTCACTATATGTCGCAAAAATGTTGGCCTAATATTTATGATACTTTATCATGATTATATCCTCGAAATCTAGGTCAAGTTTGATATTCGGTCATCCAGGTTAAAAACTTGGTTAAACCTTAAAAACCCTTTGAATAGATATGAAATGGCCTAATATGTATGAAACTTTGACACAACAATCATCTCCTCAAAATTGAGGGAATGTCAATAGTGTGTTATCCAGGATAAAAAATATAGGTTAGGTCATAAAAATTGTGTATAATATAAAGACTGTACCTTTCACTGGATCTCCATGAAATATGGTCAGACTGTTTGTCTGGATGGCATCTAGGTAGAATGTCATTATGGATCATATAAAAAAGTTACCAATTGTCTAGGACTCTTTTCAGCTGTTAGGCCGCTCAAGCACCCTTTGCCATTTTACTTAACCTGGTCATTCGGCTACCATCGATCTGTGACGCCCAGGAATAGACTGTCCACATAAGTACCATTTAAACCATGGTTAAGTGGAGCATGTGGGTCTTGCTTAGAGAAATTTACCAGTTGTCCAGAGGGGGATTGAACCCGGGACTTATATCGATATTATGTTACTATTGTAATTTACAGTAAATTACAAGATTGCTGGTAAAGCGATATGAAAACCTTGTACATGCAAAAGAAGCTGCATTCACTTGAATCCTCATCCGAAATTATTATGAAGGTCATCAAAGGCAACTACATCCAATACTATGAAAGGTGAGTGAATTATGACATGCGGTTTTCAGTGGACAATATATATGACACATAAAAGAAAGCAGACTGTAGTTTCCAGCTGGGCTATAACAAATGCCAATTAGTCTAAATGCGACCTATGGTGCACCAAACCTCACACATGCCCCACATTGCTTAAATGTCAAGTTTGTTGCCAGCTTAACACCATACATATGAAACATCTAGTTTGTCATTAAATGAATTCAGATATGAATCCTCATTATGGACAATCATCTGTATAGATCTCGTCTTCAGATCATGTAGGATTGTAAAGTAACCAGTACAGATATACATCAGTCATCAATTTTACAAATGACTACAAGTGCCGGACTGGACAGTAACAACATGGTCTGGTCGCCTTGTAGCATACACATATTGTTCTGCAATCGTAACAACTCGGGCATTCCGCAATTGAAAAATATAGTCTGTCGGTGATAACTATAGCCTTTGCTTGCAATAAAAAAAGAAATAAAATGCATTTTCGGTGATCATTTTTGTACACTCTTGTAAGAAATTACTTTTAATACATTTAATTCTTTCAATCCATACTAAATACAAGGGACCTGTCAACCTGACTGTGTTGTTTTTAGACATTTTATGTTTGTATACAAAGCTAGAATTATCGCCGGCGATCTTTACACACTTTGGTTAGATAAACGCTGAGGAGTTCCGATTGATTGTTCTGCCAACAGTTTCGTGTTGTACAAACTACATTAGACTGAAGTTCATTGATGCTCATTGGTAAGGTACATGGTAATAATAGCACTTGTAGTAGTTTATACCAAGTCACTTTAGGTTCCTTGTAGAACAGGTTCTTACAACTTATAGTAATCACTTGTAACATCTCATGCCTGATGAAATACATTGATAGTAGCCAGCTTTCCATTAATGCTGAAACTTAAGCGTGAGAACATTATCTATAACACTTTTTGAACAGGGTGCTTTGCATGCCACAGGCTTTGTGACTGCAAATATATATGTCTAACCGCAGGAACAAACCCTGTTCTTTCAGCGCTTTGATTTGTCTGTTATGACATGGTTTGGAAATGAAGTATTTATTATGATAAAGTGAATAATAACCAAATAGTTAACAATTCAAACATGGTTTATTACAATTATTACACAATAATAATGAACAGAGAAACATTAAAACCTTTATAGAATTATAGTGGCACCCAATGAATGCATCTGTATATGAGCTAGTCTCGAAGCAAATCTTCTATTTTGACATTATGTGATAACAACATATGACTATATGAGGTTTACAAATTTTTCTTCATTACGATAACTTTCAAATTTAGAGAAAAAAATGACGAAGTATTAGGTCAGCAGGTAAACAACGTGACCAACTTTATACAATGATTTATCACAATTGAATCAAAGCTTTGACATCAAGAGGTTGACAAGTTCAAGTGAACAATCCAATTGTTGAAGTTATATAAAACTTATATAAAAATAGTGATAGGTGCACAGTGATCCCAACTGGAATACTTGAGCTTACTGAGAACGAAAAAGTTAGTTTAAAGTTATTCAATAAAAAAATACCCCTGATAAAAAGGAGACACGTCACACATTGGTTTTTGTAGATAAATAAACAAATATGATCAATAGAACATATGGAAAAAATTATAATAATATAATATCATTATTGAAAGAAAAACACATACAACTCCGATGATGAGTATTGTCGTACAATACAGCAGAATTCTAGAAGAATAACAATTTGAATTACACAGATGTACACAAGTATAGTGAGAAATATTCCAAATAGACTTTTTTTTATTTTTCCCTAGTATTTTTTAATTTCTTCTGAAAATTGAATAATATTTGTGGGATCCAAATTATGTTTTTATTAATTGAAACTGCTGTGTCAAGTTAATTATTCCATACAATGGAATAAACATTAATGTTTTGAAACTTTGTAATTGATTTTGACTGCTTTTATTACCAAAGGAATATAAGATAGACAACTGGGTCTAATTGGAACATTTGCGCAATATACATAGTAAACTATAATACACAGACACACAATGACACTATCATACATACAATCATGTCACACAATCTATTAAAACGCGGTTAAATTACAATTTATTACATAAAAACAAATTCTCTTACGGATCATTACAGGAAAAGTATGGAAGTCCGAACATTACTCCATGCTGTCAACAGTATTTCATACCCGTAGTATCGTCAGCAGAGCACTCACAGCACCAGGGTAATCAGTCAGTACTAACCAGTTACTCCACATGATAAACTGTTCAACATTAATCATTGTTTAGATCAGAAGATAAAAAACAAGAGCTGTCACTAGACAGCGCGCTCGACTATTCACAGCCATTTGTCAGAAAAAATATAAGTTCAAAACAGGCCATTTAAAATTTGTATTATATTGAAACGTGAGTTACGCTACTTAGTTGACTACATGGCAATGAAAGCTAATGTACAATCGTGTCTCGTGTCCAAGTTAAAAAAAAGGATCATAGTTTGCATTAAAAAGTTAAACTTTTCAAAGCAATATCATTGATAGTAGGTGAGATATGGTTTGAATGTAACTTGCATGCAAAACTTTAACCAAGGAAAGTCTAAGTTAAAAGGGGCATAACTCGAATTAAACAAAAATGGAGTTATTACAATTGACCAGTACCATTGACTAATGATGATAAACAAGTGTTATAAGTTTCAATGCAATATCATAAATAGTAACTTTAAAGATATGGCGTGAATAGAACTTGCATGTAAAACTTGAACCAATAAACTCCTATGTTAAAAAGGGGCATAACTGAAATAAAAAAATAATAGAGTTATTGCCCTTGACTGATACCATTGACTGATGATGGTAAACAAGTGTTGTAAGTTTCAATGCAGTATCATGGATAGTAGCTGAGATATGGTCTGAATGAAACTTGCATGCAAAACTTTAACCACGAAAATTCTATGTTAAAAAGGGGCATAACTCAAATAATAATCATAATAGAGCTATTACCCATGACCGGTACCATTGCCTTATGATGGTTAGTAAGTGTTGTTAGTTTCAATGCCATAGCACAGATACTATTTGAGATATGGCCTTATTAGAAACTTGCATGCAAAACTTTAACCAAATTTTCTAAGTAAAAAAGGGCCATAATTTGCATTAAATTCATGCAAGAGTTATCTAACATGGTTGATTACATGACAGGGAAAGCCAGTGCAAAGTTTCAATCCAATATATGCACTGGTTATTGAAATATAACCAAGGTTAAAGTTTTGCATGCAAAACTTTAACCATATGCAACGCCGACGCCGACGCCAACGAACAAGCGACTGTAATAGATCTCATATTCTTCGAATAGTCGAGCTAATAAATACATTGCAACTCATATCAACATAAAAGTTAAATACTTCCTAATGCCCTCTGTGATGTCATCTCTCAGTAAATCACAAAATGCAATACTGGTGAAATGTCCAGAACATATTTAATATACACAAACTTATTAAAAAAACTGAGTTATATTCTGAGGAGATTTGAAAATAATGAAATGGATATTAAATAATCATGAAGAAATGAATGTACTAAGTACAAAGGATGCAAGGATGATAATCTGTGATGATACAATGAATGTGGACAAATCATTTATAATTCATTTTCTTTGATCAGTTGAGCTAAAATTATGTACATTATTTCTACTACAGTAAAACTTCATTATGAAGAGCACCCTGCCTATCTCGAGCAAGTTTTAAAATATTATCAGTACATGTCCTTGGTTATTTCGAACACCCAGTTTATCTCGAGAATTTTACCTGTCCCGATTACTCCACGAGAGAATGAAGTTTAACTGTACTTACATTGTATGCCCTGATATAAAACAGTTTCAAATTAAACAATGAGCTGTTTCGTTGGTTAAGCATCACTGAATATATGGCACAAAACAACCAAAAAGATAACTTTATAGTTAATACATAATTATGATAAAACAATCAGTAAAACATGGATAAGTGATTCACTGAGTGAATTGAGATCATCCTTTTTAGAGTCATTGTCTGATAACAGCAAAGCTCACTCTTATATGCCACCCTAAACTTTGTTTCTAGAGGCATAATAATAAAACTATTTACATATCTGTGAAAACCATTAAATATCTCAAATTCTCAATACTGATTTAAGAATTCAGAATCAAATTTGTAGTAAAACAATATTTGCCATCTTGATTAGAACAAAATTCATCACAGAACTGTGAACAAAAAATCTGCTGAACAAAATATGTCTGTATGTATTTTTGTGTAAAAATATCTAAAAATTACCCTACAGGATACAAGTTGGATAAAACAAATAATTTAAATATAAATCATGGGTCCTACTGAGGAATGATGCCAAATCATGAAATACTGGATGTCGGTTTCGGGTACCATTAGCAGTTAGCACACATCCCTACAGCAAAACTTGAAACTTCAAATTAAAATATCTTTGTCAGTTCCATGAATTTATTCATCAAATACGTTTTAATTTTCAACCAAACTGTTAATTCTTTTTAATGCAGCAAATCCAGATATATATTTCCTAATTATTACGAAATTGTAAGGCCCCTGAATTTCACTCTCTACACCTGACAATGAAATGTAACTATCGCTTAATTTAATTACATTTGATTGCAAAAAGGTACAAACTCTGACAAAACTTGATTAAGATGTCTATGAACACAATGAGCAAATGCTAACTGTATAAACAAGGTATACAACTATAGAGATCTGTTTGAGAATCATGCTTTCAACCAGGGATGAGATTCTAGCGAGTCTTTACTTCGATCACCATAATCATATAACAATTCCTCTCCATTGTTTATATCTCTAGATGCTACAAGTATGAGGTATGGTCTATCACCAACACTGACAAGTTTTGTATGACAGTTTCCACTGACTTTACTGTGATTTAGAAGTCGACCTAATTTCCCGCTCTCTGCAGTGGCATCAATACTGAAACAGAACAGAACATACAAGTAGAATGTAGTCTACAATATATGTCGGACAATAGCTACACATAGCTAATGTTATTTGTTGTAAATGAAAATCCGACTTAAAATAAAGATTGTATTGTTTTGTATTGTATTGTATTGTAGTCACAAAAGGTATAAGTAACTAGATATTTTCAGACAGAAATGTTAAGTTATCAAGAATAAAAGGAAGTCACAGACAACAATATCTCCTGTTGAAATCATTTGTTTAATACCTAAAAAAATAAAAATTATACAAAATATAAGTTCTATTATAAATAAGAGAACCATGTTCCAATACCAAAGTGTTTAGTTTGGAATTGATTAATTTACAAAAATATGTTTAGTTATTTACTATATTATATGACTACAGTAATGATATGGTCTGTTTATACTTGATCATAATGATGGGACCTCATGACTGATAGTGTATACATGAACAAACAACGTTTGATTTGTAAGTAATCTGATGTTGCCTGGAATATAACAATCTGTAGTTTGACCTATACAGACATGAATCCTGGTCAAATAATGGTCGGTGAATGAGAACCTAGTCATGCTGCATGGATTCATTAGAGTATGTCTCAATACATAACCATGTTATAATGTGCAATTATCATATAACCTGCGGTCTGGAAATGCCGGAAATATTGAAATATATCAGCACTCAAAGACTGTTACATGAAGATTAAAATTAGCTTGACATAATGCAAGCCAATCTATGCCGACCCGTAATTACAAATGTTATGTGATAAATACCGGTAGAATCTTACATTTGTGCTCATTACATAAGTTTTGTCATACTTGTCGACAAAACAGTATGACACACGGAAAAGCCTGTCACATTATATTGTCAACTCGTTTAATAAAACTTGTAATGAGTACTCATGCAATATCCTCTATTTAAACAATGAAACATGATTCCATAAAAAACCAAGCATTTTTGTTGAATAGACATGCCCGCGTAAATGATGGCTTGTTTTTCAATGAAGGCTTTTAGTTCAATGTGCACAGAGTTATAATTATAAATTAGAGCATTAGAGTATTAAAGTAAATGACTTACCAGTAATTTTTGTTTCTAAACTGGAAGTAATACATGTAACAACCTTTCGTTGGATCTTTGGAATATTTAGAATCTCTGCTCTTTGCTTCAGGTATACTAATCAAATCACCGGCATACTCAACAACAAAATCACCACGTACAAACTTCTTGGTAGCCATAACACCACGACCTTTGTTCTCAATATCTTCAACCTTAAAAAAACAGCTTAAATTAGTTGATAGTCAGTCATATTACTAGCAGTAATACTGAATATTGTTGGAATGTCCCATACTGGGTCAATAGTGAAGGAAGGCTACCTCCCAAACCATTATTATATGATGTACAACTACATTTCTACAAAAATTGAGGCTGCCTTGTCACATATTGCAACTTTGGCTTTTAAGAGAGCTACACAATAAAAGGCACAAGACAGACCCCCAGTGTCTGACAAATCCATTGCTTGGAGCCTGTTTGCTACTAGAGATTTTGGTTGAGCTACCAAAAAAACTCATCCCTACTCTCAATCAAACATTTGAGCTCTCGAACTCAAAGCAGATGTCTTAAATCTTGACTACAGTCAATTACGTGTCTTCTAATTAAATAGCCTTCCAATATAAAAACATTAATAGGCCCAAATAAAAAAGCAAGCATATAATTGGGAACTATATTTATATATATATAATAAATGGTAGAAGTTTTACATGTACTTACTATCAATCCATCTTCACAACCACTGAGAATTTTCATTTCTAATTCCACTTCTTTCTCTTTCTATAAAACAATCCAGATTTATTATCTATTATATTTAAAACTGTTTTACTACATTACTGCTCACAATTACTGTTTTACATAATTGCTAGTGCAAAACTACTTACTAGTCTGCAAAATTAGCACTTGTCTAGTGAGACAAGAATTTATTGACTTTAACAAGTATATTCTGAAGGAATTATGTAAAGATTATACAATAACACTATTCACCGTTGCCATGTAGCTTCAAATAATTCATAAATTAAAAACTGAACATATCCAGTGATTTAAATTGTTAGTGTTTATATATCACAATTTTCTTGAAGTGCTGACACAAGCAGTATCAATCTTGGAAGTGTAGGGCAGTATACCCTAGTTTGGCATTACACACTAGTTTGAATAACAAGATTTGTGCTCTATCACAGGGTTTAAAACATGGTGGAATAGACGGAACGGTCATACAGGCTACAGCACTTCATTAAGGCTATGCTCACAGCACAGCATTTTTTTTATAAAGCTGAAAACTTCCAGGGGACTTGAGTATGGAATTGGTTGTTGGCATTATTTAGATTGAATGGAAAGCCCGAATTAAACAGTACCTGGATTTCTGATTTGCTTTTTCTGTCACTTCTTCTAACAGGGAAATAGTCTGTAAGTAATGTACTCCTTAGTCCATCATCTACTTTCCTGTAACATTCAATAGTATACATAGTTCATGAGAATTACCTTAATACCTCACCAATTCAGTACCTTTAGATATACAAAATGTGCATAATTTGCAAGATTCCTTACATATAAATTTAGAATCAGACACATATTATTTACATTTGTATAATAGGACCAGGGGCCTTATTCACCAACGTCGTAAGTCTAAAATTCAGACTTAGACTTTAATTGCAAAATATTATAATCACCCTCATGATCTTACAAATGCACCGATTTTGAAATAAACATGTTCAGTGGGTTACAGCAAATAATCGGCTAAAATTTCATATGGTTAAATAAAACAGCAAAGAAATGGCAGTGATTTTAAATGTTGTCAATTTTTAGTCTAAGTCTGAGTTTGAGACTTACAACGTTGGTGAATAAGGCCCCAGAACAATTGACATCACTCCAATTGTCAATCTATACCCATTAAATAAATTATTGCGGTAAATTGTAATAACATGGTCCAATAGATTAACTTGAAAACCTTCACCAAGCAGCCTTCGCCAAACAACCAGTCGGAGCGATCTCTTCTTTGGCGTAATGTCAATTATGGAAAGAGATCTATTATGAATTTACTTTTTTCTAGGAGCTTTAGGTTTCACTGGCCCTGAATTGCCGTTTGTTAGCTCTGGTTTATCTACACTTTCTGTTTCTTTCTTTTTTCTTCCTTTTCTTCTTGATTTAGGTCTTTGTGTTTGTTTCTCTTTTGCAGGAGGTTCTTTTGTTTCTAGGACAGGATCAGTAGGGGCATCTTCTTCTAATGTGTTAGCTAAAGCCTAGTAAGATGTAAGATCAATATTTATGAATTCTCAAATATAGATTAATTTACATGCTTATCCATTATTCAAAGGCTCTGATAATGAGTTAGTAATTAGTTTATACCATAATATTCATATAAGTCTTAAAGAGATGTTAGTTAAATAACATAATAAAGTCTTTTTTTATTATAGACCAAACATTAAACACCTATATCTAAAAATCTTAGTTCGGTTAAAAATCAGAGTATCAATTCAATGGTCTTAAAATGTGATTAGGTCATTAGGACATACCGGTAGGTTTACACACAGGGCCTGCTGGTAATACAGTCTGTCTACTGTCAACTATTCAGCTTATCATGTAAGAAAGGTGTCACATTGTCATGTAAGAGTTATCTAACAAGGACTGAACCTTATCCTGAAAGCCAGAATATAAGTGTTGATACTACATTACAATGTAGCTACTTTACCTTTTTGCATACTGGTACTTTTGTAGCCTCACTTTCTTGTTTTATAGGCTCATTTTGCTCTTTGTCTGGAGAAGACTGAGGAGTTATAACTACAGATGAGTTAGACAAGTCATTCTTTACATCATCACACACATCTGAAATATAGTATACAATGCCAGGGTTATCAAGATGTAGCAATCCAAAAGTTGGATGTACTCTTCTCTGTACAAAACAAGACTGCGTTCAATAAACGCTTATGCCCCCGTGGAAGCCATGTCCATAAAAAGCTAAGTCAATCAGGGGCCATCATTCAGTTAAAATGTTTGATAGTGTTACATGGCTTTGAACTATAAGGGGCTTATGATGGTAAACGAGTAATGCCACATTTGAAAGCAGTGCCTTGATCGACTTCATGTGTGATCTGGTGATACAGATGTTATGGTTCTTTGTCACTGCACTTCTCCAAGTTGCCATCTATTCATATACCAAGTTTCAAGTCAATATCTTAAACACTTTTGAAGATACACTCCTGTCAAAATTTGATTCTGAAAATACTAAAGGGGAGATAATTCAAAATTTAAGACAGACAGAGTTATGGTTCTTGGTCATTGCACTTCTCCAAGTTGCCATCTATTTATATTCCAAGTTTCAAGTCAATATGTTAAATAGTTTTGAAGATATACTCAGAGCAAAATTTGACTATAAAAAAACACTAAAGGGGAGATAATTCAAAATTTAAGACAGACAGAGTTATGGTTCTTGGTCATTGCACTTCTCCAAGTTGCCATCTATTTATATTCCAAGTTTCAAGTCAATATGTTAAATAGTTTTGAAGATATACTCAGAACAAAATTTGACTATAAAAAAACACTAAAGGGGAGATAATTCAAAATTTAAGACAGACAGAGTTATGGTTCTTTGTCAATGCACTTCTCCAAGTGGCCATCTGTTTATATTTCAAGTTTCAAGTCAATACGTTAAATAGTTTTGAAGATACGCTCCAGACAAAATTTTATTGTAAAAATACTAAAGTGGAGATAAGTCTAAGTCCAAAATTAGGTCAAGGTGAATGTCAAAATGGAGTCAGGTGATACAGGCGTGTGGAGAGTGGTCATATACAACATCCATGCAAGTATGAAAGCTTTGTAGCAAGCCATTTTAATGCTAGAAGAAACGGTCAATTTGGGTTAACCAAGAATTTTACCTTTCAATAAGTCTAAGTCCAAAATTAGGTCAAGGTGAAGGTCAAAATGGAGTCAGGTGATACAGGCGCGTGGAGAGTGGTCATATACAACATCCATGCAAGTTTGAAAACTTTGTAGCAAGCCATTTTAATGCTAGAAGAAACGGTCAATTTGGGTTAACCTGGCTGGACGGACGAACGGACGGAAGGACGGACAGACGGACGGACAGGTGAATTACTATATGCCTCCCGATCTATCGATACGGGGGCATAAAAACATAACACTATATAGTACATTTAATATTGTTCATGTTCATTAGACATGTACTATAAATTACATACTACAAAGCAAGAGGGTTAACCTAAAGCATGGAGTGTGGTGGTTTAAATTTATAATCAGAAACAGTATTTTAACTGTTAAAGCACGCATGAAATATCTAGCAAACACAGTAAAACCAACCAGAATGCCCTGGATTCCTCAAAATTAATAAGAATAAATGCTGACTACAGACACCTGATGTTACCATCCCTTCTTTCAGGCTTTAATCATTGCACTGACAGACTGATAGGTGGCTTAAACTTATGGCTTGGTGGTTATCGCATACACACCACATATATTAGAAACAAGAAAATGAACTTACTTTGCTGAAAATGTGTCAGTCAAGTGACAAAAAACATCAAAATATCGGCCATTGACATCAATCTCCATGAAAAGTCCTGCTTAAACCACCACTCACCATACTTTAGGTTAACCCCCTTGCAAAGGCTTCATGGTTTTGAAACAAAAACTTGTAGAGCACAAAATTCCCCTTGGTGAGAAGATGATAGATGTACATTTATTAAAATGTTAGTTGTTACCTTCAAGTTTTTGTTGTGATGATTCATCGTCTTCCTTGCATGGACTTGGGGGGAAATAGTCTGTTATCTTTGACGAGTTTAGTGCATTGTCTGCCATGGTTCACAAGGACTTAAAAGGACTGGAAAGTAAGAAGAATTGATCATAAACATTAGCTAGAATATATTTTGTGAGCTCCCTACTTGCCCACCAAGTCCTTGTCAATCACTCTCAGGATGATTCTGTCAAACTTTACTGCCTGGTAAAAACTGCCAAACAATAAGAAACATTGGTCTCCGTATTTGGAAGAAGTCTACAGGAGACAGGGTGGCACGGTGGTCCTGTGAATACACACTTGACCCCTGGTTCGATCCTCGGCCATAGCACCTGGTGTCTGGGTCATTATATGTGTCATTTTAGAAACGCTGTTTAGTGTTTCCCAGTTTTAACCAGTCTTTAACCGCAAAATTCAGGAGTCCGGAAAACGAATTTTATTCTGTAATGTCGATATCGAGAATAATGAGCATTGATGAATTAATTAACCAAAGACCTAAATTACAGTTAATTTAGGTCTTTGAATTAACCAACCAACCATTAATGAATGCTTGGGCAGGTTTTTTTCACCATTTTGGGAACGGGTACTATACCCATTGGAATTGGGAATTTCGCATTGCAAAATCCTTCAAATTAGGAATTTTTGCGTCGTGATATTGCCGTTTGGGAACGGGTCGGTTTTCCGGTACCGTCCGGTCTGAATGATTATCTTTTGTCCCCCCACCCAGATAAGCACTTAGTCTATGTGAGACTGAAAATGTTTAAAAGCAACTTAATAAGATTTGGTTAAAAATCACAGAATGAAATACAAAATAGTAATAAATACTGCACTTTGAAGTCTCTGTCACATTATTAAAAACATAATGATGAAGATTTTCAAAAACTTGAAAAAGCTTTTTTCTAGATTTCTTCCTTTACATCGTTACTATTCTCAACAATATGAAAATGCTGCCTTAAAATATTGATATATAAACATGAATACTTACATTTAAAGTTTTCGAATAACCAATAAAACAAAAAAACTTCGCGTCTGTTTTTAAAAAAAAGTCTTGGTCTTTTAAACGCTTGAAATTTTGAAAAATAAAAATGAACCCAATCGAAGCAATTTAGCCGAAAGTGCACGATTTATTAACAGGTCAATACTTGAATTATTACAGCATTAACCACAAACTAAATCAGCAGATTTCATTTAAATTAAACTTAAGTTAAAATTAACAGGAATTTGTCAAGTAAGGAGTAGTCTTAAAATAGAAAAAAATATCAGAAAAGTCAGCCTTGCGGATTTCTTAATGACGGCCAAGTTGAACTTTATACAAAACTACAAAAATAATCTTTAAATTTTATTATCCTAAATTAACAGTGTTAAAACTAGTAATCTACACTATAGCTCTTGAAAATATTTTTTTTTGATAATTTTGTGTATGTTTTTGATAACATTTGCTGAAAAATAATATATCGTTATTAATCACAAAATACCGTTTGCTGTCAAGACTATCTGATGCATTATGGGACATTGAGAAATGGTCGATTCTTTCGAGAAGAGGCCACGCTGAATTTTGTCAAGGAAAAATGGTCAGACATACCTTATTAATGACGTGACAGGCCTGAATATATATACAAAATGTTCACAAATATATCATCTATTCCTCTCTCACAAATTTTAAACCTAAAAAATCACAGAAAAATAGGATTTCACAAAATATCATGCGATTTTCGTGAAATGATGTAAACACAGTCGACATTGTAGTTCAATAACTTCCTGTTTTGATTTAATTTGTATCAAATTTAATTCGAACTACTAAATACTTTATAATTAAATTACTAGTTCGTATGCAGTGTTTAAAAAGAGATGCATTTGATGCTTCATAATTTATTTTTTAATAGTGAAAGTAGACTCTGTGTGGCACTATTTATTTGTCTGGGTGTACTTTTTTGATGCGCTGAGCCTGTATATTACCGGGCAAATTTTGCATGCATCAGTAAGGTAACATGTGGGCCATGCCAATATAAACAACGATTTCAGACTGATCGAAACCATGCTTGTACTATTCTGTGTTGGGTAACTTAAACGGCAAGCCATTCAGGTTAACATAGCATGTTGTTGCTTTTCTGCTCCTTATAGATTTTTATCTTCCAGGAATCTAGGTACATTTATGCACATCTGGATAGCTGATAAATTCAAGTTGATACAAAGTCTGAAAAGCCTTTAAACCTGCCAATTCTGACAATCAAATACAGTCGTACACTAGTCACTATACAACACCTTTTGGGCAGTTTACATACTAAACTCACATTGATTTCAAATGTCAGTCTATATAAACATAACACTGACTAGTAGTTATACCAGAAAATTTAAATCAACTTGAAATTGGGTTAACCCCAAGACTTTGTAAAGGGTTTCAACTGGTACACAATTACACGTTATGCTTACATCTGACGCAGGACAGTCTTTGAGATTGTGTCGGGCCTTGTAAAAATTTGCCAGTCTGACAGTTTTCCAGAAGTCTTCTAATAAATCAATTTAAGATTGTTTATCGAAGTATACTTTCGTGTAAAAATGTCTTCCGGATATGGCAAATTATTTTTAAAAGCTTGTTTTATTTGTTTCAGGATATTTTATCTGCCGCATTAGATGAGTCTGGTATAACTGCTGATGATGAACCATTTGACTTTGATTTTACATCTCCACCACAACCAGCAGGTGTACCACAAGTTGCAGCACAGGTAACATCGGTTATATCACAATGACATGTATACACTGAAAATTGTCAATATATATAGCCAGGATTGTGATAAGTTAAAAGGATAATAATTTTACTTCAAGTTATTAAGGTTGTAAAGAATCAAGATACAGCAATGTCGTCTTTGGGCTAATATGGAATACATTTTAATTTAAACATTGATGAAGATGTTTACAGCATGTTTGTAAATTTCAGACGCAGTTCACATCGCCTACCAACCAAGTTGTAGTAAATGGTCAACCTCCGCCCATAATTGTTAATGGTGATGGAGTGAATGCGCAGCAACCAGTGTTTTCAAATGCTCTAAAATCTTTAGCAGCTCAGAATAATGGTACTCCATTGAAGATAGAGACTTCACGTGCTATAGTGAGTGTTCACATTGTTTCTCTTGGTGTGAACATGAACTTTTAGGATTGCTTGACATGTTTTAATTGTCCATTGTATCTTATTTTGATTATGTTATTCTGTGTTTTGTATTTCAGTCATGAGAATACTATACATTATCTCACATGTTTAAACTCAGTGCTTTTCTTCATTAATTCTTCATTTTAGAGAATTTTTCAGTATATCAAAGTCAACACTAAACCAAGTTATGAACAATTTGTCTTCTTTTATTTCAGTCACAACCTCTGACAGGGCAAACTGGAGTGTCCGTTCTTCAGAGATCAGCATCTAACCCTGCCATCATCAAGCTGCCTGCTAAACAAGGAAATGTTGCAAATATTCCTCAGATTATAAGACAACAAAGTGCTCAGAGTGCTGTAACAGCTGGGAGTAATACGCCAGGACGTACAAAAATAATAACAGTGAAACGTGTTGGGCCTAATGGAAGTATAACCCAAAGCCGTTCATTTACAATAAGTGCTGATGCGGCGCCTGGTTTGGCGGGACAAAAACTTATAGTGCAGAGATCAAATGGTGGTACCAGTCAGGGCGCTACATCTATAGCTCCTGTACAAATGCAACCTATTGGTTCCCAGGCTGGTGGAGCTATAAAGATACCACTTAGTGTTGTTCAAACAACTGGGAACCAATCTTTGCAAGCAAAGTCTCATAGTATTACCACATCTGGTACTGCAAACTCTTTTGAAAATCAGTTCAAACAGTTTACACAAAGTTTTCAAACATCTACTGAAGGAAAAGTGAACATTTCTGTGAAGCAACCTACATTTTCAACGAATAGTATTCAAGATGTCATTAGAACCCAGCCACACATAATTCACATTAACAGACCATTGTCGTCTAGCACCAGTAATACAATTGTCACAAAATCTCTTCCTCAAACACATAGACTTATTCCTAGTCAGTCAATAGCGAGTCTCGGTAGTTCACCAAGCATGCGTGTGATTCAACGACCATTCCAAAATGGACCAAGTGGAAGTTTGCAGCATAGTCAGTCAGTGCCAGCTAGTATGTCAAACTACTCAAATATTCCACAACATTTACTTGAACAAAGAAAAACAAACTCTCCTCCAGCTGTGGTTTTAAACCAGACTGGTTTTGGTAATAGTGGTAAAGCAGTGCTTAACAATTTATATGGGAATGGAATGAACTCTGTTGATCCAATGTCAGCAATGCAGAGAACTGTTCAAAACCTTCCACCACCTAAAATAACAAACAAGGATATATCTAGAATGTGGTCAAACCAAGATCTCCGACTGAAGAATATCACACAAAGTGTCGTAAGTCTCATGTTTTATACTTGCACACTATTTTATCAATTCTTTATCTGAATTGTGACTAAGTACATGTACATATTCGTATTGGTTTCACTCAACAAAATTGTCCTGAAACATTTAACATTTGTTGGATGTCTTTTCTCGATGGAATTGAATCTTTTAAAGTGTAACTTCCCTGTGTACTTTGGTATAGATAGTGAGATGGACAAAATATTGTTTTTGGAATAAAAAATGCTGTACGCTATTTAGACATGTTACATAATGTATTGTATTTATCACATATATTATGTGTTATTATTGTAGGTAAATCATTCGCAGTCGTTACCGCGGTTACATACATCTGTGGTAGAGGAAGAAGAGGAGGGAGAGGAGGTGGAAGGATTAGGCAAAGCTGAAACATACTCTGAATATATGCCTCCAAAATGTAAGTCTTGTAACATACTCTGAATATATGCCTCCCAAATATAAGTCTTGTAACATACTCTGAATATATGCCTCCCAAATATAAGTCTTGTAACATACTCTGAATATATGCCTCCCAAATATAAGTCTTGTAACATACTCTGAATATATGCCTCCCAAATATAAGTCTTGTAACATACTCTGAATATATGCCTCCCAAATATAAGTCTTGTAACATACTCTGAATATATGCCTCCCAAATATAAGTCTTATAACATACTCTGAATATATGCCTCCCAAATATAAGTCTTGTAACATACTCTGAATATATGCCTCCCAAATATAAGTCTTATAACATACTCTGAATATATGCCTCCCAAATGTAAGTCTTGTAACATACTCTGAATATATGCCTCCCAAATGTAAGTCTTGTAACATACTCTGAATATATGCCTCCCAAATGTAAGTCTTGTAACATCAGACATCGCGAAAGCCGTCGGACCTTCGGACATGTCTGGTAAATTTTGGGACGGTCCGACAAGATGTAGCAAGTTTACAAGACCGAGTGTCCGGTAAAAATACAAGTCAACAATGTTCCCCATTCGCGTACATCGCCAAAAAGTACGTGAAAAAACGGAATTTAGCTCATCCGGAAGTTTACATAAAACCAATTTGTTTGCGCGTGCGTAACAAGTGCTCGTTTGCACACGACCCAAGCACTGTTGTTCTACGTCTATTTTTAGAAACGTATTTATAACGACACCTACGATTGGTTCAGTGCGTCCACGTGGTTTAATCAGGGTCAAATTCCCACATGTTGCCTGTAATTTGTAAACAAACGTGATATTTATCGTAAGGCATAAGATGGCCGCTCGCCTCCCGCTAGCTAGTTCTACTAGTAAAACTCAGATACTCGCGGTATGAATATGCTCCTATACTGAGTTTTATAGCTCTATTAATAGCTCTCCATAGCAAAGTGTAATTTGCAAACTAAACCACCTATTCTGTATTTAACAGCTAACATGGTCATAGTAACGCTTATTTCATTCATAAACTACAAAAACATCATTAAATATACCTTTACACAACCAATATTAGATAAAACGTTTTTCTGACAGCCGCCGTGAATCAATTTCAGTTGACCCCATTTTGGTTATCTAATGTAGACGCACGTGTCTTAGACGAAATAATTAATCTGTATAGAGTAGTCGTTCTTGATTATCGTTCCGGATTTTATGTTCCGGATACCGGGTTTTAGCCACTTTTTTCGTCTAATAAAAATTCGCCATATTGTTGTTTGTCAACATTCTGGAAATTTCAGTAATTTGGCAGTGGAAGTGAAACTGGATTAATTTGTGCATCAGTGAGGTTAGTGTTCTTGCAAATATTGGTATTGAACGATAGGAAAGGTATTTATGAAGGCATGTGTGGTGTGCTTTAACTGTATATTGAATTTAAATGCTCTAAATCGGTCACCAAACAGCGACAAAGAATCGTGTCGCAAAAAGCTATGCACATCTAAGAGCCGCTATTTAGCACCCAAGTTTGTGAAACATAGTGTAGCATACCGTGAAGCAATCGCAGGGTCTATCATTAGCACTACCCGCTAGCTAGATATCGTATGGTATGATCGTAAAAAGTTGTATTGTAAAGCAATATTCCGTCGATATCCGTTGATTGCCGCTTGATTTAAGTCGTAAAAATAAGTATTTTTACGCTGTTGGAAATTATGCATTCGTCCCCAACCATTTTCGACCCAAATGTAAAAAAATACGTAGACTACTATATTTTCTTTCAAGTTTTGAGTACTTTTAACTAATTTCACCCCCTTTTTTGTTTGGCAGTCGTGAAAACACTCCTGCCCCGAAAAAGGAGTGGAAACACTGGTCAATGACATAGGCCTATATGTAATTGATTTGTTATGTTGTTTATAAATTGCAATCAAGTAGTGAAATCACTCAGATTTAGTTTTTTTAATTCCGGTCCTGTAAACTTTGGTTCGGTCTGGTAAAACATTTCAGTTTACCAGACCGAATGTCCTGTAAATTTCTTGGGTCTTTCGTGAAGTCTGTAACATACTCTGAATATATGCCTCCAAAATGTAAGTCTTGTAACATACTCTGAATATATGCCTCCCAAATGTAAGTCTTGTAACATACTCTGAATATATGCCTCCAAAATGTAAGTCTTGTAACATACTCTGAATATATGCCTCCCAAATGTAAGTCTTGTAACATACTCTGAATAAATGCCTCCCAAATCTAAGTCTTGAAACATACTTTAAAGATATACCTCCTAAATGTAAGTACATTTGTAGTCTTTTATAGAGCATGCCAGGCTTTATTTCCACATCAGTTTTAATGAAATGTACTACCACTACAGAGCTACAGATAAGGTTTTAGTCCATTGGGTATTTTACCCCCCCCCCCCCCAGTTTCAATTTTGATTGGGTTTTAACAAATTTTATTTGGGTATTTAATCAAACTCATAGGGTAAATGATCTTTTATGTACTGTTTTTCACTATATCATACTTTTCTATTTGGGTATTACAGATTGTAATTGCTTTTTCTTACTCCCTCCTCTCAAAATCAATTGGGTTTTTAAGAAAATTAATTGGGTAATGACCCCAGTACGCAGCTTATCTGTAGCTCTGCCACTAACATGACTTATTATAGAAAATCCTTTTTTTTAAGTTAAGATCAAGTTGACAACTGTTAACCGTCTGGTTGATGAAGACTATCAGAAACTTAAGAATTGTGTAGCTGCTGTTTTCTTTCCATCTAAATTTGGTTTAAAGTAATATTCAGAGTAATTACCAGAATATGATTAATAATTAAGATATAAAGTGTTATTTGGGCACTGTATGATAATCATAAATGTGTGGATTGATTTTTTGAGCCACAAATAAATTTGAATATGGCATGGACTGGTTCACCATTGTCACAAATAAAGTTGTCTTGACACTAACTGTTTTTGGTCATTGGTCTCCCAGCAAAGAAACGTAAAATTTGTAAATAAAACAGTTACTGGTCCTTTCAAGATTTTCACTGGTCCTTCTTGATTTTAACTGGCCTCTGACATGTGGACCAGTGTTAGTGTCAAGCCCTGTTATTTTACTAAGTGTTTTAAGACTAGAATGATGTGTTACTTGATTTCAGTAAAACTTGGTATCAAGCATCCTGATGCAGTAGTAGAGACAAGTTCCATGTCAAGTATAGAACCACCAGATGTACATTATAGATTATCTATCCCAGAAAGTACCATAGATCATGGAGAGTTATCTGCCCTTCAGTTAGAATCTATAGTGTATGCATCACAGAGACATGAGATTATATTACCTAGCGGAGAAAGGGCGGGGTTCCTGATTGGTGATGGTGCTGGTGTTGGAAAAGGTCGAACGTTGGCAGGAATTATATTTGAAAACTACTTACTTGGTCGTAAGAGAGCCTTATGGTGAGTCACGTGTCTTTTTTATGATTTCATTCTTGTCTTAAATTTCAATTTACTGTAATTGTAAGGACTTTAGATAAACTTTAACTTTTATTTGACATAGCTCATTTCTATATGTACATACAAACTCAATGGCTTTTTCAATGACTATACTATTAAAGTTATAACTACCTACTTATTACAAAAAAGCAACTTAATATTTATTTGTCTGTAGGAAATATTATTGTTTAAATACCAACTATAGAGACTGGTGACATGCAACTGAATGGCTCTCTTGGTACTAGTCTTGATAGAGCTACGGGTTAGAGACTGGAATGGTTCTGAGCTACAAAGAGTATTTAGTCTCTGGAAGCATTCATGTTTGTACTTCTCCTGACTGAATTCTAGATGTTGAATAATGTAAATATAATCCTAACAGGAGCACTACTATTACAGAATAATCTGGAAATCTGGGTTAACTGCGCTAGAAAGGATCAACATTCTGTAGAAAATAGCAAAAGTTGTGTAACAAAAAAGTAACAATATTGGCACTGAATTTTGGAGTCTATGCATGTCACATGATGTGTGGTAATGGCACCTGAATCAGACTTGTGTGTTATTTTCTGGATATGACTTCCTCAGTAGGACCACTGCCCTGATATGTTGTAACATAATGTGATAACTTTCCTGTTATAGGTTGAGTGTTTCTAATGATCTTAAAGTGGATGCAGAGAGAGATTTACGGGATATTGGAGCTTACAAAATAGACGTCCATGCCTTAAACAAGGTAAAATACATTTATCTGGCTTCGGTAAAGAAACTGGTGTCTATAAAACTGTGTGCTGGAATAATCCTTGTCTTGGTATCTTTCAGTGCGTGTTGATGATTCTATTTGGTTGTGTAAGAAGGTTATAAGGGTTAAAATAGAAAGTGAAACATAGAAAATAATTAATAGTAATTCAGTACGATAGTTCTATTATTCAGACACTTTATATCATGTCTCCTAAATATAGTGGGGTTTGTCAGTCAGTTATATACTAATACTATTTAAATAAGTGTATTGATGCACATTGTAATCAAGATGATAGTCAGTACCAATTCAAATACTCTGAGACTAACTCCAATGCATATACATATGCGGGACACATATATCGGTCTTCATGATTGACTACTCTTTGAGTTTATCTGCGCTGAGCTAATATTCATAATATACTGTAAAATCATGAATTTTTGTGGGGGATTAATTATTGTGGATTTCGTGGTTTACTTTCTACCACAAATTTTAATCCCAGCAAACAATGATTTTGACCCTTGTATTTATTACATAAAATGCAAAGTACGCAAATTAATGTCCCATTAAAATGGTCTTTTTTCCAAATCCATGAATTAACGTCCCATCAAGATGGTCTTTTTTTCCAAAACCACGAAAATTCGTCCCATCAAAAGTAAATGATTTTACATTATTGCATCAGTATTAAGCTAAAGCAGTTATATTTATGCCAGATTGATAATTGTGTATAAATATTTAACTTAAAGCCTTGATGTGATTGTCTGTATGAAGATGTTGTTGTTATTTCAGTTTAAATATGCAAAGATATCTGGTAAGGAGAATGGAAATGTGAAGAAAGGTGTTGTATTTGCTACATACTCCTCACTCATTGGAGAAAGTCACTCGACTGGAAAATATCGGACACGTTTTAAACAGCTGGTAAAATGGTTGGGCAAGGATTTTGATGGATGTGTATCCTTTACTTGAACTGTGCTTAAATGTTACCAACCAGTACTTGTAAATAAATATTTATTATTATTACATGATGATTAATAATAAACATGCAGTTAGTGTATTGCATGAAAGCAGTCTTTCAGGTGGTACGGTGGTCGAGCGGATAGCCTGCTTGACTGCTGAACGAGAGGTTCCTGGTTCGATCCTCGGCCGGGGCACTTGATCATTTCTGAAACGCTTTTCTGTGTTTCCCACCTAACTAGAGATGAACTGGTTAGCAACCCAGAGGTAGTCTCGGGTGTATCGGTGCTATACACCGGGCACGTTAAAGAACCAAGGTGTCTCTTTGGAAAGAGCTAGGACATCTCGCCCGGATACCTTGTATCACACCACTATCTCTTCCACCTGCTGTCCCTTCAGCAAAAACACAGGACCCCATTGGAAATAAGTGCTTGCACTTTCATGGGTTATCCTTGACCGAGAGGTTTAAATAATTACAATAAACTGGTGGAAATCTGAGCTGAAGTACGGCTCTTTGCTGCACTGTTGTTTAATCTGTAGTAATCATAATGGACTATATAAACATCTCACCGTTTGTTGTAATGGCTGATGTCCTAATTTTAGGTATTTTTCCTATTTACGTTTTGAAGCATGTAATTTCATGATTTGCCTTAACAAACGATCAGGTTGTATTTGATGAGTGTCACAAAGCTAAGAATTTATGTCCCACTGGATCCAGTAAACCAACAAAGACCGGACAGACAGTGTTAGAATTACAGAAGAGATTACCTAAAGCTCGTGTTGTATACGCTAGTGCTACGGGTGCATCAGAACCTAAGAACATGGCTTATATGACAAGATTGGGTCTCTGGGGACAGGGTACGCCATTCCCAGAATTCAACGACTTTATTCAGGCAGTGGAGAGAAGGTAGGTAGTTTGCTTGTATAGGTGACATACTCACACCAGCCTCATCTATTCATAACTACCTATTTAATTATGAAGCTGAACTATGCATCATCAATAAAATCAGCATTGTTAAATTGGTACTTTTCAAGTTAAATGGTTAATATGAAGTGTAAATATATGGACTACATGTTAATTAAATTTCCTTTATTTAGGTATGAAGTTGTATATATAATTGAGGACTTGGCTGATTAAGTTGTGTATTTTGACTAAAATAAAAATTTGGTTTATAATCTTGCAGGGGAGTTGGTGCAATGGAATTGGTTGCTATGGATATGAAGTTACGTGGAATGTACATTGCTAGGCAGCTTAGTTTTAAAGGTGTCACATTCAAGATAGAAGAGATTCCTATAGATAAAGAATTTGTCAAAATGTACAATGAGGCTGTACAACTGGTAAGATTATACATTCATCTAGGACATACATTCAGCAGTAGGAAAATCAAAAGAAAAGCGTGCTGTTGAAAAACACCATCTTTGACCATTTGTGACCAGAAATCACTGACATAAAGCTGGTTCAAAATGGTTTTTCTATGGTAAAAATAATGTTAAACTAGCTTCGAATGATTGGAGTTGGAATGGAGTCCAAATTGTAACCCACATTCTCACATATCAGTTGACTTACATATTGAGATCATGGCAGATAAATGTACAATATCAATTCAAGTTTGTTAAATGTCCTGATTAATGAATATTGTGAGCTTCCATTTATTAAGCTAACTTATAACAATGATCAGGAATGTCATGAAAGCATTGTTGTATATTCTAGTGGGTGGATGCGAGAGAAATGTTCCAATCAGCAGCAGATTTAGTGGATGCTGACCACAGTTTGAGGAAGAGTATGTGGGGACAGTTCTGGTCAGCTCATCAGAGATTCTTTAAATACTTGTGTATATCAGCCAAAGTGCCACATTGTGTCCAGTTAGCTAGAGAAGCTTTGAAGGATGGGAAGGTGAGTGCTTTGTCTTTGTAATTATTTTAAAATTGTTCATCTTTTTTCGAATAAATGTCACTTTTGATGAGTTGACTGACATTTTTGTAATTTAAAAACGGAAATTTACATACCTACACAATTGCCATTTTGGAACAAAACATCCCAAGCTTCATGTAAAAAAGTTTTCTGCAGTTCAGCCGTTCAACCACCCTTTGACATTTTAACCCCTGGTCATTGGGCTACCCAAAGAAACATGCGTTTGAGTCTCCCTGGGGAGACTATTTCTCTCCTGGTGGGTGCACAGTCAATATTGATCTGTGGAGACTATTTCTCTCCTGGTGGGTGCACAGTCAATATTGATCTGTGGAGACTATTTCTCTCCTGGTGGGTGCACAGTCAATATTGATCTGTGGAGACTATTTCTCTCCTGGTGGGTGCACAGTCAATATTGATCTGTTGAGACTATTTCTCTCCTGGTGGGTGCACAGTCAATATTGATCTGTGGAGACTATTTCTCTCCTGGTGGGTGCACAGTCAATATTGATCTGTGGAGACTATTTCTCTCCTGGTGGGTGCACAGTCAATATTGATCTGTGGAGACTATTTCTCTCCTGGTGGGTGCACAGTCAATATTGATCTGTGGAGACTATTTCTCTCCTGGTGGGTGCACAGTCAATATTGATCTGTGGAGACTATTTCTCTCCTGGTGGGTGCACAGTCAATATTGATCTGTGGAGACTATTTCTCTCCTGGTGGGTGCACAGTCAATATTGATCTGTGGAGACTATTTCTCTCCTGGTGGGTGCACAGTCAATATTGATCTGTGGAGACTATTTCTCTCCTGGTGGGTGCACAGTCAATATTGATCTGTGGAGACTATTTCTCTCCTGGTGGGTGCACAGTCAATATTGATCTGTGGAGACTATTTCTCTCCTGGTGGGTGCACAGTTAACATTGATATGTGGCGCCTTGGAACAGACACTGCTCACACCTCACTACAAACTCCCACCTTGTAGGAGTGGAGTATGTGTGCTATTCTTGCTCAGAGAAACTAACCAGTAGTCCAGACAGAGTTTTACCCAGGACTTGTCAATCCCAAACTGTGTATCCTACCTCTAGTCCACTTAGTGCTTAATTGTCAACAAAACCAGAGTATAATAGTTAGATGATTATATTTACAGTGTGTAGTGATTGGTCTACAGTCAACTGGTGAAGCTAGAACATTAGAACAGTTAGAAGAGATGGGTGGAGAACTCAATGATTTTGTTTCAACTGCCAAGTAAGATTATCACACCAAAAATACATGTGCTGTAAAACTGTGTTTAAAAAATAATTTTGTACTCTCTGTCCCAGAGTGTGCATTTGAATATTTTAAGTTAATATTTAGCCAATCCATGCCTTATCGGCCACTTCAGGAGAATTCCTACAATGCCAATATGTCCAATGGTTGTCCTGCTTCATTTTAGTTGAAGCCTGATCTTGAGCGAAAATTAGTTTTCTTGAAGGTTATTTGATTTAAGAACCCTACATTAATTCTAAATAATCATTAGACTCGCTGACGAAAAGAATATGACACTTGGCAAAGCTTAGATTTTCTTGACTTGCCCTGTACTTGATTGTTTGTATGTATACATTGTAGGGGTGTTGTACAAACAGTGGTTGAGAAACATTTTCCTGCACCAGACAGAAAGAAATTCTTTGATATATTTGGTCTGGGTAATAACTCTGTGTATAACAACGACGACAGTAACTC
Organism: Spisula subtruncata; assembly: GCA_963678985.1. Classification (NCBI taxonomy): domain Eukaryota; kingdom Metazoa; phylum Mollusca; class Bivalvia; order Venerida; family Mactridae; genus Spisula; species Spisula subtruncata. The sequence goes on along the minus strand of OY787672.1, from coordinate 19,726,513 downwards.
ATCCATGTCAGGCAGCAATAAACGAAAGAAAGGTCAGTGTGCAATTATTGTATGAAGTGTTAAATCCAGTATTTATTCATTTTGTTAAACTTTACAAACATCTAATGATAACTAAGTTATTTCCAATTTGTACTTTTTTAGAGAACTAAATGCTCTGGCATTATGTCAAATTAATATGTTGTTACACTCTTACAGATCAAGCAATGGGTAACTCAGCTAAGAGATCTAAAGGTGATTGTGACACTGATTCATCATCTGATAGTGATGAGAGTATGTTAGACTTTGGTCTCAGTGATACGTCGGACGATGATGATGATTCTGATGACAATGATAACTTCAATCCATTCGGTAGTGGTTCTGATAGTGATGAAGGTACGTTCTCTTCTTCTCACTTATTCTTTCACTGTTTTTAGAATGTGTTAATTAATCAGGGTTTTCTATAAGTTTTAACCTAACAGACCAAATTGCTTTACCAACAGGCCTGATAAGGTCCTAAATGCAACTATTTTCTTGAAATTGTGTATAAATTTCACATTTTCAGCCGGCCTAAAATTGTTTTAAAGCTTTCAATTTGGCCTGCAGCCTGCTGTTATCGACAACCCTTGTTTATACATAAGTATGCTAATGGTCAAACTTATGTCTATTCAGGCGAGTGATTTAATGAAATGATCGTTCTCTTCAATATTGTTTGCCATAGCAATTTGGTAATTTTGGGATAAAAATTGGGAAACTGAAGTTATTCTTAATTGAGAATATGAATTTATGATGGACTAACAAAACATCTTAAAAATGCATTGACTTATGTCATCTTATACATCTGCGGAAAAGTGGCAAGTCCATTACTATATAGATAATTCATCCAGGACATCTGCTGAGTGTCAAATTGCTGCTGTATATACAACTGGTAACAATTGTATGAAATGGTTTCATTTAGAGAATACCTTTGAAGAATTGTCTTAAAACTTCTACTGTTACATATGGGTAAAATGTTGAGTATTTTATGTGTATTTAGATCCATGGTTAAAGAAATCAAAAGCGAAAGCTAAAGTGAAATCCAAACATAAAGAAAAGAAGAAGAAAGAAAAGAAAAAGAAGAAAGAAAAAAGCAAAGATGAAGACGAACAATATACCAGTGCCATGGCTGCTGCTGGTCTGCTCAACCAACCCTCCAACACCAACTCTACTAACAACAGTAATCCAAGTAAGTTATCATGGTAACAATATACCTGAGCTCTAACTGCAAGCCTGCTCTACAAATATACTGACCAGTATAAGGTAGACATTAAAAGTGGAAAAACAGAAAGTAGACATTTTATCAAATTATTACATTAAAACTCTATGTGGATGATTCAGTAGGTTAGTATTTTCTTGTGTTTGATTAAACGGCTTCCAGTTATATTGCACAAATAGTTGACATTCACAGACAATCAGATTTACAATCAAGACTATGTTGAGGGGAAATGTTTGATGAAAAAAAGGGAAAAATCAATTAAATTGAAGAGATTTGATTTTATGGTTTATTTCATCCATAAATTTGGATAGACATACAGTTGGTTGTATTGTATATTACAGGTGGTGATGCTATTGAGAAAGCGTTCCAAATGAAGAGAGAACTGTTAGATCGGATAGAATTGTTAGGGAGTAAGTTACCAGCTAACACATTGGATCAACTCATTGATGATCTTGGTGGAACTGATAATGTGGCTGAGGTGAGACAACACTCTTATTTATAGCGCTGGTATCTGTCTCATATCTCTGTGATGTTCATAAATTCAGATTAGACCCCGCAATACATACTAGCTTAGTTTTCCTGATTCATATCATTCATTAGGTAACTTTTCTTAACTCTTTTAATAAACTTGCTCCACGTGTGGAGGAGTAGCTGCTAGATCCTTGTGGATGGGTAAGTTAGCACTGAGTTGGATTAGAAAGCTGGCTTGGTGAATCTGCCATACAGTGTATATAATAAAAGTACAATGAATGAAGTTAAACCTGATTAAACAAGCAATAAATTGAATCCTAGTCATTGTGATGTATAGCAGCATGTTTGCTTGCAAAAGTTGGATCAGTATTTAAAATCAAATTTGAATGTTTTCAATGATTTGACATATGTTTTGTTTTCTCTTGCTATACTAGATGACTGGACGTAAAGGTCGTGTTGTGTGTACAGATGAAGGAATAAGTTACGAATCTCGCAGTGAGAATGATGTTCCGCTTGAAATTCTCAACCTTACTGAAAAACAGAGGTTTATGGATGCGGAGAAGGTATATTACATTGTGTGTAAATGCACTCCTCTTTGCTGTACATCCATTTTGCACTGAGCAAGGGATTGTACCCAATATGCACAATACTGTAAGCATGTTAAAGCATAAACATTAAGAAAAATGTGTCTATCATATTGCAATGTATAAAAACTTGAACATTTGTTGTGGGTGCCACAAAGTCAAAAATAAACTTCAATATTATCATATTATAGTCAATATTTCATATTGTCACTTTTTCATTGATAATGGTATTGTTTTAGCTGCATGTGTTGAAACAAACTTCAATGTAATTTAGAAAGTACTGAAATCTAATTGTTCATATAAATTATATGGATGAATGATGTTAGATGAGCATGGATTGTACAGTGTTGTTTTTTGTCTATCATAGTGTTGTATTGAATCCAATATATAAGATGGTTATTGTTATTTTCAGTGTATAGCTATTATATCTGAGGCTGCCAGCTCTGGTATATCTCTACAGGCAGATAGACGTGCAATCAATCAGAAACGACGAGTACATATAACTCTAGAATTACCATGGAGTGCTGATAGAGCTGTACAACAGTTTGGTAAGATCTAGATGACTGCTGATCTATTATAGGCTGTGTTAATAGTTCAACTCTCAAACCATAAGGCTTCTCCTAGTACCATTACTTGATCATCTTTTTGTTTTTATGCTCCCCGAAAATTCTGATCTGGTAATGGATTTCCGGATTAATAAGACCTGTGACATATCTAACTGAAATACTGTTGGAAAACAGCGTTAAACACAATCGAAACAAAGTAACAAGATTTATATACAAGATATCATCATCATTTGCAATATCATATTTCATCATTTCAAATGTTGTACCTTTCTGTGACAAACACCTGTTCGGGGAGCATTACCCGTCTGTGACGGCTTCTAGTTTGAATGACTTTCTAATTATGTTCTACACCTTCAAACAAAGTTAATTATTGGTTTATCACTTCCATTGAGTCACTATGGCTGTCCAACAGCTACCTTCTTAGTAACATGCTTTTCAAAGGGAGGGTGAATGAGGGAATGCTAAAAGCGGCCTTAAAGCTTTTTAAGTTACAAAATTTAAATACATGTGTGTTTACTAAAATTACTTTATAATTGCAGGTCGTACTCATAGATCGAATCAAGTATCAGCACCAGAATATTTATTTATGATCTCAGAACTAGCTGGTGAACAGAGATTTGCTTCTACAGTTGCCAAGAGACTGGAAAGTCTCGTAAGTACTGTATTATATATAGTTTAAACGATATTTTGCCTGTACAAAGGAAAGGAGCGGCTATCTCATTTTAAACCTACCCTCCGAGGTCAACATTTACAGTCGGAATCGACTCCTGACCTAACTATGGAAGACGAAGACGATTATCTACTACATAAGAGTTACTTTCAAACATGAACTTCAGCACGGGTTTGGCTAGTTGATGCTGATAATATTTGATAGATAATTCTCAATTTATTGTGCACTTGTTACACATCCTAATTGCAATATTTTTTAGTTTTATACGTTGTCCCAAGTAGACTAAGGCATGTGTAAAACATACTGAAGGAATTTCAATCAAGAAATTTTAGAACTAATTAAACCGTTGATCAATAATGTCTGATTATTTGCTGATTTCAGGGTGCATTAACTCACGGTGATAGAAGAGCTACAGAATCTCGAGATCTCAGCAGGTTTAACTTCGATAACAAGGTATGTGTCTATCTATACTGTTGGTAAATTTAATAATAACTTAATAACTCTTGTAGATATATTATGAACACAATGCTGAGGTGTTACATGTTTTAGTTTGAATCATTATCTTGACTTTAGCCAATTCATCAGGAAATGAATGAATAAAAGAATTATTTGGCAAATTTAAGCAATTTCACATTAAACCAAATAATTACAATATAAGTATGGACTATGGTTTCTTTTGAATGTATCAATTGAAACTAAGATTGTTCATTGCCTATAACAATTGTGTATACAATGTACACTTGTTTATTACAGTATGGTAAATTAGCCCTGGAGTCTGTGATGAAAACTATATCAGGGTTTGAACATCCATTTGTCACCTTGCCAGAATATGATCTAGGAGATTTCTTCCAAGGTAACGTATACTTATAGTCTCTGTTCTGTTCTGTTCTCGGACCTGACTGAAATATTGCTCACATATTATGTATAGCATATGTACCGATGCTATGTTTAGTTTGACTCTTAAATAATTAAACTTGATTCTGAAGAATGACACCGTGTTCAAGTTAGGTTGCCTTGTGATAAAATTAGCCTGTTTAAACAAAATAGTTTATGTCTCTTGAATTATTGCTGTTATTGTTGCTGTATGTAATAGTAATATTAATAATAATAAAGACTTGATTTATAGAGGCAACACAGTTGGGTATAACCAGTCTTCACTGTGAGCTGTTGTAGCTGCAGTATGTGTGATATATTTGATTGTATTATAAATGTATGGTTTATATATTACAGATGCTGTACAGGGTATGGTGGGTGTAGGTATGATCGTACAAGACAGACCAGGATCCGTACCTATACTCGATAAAGGTCAGTTTCTACTAACAGCAATCCACCCAACATTCGCTGCTCTGCACGAGGAGTACAATCCTCCCAATGTCCGCCCTGCACGAGGAGTATATCCGCTGCAGTGTCCATACAATTCAATCCCACTACTGGCTCCCCCACATCAACTGCTGAGCAGAATTCATTGTAATGAAGCACTCCAGATAGATATTGAACTACTAGTGTTGTTGGTGTTGGCATGTATTTGAAATGTAGTTAAATTATTAATCTTTGCATGTTTTCATGTTTGTCCCCTTAAGAATGTTGTGATCTGTTAGAATAACAGTTCTGATAATACAATGGATAAAGAGTAAATATTCATAAGTTCCAGATATACTTCAAAACAGTATTCATATGCTTTGTAAGCAATATATTTATCACTTGAGATGACTGATTATGATAACTAATTGCAAATATATTCAACCAAAGTATTACAACCGAGCATGCATGCCAACATTCAGTATATTAATGAGCAGCAACAATGAAACAGTTATAAAAAACCTTGCTATGTATGTTTACTATGGGTTTATTGAAAGAAAACGCATACTTTTATCAGCGAATTGACATTGGAAAAAAATAAATGCAAGTATGACTGAAAATTGCTGTAGATCAAATATATTTGTGAATTGTGTTATGCATGTGAATAATGTTGCATTTATGTTTATCTCATGTTATATATTTCATACATTTGCATTTGTATATATGTGTGTATGTCAAATAATGTTGATCTTGGGCCGGTGGCCATTATATCAAATAAACTATTGTCATTGTCATAATTGTTAACTCTTACTGTATTTCAGACTACAACAATATCAGTAAATTCTTGAATCGTATCCTCGGTTGTGAGGTTGTATTACAGAATGCATTATTCAAGTATTTCTCAAGTTCACTGACAGCTGTTATACTGGAAGCTAAGAGAAGTGGACGCTGGGATATGGGAATTATGGGTAAGTTTGTGATAGGAAATTATTTTTGTTATTCCTTCTTTTAGATTCCTCAGTGCTTACAAATGAATACTTGAGTAATTCCTTCTTTTTAGCTTTCCTAAGTGCTTATGAATCGGGACAATAGGATATCTATTTATGTATATAGTGGTAACTGTAAAATACATCTCCAAATTATATCTTGAAAATTGACTAAGTCAGTTTTCCAAAGGACTATTATATGTTATTTGTGCCATTTTATTTGTTTTCAGAGTGTATGTATGGCTTATGATATGACGTATATGATATTTTAGAATTATATATTTTATATTTCAATTTGATTATTTATATAATTTATAGATTTGGGCTCTGGTGGAGAGAGTGTAAAAAAGTTGGAGACCAAAATATTTGTTGGGAACACAGCCACCAATACAGCAAAAACAGAGCTTGTTACAGTATGTGTTAAGTTTATTAATGAACATTGTTTTGTTTATGCAGAACTTACAATAAAACTTATTAAAACTGAAAAGGTGAAGGAACATGACGATTTGTAGATCAAAAACATGTTTATTACTTCCAATCAGGTTGAATGTATGTCAACGATTCAGAAAACATTATCAAGTTTATAACGAATATCGTAACTTTCACGTAAGAGTGGAAGTGGAACTTTTGTTTGATAATCGAAAAATATTTGAATGTATTAAGAAAATGATTTTGGTATTCGGTCCATTCTCTAGAAATAACCTTAAATTTTATTAATGATCTAGACTCGATTTCAAGTTGGCTTCAGTATGCACAAATAAATGAGTGACAGTTTATTAAGAGCCTTTCATGAATGGAATTTGCACTGTTGCTTGTGAGTTAAGACTATATTATGTAAGTTTAACATTGGTGTTTGTTATATACAGGTATCCGTAGAGAGAGGTATGTCATTTCCCTCAGCGTTGGATATATACAACAAGTATAATGGTGTCAATGATGGATTCTATGTATCTCTACAGGTTAGTACAATCTTGAATTGTCATAATTGAATGTTTCATGTACACAGTAAACTGACATGTTATGTTACTGGACCATTCATTTAGGAGAGCTTTATCATGATGCCCACTGCATACACATATTGGATTACTATGTGAGTAAACTTCAACTGTACTCCAGGGTAAATTTCATCCAAATATTCCTACCCCTGATCTGCACTAATCTGTAGGTACAAATAGATTTTCACCGTTATTATCCTTGTGTCACTTGAATATTCGTATCTGGACCATAGAGCTGGGATCAGTTGTGATTACATATGAATAAAAGACCATTCTAACTTGTACATATTTGTTTGTACCTACATGTAAATTAAGGGGGAAACCACCTTGCACAAAGTTCATGATATCATCTATTAAGACACTTGTTAGATGTGGGTTATCAACTTGTCAATATGATATAACGAATGGTTGTTTTTGTGGCAAAGATTATACAAAATGAATGTTGTTTTCATACCTCACTATCTTTGTTGTATTTATAACAGGATCGGTCCGTGAGGAGGTTTGCTATCGTAGCTGCATACCAAGGGGGTTACAATAAGAAGAAGGAGAAGTTATATACAGTGTACCGACCAAATACTGGACTACAGCCCAGACAGGAAACACTTGATGAGATTAAGAAGAAATACAAAAAGGTAAACAAATCCACAGCATTAACTTATGTATGTATATTTTCCCAAAAATGTCTCACTTACTTCGTCCTCTTCTCACTGCTCAGTGCATAAAGCTTCCACAGCGACCCAAAAAATAACACAAATTAATTTTCACTGCCAAATGTACATTATATGGACAAAATGTAGGTTTACTTGTTGTCTCGTTGATACACAATCCTGGTGCATAATTTACTACTGTTGCACACCATGAATGTTGCCTGTTAGTATTATGTTTTATACACTTATATTGTAGGTTTTACCCGAGGAAGCCCAGAGATATTGGGAGGAACAATATAACTTCTCAGCTAACATGTGTAGTCATGCTTACTGGTGAGTTCCACGCATAATTTAATGGAGTTATTGATTTTCATATTTATACCATAACTCCAGACATAAAAAGCTGCAACCCAACCTATGCAGTGACTCCTATGTACCCATTAAAAATTTAAGTCTGTGTAACTATTTAGTATTCAAAGGAGCTAATTCCCTGCGCAATTTTATTCTTATATTTTACCCTGCTATTATATTGACATCTCCAACGAAATAAATAGTTAATATAATCAAATTTCCAACTTCTTTTAACATTCTTCCCATTCCAATAGCATTATGAACAATTACTTTAATCGCAAGTTTTATTTAAGATCTCCACAGACTATATCAAAGACCTTGTAGTCATTGTCAGATTTGAGTAATATGTTATAGAGAAAACTGTGTAGAATAAATGTTATGATATTGATGTGTTACAATGTTGATTACAGGCGAGGTAACTGTAAGAAAGTCAGTATGGGATTATCATGTGAGATAGGGTTGAGAACTAGAACCTACTATGTATTGAGTGGATCTGTACTCAGTGTATGGAATAAAGTAGAGATGATACTTGGATCTATGCCCGGTGCTGTACAAACTAAGATGCAGATTATTAGATTACGGACTGATGATAATCAGAGGATTGTGGGTAAGTCAGTTTGTTTCAGCTAGTTTGAAATCAAATCAGAAGACATTGCACCGACACCTAGTGACTTTATTTCTCATTTTTACCATGTACTTGATGATTCTGTTTATGTGGTTAATTCTGAAAGTGAACTTTTGGTTTCAATTTTATAATTATGTGAGTTATGTTTCTACTACCGCAAGATTGTGTATGTAGTGGAATACAGAATTCTAACTGACCGTCCTCTACGAGGGTTTTCTTGAAGGGTGGTTAGAGCATATGACTCTTCAACGAGGGGGTTTCTTAAGGGTATGGTTAGAGCATATGACTCCTCAATGGGGGGGGGTTCCTTCAGTGGTTGTCAGAGCGTATGACTCGGGATAATATGAATGCATAGTTTCAATATGACTGAAGTACAGTTGACCAGCACAACTTATACTACAAAAATAAAGAAAGACTGCTGAGTGTTTTAATTCAGGTTAGCATAGGTTGTATTATATGATAAAATGTAGACAGCTGTGTGCTACATGTTGAGATTAAACCCAGGTTGTAGTATACAATATTAAGCATAAATACCATGATAAAATGTTCACATTGTTTATATTATATGTTCACAGGAAGTCTAATACCAACGAATGCTGTCGGTCCATTAAGTAACATTCTATCTCAGGAGTGTAGTAAAACCTACACTGAGAAATATGCAGGAGATCATGAACGTCCAAGACCTAAAGAAGAAAGTGCTGCCACAGACAATATAACTTCATCATCATCATCATCTAGTCAAAGTCAGTGTGATCAGAAAGCTACGGCTTCGGCTGTGTACAGTATGCCCGTGTTTGTATAGCAGGACTCGATGTGTGTGTCAGTGTGTAATTGTGTGATATATCTCATCTTGGTGCTCTTATTGTTTCTCTACAATGTTCATCTGACATGGTTGATTCATGCTCTCATTTAGATTTAAAATCTGAATGTTGACTTAGTAGACTTACCAGTATGCTTGATGCTTGAATGATTATATAGAGTTAATGAGATTTTTGATAGCATATAAGTAATCTTAGTGGTGCAATTCCTAAAATAGTTACATACTGATCAGTTGTTTAGTGTTTGATGCATGCGTACATACAAGTCAGGTGTTTGTGAATCGAGGCTTGCTATAACACTACACTTCATCTTGTGTGTTGCCTGTAATAGTATGAATTCAGCTTATTTTAGTTACCATGCTTAGATCATTATTTCATGTCAGCATTTGCCGTTATTTCTAAATCAGATAAGTTTTGTCTTGATAATGTTGATCAACATTCATTTATTTATTTTTATTTTTGATACTGCCATTGATATATCAAAATCTAGAAGTATGACCCTTTTGAACCAATGCATTGCTGCAAAAATTTCATGATTCAAGTACTCAGTAACCTGGCCATGTGAGATGCTGGATAGTCATTCATGATTTAAGGCAATCATTTTCTGGAGTCTTTATTGATAAAATAATCAAACCAGTTTCTATAGTTTATGTGTGTCATTTATTGCTGTATGTGATACTTAATGACCTGTATACATGTGTGTACTAGTATTCCTGTTGACCATACATCCATAGCGTGGTTAGTGTGATATATGTACCATGAGTTTAGCATACAAACTGTATAATGGGTAAACTATAAATGTTCTACTATAATCTCTATATGCCATAATTGGGAGGTTGGTGTTTTTGTGACTGGACACACTTTACTGTTACACTGTTTTAACATACTTTGAATCCATATTCAATCATCCATATTGAAAGGATATTTACTGCTGGACTGATTAGTTTCAACCAGAATAGAAGAATTTTGTGACTGATTTGCAGTGTACGATAACTGTGAGATTTTACCCATTGTACGGTAGTTCATTCCTGTGACTCTAGTGTACACTCGTGATATACTACATGTATGTATGTGAGGGTGAAGTTACCATGTACATTCTGGGATTTATGTAACTTCTCAGAGTATGAATGGATTGATATGTCATTTAGTCTCCTTCTACCCAACAAAAACTGCTAATTAACTGTATAAAGGTTGTGTGCCACACAGATACTCCATCATACAGTTACTATACTCAAACATAAAGGAAAGGTGTTAATGTACTATTTATAGATAGACCATTCAGTGATATTTAGCTAGACCACCTGCACACAAAGCGCTAAATGTGAGTCATTCGACTCATTGTGTGATCTATCTGTTGTCAACAATTAGTCAGTTAACAGTTTGTTGTAAACGTTTATGAAACCTTGTCATTAGTAAGTCTCTGTAAACTGTCGGCTTAGATCAACACTAGCTGACATCGGGTCAAAAACTAGGTCACTATGCCAAATGGTGACCATAAATCTCAAAATTTGCAATATGGGGTTTTACGCATTCACTAACTTAGTTGTCTGCTTTTTTGTAGTAGCTATAAACAGGGACAACCACAGTTTTGTTGATTTAAATTTCTTATTTAATTGTAATAAAACTTTGTGCACTCCTTCCCAATGTTAATGAATATAGATGTATTTCACTGTTTTATTAGACTAAGTTAATCTTGAAGTTTGGTAATTTGGCAATTGTTTTAAAATGATTTTAGAATAATTTGTTTGCACATGTTCTTGAGTTCTACAAGTTCTCAAGACGTCAATATTAAAAAATCCATGCATAATTACAAGTCACCGGCTTTATAGCTAAACAAAATTGCTTATTCCTCAGATTAGACTGTGTAGTGTATAGTACCAGTAATTCAACCAGGTGTATCCTTTGAGTTTAACTTGCAGTTGTGTCATCAGAGCCAAATTTAAAATCAGGAAAATCAACAAGTTTTGCCAAATAAGAGGCTTTCCACTCGATTGTATCTATATTTAACTCAGTTTTTATTTAGAAATTCCTTCAAAACAGAATAAATTGACCATAACTTTGTCATTTCTTATCATATTTTCTTCAAATAACTTTTATTTGGGTCAGGAATTATGGCTCTTTATGTATGTGTTATTCCATAATTCCTGATTAATCAGGAAGATAGACACCCGGTTACTTGACTCAAAATAAGGTTTTTATGTGGAATATGTCCTTTGATAGTTCCAGGTTGTAAATGGTTCAGTTTGACTAGCTATGTCATGTTTTGATGTTTAATGCTAGTCTTGTTTCATTTTCCCTTTGATACAGGCTTCCTATGTGGGAGGTACTGTTGTTATTGTTGTTGTTTTGATGGATGTTAGTTTTGTATGAAGATTTCCACTTTATGTATATAGATGTGTTTCTATTTACTGTTGAATGCTTGTTTGTACAAAATAACACAGTTTTCTAGTTTGTTATTGTTGTGTTGGGAGATTTTGTATTTTCATTACGATTGTTACCATATTTTGTCCTGCATATATATCGCCTTAAACAACTTTGCTTCATGTGTATAATACCTTACCAGTGTCTTTCAATTTCTTGAAATAAGATTTAGCACATTGTATTATGGGGGTATAAATGATGTGTATACACAAGCCTCAACCTATAGCTCATTTATATAAATAGAGCAAAATTAAAGATTTTGAAAATCATATGTTTCAGTAATTTTTTACCAAACAAGAGGGCTTCCACCTCATTTCTTTCATATACTGTAAAATCATTTAATTTCGATGGGACAAAATTTTGTGGTTTTGGTAAAAAAGAATATTTCAATTTGTGGATTTTGCATAACAGGTAATAAATACAAGGGTCAAAATAATTGTTAGATGGGATTTGATTATGTGAACCACAAAATTTTATCTCCATGAAAATTAATGCTTTTACAGTAAAACTCAATTTGATTAATGACTCGCGGACCATTTGCCATACAGTGGTATAATGTAAACATAACCCATACTCTTGTATATACCTGTTATGTAAGACTGAATACCTATCTGTCACATGCAGGGAGATGGAGAATAGCTGTCCTTTGCCTAAGCAAAGCTCTACGTAGCGCTTTCCACAGCAGGTTATCCATGCCATCTTTATTTAATTGAAAGGGAGGTTAATGAATGAAAGCGCTCAATAGTGCTTTGCTTAAGCGACAGACATCTGCTTGCTATAGGTTGAAGCTTGTTGATACCGGAATGAAAGAGCTCTGTTATATTCATAATATAATTGTATGACTGTATTTTACACTGTTACAGTGGTTATCCATAGTTGACACTTTTTTTGTCAATTTGTGTGTCGACACAAATATCCCAGCCGTGTCATATGTATAATGTTGAGTGTTGTCAAAGATTAGTTATGTTGTTAAATGATGTCTAGAAGGAGCAGCTTCAACTTGTGTGGTTATTTAGATTAAATACTGTTTTCTCTGAAGTGCAAATTGTGAATTTTGTCACCAAAAATTGTCATCAGACTCACTATTTAATATTTTGCTTAACATCCAGTAGCCAATGTACAAATGTATGTACATCTATAATGTGGGCAACATACAAGGTGTAGCCATATTTGTGCAATCTTGATATTTTTTTAGTCATTTTGTTTTTATGGCATCTGCTAAAACAAGGCATATTACATAGTCGTATTATAATTGTATATAGATAACTAACTTTTCAATAGCTTACTAAAATGTTTGAACTATGCAGTTTTTCACTTATTTGAAGTTGTAACAGCTTAATGTTCAACTTCTGCCAGAAATATTGTTTAGTCTTTGCACATACAAAGCTACAAGTTGTTTTAGTTTTCAAGTAGAAAATTTGTTTTAATATCGCTTGGAGCCAGTCTGCGTCATTCAGAGTATTGAAACTTAATGTACTTATCCAGTTTACCTTGCTGCTGGGCTCCTTTATGTTTCACTCAAACATAATGTATATACCTAGCCTATATTGAATATCACTGGAGTAAGATATCCTGGACCATATCAAAATGGTTTGATTTTATAAGAGAAATAAAAGTTTAGGTCATCTTGAATGTCACCTGTACCATTGTAAACCTTTTAATGTTTGAGGAATAACTTTCTGCCACCGGTATTCCCCGCCCCCTAGAATGTCAGTCCTATCTGGAATATCAACATTGTTAGGTTATTGCTATGCCCACATTCACGTGACATTGGGATCATCTTCCACGTTTAACACATGAACAATCTTACGCCGTCATCTCCATACTTGCATGAAATGAACCTATCCAATTTAATAATGAATTACTTGTCAAACCATGCTATAGCTTGACCAGATTAAAGTGAGACTCATCAAAGTCTGTATGCTCGTCCGGCTATATTCGGTTTTATTCGATTCATATCATTATTTGCTATGTACTGTTATCTCCGTATACGGCCATATATAATTGTAAAAATATGTTTTAAAACTTTGGACTTTTCTGAACTCAAAGGAATAATGCAAGGAGTCTCAGTTTAATCTGGTGGGACAATACTAATTTTCTTGACTGTATAAACAATGCTGTTTGTTGTGATTTAACTGTTAGTTTGGATATTTGGCTTAATGATCTTCAGATGTAATTTCCATTGTTTAAGCTTCTGGTAATCACTGTGATGGTCAGTCTGTATGATACTATTGTCACCATTCATGCAAATGCTCATTGACAATAGTGCGCCCAGGATAATGTGATGTTTGCAAACATGGACTGGATTGGTCTACTGTTGCAATATTGGTAACTTAAATAAACACATACCGCCAATTATATATATTAAAATATCACAGATTAATCATGCACGCTTGATTTTCCACCCATGTGGCCTGTTCTAAATTTTCCTGCTCTTCTTGTTTTCTTGGGCGCACTTTTGTCATGTGTGCTTCAGTCTGTAACTTCAGAAAAACAAGTACATAAAGTACACAAGTGCTATGTTACATATACTGTATTGTACAAGTGTATATTATTGATCTATGTTAACCAATCAGTTTTACGGTTTCTTTGCCATCCTAATATTGCTTGTTGATCTAATACCGCTTTCTGTTCATATTTGAAGGAAGCTTAGTTGACTATTAAATGGCTTTACTATTATTCACAAATGATAATTGAGTTTTGGTTGTCTTTCAAGTTCTCTTGCTCAAAGCTCATTTCATTCAGTCTGTTTTAGCGCTGAGACAAAGATCTAACAAATAAAGTTTTCTTAACATCAAAACATGGTTACTTATTTTGTTTGAGAACTCATAAAAACACAACAATTGGCTATACTAATATTTGATTTAATAAATTCCAGGTTTACCTTTTAGCAGGCTTGAAATACCAACATAAAAGCATACTTAGACATATAATTACTTAAAATTTACCAATGATAGTATTGATTGGTTGTATAACATGTAAAGAGAACTCGTGCAAGTTTCTCTTTTGGTATTTTGGTTCTATCTGTTGCTGACGTATAAGTCGAGTGCATCATGTTTGAACAAGGAGTCAAGATTTTTTATCTTTTTCGGTTACGGTTTATTTTTGGATTTGAAAATATTCTCTTTGTAGATAATATAAATGTCAAGGTATTCTTATGTTACAGCTATCAGATATTGCCAAATGTCACAGGATTTTTAAATTGATGAAAGTGCTTATTAGATTTTCGTGACAGAGACAGTCAAGAAACAGTACATTTTGTTATAGTATCCACCCTCTTGTTTAGTCTGAAGTATTTCAACTAATTTTAGTTTGGTATCAGAAATAAATGGTGGTGGAAGCTGGGTGAACTTTGCACCATCAAGTAATATGCGAGATAGTGTGTTTGTTTGTACAGAGCGAGGGATGGTGACGGATGTAGCATACCGAGCGAGAGATGACAGATGTAGCATACCGAGCGAGAGACGACGGATGTAGCATACCGAGCGAGAGATGACGGATGTAGCGTACCGAGTGAAAGACGTTGAGGACAGATGTACCGAGCGAGAGATGTTCTATATAGTAGATATATACCAGATTGTACAAATCCTGCATATTTAAGCCTCCATCTTGTTGTTGTATATCCATTGATCATTATGTGTTATGTTTTCCTATCTCTCTCCTTGTGATACTTTTATTAGCTCACCTGAGCACAAAGTGCTCACTGGTGAGCTTTTAGGATAGGTGGCTGTCCGGCGTCCGTCGTCGTCCGTCGTCCGTCGTCAGTCGTCCGTCGTCCGTCGTCCGTCAACAATTCCTTTAAATGACTTCTTCTCCTAAACCAATTGATGGAATTTAACCAAATTTCACAGGAATGATCCTTGGGTGGTCCTCTTTCAAAGTTGTTAAAAAATTTCCGGTCTGTCGCATAACTAGGTCACACAGGCTAAAAATAGATTTTCACAAAGGAAACTTTAAAAATCTTCTTCTCTGAAACCGTAAGGCCTAGAGCTTTCATATGTGGTATGTAGCACCACCTTGGGGTCCTCTGCAAAGATTGTTCAAATTATGTCCCTGGGGTCAAAATTGTCCCCGCCCCGGGGGGCCCTTAGTTTTACATAGAGTTATATAGGGGAAACCTTAAAAAATCTTCTTCTCCCAAACCGCTTGGCCCAGGGCTTTCATATTTGGTATGTAGACTCAGCTAGAGGTCCTCTACAAAGATTGTTCAAATTATGCCCCTGGGGTCAAAATTGGCCCCGCCCCGGGGGCCCTTAGTTTTACATAGAGTTATATAGGGGAAACCTTAAAAAATCTTCTTCTCCCAAACCGCTTGGCCCAGGGCTTTCATATTTGATACGTAGACTCAGCTAAAGGTCCTCTACAAAGATTGTTCAAATTATGCCCCCAGTGTCAAAATTGGCCCCGCCCCGGGGGCCCTTAGTTTTACATAGAGTAATATAGAGAAAACCTTAAAAAATCTTCTTCTCCGAAATTGCTTGGCCCAGGGCTTTCATATTTGGTATATAGACTCAGCTAGAGGTCCTCTACAAAGATTGTTCAAATTATTCCCCTCGGGTCAAAATTGGCCCCACCCTGGGGGTCACCATTTTACCTAGACTTATATAGGGAAAACATATAAAAATCTTCTTGTCTATAACTAAAATGCCTAAGAGCTTTGATATTTGGAATGTAGCATCATCTAGTGGTCCCCTACCAAGATTGTGCAAATTATGCCCCTGGGGTCAAAATTGGCCCAACCCCGGGGGTCACCGTTTTACATAGACTTATATAGGGAAAACATATAAAAATCTTCTTGTCTAAAACTACACTGCATAGAGCTTTGATATTTGGTATGTAGCATCATCTAGTGGTCCTCTACCAAGATTTTTCAAATTATGCCCCTGGGGTCAAAATTGGCCCTACTCGGGGGTCACCGTTTTACATAGACTTATATATAGGGAAAACATATTAATATCTTCTTGCCTAAAACTACACTGCCTAGAATTTTGATTATTGGTATGTAGCATCATCTTGTGGTTTTCTACCAAGATGTTCAAATTATTCCTTTGGGTGAAATTTGTGCAGGGTTTATAATCAGGTGAGCGATATAGGGCCATCATGGCCCTCTTGTTTATTGTATGAGCCATTTTATTTTGAAACTTGATACATACTGGGAACAGATGCAAAAATAAAATAAAAAATATTAAAGTATCATGTGTTTATTGATCTGTGGACCTGTTGACTTGCTAAAGTGTCAAACATTTGGAGTTTACTTACCATGTATTGAAGAGGACACCATATCCTATTTTGGTTCTATTTGTTCCCCAAACGACTATCATCTATTTGTCATGTCTTCGACATGGTTAGTTTCTTGAGGAACAAGTTCAGTCAGCTGATAATCAACTCGGGAATACCAAGATCAGGGTGGACATAGTGGCTTTTTGGCTACGTCAACAAGTAAAAAGATGTTGTTAAAAACAATCGTAAGTATCTCATCCTTTGGAAACATGACACTGAAATTTAATTTCCTCTATGGTCATCTATACTCTTGTTAAAGACAACAGCAAAACTTAATGCACCTCTCTTAGTGTTGGAAGGTACAAAATTTCAGCCTATTATTCAATTTACCTTATACTCTTAACCCACATCTAAAGGAAATAACCATTTCATTGATTATCCTAGTTCATGTAAGTGTAGTCCACCCAATATAGTATTTACAACCATGAATCAGATTAGTGAAAAGTTGTAGAATAGGTTTATCATTTTGCTAAATCAACATATTTAGATCTTAATCACATACTTGATTAATCCCTTTTAAGAGGGTTATAGCAAAGGTTCCCGCATTGAACATTATTCTTGCTGACTAGAAGTCTACACACACCAAGTACAAATATATGCTGATGTTTGAGGCATATTTTGCTATGTTATCTTGTCTCGAGTACCAAGAAGGCGCACGGGTCACATTACGTGATGCTTAGGTAACAAACTCGCCTTGTTCAACACTTGGATTTCCATTCAATAACTCTTGTGTTTTACAAACTTCTCTCGTTTTATCTGGCATCGTTCCAAGGTACGACATGAATAAGGCATTCTTGGGCTTGAGGGTCGACTGTAGATGCAATTTTGCACTGACCATGGTGTGTATTTTCACATCTTCAAGCAATAGAAGGATCCACAAGTTTGAAGAATATACTTGGATTGTGAAAATCTCAATCAACATTTGCAACAGTACAAATATTCATAGGTTATGTCCCGTCACTAGTTGGTTTCCGGAGAACATTCCAATAGCCTTATGCGTATCATGGAAGGATAGCTTGGCTAACCTAACAAAAGCCATATATTAAAGCAGCAGGGTATCTATGTACACTGGAATTACAGCATATTTCCCTCATGGAGATTCCAATGTATATACCGATCTAGAGAAACAGAATATAATCTATATAACATAGTACTAAGTTTTTATTTGTTAAAAGCCAAATAAAGTAGGAATACATGTACGAGACTCGGTGATATAGGACACAGATAGGACAAGGAAATATTACACTATACTTATCACGTGACCAACACTACATTGTTAAAGCAAGTCACAAAATAAAGGGAACTAAAAATATTGTTCATTGCCACTACTACAACACATTCAAAATTTGGAATTAAATTAAAGACTTACACAATATGTATCACTGCAAGATTGACAGTTATAACCGAAAACAAGGAGATTTCTCAAGATGAGTGACTATTTTATCTTTCCATGATATTAATATGATTAGCTGGGTGGTTGTACTGGTCGACAATTAAACACCGAACAGATCTCCAACTCTGTAATTGGCAATGTACATGGAATTCAGTGAAACGGTCCATATCGAGGTAATCATTAACAAATACTCGGTAAAATGTTGTTAAGTACATTATTATTAATCACAAATAGCTACATACTTACAAACATAGGCACACATATTAAGTGACAAGTGCAAATAGTGTGGAGCAAACTAAATCATAAAACAATTACCATATACGTAAACTATGTATTCTATTTAAATAAGTATAAAATTTCAGCAATTGACAAATTCTTTGAAAGTTCCGGGTATTTTTCCTATGAAATATATGGACAGAATGAAAGTGATTGAACAGAACACAACATCAGTTAATTTGTTAACAACCTAACTCACTATATATCAGTAGATATACAAGCGTCTTGTAGTCTATTACTGAACAGCCATCTAATAATGAAACATTTAATGCAACATTTCTTTGTTCATTTGACTTGGCAACTGGTGTTTTACAGGGGAAGAATGCTACTACAGTTTGTGGATGTTCTGCTGCCATTTTGTTAACTGAATGTCAATGGGTACACGTACAAAACAAGCTGAATGAGGTTGATAAACGTTACATGGCCCCTTCTGTGACAATACAAACGTTCAATGCATACCCATCAAGTCATAAATATGCTCACCACATGTGTGTAGAACAGGTTAACATCTTGTTCAATCATACTGCACGCCATACTAACAACAAATAAATAATCCCACCCTATCTTACTGTTCTCACACAGTTTATAAAAAGAGAATTCAACACAAAAATAATACTTTAAAGCACTAGAACAACAATAATAGAATAAACCGTGTAGACTTATAGTTGTGTCACAAAAATATATCATTAAACAAAGAAAGATTATGTTAAGGCATAGTATGCAGCACATGTAAATAATCCAAAAATGAAATCTTTTTCTAGGGTAAATAGGAATCTATTTTCAAGTATTCAAAATAAAAATGTCAAATAGACCAACATTTTTTTACCATTATCGTAAAATGGAAATGTTTTAAATCTTCAGCACTGCTCCATGTCAACTTTAGAAACGTCAGAATACATGTCTAGCTCCTTTTCAAAGTCTAATACAATGTTTATCACATAGATAGAAAAAAAAACAGAGAAAGCACAAAAACAATATCAAAACTGCAATTGATCGATTCATTACAATCAAATCAATTACCCCAATATTTCTTTTCTTTGGCCAGTACTCATCGACTGTGTATTAACATCTATCTTATCAAATTGTTATGAACCATTTCCTATCTTTACATGCATACATATCGACATTTAGCAAAATGAGATTACATTATACAGATACAATGTACATGTACCTTTTGTCCAATCACGACACTGTAAACACAGGCCAAACAATATTTAAACAAAGTTTAATCCTTGATCAATGTACCTGGCCAAACAGACGAGAGTTTCTAATATACAGAACCAAATTTCCACTAAAACAAGTAATTTCTTCAAGATTTTAACATTGAGATGGTCCAATAAGATAAGATGGAGTACAGGTTGTTTATAACTAACAAGGATACACCTGTATTGATAGAGATTGGATAACAGTATATAGATTCACTTGGGAGGGCTGAATGTGTTCCAACAGTAGTATACAGAGACCCGCCAGAGAGCACTAAAGTTACAAAATATGCATGGGATTATCACAATCATATACCATGTAGTATTGGAAATTTGGTTCTGTATAAATTACCAATAATTCAATTGATTAAATAATCTTGCAAGGCATGATTTGTATTATCATTATCAAGTACATCATTTGTGTTAACTGCTCCAGTAAATCTCAACAGGATTGTTAAGAGATTCAGTTAACGAACAAGTTATCACACTTCCAGCATGGTAAATTACCAACAATGAAAGGTCCTATAAGAACTGGAGGACTAAATCAGCATCATGGCCAGTACAATGGAATCCCTTTAATACAATGCAGCATTCATCCAATACATCACACAAAAAGAAACAATATGATATAAATACGACGAATCCTTACTATCCACAATCGAACTTAGGACATTTTACACAAAACTTCCTATATGTTTCACAAGAAATACACTCGACAGCCTAACCCTTCATATTACATAATATATTGGTATTTAGTAAATAAAGAGTTACAGATCGTAATTAAAAAATTGAAACAGTTCACTACTATAACTTCTATTGACTCCGTTGTAATACAGTTACACTAACGACGTCCGAAAAATATCTGAAGTCTATGGGCTTCATGTATGTTTGATGTTGGATTTGTCAAGTATAACAGGTAACAACGTTATTATCAATGATGTGTATGTTGTCAACTGGTCTATACTATCCTATGAACAGTCCTCGCCTTCTATATCTTGAATCTGCTCTTTTTGTTGGTCATTATCTCCTGAAATTACATGAGAATAATCTACAGATTATAAACTACACACTACCTGTACATATCAGCTTATCAAATAGACTTACCGAACTGGGGACAATTATTTGCTAATCATGCCCCATTTACTTCAACAAGCAAAATGGCGATTTCACAAGCAGTCGGTGGCCCTAGAGCAGAGTGTTGGATCAGGTGGCCTAGAGATAGGAGTCTGGACAACCTTCGGGGATCGAGGTCTGGGGGTTAAGCTCCCACCTGTACCACTGCTTAATTTCTCTGAGCATGAATAACCAACACGCACCACCCTATCAAGTTAAGAATTGGTTCCTGTGAGGGCAATGTCTGTACATGTTAAAATATTCCTTGATGCTGTATCTCTATCTTGGCTGCACATGCACCAGGAGAGAAATAATCTGCCTAGGGAGACTCAAACGCAGTTCCCTTATGTAGCCCAATGACCAGGGAGAAATTGATTACTACCAGTTGACATTAATTTAAGACAGGTAGGTAGCAATGCACAATGTAAATTTAAAACTATTTTTATTGGTTTGGATGAAGAGACTAAAAGCTTACCATCAGTACTCATATCAGATGTCCAAAGTGTGAGATTGTCCCTTAGTAGTTGCATAATAAGGGTTGAATCTTTATAACTGTCTTCACTAAGGTTGTCTAATTCAGCTATTGCGTCGTCGAAGGCAGCCTTCGCTAGTCGACATGCCCGATCTGGTGAGTTCAAAATCTCATAATAGAACACAGAGAAATTGAGGGCCAAGCCTAATCTGATAGGATGTGTAGGAGGTAACTCTTGCATGGCAATGTCACTGGCTGCTTTGTATGCTACAAGTGCGTTCTCTGCTGATTCTTTTCTGGTAGCACCAGTGGCAAATTCTGCTAAGTATCGAAAGTAATCTCCCTTCCTGTAATAGTTATAGAACAATATACTATGCATGTTTTTTCGTAACTAAACAAATAATTTAAAATAATGAAACAAATTTAGCAACCTGGAATACTATAACTTAATAATTTTAAGTGGTTTTATGGAAGCATTTGAGGCAGTTAAATACTCTGAAGTGTGAAATAACATTAACAATGGTTAAATCAGATTAGTAACAAGAAATGTATCAAGGATGCCCTAATTTTTAAATTTTGACATTGTAAAGGGTCATAACTTATTATTTCTACAAAGCTTGATGATTGTAGCACAAATAGTTGTCACATTATCAGAAATAAAAGCAAATGTTTCAAGGAGCACATCGCTGCCAATGCTGGTTGGATCCGAATAAAAATAATATGTATGTGCATCAGGGCTCTACGCTAACACTGGTATCCTGGTCCAAGGCCAGTGAAAGTCATGACGGACAAGTACAGGGATTTCCCTGATGCAGGTTTTCTGCGTCCCTGACACAACTTTGTGGCTTTGGACCCTCATTTCTACATTACTGTGCATCCTTGGGACCCCCAATAGGATCCCTCAATTTCAGCTAGAACATTTTCTTCCTGCTATTTATTGCACTAAGTCTTGTGGTGCATTGAGCAATCTGCATTTGCTGTTTTATTTATTTATAAATTTGATACTCACTAATAATGAGCTTGAAATGCATTACTGTATAGTGAAGGGACCACCAAAATTTCTCAGGGACTCCCTAAATATAAATTTTAAGGGTCCTGCGACCCTCGTATGAAAAATCTTAGGGAAAACACTGCAAGTAGCTGTTTTCTTTACAAATTTTACACTTCTTTTCTGTTGGACCAGTGACGAAGATAGTGTCTATCCCTGTGCACAACAACATATGCTGACTAATATTCCTATGAAGTTTGAAGACTGTAGCATAATTACTTTGGCTAAATACATGAAATATAGATTTAAGTTTTTTAACTTACATCTTATTATAGAACACTCTGGATTCCCCACTTGTTGCAGTTTGGATTAAATGTCCATCCAATATTGACAAAACATCCTGGCAGATACTATGTAATTCACCCTCAATCTGAAACATACAGAACACAAAGAATTAAATTGTCAGCAACTTCTTACTGAGCAACACGAAACATGGTCCATTAAAGGTGTTTCAAGGAAGCAAGTTTCTCATAGAAGGCACTTCCAACAGACATACTAGGTCCCAAAAATAATAATTATAGCTACAATTACAGCATTCATCAAAACTTGCAATTTTTGGGTTGGTGATGTCTGTCTAACCAGGAAGGCATTTCACAATTTTGATACCCAAGTTTGTATCCCTGCGTCTCAGCATGTATGTTGAAAGTTAGTGTCTGATAACATCAACAAACCATCGGACATCTATTACATGGGAAAACATATCACTCATGTGTCACTTACTGAATATATGATCATCAGACATTTATTCATCAAATCAGGACATAGAGCAGTGTTCCACCTGCAAAATGCTTGCTGTCACCCCCAGTTCTGATGGACTCTACTATACAAGTCAACTGTTACTCAGGGGGGTACAGAATTGTAACAAAACCTGTGTTTGTACCCCCAAATTAAAATGTCAGTGGGAACACTGCATAGAACAAGGAGGAAGATGACTACGACACATCGTTGACACAAATAAACATGTCATAAAACACCACCGACAGGTTCATCATTCTGCTACATCCACCTATCAAATCCTTAAAACATACGCAACAGCTAGCACAGTGACACTAACCTTTTCTCTGTATATTTTAATTTGCTCTAGTTTATCTTGGCCTTCCTTTTTGTCCTTGTCCTCTTCTTTTTGTTCCATGCTGCTTAAAATTCTCCACGATGCTCTTCTAGCTCCAATTACATTCTTATAGGCAACAGAAAGAAGGTTTCTTTCTTCTACAGTCAACTCTATATCCATCACTGCAACTTTTTTCATGTATTCAACCATTTCTGTAAGTAATGAAAACATGTTACATTTATATATATTTTAAAATGCAGATATAAATAATTCAATAATAGGTTAATTTGAAAGTTTAATACTGCAATGGTAATGTTATAAATGTAGTTAAATTAATATACATTGTAACATGTGGTACGCAATAAACAAAGTTGACTAATTGATAGTTTCAATGGGATTGGGTAATATAGTCTTCAGGGGCAATGAAGTGCAGCCTGAAATCCGGAAATCATGTCTCTCAGCTCTAAAATTTAAAGAGACTTTGACTGGCTAATTAGAAAAAATTACACCCATTAAGACGACATCATTGTCTTGATTGCAATCTGTGCCGATCCCCGTTTAAGTCCATTCTAACTGAGAAACTAGCTGTGATCTTCTATTTTAGGTGTGATACTTAGAACTGCATATTAATATTTTTAAGGGTATTTTCTAAAAATTCCATGATAGCATTAAGAATGTCCACGCCAATTTGCAAGTTTCTGAATTCCATGATTTTCTCAAATAAGTCCATTTTCCATGACTTTTCCAGATCCGTAAGCACCCTGTATGACACTATATTTACTGTCAGAAACAGCTCATCTTAAAAATCTGGGTGTGAAGGCCCGAGTTACATCAATGCCCAGAGATTGAGCATTGGCAGCAACAGTAGACAATGATTTCCAGATCCTTGTACCATACAGGAAGATTGACTTACAGTACACCTACTGACCTAGGTCCTAGCATAGAGCCCAAGAAAATGTTCACCCCAGATGAGATGCATCAGGTGTCTGTTGCCTATGTAAAGCTCTACTTAGCGCTTTCCACAGGAGGGAATCCATGCCTTCAATATACATATTCAATTGAATTGGAAGTAACTGAATGAAGGTGCTCGGTAGCGCTTTGCTTAGGCAACGGGCACCAGGATAGAAAATGGGATCTTAATCAGACGAAATTTTAAATTGCCCCAAACCCCAGAGGAGACATCAGAAAGATGAAAACCTGGGACTATTCCCCACAGCTGAGGGGCCTGTGTTTCAATTGACTGGTCATTAATTATTGGGGAACCTGCACTTTTGATGTGTTCCCAAACTTGAACACATTTAAGTATCTCTGTAGCTGTCAATCATGAGGGGTGCTGACACAAGTCATGTCTCACATCCACTACACTGACACATAAATCAGGTGATATAATATTATTTAAGACATGATCATACAGCAAATAGTGTGTGCAACCAAAGACCTAAATTACACAGATTGGAAACATGTACAAAATCTCACGATATCTCGTGGCAGGTCTTCTGAAATCTCGTGAAATCTTGTCCGATTTTAATACCTTATATCTCATGTTCTAATATACTTACGAACTAACTAATTAGTCTGTGCAATAGATCTATATTTCAGCTTTAAAATGATACCTTATTTATTGAAATCAGTTAATGAATAAAACAGTAGACCCCAAAGAGCCAGATCTACTCTCATTTTCATCAAATTAATGTAAATTCCAAACTTATCAGAAAATACCTGATTTGCCTCATTCAAATCCTAATTTTCTGTATTTTGTAAGAGGTAGGCTAAAACGAGTTACTTCATGTGGTAGAAGAAAACTAGCGCTTCATTATGATACATTGTCAATTAAAATTGGATGACTAAAAGAAGTTTTATGCACAAAAACTTAATCTGCTGCCTGTTACTTTGCATTTTCTCTAAATTTTCAGTGGAGTGTCCAATCTGTGTAATTTAGGTCTTTGGTGCAACTTATAATTTTATAGGACAATTATTTATAGGGACTGTGAAGTACATTGGGCATGTCGCGCTATACTTTAACGGGAAGAAGAAGAGTAGCATAATAGGAATACACAGACAGGGGTAAAGTCCATGAATCACAACAATGTTGGCGACTATATCAAACTTCAAGTAGGGTCAGTGTGGGGAATTAAATTATCAGCTTCTCAAAAATGTTCGAGTGCTATAAACAGACAATCTGTTCGTTTAGAAATGATGTTTTCTATTTGGTTTGAAGCCAATTAATACAGTTTTGTTGGATACGTCCAAGGTCATGTCGTTTTTGTAAGGAAATAGGAAGAAAACTACTTCTAATGATTTTATTGACTCATCGACATTATTCAAAATGGCGTCCACCTGTCATATATCCATGGACACAGTTCCGCATTCCTTGCATATCGCGAAATGGAGCCCTTATTTTCTTGGTAAATTGACGTAGAACAATCACGAAGCACCACTGTGCGCATAGACTTAAACAAAACAAGTGACATATCAGCCGTCATGACATGAACACCGAATGCAGTTTCACTTCAATAGTAAAGGCCAATCCCCCTAGTCTTAGTCCGGTATCGAAGGGAGAAAATATTTATTTTAAAAAAGTTACCATCATATCTTTCAGCTTGTTCAGCAAGCTTAGCCTGGTAAACGTAATCGTCTCTGTCTCCCATCTTTGATGTCACGTATCTCCTTTGATTGAGACAGATATAACTCAATTGACAGATCTATCAAAATGGCTGCAACCGCCAATGCAATAAAAATAGTTCCGGATAATATTATTCCGCGTATGAAACATGTTCGGTCAAGACTGTTGTTTGTTTATATTATTATTAAAAAGGTTATAGTTGTGGACTTTAAGTTGAAACATAACAGAACTGGCACCTTAATTAAAAAAAGTGTCCAATAATAACAACTGTATAATACCGAATAGGCCTAATTTCAGAAAATTGAAATAGGCTACCCCGCTAAGTCGCTATTATAAATAGACCGCTACTGAATAAAAATGTCTTTAAACAATCTTAGTTTGCACGATCTTCATGACATTTAACGTTAAAACTGAGACCAACTTAAATGAGAAGGTAGTTCCAGATTTTTTTCTCAGGGCTACACCTTATTTTTTCTAAATTTATACCAGTGTTTACAAAGGCATTCTCCAAGAAACCCTAGCTGCTTTTTTGACAAACCTTTTTAATTTGAGTTTTTCATAGTTTTATTAATTAGAACGCGTTGCTCCGAAAAACGCCTATGTCTCTAAAAATTCAGCGCCGTAACTACACTGAGGCCAGGCGAGGCAGTTGCCTCGCCTAAAATTTGCGGACCAAACATTTTTTTGTTATTAATATATACATGTAATGAAAAATCCCTGAATATATTTAAAATAAATGTCTCAAATTGTCGCATGTAATAAACAATGAGGCAATTTATTCTGAGGCACTAGGTTAGCAGCTGTCTCGCCTAAAATTTGCACACCTAACCTTTTGGTGGAAACTTCGTCTTAAACTTATATGTAAAATAAAATGCCTGAATAATAAAAAATATTACGAGCTGTCGCAAGTTATAAACAAAGAGTGCAACTTGAGGCACTAGATTTGCACCTTAATGGTAGTATACATTGTGCAACTTGAGGCACTAGATTTGCACATTAATGGTAGTATACATTGTGCAACTTGAGGCACTAGATTTGCACTTTAATGGTAGTATACATAGTGCAACTTGAGGCACTAGATTTTCATCTTAATGGTAGTATACATTGTGCAACTTGATGCACTAGATTTGCACCTTAATGGTAGTATACATAGTGCAACTTGAGGCACTAGATTTGCACATTAATGGTAGTATACATTGTGCAACTTGAGGCACTAGATTTGCACCTTAATGGTAGTATACATTGTGCAACTTGAGGCACTAGATTTACACCTTAATGGTAGTATACATTGTGCAACTTGATGCACTAGATTTGCACATTAATGGTAGTATACATTGTGCAACTTGAGGCACTAGATTTGCACTTTAATGGTAGTATACATAGTGCAACTTGAGGCACTAGATTTTCATCTTAATGGTAGTATACATTGTGCAACTTGATGCACTAGATTTGCACCTTAATGGTAGTATACATAGTGCAACTTGAGGCACTAGATTTGCACATTAATGGTAGTATACATTGTGCAACTTGAGGCACTAGATTTGCACCTTAATGGTAGTATACATTGTGCAACTTGAGGCACTAGATTTACACCTTAATGGTAGTATACATTGTGCAACTTGAGGCACTAGATTTGCACCTTAATGGTAGTATACCGGACACTTTCCTTTTATTATATATAGAAAGCAAGTGGCACCGGCACACCCATCCCCTTAATATCGCCGCAATCCAGGTCAATGTTCTGTGAGTAAAAATAGTTAATATGCCAATTTTCGCTCGCTACGCTCGCATGGTACTGTATACAATCAATTTAATAGTGAGACGGGCTACACATTTAAGAGTATAAGCATGTGCATATAAGTATTTTCTCCTTTGAGCTCTTGTTTAAAAAATGCTATGAATTTTCTTGATGTTCCGTTTCAATACCAAAACAAGGGACCAAAGAATGTAGCAGATGAATTTGTTTTAAAATTTCCATGGAGCATGACATTGGTCCCTTAATTTACTTGCAATCAAATCGCTCAAGCTTCCCCTTAATACAAATGTGCAGCCTTCGAGTTCGTAGGATGTGCTGATGAAAGGTGTCTCGAATAGAAAAACGATCCTGTCGCCAATGGTGCTCTTCAGAAAATAATGCTTTTTCTAGCTGGCTTCGCCTTCACAACAGCTGTATCAGTGACTATTATCAATTAGAAGGCTTCATAGATAAATCTTAGTGAATACTATCAATTTTGTTAATGTTGAAAGTGTATTCGGTGGTTTAATTGCGTACTTTCAGAAACGTTCTAGGTTAACAAATACACCGGACCACTACATGGTCATAACTAAGGATTGCATCAGGCGCAAACGTACCCCTTTTACACCAATTTAAGTGTTCCTGGTTAGAAGTGCAATGTTTTACATTTGAAAATAAATTCGGCTCGCTTCGCTCGCCAAATGAATTGAACACATATTTAAGAATGTCATGTAGAGAGTAGTTTGTGCTACCTGAACCTCAGAGAAATCATGATCTTTTCGCTTGCCAAATAACTACTCGTTTAAAATATCATGTAGATAACTGGTTTGCATGACATGCAACTTGGAGAAACAGTGCATTTTCTTTGGCTCGCATTGCTTGTCACATAACATCAATGCTTCATAAGTTCGTGTAGAGAACGAATTCATGTGGCATGCAGCTCGGGTAAGTAATGTGAGGATTTATTTAGAGAACGAGTTTGTGTGAGCTAGGGCAAACCATGCATCTTTAAGGATTAATCACACCACGCGAGTTTGTGCTGACAAATATTGCATTTTTTCTGCCTCGCTTCGCTCGCCAAATAACTAATGCCCGTTAATAATATCATGTAGACAACGCATTTCGTGGTGGCTCGTACAAATAGTTTTTTAATGGCTCGCTTCGCTTGCCAAATAATTTATCACCATTCAAGTTCATGGAGAGAACGAAATGTGTGGGCTGATACAAATAGTGCATTTTTGTGGCTCGCTTCGCTCGCCAAATAATTTATGAGCATTAATAATATCATGTGGAAAAAATGTGTGTGGGCTCGGACAAATAGTGCATATTTGTCATAAATTAAATTTGTGTCAGCTTCAACAAATAGTCCCTCTTTTGGCTCGCTTCGCTCGCGAAATACATTGTAAATATTCAAAATAGCATGTGCAGAACGAATTTGGACGACCCCTCCTGTAAATACCCCGTCACCCAATCAAGACCCGATTTCGCACCACTTTTGAAAATTCCTAGTTACGGTCATGTCCAGCACCAAGGCTGCCTCGGCTAAAATTCTTGTCTGTGTACGGCACTGAAAATGTTAGATAGATTTACTTTTAATTTAGAGTTTATTTAGAACAAATGTTCTTTTGACTAATAGCAATTCAGTTGTTATAAAATATCAAGGAAATGTTGAATAAGTATTTCATCATTTTCATTCTAAAGACGGCTCTCATATACGACGTCCGTCAAACAAGTGACATTCAAAATTGACAGCTCATCTAATGCTTTTCTGATCTCGGCTTGAGTTAATAGTTTCTTTTCCATCACAAGCTCTTTCCCACTAACGATACTAAGTATATGTCATGCAGACTACACTCTTCCGATGCTCGTTTACTCATTTTAAATGCTTGTTTTTACCTTAAAATTAGTTTGTGGAGGAACTGTATATTTTCGATATACATGTATGTGATTTTTTGCCAAAAATTTGCGTAGTTTCAAGTCGTTACTGTTAGTTTTCACGTCATATATTAAAAATGAACCAGCCTATATCAAAAACGTTTTATCCCACAGTTCTTCAATGGTTTAGCGTCACGTCCAGTTAATTTGATACATATTCAAGGAATATTTAATAAAATATAAGTCGAATGCTTTTCCATACCATATGGTGAAAAAGGCAACCTTTTGATGTGCGGCGACATGGCGCGACACCTTATATTTGACGTTGCATTAATAAAGAACTAACTACTTATTGTAGAACATTGTATTTCATACGTAAACATCGGCATTAAATACAGCTAAATTAATATGCCACTTCTACGGCTCAGATACGTAAACTTTTAAAATGAGAGCATTTGTCTCATTTCTTTTTGATCATCCCACGTATATGGGTGTAGGAGGATGGAAAGCTCGCGGTAAAATGCGCAATTTACGTGTCACCACGAAGTCATAAGTCAAAAATTAAATAATTTAAGGTGTTTTATGAGTAAACTGAGTATTTTCATTCTTTTTTTTTCTTTACTGCTTCAAATGTTATACACTTTTTGTACATAGACGATCTATCACGAGTTGTCAATTGATTAATAATTTAATATAAATATATCGATCATTGACAACGAGTAAAAGATGTAACTTTAGTAGCATTCAGTCAGAAACTGTTGAAGACTTGTCGCGCGGTAATCAGAAATTAGTCTCAAGTTGGATTGAACATTTATTGCACGATCAGGTAAGTTTCCGGATCGGAAAAGATATACAGTTATACTGTCAATACTGTTTTGTTCTTACTACATGTAATATTTTGCGGAATGATCATTTACTGCCATTACCGTCATAATCTATTTGGATATGCTTTAAGTCACATTTACTGTATATACTGCATTCTATCATTTAAATTTGTACATACTTGTTAACTGTTGGGCTTCAAGCCTTATGTTTGAAATAAATTATGTATCTATCTATTAGATCCTATCTTTAATCGCCATTGAATGGTATCTAGCCATCAAACATGTGTACATTTTACCAATCATTTAAAAAATTGGATGAAATGTTCCTCACAGTAAAATGACCGAATAATAATATCCAAGTAAATGTTTTTTAGTGACTTACCGTGTATGTCTATACACATGGCGGTTATGATATATTTATAAATCTGCAACATCGAGAACTCAAATTTCCTGATCAATATTTGCATGGGAAGCGTTTCAAAAATTCTCAACGAGAATTTGTTTTGCAGAATTTGTAGGACTGATAGTCATCTCATTGTCGCATACACTGCTTGTTTCAATTTAGCCTAAATAATATTGAAATCCGAAGACTTTGATGATATTGGCATCTTTTGCATGGTGTTTATATTCTGCAGTATTGCTTGTGTTTCACGTGCTACGAGAAAACCCACCGCGAACACACCAAGTACAACCTAGTAAAATAGCAGACCATTACATATCGAAACTGTCTTTAAGATAAAGCATTGCCTCATCAGAGGCGAAGCAATTTTCCAGTTAAAGTTTCCTATGACGCAGTATGTCGCATTTACAGAGTCCAAAATATTTGGCAGCGACGCATATTGTTTTTTTGGTTTTCAGCGCAGGGGCACCACCCGAAATTATTCATTTATGTTAATCAAATTAATTCGACGGATAGATCCTATGTATGCTCCCACCTTTGTTACCATTTCACATTTGGCCAATGAATTCGTCATAGATGTATCGACCATGTATCGACAATGTTGGGCGCTTTTCAATGTCTGCAGCCATTTCAGCAATACAAACTGCAGAACTCCTACAACACTTCTTACGATAAATATTACTTATTTCCTTCCGAAAAATGCGAATCGATATCGAACCTCTATTGTTCTTAGTGCTTGATTAAGTTTTTTGTCTTAAAAATTCCAAAACAACATCATCTATAGCTAGCTTGCGATAAAAAAAATCGTGTTTTTTACATATTTCTCTGTAATTACTACACCTAGAATTATGAAATTTTGCATGAATGAATGAAATATATCTACCTAATACACACTGAAATTTCAGCAACATCGACAATGGGTTAAAACGTTTTGTTCATAAGTTCTATGTAACATATTTGTAGTTTTGTATGAAATATCAAGTTAGAAGACTTGATACTAAGTCTTGCAACAGCCAGTTTTACGGTCACGTGTTACGGCATATTTACCTATAATACGCAACCTCAGTTACCTACTTATTAATCTAACGAATTACTTGTGTACATGTAAGTGAATCATATTTTGGTCTCTCTTCTTAAAATTCCGATGCTTAATGATGCAAATAACACTAAAAAAAGACCGAAAACGTAATTGAACTCGTGAATATGGCATTGATTTTCACTGTTTTTCATGTTGGTATTGTGCATCGTTTACCAGCGACACACCTAAAACTCAAATCATACGGGCCTCATAAGTCTCGACTGTCAATCTCGTCGATCACGGATTGTAACGGTTAAATAATTGACAGTAAATCATCAATGGAATCCCAGAGCATATAAATCACACAATAGCAGATGTACAATGTTCAAGAACATAAGATATATAAAGTAACACAGGCTTGATTCTGATTAGTAGTAAAACAATTAACTAAGGACTAGTATAACAATAAAGTAAAATAGGCATTTTAAATGACAAACATAATGTCATAATTATATAAACAACCTTTATCAAAATACACAATTGAATTGAAATGCACATCACGCAGGACATTAAGCTGGTTTAGCCTGGAGTTGTAGCAGGACCAAATATATTCAGCTGTTCTTTTAATAATTTCATGATTTTCCCAGATTACCTCCCTGCGCTAAACTGTCCAAACGCTTGAAATTTCAATATGTACTCAAAGACAAAAGTTTTGCACGGGTTTTTGAATTTTTATATAACTTTTTTGATATTCGACCAATTTCAAAATTGTTTCATTTTTAATTTGAACCTGTACGACACATAACTAGCATAACCTTAGCGCTGGACGGCGTCATATTGTTTGACAGACCATGACGTCACGAAATTTACATAAACAATGAAAACTGCATCACGGTCATTCCATTTTTCAGTTGGATGGAAAACTTGTTGTGTCCCCTTAACGTTGGTGTTCCAAAGTTGCACAACATTTTGTCTGGAACAATGCTCAAAAACGTGTATTAGATGCCTAGTTTACGGATAAAATGAAATCCAAGATACAATACAAGTTACGAAAAACGCTCAAGTTTGGGTCTCATGGGTCTTGTCAGGATTTTAATACCGTACAGAACTTTTGTCCTTGAGTATATCATATAATAAATAATGAATGTCTTTTAATAGGTGACTCAAAAATATGAAATTCGGAATGGGAGTAGGTAGGAAGTTATTGTAGTTTTGTGTATTTTTTAACAAAATCTGATGAATAGATTTTCAGAAATTGAAATAAACACAATGTTTTTCTATCGCTAACTAGCTATATTTAATGAAGTATTTTGGATTAATTAAATGCCCCTTTGTTTGTGCAAATACAATGCATTTTACAACCCTACTCCTTTCATTATTTGAAGG
The DNA here is from genome assembly GCA_963678985.1 of Spisula subtruncata. Lineage (NCBI taxonomy): Eukaryota > Metazoa > Mollusca > Bivalvia > Venerida > Mactridae > Spisula > Spisula subtruncata. The sequence goes on along the minus strand of OY787672.1, from coordinate 19,693,153 downwards.
CAATTTTTCGACAGCCCAACCGGGATATGTGCAATGATGCATAGTTATGATAGTGTGGAACGCTGTACGTATCGTATGGCAAAATTAAGCGTTCTGACATTCTTGCTCATATACCTATATTAGTTGAAAAACTCTCGTATACACTTAGAATTGATCCGTTTGGTGCGTTTAAAATCAGTTCACCACCGCTCGTTTGTCTAGTTCAGAAACTCTATAGGTCATAGCATGCGGAGGTCTTCATATTCTAGTAATCTATATGCGGGAGTTTAAGTGGAATGCTAAAAGGAACTAGTGAACTTATAGTTCATGTTTGTGCACCTTTTTATGATAAAGATGCAGGGGTGCCAAAAGAGCCAAATTCAAAATCAGGCAAATTGTATGCAGTCAACCATTTTTGCCAAATAAGAGGACCATATAAACATTTTGTTTCGTATTTAACTCAGTTTTTATTTACACATTCCTTCAAAACAGACTAAATTGACAATAACTTCGCCATTTCTCAAGATATTTTTTTTTTCAAATAACTTTTATTCCGGTCAGAAATCATGGCTCAGGGTGTCTGAATCCGGAATTCCGGATTTATGAGGAAGATTGACACCCCATGAAAGATGGCATCTAACAGCAGAATTGGGAAGCCTGTTCTACTGCTATCATTTGGGAAGCTGTCATCTTGACTACGTACTCTGCTGTGTGTACAGTACATTATGAGTTAGATAATGTTGCCAGCATTTTGAATGCAGTAGGCCTACACTTGTTGGATCAGGTTCACTGTCCGGCATGCTACGCTGTCGGGTTTTCTTCAGTTTTGGATGAAATGTTCCAGGGACCACCAAGATACAATTGTGCACAATATTAGTAGATGGCAGTATAGTCATGACAACAATTGTAGATTGCAGAGTTTTGTTGAGAGGAAGGGTGAGAGAGACAGGGGGGGGGGGGGACTCATCAAGCATGTTTAACTTTTATTGCATGTTACACACAGGTAACAGTATCACTAAAAACGAAAAAAAATATTCATCATTTTTCTCTTTTATATAAATTTCACTTTTAAAAATTCCGTTTTCATCGTTACAGTTACCTGTGATGTTACATGGACACCATGGTATGTCCGCATATATTTGTGGGCCAGATATCTTTTATATCTCACGGACATACTTCCTCCAAAACCCTGGTAGTCCAGCATAAGGACCATGAGGTGCCCAACCTGGTAGTCCAGCTTATGGACCATGAGGTGCTCAACCCTGGTAGTCCTGCTTAAGGACCACGAGGTGCTCAACCCTGGTAGTCCATCTTAAGGACCACGAGGTGCTCAACCCTGGTAGTCCAGCTTAAAGACCATGAGGTGCTCAATATATCTGTGTGCTGTCTCTTAATTAAAAGGCACTAAACTGGGTTGCTTGTCAAACCTATTAAACTGCTAATCTTTATCCAACAAGAGAGGTAATTTATATGAAACTGATGTACAATGTTCTTCTCTCTCCCCCTTCCCTGAATCAACTAATGAATAGAAATAAGTACAACACAACTGTTATTTTTATTTTTAATATTATATACTAGTATAAGAGAAAATCTAACTAAAATAAATGTTTAAAAGTAACAAAATTCTAAAATAATTTCTAAAATAAACAAGTTTAAAATACTAAGATCTAATCTAACTAAGCAAAATATTTGTTACACTATCTTATTGAATAAATAACTAATGTAAAAATGTTATTGTGATTTTGTACTTTAATTACCTAATGATAGTAAATCTAACAAAATCTAACAGTTCTAAAATACTAAAAAATCTAACAGTTATAATCCTAATTAATTAGATAAAAATATTAATAATACTTTACTAAAATATTAATTGAATAAATTTAATTAAATCTCCAAGTTAAATGCCAAAAATAAAGTATTAATTACTGACTATTAATTAATTAAACAAATAAGATTATATCCTGTAGAAGTTTCTTAAAGTCTTGTCAGTTCAGCTGCTACTTACAGAATGACCAAGCTTACTCAAATTTCCACAGAAGTGGCAAATTCCTGCTAGATGGCAGCACTAGAGCCTTCTGATTTGTCAAATCATGGGATTGATACACTACTTATGTGGTCAAAAAAATAGAAAATGATAAGCCCCCGGGCTGCATGATCAATAATTTCCAAGGGAGATAAGCTTGCAAAACAAAGAAGTATCTAAAATAGCTTTCATAAATAATGACTAAAAAACAACAGTAATTCATCCTAACTTAATCATTTCAAAGTATTTAAAAAACAAACAAATATACATATGTTTACAGAAAGGTTTAAATGCATGCTGATAAAACTTTTCTAATACATTAATACACTAATGGACTAGCTAAATATAGACACTTAAAATAGACTAGCTAAGTTCAATTTACACAATTGAATATCAATTACATTCAGCTTTAATAATGATACTCCTTAAAGCAAATGCTTTATAATAGTTAATTGAATCAAAATCGTCACTATTCAGTTTGGTTTCCTATAAACATATTATATCAAACATTGAAATTTCTTTAAGCAATGTTGAATCCTTTAGCGCATCATGGTTCATACTCCTTGGTGAATATTCCAAAAAGCTATTTTGAGATTGGAAATCATTTGAGCAATACAATCTCAATCATTCAAATCTCAGCAAAAATGAAACATTTTTAAACATATCCTTGTAGAGTAAATATCATAGTAAAATCCCAGCAAAAATGGGACCTTGTTTAACATATAGTGTAAATATCATGGTAAAATCTAAGCAAAAATGGCACCTTGTTTAACATATATATAGTGTAAATATCATGGTAAAATCTCGGCAAAAATGCCACCTTGTTTAACATATAGTGTAAATATCATAGAAAAATATCAGCAAAAATGGCACATTATTTAATTAAATATCATGGTAAAATCTCAGCAAAAATGGCACCTTGTTTAACATATAGTGCCCACCAAAAATATGAATACAGGTCGTTTTCCCCCATTTACTTGCCTGTATAACACTACTTGCAGATCAGAGAAGCAACAATGTTTTTGAAGACCAGGAATTTTTATTTTATTTAGTGTAAAGACAATACATTGATTGGTACCCTTGATAGAAAATATTAAGTTTCTTTGCCAGCTTTGAACGACAACATGATCATATAATATGGCAAATTCAGCCCCTTGAACCCAATAGTTTATTTTTAAATCAGAAAATGTTCATCTTTCCATCTGTCACATTTTTTACTCCTTCATTAACTGTTTTTTTTTCAGAAATTGCAAACATTGTTACCGTCTGACCAAAAGATATGGAATAATTAAACCAATTATAATTCTGCATCTGTCAAAAAGTGTATTCATATTTTTGGTGGGCACTGTATAGTGTTAATATCTTAGTAAAGTCTCAACAAAAATGGCACTTTATTTAAAATGTACTAGTAGTGTAAATATCATGGTAAAATCTCAGCAAAAATAACACCTTGTTTAACATATACTTGTAGTGTAAATATCATAGTAAACTCTCAGCAAAAATGGCACCTTGTTTAACATATAGTGTAGTGTAAATATCATAGTAAAATCTCAGCAAAAATGGCACCTTGTTTAACATATAGTGTAGTGTAAATATCATAGTAAAATCTCGGCAAAAATGGCACCTTGTTTAACATATAGTGTAAATATCATGGTAAACTCTCAGCAAAAATAACACCTTGTTTAACATATAGTGTAAATATCATGGTAAACTCTCAGCAAAAATAGCACCTTGTTTAACATATAGTGTAAATATCATAGTAAAATCTCGGCAAAAATGGCACCTTGTTTAACATATAGTGTAAATATCATAGTAAAATCTCGGCAAAAATGGCACCTTGTTTGACATATAGTGTAAATATCATGGTAAACTCTCAGCAAAAATTGCACCTTGTTTAACATATAGTGTAAATATCATAGTAAAATCTCAGCAAAAATGGCACCTTATTTAACATATAGTGTAAATATCATGGTAAAATCTCAGCAAAAATGGCACCTTGTTTAACATATAGTGAAGTGTAAATATCGTAGTAAAATCTCAGCAAAAATAGCACCTTGTTTAACATATAGTGTAAATATCATAGTAAAATCGCGGCAAAAATGGCACCTTGTTTAACATATATCGATCGTAAATATCATGTTAAAATTTCAGCAAAATAGCACCTTGTTTAACATACAGTGCCCACCAAAAATATGAATACATGTGGTTTTCCCCCATTTACTTGCCTGTATAACACTACTTGCAGAACAAGTATTATTTAGTGTAAGACAATACATTGATTGGTAACCTAGATGGAAAATATTACGTTTCTTTGCCAGCTTTGAACGACAACATGATTATATAATATGGCAAATTCAGCCCTTGAAACTCATAGTTTATTTTTAAATCAGAAAATGTTCATCTTTCTATCTGTCATATTTTTTACTCCTTCATTAACTGTTTTTTCAGAAATTGCAAACATTGTTACCCTCTGACCAAAAGATATGGAATAATTAAACCAATTATAATTCTGCATCTGTCAAAAAGTGTATTCATATTTTTGGTGGGCACTGTATAGTGTAAATATCTTAGTAAAGTCTCAACACAAATGGCACCTTGTTTAACATATAGTGTAGTGTAAATATCATAGTAAAAATTCAGCAAAATGGCACCTTGTTTTACATATACTGTAGTGTAAATATCATAGTAAAAATTCAGCAAAATGGCACCTTGTTTAACATATACTGATGTATAAATATCGTAGTAAAATCTCAGCAAAATGGCACCTTGTTTAACATATAGTGTAGTGTAAATATCGTAGTAAAATCTCAGCAAAAATGGCACCTTGTTTAACATATAGTGTAAATATCATGGTAAACTCTCAGCAAAAATGGCACCTTGTTTAACATATAGTGTAAATATCATAGTAAAATCTCAGCAAAAATGGCACCTTATTTAACATATAGTGTAAATATCATGGTAAAATCTCAGCAAAAATGGCACCTTGTTTAACATATAGTGAAGTGTAAATATCTAAGTAAAATCTCAGCAAAAATGGCACCTTGATCAACATATAGTGTAAATATCATAGTAAAATCTCAGCAAAAATGGCACCTTATTTAACATATAGTGTAAATATCATAGTAAAATCTCAGCACAAATGGCACCTTGTTTAACATATAGTGTAGTGTAAATATCATAGTAAATATTCAGCAAAATGGCACCTTGTTTAACATATAGTGTAGTGTAAATATCGTAGTAAAATCTCAACAAAATGGCACCTTGTTTAACATACACTGTAGTGTAAATATCATAGTAAAAATTCAGCAAAATGGCACCTTGTTTAACATATAGTGTAAATATCGTGGTAAAGTCTCAGCAAAAATAGCACCTTGTTTAACATATAGTGTAAATATCATGGTAAAATCTCAGCAAAAATAGCACCTTGTTTAACATATAGTGTAAATATCGTGGTAAAGTCTCAGCAAAAATAGCACCTTGTTTAACATATAGTGTAAATATCATGGTAAAGTCTCAGTAAAAATAGCACCTTGTTTAACATATAGTGTAAATATCATAGTAAAATCGCCGCAAAAATGGCACCTTGTTTAACATATATCGATCGTAAATATCATGTTAAAATTTCAGCAAAATAGCACCTTGTTTAACATACAGTGCCCACCAAAAATATGAATACATGTGGTTTTTCCCCATTTACTTGCCTGTATAACACTACTTGCAGAACAAGTATTATTTAGTGTAAGACAATACATTGATTGGTAACCTAGATGGAAAATATTACGTTTCTTTGCCAGCTTTGAACGACAACATGATTATATAATATGGCAAATTCAGCCCTTGAAACTCATAGTTTATTTTTAAATCAGAAAATGTTCATCTTTCTATCTGTCATATTTTTTACTCCTTCATTAACTGTTTTTCCAGAAATTGCAAACATTGTTACCCTCTGACCAAAAGATATGGAATAATTAAACCAATTATAATTCTGCATCTGTCAAAAAGTGTATTCATATTTTTGGTGGGCACTGTATAGTGTAAATATCTTAGTAAAGTCTCAACACAAATGGCACCTTGTTTAACATATAGTGTAGTGTAAATATCATAGTAAAAATTCAGCAAAATGGCACCTTGTTTTACATATACTGTAGTGTAAATATCATAGTAAAAATTCAGCAAAATGGCACCTTGTTTAACATATACTGATGTATAAATATCGTAGTAAAATCTCAGCAAAATGGCACCTTGTTTAACATATAGTGTAGTGTAAATATCGTAGTAAAATCTCAGCAAAAATGGCACCTTGTTTAACATATAGTGTAAATATCATGGTAAACTCTCAGCAAAAATGGCACCTTGTTTAACATATAGTGTAAATATCATAGTAAAATCTCAGCAAAAATGGCACCTTATTTAACATATAGTGTAAATATCATGGTAAAATCTCAGCAAAAATGGCACCTTGTTTAACATATAGTGAAGTGTAAATATCGTAGTAAAATCTCAGCAAAAATGGCACCTTGTTCAACATATAGTGTAAATATCATAGTAAAATCTCAGCAAAAATGGCACCTTATTTAACATATAGTGTAAATATCATAGTAAAATCTCAGCACAAATGGCACCTTGTTTAACATATAGTGTAGTGTAAATATCATAGTAAATATTCAGCAAAATGGCACCTTGTTTAACATATAGTGTAGTGTAAATATCGTAGTAAAATCTCAACAAAATGGCACCTTGTTTAACATACACTGTAGTGTAAATATCATAGTAAAAATTCAGCAAAATGGCACCTTGTTTAACATATAGTGTAAATATCGTGGTAAAGTCTCAGCAAAAATAGCACCTTGTTTAACATATAGTGTAAATATCATGGTAAAATCTCAGCAAAAATAGCACCTTGTTTAACATATAGTGTAAATATCGTGGTAAAGTCTCAGCAAAAATAGCACCTTGTTTAACATATAGTGTAAATATCATGGTAAAGTCTCAGTAAAAATAGCACCTTGTTTAACATATAGTGTAAATATCATGGTAAAATCTCAGCAAAAATAGCACCTTGTTTAACATATAGTGTAAATATCATAGTAAAATCTCGGCAAAAATGGCACCTTGTTTAACATATAGTGTAAATATCGTGGTAAAGTCTCAGCAAAAATGGCACCTTGTTTAACATATAGTGTAAATATCATAGAAAAGTATCAGCAAAAATGGCACATTATTTAATTAAATATCATGGTAAAATCTCAGCAAAAATGGGACCTTGTTTAACATATAGTGTAAATATCATGGTAAAATCTCGGCAAAAATGGCACCTCGTTTAACATATAGTGTAAATATCATAGTATTCCTTACTACTATTCAGAACAGACAACAAGTTTTAAATGGGAGAAAAAAAACAACAGCAACAATAATCTAACAACAAATTTTTCAATGTAAGTAAATAAACTTGTATCTATATTCAACGGTTGCAATAATGTTATGTACTGCAGTGTAGGCTTTCAATGTTTCCCCCCACACCATCATCACAGAACAACAACAATAATAGCAATATAAGGCAAAACAACAGAAAGGCAATACATATTATAGTTATGATGAAGAAAAGCACTTAGTTTCTTAAATAATATAAACATTTCTTATACTAAGGTACAACTTATTTTTTTGGGTTCCCTATGTTATAGTACTTTACGTACTTAATGAATAAATAATCAAACATATCATTGTAGGTCAGCCTAATAACAGTATTTTCAACATTTCATATATTATTGCCATCACTACGGTATTTTCAACATTTCATATATTATTGCCATGACTACAGTATTTTCAACATTTCATGTATTATTGCCATCACTACGGTATTTTCAACATTTCATGTATTATTGCCATCACTACAGTATTTTCAACATTTCATGTATTATTGCCATCACTACGGTATTTTCAACATTTCATGTATTATTGCCATCACTACGGTATTTTCAACATTTCATGTATTATTGCCATCACTACGGTATTTTCAACATTTCATGTATTATTGCCATCACTACGGTATTTTCAACATTTCATGTATTATTGCCATCACTACGGTATTTTCAACATTTCATGTATTATTGCCATCACTACTATTCACAGCAACAACAACACAGAAAATACAGTAACCTACATCATGTCTTTACCACAGCCATCATTCCTTTTACTGTGTAAAAACAAATATGAAGCTTATTCCAACATTTCAATACAAAACTAAACTCTACCTGTTTAAGCAATGGTTTTAATCTTTTGGGTACACATAAACGACGCCGTCACTGTCAAAATATCCTAAATGGACTATAGCAAGGCAGAGTATCACTCAAAATAAGTTGCTTTTATAATTACATTTCATCAATTATAAATCACTGGCTTAGAATGAGAAAGTTGTACCTACAAAGTCCATATTTTAAGAAAACAAGAAAAACTGTCTGACAATCACTCTTTACTTATGGTAAAACAAAATCAACTTCAGTTTGGTCAACATGACAAGTTCCGATTTTCATGCACATAGGCTCATAAGAAACACATTGTGATAGATTTCAAATATGCATTACACTTATAAGGTTGTAGGTGGCACTAACTACCTTCTCATTAAAAGCCAGCGTAATACTGGCTTTGCATACAACGTCCAATACATTCCAAAATTGTACCGTCTCCACACTCGCAATGCGAAAATGGAAGCACAGATCTCGAAAAGTATTGTCTACACGTGTATAGTGTCAAGGGAGGTCACTGTGTAGCAGTTTATCAAAACGAAAGTAGAAATAATTCAGATGGAGTTACGTACCCTTATATCAAACAGTCAGACACGCAAACGGTAAAAACAAAATAACAAATAAACATGCATCTTAAGATTAAAGATTTGAGTTCAGATTAAATATTTGGATGCATAGGTTTGAATGTAACAAAAGAATGGCAGAATATTTGCATTGATACATTAAATGTAAATCTGTCTGGTACACAAAGATGATGTTGGTCGCGAAATTAGGTAACAATCAAATTATAGTTATGTATATATATTATAATTCCTTAATTCTAACCACATTTGATTTGATACGTATATTCGGATATTTGTTCGGATGGCAATACGAATATCTGGATACCAATTTTGGTATTCGTTGCCATCCTTAAGGTCAAGGCTTTACAACATACGGAGCAGATAAGATTTTGTAACAGAAAAATAGAAAGACTGTAACCATTCCTCTAATCATATTAATGAAGTACTAATGTTAGTCCGACAAAACAGGATTCAATAGAAAAGGTGCCAGACAACGGACCTGATTCTGGTTGAAAATGTACTGTTGGGTTCGTATTTTCCCCTACTTTGACAAAACAATAGCAAGCTAAGTGTCCAGAAGTCTTCAAGAGAAAGCTAAACTATGGTTAAAGTGTAAAGAGCTATATTTCAACAGATATTCAATGTCAAAATAATTACTTGCATCATTTTAAGTATGATACTAGACTATCTTAATTGCAAATTAAAATTTAGGATGGGTTCCATGTACTTTGACTCAATCGTCGAAAAATATACAATTCTTATAGTTTCATAGGGTGTTCTAGAACACTTTCGTATAAAAATGGACAGTTTGCATGTCCAATAAATCACAGAGAGAGTTTCTGATAAAACTGAAGCAAAAAATGATCTAATGGATATGAAAGCATAATTGTTTTTCAGTTTTTGAAATTTAAAAAAAAATATCTTCCCACATAGCTCTATACACTTTAAATACACAGAACATATCAAAAACATGTCTCATAGTAGCGAATGTAGATTTCATTAACAAAATGAGGCAAGTACCACCGTTCATCAACGCCTTTACAGATCCGGAAAAAAGTATGTGTCATTTTATGTTTTTCTATGTTTTGATGATACAATCTGTAAGTCAAGATACTGAGCACTGATTGGTCAAATCTATGACAATCAAAGTAGACTGGTTCCTTGTTTCCACCACAATAAATGTATCTAGAAGGGTTTAAATCTGGAACCAGACACCCCAGTGACAAAGCACATGATACCCACGGTTTTAAAATCATATCCGAAACCAGTATGTTTGCAAACAGTATAATAAATGATGCCTCAAATTCATATGTGTCCTTGAAGACGCACGGTTGTTCACCAAGAAATTTGAAGGTCATGGTGTGAGTTCTGATAGCAACAGGCGCGGATCCTTTAACCACAGTAACACCCATATTACGTGCAGATTCTATATGAGAATCTAAATCTGTTGTTACAAATCTGACAGATGCATCCATCCAGAATACAAATGGGTGATCCTTGGCTGCCATCTATAACAGAGAGAAACATATAGGTAAACAAAATGTATATGTTGGTCCTAGCTGTAACAGAGAGAAAGATATAGGTAAACAAAATGTATATGTTGGTCCTAGCTGTAACAGAGAGAAACATATAGGTAAACAAAATGTATATGTTGGTCCTAGCTATAACAGAGAGAAACATACAGGTAAACAAAATGTATATGTTGGTCCTAGTTATTACAGAGAGAAAGATATAGGTTAACAAAATGTATATGTTGGTCCTAGCTAAAACAGAGAAAGATATAGGTAAACAAAATGTATATGTTGGTCCTAGCTAAAACAGAGAAAGATATAGGTAAACAAAATGTATATGTTGGTCCTAGCTAAAACAGAGAAAGATATAGGTAAACAAAATGTATATGTTGGTCCTAGCTATAACAGAGAGAAACATACAGGTAAACAAAATGTATATGTTGGTCCTAGCTATAACAGAGAGAAACATACAGGTAAACAAAAACTTCATGTTGGTCCTAGGTTTCCCAATTCAGTAATTTTCACAAGACTAGTTATATCAATAGATTGTGTAATAACTATTTTAAGATGTTTTAAATGTCGTTTCAAGTCTACAGTATTTGAGTCATATGAAGACTACCCATTTAAAATATTCAGATATCATGTGAACCAGCAGTTACCTGGAACTAACTAGGCTGAGCATTCAACAAGGGATAACTAACAATACTTTTACCTGGAACTAACTAGGCTGAGCATTCAACAAGGGATAACTACCAATACTTTTACCTGGAACTAACTAGACTGAGCATTTAACAAGGGATAACTACCAATACTTTTACCTGGAACTAACTAGACTGAGCATTCAACAAGGGATAACTACCAATACTTTTACCTGGAACTAACTATGCTGAGCATTCAACAAGGGATAACTACCAATACTTTTACCTGGAACTAACTAGGCTGAGCATTCAACTAGGGATAACTACCAATACTTTTACCTGGAACTAACTAGACTGAGCATTCAACAAGGGCAAGCTACCAATACCGTATAGCTGATTATTTCTGCGGATGCAATATTTTGCTCTCTTTTTTCAAAAATGGTAGTATTTATTTCTGGTTTTTAATTTCTGCTGATTCACAAAATGGCAAGAGTAAATTTCTGTGGTTTGCTAAATGGCAGTCTGATCTATGTACTTGTAATTAATTATTACAGTCCAAACTGTGGATTGCACTATGACATTTTATCATGATACATGTACAAACAATGCTCGCTTAAACTATAAACACCTTTGTAACACCAGACAAACTGCAATAAACTATGCATTGTAACAATAATCAAGTTAAGGAGGATTATTTTTATCTAGTGGAGATAATATTCTGTGTGAAAACATACTACAGATGATAAAATTCTGCGTAGATTTAATTCTGTGAATTGATCTAGGACTGCAGGATGGCAGAAATTTCAACCCCGCAGAAATAACCAGCTATACGGTACTTTTTAAACCATTTTAGTTATGTCACTGCCTAGGATCAAATCCAAGACGTCTTGCATTCAAAGCAGACACTCTATACCACTCGAAGCAGGCACTCCATACCACTCGAAGCAGACACTGTATACCACTCGAAGCAGACACTCTATATCACTCGAAGCAGACACTCTACACCACTTGAAGCAGACACTCTATACCACCCTAAGCAGACACTCTATACCACCCTAAGCAGACACTCTATACCACCCTAAGCAGGCACTGTATACCACCCTAAGCAGACACTGTATACCACTTGAAGCAGGCACTGTATACCACCCTAAGCAGACACTCTATACCACCCTAAGCAGGCACTGTATACCACCCTAAGCAGACACTGTATACCACTCGAAGCAGACACTCTATACCACTCGAAGCAGACACTCTATACCACTCGAAGCAGACACTGTATACCACTCGAAGCAGACACTCTATACCACTCGAAGCAGACACTCTATACCACTCGAAGCAGACACTCTATACCACCATAACCAGACACTGTATACCACCCTAAGCAGACACTCTATACCACCCAAAGCAGACACTGTATACCACCCTAAGCAGACACTGTATACCACCCTAAGCAGACACTGTATACCACCCTAAGCAGACACTGTATACCACCCTAAGCAGACACTGTATACCACTCTAAGCAGACACTGTATACCACTTGAAGCAGACACTCTATACCACCCTAAGCAGACACTGTATACCACCCTAAGCAGACACTCTATACCACCCTAAGCAGACACTCTATACCACTTGAAGCAGACACTGTATACCACTCGAAGCAGACACTCTATACCACTCGAAGCAGACACTGTATACCACTCGAAGCAGGAACTGTATACTACCCTAAGCAGGCACTGTATACCACCCTAAGCAGGCACTGTATACCACCCTAAGCAGACACTGTATACCACCCTAAGCAGGCACTGTATACCACCCTAAGCAGACACTGTATACCACCCTAAGCAGACACTGTATACCACCCTCAGCAGACACTGTATACCACCCTAAGCAGACACTGTATACCACCCTAAGCAGACACTGTATACCACTCGAAGCAGACACTGTATACCACCATAAGCAGACACTGTATACCACCCTAAGCAGACACTGTATACCACCCTAAGCAGACACTGTATACCACCATAAGCAGACACTGTATACCACCCTAAGCAGACACTGTATACCACCCTAAGCAGACACTGTATACCACTCGAAGCAGACACTGTATACCACTCGAAGCAGACACTGTATACCACTTGAAGCAGACACTGTATACCACCTGAAGCAGGCACTGTATACCACCATAAGCAGACACTCTATACCACTCGAAGCAGACACTCTATACCACCCTAAGCAGACACTGTGTATACCACCCTAAGCAGACACTGTATACCACCCTAAGCAGACACTGTATACCACCCTAAGCAGGCACTGTATACAACCCAAAGCAGACACTGTATACCACCCTAAGCAGACACTGTATACCACCCTAAGCAGACACTGTATACCACCCTAAGCAGACACTGTATACCACCCTAAGCAGACACTGTATACCACTCGAAGCAGACACTGTATACCACCATAAGCAGACACTGTATACCACCCTAAGCAGACACTGTATACCACCCTCAGCAGACACTGTATACCACCATAAGCAGACACTGTATACCACCCTAAGCAGACACTGTATACCACCCTAAGCAGACACTGTATACCACTCGAAGCAGACACTGTATACCACTCGAAGCAGACACTGTATACCACCATAAGCAGACACTGTATACCACCCTAAGCAGACACTGTATACCACTCGAAGCAGACACTGTATACCACTCGAAGCAGACACTGTATACCACCCTAAGCAGGCACTGTATACCACCCTAAGCAGACACTGTATACCACCATAAGCAGACACTGTATACCACCCTAAGCAGACACTGTATACCACTCGAAGCAGACACTGTATACCACTCGAAGCAGACACTGTATACCACCCTAAGCAGGCACTGTATACCACCCTAAGCAGACACTGTATACCACCATAAGCAGACACTGTAAACCACCCTAAGCAGACACTGTATACCACTCGAAGCAGACACTGTATACCACTCGAAGCAGACACTGTATACCACTTGAAGCAGACACTGTATACCACCATAAGCAGACACTGTATACCACCCTAAGCAGACACTGTATACCACCCTAAGCAGACACTGTGTATACCACCCTAAGCAGACACTGTATACCACTCGAAGCAGACACTGTATACCACTCGAAGCAGACACTGTATACCACCCTAAGCAGGCACTGTATACCACCCTAAGCAGACACTGTATACCACCATAAGCAGACACTGTATACCACCCTAAGCAGACACTGTATACCACTCGAAGCAGACACTGTATACCACTCGAAGCAGACACTGTATACCACTTGAAGCAGACACTGTATACCACCATAAGCAGACACTGTATACCACCCTAAGCAGACACTGTATACCACCCTAAGCAGACACTGTATACCACCATAAGCAGACACTGTATACCACCCTAAGCAGACACTGTATACCACCCTAAGCAGACACTGTATACCACTCGAAGCAGACACTGTATACCACTCGAAGCAGACACTGTATACCACTCGAAGCAGACACTGTATACCACCATAAGCAGACACTCTATACCACCCTAAGCAGACACTGTATACTACTCGAAGCAGACACTGTATACCACCCTAAGCAGACACTGTATACCACCCTAAGCAGACACTGTATACCACCCTAAGCAGACACTGTATACCACCCTAAGCAGGCACTGTATACCACCCTAAGCAGACACTGTATACCACCCTAAGCAGGCACTGTATACCACCCTAAGCAGACACTGTATACCACCCTAAGCAGGCACTGTATACCACCCTAAGCAGACACTGTATACCACCCTAAGCAGACACTGTATACCACTCGAAGCAGACACTGTATACCACCCTAAGCAGACACTGTATACCACCCTAAGCAGACACTGTATACCACTCGAAGCAGACACTGTATACCACCCTAAGCAGACACTGTATACCACCCTAAGCAGACACTGTATACCACTCGAAGCAGACACTGTATACCACTCGAAGCAGACGCTCTATACCACCCTAAGCAGACACTGTATACCACTCGAAGCAGACACTCTATACCACTCGAAGCAGACACTGTATACCACTCGAAGCAGACACTGTATACCACCCTAAGCAGACACTGTATACCACTCGAAGCAGACACTGTATACCACCCTAAGCAGACACTGTATACCACCCTAAGCAGACACTGTATACCACTCGAAGCAGGCACTGTATACCACTCGAAGCAGACACTGTATACCACCCTAAGCAGACACTGTATACCACTCGAAGCAGACACTCTATACCACTCGAAGTAGACACTCTATACCACCCTAAGCAGACACTCTATATCACTCGAAGCAGACACTCTATACCACCCTAAGCAGACACTGTATACCACTCTAAGCAGACACTGTATACCACCCTAAGCAGGCACTGTATACCACCCTAAGCAGGCACTGTATCCAACCCTAAGCAGGCACTGTATACCACCCTAAGCAGACACTGTATACCACCCTAAGCAGACACTGTATACCACCCTAAGCAGACACTGTATACCACCCTAAGCAGACACTGTATACCACTCGAAGCAGACACTGTATACCACTCGAAGCAGACACTGTATACCACCATAAGCAGACACTGTATACCACCCTAAGCAGACACTGTATACCACCCTAAGCAGACACTGTATACCACCATAAGCAGACACTGTATACCACCCTAAGCAGACACTGTATACCACCCTAAGCAGACACTGTATACCACTCGAAGCAGACACTGTATACCACTCGAAGCAGACACTGTATACCACCATAAGCAGACACTGTATACCACCCTAAGCAGACACTGTATACCACTCGAAGCAGACACTGTATACCACCCTAAGCAGGCACTGTATACCACCCTAAGCAGACACTGTATACCACCCTAAGCAGGCACTGTATACCACCCTAAGCAGACACTGTATACCACCATAAGCAGACACTGTATACCACCCTAAGCAGACACTGTATACCACTCGAAGCAGACACTGTATACCACTCGAAGCAGACACTGTATACCACCCTAAGCAGGCACTGTACACCACCCTAAGCAGACACTGTATACCACCATAAGCAGACACTGTATACCACCCTAAGCAGACACTGTATACCACTCGAAGCAGACACTGTATACCACTCGAAGCAGACACTGTATACCACTTGAAGCAGACACTGTATACCACCATAAGCAGACACTGTATACCACCCTAAGCAGACACTGTATACCACCCTAAGCAGACACTGTGTATACCACCCTAAGCAGACACTGTATACCACTCAAAGCAGACACTGTATACCACTCGAAGCAGACACTGTATACCACCCTAAGCAGGCACTGTATACCACCCTAAGCAGACACTGTATACCACCATAAGCAGACACTGTATACCACCCTAAGCAGACACTGTATACCACTCGAAGCAGACACTGTATACCACTCGAAGCAAACACTGTATACCACTTGAAGCAGACACTGTATACCACCATAAGCAGACACTGTATACCACCCTAAGCAGACACTGTATACCACCCTAAGCAGACACTGTATACCACCATAAGCAGACACTGTATACCACCCTAAGCAGACACTGTATACCACCCTAAGCAGACACTGTATACCACCATAAGCAGACACTGTATACCACCCTAAGCAGACACTGTATACCACCCTAAGCAGACACTGTATACCACCCTAAGCAGACACTGTATACCACTCGAAGCAGACACTGTATACCACCATAAGCAGACACTGTATACCACCCTAAGCAGACACTGTATACCACCCTAAGCAGACACTGTATACCACTCGAAGCAGACACTCTATACCACCCTAAGCAGACACTGTATACCACCCTAAGCAGACACTGTATACCACTCGAAGCAGACACTGTATACCACTTGAAGCAAACACTCTATATCACTCGAAGCAGACACTGTATACCACTCGAAGCAGACACTGTATACCACTTGAAGCAAACACTCTATATCACTCGAAGCAGACACTGTATACCACTCGAAGCAGACACTGTATACCACTTGAAGCAAACACTCTATATCACTCGAAGCAGACACTGTATACCACTCGAAGCAGACACTGTATACCACTCGAAGCAGACACTGTATACCACCATAAGCAGACACTCTATACCACCCTAAGCAGACACTGTATACTACTCGAAGCAGACACTGTATACCACCCTAAGCAGACACTGTATACCACCCTAAGCAGACACTGTATACCACTCGAAGCAGGCACTGTATACCACCCTAAGCAGGCACTGTATACTACCCTAAGCAGGCACTGTATACCACCCTAAGCAGGCACTGTATACCACCCTAAGCAGACACTGTATACCACCCTAAGCAGGCACTGTATACCACCCTAAGCAGACACTGTATACCACCCTTAGCAGACACTGTATACCACCCTAAGCAGACACTGTATACCACTCGAAGCAGACACTGTATACCACCCTAAGCAGACACTGTATACCACCCTAAGCAGACACTGTATACCACTCGAAGCAGACACTGTATACCACTCGAAGCAGACACTCTATACCACCCTAAGCAGACACTGTATACCACTCGAAGCAGACACTCTATACCACTCGAAGCAGACACTGTATACCACTCGAAGCAGACACTGTATACCACCCTAAGCAGACACTGTATACCACTCGAAGCAGACACTGTATACCACCCGAAGCAGACACTGTATACCACCCTAAGCAGACACTGTATACCACTCGAAGCAGACACTGTATACCACTCGAAGCAGACACTCTATACCACCCTAAGCAGACACTGTATACCACCCTAAGCAGACACTGTATACCACCCTAAGCAGACACTGTATACCACTCTAAGCAGACACTCTATACCACTCGAAGCAGACACTCTATACCACTCGAAGCAGACACTGTATACCACTCGAAGCAGACACTCTATACCACTTGAAGCAGACACTCTATACCACTCGAAGCAGACACTATACCACTCGAAGCAGACACTGTATACCACTCTAAGCAGACACTGTATACCACCCTAAGCAGGCACTGTATACCACTCGAAGCAGACACTGTATACCACCCTAAGCAGACACTGTATACCACCCTAAGCAGACACTGTATACCACCCTAAGCAGGCACTGTATACCACCCTAAGCAGACACTGTATACCACCCTAAGCAGACACTGTATACCACCCTAAGCAGACACTGTATACCACCCTAAGCAGACACTGTATACCACCCTAAGCAGGCACTGTATACCACCCTAAGCAGACACTCTATACCACTCGAAGCAGACACTGTATACCACTCGAAGCAGACACTGTATACCACCCTAAGCAGACACTGTATACCATTCAAAGCAGACACTGTATACCATTCGAAGCAGACACTCTATACCATTCGAAGCAGACACTCTATACCACTTGAAGCAGACACTCTATACCACTCTAAGCAGACACTCTATACCATTCGAAGCAGACACTCTATACCATTCGATGCAGACACTCTATACCACTTGAAGCAGACACTCTATACAACTCCAAGCAGACACTCTATACCACTCTAAGCAGACACTCTATACCATTCGAAGCAGACACTCTATACCACTCGAAGCAGACACTCTATACCACTCAAAGCAGACACTCTATACCACCCTAAGTAGACACTCTATACCACTCGAAGCAGACGCTCTATACCATTTGAAGCAAACACTGTATACCACTCGAAGCAGACACTCTATACCACTCAAAGCAGACACTCTATACCATTCGAAGCAGACACTCTATACCATTCGAAGCAGACACTCTATACCACTTGAAGCAGACACTCTATACCACTCTAAGCAGACACTCTATACCACTCTAAGCAGACACTCTATACCATTCGAAGCAGACACTCTATACCACTCGAAGCAGACACTCTATACCACTCAAAGCAGACACTCTATACCACCCTTAGCAGACACTCTATACCACTCGAAGCAGACACTCTATACCATTTGAAGCAGACACTGTATACCACCCTAAGCAGACAACAGACAAGAAAATAAAGCATTACTTGAATGAGTATTGGTTTCCATGCATAAGCCTTCAGTATTCTCACATGATCAGGAAATTCATTGAATGGAAACTTTCTGACTTCACATTTACATGCTTCTTGGACCTGAAAGGAAACATCGATTTAGAAGAATTTCTATAGCACACAACTAAATCCTACAATTAAAATAATATGAAGTTCATGCAAAAACCTGAATCACTAACAGGTCTTTATAAAAATACACAAAAACACCTGTTAAAAATGGATTTAAATTTGATGACCAAGTTTTCCATTGATGAACTATACACACTTCTATATAGTTTATGATAAAACATAATGACAACGAAGATTAGGGCCATAGTCGCATTACATGATATTTCCAAAATAGTAGTTTTCCTTATTTTGCCATGTTCATGTTAATTCTGCCGTGTTGGGTTAATTCTGCAGTGTTTGGTTAATTCTGCCAAGTTGGGTTGATTCTGCCATGTTGGGTTAATTCTGCCATGTTGGGTTAATTCTTCCATGTTGGGTTAATTTTGCCATGTTGGGTTAATTCTGCCATGTTGGGTTAATTCTTCCATGTTGGGTTAATTCTGCCATGTTGGGTTAATTCTGCCATGTTGGGTTAATTTTGCCATGTTGGGTTAATTCTGCCATGTTGGGTTAATTCTGCCATGTTGGGTTAATTCTTCCATGTTGGGTTAATTCTGCCATGTTGGGTTAATTCTTCCATGTTGGGTTAATTTTGCCATGTTGGGTTAATTCTGCCATGTTGGGTTAATTCTGCCATGTTGGGTTCATTCTGCCATGTTGGGTTCATTCTACTATGTTATGTTCATTTTGCCATGTTGGGTTCATTTGTTTTTGATAGAATTAATTAAGCAGCTCCATATCAGATAATACGCAGAGCTGAAAACATTAGAAATCTGATGGTAACAGGATGGAAACAACGGTAACAGGATAAAACAAGAGCCGTCAGTGACGGGTGATGCTCCCCGTGGGATGTTGGTCACAGAAAAAACATTCCAGAATATGCAGAAGAGAATTATGGCTCTTAGCCATTGCACTTTCTCTCAATGAGATCTATTTACCTATGAAGTTTCAAATTGATATCTCTAATACTGTTGAGTTATGGCATAGACAGGAATTAGGTATGAACAAGATGCCAAAATGTCACAAAATACGCCCGTCTTGGTTGTGCTAGTGACAAAAAATATTGATTATGAAATAAAAGTCCATATTATTTTCAAACATTTTTTAACAATCATCTTGAAACTTATCTTGGCCTAGATATTACACCCATGAGCATCGTCAGCAAGTTTGAAGACGATCGGATGAAAATTGTTTGAGCTAGAGTACAGACAAGGCCAATTTCACATTTATTTTGGTAAAAGAAGGACCATTACCCAAGAAGGCCTGCACCGATTTGGCCTAGAATCGAACTTGGCCTAGATATTACACCCATAAGCATTGTCAGCAAGTTTGAAGATGATCGGATGAAAACTGTTTGAGCTAGAGTACAGACAAGGCCAATTTCACATTTTTTTGGTAAAAGAAGGACCATAACCCAAGAAGGCCTTCACCGATTTGTCCTATAATCGAACTCGGCCTAGATATTACACCCATAAGAATTGTCAGCAAGTTTGAAGATGATCGGATGAAAACTGTTTGAGCTAGAGTACAGACAAGGCCAATTTCACATTTGTTTGGTAAAAGAAGGACCATAACCCAAGAAAGCCTGCACCGATTTGGCCTATAATCGAACTTGGCCTAGATATTACACCCATAAGCATTGTCAGCAAGTTTGAAGACGATCGGATGAAAACTGTTTGAGCTAGAGTACAGACAAGGCCAATTTCACATTTTTTTGGTAAAAGAAGGACCATAACCCAAGAAGGCCTTCACCGATTTGGCCTATAATCGAACTTGGCCTAAATATTACACACATAAGCATTATCAGCAAGTTTGAAGACGATCGGATGAAAACTGTTTGAGCTAGAGTACAGACAAGGCCAATTTCGCATTTTTTTGGTAAAAGAAGGACCATAACCCAAGAAAGCCTGCACCGATTTGGCCTATAACCGAACTTGGCCTAGATATTACACCCATAAGCATTGTCAGCAAGTTTGAAGACGATCGGACAAAAACTTGTGCACTGCACTTCTCCTCATTGATATCTATCCTCATGTAAAGCTTCAAAATCATATCTCTTTTGGTAATGGAGTTATGCTCCGGACAAAATTTAAGTATGAAAATTAACAAAGGGGAATAACTCAAAAATTAAGCAAGGGAGAGTTATGGTTCTTGTGCACTGCACTTCTCCTCATTAATATCTATCCACATGTAAAGTTTCAAAATCATAGCTTGCTTAGTTTTGAAGTTATGCTCCGGACAAAAAAGTGTGACAGACTGACTGACGGAGCATAAACCATAAGTCCCCTCCGGTTTCACCGGTAGGGGACTAATAACAAAGGGCAATAACTCCCAAAATGGGTATGTAGAGTTGTGGTTCTTAACCACTGCACTTCTACTCATTGAGATATATTCACCTATGAAGTTTCAAATTGATATCTCAAATACTGTTGGAGTTATGGCCCGGACAAGAATTAAGTATGAATAAAGTATACAAAACAAAGGGCAATAACTCCAAAAACAGGTTATGTAGAGTTGTGGTTCTTGACCACTGCACTTCTACTCATTGAGATCTATCCACCTATGAAGTTTCATGATGATACCTCACATACTTTTTGAGATAGGCTCCGGACAAAAACTAAGTATGACAGAAACAAAGGGCAATAACTCCAAAAATAGGTTATGTAGAGTTGCAGTTCTTGAGCACTGCACTTCTACTCATTACGATCTATCCACCTATGAAGTTTCATGATGATACCTCAAACACTTTTTGAGATAGGCTCCGGACAAAAACTAAGTATGAAAAAAAACCAAAGGGCAATAACTCCAAAAATAGGTTATGTAGAGTTGCAGTTCTTGAGCACTGCTCTTCTACTCATTGAGATCTATCCACCTATGAAGTTTCATGATGATAACTCACATACTTTTTGAGATTGGCTCCGGAGAAAAATATTTGGTCGGAACGACGGAACTACGGACGGATGGACAAAGCAGCAACTATATGCTCCCCCGAATTTTCGGGGAGCATAAAAAAGGGGGATTATATTTGCTTTACATGGAAGCAAAAAGTGTCAGGTAGTATTCTAGGGCGGTTGATCGAAATAAAGTTATCAAAAATTAAAATTATCCCGAGCGAGCATAGCGAGCAAGGATTTTTTTTCAGTTATTGATATTTTCTCCATACGAAATCGCACAAATCGAGATCTTAATAAAGAATTCCCTGACTTTTCCCTGACTTTTGCTAAATTGCCAAATTTCCCTGACTAATTTCAAAATTCCCTGACTTTTCCCTGACCTTGAAAAATTATGTTTTTCCCTGACTTTTCCCTGACCGTGGGAACCCTGAAAATAATAACTCAGGAAAAAACTGAAAAGTCAACTTTAAATGAACAATTTCACAAGGGGGAAAAAATTGACTAGTCAGATTTTTCCCCGGGGAACGCGGAAAAAATTGATGGGGGAAAAAACTGTCTTCTACACCGGTATGGTGACAGGATGGAACAAAAGTGAGGGATACACTTATTTTTGTAAAAAAACACTGGTTTTATTCCAGATCAATCAGAAAGATTTACTATCATCTACTACAAAGTACAAAATCTTTATATTTAGCTTAAATTGGCATGACAAATTCATATAATAAAAGTGATTTTGAAGAAATAACATCACTCTGAACTGCTTGGGACAGCCCATTTCCAGGGAGTTTGATTCTTAATCGCAAAAATGTGAAGGGTACAGGGTGTCCAAAAAGAAAGTATACAGTTTAGGGGTATTTTTATCAACTCTTAATGGTCTGCTATCGCAAATAAATTTTGCACATGGTTAGACAAGAGATGTAAGTTTTTTCTGGTAATAGTGTTAAAATTGTAACTGGAATATTTTTTTAAGAATGTCAATTTCCAAAAAATACCTTATTTTGACCGTGACGTCATTTTGACGTAATTTACGACGTTTTCACAATTTCTGTCTGTCTCATGTTTCCCGTTTTGCACCCATTCTGCTAAAGTGTTGATTACATTTACGCGGATTTTTACAAACTGGTCTTCTTAAATTGCATTTTGATGTTGATCAGAAGAAAAATTGTGTATATTAGCATTTGATTGTACATAAGCGATCTCGGATAGCCCAAAAGAAAAAAAAACACATGAATTAAGACCCGCGCTGTGGGCGGACCATTCCACTATGCAGTGGAATTTGCTACAAATTATTTTGACACCAAATGTTTCTTGTAATTCACCCTACACCGTGCATTGCCATGTGTGACTTTGGCTCCACTTGCATGAACCATAGAAAATTCAAAACAAAGGATTCGCTGCGTAGTTCAGAAAGAACTTGCTTTAACAAACGCAAGTAACACAATGGGTTTACTTTTTTCTATTTTGCTGTCGAAATCGCAAGTGAATGGCCTATTAAAAGCCAACAAACATGCCCATGCTCGTCAGACACATCATATATATAACATCAGTTTAGACATTTGTGAAATGCAATTCAAATTTTCCAAGAATGCTTGCAAGACGGGAACACCAGAACTACAGGAATTGAGAAAACGTCGTAAATAACGTCAAAATGACGTCACAGACAGAATATGGTAATTTTAGAAAATTTACTTTTTTAAAAAGAATATCCAAGTTACAAGTTTTAAACTGATGCCAGATAAAAATTTCATCTTTTGACCAATCATGTGCTAAATTTCTTTGCGATAGCAAAACGTTAAGATTTTATTAAAATGCACTGAAACTGTATACTTTCTTTTTGGACACCCTGTAGTTTATACAGACATTTGCAGGGTTTGGTACATAGACATATTTTCAACCTTGTACATGACAACCGTTGAATTCAGTTGAGAGCTATAAACACTTTTTTATGAGTCAATAAATGTCTGGGAGAACAATTTGCACTTTTTTTAAAAACATCCGGATAATAACTCTGTCAAAGGCTGGAAACTTTCATTAAGAGAAGGTTAAAATATTAAACACATTAACAAAGAGAAAATGCCAACCTTCTTAACCTGAGAGCTACTGAAGCCTAGATCAAATATAATCAACTTTATTCCAGTATATTTTTGTCTGACTGCAGTTGTATTGTAGACAAGATCCATCAGTTCTGTAAAATGACTGACAGAACCTGCTGTAACCATGACAGGATACTCAGGTAAATTGTGTTCATCTGGTAGATTGGCTGGAAATAATTCTGAAATCAAGCAAAGAAAGTAGTACTGAGCATGCTGGTGTAATAATACTCAAATAGTCATCAAACTTAGCCCTCATCCGAAGGCCTAGGTGAGTAACTTTTAGCTGATTTTTCTGTTCAGGTGAGCAACTTTTTCAATAGAAGTAGTCACTTTATAAAAGATGATTCGCCTGAATGACAGGTTATATTCAAAAGCTAATTTCAATGACTTCTCAAGTATTGGTACACAATTTATTCCAGACTATGCAGACGTCTGGAAATTCTATACAAGACAACCAAAATTGCCTTAAGGCACTAAACAGTGTAGACCAACTCTTTATATGAATTGTATGCAGAAAATGTGAGAGTATTCCTTTATCATTATTATGCAATTGTGAAAGGAAGGATGGTGGTTATAAGTTGTAAGTTAAACTATACAGGTTCCAGACATTGGAACTGATTCCTGTTGAATATTTGTCCCTATTTATTCTCCTAGTATTTTCATCAGAGATTTTATCAATAATTTCATCGGCTCTGACACTTTTTAATAGGAGCGTATATAGAGAAGAGTGTCTCTTTATGCAATGAAGAAACAAGAGTTCAATAATAGGATGGCATAATAACTTTAACAAATATTGTAGCTTTCATTATTCTAATTACATTGCAGCATAATTATCTTGAAATGAAAATGTAAATAATGACATGTAAGTTAAGAATAAAGAACTTATTCCAACATTAATGAAGTACAAACAAACCTGTAATGTATTTCTCCACACCAGGAAATGTATAAGACTTGACTTTATCTATATCTTGTTTTACTGTTGGTCCAAGACTTTCATTACATTGTCTTCCATCATTCAAAGGAATCTTGACTGTGCGTATAAAATAGCGATAAGCATTATTTAAGCATTTAGTCTGCAGAAAGCATACAGACCCCAATAAAAACCAGAATACTGAGGACTCAATACATAATAGGCATAACAACATACATATATTTATAATTTATAAAAGTGAATGACGCATTGATCTAGGTAGCAGCAATGAATCTTGGTAATGCTGCATTCTGATAGGACTGCAAATGTCTACCATGATGTCTGACAACAGAAGTATAGCCAGTTAATTTGATTAGAAAGTTGGTAGCTCAGTATTAAGCTGAGGCTAAAATACTGTAAAATCATTTAGTTTCAATGGGATTTTTACGTGTTTTTTTTTCTGAAAAAGACCATGTCTTTGAGGGGGTGTAACAGTTACTGCAAGGATACATTATCCGATAAGTCTGATACTATACATTGTAACAATCATTAATATTTGGGGGTATTTAATTGCCTGGTTGAAGTCATTCACAAAATTAAATCCCCAGAATGTTAATGATTTAATTGTACTGTAGTTGCAGTGAATTGTACAGTCCCGTGCCAAATTAAAATTCACAAAGCGCAAAAATCACAAAATAATTTGATGAATTTACTCAGTTAGATGAACGTAACAAAAGTAAAATGAGAACAGGCAGGTTGCTAAGCAATTCTAGAACACCACTAAAAATCGATGGTTAGTCCATTTAACAATGTTGTCATGGTAACACAGAAAAACTGAAATATTTAAATTAATGATCACTCTTACCACAGTAGATCTTACCTTTAAATTGTTTTTATATGAAGAAAATCAGAAATAACAAACATTTGAACCTTGGTATTTTTTAACATGACAATGACAAAATTTACGTGGGAGTCAATGGGAACTATACTCTTTTTGCTATTCAACTACGAGATTTAATGACTTTACATTTTGCAAATTTAAATTTTTAGACCAAATGAAGTTATTTTTTAGGAATGTCAATTACTCCTTAAATGTCTGTTTGATTGACAAACAAAATACTAAAAGTAAGTAACTGTGGCATCCAAGCTTATTCCATCAAGGAAGAATTTTCATTGATGTTCTTAAATTGCCTAGTAACCGAAAAATGGACAAATGTAAATTATTTTCTGAACAGAATCAAATCATGCTTGGACTATTCTATCACATGATACCAAATCATAGTATACGGAGCTAAAAATAGACAGTGTTAGAATAGATTTTTATTTATTGTGTGATGCAATTACAAAGTGAAAATATTTGTGCAACTTTTCATGATTTTTACTTTGTGAACTTTAATTTGGAACCTGGCTGTATACTGATTTGCATAAACATTTTTAATAATTAAAAATTATGAATACTGGAGTGTTGGTCAAATTAGAGCAAATCTTAAACATTATATTAAACCAGACCTGTTAAATAATTTCAAAGTAACCGAAACATATAAACCATAATAGTACTAACCTTCAGCCCACCAAATTCCAACTGAAATGAGAAAAATGATTTTGATTAATAAAACATGCATTAACATATTACTGTTAAACCGTGGTCTCACTCTCACTCAGATTCTTGTGTGACACAGATAGACAGATTGATTGATGCAGCCAGTATAAAAAGTTATTACTTAGCACAGTCAGTTAACTGACATATTCTTTACAATGAAATTTTCCCAGGGAACCAACAACGCTGTTATATCGAGACCTGACTGTAATGCTCAATACTATATTGTAGTCCATAATCAAATAGTTAAATCTTACAGAGAACAACAAGCACTAGATAAGTGACAATACTTACAGAAATAATACATTACGAAGACAGGTATGAGTATTCCTGTCAGTATTTTACATTTACCATGTCTTCTCATCATCTTGACACTCTGTCTCCAGTAAAAGTTACTCTGTAATATGATACTATGAAATTCGAAAAATAGCATCAGCCTGAAAGTAGCAAAGAAAAAAATTGTGAATTGAAATATTAGAAGCATAACAGGGTGAATGCTCTACCGACCTAGCTAGCCGGCTGCTTACACAAGTTTCTCCCCTTTAGTTAATAGGTACAGATTGTGACATACTCCCCGAAATAATCATAATACTCAGAACGAAATTGGTCCTTGAATTTCTGACAGGTCTGGAGAACATAGTGATATGTCCTCAGAGCAAATACAGTAACAGTTTCCAGTTGGGCGCTATTTGTACCTGGGTAGGGTGTAGAAAACTACCAAGTCAACTTTGTTGATAAAACCATGCGTTTAATATACAAGAAGAGGATGAAAAAGAGAAGAAAAGCCTAAAATAATACATACTAGATTACTGAAATAAAGATTTGCAAATGAATACAGGGTGTTCAAAAAGAAAGAATACAGTTTTAGTGTTATTTATTCAAATCTTAACGTTCTGCTATCGCAATGTAGTTTTGCACATGGTTAGTCAAAAGATGTAATTTTTCTGTGGCATCAGTTTGAAAATTGTAACTTTCATTTTTTTTAAAAAAATGTCAATTTTCTCAAATTACCGTATTCGGTCCGTGTCGTCATATTGACGTTATTTACAACACTTTCACAATTTCTGTGCTTCGTGTGTTTTCTGTCTTGATCTCATTCTTTGAAAGTGTGCTTTGCATTTCACAAAATGTCTGAACTGATACTATTATGATGTGTCTTACGAGCATGGGCATATTCGTTGGCTTTTAATAGGCTATTCAGACATCCAAAATAGAAAGAAGTAACCCAATTATGTTACTTGACTTTTTGGTAAGCAAGTTCATTTCTGAACTCTGCAGCAAATCTTTTGTTTTGAACGTTGTATTGTTCATGCAAGTGGAACACTAGTCACACGTTTCAATGCACAGTGTTGGATGAATAACACGAAACATTTGGTGTCAAAATAATTTCTAGGGAATATCACTGCGGTTTGGAATGGCCCTCCCACAGTCCAGGTCTTAATCCATGTGGCTTCTTCTTATGGGCTATCCGAAATCGCTAATGTACAATCAAATGCTAATGTACACAACTTTTCTCCTGATAAACACCAAAATGCAATTTAAGAAGACCAGTTTGTAGAAATCTGTGTAAATGAAATAAAGACTTTTAAAGAAAGTGACCAAGACAGGAAACATGAGACAGACAGAAATTGTGAATACGTCGTAAATTATATAAATGTCAAAATAACGTCATGGTCAAAATAAGGTATTTTTCTGAAATTTGGACACCCTGTATACGATTCATAAAACAATTCCACACGATCTTATCTTACAAATACAATAAAGTCAAATAATTAAATAAATAAAATAGGTATATACCAGGACAATTATAAATGAATACTTGTAAAAGTAAACATAGCTCTAGTAGAAAAGATAAACAGATGAGTATACAGATGGAAACAGGTGCACCTCTGACTCCTTTGGAAGTCAAGTAATGAGTGCTAGTGAAGAGCTGTAGGAAGAATTAGGTGGTAAGGAATGACATGCATGGGAACACACAAACACACAATCACAAACCAGATCGGTTTTACAACTTTTACTCAAATACCTCATTCACGTCGTACAATACACACTTTAATACAAACACATGTATTCCAATCATTCTCCCATAAAATACAACATACAGTTAGGCAAACAAATACATAATATAAACACCACAGGGACTAGACATGACACACAAAGTTACCAGGGTTATAGATGACGTAGACTGGGGGATTCCTCTCGTCTAAGCAACGGTTGTGGATAACTTCTCCGGCCATGGCTTCTTCGTATCTTGAATAATAAACCTCGTCGGGCGCCATTTGTAACTGGGGAAGAAAAATGTGCAACCAGACCGGAGCTCAAACCCGGGACCCTTTGCTTACAGGGCGAATGCTCTACCGACCCAGCTAGCCGGCTGCTTACACAAGTTTCTCCCCTTTATTTAATATGTACAGACCGTGACATACTCTTTTGATTTTAATAAATAGTTGAAGAACATTTATTCTACTTTCTTGCCCGGTCCCTGACAACTAAATATTGTCCCCAGGGTATTGATTTGAAGAAAAAACAAGAGGGTCCAAAGGGCCCTGGGTCGCTCACCTGTTTGGCCTAGTGACCTAGATTTTGGCCCAAATAACACAGTATCTAACTTGACCTAGATTTTATAGAGATAAACATTGTGACCAAGTTTCATAAAGATAGAGTCAAAATTGTGACCTCTAGTGTGTTCACAAGATTTTTCAATGATTTGGCCTCGTGACCTAGTTTTTGACCCCAGATGACCCAATATCGAACTTGACCTAAATTTTATAATGATGATCATTGTGATCAAGTTTCATAAAGATAAGGTCAAAATTGTGACCTCTAGTGTGTTCACAAGCTTTTTCAATGATTTGGCCTCGTGACCTAGTTTTGACTCCGGATGACCCAATATCGAAGTTGACCAAAATTTTATAGTGATGATCATTGTGATCAAGTTTCGTAAAGATTAGGCTCAAATTGTGACCTCTAGTGTGTTCACAAGCTTTTTCAATGATTTGGCCTTCAAAGGCTTGTGACCTAGTTTTTGACCCCGGATGACCCAATATCGAACTTGACGTAGATTTTATAGAGATGATCATTGTGATCAATTTTCATAAAGATAAGTCACAAATTGTGACCTCTAATGTGTTCACAAGCTTTTTCAATGATTTGGCCTTGTGACCTAGTTTTTGACCCCAGATGACCCAATATCGAACTTGGCCTAGATTTTATAGAGATGATCATTGTGATCAATTTTCATAAAGATAAGTCACAAATTGTGACCTCTAATGTGTTCACAAGGTTTTTCAATGATTTGGCCTAGTGACCTAGTTTTTGACACCAGATGACCCAATCTCGAACTTGACCTAGATTTTTTTTCAGAGATGATCATTGTGATCAAGTTTCATAAAGATTAGTCTCAAATTGTGACCTCTAGTGTGTTCACAAGGTTTTCCTTTGATTTGACCTAGTGACCTAGTTTTTGACCCCAGATGACCCAATATCGAACTTGACCTAGATTTTATAATGATGATCACTGTGATCAATTTTCATAAAGATAAGTCACAAATTGTGACCTCTAATGTGTTCACAAGGTTTTTCAATGATTTGGCCTAGTGACTTAGTTTTTGACCCCAGATGACCCAATATCGAACTTGACCTAGATTTTACAGAGATGATCATTGTGATCAAGTTTCATAAAGATAAGGCTCAAATTGTGACCTCTAATGTGTTCACAAGGTTTTTCTTTGATTTGACCTAGTGACCTAGTTTTTGACCCCAGATGACCCAATATCGAACTTGACCTAGATTTTACAGAGATGATCATTGTGATCAAGTTTCATAAAGATAAGGCTCAAATTGTGACCTCTAATGTGTTCACAAGGTTTTTCTTTGATTTGACCTAGTGACCTAGTTTTTGACCCCAGATGACCCAATATCGAACTTGACCTAGATTTTGTTAAGATGATCATTGTGATCAAGCTTCATAAAGATTAGGCCAAAATTGTGACCGCTAGAGAGGACACAACCCAATTGTTGACGGACGGACGGACGACGGACGAAGAGTGATCACAAAAGCTCACTCTGTCACTTTGTGACAGGTGAGCTAAAAACCAACATTTTCCTAGCGGTGCATGGAAGTTGGAAGGTAAAAACATGCCCACTTCCCCAGCTATCCACTGCCGATTCCGGAGGTGAAGGGGAGGCTGTGTAACTAACCAGTCAATATTTCTCCAGATTAACTCATCATGCTAGTTGACTCCACAAATGGCAGTTTATTTTTCTGGTTGAAAAGTAGACACAGGAAACTTTCGCTTTCCTACTATACACCGTCCAGTTTAATTCTGCAATCTGTTCACGCCTTATTTAGCTGTAGCCCCAAATCTTAAATTTCCTAATTAAATTAATTATTAATTAATTATTGGTCTCCCTATTAACAGACAAGAACCGTCCAGAATGACACGAACAGACAAGGCAGGTTTTAGGGTACATAAGAGAAATTTGATGCATATGTAATTAAGTTATCAATACATCAATAAATACACTAGTAACATATTAAAGCAGTTTAAAAGTCTCTGACATCAATTTTAGGACAATTTCTTAGATGACAAAAAAATGTACCTAGTCTGAGGAATTCAGCATTAAGTTAACCAACAAGAGATTTTACCCTGCCTAGTATAACCAGTATGCAGCTTATCTGTAGCTCTGATAAATACTTGCACAATGTACTGTAGCCCTAATTGCATGATATAGATTGCTTCTGAATGTTCAAAATCAAATGGTTTCTCTTGAAATTTTTCTGGAGGCAATAGAGTTACTTATATCATGAGAAAATGACTATGAAATTTTTTTGTCGGTTTCGGAAATTGGCGAGTATGTAATATTATTCCAGCTAGGAGCAAGCAAAGACCTAAATTAGGTAATTTAGGTCTTTGGAGTAAGAGACTTATTGTAAAACTGTTTTAATAAGTTAGTAGCATATATAATGATGTTTTTATAGCACATTTATGCTTCAAATGTCTTTGTTTTACTCCAAAACTGCTCTTGACAGTTTGTGTCTGTTCATGTCTGTTAGTACTAGTAGGGAGACCCATAAACTGATTAATAATTTATACTACAGTTACAAATAAAATTATAAATACTACAGTATGCTGCTGTCTCGTATCAACGTGCTACTTAACAGTTTCAGCGACGCATGCGCACTCGCCCATACAAGTTTTAAAATTATCTGCACCATTTTTGGAAGAAAAAATGTTAACTTAACTTATAAGAAAAAGAAAATTGAAAATGATAAACGAAAACTAGCAAAATTAAAACTTTTTTATGTCTGGGTCGATGCTCTGAATCCTAGTGACTGTTTCCCATGAAATCCGTGCCTCCGTAAAAAAGGGTCCGTATTTGGGCTTGAAGTGAGTGAATTTCTAATTTGCAGTTAGATTAAATAAATTTGGAGTAGTGCTTATCCAAATGCGTATTCAGTTTGGGTTGTAAAGTCTTAGGTGATAAAAATAATGCGTAATGAAAACGGGATGCAAAAAAATATAACCAGTTGAAAAATATCAGTTTGAATAATTACTAGGTGTATCGTTCCTGGTCGTCAAGGAGACAGCTATGGTGTGTCGTCCAAAATAATGACCTCAATTGATGGAGGATATTTGTTGGATGATTTATTTGGATAATTTTACCAAAATGACTATGTAGAACATAAAAAAGAGTTGAATTCAACTAAGCACGGTTTTCATGAGAAGGCACGAAATTATGAGACAGAGGTATAGCTACGTAGGGGTTTAATTGAAAAAATAGTTATAGGATTACATCAGTTACATTTTGGTCCGTACATACATCTGAACCTTTCGTGTTTAATCAATTAATTTTTGTTTACCTTCGTTGTTATTTATGTTGACAACAAATTATGTTGTTGTTGTAGTTTACCTTAAACAACAAAATGTAGTCGCGAAAACTAATGACAATTTGGTAAATGACTATTATTACTCTTGCTTATTCATGACACCTTGAAGTAATCAGAAATAAAACAACAACGTCAATAGAAATTAAAATACTAAGAATGCACCATCTTTCATTTTTCACAAAATCACTAAACTGCTAAAGAAATCACATGACATGTTTTGACACTTGCAAAGGTTAAAGGTCAAGGCAGGTGAAAAACACGGGACACCGTACTTTAGTTACAACCAAAGGGATTTTTTTTTCGTTTTGGGGCCTTACTATTTTCTTTAATCTTATCCATATTTAATTAATAGATATAAGCATTTAAAACGAATTTGCGAGTCCTAGGATTATTTGGAAAAGGGATTCAGTCAAGTGACAAATAAAAGTTCGCAAAGAAATCAAAGCGCTGAACGCACTGAATTTGTTTTGGTTTGAAATATTGAATGTCATAAACTGCAGAACTTTCACAATCACTAACCGATTACTTCAGTCTCGTGCTTCCAATGTGGAAGTTCTAACCACTCGGTCGTGGTCTTTTTATTTTAATGGTCTTATTTATCCTCGCCTCCGGATAATCCATATGGGCGAGGCCCCCAGAAGAGGTTTAGTACTTTTAGTTTTTGGGGGATAGTGCATGATATAGAAGATTCCCCGATTCCAGAAGGATCCCTGGTTCTTTACATGCCAGGTGTATAGCACCCATACATGGGACCTCGGTTTAAAGTCTCATCCGAAAGACTATTAGTAATTTTCGAACCCACAACACCGAGATTAGTAGTGACTACAGTCTACTAGTCTCGCGCTCTACCGACTGAGCTACGCAGGCTGGCTGGTCGTGGTCTAGGGATATACCCAAATTATATATCCATAAGGGTCCCATTAATTATGGGTGGGCCCAGACTGAATTAGGTCTCATATGGGCAACCAAGATACATTTACATTAAAATAGCATCTGATTCAGTAAAATAGAAATCGTTAACCATACAGCACCGCATCCATGTAATAGCCAATATGTGACCTTTATGGGTACAATATGGACGAACCCATATGTGCTCGCCCATGCATGGCACACATGGAAACCATGTGGCCATGTTTGCTGGCGAGTGTTATTCACAGTTATATTGATGCTGGTTTGATGTGTTTAAATATATATCAATGAATTAATGTTTACCTTGGCCATACTTTTGTTTATGTTTACGCATAAACGTATATTTATATGCCTATTTGCAATGAATAAATAGTAAAATGGCATAAAAGAGTTACTAGAGTATCATTGTAAAAAACGATCTGATTTTCGTTTTGTTTAGAATAGCTGTAGCATTTAGCCAGAGTGTGCAGCGTAAATGAATAAAGTACTATACACAAGTACGGTTGTATCAGAAATTGATGATAATCCACTAATTGTTAGGTAACATAGGCTGATTCAGTGGAGCTAATTTATCTTTGCTATTACACGTAATTTAGGTCTTTAGTCAGAGTGTTACCTGTGTTACAGCTATTTGGCGATTGCATTATGTTTTAGAGTGAATATAATAACTATAGTATGTATCATATTTACACACACTTGAGCCATGTACATTAAATTATCGCGCTACGATACGTATTTACGTATATATATTTGTTTTTATTTCACATCACATACATTTAAAAAAGTGTGAATGATTATAACTTATGCAGAAAAATATATATATATAGATTCCATAGCGGCAGTGATTTGTAATCCAGACCCCCAAGTGTTTGTGCTTTCATTTGACGTATTTTATTTTTAGCCCACCTGCCACATAGTGCTATGTAAACACGGTAAAAAGGGTGAAAATCTTCTTGTCAAAAACTAAAAGGCCTCGCTAGAATTTTGATATTAGGTATATGCAGCATCATCATGTGGTTCTTAACCAAGAGTGTTCCAATTATGCACCTGGTGTCAAAATTGGTCCTCTACCACTAGTCTAGCCTTGATATGCTGCTTGTTCTATTGTGATCTTCTATTACATATCATGCAGCTCCTTTTGTACACTTTCAAGTGTTTCACTTATTGTACCACTGAAACGATCCCGGATAGTGGAGGCATATTCCAACTGTGGACGCACTTGCGATTTATAAATAGCAAAGTTCTTTCATTTTTCGACCACATTTCTGAGCATTTATACACAAACAGGATATAATATTATTAGCTTTTGGAGCTGTAATGCCAATATGTTTATTCCATTTCATCAAAGACAATCTCATTAAAATCAGACCTATGTCTACTACCTTACACTGATCAGGGATACTATATAATATAGAAGATCCTGAGCTGATATAGAATCTGACCATTTCCCGTATTGGTTCACGTTGATGTAAACTTTACATTATCCGATCACATCGCTATTTTCACTACCGTGAAAGTACAGAGTGTACTTCCTAGTATACAATGGTTAAAACTTTAAACATATATATAGTTTATACTAGACTGATTTTAGGGTACACGTACAGGTGTTCGAACAGCTATATCTTCTTCTTCCATTAAAGTACAGGACGCCATCTGGCGTATACTCGTACTGGCGCATGGCGGTGAAAGAGGTGTCTTTACATATTTACAGTGAATTTAAAATCATTTATTGGTGTGGATAAAAACAGTCCAATACAAGTCACTGACTGCACTTCCCTCTTGAAGCTGTCAATGGTAGGGCAGCTGATGACTGTCTGGGGAAGGCTGTTCCATAGGCGGATGGTGTCCGGGAAGAACGATTTTTGGTAGCACAGGGTTCTGGCAAAGGGCACCATGTATGTGAGTCCGTGGCCTCTAACTGAGCAGATCGGAGTGAGGTGAGTTGTTGGGACCTCTACTAGCTGGTACACAATCCGGTACATCATGGTGACATTTGCCTGTGCCCTGCGCTCCTGTAGTGATGGCCACTGGAGATGGTGAAGCATGGCTGTGACACTGCTGGTCCTTCTGTAGTCTGAGAAGACCATACTGGCAGATCTACGTTGTACCATCTCCAGTTTCCGAACATTGGCATCAGTGAAGGGGTGCCAGATTATTGAAGAGTATTCCACGAGAGGCCTCACCAGGGTCTGATAGCAGAGTTCTTTGGTCCTCATCTGGTGTGTTGTGTGATTATATCACAAGTGTAACGAAATGCGTCTAGTGTGGTTGACAAGCATGTCTTCTACCGCTGGCTAGCACCTAGCGAAAAGAGAGCCGAGTGCGTAAGCCTTTCCTGCCAGTACATAGCCTCTACGTTACAAAGACTTGCTCAGTGCCTCCCAGTGGCAACGCACGGATACTGGTTACACACGTTTCCAGGCTAAACTGTTGCAAGATCTCGGAACAGCAAGGGTCCCAGAGATGCAGTGTGTAGGCCCAACGGCGCGTGGACATGCCCTAGCACTACATCAACCTTGCCCCAACTATGGGAGAATAGCCGGCGAGATGGGAGTCGAAGCCCAGTAAGGCAACTCATCTAGGAGAAGGAAAACTCCAAAATAAAACCTGGATAGAATTTCGTTCATTAGTCTTGGAAGGCGACAATTCTAGAGGAAGGAAACCTTGATCACAAATCCCTGGCCCTCCAGGTTGGAGTGTTTGGCATAGGGTTAACTACCCCATCCAGTAAAAAGAACTATGTTACAGAAACTGCAACAATTAGAAATGAAAACAGCTTTGTTTTAGACCCAATGGGAGACTCGAGCAATAGCAACATGACTTCTCCTAGGGAAAGGCCAACCAGGGAATCTAGAAGAATGACGACGAGTTTACTGGGGCCAAAAGACAAAGTAGATATTGGAGCCTGGAATGTCAGAACTATGTACGAGACATCCAAAGCTGCCCAGGTAACCAGGGAAATGCAGCAGTACAAGTTAGATATTCTAGGTGTGAGCGAGTGCCGTTGGACAGGATCCGGAAAAAAGACACTACAAAGGCGACCTTATGTCCCACAGGGGACGAAGAGGATAGGTAGGTAGGTTGGTCCTCATCAGGCATTGGTTGATATTTCTCTGGAGCAATGATCTTGCGTTGTTGGCTTTTTTGGTGATGGTGTTGATGTGGTGGTTCCAGTTGAGAGATTTTTGGAAGTTGATGCCTAAATATTTTGCTGTTTCTGTTTCTTCTAATACGTGTCCGTGGATATTGTACGGTACTTTGATGGGTCTTCTTTTGTTGGTGATATGCATGATCTGGCATTTTGGGGGGTGGAATTCCATCAGCCAATCCTTCTCTCATCTTTGGAGTCCATCCAAGTCTCTCTGAAGGGCTATTGCGTCTTCCTCTGTCTTGATGTTCCGGTAGAGTGCGCAGTCGTCTGCAAACATTCGCGAGGTGGACTCAGGTGAGATGTATTCAGGTAGGTCGTTGATAAAGAGTAGGAATAGTAAGGGTCCTAGGACGCACTATATAAATGCACTATAGCTAGGTCATTTGAACGTGACTGCGTATTAAATGTTGTCAGATCTAACTAATAGCGTTATTGGATGAAGGATGTAGGATCTGATTTTAATGAGATTGCATCAAAATTTCCTAGGTTTTTTTTTAATTAGTCGTGATTTCTTGTCCTCGGAAATATTGGCACCTAATTAAATCAAAGACATATTTATATAATTAGAATCTCTGTGCCTAGATATTTGGTAAGTTTGACAGTCTTTTATTTGTTTTATTTATGTCTGTCCTATTTAATATCATCATAATTAAGTAAACTTATGTATAAGGGCGTGTATAAAAGAACACTCATTCACCAGATATTAGACCCGATCTATTGTTATTAGGACGACTCTTTCTGTAACCCAAACTCACCGGGTCCGAATACACCGGAAGTCATGGATGGATACCCTCCCCAATCTATTAGTGCACCTTGCCTATAGGTGGCGCTAGTTGTCGGAACTATTTCTTTTAATACGCTGCAAAATTGACATTTTATCATACTAACGTTCTTTTTGTCTTGTACAAGTAAAATGAAAATCCATAACTTTAATTAAAGCCAATACATAGTCTTCTAAATCTAACAAGCGTTGGTATACAAATTTGACATCGCGGAAGAATATTTCCCTGTGGCTGTGTTATGCGGTCTCCAAGTTGGTGTCGAGGAAATTCCTATATGGGGCAATAGGATTTTTGTTGTAATTGATTAGATTCAGGGTCCAGTTGTCAAACGTCACATCTTTCTGTTACAAGAGTGTCCGTGCTCCCTATTGTATGACTGTCATTAATATAAGTGACCTCAAATATGGCCAAATTGATAGCAGTTTGTCGGTCCGAGGATTACCAATTCGAAAGAAGGCAAATCCCTCTTGTTGTTGACGACTCTCTGACCGTGAGTTTTCATGTTTGGCATTTATTTCATTTGTTAGTGCTATGTAGATTTACAATTTGATTGTGCGAATTGCATATTATTTCAAATTGTGTATATGAACATGATTTAGCCTGTAATAAACAAGGTCACTGTTTACACCCCACCCACGACAGTAGTGCATGATCATCACAAAAATCTGGCATGCTGAAGCCCGTTGCATAACTAAGGTGCTTCAAGCACTTTTTGGTTGTGTTTTACTATGCATATGCAACAACAATCACTTGATACCAGGGAGCAATGCTGGCAGAAAGCATATTGTTTCTCACAGTTTTTGCTAGGCAATCATTTTCTGATGCAGAGTAACGCTTCTATTGCTCTTTACTGTGCAATGGTCTGAGGGCTTGAATATAGCACTGGTAAAACGCAAGCTGTTTGTGCATATTACGAGTCCATTTTCCGATGGTCACAGACAGTACCGTTTTACCAGTGCTATATTCAAGCCCTCAGACCATTGCACAGTAAATAGCAATCAATGGTCTGAGGGCTTGAATATAGCAGTGACTAGGATTACGGTACCGTAATCCTAGACCCACAGGCTAGCATTACGGAAGTTCCGTAATCCTAGCGAGTCCTAGCTAGGGCTGTCTAGAATTACGGAAGTTTTTATACCAAGTGCAATTAAGCGTTACATTATACAAATATTGGTATATTTATTGACAAATTAATAGAAATATCAGTATATCATGCTTCGAATTTTACTTCGCTAATATTTTGTCTTTGCAGGGGAAGAAAATAGAAGCAGTCCGAATGTTTATAAATTAATTAATGTACGTGGTCGAATACACAAATGTAGTTCCATTGACATTGATTGTCATGATCGAAACAAATTGTGTTGCTAATTTTTTGTAGCAGATCTGATGTTTGTTCGTCATTCGGTCCTCGAAATAAACATTGACTAAATCGTTTGTTCATTTACAATTTACATAGTCTACCACTGGATCTACGTTGTGACAGCGCGTAGTGATACGAATTCCAAATATGGTCATATTTAGTTTCTTAATTATTTATTTTAATCTGTAACTGATTAATTACGCCTTGCATGTCATTAGGAATCTTATAAAATTAGAATTATGTAAACAATCGATCCGGTATGCGTTTTTAAAATATAATTCAAAGGTTATGCAAGGTTTTTAATGCTCCACGAACGTATTTACATTCTTGTCTGCTCTGATCACACGAGCGGCATTCGTGATATACGTTGAAGTATTCGGGTTCTTGTTCA
Source organism: Spisula subtruncata (assembly GCA_963678985.1). Classification (NCBI taxonomy): domain Eukaryota; kingdom Metazoa; phylum Mollusca; class Bivalvia; order Venerida; family Mactridae; genus Spisula; species Spisula subtruncata. Next base: position 19,653,979 of record OY787672.1, on the reverse strand, counting down.
ACTCTGCTATTTTCTCAATATATTTTCCGTATTTAATAACTTTATAAATTTATGCGTAGATAAAAGAACATGCTTTATAATACAGTATCAAAATTATTTGCATTTAGATATTTTCCGCCGTTTAATATCGTTACCATATTCTATATCTTTACCATAACCAAAACTGATTAATCGATGGTAAATATACCAATACTTGTATAAATCAGGGAGGTATATTAATAATATGTAATTCCTTGTATAAATTCATCAAATATTAATGTCAATATGCAATATAAGGCGACCTGCACGCTTAATTGCACTTGGTATAAAAACTTCCGTAATTCTAGACAGCCCTAGCTAGGACTCGCTAGGATTACGGAACTTCCGTAATGCTAGCCTGTGGGTCTAGGATTACGGTACCGTAATCCTAGTCACTGCCTTGAATATAGCACTGGTAAAACGCAAGCTGTTTGTGCATATTACGAGTCCATTTTCCGATGGTCACAGACAGTACCGGCATAGAGACATTCAGAGCTGCAGTGATGTCTCTACTAGTCGGCCACTAGATATGTAAATACATATACAACTGTTTTGTCGGTGACAGATTTTATCGCTGAGTACTAGACATTTTAGAAGGATTTCTACCCATTTAACGGAAGAAGAAGAAATGTTGGGATTTTTTTCTATTAACCAATACCCTGGGGACAAAATCAAGTTGACATGGGCTGGGGAAATACCAAAGATTTTACCATCAGCTGTCCCCTGCATGGCCTTGGAAGGGAGGGGTTTTGACAACACACAAGTAATAATACCGGCCCATCCCGGGGATGGGGCCGTGGATGCAACTGACTGGTGCACTAGGGCTGCCAAATAATGTGCAGTGTTGGTTAGAAATCAAATACAGCTCATATATGCTCATGTCGATATCAGAAAAAATAATTCAACAACAAATTCACATGTAATCCAATTAAATACTAAATAAGTTTTTTCGCCAGATCTAATAGATTTTCATTGTTATTATTTAGACTATTAGTTACTTAAAGTACTTTGCAACAAAATTGATCAAACATCCCAGCAGGAACAGATTATTTATTAACCCCACCGAAGCATAGGGGATATATATTGTAAATTGGTAAGGACTAATGGTTGGTGCCAGTCAGTCCAACAGTCCGAGCTTCTGTCACAGTATGTGCAACTTCTGCATTTTATAAGAAACTTTGACGAAATTTTCACAGAATAACAACTATGACCGAGGAACTACAGCGCATATTGTCAGGACTTAGTGATTCAAAATTCAACCATTTTTGTCTGAGTTTTGTCTTAATATATTTTGCCTCTAAATGTCATCTATATCAACAATATTTCAATTTAAGAATATTAAGAATATTATATGTTATGGTTTTAAATGACAAAAGTACAATTTATAAGGTTTTGTCTTGTTGCCTTGTAGATGGTGGTCCAGTTTGCTGATAAGTGTGTGGACTGTGATCATGTTAATGGCATTAAGTGCAAGGATATGGAGAGATTCGTGCAGCGATTTAGCGCATTGTCTAAAGATGAGATTGCAGTAGCTATGATGGTCACAAACAAGAATATTATGAATCTACTGACACACCTTGTTCCTTGTGTTGGGTGTAGAAGAAGGTAGAAGAACTTTTACATCATTTTACAAACTTTGTGTTCTTTAGTATATATTTAGTGCTGGTATGTTTCTTGAAAACAGAAAGGCAAATTTATAAAGTTTTATATGTAACATGTTCAGCTTTTTTTACCGCTTAGCCTGGCATTGATTTATCAGAGAAAAATTGAATAAAATTAAAAAAGGCAAGATCAAATACTGTAAAATCATTAATTTTCATGGGGGATTAAATTTCGCGGATTTCGTGGTTGACCTCAACCACAAACTTTAATCCCAACGAACATTTTGACCCTCGTTTTATTACCTGAAATGCAAAATCCACAAATTCAAGTCTCAACGAAATTGTCTTTGTAAACAAAACCACTAAATTTTGTCAACAAAATTAAATGATTTCACAGTAATTGAGTTTGGTCTGGTCTCTTAACTCTCTAAAAAGTGAACTGTTCTTTAATATTCTGATATGATTTGAACAGAGTAGATTATGAACCTTGATCATGAATGGATTCCTGGACTAAATGATCCTATGTTGTATTCATGGGGAGTTGGTTTTAAATTTACTATTGTATTTTCAAACACTTACGAGTACCGCACAGTTAATAATTTTTGTGTGGTATTTTAAATTATGAAACTCAAGGTTGTTTGTGTTTGTATTACAGTGTAGAAAGATTGTTTACCCAGTTAGTAGACTCACAACATCCAGCGTTGGAACCACTCGTCGTTACCAAAAGTGCTGTTATGTCAATCAAGAGAAATTACCTGTTTGATCCTAGGGCCTTATATTCTTTGTTCTACATTCATGGGTATGTATAATGTCCTTATATTTCTCCTTATTACAAGCCGTATCAGATCATTATTTATGGAACTGTGACATAGTGGTTAGCACTCTCGACTACTAATCCAGAGGTCCCTGGTTTGAATCATCAGGGCTAGCTCTGGCTCAAAATTCTATAGGGCCAATTTAAAAACTGAATTAACAGGAATAACTGCTGGGAGCTGTTAGGACTCCTGGTGGGTCCAGGGCTAAGCCTTGGTTGGGGGACCAGGGGGGCAGCGGCCATGGAAGCTCCTTTTGTTTTGCTATTTATAAAAGAACTGTAACATCAACTCTTGAGATATACCATTCCATCTCATATTCCAGTGTAGGGCAATCCTGAATCTTGTGATCATGGAGAAGTTATCTTCATCAATATGACAAATATTTGTTTTTATTCATGTATATTTTTTTTGTTTTCATTGTGTTCTTCCTTTTTGGTTGATATAGACCTTCAAATCAGTAGTTATTGAACATGTTATAGGATTCATTTCAATTATGATAAAAGTATGGCATTATTAAGAACAATGAAATGGAAAGTAAATGATTATTCATACTTTTGCAGCACAAAATGTCAAATTGTAAAATTTGTCTTGTAAGTTGTATCATACATTCACATGTATTGTATTTAATATATTTCAGAGCGAAGTTATCAACTATGGTAGATGCTATCCCAAAGAGCAAAAAGAATAAACGTTGTAATCTGCATTCATTAGAAACTCATAAAACTAAAACTACTGGGTAAGCATACTTTGGTTCCGTATCACTTTGGTTCTCACCACAACTGTCTTTTAAGATTTACATATTGCTGTTGATGACCACACAGCACACAGTTTTGTCGATTTTAACAACTTAACCGGTATATAATTTCTTCAACTATCTTCTTAAACACCCAAGCTGCCATTTTGTCAATTACTTTGGTTCCCACCATGTTCATCTGTCAGAGAAGTTGGGGTACCGGTAAAATCGATATCACAGTGTATATAGTGAAAGTTTGTACTTCCATTGGTTGAGAAAATGGCTACTGAGCAGCCAGATAATAGAAAAAAAACCAGAAATTGTTAAAATTGCCGAAGCCGTGTGCCTGTTAATGACTTGAAAATGTAGGTCAATTCTTTGTGTGTTAACTTAGTTAGGAGTTTTGATGGTATTTTATATACAGACTATTGCTTGTCAGATACCATGTCTCTGTTTTATGGCTTGAATGTGTTACTGATTGTGTTGTCATTGAAAAAAGCTTTGGAATATCACCTGCCATTTGGGCGGGTAACCTTCATAAAGTTTTCACCTAAAAAAATCTGCAAAAAGTAACTCACCATGGCCTTTGGGCCAGTGCTAAATGCGATGACTGGTTTTGGTTTCTGTGTCTGTCCTGAGTTCTATTTGTATATAGATTGATCTTATAATGAACTGTCTGTAATGTTTTATGAATGTTTTATTAGTCTTATGATACTACAGTGATTATGAGTACACACTTTTGATGCAGTATAAATCTACTTACAGGAGTTGGATTGATATCTGGGATTTATTGTCTCAAGAATGTAGGGAAGAAGTCGTCCTGGTTGATGCTGATGGTCTGTTGGATACGTTGGAGAATTATCTTCGTAAGCATAGGTAAGTAATACAGTAGATCTACAATCTGTCATAAACATATTTAGAAACTTCTTCCGTGTTACTCAAAAATTTAAGTAGTGTGGTGTTCACTTAAAGGATGAAATAAATTATTCGAAAATAATATTAATATATTTTGTTGAATGGGTGTATTGTCATTTCATATAACATTAGTAGAATCCCTGCCAGGATAGTTGACCGTTTCAAGTCTGAGCAAGGGCACCAACTTAATCCAAGGGATATGCTTTTCTGGCATTAAAACATTTTGACTGATTTGCTTGTAGATCAGTTTATTTAGCTATAACAAACTTTAGCGACATGTTCAGTGTTTCATTTTGGTTTTGAAAACTATGAGTCCCATTCCATTGAACCTAGAAAATCAATGAGTCCCACTATGTAAAAATAAAGTATTTTCAAAATTTAATGAGTCCCCAGCAGATTTTGTGAGTAAGGGACTCGGGATGCGCTCCAAAATGAATCACTGCATGTTGGTGGGATATTCTCTGTAATATTGTGTCATTTGTAAAATGTTAAATGATCTTAGTTGGCATGATATATAGGAATATATTTCATTACTAAATTACAGAAATTTGCTGAAAAATGAATCAAATCACTAAAAACATTGAAACAACCTTTGGCATAAGTGACATGTAATGTATTTAATATGATTGTGCGTTTGTAGATTTTGTTCTGAATGCAAATCGAAGGTTCTGCGTGCATACAGCATACTGGTTGGTGAAGTGGATAGTGCCAAGGAGAAGGGATATTGTCCAGCATTGTATGAAGGTTTACGATGTTGTCCACAGGAGAAACATATACATATGTTGTGTGATACTGACTTTATAGCTCATCTCATTGCTCGTGCTGAACCAGAAATTATTGGAAGGTAACATTACAGATTGAATACTTGTTTAGTCCTTACTTATGATAGCTTAATGGCAGTGTTGTAATATACAGCAGGGCACTTATTTCCTTCTTTTTGCAATATTCATACCATAGGCATTGACGCATGTTTGAATTATTGCGCAATTCATGTATCACATTTTAAAGCTTTGGGTATGGAAAATTGTTGGTTCAATCCCAAGCAGAAGCATAAAATAGATGTTGCACTTTGTTTATGATATAGTTCTCTTGCTTAGTGCTCAACATACGAGGGAAGTTCCAGGAAATTGTGGGTTAGGTAGTCTCCATAATAATAACTCACAGTGTATAAACAAGTCAACTTATCGAAAAAAGGCATACATGTTGAATTGTATAGTAATTTATTAGATCTCGATAAGTGTCATTTCCGTATGAAGAAAATAAGAAAACTGAAAATAATCCTCGTTCCCTAAGCTCGGATAATTTTAAATTATGTTTACTTAATATGTCTTATCAATGGCCCTAAAACTACTACCTGAAACTTTTTGGTTTCATATAGACCAAATATAACCTCCTATTCACTGTATCCTTTGCACTATTTTGCTCAAACAAAAACTAAAGACCCTATCGCGTGAAAAGTCAGGGAAAACTGCTGTCTTGTCAGGGAAAAGTCAGGGAATTTTGTTATAGAATATTTGTGGGAACCCTGAATAGGGTATAGTATTGATGAAGTATTTTATATAATTCATATCTCTAAATGTACATTGTGATTTCAGTAATGGTCGAAGAGATCGTCATGCTAAAACCTTAGATATTGCCCAGGAAGAAGTGCTCACCTGTCTTGGTATCCATACGTATGATAGGTTACACAAAATCTGGCAGAAACTCAAGGCTGAGGAACAAACCTGGCAGATACTTTTCTTTCTGGGTGTAGATGCCTTAAAACAAAGTTTTGAGGTAATTATAAACACATTTTATGCACCTAAGAAGCAGGTTGGAATGAACATGTGGATCCTTAAATGTTGTCTGAAAAGAACTTGTAAGAGCTGCAGTCACCAGCAACTCAGCATGTGTGGTAGCGTAACTGTTCCAACCTATGTATTTTCATTCAGAATTATCAAGTGTAAACAGAATTGTGGTCATTTCTTTTTGTTTTTGTGATGCTGGTTTTCCTCAACATGTGAAGAAGTTGCAGTTCTGTGTAGCAGAGTACTTGTTTAGGATACAGTCCAGGAAAACTAAATTGGGTGCATCTGCTGTTTCGGATAACTGCAGGGGTAAACGTTTTCAGTCTAAATACTGCTTTCAGTATTTGGATAAATACTTTCACTATATGTAATTCATATGAAAAAAATCAAATTCAGTGTTGACAAGCAGTTTCCAGTATTTTGAATGTTTCAACATTTTATCCATGTAGCTGTAAGTTTGTTATGAAACAATATAAACCTGAATAAACAAATCAAAATATGTTAACAGATGGCGCTTGAACGGAAGCAGGGAGTTTCCAATTTAGAATTGATGTGTGAAGAATTACTGGAAGAGGAGAGAGCCAAGGAGCAGCGACAAGAAAAGAAGAGACAAAGAAAGAAGAAGAAGAAAGCCAAGTCTGGTCAGTTACATGAGAAAGAGAATCAAGTATTGGAGGAAGAGGAAGATGATGAGGATCACTGTAATAATGTAAGTATTCCTAGTTAGCCTAAATCATTGTCTCATATCGAGCATCTTTCCAGTCTTCACGAAAAACTTTTCAAAGTACTAGCCAGTCGGGCTACCAACAAGGCAGAACTTACTAGCCTGAGAATAAATTTACTAGTCAGAACATTAAATGATCAAAAGTGGATTAATATCTGTAAACATTTTAATACTGTTTACTACAATGCAGAATTTTCATTGTCCCGACTCACAATCGTTTGGATGTTTTAGTCTTTTGGCTTGTGTTCTCAGGATTTTTTCACTAGCCTTTCGGACTAGTCACCTAGAGAAAATTACTAGCCCGACTCAGATTTTACTAGCCTAGGGCTTCGGGCTAGTGGCCAAATTCGAAGACTGTCTTTCATCAGTGCTGATTACATAAGAGTTTTATTAAACAAGTGGACAAAATAACATGACGCAAGGCTTTTCTGAGTGTAATATTGTTTTTATCAACTAGTTTAATAGGGGATTTCGCGACGGGGGCATTATGGTAACATGCCAGATTCGCGCCATTTTTGAACAGATTCTGCATTCACTAACAATGATTTTATTCTGGTTACTTCCGGTTTTACTGTGTATTCTAGAAGCAATCTCACCTTCAACTTGACATTGCATGACGTTACACGCCTAAAATTTAAGGTCTGTACTGTTGCAAAAAGTTGTGAAGTAGTCTCATTTGATTTACATCATTGTCTTTGACATTACAACCATGCGATTTCACTGTATATAAGTTTTTATGTCCAAATACATTACATCATCATTTATGTTATTTCTGCCACCCATTGGCATTGATTGTCAAGAACTTCCAGACCAAAGTTATATGATGAAACAGTTTTAGTAATGGGCTTCATTTTCAGGAACTGGTAAAAAATAAATTTACACCGAGTCTATGAGAAGAAAATGTGTAAAATGCTCATTTGCTGGAAATATGAGTGTTTTGAGGACAAACAATTCAAAGTTTCATAAGCACAATTATTTAACAACACATAATCTGCATGCTTACCGGTATTCATATTTAAACAACATTTGACTGCATTTCATAATTAAACTTTTGAATTGTAGTCAAATTTTTCTTTTACTATGCTGATGTTGTTTTTAATGTTTGAGTTGATGATTTCAGTGTGATAAGTCAGCATGTAACATGACAAAGAAAACTCCTCAGTCATGTACCGCTAGTGGTTCACATCACAACTGTGGAGATCATAATTCCAATACTACCCTCGCGTCTATGGAAAGTTGTCGAAGCTGTGAACGAACCTGTGATCCTAGATCCCCAAGCTCAGGAGCTCCATTGAAGCCTCTGACATTACTTGGTAGTCGCGGTAGTGATAATGGATATTCATCATGCGGAGACGGGTGTGAAAGCTGTAGTATGCCAAGTTCTAATGATGGCTCGGATATAGCATGCTCAGAGGGTGTTTGTACAGGCATTGATGGTCAGTATTCTATACTTCATTGTTTAACTTACATTTTAAGATGGGCTCCGTTGTTTAATGAATACAGTAATTATACCCCCGCACAACTTTGATATTTGCATTTTAAATACAGGGTTGCCACAGAGTATCAGATCAAAGGTTAGATATCCTCACTAAAAGTGCATCATTGTTGTCAGTATAGTCCTGTGATACTATGTATGAGGGCCGTTTAAAACAAATGTAGACAACATCATCAATTGTAAAACATTCTATCATCTGAATTTCATCAAAATTGGTAGAAATAGGTTCTACCAGTATTATTATCACGAAAAATGTATGTTATATTCTAAGATATGGTAGTAATAGCAACGAAACATTTAACACTAGTGGCAACCCATTGATTTATCCTGTAGAATATTGGTGTTGATTTCTTTGCCTGATCGTTAACCTTTAATGGTGATGAAACCTTTTTAGAATTCATGTGTGGGTATAAACTATAAACACTCGAACAGTGTGACAAACTTACTTGAATCATGCCCGAACAAGGGAGGTTATTTTGATAAGTTTAATTTGTCGTGGTACATTGGTCATTATACAGAATGGTTGAAGACATAGTTGTTCCATGAGTGTAATTTTGAGCACTAACAAGATGTTGTGAGATTCCAAAAACCGATGACGTCGACAATGACATCTGGGATTGCCCCATGGTCACTATAGGTGAAATGCATGTAAAAAGATCCTCACTTAACCGTCAGTCCGATTTCTATGAAATTATAGGATTTTGGTGAATGAATGTGCTGCTACAACATAACAAAATAATAATTTATTTATCTGAAAAAATAAGCGAGCAAATTGATTTGACTACATATTTTTTAATGCCCCTCCTATATTTATATAGTAATATTGAAATGCTTGTATTGTAGGTGAGGATAACATACATGTATGTAATCCACCAGGCAGGGGACGGTGTCCTATGTCAGAGTTATCCCCAGAAAGGGGCAGGGCTTCCTCACCTCTTCCTAAAGGAAACAAGGTAAAGTTTATATCATTTTATTATATATCATGCCTGGGAAAGTTTGGTTTGTAGATTTATGTATTAGGGAACCAATTAGGTACCACAGCTCCATTGTTTGATTGGTTAAAATGCATTGCTTTAATTTATTAGGGCCCTGCAAATTTTTTGCAGGTGCCCTATAGTAATCACCCTGTCCGTCTGTCTGTCCGTACTCACCCACTTGTAGTTGTGAGGTGTGGAACAATAGGCTATATTTAGATTATATTCATTCCGTTGCTTACGGGGTGCAAAATGTTGCTTATGGGGTTTTACAAACAAAAGGATGAACAAAAGAAAACCCCACAATGTCAAGTCAGTGAGAACGTCCGTCCGTTTGTCCGTCCGTCCGTCCACATTTTTCATGTTTTTTCTTAATAACTTGCAAACCGTCAAAGGTATCGACTTCAAACTTTAAACATAAGGTCACAGTAACAATACACTGTTGTATGCCAAGTTATGTTACTCCAGCTACAATATTGTAAGAATTATGGCCCTTTGTAAAATTACAATTTTCCTCATTTTTCATCTTTTTTTCTACATTACTTCAAAACCGTTACAGATATTCAAATGACACTTGCTATACATATTGACAGTGACAATACGCACATGTGTAGCAAAGGGCAACAACTCTAGCTTTAATAAATTTTGGCTTGTGCCCCTTTTTCGACTTCAAAACTTTAACATTGGCCATAGTTCAAAATGTTTTTTCTTAATAACTTGCAAACCGTTAAAGGTATTGACTTTCAAAACTTCAAAACCGTTACAGATATTCAAATGAAACTTGCTATACATATTGACAGTGACAATACGCACATGTGTAGCAAAGGGTAACAACTCTTGCTTTAATAAATTTTGGCTTGTGCCCCTTTTTTCGACTTCAAAACTTTAACATTGGCCATAGTTCAAAAACTTTTCAAGATATTCAAATGAAACTTGCAAAACTTATTGACAATGATAACGACAGGGCCCTGATCACGACAGTGATGGTTCTAGTTGTCTCTGGAATACTTATGATTTATAGTGTGTATTTTGTGCTATGACTGAGTTGTCAGTATTTTAAGTGAAAAGTTTAATGTAAATCTTTATAAAACAAGATTGACAGTTACTTAATGTTGCAGGATTTGTCACAATTGAAACTTATAGACTCACCTACTTACACCAAGCATGATAGCACTAGTAATACAATGCTGAAGGTTTGAAAAGTAAATGAACTTTTCAATACAGGAATCTTTGGGTAGGAATATTAAGAATGATTTGTGGACAGAATAAGACTTGTATTACCTTTGTTTCACAATGATACAAGATGAGGTAAGGCATGATGGTTGATAGTGAGTTGATAGATGTTTACGTTATATTTTACAGTGTGAAGATTATTTCATTCCTGTATGTAAAGGCGACTGTGAGAAACATGGCCAATACAAGATGACGTATAGCTTAGAAGATATGCTAGAGGTAAGTCCCTTCATGTTCCTCACTCGGCTACCCACAAATATACAGGGGTCGTACAATTCCAGATTGATCCAAAATTCTGTATTGGCTGCATCAGGAAGCATTCTTTTTTCTGCTAAAAATGAAAATTAATTGATGAACAAGTTATCAGAATTCCCACAGTCAGGGAAAAGTAAGGGAAACATTTTTTTCAAGGTCAGGGAAAATTCCGGGACTTGTGAAATTAGTCAGGGAAATTTCGAAATTGACGAAAGTCTGGGAATTCTTCATTGATAAATGTCATTTCCTATGACGAAAATATCAAAAACTGAAAAAATCCTTGCTTGCTTGGGATTATTTTAAATTATGATTACTTTATATCTATTAACTGTCCTAAAACTAATAGTACAATGTATGAAAGCATTGGACCATTCAGCTATCATTATGACCCTAAATCTATTTGCTGTCCATCAAACCTTATTTCATGGAAACTGCGACCTCTTCCAAGTAGTTAGAGCCTCCACCTTAGAAGCAGGCGATTGAAGGTTGTTATCCAAATGGTAAATGGGTTACAATTTATACAGCCGGTGGATGAACTGCCACCTAGTTATTAAAGAACAGTTATCATAGGCCCAATTAGGAAAGTGATTTGGGAGGTTTTTGGCGCACTGAAGATGGGTGTCTCAATCATAATTCAAAATGACAGGTCCTTTCAATAGGTGTGACATTATTATCTTTGTGATCAAGTGGGACGTGTGTTTTAGAATATATCCTTCATTGATATTGTATACATATGGTTTAGAATAACATATTTTTATAGGTAATTCACAGATAATTTTTGTCTCATTGCAGCAATTTTGTTCATCTGAAGATGAGGCTGTCATATCGGAGGAAGAAATCATGCGATTTAAAGCCAACGAGACGAAGTTGATGAGGAAACGCCAGGAGCTCCGTGAAACACTACGTCAGAGGTTTAATAACATGCAACATAAGCAACAGTCTGATGGTGTGGGAAAACAACCGACCTCTAACGAGCTGACGTGTGAACACGAGTGACATTGGAGTGATTGTTTTACTGTGATGCTGATACAAGTGTTTGCCAGAAACGTTTTAAAACTTTTTGTTTCTCCGAGTCTTAGATTATGCTTTACTTTTATTGGTTGTCTCTCAATCAGATGTTTGTGACTTGATTTCTTACTTGTTTAACTAGCAGCACTATTCTCTGATCTATGTTGATTGATTCAATCTTTGCTCATACCTTTCTATATGTTTGTACTACTGACAGTCTTATACTTCTGTATAGAGTGAGTATTAACTCTCTATAAATCAATGATTAGTTTTTATACCCACTGCAAAACATATGTTGTAAGGGGTATACTGGTTTCAGCTTGTCTGTCTGTCCCTAGATGGATTTGTTTGGATGCAACTCTTGCTACAGTTGTGGCAGGTTTTCCTTCAAACTTTCACATATGAACAACCTCAGCATGTAGATGTGCATGAAGGAAATAATTTGCGCTGCGATGATTTTGCCTGGATCATGGCTCTTTACCAGTATATTAGTCTGACAATTGGTGACAGTTCTAGTGTAGTTCGAATTCAACAAGTACGGACGGAAACTTCATAAACATGTACTTTTGATGATACTCCGTGGTACAGAGTTGTGGAGTTAATGACAAAAATACAATTCACTGTAAGTCACTGGGTGTATGTACAAGACTAACTGTATTATCTGGCCAGTTGAATGTCCTGTACACAAGTCTGACTTACACCTTTGTTGCTGTCCAGATCACCAATTAAAAATCTGAACCCATGGCTCTGACAGTGAGGCTTGTAAAACTTTGTTCGGACCAGAGCTCAGAAGAATCTGACAAAAACTTAATTCAAAGGTTAGATGAAGTAATGGCTTTACAACTGGTATAGTATTCAATGGGTTTATGGAAATTTGTTGACAAAGTGTTGATATAATGTGTACTATTGTTAGACACAATGTAGAGGAATCTGCTTGTATGTCTTTTGTTTGGTCGAATTTACCATAGGAAAAATGCTGTTTGTATCCTGTGATAAATCTGCTATGATGCAGTCTTGTTTCATCTTGAATAATACTTGTATGACATTTCTGTTCTGTCCCAGTCAGTTGGACGGAGTTGACGATGATTGTTTTGTTATTTCACTATAAGTGCTGGCATACTAAACGAATCCATTCCTATTTGCAAAATGCATTAATTTGTGATTTATATTTTTTCTATGAACTATCAAAGTGGTAAGAGAAAGGTTATCTGCAGGTTTGATATATACGGTAGATAATTTATTATCTGCAGGTTTGATATATACGGTAGATAATTTACCCTGTCATTAGGGCAGAAGTACCAGCTGGTGCAGTTATCAGTTAATTAGCTTTGTTTTGAACAGTTTAGATTCCCTTAACTAAAAGAGATCTATATTCAGGGCTTTCACTAGACTCCAAAAGTGAAGAGTCAAAATGACTCCTGGTTCTCAATTTTCAAGAGTCATCAAAATATTTCAAGAACATTTGTGTTATAAGTATAGTAAATTTGGCTCTTGGACTTGAATTTTCAGGAGTCAAAAAGAGCTCTTTTGTCAAATCCAAGAGTCAAAATGCAGTTTCAAGAGAAAAATGAAAACCCTGTATATTACTATACATGCATGTGATTATTAATATATCCAGTAAGACCATGATTCCGACTTTTCCATTTATTCACTGCTGGTTAGTGAGAGAAAACTACTTTGATAGTTAATAACTACATATAGCATATCATGATGGTGAAAGTATTCAAACTGAAGCTTCTATATTTTTTATCATTCTAATACTTAATCTAATCAGCACAACTATTTCTGACATAATTGAAATGACCGTTGAAATTTCCAATCTGACGTTTGGACGCTCTGTGTCTTTGAAATGACTGTTGAAATTTCCAAACTGACATTTGGACGCTCTGTGTCTTTGAAATGACCATTGAAATTTCCAAACTGACATTTGGACGCTCTGTGTCTTTGAAATGACCGTTGAAATTTCCAAACTGCTCTGTGTCTATATATTTTTTTAGCTCACCTGACCACATTGTGGTCAGGGTGAGGTTTTGTCATACCGAGATGTCCGTCGTCCGTCGTGCGTCGTGCGTCGTGCGTCCGTCAACAATTTCTTCAAACGACTTCTCCTCCTAAACCGCTTGGCCAAATTTGATAAAACTTAACAGGAATGTTCCTTGGGTGGACCTCTACCAAAGTTGTTAAAAAAATTCCAGTCCGTCGCATAACTAGGTCACACAGGCTAAAAATAGATTTTCAAAAAGGAAACTTCAAAAATCTTCTTCTCTGAAACCGTAAGACCTAGAGCTTTCATATTTGGTATGTAGCATCACCTTGGGGTCCTCTACAAAGATTGTTAAAATTATGTCCCTTGGGTCAAAATTGGCCCCGCCCCGGCGGTCCTTAGTTTTACATAGAGTTATATAGGGGACACCTTAAAAAATCTTCTTCTCCGAAACCGCTTGGCCCAGGGCTTTCATATTTGGTATGTAGACTCAGCTAGAGGTCCTCTACAAAGATTGTTCAAATTATGTCCCTGGGGTCAAAAATGACCCCACTCCGGGGGCCCTTAGTTTTACATAGAGTTATATAGGGAAAACCTTAAAAAATCTTCTTCTCCGAAACCGCTTGGCCCAGGGCTTTCATATTTGGTATGTAGACTCAGCTAGAGGTCCTTCACAAAGGTTGTTCAAATTATGTCCCTGGGGTCAAAATTGGCCCCGCCCCCGGGGCCCTTAGTTTATAGAGTTATATAGGGGAAACCTTGAAAAATCTTCTTCTCCGAAACAGCTTGGCCCAGGGCTTTCATATTTGGTATGTAGACTCAGCTAGAGGTCCTCTACAAAGATTGTTCAAATTATGTCCCTTGGGTCAAAATTGGCCACGCCCCGGGGGCCCTTAGTTTTACATAGAGTTATATTGGGGAAACCTTAAAAAATCTTCTTCTCCGAAACCTCTTAGCGCAGGGCTTTCATATTTGGTATGTAGACTCAATTAGAGGTCCTCTACGAAGATTTTTCAAATTATGTCCCTGGGGTCAAAATTGGCCCCGCCCCGGGGGCCCTTAGTTTAACATAGAGTTATATAGGGGAAACCTTAAAAAATCTTCTTCTCCGAAACCGCTTGGCCCAGGGCTTTCATATTTGGTATGTAGACTCAGCTAGAGGTCCTCTACGAAGATTGTTCAAATTATGTCCCTGGGGTCAAAATTGGCCTGGCCTAGGGGGCCCTTAGTTTTACATAGAGTTATATAGGGGAAACCTTAAAAAATCTTCTTCTCCGAAACCGCTTGGCCCAGGGCTTTCATATTTGGTATGTAGACTCAGCTAGAGGTCCTCTACAAAGATTGTTAAAATTATTCCCCTCAGTCAAAATTGGCCCCACCCTGGGGGTCACCATTTTACTTAGACAATTATATAGGGAAAACATAAAAAAAATATTTTTGTCTAAAACTACAATGCCTAAGAGCTTTGATATTTGGTATGTAGCATCATCTAGTGGTCCCCTACCAAGATTGTGCAAATTATGCCCCTTGGGTCAAAATTGGCCCAGCCCCGGGGGTCACCATTTTACATAAACTTATACAGTAGAAACTCCCCAATCCGGAACCTCTCTAATCCGGAATCCCCCTCAATCCGAATTTTTTTCACGGTCCCGATTCGTTCCTTCTAAAAGGTATGTGAAAAAAACCTCCCCAATCCGGAACCTCCGTACTCCGTAGACCGGACTACCTTTATGGCACGGAATGCAAATATACAGTGTTATTTAAACTTCCCAATCCGGAATTTAACGCTTGATCGGGAATTATTATGATTTTATACAAAATATGTCAAACGGTTTATTTGATCGGCAAATGTTCCGTTACTCGTGAAATTGCTTTTAGCATCAACCCGAGTGTTTCCGTATAGTAGGGCACGGGGTTATTTGTTGATAATTCGTCATTTTGTAAATAAATCACCATGGAGAAAAAAGTTCAACTTAATTTGTCATTTATTTGTTAAAAACAATTACATTCGTACATTAAAATGTATTGTGGCTAACATAAACAGAGATTTAATTCGTAATTAACCTAATTATTGACAGTTTTTTTTATCGACGTATAGTCGGAATTAGGTTAAATCAAACGGTTTTGCACTTGGTTTTAGACCGGAAGGACCGTACACAGGTTGATTTTAAACACGACCCGATACCATACGAAGAGCAGAAATGAAGATCGTTATCACACCTTTTAATCTGTTAATTGCCTGACAAGGGGGATCTACTGCCTGTTTGCAGTGTAGCCAGAGGCAATTACCAGTAGTCAGTTGTTTATTGGTGTCTACAGGTCTTTCCGGTATACAGATCTTTATACCAAAATGAAAAAAATAGGTTTGAAAAAAAGTCTAAGCTTTGAAATTATTTTTTCGCCAATCTAAAAAAAAAATCCACCAAAAGCGGAAATGGTGAAAAGCAGCGGAAACCCTACTGTAACATGGACTTCAGAATACAGACATATTGTACCAACAATAGTGTACACCAGACGATATAAATTTTCCCTATAAACACTAAAAAGGTAAAACCTCTCCAATCCGAAATCCTCCCTAATCCGAACTTTTTGGCCGGTCCGAAGGGAGTTCGGATTAGAGAGTTTTTACTGTATAGGGAAAACATATAAAAATCTTCTTGTGTAAAACTACACTGCATAGAGCTTTGATATTTGGTATGTAGCATCATCTAGTGGTCCTCTACCAAGATTGTTCAAATTATGTTCCTGGGGTCAAAATTGGCCCCACTCGGGGGTCACCGTTTTACATAGACTTATATAGGGAAAACATATTAATATCTTCTTGCCAAAAACTACACTGCCTAGAGTTATGATAATTGGTATGTAGCATCATCTTGTGGTTTTCTACCAAGATGTTCAAATTATTCCTTTGGGTGAAAATTGTGCAGGGTTTATAATCAGGTGAGCGATATTGGGCCATCATGGCCCTCTTGTTTAAATTATGTGCATTTCAGCTATAGAATGGTATGAGTAGAATCCTTTCAAGATATATGTTGATATTCTACTTGTAATTTGTACACCATATTCTAATATGAAACAACATTGAGCATTCTGTCCAGAGTCTGTTGTCAATATAGTTCGGTTCTTGGGATTAGAGTAATTAACACTATTCTTTAACTTGGCTATTTTTACGTGATTTTGATGTCAATTTTACTATACATTTCTAGTGATTTTTATCCTCTATTTTTGTACAATGAGTTGCATAATTTTATTACAAATGAGTAATTACTGTTTCTATGAAATAATATTACCAGTAAATGAAATGAGATAGATAAAAGTTTGTGTATCTAGGGAAACCAATGCAGTATTTGTAACAATGCCAGTACCAGTCCGTAATAGTATAATGTTACATTTGGAATTTCTACATTTCTTAAGCGTTTAAAGCTAACAGATTTAGTATAGTCCAAGATTTGTTACTGTAAGAAACTAAGAATTAAAAATCTTTTATCTTCATTCACCAATGTATTTAATTGCCCGCTTTCTATTTCAATTTTGAAGAGAAATTTGCCAAATTTCAAGCTATTTCGATTGTATTTACAGCAGAAATTTGTGTTTATTTTCCCCAAGATACCAGTGTACAAGTCATTATTGAACTTTTTGAAGCACTATGGTTTAGTTACTGGTATTGTGTCAACCGTATCAAATCTAGATAATTATGTTAATAAATATGGCAAATATTTTATTGCATGTTTTTACTATTTAACAGCCTTAGGATAATCACATTCTCGTTCAGTCAGCATATTTTTAAGTTCGGAACTTGTCTAGGAACTTGACTAACCATCGATGTATGAGGATGGATAACTATAGTCACTTCTCATTGTCAGATTTGTTAACAAATTACATGTGCAGATATGGCTATATATGTGTGGCTATATGAATACTATGAAATTGTCTGTACATTGATTCAAACTGGTTTTCATGAGTTGTAAGGCTATCAGTCTGTATACAAGTATTGACTCACTTTGTAACTACTTCCTAGTTGTCCTACTTTAATAAAGATGTTTATGTTGATATATGTACAATATCTGTATAATATGAAAACGCCTTCCTTACTCTCTTAAATATGAAACTTGTGAAATAGAATTCTCTAGTAGAGCTCTCTCACTGTCATGGTGATATGTTTACAGCTGCAGTGTCTGATATCTACTATACTAATAAGATATTTATACTCCCAGATACAAAGTATATTGGGAGTTACGGTTGAGGTTGGTTTAGTGTGTCGATCTGTCCAACGGTACACATTTTGGTCACGCTATTTTTCAGTAACATTGGTGGGATTTCAATGAAACTTTGTATGACTCACTGATCAGTACCAAGACTAGTTGTGCAAATTGTCGCGGGACACCAGTCAGATAAATTTTAAGGCCCTTTGATACAGTGTCTGTACAATCCTTATAATTGCTGCAATACAAGGCAGATATGAATATCATAATAACTTTGACGTCTGATGCTATGTTACTGTGTATCTGGGGGTATTCATTGCATTCAGTGATATTTCTTGTTTCACATACTGATCTGTGCTCATGTAAAGCTGGGCTTGTCTCTGAGATTCTCTTCTTTCTCTTATGTTTAACATGTATTTTGTTGGAATGTAGAAATTGTATGATTAATTTGGAATTGTATCATAGAACTTATTTTTGTTAATGGTCAAAGAACTTGTTCAAGAATGCTTGTTAAATGAGTATAATTCATCAAGCACCATGATATGCTGCCTACATAAGTAAATATATTTATCTTGACATGATACTACTTGTCTTTTTCTTCTTGTTGTTAACCCAGTAAAATCTTGATGCAACTCCCCAACAGGAACATGTCCGTTCTGGAGCTGTGACGCATTACCGTATTCTACTACTCTAGTAAATATAATTGAATTGATTAATAACATTGGAAGTTGACATTAGGTTGTCCTTCAGAGTCGTGCCAATAAGATGACAATACAAGTTTCGGTCTGGGAGGATTCTTTGGAATATGATAAGCGCCATATTTATTGAGATGATTTTAGTCGAATTATCAACACAAATATGATTGGTCAGGTTACTGAACAAAAAATATGGAGGCGAGTCGAGCTGAAGTATGTTTGTCAGACCTCCCCTTAGAAATGTCCGGATGTTATAGTAATGACTGCTTTTGACAGGTGACTGCTTATTTGAGGTGATCAAGACAGGATTGATTTGTACTTGGATCGTCCGTACATAGATAACACAGCACCACTGACATAGAACTTCAGCACGATTTCTACTTAAGTTTCGGATTTTGCACATCTATGGAGTTGGAAGTTGAATGTTTTCATCATGCGATATGAAGATTCGCCTGTCATATTCCCCCTGTATAGTGCGCCCAGGATAATGTGATGTTTATAAACATTGACCGGTTTAGCCTACTGTACTAAAATTGGTAAATTCTGTACTCAAATAACCCTGATAAATCATGCTCACTCGAGTAATCTACCCTTATGAATCATTGCAATTTTAAGTGCCTTTCACATTATCCTTGGCTCACTATATCCCCATGTTTATTGACTGGTGCAATATGTAAACAAACAGAAATTAATTTTAGGCATTCTGTCAATGAACTTACTAGCCAAAGGTAAGAGGACATAATTTAATGATATTGTCAAGAATTTTGATACGATCCTGACCTTTTGATTACCATAATTTAACAGCTGAATTCTCCACAGCTGTATGTTTTCATAAGCAGTGTATCACGGAGACACTCAAGGTGGGAGTATCACGGAGAAACTCAAGGTAGCCTAGGAGTATCAAAGAGTCCCTTGAGGTGTTAAAAAAACACAGATCTACAATACTGATATTGCACGATTTGCTAGCGAAAATGATATACACAAAGCAAAGATCTTAAATGCATATTTTAGGTCTTTGATTCAAAGCAAGAACCTAGTAATATAAAAGGACCTGGGCACTGTTTTATCAAAGCATTTATGGTAATCGTAAACTTACGTTCAAATTTGAATCCTTTATGATTATGTAACTGCTTCAAATTCTGGTAAAGCGATAGGTAAAATCATCAGTTAATTAATTCAGTTAATAATTTTAAACAATATATTTCCCTCATTTGCAGATGTAAATGCATTATAAGGAATTTAAATTTGAGCGTAAGTTTAAAATGTTCGTAAGTCCTTTGATAAAACAGTGCCCAGGACTCCTTGTATCTCACCTCCGTTTCTCAATTTGCCATAATGCACCAGAGTAGGCCATGTAAATTATTTGGAAGAAGAAAGGTCAGGATCAAGTCAAATTCTCCAAACTAATACTAGAACTAATTAACAAAGTGAGAGTTGTGGCCCTTGAATTTCCTCATAGTCTGGACTTGTGAGGATGTTAATATTTTATATCAATTAAACCACATTCCTTTTACACCTTATTTTATTTCATGAAAAATACGTTAACGATTTACCAAAAATACACTACAAGAAGTAAGGCCGTATTTTGCTAGGTCGAAGTGGCGATGGTACGACTTGAGACACGCTCGGAACCAGTCAGTGTTTACTGTTTACTGCGTTGAAAGCCGGATTCCAGCTGATCGAGATACGGGCATTTGTCATTTAGCCATTACGTGTCCTATTGTTTGTAAACACGGAAACTGTACAGGATTTTGTTGATTCAGGTTTGTATTTCATCCAATATATCGCTTCCTCGTACTTTCTTCTTACTTCTACGTTTTGCTTGTAATATTGTCTGGTCAGTGGACACGTTTGTGTGTTTGCTTACTCCGACTTCAAAATGTCCTAATTGGGGCACTGCTGTCTGCATCAAAATCAAATCATTGGCCCAGGCAGGTGAACCTGTGAATGGGTCAAGGGACTCGGGATTGTTTAAGTGAGTTAATGTGTGCAGACGTATGTATAGAGAAAGGACCTATGTTATCACACCTTTTGGTGTCAGGGAGAAGCATATGATGGTGTTACAGGGGGAAGAAAAATGTGCAGACAGGCCAGGGCTCCAACCCAGGACCCTTCACTGACAGTGCGATTGCTCTACTCACTTAGCTAGCCGGTTGCCTGCACAAGTTTTTCTTTGGGGTCCTGAAATAAACTGTACGAGTTGTCCAAGTTTTTAAAATATGGGTTGTACTAGGTCTACTGACAGAATTACACTGGCTTCCAGTTAAGGGTAATGTTCAAAGTTCTGGTAATCTTATTCCGTGTCATCATTGGTACAGCTCCATCGTATCTAAAGACAATGTTTGATCCTATTCGGCAAGGGTACAGACTACGATAACAAAATGACACTAACTTTCACATTCCTAGAGGGCAAACAAAATTAGCAGACAGATCATTGGCCGTCACTGGTCCATACTGAATGGTGGAACAATCTACCAAAATATCTCAAAGACATCAAAAGTGAAACCAGGCTCAGAACATATTTGAAAACTTATTTGTATAGGCAGTTTCATCAGCAATGAGTGTGCTCTTTATCATATGACTAAATCTAGTTTCAAGAATCCAGGTTTTAAATTGAATGTTTTTAATTGAATGTATATAATTGTGAACAAAATAGAATATGATTTCATAATTTTTGCGCTATACAAATGACATGTATTTGTATTTATTTGTTGTCCATGACATGTACAAGTTTGCCTAGTTCTGAATAGTTTGATATACCTGTCACGGTATCATACTTTGAAACATATGTTGAGTCTAACATAAGCACTAAGTTCTGGAAACCATTACTAAATGACCTTATATTAGTACTGACATGGAATAATCATCGTCAAAGAGTATGATGATGGACTATGATTTAAAGAATTTTTTCCCCCTAACTTTAATATAGAATTAAAAAGCAAAAATGGAAACAAGAATTTCCTGATTCTTGGGTGCTTGATTTCCCCTGGCTTGAAACGACAATGCGCAATCTACACTTGTTTAAGTTGTTAACAGTTCCTGTTAGTGTTATTAAAGTAGTTTATTGAAAGGTCAGACAGTGATCTAAGAAGTAAGAAGGATATGACAGCTCAGTACTGACAAGAGTTCCTTTGGTTCGGACAGGTTAATTTGTGCAAACAAGTGTACTCCAAAAAAATATTTCATAACTCCCGTCTCCCCGAAAGGTAAACAAGTTCAGACGAACTCCCCACCATAATAGTGATTTGCTCTCGAATTTCTGAGCAATGTAAACATGATCTCAGAGCAGATACAGTAACGATCCCCGATTGGGTGCCTAATGTCACATGGGAAGAAAAATATGTAACCAGACCTGGGTTAGAATCTTGGACCCTTCACTTACAGGGCAAATTTATGCTCTACCGACTGAGCAAGCTTTTGTTAACAAGTTCAGACAGTGACGCTATAGATTAGATGCTGCCTTATATGTTTCTTTGAATCTTTTCAGGGCCCGTATTCATAAAGCTCCTAAGGGGAAAATATTCCTTAGGTTGATTATTCTGAAACAACCTTTTAAGTCTTCATATTCAGATATCCAAGATGAAATTATATAAAACTAAGGGAATTTCTATAAAACCTCAGGTAAATAATCAACCTTCAGGCTCTGAAGTGAATAAAAGTCTCTAATAAATTTGTTTGATTTAAAAACTCAATGGGAGTAACAACAACTCATGTTTAGTTCAGATCAATGAGTCAATGGAGATCTAAAGTAGGCAAACATTTATGCTGAAAAAAAGATTTTGTACCTCTGTGCAACTTTACACCAATTTGGTTCCAACACAACATAACATGTGTGGTTTTTAGTACGAGTATGTTCCCCTTACCAATAAATCACTGAAAGCGATAAATTATTATTTATGATTTGAATATAAATTGACATTATAGAGACATATTCGCGCACACTTTCATCTGACAAATTATGATAATTGATAGTGCTTACTACATTTAGCTCATTTAATGTGATAGTAGAGAAAAACATGCTTGTTATAGGGAATGTCTCTTTAATGGCTCTGAAATTTTTTACAAAATGCACCATTTTTAAAGTGACTATGACTTCACTTGAAGTTCAAACCACTGCGTTAATGACTTGTTTACTGATAAATATTGCTGTCGTTACTGACTCATTAGTGACATATTTAAGTGTGTGTATATACTAGTGACATATTGAAGTGTGTGTATATTCTATCTGTGGTTTCTGTATCCTGTTTTGTGGTCATATATACAACATGAAGTTTAATATTTACGTAAAAAAGAAACACAGGTCATATTTCACAGTTTATACATCAATTGCGTAAATGACAAAGCAACGTGCATGCATAAATCAAGCTATTTTTTCTCAGAGGTAGTTGCCGACTATTTTCTCAAAGTAAAACCTACTGATACCTAGTGTAGGTTGGTCATGGAGAGTAGATAAATTTTATTGAGGTCACTTAGACAAAAGTGGAGGTCATTAACATTGAATGAGCATCAGAATCCATGTCGTTGTTTTATTGACATTGAACATTGAATGAGTATTGGTACCTTTTTGGCTGTTTTATTAACATTGAACATTGATTGAGAATCGGTACCAAGTTGGGCTGTTTTGGATCATACTTTTTTACCAACAACTCTTGTTTACTGTACATTCATTTAGTCATAATACTATCTATATATTTCAGTTTTGTAAAGTAACAGAAGTATATACCCCCTGCTGTAATCATGGCTGATGGGTTTGACCCATGTGAATGTGTCTGGAATCATGAAAATGCCATGCAGAGGCTGATGAATCTGGTAAGATTTTGCGCTATAAATAGAATCTGACCGTGCAACCGTAACCTTATTGAATTCACTATTTAAGGTCACGGACAGTTGGGTCTGGATCACAGCCCTTCCACTATGCACCTGAATATATTTTCATTTATTTGTATTGATTATCATTCATCCACCGGACCAGGCTCATACAAGTTATTCCTTCAAACATATTTTAACTGTATTTGATGTGAATAAGATTCAAGGTATTTCATCTTTGACAGTATTCAGTATAGCTTAATAGAGTACTCTAGTACTATACTGTAGGTACTTTATTAAGCTTTACTGTAGATGAAATATGTTATTTTGTGTGAGGAAAAATCATTGAAATTGTTAAATCTGTTTGCGGCAGTTTGAGGTTCTCGAGTTTTGCACAAATTGCCTCTATAAAGTCAGTCTATTATTTAGTGTGTAGAATCACGTGATCAAATGAATGCGGTTTTACGCTCAAAACTATTGCGATTTTCGTCTGCTAATGGTGAGTTTTTTCTTGATTGTAACGATCGTGCATTTAATATGGTTATATTATATAGCCTAAAGTACATTCCGTATATGTAAGAATACCTGACAAGTACCGAGTTCGCTCTATCTTTAGCTGTTTTTAATTGATGCTCGACCAAATTATTACACTCAGTTGGAAACTGCATTTGGTCGAGCATCAATTAAAAACATTCATTTCAATCGATTTGATCACGTGATTCTACACACTGATTATTTGTATGTAGTATTTAAAATAGTAGAACATTTCTATTGTAGCTGAGAAATTCCCAGGATGCCTGTACAGATACACAGTGCTTCAATGAATGTAAGTTACTGCATCGATATACTATATCCATCAATATCATATCATCTTGTTTTCTAAAAATATACCTGATTCTGTGTATAATTTATAACTTGTGTAACTTTCATTCCTTTTTGAGTGGTCCATTCTGAAAAATACACGGCATCTTGTTTTTCGTTATTTTATTTTTATTTTTCGGCCTTCTTTGATAGTGTTGGGTGCAGTCTACACAGCCTATAGGAACATTGGTGAAGTTTTCAGGCATATGCCTAAACTTCAGGTTTTTGAGTGAATCAAGATGTCTGGTTTTCTTTATTTTCCCTGTATAAATTCAGGTTTTCAAAATTTCTAACTTTCACTTGTGTAGGAAGCTATGCCCCTGATATATGTGTTATGGGTACAGCTCCATCGTATCTGAAGACAATGTTTGATCCTATTCGGCAAGGGTACAGACTACGATCACAAAATGACACTAACTTTCACATCCCTAGATGGCGAACAAAATTAGCAGACAGATCTATAGCCGTCACTTGTCCAAAATGGTGGAACGATCTACCAAACTATCTCAAAGACATCAAAAGTGAAACCAGGTTCAGAGCACATTTGAAAACTTATTTGTATAGGAAGTTTCATCGGCAATGAGTGTGCTCTTTATCATATGACTAAATCTAGTTTCTAGAACCCAGGTTTAAAATTGAATGTTTTAAGTGAATGTATATTAGTGTAAAGCGCAATAGAATATGATTTCATAATTTTTGCGCTATACAAATGACATGTATTTGTATTTATGATGAGTTTAAATATTACAGTACCTGGCGGGGACCAAGCGCCTGATGGTGGGTTTAATACAATGATGCTGATGCTGTTTGGTTGGCTGGTTATGGCTACAGCCCTCTTTCTGTTCAGACCAAGGAACCTACGTAACCTTGGAGACACAAAACCTGCAAATAATGTATGTATAGGATTGACTTATTTTTGCAGTGTTTTGTATAGTATTAATGTACCGCTGTCAAAACATAGTATTTAACTTTTCTGAGCATGAACTATGTATGAGAATAGTTTCATGTTCAGCATACATTACATTATGCAGTCTATCAACCATTTCTCCTCTACCGTGAGATGGATTTTGACAAAACTTCAGTGGGTTATTTTTTCTCTTACAAAAGTAATATAAACTATCAAAAGGGCCATGGAGATCAGTCTATAGTAAAAACACTGGCATTATAGCATTCTCATCAAACTCATACTGTGTATTCTTTTGTTACCACATTGATATAAAAGGATGACCTTGTAGATATGAACTGTGCGTCAGAAATCAGTCACTCTACCTGTGCCCATCCTCACACATCAGTGGTTAGTCATGTTCCCAGACTAGCATGATTTTAACAAAAATATACATTACATAACATAACATATAATTTATTGATACAAAATGCATATTTACAATTTATAGTCAACAAAATAATAATTTTACAAGAAAAGAGAAGCATAGAAAATATGAAAATGATGAATACGTTGAGAGTAAAGTAATGTTTTTAACAAAAACGTATGCTTGTTGAACAAGAATGTCTGTGCCTAGTATATGTATGCCATGTGTGTTATCTACCATGCTCTAGTTTCCTCCACATTGTTTACTCCGACATTACTGGAGACAGCTGTTGAATTATTAATTCATATTGGATTCTATTGATTTTTGGTTTTAGTTCAATAATTTTATTTGAATGACTTGACACAAGTAATAACATACTGCTATCTGTTTGGTGTTTGTTCCGGGACAAGCTGCTGGCCATGATATGTTTATTGAAGTGTGCTTGTGTAGTTTAATGATATTTAATGAAGAACTTTGATATGATGATTTGTAGTGAACATTTGTAAATTCAATCAATTGAATAAAATATACTGGTGTAAATGCTACTATGAATCTGCACAATTATTGGTGACACATTTATAACAACATAGAAGCGAAAAGAATATTTAATTCAGATACTTTTAAGTATACCATTAAACATCAGGTTTAAGCTTCTTATTTGAATAATAAGGAAAGCTTTTGTTCTCAACAAGTGTTGGCATCACACTTTGGATTAAGCTTGTTTTAGCAATTAATGCAAATATTGGATTGAAACTTTATACTGGCTTTCCCTACATGTACCTAATAATCAACGATGGTTGATAAATCTCATTTTAATTTTATTTGAAAGATTTGTAAATATTTGTATTGATATTTCAGGATCCAGGAAATCCACCACCACCATCACCGGGTGTACATTAAATGAGGACCTGGGGACAATATAACAACATGATATTTCCTATCTTTTGAATGAACTATAATTACATGCATGCATCAACTGTACACATAGTGCTGATTTATAACAGAACATTATTTATATACTACATTGTACCATGCTGACTTTATTGTTGTTACATAGGATTTATTTCTCCCTAATGTCAATTAGGTACATTTTCCCAATGTTTTAACTTTTGCTAAATAATAATATATTTAGTTTATCATTTTTCAAATTCAAGAAATTTGCAAACATGTATGAAAAACCCAATTGACAAATCCATATTAAGATAAGAGTATTGATGTTAAGATAAGATAAAAAAACAAAAAAAAAGAAAATCGGCATTGATTTATTACTGTCAATATCTGGGTCTATATCTCTGATGTTATTGCTGTACTTGTTATCTGTATACACTAGTTTGTCATAAACTAGTTACTGATTATATATTTTATAATTTTAAGTTGTCCAAAAGATAGGAAATTATTATGTTAAGAAAATTGGTGAAAATAACTGTAATCAGAGGGGTTTGTGTTGCCAAGTGACATCTATTTACTGTGTTTACCATTTAGCAGATAATAATGGCCTAAATTATCGTAAATTATTGGATTATATTTATAGATTGTAACATACAACTTGATATTTTGAATTTAACAGTCCAAATGGTGAATTTATTGATATATCTTTGTACAAATATTATGATTGTTAAGAATCTGATCTATAGAAGAAAATAATGACATTTTATCACATATTGTTGTCGTTAATGAAACTTGTTACTGCATTACTTTGTAATATGTATAATGTTTGAATTTGTTTGTTGCAAACTTTTCTGATTAAAAGTTGTATGGGTTACTTGATTGTGTCCATGTTCTGTATGGACCATTTCGTTGTGCCCATGTTTACAGTTATATGGGTTTCGAGTATCTCATTGTGTCCATATTCATTTCATACTGATATCATGATTGTATGCATTCTGCAGAGAGAGAGAGAGTTCTAGCTAGACTTTTTCATTCATTTATTCATCTAAAATGGGGAGACATTTTTAATGGTTCTTTTTAATTCTATACTCTAATATAGTATAAATTGCAATTTGATGTAAAGTTGAAAGGATATTGGAGTAAAGTGTTAATGGTTAATCGTATGAGTTTAACATTAAACCATGGTGGTTTGATATGCGGATCGGGGGAGGTGCCTGGTATGTTGTGTATGATATGGTAAACAGTTACCTGTGATTTTTGATATCCTTGTGCAATGTTTGTTTATATGGCTATGGTTTTGCTTAATTTGCTTTCTTGGCATACCTGAATATGATGTGGTTCACGGTGTGCTGTTAGGATCGTTGGATGACCATTGTCCGATGTTTATCGTTCATAAAAACATCTCAGAGTCCAAACATTGATGAGAGAAGCCTATGACAAGCTATACTCAGATGAGCAATTTAGGACACTCATGTTTCTATTTCTTTACTATTGTTAATAGCTGCCTATATATTGTTTTCAACTTCCATTTTATTCTGTGTTTTTTTGCTGTTATATGATACTGGTTATAATATGATGGTGATGTAACAACTTACTGTTTATTACCATCTAAATGGCTCCATGCATGAACACAGTAAACATGTAAGTTGATGACGTTAGGAAACACTGATAATTTTATAATTTTGATTATCTTTATTATATTTGGTTGCAATATATTATTCTTGCACACTCTATCACCACTTATTATCACATACTTACCATTCTTACAGCGTGTTTCTTTGTACATTGCTGACAGGGGGACATTTGTTATAGCAAATGATCAAGCTCCTCACAGCAGTTTCCTCCCTTGGAGTTTTAGAAAGGTGTAAAGGGGAGTAACTATTGCAGGGAGTTTGGCAAATGAGTGTAGCAACATTCTGTCATTTAAAAATGACAGTAGGCCTAAGCCATACATACTTGTGTACGCATTTAAATAATTTTGATGATTTGGTGCAAGTTAATATTGTTCTTATTGTGCTGAATTTATTGTTTTTGGAGTGAATGTAAAACTAACCTATCTGCTGAGAAGTGTGTGTTAACTACATTATTAGATGCTTCAATTTTCTTTTCATTCACTGCTAATATTTGGTTCATCTTGTTCTCTTGTTCTTCATTTAATATACAGGAACACACTGTTCTTGTACAGTAACCGCTTAATGGCAAACATTTTACTATCCTTCATCATCATTTCATGACACGTTACTAGTTTTAAATGCTATACTTTATGTTTTGAATATGACAACTTGGCAAATATTGTACTATCCTTCCGCCATCATTTCATGACAAGTTATTTTTCAAATGTTATGATTTTTGAATAAGACAGATAGATGGTCATTTATGAAAGAAATGGCAACTTTTCAGTAAAACATTGTGGCCTCCGTAGCTCAGTGGTTAGCGCGTTTGCCACCTAATCCGGCGACCCAGGTTCAAATCCAGGTTGAGGCACACATATGCCTGCCATGTTCAGCAGAAAGCTGACTGGCAAATAAAGGCTATGCTCGGCATTTAAGGCAACTTGCCAATCAGCTGCTGTTGTTGATGTTGTTATTATTTGTTGTTGTTAGATATTTTAGATATTCAACTGTGTTAATATAGAGCTGTATTTGTTTATGCACATTTATACAATTTTTACTGTTATATGATAAATGATTGTACAGTATGTGTGAAGAACATCTGTAAAGTTGTTTATATATTGCTTTTCACTGGCTGTTGGTTGTAACACATTCACTCACCATGTACTATCCATTCACTTATTTATATGCAATCAGATATAAGCTGTAAATAATGATAAGGTTACATTTAAAGTTTCTTCTATAGATTAAATTAAACATTTGCTGACAATGGGAACTTCAACTATTGCAAGATAGCCTTGTCTGATCACCATTTAACAAACAAGCACTCTAAACTTTATAGTTAACTGTGCGAGTTAAGTCTGATGTTAACTTTTTTGTTTGATTTTATTGTGATTTGAGCACAATTTCCGGTCAAACGTGGTATTAGTTAGTATCTGTTTGTTAGTACATTGGGAAACCTCCCATCGAGGAAACCATTTATGGTATTGTAGGAATGTGTTACAATGAATGGCCTAAACCTGGTGTCATTATCATTATATGAATCTATTTGTCTGTCAGATTCATGTATATGTGAATATCATTTGGTGTTAAAGTTTGGTCCTTGTTTGGTCCATGTTTGAACTCTGGGTTGACATTAAAATTTTGCTGGAGTGATCCTTACTGCATGTTTCGATTGTAATGATGAAAAATGGGTAAAAGCATATTAATATACAGTCAAAACTCATTATCAGTCATTATATCCAATCTTATATTAAAGTACAGTAAAACTTCGTTATCTCGAGGAGTGATCAGGACAGGTAAAATGCTCAAGATAAATCAGGTGCTCGAAATAACCAAATGACATATATTGATAATAAAAAAGGATTCTGGTTTTAAACTTGCTCGAGATAGGCGGGGTGCTTGTGATACCGATGCTTGTCATAACAAAGTTTAACTGTACTGTGTATGTGATTCTGTGTGATACCATACACATACATATATACACTATTCATTATTGATTTACTTTTGTACTAAAACTATATTTCAATATTGCTCTTCTTTTAATTATGGAATTTCAAGCAAAGCTAAATGCACCAACAACATCCATTCATACTCACATGTACATGTAACTGACCGCTGATCTGACATTGCTTCTGTTATTATTTTTTGTGGAAAATAAAGGGGTCATATTTCATCCTATTTAACTATTTGTATTTTATTTTATCACATCAGCTTATTTTGCTGCCTTTTATTTCGCTTTCTTGCTCACTACTCTTGTTTCAGGTAATACAAGGATTTTAGACAAGGCACAGTACATAGTTGTTCCCATGGTGGGGTGTGAACCCTAACTCTACTGCTCCCATGGTGGGGTGTGAACCCTAACTCTACTGCTCCCATGGTGGGGTGTGAACCCTAACTCTACTGCTCCCATGATGGGGTGTGAACCCTAACTCTACTGTTCCCATGGTGGGGTGTGAACCCTAACTCTACTGTTCCCATGGTGGGGTGTGAACCCTAACTCTACTGCTCCCATGGTGGGGTGTGAACCCTAACTCTACTGTTCCCATGGTGGGGTGTGAACCCTAACTCTACTGTTCCCATGGTGGGGTGTGAACCCTAACCCTACTGCTCCCATGGTGGGATGTGAATCCTAACCCTACTGCGCTACCACCTAACAATGTGCAGTACAGAAATGTTGAACCACCATAAAGTAACTATATTACACTGTCACCACACCAGTTATTGGTCCATATTCTGCCCATCTTACATGAACTATGCTTTAGTGATAAAGAGAAGGGTGTGTGAATAGTAGAACATTGAATACTGTAAAATCATTCATTTTCGTGGGGAATTAAATTTCGTGGATTTCGTGGTTCACTTCAACCACTAACTTTAATCCCAACGAACATTGATTTGACCCTCGTTTTGTTACCTGAAATGCAAAATCCACGAATTTAAGTGCCAATGAAATTGTCTTTTTTACCAAAACCATGAAATTTCGTCCCAACGAAATTAAATGATTTAACAGTAGTCTACAATGAGACAATATTGTCCAGAGTAAGTTAAGTATGTCACAGGCATATTTCGACAGTTCCTAGAATAAAGCACAAACATTAGAGTCAGGCTGATGCTAGAATAAAGCTCGACCATTAGAGTCCGGCAGATGCTAGAATAAAGCTCGACCATTAGAGTCAGGCTGATGCTAGAATAAAGCTTAACCATTAGAGTCGGGCTGATGCTAGAATAAAGCTCGACCATTAGAGTCAGGCTGATGCTAGAATAAAGCTCGACCATTAGAGTCAGGCTGATGCTAGAATAAAGCTCGACCATTAGAGTCAGGCTGATGCTAGAATAAAGCTCGACCATTAGAGTCAGGCTGATGCTAGAATAAAGCTCAAACATTAGAGTCAGGCAGATGCTAGAATAAAGCTCGACCATTAGAGTCAGGCTGATGCTCAAATAAAGCTCAAACATTAGAGTCAGGCTGATGCTAGAATAAAGCTCGACCATTAGAGTCAGGCTGATGCTAGAATAAAGCTCAAACATTAGAGTCAGGCTGATGCTAGAATAAAGCTCAAACATTAGAGTCAGGCTGGGCTTATCAGCACTTAAACTTAAATTGTGAAGCACACTATTTGTTACACACTGAACATTATGTTTTCTAAAATGTCAATGTATGGCATCATGTTATGAGCAGACCATCCTTGGAATGAAGACATTTCTATTATCCTCTTAGTTAGAAGAAGATTATTCTTGTTAACATCCAGGATTTTCTTAGTAGGGGGCGCACAAGGTATGTACGGGAGTCAGACCACATAATGTTGTTAGGGGATCAAGGGCACTTGTGTAAGGGGTAGAAAAAATGAATAAAAAAAGGTTGGCTCTTGTGGGGTTTGAACCCATGGCGTACAGAAAAACCATAAAATTACAGAACTTGAGTACTCTTCAAGAGGAGATTCCTAATTACACCCTAATATCCTCAAAATCAGTGTCTGTACAGACTAATTTAAAGACGGCAGGAATTCGCTCCCTTAGATTTCCAAAGTGAGGCAACTCTGTAACGACAAAGCTGGCAAGAGTTTGGTCCCTTGATTTTTAAGGGAGGCAACTCTACTGACTTATTTTAAGTCAGCAGGATTTCGCTCCCTTTGATTTCCAAAGGGAGGCAACTCCGTATTGACTAAATTCAAGCAGACAGGAGTTCCCTCCCTTTGATTTCCAAAGGGAGGCAACTCTGTACTGACTTATTTTAAGTCAGCAGGAGTTCGGCCCCTTTGACTTCCAAAGGGAGGCAACTCCGTATTGACTAAATTTAAGCAGACATGAGTTCGCTCCCTTTGATTTCCAAAGGGAGGCAACTCTGTACTGACTTATTTTAAGTCAGCAGGAGTTCGCTCCCTTTGATTTCCAAAGGGAGGCAACTCCGTATCGACTAAATTCAAGCAGACAGGAGTTCGCTCCCTTTGATTTCCAAAGGGAGGCAACTCTGTACTGACTTATTTTAAGTCAGCAGGAGTTTGCTCCCTTTGATTTCCAAAGGGAGGCAACTCTGTATCGACTAAATTCAAGCAGACATGGGTTCGCTCCCTTTGATTTCCAAAGGGAGGCAACTCTGTACTGACTTATTTTAAGTCAGCAGGAGTTTGCTCCCTTTGATTTCCAAAGGGAGGCAACTCCGTATCGACTAAATTCAAGCAGACAGGAGTTCGCTCCCTTTGATTTCCAAAGGGAGGCAACTCTGTACTGACTTATTTTAAGTCAGCAGGAGTTTGCTCCCTTTGATTTCCAAAGGGTGGCAACTCTGTATCGACTAAATTCAAGCAGACAGGAGTTCGCTCCCTTTGATTTCCAAAGGGAGGCAACTCTGTACTGACTTATTTTAAGTCAGCAGGAGTTTGCTCCCTTCGATTTCCAAAGGGAGGCAACTCCGTATCGACTAAATTCAAGCAGACAGGAGTTCGCTCCCTTTGATTTCCAAAGGGAGGCAACTCTGTACTGACTTATTTTAAGTCAGCAGGAGTTCGGCCCCTTTGATTTCGAAAGGGAGGCAACTCCGTATCGACTAAATTCAAGCAGACAGGAGTTCGCTCCCTTAGATTTTTTAAGGGATGCAACCCCGTACCGGCTAATTTTAAGACGGCAGGAGTTCGCTCCCTTAGTTTTTCGAAGGGAGGCAACTTCGCACCGACTAAATTAACACTGGCAGGAGTTCTCTCCTGTAGATTTTCGAAGGGAAGCAACTCAGTACCGACTAATTTTAAGTCAGTAGGAATTCGCTCCCTTTGATTTCCAGAGGGAGGCAACTCCGTACCAACTAATTATAAGTCAGCTTGAGTTTAGAAGGGAGGTAACTCCATACCGACTTATTTTAAGACTGCAGGAGTTCGCTACCTTTTGGGGAATAACTCTATTAGACAAATTTTGTCAGCCAGAGTGTCTTCTCCTGAGAAACAGGGAAGTAAAAATTGGGGTTATTCACCCACAAGTGAAAGAGTTCCTTCCCCTTCTGAAAATCTTCATTTAGTAAGTGATTATATATGGCAGGTCTAAATAACTGGAGAGGGCTTTCTAATCATGTGCATATCTCTGCTAGTAGATTACTTTCATGTGCAATAAATCTGGCAAAGAATTAAATGCTACCAGATTTCATGGAAAACTGAAATATAAATTATTGCAGATAATGTTTTTAATGGTTTGGATAAAATAACCATAAATTGAAAGAGATATCAATAAAACAGTTTATCTGTTGTCAACATTGTGTACCCCCACATCAAAACTTGTGCCCGAGGGCATAACAACTACACAAAATTATTTACCTGTATAAAATACTTAATAACACCCACACTTGTAAAAATACCTGTCTTATTCATGATTTGGACTGTTATTTATTAACATTGCAAGAATTATATTTTGTTTTAGTATACATATACAATACCGCTGTGTACAGTCGATTTCTGGCAATTACAATGAGGTATACACGTTGAATTACATAGTATGGCAATAAGTCATACAGTGATCAGCTTTTACATGGGCTTTCAATAGTAATAAATGATACAAGATAAATTTGATAGTAATTCGACTAGTTTAGGCCGAACATAATAAATCTAATCTGAATTCTTTAGGAAGCAAAACTATCTATTTATGGTCTCGTGTTCTGGGACCTGGCCATGGTCCCACGATTCCTACACCCATGAATTGTGGCATTGAGGAGTAATTTACGTATATGTTAAGTGTTCATTCGCCCTGTCAAAATAGACAATAAAGTCCATGGCAATTTCTGGTGGAATATTTTATAAGTTCTGTATTTACAGTTTATAAGTGTAAGTTTTGGAGATATACTGTCAGGATACCAATGTATATATTTTATTTTCCAGACATAATTATATCAGTCAAGTTTTTAGAAACGTTGTTTTATCGTCAGTGTCATCACATTCTTCAAAGAGCGTATAATAAAAACAAATTTTACAAATCATAGTAAATGATGTTTTAACAGTAAGCATCTTCAAATAGGTATCAATGTCACAGTTCTGTAGATAATATAGTTTATAGTTTACAGTTTATTTTCCGAATTTAAGACATTGTGCCCTTGGTTAGAACAGAAATATATATAAATATAAAACAAATCTAAATACTCATGCAAAACATAAACTCTCACACACATACATACATTGATTACATTCACGCATACTCCCGTCCACACACGCGAACGCACACACGCACACGAACACGCACGCACACAAACGCACACACACACACACACACGTACTCACAATTACACATGTTAATCAACTGTACATGCTAAATATCGAGAATATCTAGTCGTGAGAGAATATATACAGCACTGTTTTTTACATGTTTGTGTTTTGCATGTAGACATTTGTAAACTATCTTGTCACTGGACATTATAATGGACTCCTAGCTGGTAAAACACCGTACAAGGGAGATACACCCGTGTAGGTTTCTAGGACTAAGATCAAGAATGACCTCCCTTGGTAATGTGGACTGTCATATGATATATAAAAATACGTACGATATATAAGTGCATGCATAGTCAAGTAGTGAACGTTTATGGACAAAACTTTAAACCGATTTCCCATGTGTGGGTTCTATACAACCTACATGTAATAGAACCAGTGGTGTCTCTGGAACGAGTACGCATGTTTCTGCACTATCCTCTAATACCTAAAATGACTTAGGGTGGCTAGGATAAAACAGTATTCACACAAACTAGAACAATGGCGATAGCATCTATCGCCTACTCATTTCACAGGATGCATGATTTGTTTATTGTCACAACTAGTGTACACTGTGTATGTGCATATCGGACCCCTCTGTGTAAAAATGAGAAAACTGACCCCTTTGCTGGTATAGAACACTGCACAGACGATGATTTTTCAGTCGGTTCTAGGCCAGATGTCAGAAAATGCCAAAACAAGGTTTGTGCATAAATATATAGACCGATATAAAAAAGGAACCACCATTGCCTTTTTTATTGTTCTTTTTGTTTTGTTAGTTGACATCAAGTCGTGTTTACGAAGGAAGATTAAATGCTACTTGTTCTGCAAAATATATATTGCCTCATGCAGTTGTTAGAATGTTTTCTGGAAGACGGCATATTTTTATAAAAAACTGAAGTTCATCAGCTCTACCGCAGATTCAATATTTGAACTTGAAAGGAAATTCTGTAATTACACGCCTTCTGAACTGAAGTATCTGTTTCACACAGCGCCAATGTGCAATCTCTAGTGGACACAAATGTGACAAGAATGACGAGCCTCAGAGACAAAAGAAAACTCAGGAATTGTTATTGGATTAAGATCACTCGAACTAAAGCCATTATTGATAATTGAATTGAGAGTTCATCTAACTACGACGAGGGGTCACCCACGAGCGTGCCGATGGATATAACGCGTAACTCAAGGTGATTGTATGAATCCGCTTCAGGTATAAGTTCTTGTTCATGTAACCAGAAACAATTGTCCATTTTATACTTATGTTATTTTGTAAACTTGGCGATTACATGTCGTTGCTTACCTTTTTAACTTCCTCGGAGACGTTCAGTCTATTGACTTTGTTCATGAAATTTGGAAATATCGTCAATAAATCCCTCAATTTATGTTTTGCATGAACTTTGTTTTCTAAAACATATCGGGATTTGTATGAGATGTCCTGCATGGTTCATAATACATCTGAGACAATATGTTCCTCAAGATTAAAGAATACGTTTGTAAAACATTCCTGTATATGTATTTATTGCTTCAAACCGTCTGTCTTTTATGACTACTGGACATACAAACTAAATAAATGTCCATTGTCGGTCTCCAGATTGTGGTTACTGCACTTGAATGGTAGGAGTTCGTCGAGGTGATCTGCAGGAGGGGGTGGAATGTACGTGAGGGGGTATGCTGCAAGCACCTTGTGAGAATTTGAAGTTTCTTAATGCCATTTTCAGTAAAGTTACAACGACTACAATTTCTCTATGTATCTCGAACGAGTTGCTTTCCGTATTTTCTTATTAAGCTTTTTTGTACTACTGTGAATGTTTTCTTGGCTTCTGTTTTTATATTCTCTAGATGCCTTCTGGGTTGGTAGTTTGTATGCAACATGTCGAGTACATTGAACTCCCCAGTGGATTCTTCCGCAAATTGGGCATCTACGACCATACTCTAAGTTAACGTGTAATGTGTTTCGTTTCAGGTGTCTATCCCAAGTTGAACTTTCTCCTGACTACCATAAGTATAGATACAATTTCGATGGCTTAGAACCAGAAGGTCGTAACTACTACTTACGTCCTTAAAAGACTCATACATATTTGAAATCTGCTTCACAAGGCGCTTCTCATGAGCCTATTTTCAGGCAAATGAAATTGTCATGTTGACCAAAATGACGTTTTAAAAACGTGTTTTCCCATAGGTAAAGAGTATATTACAGACAGTTCTCTCCTGTTTTCTCAATATATCGATTTTGTAGTTACGACCTTCTGGTTCTAAGCCACCGATTTGTATCTGTATAGCCCTCTTAAAGATGGTTCTCCAAGTTGACGTTTTAGAAAGTATGTTAACATCCGGGATATAAAACTGGGCCAACGGGTCAAATTATGGAGTGACCTTATTTGGCATGTTTTTGGTCAGGTCGTGGGATGGCCTTATTTTGTCACTGGATTTCTCCGCTTTTAGCTGGGTCACCCGGGATCAGAAACGAAGTCACTTGGTCATATTATAGTATTACCTTGGTCTGTCACATGAGGTCACCATTTTGGTATATCTTTACGGAACTTTAGGTTAGTCAGCTTTTTGACAATTGTGACTTTGGCATTTCATTTTCTCTTCGATTTTGTGTGGGCATTATGTCTTCCCATATCTTTGTTATGTCGTCTATTTGGTTTGATGTATTGAAATCTGCTCCGATCAGGAAGCTGTGAGACGCTGATAGGCACCATTGTGTATAATGGATTGATTTACAGAAAGGACCATAACACATTGACAACAAAATATCAAACATAAAATAATTTATTCACCAAAATTGAAATATGACATACGAGACTTGACATATTTAACAACTAAAGAACATACCATTATTGGTTAAACAACAGGACAAGTATTACAAAATAATAAATAATAAAAACACTCTCACAACCACAATAGTGGACTATGTATTTGTAGTACATATATCTGACCTGGTGTATTTATTGGAGGACATGAGCCATTTATTAGTCTTGTGCTTGTATTAATACAAAACTTCTTCGGCAACTATAAAAACAAATTGCATGTAAGTTAAAATGTATTTATAAGAAAATATACCAGTTATCTTTCTCTGGCGCAAAATAAAGCGCGTGAGTGATCTTTGTGGTGATCCTAATCGTTGTCATTGCTGGTGCAGTTGTCATTATGCCATAGAAGAGATCGCTCTGCCTGGTTGTTTGTCGAAGGGTGCTTGGCGAAAGTTTTCAAGTTAATCCATTAGACAATGTGATTATAATAGTTAAACTTGATTTAAAGGGTATTGATTGACAACTAGCGTAATGTCAATTGCCATGTGGCCTAAAATTCCTGATTATTCATATGAAGTTTCATTGAAATCTGGACAATGGTTTGGCAGAACAAGCGAGGGTGAAGTTATGTTTGACAATTAAAGGTCATATTGCATAACTCCTGCGCAATTCCTAACTAGTCTTGTAACATGGTACCAACTTTCCATGTGAAGTTTCATTGACATCCTACTAGTGATTAAGGAGAATATTGGACAAATTGTTTGTAACATCCACCCAGACGGACTCCCTCCACACAAAAAGACATCAACAACAAAACTATTGTCTTTTCCCACTACAATGTATGTATGTGAGAGATATGATTACATACCCTGGTTTTATTACGCATTCATACCAAATACACGTATCTAGAAATACATTGCATACGTCAATCTATAATTTAATACAACATACTCGCATTGAACGTGTTCTAACAATAAATTGAATGCAATAAACATCAATGAACAGTTTCGAGAATGTAATAAATGATGATAAACATCTAAATAATGATATACCAAACATGAACACAGTTACTACTCAGTAGCGACCAAACAGCGTGATGACAGCGATGGAGAATAGGATGATTGTTTTAGTAGCGATGTTGATGCTTCCGGTTCCGGATGGATCCCACGTGGAATTGGTATTTCGTGTATTGAATGTGTTACTGTTACTATCATAACCTTCTACAGTTTTATCTGTTCCTTGTTCTACATTGAATTTATCCTCCACCTTGGTGGCCTCAGGCTTCTTCCTGACGAACATACGTCTGCCATTCAATCCTTGGATAGGTCGGAAATTATCGGTGATGTTTGAGACAGAAGATAGAGCCCTAAGCTGATTCATCTGAAAAGAATAAAGACAGTGTTACTAATAAGTCGTTTTGAAGCATTCTTTCTTACTGAAAGGAGAGATAAAATTGAAGAGAACACAGAATGAGTATATAATTTGCGAAAACGTCTTTTGAAGAGCTGTCTTTGTTCAAAAACGTTATCCTATTACTCGCATTCAAAAACACTAAAAGCGAGTCATCCTTTTACCAGTTCAATAACATTGCACCGAGGTGAATGGACCTTTGTAGACACAGAAGATGTGATCCAGAAAGGAAAGGGGTAATCACGTGTAGGGAAATGTAGAATAAAGATGAAATTGAGCACATAATGTAATACAAGTAATAGACATCATCATACATAAGTGACTAGCCCTTGATTCAGATGAAAGAGGGGCGTGAAGAGAATATTTACAGAGAAAGGAGAGGAGTTCCATGTAGACTTATCGAGGAAGGAGATACAATTCGGTACACTATCTAGAGTAAGGACATAACTGTTGGCAGAGCTGAAGAACAGATGTGAACACAGATAATAAAAACGACTGCAGAAATATATCAATGTGAACATGTGTTACCTGATATTCAGAGATTTCGATTGCTTCTCTAAACACGGTCCATACAACACTTTCTGAGCATGGCGGTGTGGTCAAACTGCCGTTGTATCGGTAATAAGTCTCGTAGTCATCTGGCAATAACTTGATCAATGGGAATGGACGAACATTGGCGAAATCACCTGAAATAGCGAAACACAGAAAATAGAAAACGATCATTTTGAGTTATAAACTATTAACACAAAAACTGCTGAATACGCGTGGTCGCTTGCACAAGTTTGACTTATAACATCACGAACATGGTCTGGTTCACAGGGGTTATCATTTATTTGACAAATTGGATAAATGATTTTGGATGCTTAATAGCCTTTTCATGCCCAAATTATTTATGTTAGATGTATTTTATTCGACTGTGCGTGTGTTTCTGGTTGACGACGGCGGGTGCCAGTACCACGATGTTCATGATAGAACGACCATCTCATCATTATGTTAGATATCTAATTACATCGATTATAAAACTGTCAGTAATACATCTTCATCTTATTAATTCATCAACCGTCAAACAACATGACATCAAATTGAAATGAAGTGACATTCGGACCAAAAACATCACCTACTCTAAAATTGATAAAACGGACCTAATTTAGAATAATAAAGAAATTGTTTCATTTCTACATCGGCACCGAGTCCGTACTACAACAGACTGGCGGTATCATAATTGTCATTGAAAATGTCAAGCTAAGATAAATAACCTGCTGACATTTATGAGTTGTATTGTAGGTAAGAAAAACACAACAATGCATCATCTTTAGTTTAGATGGTACATATCTCAAGATTGTTAAATCATTTTGTACTCAAATTCTACATGATTTTTCATATTGCAATTAGTTCAACATTCTTGTTAAAATATTTTATATCATGACGCCAAATTGATTTTGTATTTCAGTATTCATTTATTTGAAATAGTAACAGTTATACGTTTTTCTAGAGTAGTATAATTGATTAATGTCAGCATTGTCGACAATAGTTCTCAGACTGCTCTATTAAAATGATCATGAATCCATTAAACTCACCATGCCCATGATGTGTCCAACTATACTTAATGTAAATGGTTGATTATGTAATTTTACACCGATAAATTACTCAGTCATTTAATAGATGTTTGGCAACTAGATTACCAAAATAATGTTCCAACTAATGTACCTGCTACCGGTAAGTTAATATGTTCTCCTGAAGGCAACCGGAATCTCGATCTTTGCTTTAGATTCGGATTTCATACAACTTCTTTAATATATTATTTAAATACCCGGTATTTTATAATTATGGGAAAAACATTTTTTGAATACTATAACCCAAGGCGTTTAAAGATTTATCTTTGTTATTGTTGATATTCTTGTAAGCTTTAATACAGTAACAATGATAACAATATGCTTTATAATGATACATGTCCCAGTTTGAAGCTTGTAATAGTATGATAAATCCTACATCAGCATAAATAGGTTCATTTAATTAGCTTTTAACCTCAACTAATTGAATCATCCGTCACACTGGCAAGTGCTTCTATGTTAACCGTCTGTACAAGATTTATATGTACATTTTTAAGTATATCACTCTTTTCTCGTATCATCATGAAATTACATAATGCAATTACTTGTTTATGACTTGCATTAGACTGTATTTGTCATTCTATTATTTTTTTGATGTTTTAAAAGTCTAGTCTTACATAACTTTATATTACATGAGGTTAAAGTTTATATTTCTTTTGGTGTATTATTCTCTCAAGATAACAATGGATTCAGTGGGCGTCACCAAACCAATGTCGCGGAATGAGTGGAGTTCTTTCTCTATCGTTTTTGTACTTGCATCAAACCGATGGAATGAAACCCCTATTGGCGTATGTGATCAAAATCATAGACTGATAATTAATACTTGCTCCTCCACCACCAATTTCATGAAGTCAAACGGTGACAAGTGACAAGTGCCACAGAAGAGCATATTCCATGATTTAACATGGACCTTTTGGTTTGACAGGCTAACTAAATGACAGTCCGGTAGCGAACAACTGAACAGGTAGATTGTAACTTACAACTTGCGTATGCCTTAGCTAGGACATTGAGTGAGCAGCCCATACCATTGGTGAGTCAACCATCTTGTTTCATTCCTTATACAAAACTGATCAAAATTTAAATTTACCTATATCTAGCAGTCTGAGGTTATCAATGATGGCCTGGAAGAATGGATGTGGTTTTCCAATCTTGGCGAAAATTCCAAGTACAGCTAAACCAGTAGGATCACTTAAAGCGGCGGATATTTTCGGATGTCGGACTGTCTTGTGAACTAAATGCATCTGAAAATAAACAGAACATTTCCTTTAGATGGCTATTTTAATTTTATTGACAAACAATAATAACAATACCCAGAATTTAATACATATACACATTGATTTGTAACTAGTTATTGTACTCTAATACTGCTTAAGTAATGAGTGCACGTGGGGAGCGGTGGCCTAGAGGTAGGACGCGCGCTTCGGGATCGGGAGGTCCGCCTCTGGACCACTGGTTAATTTCTCTGAGCAAGACCCATATGCTCCACTCCACCATGGTGTAAAATGGTACCTGTGAGGGTAGTGTCTATTCGTGGGCGCTGCAGATCGATGTTGGCTGCCACAACACAGGAGAGAAATAGTCTCCCCAAGGAGACATGAGTGTAGGTTTCCATATGTAGCCCAATGACCAGGGGAAGTTGAAATGTCAAAGGTTGCTTGAGCGGCCTAACAGCTGAAAATTGGTAACTTCAACTAACTTTTAACTTGTGAATTTGATATGACCCACGCTTCTTAGAAAATGTAAAGTGAGCTGGACCTGATACTTGTACTATGTGTCTTGTTATATTTCAGATAATGTTTCTAGATCCGACCGTATTTACTACTGTAATTCTAATAATTAATTAATTTGTAGCCATGATTACGTACTACAGTGGATGACATAAACATTGTTAGTTAGCCTTGAGTTGCTACGTGGTCCTATGTGTAAATTACACATATCATCTACCACACAGCAGTAAACCATTAACAACATGTCATAAAATCACATAAAATTACATATACCATCAGTTAGGAAATTAATTTGCTTGTTCAAAATAATCTTTTAACTACATTAACCATGATACATTGCTTTGTCATGCAATAAATTACAACAAAACACACACTGCTCGTATACAAATATAGATACATCTTGATATTTTCATCCATCATGCATCATGGCTTACCGTTGATCAACTAGTTCTAGCTTTACACGGTATAGGTGGTAAAAATAATAAAAACACTGACAAGTATTACCTAATTATATATCAATTTGACAAGCTGAACTGACAAGCTACATGGGAGTTGTCGAGATAAATGAACTTAATGAAATAAAAATGAAAGCGATGAGCCAATGATCTACTGGGAAGTTGCAGTGCGTATACTGAACAGTGTAAGCCATTTCTGATGATTGGGCGGGGAAACATTCCGGCAAAAAGTTAAAATCACAAGTACGCATACAGTTTTTCATGTGTGTTATACGCCCCTTTCAATCACAAACAAAATGTATTGCTGGTACATCTCTTCATTATTAAATGCCGACCATAGTCTTTATATGCCAATCAGTTCAATGCTGAATGCGCGCCTGTACCCGGATTTGAGCCCGGTCACCAGGTCAGACGGCAAACGCGATCACTACTGAGCTGCTACGGAGGAACGAATGAGTGCAGCCAATGTAACGAAAGAACATGGCATGTCCAACCATATTGTACGGATGACAGAAAGTTAGTCATGCCTGTCTGTACTAGCTGACCAGGATTGGTCTTCACAAAGAATCTTAAGTGAAAACTTATAATTTTATAAAAATCTTAAATTTTCCTTAAGTGTATCAGCTAAATAGGAAATTAAGATTAATAATTGTTTACATTGTTTAGAAGCATTATGTACAGGGATCCAGTAATCACAGAGACACCATGGGTTATGCTTAATTTCTTGGGAATACTAAGAAGCTCAATATTTTAACTTAAGTAAAAACATTTAAGTTTTCACTTAAGATGCTTTGTGAATACAAGCCCTGACCACCAATGACTGCAATGATATATATACGTATTACATACCTCTAGTGGATATGAGACACCATCCAGATAATGTTCAGATCCTACACGATCAGAGTTACCCCAGTGGAAGTGGAAATGTTGTAGAGCATATAAACCATCTAGACCTCCATCAGATATCTTCAAATCACCATGTACTCTCACAGTTACTGTAAACATATATACATAAACAGTTAAACTTCGTTTAGACGAGCATCGATATTATGAGCACCGACTTATTTCGAACAAATTTCCAAGTCCCCGCGAATTTGCTTTAGCTGTTGTATAATATGTATTGCTCCGATATGTCGAGCTCCTGGTTTATTTCAATGATTTGCCTGTCCCGATTTGTCCTCGAGATAACGAGTTTTTACTGTATTTACAATACTACTATATGGGTGGTCAAGCTAATATTTATACTGGTATATTTCAAGAGCCCAAAAAGGCTTAATTACGGGAACCATACCATACTGCCTAGAACCCTTGCAAAAGCATTATTTCTGAGTATCTCGTATTAG
Source organism: Spisula subtruncata (assembly GCA_963678985.1). Lineage (NCBI taxonomy): Eukaryota > Metazoa > Mollusca > Bivalvia > Venerida > Mactridae > Spisula > Spisula subtruncata. The sequence goes on along the minus strand of OY787672.1, from coordinate 19,610,048 downwards.
ACTAGCAATGGACCATTCAAGGCAAAAAGGGGGAATGTAAAGGAGGAGGAGGAAACACTCTCCAGTTAATGTACAAATACTCTCGATGCTTATTGGTTACAAAATTGTGAATAGCAAGATCGAATCTGACACAACATGTACGTCGAGTTTTTAAGACGCATTTATACTATATACGACCAATCTTATAAGTCAGTAAAATATACCATTCGTTGGTGAAGACATGACCAAAGTTAACTCATTAATACTTGGTGATTTCAAGAGAACATTTTGAGGAAGAAGCATTACCACAATCTTGTTGTCTTTAATTAAATCACGAGAGAGAACACGTCACATGCACCGTTCACTCACTCTTTAAACATTCACACTAATTTGATTATACTACAAAAAACGTATTATAACTGAGATGCTGATGTGAGAATGTGGTTTCGTGGGTGTGTTTTTATGTTGATCAATAACGCCACCAAACTCAGCATGTTTTTCTGTTTCTTGAAGAGAAACAATAGAGACAGATTTTGAGACATTGACGCAATTTTGAACTGTTTTGTTATTTATAAAATCTGCTTCATACACAATGGTTAATTCAGCTTAATTGGTATTGACATTGATAGACGGTACTGAATTAAAGCGTCAAAATAAGTTACCAAACTTCCAAATAAGAATGCGGACTTAAGACGTTCTTCATTTTGCAGAACTTGTACGAAAGGCTTGACGGGCTTGACATATGAATATCAAATATATTATTAAATGTAATTTGCTAGTATTTCTAACTTTTACGATTGCAGTCTGGTCACACGGTTATGGAAAGTATTTTCCCGAATGGGCTTGTGTGTTTGTCCTTGTAGTGTGTTTGTGACTCGTCTGGTCCTCTTTACCTCTCATGCTCTGCTATTTTTGTTGATGGCAGCCTGTCCTGTCCGATTTGTTATTACTATGTTTGGTGCAACCAGATAACTGGGATTTGACTGTATTTTACATGAACATCGTGTGTGTTATAAAACGTATAAACCTTAGTGGTATCGACGATTGTACGGAATACCGTTAGGGCCATCGTGGTTACACATTAAATTCCAGAGGACGACAATGCGATAGTGCGATAGTACGATGGCGACAATGCGATAATACGATGGCGACAATGCGACAGTACGATGGCGACAATGCGACAACGCGATAGTACGATGGCGACAATGCGATAGTACGATGGCGACAATGCGACAACGCGATAGTACGATGGCGACAATGCGATAGTCATATCGTACTGTCGCCATCGTACTATCGCATTGTCGCCATCGTACTATCGCGTTATCGTACTGTCGTCATCGTGTTATCGCATTGTCGCCATCGTACTATCGCATTGTCGCCATCGTACTATCGCACTGTCGCATTGTCGCCATCGTACTGTCGCATTGTCGCATTGTCGCATTGTCGCATCATGGCCCTCTTGTTGAGTAATTGTCCTTTGTTATTTAAAATACTTATTTTTTTGTCCGGAGCATATCTTTAAAAGTATTTGAGATATTGACTTGAAACTTGATACATATATAGATCTCATTGTGTGGAGTTCTAGTTAGCTTGAGTATTCAAGGAATAGCGGAGCTCTTCTTACCACGGTGTTGTCGTTGGTTAAAATTTTCGTACCAGTCCAATTTTTAGCACACCTGTTACACTGTGACATTGTGAGCTTTTGAGATTTTGTGGAAACTGTCATCAGACTGTCCATCCATGTATCCGTCAAAATTTTGCCTCAAATTACAAAATATACTTCTCCTAAACCTCTGTGTCAATTGGTACCAAATTTGGTAGAAATGATCCTTTGGTGGTCCCATTTCAAAGTTGTTCAAAAATGGAATTTCATGAGGAACTCTGGTTTCCATGGCAGCCAGATTTTAAAAAAATCTTCTACGATGCAGCAAGGCCCAGAGCTTGAATATTTGGTGTGAAGCATTGTCTAGGGGACAAGTTTGTTAAAATCATGACCACCGGGTAAGATTGGCCCCGCGGCATATATGGTTTTGTATAGGAAAACTCAAAAATTGTTCTCCAGAACCACAAGAGCCAGAGCTTAGATATTTGACATGTAACATGGTCTAATGGACCTCTACCAATTTTGAAGTTTGATTAAATCATAACCCCAGGGATCAGATAGACCCCTCCTCGGGGCATCTCTGGATTCGGATGGGAAAAACTAAAAATCTTCACCAGAACCACATTTCCTAGACCTTAGATATTTGACATAAATTGTCCTTAAATTCAAGTCCTTCAAGATATTGCCTTGAAAACTTGCATACGTGTTTATGATCACACTCCCCATCAAAAGGCGCGAGTAGATAACTCTGTGAATAATAACTGAAATAAAGTGGGGGTATATTGTTTTGCAAATGTCGATGGGCCGGTCCGTAGACCTTTTTGTTCTGATCAATAACTAGAGATTGTCTTGACCTTGGGTAGTCAAACTTAACAGGATGGTTGCTTGTATTAAGTAGATGAAGCCTAATGTTTTTGGGATCAGTAGATCAAAGGTCAAGGTCCCTGTGACCTTACATTAAAACACAGTTGCAGCTAAATAACTAATGAACAATTTGACCAATGGAAGTGAAACTTCATAGCATTATTGCTTATATTCAGTAGATGATACTTATCAGTCGAAAAGTCAAGGTCACTGTGACCTTATGATAGAAAAGGATTTTGGCTCAATAACTGGAGATTACTTTGACCTAAGGTATTCAAACTTCATAGGATGATTGCTTGTATTAAGTAGATGAAACCTACACTTTGGGGTTAGTAGGCAAAAGGTCAAGGTCACATGACCTTACATTGAGCAAGGTTAGTCAAACTTCACAGGATTATTCCTTGTATTGAGTCGATGAAACCCAGTTTTTGGACTCAGTAGTCGATTGGCGATAGTCGACAATGCGATAGTACAATGGCGACAATGCGACAATGCGATAGTGCGACAATACGATAGCGACAGTGCGATAACGCGATAGTACGATGGCGACAATGCGATAATACGATGGCGACAACGCGATAGTACGATGGCGACAATGCGACAGTACGATGGCGACAATGCGACAACGCGATAGTACGATGGCGACAATGCGATAGTACGATGGCGACAATGCGATAATACGATGGCGACAATGCGACAACGCGATAGTACGATGGCGACAATGCGACAGTACGATGGCGATAGTACGATATGACTATCGCATTGTCGCCATCGTACTATCGCGTTGTCGCATTGTCGCCATCGTACTATCGCATTGTCGCCATCGTACTATCGCGTTGTCGCATTGTCGCCATCGTACTATCGCATTGTCGCCATCGTATTATCGCATTGTCGCCATCGTACTATCGCACTATCGCATTGTCGCCCTCTGGATTTTAATGTGTAACCACGATGGCCCTAACGGTATTCCGTACGATTGTTGTACATGTGCTGGTATTTCATGTACTGGTTCGCTTGTTGCCAACAACTGGTGTAGTATTTGATCATTTTGGCATCAATTACAATTTAAACAGACATTGCATACGTGATAATACGAAAGGTCACACTACAGATGGAAATGAAATAAACATAAGTAAATGTGTGGAGCGAGGAATACCATATATACACGTATGTACGAGAATTCGACCTGTAGTAAACATAATCTATAAACAACATGTTCATCAACCACAAACCACAGACAGACAATCATACAAACACGTTTTAAATTAATGTAAAGCAACTGGTAGTAATGACAGCACTATTCAGCCGATTGTGATTGAAATTCTTAAACTAATAGTAACTACTCTTGGCACACCATTCGTGTTCGTAGTCATTGACACGAGAGTATAAAAGAAAAACACCAGTTTCTTTATTTTATAAATAATTATAATTTTTAGTTTTGCTTTGGTATAGGATGGCACGGCAATTGAGCACCCTGTACGCACTATTATTGTACATTATATCGTTGGAATTGCATTAGAGGTTTTAAATTGTCAAGAAATATGTTCATACAAGCAGTCAACAAATTGCCAATTATATATTTGTTAATTGCTTTTATTGACATTGACATTGTCTTTTTTCTTCATCCGTGCTTGTTTGAACTAAATGTTATGTAAATAATTGTATGTGTGTTGGCTTGACCATCTAGCTTTTATTGTGTAAATGGTTAAAGGCATTTCACATGTCGATTATACCAATAAAACTGTAAAAAACTGTACAACTGATATTATAGAAGATGATTGTACCTGTATATCCATCATTCCATACTGTTAGATTGTTGAGATTGTTGGTGTCCTCATACCCATAGAACTTGAAACCAGTCAATGTGTTCTCTGGCTCCGCCTCGTTATGGTTGATTTCTACAGGGGATTGTTGAGCTTTAGAACATTCTGGATAAACTAAACTCCAAAAGTTTGGACCTGAAAATATACGTATTGTACCGGTACACTATATATATTCTTACCGACATCTGCAAGGTCAATCATGTGTTGAAATGTACGACCAGTGTTACCAATACTACATGTATACGCATTTTATAGCTGTCGACCAGTATTTCTTGGTTGCCGACCAGAAATAGTATGTTCTTCGGCAGACAATCGACTTCATTTTCCCCAAATGAATGAGTTATGTATGCTGTTTCGACAGAGAACATGCGCCTCACACTGGGTTCTATCATACAGCATACCAACTGAGTGCTCTATCAATTGAATGCTCTACTTTTAATTTTAAATATGCGATCGAGTACAAATACAACAAGCTACTTCCAATGACGGAAATTAATAAATGGGCTAGATCCACGTGACAAAGCCAAAAAAACCCCAACAAATACAACAAGCAAGGAATCTCTAAAGCTATATTAACAACGTGTTTGCGTGGGAATAATTGTACCGAACAAATTAATACGAAGCATACCTAAATTAACTAGGCAATTACTATTTAATGTAAAACCACACGAAAATCACCTACGTTTCCAAAACAAATGTACAAATGTGGTACATCTCGGCCTACACACACTGTCAACATTATTTTAAACAACAATTACTGTACAAAATTATGATACGACAGAAACCCTTGAGATTGAAGCACGGACAGTTGCCACCAATCTTAAGTAAGACTGTGGTCATCATGGTATGTACCTCAGATTTAATAAATGTCTTAGTAGCTCTAGATTTCCTTCTGTTTTAACTAAAACTAGGTTTCCATTATGTATATGATTCGTAGTGCAAGGGCAAAACGCACATGTACCATTATTTGATTAGTTCCAGGAACACGTCATAAAGCGGATACAGGAATAAGGAACAACTGAATTGAAGTGATACGATGATGATTGTGAATCGTCTAACTCATCGTGTATACATCCACGTCATACAACACCGGTCAATGAATGCGTATGAAGGAAATCATTATGTAAGCATGAAGACATTTATTGACAACTGTATTGTTTGTCTAATTAACGCGCGTGATGAGCGTGTTCTGAGAAATATGACATTTCTTGTACCAACCCATACAATGTACTAACCGTTGTTCTAGTTTTACACCATGACATTGCGCTTTAATGATGTGTTTATCAACAAACGTGATTATACCAAGTTATAAATAAAGTTATTAGGCAAAATTAAAAGGATGTGAAAAGATTAAAGGTAAATTAGAACAATATAATGCTACATATTATAGACAATGTTTTGTCTTTTCTTAAATTCTATAAATAAAACGCGTATATTCAGTGGAACAATTGAGCTGGAAGTCATTATTCTTCGCGCGTTTTCGTTAAAGTACGATACTATTGTTTGACTTCCAAAAATAACAAAATCAGATATGTCGACAGAACACACCCAGATTATTCATGAGTTCCAATTAAACCAATGTTGATATCATTATCTTGTATTGTATTTAACTTTACAATAAATACGTTAACCAAGCTGGTACACACTTGAGACATTGAAGACACATGTTTGGTGATGGCGGCCATCGTGCAGACCAGAAGAGGTGTACCGGCAGTCCGACGCTCGCACATTAGAACTCTTTTTTGGAGAAGTCGTAAATTTATACAAATGGCTATGATTGTGAACCGACAGAATACATCAACATAAGATTTTTCTCAGTTACTATATTTTAATTGTATCAAAAACCACAGAAGTGAATAATGATTTCTAAATTAGTCCATGTTGATCTCAAATGCATGTTACACAGGTCAACGAAAGGACAAATTGTGTTTTTTCTTTCTTTGTTTGGCTGTATAAAATTGATTACATTTAACATACTAGTACATGGTGACCGAAGGATTTATGTGAATCGAACATAATGTGTTCACGGACCTAGCCGAATATACACCAACATAGCACATTGTTGTATACATAGCAAGAACCCTGTCGTTATCATGCGAACATTACTTCAGGGGTGGTATTCATTTCACTGTTTAGAAGCAGTATGTACAGAACTACAGTAATCACATGGAAAACATGGGATATTCTTTGTTCCTTGGGAAATATCTGTGACTCAAAATTTAAACTTAAGTCCAAATATTTAAGTTTTCACTTTAGATGCTTTGTGAATACCACAATAGCATATGCTAGTACATGTGCGAGATTTTACTTGTAGTGTAGAAATTGCATTCCTTTAAATGTGCAATGACTTAAGACTATAACTTTCATAAATAGTTTCTTTGACTGTCGTGTGTAATTATTGTTAGTTGAATGATGAAAGATGACAAGATACAATGTGTGATTGTATGATAAAGAAAGATGTTAAAATATTACCTGTATCTCCATAGTATGACCACTCACAGTCTGAAATTATACAAATAATAACATGAATTAGTAATATATATAGTTCTTATGGTTCCAATGATATGCATATAATGTACAGAATATACTTAATACAGCGCAATCTCATAGATAAAACACAAGGAAGACGCACTCAACATTGTCACTACCAAGCTGTATATTGGAACAATCTCAATATGGATATCAGTTGCCAAAGGTCCTAGGAGTGCAAGGTCTTATTGTTGTATTGTGTTTACTGTTTATTGAACGTGTTGCATGAACTAAAACAGTATCAAAGTACAAGTTTACTTTAAAACCTCACACCGACTTCACAATAATGAAGTACCTTGAATGTTCAACCATGAATACCATACGTCAAAGATCAAGTTAAATTGTCGCCCGCGCAGATGTCACAGAATCGACTTTTTTCACACAATTCATCAACATGTCGTTGTGTTTTGTCTAGCACAGTTGTAAGTGTCACATGAATGTCTAGCGCTAAATGAGTCTGACAGTCACCCTTTTGACAGAATTGGTCACCGGGTCGAAGCATAACCTACTTTCCCGATTGGTAGGCAGTCGAACTTTATCCTAATACTTGTTATGTTTCTTTACCCATTTAACTATTTTAATGTTTGTTGCTACACTGCATTTATGAGAGAGACTTCATTAAAGTACATAAATTAGCTGGCAATGTTGTTTTGTTTTATTAATGGTAGTTTATGTTTCTTATGTGTTGTGGTGACACTAAGTGCTATGCATTAATCATGTATTACCTGCAGTTATTTATTGTTGTTACAATTACTGCTGTTTAATTGTGAGTCATCAAAATTGATGTTGATGAAGTTGGCGGTGCAGCAGAATTGTAAGTTGCACAGTTGCCTGGTGAAGCTGGGTGCACCGACGCCTAGCGACATGGGCGTCAAACGAAGCCTTGCGACATGGGCGTCAGCCGAAGCCTAGCGACATGGGTTACACCAAAGCCTGGCGACATGGGCGTCACCAAAGCCTGGCGAAGCTGGCTGCACCGAAACCTAGCGACATGGGTTGCACCAATGCCTAGCGACATGGGCGTCACCAAAGCCTGGCGAAGCTGGCTGCACCGAAACCTAGCGACATGGGTTGCACCAATGCCTAGCGACATGGGCGTCACCAAAGCCCGGCAAAGCTGGCTGCACCGAAGCCTAGCGACATGGGTTGCACCAATGCCTGGGGAAGCTGGCTGCAACGAAGCCTAGCGACATGGGTGGCACCAAAGCATAATGGTGATGTAGAACACAATCTCTATATTATACTACTCTGATCTCGCGTTATATCGCGTTATCTCACTGTTTACTAGAAGTCTCATCAGTGACCATCGCTCAGAAATCTTATTTACAAAGAAACTCACACATTCAAAGACTCCACAGAAAAGATGCCGCCGTAATTTAATAAGAAAGCAAGATTTCACTTCAGTGAGATTAGTTGTTAGGAGAGCAATCAATATCTATCTATTTTCCGGACGATTCACGGGGGAATTACTGTCCACAAATCTGCCAGAGACGGATGTTATTTCTTTCTTTCAATTACTTCGTACTTAGAGTTATTGCTATCAAATTTGGAAGTAATTGTCAAGCATTGTTGGGTCGTAAATATTCATAGACACTAATTCTTCTCATACGTGATGTTTTCGTTCGATTGTTCATACAGTTTTGACGCTACATAATCACTTCCCGAAATAACACAAATTGATAAAATTGTGAATTTACATCACTTTGGATTTAACTATCGAACGAATATTGAGCTGGAAAGCCAATGATCTTCAAAATGACGATTTTATTCTTATAAGCGTATACATTATTGTTGTAACTTCAGATGATTGAATGGTGCATTTGACTCTAGATGTGTTTTTCGTTTGTATTTCAACTTTGTATGTTTACATGTATGACTATAATAAGATGTACCGGTATCATAACCTGCACTGTACGAGTGTTTATGCCAATGCGTATAAGACGAACTTTTCATTAGCCTGCTATTCAACAACCGACACTCGATAATGTGATTATCTACAGACACTTTCATTTATTTGTCAATATCGCATTATTGTACCAGACTGTTGTTAATGAAGGTAGATCAAGCTTTCATTCACACTACTAACGCCCCTTGTCCTGGGTACCGTAGTCTGAATTTCATGATCATATGAACAATCACTTCACTTCCCACGTACGATCATGCTTGACCTTTTGTTCAAACAGATAAAAAATATAATTATGTCAAAAACCGCCACCAATCTGTTTCTAAGTTCAGGTTATATAATTACTAGTATTTTAAATGTGCATTTTTTTTATTTAGAACTGTTTAACTCACAAAAGATTGCGCGTGGGCATGCACGTGTTTTGGGAGGGATAAAACTGACATCAGACATAAAATGGACTTATTTATAATTTTTGTTTCTTCCATTAAAAGTGATATATGTGGTATAAGCTTCGATAGCAATTTAATTACAACTTGTTCTTTATAAACATGTCTAGTAATCTACAACTGTCCACTTTGCGAGCTGTCATGAAGACTGTGGATGGCGTGAAAGCCGCTAATGAATATTAGGTAATCGTGTCATATTGTAGTCAGTACTAGTCACACACATGCACCCATAAATGTCTACTTAAAGAGCATGTCTTGTGTACTCATATATACATGTAATATTTGATAGTTTTATAGCTTATACTGACGATCGTCTGAGGAGGACAATAAAATTGTGTATTTATTGTTTGTGTATCCAATTTGTATCTTGTCAAGTCTTAGATGGTACAGGACATAGTGACAGTTATACACAGCGGTCAGCTGATCTGACCAGTTGCCTGGGGCTATTCTACTAGTATTCTGTTGTTTAGGCTATTCTCTGGGTAGGCTCCTTGTTTTTTGTTGATGGGAAATTTACAGTGCACATTGCAAAAACATACGTAGGATAGTCCCGAAATCTGGTAACGTTATTTATATAAGTTAAATCCTATTCCCAGATAATGTTTCAGCATGAAGAGGTCTTTGAACAACATCCTGGCTTTGGCTGTTAGCTACGATGTTCTGTTCTGTTCTTTCCCTCAAAATATTCACCAATCGTGCAATATAATGAGGGTAAAAGCCAAGTCATCGGGTAATAAAAAGTTCTAATGGTTAATGCTGATACGACAGAATGGTGTTTTCGCGTTCATTGACCCCAATTTTTGTCTCTTGTAGAAACTACATACATGTATATATCAAGTCATAAATTGGTGTGCACATCTCTTTGTAATACATGTATTTTATTTTCAAACTTTGGAACAACGGGTGTTTGGCCATGAGGTGCTATATTTATTCATTTATTGAAAAGCGTTTATTCGAATCGTATCAATGCCATTATGACGACATGCTCCACCGAAGTCAACTAAACTGATTTTGAACATAGTGTAGAAGTAACCACCAGTGCATTTGCAAATCATAGGACTTAACGCCAACCGAACTTTTTAACGTTTTGTGAGCCTTTTATGACCTTCCGAGAATGCACTTTAACGAAGAACTAGTTAAAGGCGGAACTAATGGTAAAAGTAACCGTAAAAGACGAAAGAAATATTTCTATTTGAATTATGCCATCTTCTCGTCATTAGACTAGTAGCTCCCATGCAATCAGCCAATCACTGGTAATGTACTCGTTTTGCCTAAAATACGAGCTATTTTTTGCCGAGTTTGACATTTTTATAACTTAAATGTAAATGGCTCACCATTATTCCACTTTCTGTTTATGGAGCATCAGTTAACTGGCAAATTAGGGCAGTGTTATAAAGTGACTGATCTGTGACAAAAGGGTCACGCCAACCATTTAACAAAACAACGTTTAGTACACGGGATTATTTGGAAATGAAGCTTTTTTTGTCCGTCACAAATAACAATTCTTCAACCATTCTTATAAAAAATGAAATATTTTTGTTATGTATTATTACTCTCATTAACCTTGTAATTAAGATCATGAACCGAGTAATTACTCGCATTACATCACACAGTTTTTGTTTATATTATATCAAGTCATTTGTCTCACTAAAATATTTCGCCTAAAAGTACATTGTACATTCGTATTATATTCGATGGCATGTTTTTTACATCTGTAAGCGTTGATTTGGCGACTGGTCTGTCTAAATACGTTTCATTGTTTTCAATGTTCCACACCTTATACAATGGAGCTAGGTGAAGATGACCTGTCGTATAGACAATGCTTATTACATTTTATGTGATAAAAAAGGGAATAAAGAAGTTCGGCAGCACCGACCATAAACTGTTCAACCACCCCGATTCTACCATGCTATGTAAGACAAATGCTGCACAAGTACATACTTATGTATTTTATGAATAAACAACAAAATGCTGAGACAGTTAATTTGACAATATTATAAATGCACGGTGTGCACAATTTTGACAATTGCTGCATCTGTATGTGCAGTTAATCCACATAAATGTTTACCTCATTCATTTGTTAAGTGAAATAATTTTATATTCGTAAGTCGATATGCACATTATCAGATTAGTTCACCGTAAACGTATTATTTTCGCCCGTTAATTTTGCTGTCATCCTAATTAACGATATACATATATTAAAGATTTATGTGTTTGTTGCGATCTTTACCGGAATGACAAAATATGACAGGAAAAATAGAGAATTTAAGCTGGGTGGTCTAAAAATCTAGAAATCTGACGGTTCACCACAAACTTACTCATGATCTAAACAAACCCAACAGTGCTTTTAATGTAATGTTTGTGTCGACGTATATATTTCAAATGTCCTCAATGCCAAATTATATTATATTGTAATCAGTTAAACTAGCACAACAATAAGATACGTAACGTACATTTTTTTGTATATGAATAATTCAAGTATATAATCCATGGGCGCTGCACTTACGTTAGTAAGTGATGTTAACATGACGTCACTGACGAAACTGACAATAACTCGAATGTGGTGGCTTGACAGACTTCTTAGATGGAAGAAAATCACCAGCTATATTTCGCTAATTGAATATATTTTGGGCATGATTGGGAGTTAACATAGATGACACGACGTTGTTATCACCAACATGCATGTTTTTGAGCAAACTTAGAACGAAGAACGGAATAATTATTTTGGAACAGCAAGCGATAAATGTTCTTGGAGAGGACATAATCGATATTGACAATCTTGCTATTTTTCTACTGAACAGTTATCAAGTATCATTTGAAGATTTTCTGTCAGGAAAAGTTCAGTTAATTTTTTTAATTCCAAATTAATTAAATGATCGAAAATTGAGCACCTTTAATTCTGTACAAATTTATACAACTTCACAAAAAGAGATAAAATCCGCCAATTTATGCAACTTCATTTTAAAAGTATAATCAGTTGTATTTTATTTGTTAATGTACAGATACGTCGTTTGTGACATGCTAGTGTTAGTATTATATATGCCTACAGTACTACAATGTCCGATGTGGAAAATATTTTACTCACGTTTGCAAATTTATGTAACAAAGTTTAAAATATGTATCGCTATATATACATTTCCAAATCATGACTTTTAAAATAATAATTCCTAAATGTATAGCAATTTTGGACTGTGTCTTTTTACTAAAATGCAAAATACACGTCCTTAACATCGGAAATGGTCTTATTCACCAAACGCTATAATTGTTGTCCCATCGAAATTAAATTAGTTTACAGTATATTAACATAAATATGTTATATTTTCAATAAGAACTAGAAAACTCAAATAACGTGCATAGAAAATAATAAAAAGTATAGTTATCCACTCAATATTAATAGGTCAATATTATTTTATTTAGGGGAAATACAATATTTTTTTCGATGGTAAATACTTTTAAAAATGACTTACCGACATAACTGTACATGAAAATAATTGACAGCAAAAATTTCTTTATCATCTTTCTATTTTTTTGAAAATTCCAGAATATTTCTCTCAAACAAATTAATCCATGCAGCGATGCGAACAGTATTGTTTTCCGCCAAGTGATCACACGGATGTCCACTCGTCTTGTGCCAGCAAAAGACAACTACAATAAGTGAAATAGTGGACAACACTCAGCTTATAAGTAGCACTCGTCATAAATCATTATCAATACAGACAGTGTTACGACATCGTTTGCGACATGTACGCCTGCTTTACGACTACCGATTGTCAATTTTCTTTTTTACAATCGCTCGAATATCGCGAGCTTTCTCGGCTTAATCCGCGTTCAACTAATGATGTTACGTGCATTTGACAAACATTTTCTCCCGAGTAACGCCGTTTTGAACACACGTTTCACTAAAAATTATCCTACCTGTACCACTGTTTTGTTCCGTTTTATGGGATGCACACGAAATATGCACTTCTTTAAAATGTAAATGTGATTGGAGTTGCATGGGCGATTTAATTACAAGTGCCGATTTATACGCACGCTTCTATTACGTTGCGTTAATTGGGTCTGGTCCGGTGATTATAAACATTTCTCATTCTCATACTCAAACTCCATATTCCATACGACATACTCAATACTCCATACTCCATGCTCCAACTTGAAAAACAGCTTTTTTTAGAAATTTGAATCAAAACCAACACCAACTTGTAGCAAATGATTTAATTAAGAAAATGAACCCAAATTTCATCTTTCCATTCAGTAATAAAGAAGTTACAGCAGATTTTGTAACTACGAAATGCTCAAATTCGAGTACAGAGTATGAGTTGGAGCATGGAGTACGTACTCCAATGTTTATAATCACCGGGCCTGGTTTTAAAAAACATTCTCCGATTAGCCGTTATTCCATAATTTTGATAAGTTATAACTCCGAGAGCAATTTGACGACAAGGCTAGTCGTTGACATAGATGCAATAATTCAAATAATTATTCAGGCTTCTCAATATATTGATGAATGGAGTAGACTTAATGTAGTGCTCACTTTTATTTTTTATAGCTTTGTTTGACTTTAACCCAAAATGTGTCCTTAATGTATAAGCTGTTGCCCAACTTATTTAAAATCGAAAATCCATTTTAATTTGTAAACTAACATTTTCAACACCCTGTATGATATACTTTTTGCTGTAAGAAATGGCGCATTATGTAATTGCTTTGGAAGATGGGTTCCACTTTGTTTTACAATACCCGTGGTAAAGTGATCCGATTTTAAAATTACGTGCTCATTTTGACTTTTCGCGAACGCAATACTTGTAGGTCTACGGCCTAATGAATTGTAAAACATGCATTACATGTAGAAATGTCGCATAACTGTTACATTGCCATTTGTCATTAAGTTCAGGAAATGTTCTTTGGAACGTATATAGAATCTCTGGTTAGTTATCGTATACAGTGAAACTTCGTTATTCCGAGAAGTAATCTGGACATATAATATGCTCGTGATAAACAGGGTACTCGAATAACCAAAAAGCATGTATTAATAATATATAAACATATACTTTTTAAAACTTGCTCGAGATAGGCCGAGTGCTCGTGATATCGATGCTCGTCATAACGAAGTTTTACTGTAATTATGCTGAATATTAAAACAGTAGTTGTCAGAATGATTAAAATTGTATCGCAGACTAAGACGTGTGAGTGTCCACTTAAGTATCCACTGTCATATGTTACTCAATTAAGTACATTTACATGTATATGTAACACGGTATTTGTATGTGTTATACATTGTATAAAACGGTAGTTAGCAATTGTCAGAGTAATGGTGTCCCTTAGTTGAACGGCATGAGCGTCCCCGTATACCGAGCCATGATGATTGTCCCGTCTTTGGAAGTGTAATATAATAAATGACAAGTGTTGAGGTATCTCACATTATGGCGTATTGTTACGTGAGCTCCCAGTTACCATACCATAAATAATTCTGTCATGTACTGACAATGTACAAAATGTATACAAATGACTGCTAATCGTGTTGTACAAGCTTTTACCAAGACAAACTATCACTAACACAGGTCATGACATCTGATATATGTCAATGCTTTTTGCATCCATATTTACATATTCTTAATATGCATATTTTCTTCAATTAATTGCACGACGTAATGATTTAAGGAACATATGACAAGTTATGTTGTTGCGCATGTTTATAAGACAGTGTGCACAACACAAACATTGGCATACATTAATTATACTTCAATGTCTCCATACAATACATCGTTCAGAGACCAGCTTAAAAGGAGAAACGTTAACACATTTTTCTTTTATTTTATATAAAAGGCTAGAAATTTTGATTATTTTCATGCATCAAAATTTTTATTCCTTTCTGAGAATTGTGTCAGATTTTTTCGGAAGGAACGCAAAAAAGCGGCTTATTATTCTTCTGCAACGAACGAACGAACGAACGAACGAACGTACGAACGAACGAACGAACGAACGAACGAACGAACGAACGAACGAACGAACGAACGAACGAACGAACGAACGAACGAACGAACGAACGAACGTGTCTGGGGTATTGTGTTAATTAATTGCCTACGTAGCGGAACATGTGGGTCATATTTTATAATCACGCGGAATGCAAGAAC
Source organism: Spisula subtruncata (assembly GCA_963678985.1). NCBI lineage: Eukaryota > Metazoa > Mollusca > Bivalvia > Venerida > Mactridae > Spisula > Spisula subtruncata. The sequence continues at coordinate 19,594,773 of OY787672.1, read as the reverse complement.
AGCATAAAATTAAAAACACGTTTGTGTCAAGAAATAAACAATAAAAAATCTCAAAACTTTTGTACAAGTTGTAATTCAACTTTTTATCATAATTTTTATAATTATTACATCAAATTCTGATGTCATGAAAACAAAAAGTTGGAAACATTAATGGATTTGTGACAAAATACACGATTTATGAGAATTCAAATACGTGAAATTCTTCTACAAAAACTGCGAGCAGTATATGTTTAAGTTTGTCGTATAAAGTTTTCGCTTTTTTATCCTGGCCAGTTTTTGTACTTTAAGAGGCCAATTAACGCCCACCTACAGCTGATGTGAAACATATGATTATACCATATCTTGACATAATACAAGGTGTGTTCAAATATGAATTCATCTTTGCACATAAATGTACTCTTAATAACTGTTAATACACTGGGTAAGAGTCAAACTGATGTTTTAAAATGCTTTTCCGACAAGTCATGTTTAAAGTCTTGAAATTTGGAAACAAATAAAAGTAGATCTATAAAATGACAATGGCCGGCACATACGGAGGACGAGGGAAGCTAAGCAACATTTTCCTTCTCAGAAAGTCACATTTCGTGTGAAGGTACAGAATTACACCGTGTCATATTAGTCCATGAAAGATCTGTTCCCGATCTCCCGAAGCGTCTCCCAGAAATCCCATCTCAATTTGAATATAAGGAGCTTGATCCTAACCTGAGAAAATGGCGCTAATGGTGCGTTTTGTAATGCATGCATTGTTTGCACATATTTGGTTTAGTATCTCTGGCATTGGTGTTGAAATAAACTCATGATGGTATCACGGGTGATGCTAGCATTTTCTGTGACTTTTGTTGTGCTACCTTACGTAGTTTGACGTTATTAAGTTACAAGCGGTTAACACGTATTTATTAAAAACCATTTTTGGTAAACATGTTAGAAGCATTTCGTAATAAACTACAAAAGAACTAATTATTATAATTAATTCATAATGAGTCTTAAATTAAGAAATACACTCAGTATTGCTAAACTTATTTTACAGAGTATATGTTGAATGCACGCTGCAGACGGAAAACATAAGTTAACTCCAAATCGTTGTATTACAATTCTTTCATCGCACGACGTTAGATAGGACAAATGACGTAAAATACCTTACGTCAAAACGTCATAGTACGTCTTACGTCACGTCCTTAGTTACAGGCGGAAGTATTGAGAGTTAACAAGCGTTACATACGAGAAAGCAAAAATTATGAATAAGTCACTCAAAAATATAGGTGCAGAATTTTATTCACCGTATTCAAGATGCTGGAACTTACGAGGTATGTGTTGCTGATATTTTTGTCATTTCCGATGTAACAAAACTTTATTATGACCGGATATTGTGAACTTGTCACACTTACTCAAGCTGATACAACTGATATTTATTTTAATTTCTTCTTTTAGTTGATTTTTTATTTTTCCAAATGACTTGTGAGTTTGATTACATGCTAATTGGTATATTTCTAATTAATTTTGGTTCTTTTAACATGTTTTAGATAATGTGAGCACAGTTCTTTTTCGCATTTTGTTTCATTTTATTTTGATTATTCTTTCAAGATATGGAAAAACTGCTTTTTCTCGCATATATAATATTATTTCAAACATATATGTATTCATTGGTGCCACATATTTCTTTACGTATAATTGTACATGTACATTAATAGGTTATAACGAAGCAAAAATCTAATAAGGACTTTACTTAGTTTGCTTTATTATAATTATTTCATTAATTTGACGATAAATATTCTTTCAATATTTCCCAGGATGTACTCATTTATTGCTTCATAGGATCACAGTCACATGAATGGCTGAAGTTAAATTGTTTATATATTAATGTTAAACAATATTGAATTACCAGGTCCAGAAGTTGATATAAACAAAGCAACCCTGATTAAAAAGCCAGTCAGACAATATAGCCACAGAGGTGTATTGTACACCATTCTAGCATGTGTGAATATACATGCACCTTGTGGTATCTTCTACAATTTGGAAGTCAAACGTCCAATCGGTAAGATAATTTTATATGACCGTTCATGAACATAATTGTAGTTAAGTTGTAATTATGTATCTAACATTCTCCCGCTTTAAAAATACATAGTTGGATGTTTCTATTGAAAAACGTCTTGATTTAAGTTCGAACTGAGTTCATGTTTATTGACACTATAAATATTGTTTTGTTCTGAATTACACATTTTAGAGCAAATTAATAATTACACTGTTATAGTTATAACACTCCCGTGTATTCTCAGTTATGTTGTTGGCCGAATTATCTCAAGGCGTTATTTTAATCAATCTGATCATATTCAAGCTATTTTGTACAAATGTTAAAGTTTAGGTACTAGTAGGCCTACTTGTAAGCGATACTTATCAAGAGTACCCTTGCATTTTCAGGTGTCAGCTTTCCCAACAATCCAGACACGGATTTTAAGATGGTAAAAGGTCTCCTGGCATATTTACCGATCAGTGACGACCATTATAGAGCGGTCGAAGAGAAAGTTATGAAGGAGCTGGGAAATAGACAGAAGGATGCGTATCTTGAGCAGACTAGAATAAATGGTTAGTATCTTTGCAACATGGAATCTATCTAGAAAGACGTATAAAATCACCTCTCTTGTCTAGGTATGTTCTATTTACCAATTATATTGGCTCACCTGTAGTCATCTAAAACACTACATTGTACTTAGTTCTAGAACCAAAACCCGTTGTGATAAAATACAAATCTACATTTATTTCTGAGATTTTTTGTCTGAATAAAATATCTTAACCAACGCTGCGAACACGTTTATGTTAAAAATAAAGAAGACAAATAACACACCAACACTCATCCGTGGTTAGTAATAGCATACTAGTATTTCATGGATTTGTTTTGTTTCTTTACAGCACTATTAATGCAGAAGTGCCGACAAACGAAGACATTGATACATTCAGTAAAATGCTTCCAGCAAATTGAAGCTGCATGGACTGATCACACCCAAGAACCAATTATGACAACTGATGTTAGTGAAGTAGCTATAGATGTAAATGACGGAATAATTAGAACCAAAGGCTGGCTACGTTTACAACGTGATGGAATCATTGATAATGTACAAGGTGGGGATTATAGTAATTATTATAAACATTATGTTGACTTCAAACTATCTTGTAAATATAATCAAATGGTACTTGTTTCTTTACCACCATGTTAATTCGGATGCTCATTTTACATAAAACCCTCATGGACAGTCAGTCTTGTTTGATTTTAAGTAAACAATTCTAGCAAGCATCCATGTAAAATGATCAAGAAATATGAAGTAACGTTTGCTACCGTTTTCTTTCGTTTCCATACTGATTAAATTTCAACAAAACATCTTTAATGTTATATATTAATGCACATTTTGTTTTTTTACTAAACGGTTGTATGGAGGTACAATGGATATCAATGTGTGTTATTTTGGACAATTTCAGACTGCAAACAAACTATGGAAACTGACACTAGTGACGAACATACTGATGGTATACATGGTATGGCAGATGTTACTTCCGATGAGAAGCAAGACACACATAAAGAGATGAATTATGACAACAGTGGCGATGATGATGACAAAGATGATGGCTACATGGGTGGCATCATGGGAGTGTTCTGTCGTAGCGGTCTCCATGGAGATTACACAGGTATAACACAATAATAATTATTTAGTGGATTAAAATTTGGGTTAAGTAATATACGTACAAGTGAAATGTTGATGCTGGGCATCAAAGATGCCGCTAGTTCTTTTTAAGTAAATCTTTTTATTTAGTAAAAGGTATTGGTAGAAACTTGTAAACAAACTAAAATTCCGGCGTGATGTGTGATGCACAAGGGAAGTTATTCTCATGTGTTGAGTGTACGCTGCAAAAACTTAAGATTGCTGAAAATGGGTATTTTTCACTAATTCAAGGGCAATAACTCTGGTTGTACTAAATTGAAAGGGGAGTGAAACCCCAGGTGCACTAGAGTACATGCTGTCAAACATTTCTATAAAGGTTTCATGATCCTAGGTCAAATACTTTTTGAGTAGCATGTGAAACAAGTCAAAAATGGCTATTTTACACCATTTCAATGGCTAATAACTCTGGATGTACTAAACTGAAAGGGGAGTGAAACCCCAGGTGTAGAGAAAACATCCTGACCATTTCTGTGAAGGTTTCATGACTCTATGTCGTGTACTTTGAGTACCGTGCGACATAAGGAAAGCGGCCAATTTTTTCTGTTTCAAGGGCCATAACTCCGTCAAAATTGGTTGAATCATAAAACCCTGATAATATGCACCAGGTCACATGATGACAATCATTCTCTGAAAGTTTGGTTGAAATCTATGAAGAAATGTAGGAGGAGTTGTGCACAGAAGAAATTGTTAAGGCCCGCCGACATTCAGCAATCTAATAACCAGAGTTTTCCTTTGGAAAACCTGGTTAAAAACTTGAAGGCAGTGAAACACCAGGAAAGAATAGAAAACATGAAAACATTCTATTTTCTATTGAAATATTTATTCAAATGAACATAACATGTTTTAGAAATATGAGCACCATTATAATATTGATTAATGCTTCACAGATGGCATTTAGCATGTTTCATAAAATAACAAAGTGTATTCCAATAACGTGGTATAGCCTGACAACGTGAAACTGACACTAAAGGACATTGTTATTTCGTGGTTTGTGAGCTTGATAAGTAAATTTATTGCGAATTAATACGTTCAACATAGTTTAAAATATGCATAGAACTAGTTCCATTTGGCAGCAGTATAGGAGCGCATATGAATATTTTGTAAATAAGAAGTGTCAGTTCAATGTTGGCAAGCTATATTTACCCGTTTAAATTTTGGCAAAACAAACTATTCTGACATACATAAATAAAGAAACATAGAGATTAAAAAAACACTTGCATTTATCAAATTTAGATTAAGACAAAACCTAAGAACTGGAAAAAATCGAAAATCATAACTAAAAAATATCTGACAGACATGAAAGTATTTAACATGTTCCATAAAAGTTCGAAAGGAAAATCGCCGCTCCGCGCAAATAGTTTTTTTTTTACTTTTTAATAGCCCCTGCTAAGACCCGCAAATTGCAACATATGTAGCCGTTATATAAACACCCGTTCCGAACTGATTTGGACTTTAGTACCTACCGAACATTTATCATCCTATTTTACCCCTGACGGGCGAGTCCAACAGCGTTATAACCAATCAAATCTTGTATCCTCCTGGGACTTGGACTTTAGTACCTACCGAACATTTATCATCCTATTTTACCCCTGACGGGCGAGTCCAACAGCGTTATAACCAATCAAATCTTGTATCCTCCTGGGACATCTGCTTGCACCCTTTCATACTCTATGCCGCCTCCTGGGCGGCATAGAATAAAAATAATTCTTATAACCCCATTCATATCTGACCTAAAAGGCAAGTTCAGCATTTATTTACCAGTCAGTTTTCTGTTGAAACATGTCTGGCATATGAGTGTCTCCAACCGGATTGGAACCCGGTCGCCTGATTAGACGACAAGTCCCTGATCGTACTATAGAGTTTTATAGAACTAGTAATAGGGGAGAAAATCTATCCTAATGATGCTTTTTTGTTTGTTTTGCAGGTGCTGCTACAGATGAAGAACGCATTGTTGGATGAACTGGAGGAATATGTTTCATCTTAAATACAAACGTTTTATCACTGAATTATAGCGTAATAAATGCTCAAAACGGTTAAACATGTATTTGTTATATTTTATTCGATCTTGTTTTCATTTGTTACTTATAAAAAATATGCGTTATTGTGATCAGTTCGTTTTGTAATGAATTGCTGCGCCAAAAGTGTCAATGCAGTGCGAGCTTCTCCACGATCCATATGGATTTTTAATTATTTTTTTAAAGATTAAGCTGTAGAGTTTTGACACATTTATCAATTTTTAAATCTGATGTGAAGTTTCTGGTAGGAAAACTATATTTCCGTGATGAGGAAGAACCACTGCGTGCATACATACATGTTCATCGATTCACTGCTATAGCCACGAAATAAATGAAACCGGTACAAAATACCTAACCTCTCCATTGATGATATTTTTCCGACACCCTAATACGTTAGGCTACGTCTTAACACACTCGGGCATATATGGTGATATTGCGCTAGTTGCCATATTTTATTCTTGCACCAGTACACGCAACTTATTTTACGTATTCAAAGGGCGTTTCGGTGTTGCATGGGATGGTGTACATGAGGTGCATTTTCAAATAGAGTTCCACTACTATACAATACACTATCATCTCTACGTTTGTAATCAGTTGAGACAAAATGATCACAGAGTTCCAGCTTGAACATTTAATTTCCTGATTACCTCACAGATTAATGAGATTTAGGGTTTTGTTTGCAATTACAGCACGAGTGTAACGCTGTCGGAGTTTTTCTGAGCCTATCCATCTTCGGGTGTAATTTAGTTTCTCTTTTAAACCAAAATGCAAGAAAGAAACCAAGATAATTATTTCCAGAAATCGATGGATGTAACTTGAAAAGTTCAACGTTCGTATATTTCCAGGACGATCCATTGTTTGAAACGAAGTATCTTAATTTGTAAGTTAATAGCTGGTTAGATAACAACCATGTTAGTACAAATTCTATAGGAAGGAAATTACAGCAAGTTCACAACTGAACCAATTATCATGATTGAACATACAAATATACTCGTGTGTTACAAGACACTATCATTCCCAGGATGATGGTTTTAAAATTGAACCAAATACAGTACTAAGAAAGTCGTCATTACAAATAGAAAGACAAAGACAAAAATAGAGGACTCAAGATACAAACCCTAAACACTCACAGGAGAACAAGTCAATAAAACATTCAACTAAGAGAACAGGGACGCGACACAAGACAAAACACCCTTTAGTTTATAAGATAAACGATGGAACTAATTAAAATAATGGTAAACAAAAACAACTGAAAATAAGTTAAGCTTCCCTAAAGGGTTATATAAAATCGCATATAGTAGGTAACACCCATAGCAACAGCAGAACACACGAGTCACAAAAGGAGAAATTGTTACATAGAGTTGTCAATTGATATAAATTTATATTTAACGAGCCTCTTTGAAACTATCGGAGCAGCCAAGTCAGGTGATAGACATGGATTTGCATTAGACAAGTACCGTATACGCTAATACGATGAACACGATTCAACAAAAAAGCATACAGAAACTAAACAACTATTTGTAGATAAAGTTTCACATTATGTACGTATAAATACGCACTGTGCCACGTGACAGGATCATAAACAACACGTGGTACAAGTTGTTCCTTGGCGCTCACTACTGACAAGGAAGCTTGTTTCTGTTACGTTATACCCTCGTGTCGATGGATATCACCAGGCCTGAGGTGTTGAGTTCAATAGAGTGTTAGAAATTGTTTCTATATAAAATAAGATAACGACACACATGTCTGTTATAGAACTTTTTTGTATTTAAGAGAGGTCGACAATTTTGCAACAGAATCTTTTATTCATTCGATGTCACGAAAATCCTTGAACACTTACGTCACCATCGTCATGATCTATCGAGATAACAAAGTGAGAAATAACAATAGTAAATAGAGAGGTCTAACATACACATTGCATGGGAAAATATCTGATTTTTGTTTGTTAATTATCAGATCGTGAGGTACTTGTCAACATTAAGTAAGGCGTTACTTCAGTTTTTACCTTTGTTCGTTATGTTCTATACATTGTCCTGGTATTTATACATTTTCATATTTATAAAACATATGTCAACGTGATACGTACCAGTTCAATATTTCGACAAACGTGACATTCTTTTATAGAAAGGAAATACTACCGTGTTTGTATGTACCTTATAGCATACAACAGTCACTACCTTGTACAACCAATATCTGTTTTTTATTTTATTCATCAAATGATTGTTCATATCCAATTTGTATTCATTTTGATTGGTGGACAACGATCTACTTGGACATGAGTCACATGTGTGCATTGTCACTGTTTGGCCTCTCATTGGCTACATTCAGTAGAAATATCAACAAATCGAGTGATTACACATATATGAAGGTGTTTAACTGACAATCACTTAATTATGAATAATACGAACATGGTCTTGTAAAATCAAATGTTTACATATAAAAATGTTGATATGACATCAATCATGACTCCGGTATTTCACCAGGAGGTATTCTAAAAAAGCAATGCGTTACATACTACATGAAATTATAAATAAGAACAAAATGTCGTATAGACCAGATCAGTTAAGTTTGCATGTTGGTGATTTTCAGATTGCCCTATTTTCTATTTTAAACCAATATACATGCACAAATGTACTAACACGCTACTCAGATCTTAGTAAAACAGCAAAACGTACTAATCAATAGAAAGAACACAGAAGTGATCAGCCAAGCCAAAACCATTTGAAATGCGTTGAAGAAACGAGATCAGGATTCCGAGAATACGACATACTTACAGTAAGAAATATAAGACGTAATGTAGAATATGAGAAACAACAAACTGTGATGGATTTGTGATACGACAAACGAGGCACAAATCCGGAAACAATGAAAATCCAGTGGGCATATATTTGTATTCATTTTAAAAACATCATTTTTAGAAATAATTCTGTCATATAACATTCGATTGCTAGATAAAAGACAAGCATATCAATTATCAGGTGAGACTGGGTATCTTTGCGCTCTTTTAAAACCAAACTGAAATATATTGTATACAATATGTTTTATTCAATATACTTTGTAACGCTCATTGCTGTTAAGTTGAATATTCAGTTTCAAGCAATGAATTCGTTTTTTCTCTCTCCGAATTTAGAAGTTTCTATTTCGAAAACAATTTACTATATATATATAGTAACGTTTTAAAGAATAAACCCTTAAAACGCATTGTATTTGTTTCACGTGGTTGATTTTGATGTAAATTGTATTCACTGCTACTTTTATTATAGAGGCTACTTAAAAAAACTTGATGATTGAACTATATTAAAGTATACTAATAATATTTAATTAAATCGATTCCTTTAAAAAAGCTCGCATTTAATGAAAAGTACCGAGACTACAGATGGACTAATACTGCTGGAGTATGTTCAAACACTCAATTTTTTATTTACAACATATGGTTACAATAAACAGCTGACTTTCTTCGTGAAAACCATAATTTCTGGTCTCGAGTAAGAACAATGCATATTTTATAAAGAAACATTGTGGGTGGCTGGTATATTTACGGTCACCGTGGTGGTTTTATATTTTAATTATATTGTTTTATAAAAAATAGTCATGCATGAGTATGATAGTGGATGAGACTATTTCACAAAATGTTGACCCTTGATAGATTAATATAACCTATAGGGTACACGTATACTCGTATCCTTGTCTGTGATATCGTATATTAAAGTAAATGAGTCTTTGATATTTTGAAAAAAGTGACTCAGATTCAAATTTTTGGGCTCTTGCCCTTCTTCAGGAACATTATGAAAAAAAAACAAAATGGACGCAACTTGAATTAATGTAAGAAGAAAAAAACAACCTGGAAGAAAGACAATAGCCCGAAAATTTGAATCTGAGTCACTTGTTTTTTAATTTTTTTTTATACAATACTAGTTTCCTATGAGAGACAAACAAAATTAAATATAAATGAATATGTCCGGGTAAAAGAATCACATTGTCCGTACGTTTTATTGAAAATCAATAAATATCAAGATTATGTACTAGTATGTTGTTTTGTACTTTACAGCAAAACTAGCCGAGCAAAACCTTTAGAACTTCAAAAATTATTATCATGAATGTGTTCTTCATAAAATAATAGGCTTGACACCTCTTGTAGAGATAGATCAAAGACACACGAAGCCCCTCATAAAATTATCATATGCAATACTGAAGAGACGGTATTTTTAGGGCACACACTACCAAAAAGCATATAACACAGAAATTTTGCTATTAAACATTTGTATAATGCTATAGTCCGAACGTAAGAATAAGCTTTCCGTTTTGGTCACATGACTAACGTTACATGTTTAAGTGTTTTAGCCATCCAAACTATCAGTACATGGAAATATTTTCATTCATCAAGATGTCATAAGTATGGCAACAGTTTAAATTAGGTAAGTAAATGCGCGAGTAATGTATGGAAAGGTGTCATGTTCAACGATGTAACATAAAGGTTTGTACGTATGATCAATTAAAAATTATTATTTCCTGCTTGTTACCGTAGCCTTATTTCATATAAAATAACATCTCAATTTCAGCACGTGCATGTTTTTCTAACAATAATATGTACCAGAAAGATAGCTATAGAATAGTTTAGGATAAAGAACGAGGAACGGTGATTTGTTATAAAAAGAGAAAGCAAACGCGAGTTCGTTTTATTTTGTCGAGTGCGTATTTTGTCGTACCTACCACATATCGGTCTACCGGTCCGCAGTTGCTTCAATCAGGGATTCTTTATAAATATATACAGAAGATCCTTATTCAATCATCCTCGTCCCCAGTCCTTTGTACTTACAGCTAATACTACCAACTGAACACTAGACATTGTTGTCGCTGATTGTTTTACTTATGTTTAGTTTGTAATGGTGTATATTCGGAAGTGAATTCATTAATATACCACAACAGTGATGCTCGTATAGAGAAACAAGGCTATATTGGTTATGATTAATTGTATGAGTTTAACACTGTTGTCGTTACCTTGTTTATCATGATTAACTTACACTTACCTTGTTCAATGATAAATGATCATGCCACCTTCATACCGAGAGCTTCACATTCTTACCATTATACACGATGCACTATACCGCGTAATATGCGTACAGGGCTAGATTGCTTAAATAATAACATAAGATGAAATTGGTCGGTTTTGGTTATTTTATTAGGGAGGTGAAGCTGTCTTATGCGTCTACCTTTGAACTATTTACTTATTTTTAACTTTACTATTTTATTACTTCCGCTACTTATATTATTGACCAGTGTCCACTCATCAAATAATAGTCAAGTGTGACTGGTTGATGTAAGATATAGATGTAGATGAACTGTGAATCCTAAATTGCCAGTGTGTCTACTTATCTATTTGGTTTTTAAATGAGCAAGTATGTCATGTACCATGACAACATAAGTTATGTAATGTAGTAAATTAAGATGTACGTTGACGCATTCTTTAAAAATCTTTTAATGGTACTGTTAGTGTAGGCAAACAAGGTATCGTTTCTTGCAAGTCATTTATTTGTACTTATTTGGCTATTTAGTATCGCAATGGCCGTAATATATCCTAAACTACCTTAGGAAGGCAGGTTTTCATTTGTTATTTTTCTGAACCAATCGCGCTAACCGTTACAATTGTCGTGCTCCCTGGTTATAAGCTGGCTTCGTTTTTGTGATAAGCAAGACACGCTCCTGCGCTCCTGCGCTCCTGCGTTCGGAAGTGTTATGTGATAAATGTGGATTTATGTAGTTCAATCCTATCTTAATACTGTCTCACTTTAAATTTCCCCCTTTTAATGCATATTTTTAGTGTTTAGCCTACACGTCTAGATCAGACGTTTGCAGACATGGTTTATTGTATATTGCATGAATTATGTAATTGTGATTCTTATAAATTAAACATCAATTTGTAATTACCTTCTACTAGAAGTACTAGAACCTATTTCAAACATGGATCTAGTTTGTTTAACACTGCATTTATAGGCTTATAAATCGGTTTAGCAACATACCGTTTGCGAAAGTATTCGAAAGGTGGGGAACTACTAAACATGCTGTAAGTACTTGCTTCCTGGACAATTATCTGTCGAATTGTAATACGCGAATTATGCTCGAGTCTGGGCATTGCATGTACGGAATCAATTCCTATATCGACGGTGTCGAACCAAAACCCCGTAACTCAATTTTGGCGCAATTTTTTTTGCAGCATCCGCATCTGCTAGATGTCCCGCGCATTTCTGTCTTGTCGCCATCTAAGTAACGCGATTGGCTATTTAAATGGCGACAAGACAGAATTGCGCGGGACGTCTAGCAGATGCGAATGCTGCAAAAAAGTTTTCGCGCCAAAATTGAGTTACGGGGTTTTGGTTCGGCACCGTCGATATGTTATTCATCTTTTTGTTATATGAAATTCTTATTCGAACAATATAAAGAGCATGTGATGTTGCAGAGACATGTTTGGTGTATCGTTGAATACACGATTAAGTAACATTGTCCAGACATGTGCAATATGAAGCTGGTGACACCATGTGACATGTTGACACGTCTGACTGGCTTTAACACATTGTATAACTGAAGATCATTGACATAAATAGTAATAAAATATTTGGACAATCGTACGAGGACAGATGAAAATAATAAATGATTTATCAATGAACCTTGATAATAGGTGTGTTGCTCCTGTGATATCCGTACATAGTTATGTATTTATATCCAATGTATGTTAACCTCCTAAATATGTTCGTGCAGGCAAACACCGGTTTATGTATTCCGTTTTATTGAGCATTATTGGCGATAAATAATTATTGACAGCAACGTCATCCTCGCCTTTTCGTGAACCCAACACATTGTGTTTATACTAGTACAAGGATGCACGTGCTATGAACAAACAAGGGCTTATACGAGTTTATTTCATTGGTGCAAAGAAAAGATCAGACCTTGAACACGGCACACCAAGCTTTTGTAATGAACACGAATTACAATAAGTACAAAGCACCAATCATGGTCTAAATGCACTTGAGTTATAATCAGTACAAGGACACAGCTTTGTAGTGGAAACAGCATCCCTAAACTTGTTATATATACACTTGTTAAATGTTATAAGTACACCAACATGTAATGGGTATATCTTTTTTTATTATGCATGATATCATGTTCATTTTTTGCATGTCTTCATGCGAGTAGCATAGCAGCAATATCCGATAATTCGATGATTATTATTGGCACGCTGCGAGCAGTGAACCGTGAATTTTCAAACTATGCAAAATGCACGTGCAAAACAAATGATTTTCGCAAGAACTCTTAAAATGTTGCATAGACATTATCCATCAATACCCACACCAGGAAAACACAAAACCGGAAGAATTACGATAACAGACCGTACAAGAGAGGTTTGTGAAACATACACGTCTCATGACAGTAATAAGCCTAGTGTAGCTAAGGTCGCCATGACCTTGACCTTTGACCTATTGACCTCAAAATTAGTAGGAGCCTTCATCAGATGATAAGCAATCTCTCTGTAAAGTTTTACGATCTTAGGTCCTATATTTCTTATGGTACGGACCAGTGGGTGTTGTTTGTTCAAAGGTCATGGTGCGTTTGACCTTTGATCCAAATGACCTTGAAATTGAGTCGGGCCATCTTTGGAGGATGAATAATCTCCGCCTAAAATTTAAGAATCCTAGGTCCAATCGTTTTGGAGTTATTATTGAAAAACCATTCGGCAAGTCGACCGACCGACTTTTTGCACTGTAACGCTATGTACTGTGTTGGTGTACTTATAACATTTAATGAGTGTACACACAAAGGAGGAAGTATAATTGATTTAATGTCTGTTACAATGGTATGCAACATAAAATGAATCATGCAAAATCATGACAAGGTTATGTGAAGTTGTTTGGCGATTATGTAAATCGTATGCAAGTGCATAGACACCTCGTTGTTTTATTTCATTGCACAACGCAATGTATTCTCGTGTAATGTTTATCTATATGGATTTATGTCTGACAATGTGACTAGTGACAGCATTCTGCATGCTAAAACGATTTAGCTGAGGTAGAGGAGGAATGCTTGTCTGTGTTTTGCTCCCCATGTCACCAATGATGTTACCATTTTGTCATTTTATTCTTAGTTTTACATAATCAAGTGTAGATACAACAACTTACGAAGAAGAAGAAGAAGAAGAGGAAGAAGAAGAAGAGGAAGAAGAAGAAGAAGAAGAAGAAGAAGAAGAAGAAGAAGAAGAAGAAGAAGAAGAAGAAGAAGAAGAAGAAGAAGAAGAAGAAGAAGAAGAAGAAGAAGAAGAAGAAGAAGAAGAAAACGACCATGTGTCGCAAACTAGAAACCAGGCCGGGTACTTTAGTCAGCTTGCTTTTATTTCAAACGCCTTACTAAGCAATGAAACGTCAAGATAACAGCCATCAAAACAGTCTTCATACTTAACCCCCATTGCTAAAATAAGGTTCCAATTCTGCTGTGGCTCTCTAAATTATTACGGCGGTACATTAAAACAGTCGCGAGTGATAAGAAGAAGAAGAAGAAGAAGAAGAAGAAGAAGAAGACTCGTATGTGTCTAGGTTTTTTGTTGTGTGTCAAGTCTCAGCTCCATACTACAGCACAGACTTCACGTTGGAGTTGATGATCTGGAGCTTTGTTTTGATAGCTATCTCTGATAAACACCGCACATAGTTCGATCCACGTTACTTTTTCTCACCAGGTTTTATGTTAAATGTTCATAGTATCCAAAAAGCCAAGTTTTGAAAATTGAACATCTGTTCATTTTTTGTGTTCTGACTACATTATTAACATTTAAGGACCGTTTAAATAATAACGACGTTCCCTTTTCACCTTCTGGCACTGCATTGACAGATTTTGGCACAATAATGTCCTTTTAACAAAAACCAATAACAAATAGCTTATAAGCAAAATTGAAAATAAGATGGAAAGAAAATAAAACAAATGCATATGTAACTGTGTTGAGCATTTATTATGCTGTACTTCAGTGAAAAAAACGTTAGGTTTTAAGATGAATATATTCCTCCAGTTCATCCAACAATGCGTTCACCATCTGTAGCAACACCTGCAAAACAAACATAATGGTTTAGATTATAGGTAAAGATTACCTCCCCTGTTACAAGTTCTATAAAACTCAATAGCACGATCAGTGACATGTCGTCGCATAAGGCGACCCATGTCCGATTCCGGGTGGAGGCGATAATGTGTCCGCCATGTTTCAGCAGAAAGCTGACTGGCAAGTAAATGGAATTCTGATATTCGTATATTACTTAACCCAATTTTGAATCCACCAAATGATTATTATTGTGTTATACCTGTGTAATCTCCATGGATACCGCTACGACAGAACACTCCCATGATGCCACCCATGTAGCCATCATCATCATCATCATTATCGATCTCTATATGTGTGTCTTGTTGTATATCTACAACCTTCTCATCAGAAGCAACATCTGTCATAACCTGTGTATCGTCAGTATGTTCCTCTGCAGTGTCAGTTTCCATAGTTTGTTTGCTGCCAGAAACTTCGTCTGAAATTGTCCAAAATAACTCATTTTAAAACATCCATTGGTGTACCTTAGTACAAGACAAAATTACATTTATATAATTCAATTGGTGTTTTGTAGGAGTTTAATCAGCATGGAAACGAACGGCGTTACTGCATGTTATTTTATCACTTTACATGGATGGCCATGAGGATTGTAAATACGCTTATTAATTCACGCATATGTAAATTGAGCATCCAAATTAACATGGTGGTACAGAAACATGTACGGCGTGATTATAATAGAAGAAAGTTTGAAGTCAGCATGATAGTAATAAATACCATGCTTATAATACCCACCTTGTGCATTATCAATGTTTTCTTCACGTTGTAAACGTAGCCAGCCTTTGGTTCTAATCATTCCATCATTTACATCTATAGCTACTTCACTAACATCAGTTGACATGAATGGCTGTTGTGTATGATATGTCAATGAAGCTTCAATCTGCTGGAAGCATTTAACTGACGACATCAATGTCTTCATTTGTCGGCACTTCTGCATCAATAGTGCTGTAAAGAAACATAATAGAATCCATGGAATATGCTCTTACTAACCAAGTGTTAGAATTGATGTGTTATTAGGCCTTCATAAGTTATAACATAATAGTGTTCACAGTGTAGTCAAGACAATTTGTTTAAACAAATATATTACAGACTATAAAAATAGATTTAAGATGAACGGATTTTGATTCTAGAACTATTTGCAAGTTGATACTAACCATTTACTCTGGTCTGTTCAAGATACATGTCTCTCTGCTTGTTTTGTAGCTCCATGATTACTTTCTCCTCTACAGCTCTATAATGGGTGTCACTGATCGGTAAATAGGCCAGGAGACCTTTTACAATTATAAAATCCTTGTTTGGATTGGTTGGAAAGCTGACTCCTGAAATTGCAAGTGTTGTTTTGATAAGTATCGCTTCTACATGTAGACTTCAACTTCACCTTCAACGTTATGCTCTTCAACGCCACAAGGGCATCTACTGAAGAGGGACTTTCACGTATGCACAAAATAACTCAAGTCTGATCAGATTCATTAATTCGATTTGAGACTTATCGGACAACGACAAAATAGAGAATAAATTATATAATAATTAATTTGCTCTAAAAATATGGTGTTTAAACAAAACAATATATCTATTGTTAAAAGGCATGTACACTTTTTATACCTAAATAAAGACGTCATTCAATGGAAATATAAAAGTATGGTTGTTAAGAGCGGGAGAATGTTAAATATATAATTATAATTATTATATCCAATATGTTCATGAATGATCATATATCTTACCGATTGGACGCTTGACTTCCAAATTGTAGAAGATACCACAAGGTGCATGTATATTCACACATGCTAGAATGGTGTACAGTACACCTCTGTGGCTATATTGTCTGACTGGCTTTTTAATCAGGACTGCTTTGTTTATATCAACTTCTGGACCTGATAATTCAATATTGTATAACATTTATATAAACTCGATCTAACATTTGCCATATGCATAATCATATACCAAATAAAAGGAACAAATGAGTACTAGTATATGCTGTGAACTATTTACAAATATATTATGATAGAGAAAAATGAGTCAAGTCCTTATTAGCGGTGTGCTTCGTTCATGTACAATTCAGAAATATATACATGTACCAACATTTTTTAATACATTAATGTTGAACATTATGACATATCTCCAAGAAAAAATGTGTGGCATTTTATTTAATCTACGACAAGATTATTGATTGTTCCATATTTTGAAAGAATAATCAAAATGAAGCAAAATGCGACAAAGAATTGTTCTCGCATTATATACAAACATGTTAAAGAACCGAAATTAATTAGAAATATACCAATAAGCACGTCAGAAAACTATCAAGTCATTTGGAAAAATAAAAAATCAACTAAAAGAAGAGCAAGTGTGAAAAGTTTTCAATATTTAGTCATAATAAAGTTTTGTTACATCGAAAAAAAGTAAAACTTTCAACTACACATACCTCGTAAGTTCCAGTAACTTGAATTCGGTGAGTAAAATTCTGCACCGATATTGAAGAGTGAATTATTCATAATTTCTGCTTTCTCGTATGTAATGCTTGTTAACTCTCAATTCTAACGCCCGTAACTAAGGACGTGACGTAGGACGTACAATGACGTTTTGACGTAACGTATTTTACGTCATTGGTCCTATCTGACGTCGTGCGACGGAACGATTACGTCTGCTGAATCCCGAGATACGCGGTTTGTGCCCAACCCCGTCAACAATCAATTTATGGGTTTATAGTACAAAACAATGTAAAATGAACCCACAAAAAACCAAACCTCGCGATGATTCCATATTATTGCGTCCCGTAGCAATCCGTTCTACTCCCCAATGTTCAAGCGAACGGGTACTCGGCCAGGAGGATCATCCGCCAACATTTCGTCTGCTCTAGCCAGGGACTATTATCATTGACTTTGTGACTCAGTTTTGGTACGTGTCCGTGCTCAGTTGCTTTTCGAGCATTATTTGTCCGTCGTTCTGCCGGGACATCATTGGTTATCTCTATGTGGGTACCTCGTGGTATGCGTGTTGCTGTCAAATTTGTTCGGTTCGGCGGCCAACAAGTTTTTTTGTTTGTGTGGAAGTGACTATACGTCAAAAATAAAAGAAGAGTATGGGATATCCGGACCATGACCAAGCACTTTCCGAGACTTTCTTTTATGACGTTGTTTCGGTTGAGTGCTGTCCCCGGATTCGATTTTTCATTAGTTTCTTATAAAGGTTAAATAGTTCTCCCGGAATATCATTACAGATATCTAGGCAGAACTTACTATGTCTGCATAATGACAGGGTCATTTTGTTGTATTTAACTGTTGTTTGGTTTGTGACAGGGGAGCATTTGGGTCATACATACGTGTCATTTTGTGGCGACTATTTTGAATTTATGATTTATTTCAGTGTAGTTAAAAGTCATAAAACGTCGGATTTCTATCAAAGCAAGTTAAATAAAAAAGACATTTCTACTAATTTCACTAATTTTGCTATACTATTGTGTCATAAAAGACAGTGAATTATGTAAATACCCAATTAAACTTGCTGAAGCGGTTCAAATGAGGCATAAATATTGTTTTCAGTTGTTTTATTAAAAAAGGGATGTACTATTAAAAAGACGGTTATAATATTTTGACAGTAAATGGTGCGATGCTACTGGTCCATACAAGTGATGAGAAACACACGGTATGTGTATTGTAAACACGAGGGGTGATCAAGAAGTTCGTAGACTATTCGTGCAGCGTTCAAATTATTGTTCGCGGTAATATGAAACTTACAACCCTCTTTTATTTGACATTTCTTGTGAATATGCAGTACAAACACGAAATAAAGGCATTTGATAAAACTTACGTATTATATGAATGTGTTCATTTTTATCATTTTTACCTGCCTTATTGCCAATAATCTCCGACTTTAATTGAAGATATGCCCTATAGATCCATTCTCATGAATCAGTGTTTAGTCAAGTCCCTGTATTACGGATGAAAAACACGCTGGTTGAACGAGAATGTATAGATCTTTCCGAATATTATTTGATCAAACGAAGACTTTATCATAAAAACTGTTGGTATTCTTTTTCCGCAGTCAAGGTTACAAAAAGGGGCAAATTGCAGTTCTCATACATGTTTGGCAGGCAAGTCATGCGAACAACAATCTACCAAACGCAATAAAACATGTATAATGAGTCGTGGTCATTACTTTGAAGCTGTTGCTTAGATTGTAGGTTTTGTGAAAGTTAACAGATCTAAACAATATTCGTAATTAATTAACAATTCACTTTTAAATTTTTGTTTGAAATCTAATGTAGAAAGAATTAGCGCACTTAAAATTGACGCCAAAACTTTATACGGACATTCAATTTGTCGCAAAGTCATTTTAAAAATAGTCTCTGCTCTATCCGTACTGTGTTGATTACAACGGTTTCATTGTTTCACAAGCTTTTAAATATTGATATTGCTTACATTTTAGGGGACAAAACTAATTAGTCTGACTATGGATTGTGTAGTTAGGCAAAAAACAGGACGAAATCCGAGTACGTTTCAAATGTGTGGCGTATTGCATAATTAGCATCAAGATTGTAATTTAATTACATCTTAGTGTCGTGGTACCCTTTGTTCTATGGACACTAATGTTCATGTTGTCGCTGTTTAGCATATTATCTAATTAACAGTAATTAGTACGAGCAATAATATGTCTGTTAAAAGTCAAGTGGCAAAACTTTGTTCCCAATTCATGACAATTTGACTTTTTCTGTACAATGAATTAAGAATTCAATTTTGTATGATAGTATAATAGTTCCTCTGAGGTCGAATTGGACATCATATAACGTTACTATAATAATGCTATATAACCTTTGACTCAATATTTCGACACTAGCAATGTTCTTGAAAAATACCTCAGGCTCTACTCGTTAAATTGAATCTTTGAATGACATAGCAACATAATTATATCTCTTTCTTTTCATTTGATTATTCACACATATAGCATGTACATGTATACGAAATGTTGATCATTTAAATATTTCTAGTTGCTAAATCTGTTACATTGTAGGTACAGACGTGCATACATCTTGTCTAATATTGTTATAAAAAGTGTTGATGACCACACATTAGGCCAGGCTGAGAAATAGGATACAAACACCATTATTTCAGGTCGTCGTGAGTGATATGGAAGTAAAAACTACTGAAAATATGAAAACTATTAAAAAACAATAATTAGAGACCCGGCTGACCTACGTATTTTAATCAACATTATCTTAAGTTTATGAAATTATGACAATGACAAGAGAAACCACTTGCGTGGTATGTTGTCGCTTTCTATTTAATATACATTATAGTGAAATAAAAGTGTACACTTTTTTATTAAAATAAAACGTTTTTATCACGAATATGTGCCACGCATTATACAACGTACTCCTCTTCGTTTCTGGTGGGACCATCATTATATAGGTTTTGATGACATATCTCTTCTTTCACCCATCGATACACACTTATCGCATGTTACCAGTGTTCCTCGCCGGGTTGTCTGTGGTCGATATGTTGCCCTTTTCCGTGTGGACCTAGTTTACAGCCAGGCATGGTCCATTTTTATGGACAAATGGTCAAACCAACTTACACTTAAATATCTTCAACCGGTTTGCTCGACAGGACCCATTCAAATTTAGTTAAACTGAAGAGGAACAGTTTCACTTATGTCCAAAATGACGTCACACGGTCTAAAAATCATGGGAGACAACCAGGTTGGATTTACGTTGTAATTTTGTTATCGTCAACTTTATCGTTATAAAAAATCTTAAATATTGCAATTATGTGGATTACAAGTACGCCATGTCTTTTATATGATATATAATATATATATATCTATGTAAATGTGTTACTATAGTTAAATTAAGAAATTCTTTCGTATTTGACCTTTAAATACGTTGAAGCAATCGGTTGGTTCCACGTATCTATAGACACACGTTGTTGTCTACATTTATCCGCCGTTAGTAACCTCTCTGGATAGCCCTTTTCCACCAAACCGTTCAATATTTATGTTCAAATTCTTTGAAATTGTAAACAATAAGAGGATGGAAGCAATTCTCTTCTCTCTTCCCGGTAAAGTACAGGGCCCACTCTGGGGCATCGACGCACTTGTGACTGTACAAAGGTTGTTGTGAAGCGTGTTTAACGTGTAGACAAATTGAATCAAAATGGATAAGAATACGTTAAATAGCCGATTTGTAATAATTTGGCAATACTCAAACAATTTCAAATTGATATACCTAGTATATAGCATGTAGATTGTACATAGCTATGCCATCGCATGTACCTATTGTACAATGAACCGGTATCAGTATCACCAAGGACAGTAATAGTTGTCGCTTATGTAATTGTTATAATGAAAATGTAACTATCAATTAACTGTTTACAATAATAATGACAAATTAATGGTGGCACCCTTGTAATGACATCGGCAATAAATTTGTACCACAATTTGTACTATATCGACAGTGTTACAAGGTTTACAGTACAAACAACCGTACATGGCTATTTATAGAAGCAAGCGACACTGATTTACTGGTTGGTCAAATACTGCTGGAATTGCACAAATATGTCCATCTATAATACAGTAATAAAATGTTATCTATGGCTGGTTAATGACGAATATATCCTTAATAATGTAGTATTGACACTTTTTAATGATATATTGTTGTACCACGTGACTATATCGCGGTAATCGCGATACTGCCCTATGTCCATATACATGGTATAAATGAAGGGACAGTATCACAGACAGCATGTCTAATATTTTACAGCTTATAATGATTAGTCAGCAATGGCAATACATTATGCGATAAACCTGTATTGCTCTATATATACATGCAAGTTGTTCATACATTTTGTACACAAGAGTTCATGCACTTGGCCATGCCCCTCTTTATAGAAACATGATTGTTGATCGGTCAGTAGCAGAGTAGACCAACTTTAAATGCTTTATGATAGAATTCAATACCACGAGGACAGTTTAGATGGTCGGATATGGTGTGTTGGCTGGACATAGTGAGTAGAAATGTGAATTGTGACTGAACACCAATGTATATCTTAGTTTTTTTCTCACATATTGTCTTGTTTGAAGGGATGAGCTTACTGGAACGACACAGAGTACGGAAACAACGCACATGCATATTGTATTTTTAAAATAGTGTCGTATCGGATACCATTGGCGATCATTCTTGAGAAGAAGATAGCATATTATACTTTAAAGGTCAACGCAGACGGCAAGCATGTTTCTAGTCGTAGCCTACTCAGTGGGTAATGGTCGTGTCAGTGACTTTGGGAAGAAGTACTGGTTTGCCCAGCTTAACGATAGCCACTGATATACTTGGGTAGCCCTCCGATAATATCTGAACAATTAAACTAGCATGGTGCTTTGTTGGGGCCGTACGATGAGATGGACAGCATACCGGCTTACATGTACTGTGGCCATCATATCGTATTAGTAAATATATAAGACCATTCCTATCATATATGTAACTGGACATAATGTTTTATGACCGGGTTTCTGAATTAATGATATGTAGTAAAAAAAAAAAGATATGTAGTAATTTGTCCGGCCATCAAGTGTATGTTAAGTTATGGGCCAATAAAGAAAACTTCAAAGCGGCGTGATTGACAACCGTGTAATATTTCCATATTATCATAATAATGTAATGCATGTACATACACTTATAGTCACTGAACGTTAACATACCCACATTACTATGCAAATCTTATATGAATACTTTTTTCTTATTCGTAAGATACGTATTAGCATCAAAGACAATCGGAATACCTCGTCTACACAATTCTTACAATCATATTTTGGTCGTATTTCAAAAATGAAAATGTTGCTGACAGTGCAACTGCAAATGACACATGGAAATACTAAATACACATACTATTCAATTGGCTTGAAATTATCAAGGTATGTATACTGGTATATAGTAATTTTCTTGCTGTGTCCTGGTACATACGTGGTAGTTCCGTGATTACTCGAGCAGTTAAATGCACCGTATAATCAACCTACATGTAACCCTTGCTTTTGAACAATATTGGATTATCATACCCACCTTAGTCCTCAAAGCACAGCTGGGTAAAGGTGTGCTAAATGCAATTTCGTTTCTAATATTATGGCGATTTGAAGTCATCATTTCAGAACAACCTCTGTTCACTGCTTATTGTAAGACACTCCCTGACCAAACGTATGATGATAAATAAACTTTTCTGGAACAGCTGAAACACTTAAACTCTCGTGTTATTGCTTTTTTATGTATTCTAACATTTATAGTTATCATTAATTTATATAATTAATTAAGTAATTACTTAATAAGTTACCTGCTCCAGTTACCTACTTCGTACTATCACCCGATATCATAATGATGGGCCGTCGCCTTGTCATCCGTGGTTAACCCATTGGCTCTTGGTGGTGGCGTCACAATCATTGCTGGGTTTGAAGTAAAGCTACGTACTACATTACTCGTGTTAAACGCAACTTGTATTTGGATTACATTACAGCTATTACAGTAGACAATCAGCAAGGCAATAAGGTCTGCGACTAGGTTTGACATAACCAACCAGCCAGCGTGGACATACAATGTGGTACATGTCGTATCATTTTGCAACAACGCAAGAAACTAAATATTAGTTCATAAAAATGTAAAAAGCGACCTTTCTTTGACCAATTTTAACGAGATATCATCGACATTCGGGCCAAGGATGGGGTTTGAAGCAGCGAATTCGTACTGTTGACAGCATGCGTTAGGGACGATGAAAACAAAGTGTATTCATGAAGTTGACTAATCGAGGATTTGTTCAATTGCGGACTTTGGACAAAATTTCGTCTCGTGATGATTGCAAAAAGACCTTACTTGAAAGTCATGATCAAAAGTCATGTTTTACACGAGCAACGGGTTAACGAGCTGACCATGACTACTATGTTTGCACCAAGTAACTAACTAGTACTAATGAAGTCATGTTGACCGGACAGGACAATCTTTGATTGATCAGTCGAGTGCTATTGCGGGGGTGTCGGCGTCCTCCATCTATGGGAATCAATAAACAAACACGTTTTCATCAAATAGTAGTTTCATCATACTATCTTTTTGTGACTGTTTCTAAATATGTATGCATTCTGTACCAAAGAAAGATTAGTTTATACCTGTATGCTAATTGCGTTGTACGAATATTATGATGGATATGAACCTTATATAGGTAGTAACATATTATATTGAACAACGCGTTTACAGTCGATTGACGAAACAGTATACATGTAGAACATGCATATATTTATAAATGTTCGGGTAAATATACCGTTAGGCCATACCAAATCGTTTCTTCGTGCGGATAGGTTTGGACATCTTGGGAAAGAAAAAACAACAAAATTTGTAACCTCTTTTATCTTCAAAATCCATTGAGATATTACTTTCATATGTATCATATTTATTGTAACTTAATCATAATCATGTCGCCAACCCCTACACAGCAGTAGGTTTCACACAAACACGTTTTAAGTTATTTCAGTTAGTTATTATCATTGACAATGCTTAAAAGCTATATTTATTAGCCCTATGCCCACATGTAGGATAATGAGTGTAGAAGCCATTATTGCTTGTTTTTCAAGTGTTTGTTTGTTTTTGTCTCAGGATAGCTAGATAGGTTTTCGTACTTAGAGCGGGCGCTAAACGAAAATACGATTGGGTATAGCGTATTGAATTGCTTATCCAAAGCTTCCACGTCCGAATCGATCTGTACACTTCTACTGTAATTCAGTTAGACACAGTCTTTCCCAAAATCCCTGCTTTCATTGGAAGTCCGCTATCACGAGTAATATATGGACTAATTATACCGTACTACTGAATCTGGATCGTAATTATAGTAATTGTGATGGCACTGATTTCTCCGTAACCATTGAGAAACAATCCTTAATTCTAGCAGGTTATATATGCAAGCAGAAGCAGATACATGTATTGTCTAATCACCGTGATAATGGTACACTCAGTATAAAGTATGAAAGTGCAAGATGGCAGTAGGCATATCATAGGAAGAAGCATAAAGTATCGCCCCACTGTGCACGAATACGAGTTTAATGTAACTATTTAACTACATTTGTATTTAACTACCGCTTGATATCTGACATCGATTGTCATATGAAGCAGCAACTATATAATTCTAACATTCTTGAAAATAGACTGTTCCTATATGAAGCCGAGAAACATACAACACGCGCTCTGAATATATTTGTATAAATGGACAATTGTTGACCTACATATTGTGTCTTAGTACTTCTTAGACAATTTTAATTATGACAGACAATGTTACATAACAGTCTATCTACCCGACAACATGGATGCGTTTTAGTAATTTACATAATTACATATGGGCTCATTGGCGACGGTTGCCCGACTTTGCTTACATCAAGGTCGGACACACACACAGATGTGCATATTAGGGCAATTAGTATAATTTGCACCAAACACACCATTAACCAGTCATTATGTCATAAGTTGGTGATTTTATCGTGCGAACTGTCATATTATATTAGTTTGTTAATGGAGATTGGCCTCAGGGGGACACAAGACAGTGTTTGAAAACATTACATGGCATTTATCATCGACATTCTCTCACAGTCGTCATAATTAACAATATGTACACATTAGTCTTACAGTCTTTAATGATGGATACTATAACAGATAGTAGACAATATTTAGCTCAGATAGTGTCTCCTTCGGAAACTGATAGTTCACTGGCGAGTAGCGATACTGCTGATAAAGTTTTCGGCATTTCAGTTTTCTACTTTCCTGTCCCCTTGGATTTTGTCATACCGACAGTCGCTCAGATTTTTACAAAACTTAAGGATTTATAGTAACGGTGGTGATACGGCATACTAAACAATTGTAATTTGTCTTGCAAAATAAACTAGTATATGAATTATTTGAAACTGAATTTATAATTCAACCTTCTTATTTCAGAGATTTTTCAAAACCTTATAACATAAAATAATAGCATGGTGTCAAATGAGCAGGTTTTCCTGGGGACTGGCTCAATTGAATTTTATAATTGTGAATTTGATTGAAAACTTATTTTACCGGAGATACACGTCTCCGAATATTGAACATATCTAATTTGTTGTGCTAGACTACTTAAATATACTATGATCGATTGTTCTGTGGGGACAGGCATGTTATATAATTTAATTAATTTTATACCATGCGACAATTTGTCCTATGTTAAACATGTTGGCTCAGAACAAAGGGAAACAGCGGGCCTTGTCAAAGAGTACCCGAGTTCTTTGTATGACATTCGAGTACACGTATCATTGTATTCTATTGTAAACAAGACTGTGTCCAGTGAACGTTAAAGCCCCGGTGAAAGCCTTGTTCATGACAAATAGCTAAGTTATTCAGAGGCCATAGTTATATTTAAATGTTTTAGGATAGTGTTACATGGTTTTGATAATGTACAACGTATTTGTGGTGGTAAACAAGTATGCCAAGTTTAAAAGCAATTCGTTGACTTCAAAAATATTTGATTTTCAACATTTTGTAACGGACGCACGGAAGGACAATCACTATATGCCTCCTGCATTAGAAGATGCCGGGGAATAAAAACAGCATCTACGCAATTTTTGTACAAATC
Source organism: Spisula subtruncata (assembly GCA_963678985.1). Taxonomy (NCBI): domain Eukaryota; kingdom Metazoa; phylum Mollusca; class Bivalvia; order Venerida; family Mactridae; genus Spisula; species Spisula subtruncata. The sequence continues at coordinate 19,568,312 of OY787672.1, read as the reverse complement.
CACCAAAGCCAAAGTAGAGCTTCAGACATGTGAATACTGTTGGTACTTTGTCTGTCAGAGCGTGGCATTGTACGGACATGTGTCACAAATCTTTCTCGCAGTTTGGCAATCTGAATGTTGATACAGAGCGTTCTGGCAGACTTTTAATGAGCGGTCATATTTGTCAAATGGGAATGTTCAACACTCAGAATTGAAGACTTCCATATGTTTTACTTTACACCCTCTTTCTTTGGATGACAATAGGAACATCGTTGAGAGAAATTGGCTGTACACGTGCAGGACAGTTTGTACATCTCCACTTGTACTTTTTTAGTATTACTAATTACAATAACACCTCGTGATTAGGTTAAACATGGGAGTTGTTATCAGGTCTCGCCCACACTGTTGTTTACTGTATCATGCTATGAATGTCGACAAACTGACCATGCATGGTATGTGGGTCATGAGTCAAGCTGACCGATCAGTACAGTGATACTCATTTAATTCAATTATAGGCGTAAGACCGAATTTCACAAAAGAGGGCTGAATACGAGTACCAGGAACAGTCTATTTCGAATTAGAATTACATTGTTCCTGCGAGTACTAACAGTACTTGCACAAATCCAGAATTGATAACATTCAGGAATGACCTTATTATACACTCGAGTCATGTGTCAATAAGTTATAAGTCTTACTCTTGTCATGGGCTACGAAGTTTCCAATATGAGCTCGGGGTTCGAGCCATTATCATTCGCTGGCTTGGAATGAGGAGGTCGTAACTACAAAATCGATATTTTGAGACTGTCTGAAATTTACTCTTTACCTATGGTAAAACAAATCTTTAAATCTTCATTTTGGTCAACATAACAAGTTCCGATTTTAATGAAAATAGGCTCATAAGAAGCGCCTTTTGGTGCGTATATTAAATATGTATCAGTCTAAAAAGGTCGTAAGTAGTACTTGCGACATTCTCATTCTAAGCCAGCGATATCTTTTCCAGTACATGCATGTAGAGTGGTCGCTTGCTGTTTCGTCATTGCCTGGTTATAGATCACCCACGTCCATAATGTCAGCAAGGTTTGCATTCATACAGGCAGGCATCATTCATGGCGATTCTTGAAAATCATCACCCCGATACGACAACGATGGTCTTCATGTAAATGATTTTTCGCCATATTGTTCTGAGTTAATTGTGAAGAATTGGGGTCTATCTCTGTACCCACTACTCGTCAAACCTTGTTGAGTTAGCTATTTTATAGTATATTGGTGCAAATAATGGATGCGAGACATGACATGGTCTTCCTAAAATACATTGTCACTCATGGCAAAGAATATATCTCAAGGATTAAGGTTTGAATCCCAACGAGTCAAATGTGATTATTGGCTGCTAGTAAAATATCGGTTCTCGTGTGGGTCCCGAAGAAAAGATAGGTATGTCACATGTTCACTGATCCTTTAAGGGACAGAAGTCCCAACAATGTAATTAATGAGCACTTTTATACAGTAATTCATACCAACAAACAAACATGTAGTATAGATATTGATGTTTTATTCTTTAATCAAATTTTTTATTTTTTCTCTCAATTTTTTTTCATTATCAGGTCACTATCAGAAACATTATCAGACTTAAATAGCATGAATCACAATAGCACTAATTGAAGATAAACATATGGGCAGGCTGTCTTTGTCTCGAGTATATCATGTTTTATACCTCCACATTATTGAAGCAGTACAAATGTCGTAGGTCAATATGTAATACAGTGCATGAGATTTTTTCAGCACGTCAATCCAGATATAAAAACAAAAATAAATTTATTATATTTAGCCAATAGAAAAACATGCTTTACACTTTTTGTAGGTCTAGACGAGCATACATTCAAAGTCATTGCAAAAATACTTTGTGAAATTAAGTGTATTCTAGCATTGAGCTGCATGACTTTTGTTGTAATTTGAACTTTTGTGAAGACATAAATCGTGGACATAGACAGCCTGCCCTCAATGTCATGATCTTGTTAAACATGTCCGGGGAGAGATATCAGCTGTTGATGACGTGTCACATGATGTGTCACATGATCTAGATAATATTGACATATACTGATATATCAATACATGATATTCAACATTTGATTGATCAAATTGTAATTTTAAACATGATTCACATAAGGAAATGTAATTATATATTGATAAATTTTGAGAATGACAATCCAAATCTACAACATAACTAGACAGTACATCTTCCTTGTCATTCATACACGTTCCCATACCAAGGCAATAGATTGGATAAATGCAAATATTGGAATAAATCTCACACTCTTCAACAACTACACCTCTAATATCAAACAAACAAGAGTCCATCACAAGCATTAAATAATCTGTATCCATTTCAAATATAATCAACATAAGTAAATGTATTTACAAACAAAGTTTGAAGTTTAAATTGATGAAAAATAGTCACAAAACAGCTGGCAAAGAAACGAGTCGTATAAGTGTCTTTATATAGATGACAAAAATATCAAGGAATAAAAATAAGTCACAGAAAAAAAAATGTTCACACTTAATATTTCCGACTACCAATCAGATGACAACGGTATAGCACTATGCTTCTCCTGGTGAAATTTTGTTCAGAACTTTAGAATTCAACACAAGTAGCTGACCACTAGATGCTGAATAAATAAACGCTGGTACAATGTTGTTGGATTAGTAAGCTCGGTGTTGTTGTTGATTTCTCTGATGATTTCTTCGATCTGAAAGTAAACAATCATTAAACATGTATAGTGCGCCCAGGATAACAAGAAACGCAGGAACAATTAGAATAATCCACATAGGTGGAAAAATCAAGCGTGCCCGATTATCAGTGTTATTTTAGTATATAATTGACCGTATGTGTTTAGTTAAGTAACCAATAATTGCAACGGTAGACTGATCCGGTCAATGTTTGTAAACATCACATTATCCTGGGCGCACCATATTATTGTAATATCATAAATCGATATCTATGCTGTTGTAAAATATCCATTTGCAGTCATTTACCAGGAAAAGGTTTCAACTGAAGCCATCGATCTCTCATAATTATCTTGATCGTATTCAACAAAAGTTGTACACTGAAGTGTACTTCACTTGACACTGTCTATATTATGATGCAACTGTATTTGAAAAATTGAAAGTAAAACAAAAGACTGTAATTTGGTCAAATGGAAATAGAATCAAAATGGACCTTTTTAGAAAACTAGCTGTCAAATCATTAACAGTATGTACTTTATTAGTATAACAAAGTGTTGAGATGTAAATGCTCACTAAAGTGAACTAAAAAGAAACATGCACATATTGACTTTCAGTACAGGGAAGCTTCACAGTGATAGAGATATATAGTATTTGGTTGAGACACTAAGACTGGTGCTAGTCTGATATCTATCCAGGACAGACAAACCCTATTACACGGTTCACAAATACAACATTAAACTGACAGGTCAAGGTAACAACACATCGATTAAAACACCCAAAATTTCGCTCATGGGATTAAATCATTTATAATTTAATAATTTACAAATGATAACTATTTTACTTTGATTATATTTAAAATGTTTCCGTTGCATTCTGCAGCTGATTCACCAGTTTTCCTGGAATGTCTCCTAACCAGTACTAGCTTACTGTTCCACATTGACCCAGTAACTGTTCTACATGTGTTGAAAAACCAAAACAAGAATCTACATGGAAGGTACGACCTGCTGCTACCTAGTCTGTCTAACATACCATATGTTTATAAAGACAACTCCTCAATCTACTCTTTTCTCATGAAATTATTTCCCTTAGCACCCTCAAACACAGATAATCAAGCCAAGAATAAATCTTGCGAATTTTAAAGCAGTTTTGCGATTTGATCATATAATATATTATCTAGTCGGCTGACCAGACTAGCCGCTACCATGAAATTGAATTGAAACCTAATTGTCTGGTTACAAATCCAACACACTTAAACCATTGCCACAGCTTAACTTTGGATTTGGCAATTTAGGCATTACAATTTACATAATATTTCTACTAGACAACAGATTTACTGAGAGGAACAGGTAGGAAGGGTGTTGGGGTATTACTACAACATTAACAATAGAACCTACTCCAGCCGTGTTGTTGATAATTGTAATCCCGATTCTCTACAAAAATTATGTAAATAGTGTTCAATTGCAGGCACTAGAAATAGTTTAAGTTTAAAATAATCTGCACCATTTTTAATATAATCCCATATTTAAGTATGACAATTTATTGAATTAAGATTGAGTATTTACACATGGAACGTCATGGACGGTGATTTAAAGGTATTATGACCAGATGACAAACATGACATATTTGGAGAACAACAACTCATGTCCATCATACGCCCTATTTCAATGGTGAGCTCATAACAGTCAAACCAAAGTGTAAAATCAGTTTTTGCACATATATAGCTACCTGCATGGTATATTGTTTGTGGTAAACAATGACCCTTATTTTGGCCTTTCAAACCGACGATGTATTACAGGGGCCATTAATTAACTATGAAATAAGGGTTGTACACATATTTAAAAGTGTGTGCAGTTAACTGTTAACAACAAAGACTTGCTTGCAGTATTCACACACTAAAAAAAATGTACTAAAATTTGTTGGATCAAATATGAGGGCTGATAACAAACTAAGAAGTGTGGACTGTTAACAAAGTATGACCTTTATCATAAATACGGGCTGTTAACAAACTAAGATGTGTGGGGTGTTAACAAAGTATGTAATACGGGCTGTTAACAAATTAAGATTAAATAAATCAACATGAATGTTCCTCACCCCTATAAAGAGAAGATAATTAAAAGTGAACTTACTGCCACCCTGGTTTTGCTGCTTATACTTATTCCAGTTTTGTTGATTTTGTTGGTAGCCAGAATTCTGTTGATTATTTTGGTCTGAAATAAAGAATTAATATAATCAGACAAGACAAGAACATAAACAGATTTTCTGAAGTTTACTTACTTTTTTTTTTATTTGCTATTAACATACTTTAGGTTGAAGGAGAAACATAATCACAATATATTTATCACATCAAATACCTTTCTTATACGTTACCAACAGTTGAAATACTATTTTGTGGGTACCAACTGGTTTGTCTAATAAATTATCAGTCTGCCAAATTAGCACTTGTCCGGTTGTCCCTGACTGTATTATTAATTCGGACAAGCAAATTTTGCAGTCGGACAGGGAACTTTTTTATATCTAGTATATAAGGAAACTACTAAATTCAACTGATTTGGACAAGTAGCTTCAGATCCTAATTTTATAGACCAAGTATTGTGCATAAAAACTACAGTTTTGTTTAAAAAAATCAGTCGATACAATCTGATTTAACTGTCATATTAGGTAAAGAGTTCCTATGTTGTCATAGGAGAGCATCATCTACATTCAAGTTATCTGGAATCAGAAACACCTTAACCTGTCATTAGGTAAAACACAGCTAGCAGTTGGACCGCAATTAGTCAGCATGTTAAGAAACACATAATAAATTATTACCGGAAACACATGTATATTTTACTATGAATTAAATTTTTTAGCATTAATAATCATGTGTTTTATGGAAAAATGTAGTTTTAACATCATAATTCTGATAGTTCATGATGACATGTATACTGTATTATACCATAAACTACCGTGTTATCACTGATCATGTAAGACATATTATTACTTCATGTATAATCTACTACATGCTTAGATCAATTATATACAACATAAATGACAACACTATCTGTTACATGGTCAATCAACAGTACTATCTCAACATATTATCCTGTGACCTATGACCACAGTTGAACCTTACTCAAAGCATTAACAGGTAATGTCTATTATGCCCATATAAATTAAAAAATTTCAAACAGTCATGAAAATGTCACGGGTGTTGTGTTTTTGTTTTACCATTTTGGTTTATTTGATGCAATCAGCTGACTGTAATTGCATGTAAACCTGTAAGTGTCAACCCCCATCATCATACAGTGTAATATTGTGATAAAACAGTAGAATATAGAAGTACATGACTTAACCCTTTCCTCCACGTAGCTTGACCAGATTAAACTGAGACTCCTTGCATGATTCGTTTAAGTCTTGAAAACTCCAAAGTTATAGAAAAAGCATATTTACCATTATCTTATACAGAGTTAATGGTACATAGTAAAGAAATATAAGAACCGAATACAGCCGGACACGATTACAGACTTTGTTGAGTGTCAGTTTAATCTGGTCAAGCTATACCTACACCATTCCAATAACAATGTTGTTTTAACAGGGCTTTTCTCTTACTTTGGGGAATGGGGCCTTAGACCTTTTTATAAGGGAAATTAATTAATCAGTATTTTTGTTAACTTTTGATTTGCCAGTCAGCTTTCTGCTGAAATATGGCAAGCATAGGGGTGCCTCCACACAGATTTGTACTGGGGTCATCTGACAAGGTGGCAAGCATGCTAACCACAGAGCTACGGAGGCACAGGGAACATATTCCATATTGGTAAACTTCATTGTTGGTGAAAACTGCATGATTTGAAGATTATTTTCCTGGAGGCTAGGGGCTGACTTTATAAGGCAATAAGCCCAGTTTTTGAGTTAAAGTTATTTAAAATGCTTCAAAATAACCCAGACAGTATATAGTTTACAATCAGTGATATTACACATCATGAGGAAATGATATTTAATATATATATAGCAACAATATAATCATTATGTCATATTGATTGCACATATTGCAGAATGTAAACCACAAACTGATCGTATTAATCACATTTTATTGGTCCAGTCAATACATAGGTATGTTTATATGCTAATTGTTGGAAAGATGATCAGGTATAGATAGCACCGTAACGGTTACAACATAAACACACATATATCTGTCATACACTGTCAACATAATTGATGTCAGACAATTGCTATCATTGTTGAGAACAATGTCACTTTACTTACATGGGACGAAATTTCGTGGTTTTGGTAAAAAAGAACATTTAGATGGGCCGTTAATTCGTGGAATTACTTTTCAGAAATAAATACAAGGATCAATATTATTGTTTGATGGGATTTGATTTCGTGGTTTGAAGTGAACTACGAAATCCACAAAATTTAATCCTCCACAAAAATTAATGATTTTACAGAATGTTCCATGAGTAAGATATATACAAAGCATGAACAATGCAGTAAAATAATGATACAGCAATCAGATTTTAAAACCTTGTCTTATTAAATATAATTTTTGCTGCAATGCATTGCTGCCTGAATATACCAGACAGAATAATATAATGACGGAAATAATGCCTTCCATCTTACAACACACATTGCAACTACAAGATCAAACTCTTAACTGCTGATGTATGCATAGAACTATAGATCACTGCCAACTGAGGGTGGGGTGTTGTTAAATAATGATCTTGGCAAATTATTCATAATAGCTAATTCAAAGCACTTAATGGTGTTCACATCTTGAAGGAAAGGTAGTTATTTTTAACATGTTTAATCAACTAAATAAAATATCAACAGGAAGCAATCTCTTGATTTTTTTTTATTGGATTGGACCAAGAACCTTTCAGTTTGGCTTTATATTTATATGGATATTGTCAATATGACCAAGTTCTTTTATAATAATAAGGTCAAAGCTGTTATCTCCAGAGTACAATTGAATTGTGGATGACTGACAGATGACAGACATCCAATAAGATGAGCCTAAAATCAATATAAACAGGTGAACAACTTCGGAAAATAAACCAACACAGTAAAGGAACTGTAACACACCAAGGTTTTAATTATTATCATTAACTCACATTTGTGAGCAAAGTTTAACCAACATTACACAGACGTGAGTACTGTTATTTAACATTTTGGGAAAGTTGTTTTTGAAGTAAAGATTAAAATTCCAGTCGTACAAACTTAGACCAAACATCTCGCTGGACAGATGTTTGACCAGTAAAATGGCTGAACATGGATACAGATTACAGACATATATCGTCAGTAAGACTCCAATAAATAATATTCCCTAGAATCAAATTTATGCACATTAGCATATTTAGGAAAAAGACATGTATACATTTTGTAGTTTATTGCAATTTCTTAACCGGGTAAAAGTCAACATCAAACACGGACAACGCGAAATATCGCCGGACCGACTGGACATTTTGAGTTTGGTCTGATGGACAAAAACATGCAGCTGGATCGAATGTCTGATGGCAGAAAATCTGCCCTTGTAAGGAAATTGTACCATTTCATGAAATATTTTAGTTTTAAAAGTGAGTTCGTCTTTTGGAGTGATGTTTGCTTTGAATTTTAACATAAAAAGACATATTATGTTGATTTAGTCAGAGCTAAAACATGGAAAACAAATACTAAAGACTCAACAAATTTTCAGTCTGATAATTTTTTTCCCGGTCCAGTACTTGTCCAATCTGTGCAGTACCGAGTGTCCGGTACATGTTTGGCAAGTTTCGTGATGTCTGTAACAAATAATGGTTGGATCTACCCAGAATGGCCAGATAATGATTAAAACCTTGTATGTACAAACTATCACCTTCCTTCACCACCTGTACGAACCCTTCACTGTGAAATATATAGGTTAGTCTTGTTATATTACTCACCATCTACAAGTGTTAGTCAAACAAGAGCAACATCTAGATAGGTTAAACATGTGCATCAACATTCAGCAATACTTTAACAAAATCACATGTATACTTATAGATATACTCCGGAATTCAATGCAATCTGGTTTTTCCACACTAATCCCTTGGTACAAACAACTTTTACCGTTATCCAAGTTTTCGTTCAATAAATATTCATGTATGAACCATTGAAATGAGCGACGCTTATTTAAATCACAATAGCATTAGCAAAGGATTAAGGTCAACATTATTTGTACCGCATGCAAATTTGCGGACACCCACGATATTGTAGATTCCGGATTGTATCTATTAACAAAACAAGCTTCTTTTTTAGCAGAATTTTGATTTCAGCTCTACATATATGTAAATGCTGAATGCTGAGCATAGCCTTTAGCATGCCAGTCAGCTTTCTGCTGAATATGGGTCGCCAGATTAGGTGGCGAACGCGCTTATCACTGAGCTTTGGAGGCACAACCATGTAGAAATATGGTGAATTTGGATTAAAATTGTTCACTAACAAGTTAGTAAATAGAAATTTCATAGATGAAAATGAAGTTTACATTATATTTTGAAATAAGTAATTACAACAGCATATATGGCTCTAGATGCAAAGATAAAGTTGAATTAAATGCAGTTAATTCAACACAGATTAGTAATATCACTAAGTGTACAGTATACAATTTCCTGCTACAAAAGCTCTACGAACAATATATAAGAATCAACATTTCCAGGGATCACAATATAAAAAAGTTAGCTTCTTAAATATGCAGACCGGCCAATTCTACTCACAGGTAACTGTATCATTGAAAAAAAAAATGAAGAAAAATATATTTTTTTCTTATCAACGATACAGCCACCTACTGGCAAAGGAGAAGATTCCGGACAGAAATCGCATAAAAAGCTTCCCCTGGAGTTAAAAATAGATTTTTTCTTAGATTTTTTTGTGTTTACAAATACCTTGGTTCAGGATCTTTGCTAAAAATAGGTTTCCCCAAAAATGACGTCACGTGCACAGCAAAATATTGGGGCCTGAAAAGGGGCACTTTTGTGCTATTTTCAACAATATAACCGTAGATATACCGGACAGTCTGCTTCGAATATTCCGCGACAAATATTGAGAAACACATTACCAGGAAATATTTAGAACAGGGTTCCTTCTTCACAATCATGCAAAAATATGTCAATATTTATGACATGACAACACGTGACGCACATGTTTTCAACCCAGGGGGCGCTCGTGACAGGTTAAATTCCAATCCATACCGTATCTTGTTTACCGGCCGAAAATCGAAACAAAATGTTGAAAAAGTTTTTTCAGATATATTGACAAGATATCAAAAAAAAATTCTCAACAGATAATGAGGACAAATTTCCGTCTATTGCGCTAAAGTAAATGCTGGAAGAAAAAATAAAAAAAAAAAAAATTTTTTTTTGGCGCCGCCGTGATTCGATCGCAGGACCTTAGCATCAGATAATTACTAATCGAGCTGCTTAACCACTCGGCTACGATCTCGTTACAGAATTTGGAACTAAATAATTGAACATTATAAAATCATTGTCGCTCGCGCTGTGCACGCGCTATATTGCGCATGCGCACTAAATTTGTTTACCCCCCGGCGGTGCAGATGTCAAAATCACAACAGCAGACGATATTTTCGGTATATGGGTAATTATTTGTTGATTTTGATTTTTTTTTCTTCCAGATTTCCTTTAAATACGCACCTGAGTGATTTGATACCAATATCAATGAACTATTTAACTAAATAAACCGTCTACGACCGTTTGTCCGGAAGCTTCTCCTGTCCGGAATCATCTCCCTTGGCAGTATGGTTCCACTGTGACCCCTAGACATTTCATAACAAGTGTTGTGTACAAGTTCTACATAAACAATGTGCATAACTGTGAGTGACAGTAAGAGAGCTCTAACTCTGTATATAACTTGTATCATTATAAGATCATTACAGTATTGTGTTCAAAATATAACGCAACATTCATGATAACAAAATAACCATAGGACCATATTGCCATATTTGTGTTTCAGTATGTGTTAAAGTCAAGACTAAATCAACCAGATCTTTTACAATCCACGTATAATTTAACAGCTGAATTATTGTTTGTATTTAACCTTGACTTTCTGTATGTGAAGTACAAAAACTACACAATTCTAAAGTCCCTCTCATGTACAACCATCTCACTTACATTGACATACTTTTGTAAGATGTCAAAATGCCAAGCATGGTCTTTATTTGCCTGTCAGTTTCTGCTGAATATGACAGGCAAATAATTTTTTTATGTGCCTTCACCCGGATTTGATCCCGGGTCGCTGGCGAGCTCGCTACCATTGAGCTATGGAGACACATAATATTGTAACATATTATTATTTTATGGATCATATTATTTAAATGATGTCAAGTACCATACAGAGCCAGAGATCATTCTGTCAAGCAGCACTTAATTCTAGAACTGAGGTAAAATGTGCTAAGCAGCAATATCTAGTGCAACTACATATCGACTGTGCCAAACCAAAACTGCAAAAAGACAACATTTCAGGAGACGAAAAAAAACGTATTTACTCTGTTGAAATAATACTAACGTCTTGTAACGAAATGATCCTATTTGGAACCAAAATCAACTCCGACATGTATAAGAATATGTTGACTTGTACTAAATCGGAGTTTGTACTGTCATATACGGAATTTTCGACTTTTCTTTTTGAATCCAATAAAAATACGGTATTTTGTCATCTCACTGTACTGACTGTACTGAAGTAACGCGATTGGCTATTTAGATGGCGACTAGACAGAAATGTGCGGGAAATCTAGCAGATGCTGCAAAAAAGTTTTGCGCCAAAATTAAGTTATGGGGTTTTAGTTTGGCACCTTCGATATACTCCCATCTAATACCACACAGTATAACAAGACTTACTCTGATTCTTGTTAAAGAAGAAGTTCCCTTGTTTTATTTCCAGTATGCGTTCATTATTCTCCACCAGTGTACCAACCTTCTCTGAGAGTTGTAGAGCCAATGCCTGTAGACGTGTCGGTTCTGTACGGTGCATTATCACTGTCTGGGTCGGTTCATCCAGGGAAGCCTGATATTATGACATAAACAATCTCAAATAAAATCAATAATATGGCAAACAGCAAATAGTTTTAACCGCTCAGCATATAAGGGAGACTGGCATCTCTTCTCTCATACCCTCGTGGCAATGGAGAACATCAGGTGTCGAGTGATTAATATAAGTTGGAAAAACTTGTTTCACAATTGACCTTAAATAAATTAGTTTATATAGTTTAACCAAAGACACATTACTATTAGTTCAACTTTGCTATTTTTAACTTTTTGGTGAAATCAGTAAACTTCCTAATAGAAACATGAAGTAATTGATGATATTGTTGAAACTTACTTCAAATCATTACTCATTAGTTACATTATGTATCAAGGTTAAGAAATTACAAACTTCTACGAAATACATTCCACCTTTTAAGTTATAACTTAATTCATGCTTCCAAATTTGTAGCTTTCAGACATTTCCTAAATTTCAATGTTTTTATTGTTAAATTTCTTATAAAGGGCAAAATTCCAGACTTTTCTAGAACTTTTTATTGTTAGTTCCCGACAGATAATTTCAGAATTTCCGTGAATAATATTATAAAGAGAAGGCAAGGCTTACCATAAGTTCTTCATTGATGATCATCTTACTGATGATAGAATGCACCTTGTATACATCTAGTTCAAACATCTCAGCTAGTGTGACCAGACTCAGCGTGTCGTATACACTGCTGTATGTAAACAAGTACGTTCTCAAACTCTCTTCTTGTATCTTAGATACAATCATATCCCGTACAGAGTCCTTGTCTTGGAACAGATCCCATACCTGCAGGAAAAAACGAGTCATTATACTTGTAATTTCACATGTACAAAAATGAATAAGTTTAGACACAATCAGTCTATTATGTACAAAACAACGACAGGGCTCGACACTAACACTGGTCCCGTGGTCAGGTGCCAGTGAAAATCTTGGAAGGACCTGTGAAAATCAAGAAGGACCAGTAACTGTTTTCTTTACAAATTTAATGCTTCTTTACTGTCGGACCAGTGACAAAAATAATTAGTGTCAACCCCTGTATTATGTACAAAACAATGGATGTCATTACTCAATATGAGTGTTGTCTCAGAGTTCATTATAAGTCAAGTTTATTTCATGTATATTAATTTAATTATTTCATGTTCAGAACATCTCAAAGTAAACAAACAATACAGCAGTATAATGTATAACTGCTTGAAAGTGGACTTAACATTATATCATATACCTTGGCTATTTTGACCTGAACTTGACCTTTATGCAAGAATATATTTCAAGGTTCTTGCTTTGAGTATATCAATTTCCTCAAGCAAATCGTGCAATATCGGTATTTCAGATTTGCGTTTGTATTACATCTCAAGCATCATAGTGATTCTCCCTGATTATGAAAACATGCAATCAGTGTTGTAGCATAGGAAATATATCGACTGTTAAATTATGCAAATCAAAAAGCCAGGCTCGTGTCAATATAGCCAAGCTATACCAGAGTCATTTTACGTACATCATAAATATATAGCTTAACTATACCTTTGAGTTCATCTTTTCATTAATGATGAAATTTTTACATGCTTTCCAGTCACCAGTTTTCATGGCTTTAGATGCAGCTACAATATGTTCCCTCATACTCTCTGGAGGACCGGTCAATGTTTGACGTTCACTCATACGTAGTACATGATGGAAGTTCTTACTGATCATTCTACGTCTAGCATCCATCTCATGAGCTGTAACAATATCATTTGGTAATTATTACGGGACACAAACAAAATGGCGGCTGACATCTTCGGTTAAAATTTCAAACTTGTCAAACTTTGTCATTTCTTGCTCGATTTTCTTCAATCTTTTTTTCTTTAAATCTTTAATTTTTTCCATGCGTGCAATACACGACCAATACATGGAGAATTACGGTAACATTGAACACAGTATCAACATTAACAAATTAATTAATTACCTAATTTCACAACACTTGAGTACATCTATCACTAACTTAGTCTCCGGTAATGGGGCATAGAAATTGACAACATCTTTGTCAACTCACGGCTTGTTGGGTTTAAAACGCATTCCACTATAATAATAATAAGATTTTCAGAAATTCTGTTCTAACATTTATGAAACTACTTAGCAAAATAACCAAACTTTTTTTCACACTACTGAACAATGTAATATGTTTAACAAACACCACAAAGCGACACTTACCTGCCATGTAAGGTATTTCCATCAACATAGCTGATACAAGATAGACACATTCTAAGAGTTCTAGATTGATGTGCATATGATAGGGTAATAAACGTCTCTTCTCAATCTTCTCCTGCTCTGGTGTACGCTCATGTTGTCTTTGTAACAACAAACCCTGTAACAATATAAATCAGTATGTTGAAATATAAGTTTATTTTTCAACATATCGATGGCTTAGAACCAGAAGGTCCTAACTCCTACTTACGACCTTATAAGACTAATACATATTTGAAATCTGCATCACAAGGCGCTTCTTATGAGCCTATTTGTCATGTTGACCAAAATGAAGTTTTAAAAATATGTTTTTCTAAAGGTAAAGAGTAAATTACTGAGAGTTTTCTCTTGTTTTCTCAATATATCGTTTTTGTAGTTACGACCTTCTCATTCTAAGCCAGCAATATATACTACTTTCCTATGAGAGACAATCAATATTATATACATAAATTAGTAGTTTATACATTGGTCATAAAGATTTAGCATCATCAATAGTTTTGTAGTCATGGCGAAGCTTTGTCGGACATGTCAGACAGACCGTCCAAAACAACAGGTCTTAGACCGCCCAAAATTACTATATTGTCAGGCATAATGCTCGACGAGCCGTAGCGATCTTTATCTTTATCATGTACTGAGTGTTGCAATTTATTTATTCACGTTTTATGGCATTTCTCAACATTTTCAGTTATATATGGCAGCTGATTTTCCTAACATGTTTTCCTGGGATGTATCCTAACCAGTACTAATTAACCCTTCCACCAGGACCTAGCAACTTCTTCAGGTAAGAAAACCAACATTTAATGTCAATAATTCATGGAAGCCTATGACTTGCTGCGACCATGAATCAGAGCAAAATGTTGGATAACAAATCCAGCCCATTTACCACAAAACTACAGCTGTGATTGATTTTAGAAAATAAGGTTCTGATGAGTAATCACCCAACTATCCCTTGTTAGAGGGAGACTCCAAGACTCCACAATCTGTATGATTGATGTCTATCAAAAGTAGGGCACAAACCAAAGGCACACAGCTATGACGGCAGCACCTAGCCACACACGCAAGAGTCAGACATAGTACAAGCCATCCACATCCCAAAAATGGATGCTTCAAGCGAGCCTTATATGCTCACTCCGTAATGAATGACACACTGCAGACTTTGACATAAATTGACAGTTTTAAATTCTAACTGAGTAACAACAACTAACAATAACACATACCTGTGCTAGGAGTTCTTTAGCTCGACCACCACTCTGTATATCTACGAGTGCATTATGAGCATCCTTAGTATTACCTTGTCTGAATGAACATAAACCTAACTGTACCATAGTCCTGTTGTACAGGATCTGTAATATATAACACATCCACTCATGTAATCAAACAACTACCATGTGTATGCACATCTATATGGGTTAAAGTTCAAAATACGGAAAATTGCTAGTCAACATACAAAACAAGGTAATTTGTGTATAAAGTTCATAAGGAGTTATTTTTTTAATACTGAAATCTATTACCCATGCATCTATTCATATAGGACAGGGGTCTACCGAAGCAGTATGTCTAAAAACTGAATATAATATGCAAATCAGTTTCTGGAGCCATTAGTGGACCTTCCAAATTCAAAATTGTTTTAAACAGTTTTCTCTTGTTAAAAAACATCTATTTTACAAAACTTCAAACTACTTTAATTAAGCCAATACTATGATTTTTATTAATTGACTTTATAATCAATCCAGATTATTCCCATGAGGCCGTCCTTAAAAAATTATATGTTTGCCCTAACGCTACCTACTCATTTAAATTGCCCCTACTCAAAATTTGTCAAGCCTATTTCCAAATATAACTACATGGACTCTTTTTTACAGGTTCCTCAAAATTTGTTTCCATACAAAAAGAAATTCGACCTACCTACCCACCTTGAAAATCTTGGGTTGTGTTAGGGCAAACAAACAATACTTTAAGGATGCCTGATAAACGTTTGTTCACAATGTTTCTAGTTTTAATATATTAATTTCAATAATTTTCAGTGACAAACCGTACCTGAGTTGGTACATCTGAATGTTGTATTGTATCCTGTAGATGTGACATGAGCATGAGATCACGTGCCTGGAACCATCTATCATGTAATGCATGATGATATATATGACAGAGTATAGCACGAGTTCTCAATCTATCTGTACTATCCTTGGTGTAGATATACTGACACAGTGTACTCATCTCAGCTTCTGAACATGTTCCTAACTGTAATATATCAACATAGTTTACATCATACACTTCTTAAAGTGTCATGACGCTGGCTAAGAATTAGAAGGTCGTAACTACTACTTAGGACCTTTTAACGTTCATACATATTTAAAACAAGCATAACAAGGCACTTCTTATGAGCCCATTTTCATAAAAATCGAGACATGTCATGATGTTGACCCAAAAAAGTTTAAACCGCTTGCTTAACTATATGTGTAAGTTGTAAATGAAATTCGACTTAAAATAAAGATAGTAAAGAGTAATTATCTGACAGTAATTTCTCCTTTTTCTCAAAATATAGATTTTGTAGTTAAGACCTTCTCATTCTAAGCCAGCGATGTCTAAATACAGTCAGGTTTTGTTATCACACTTCCTAATATACTGACATATTCATTTATCACATTAATAATGTGATCTTCCACTAGAGAACAAATGACAGAACAATGTTCTCCAACATGTGTAAGAATAAATAAGTGATACCACCAGTTTTTTAGCATAAATTTTTTAGACTAGTTTTAGAAACGTTGATCTCCAAAGACAACTCATGAATGATCCTATACATAACTACATCACTTAAGGTAACTCCCCCTGCTGAAATTAAACCCATCAGTGTTTAACCATGTCAGAATAGAATTAGATTTTTCAAGTCTGCGACAGCATTTATTACATGACTTGTTATACTAAATTAAAATAATACATTTACATTTATGTAATTGATTTTTAAAAAAAAGAAATATTTGATAAAAAAGTGTTTTATCTACAATTGAAATATGTCATTTTTTGTGTCAAAATCCTGTTAAAAGTACTCACTCGAAATCAATATAAAACACATTGTTGTGTTCTCCAATTTATTATCCAGGTGATAGACTATTCCACTTATCAATTTAATTAATGACATGCACACATCGAATCAAAACGTTTGGTCACTTTATTACCATATTTGTAAAATAACATTTACACATATCTGATTATTTTAAGTGTGTAAGTAGGGTGTATTCTAACAGTAGATGACCGTCTAAATTCAATAGATTTGACCAGGAGTTGTTTTGATAGCAACATAATCCCACGAACAGAAATGTTTTACACACTGGTCATCTTCAAATGTGTAATACAAATCTGATTTATAAATTTTACATGGTTAAATATTTAGTGTTTTATGGATAAAATGTGATTAATATGCAATAATTCTATAGTCGAGCACCTCGATAATGGATTGGAGAACATAGAAATGTGATTTATATTGAATTTGAGTGAGTATCTTTTTCAGGATTTTGACACAAAAATTGGCAATTTTCAATTTGTTATAAAACACTTTTTACAAACTGCATTTTTATTTCTTTTTACAAATATTCATTGTAGATGTAAATTTTTCAATGTAGCATAATGATTTCAGCTGAAAATTATATCACAGACTTGAAAAATCAAATTGTTTTCCGACACAATAACACACTCGTGACTTCAATTTCAGCTGATGAAATTACCTTAATCAAGGCAAATGTTTCAAAACGTGCATTACTGTAAAATAATTAATTTTCGTGGGGGTTTAATTTTCGTGGATATCGTGGTTCACCTTAACCTCAAACTTTAATCCCAACGAAAATTAATTTTGACCCTTGTTTTATTATAGTCTATTACCTGAAAACAAAATCCACAAATTCAAGTCCCAACGAAATTGTCTTTTTTACCAAAACCACGAAATTTCGTCCCAACGAAATTAAATGATTTTACAGTATATCAATCAAGTATCTGACATATTTATTACAACAACATTTTGCTTTGAAACAAATGGCATCCTTGCACTTCATAAAAGTAATTTTTCTTGAAAAATCAAAACCTTATATTGACAGTCAAGTGAGCACAACACACAACAGCACATCTCCTGGTTTAAAGGCTCCTGGTTACTTACCTTGTAATAAGTACTTTCAACTTTTCTCAGATAGACTCGACACACTTCCTCTGATGTTGATCGACCAACCAGATATGCCACTAAGTCATCAATGATGTTACAGGTTTTCACATCATCTCGAAGTCTGAAATCACAGCAATGTTTTTATAAATATTCGAATCTAACAACTATGTTAATATTGACATCAAGAGCATTACTGGTCGGCGATCAGTTCCCGATGGCTACCAGTATCCGACATTTGATATTTTTTCGTATTTAGCGTAGCTCTAAAATTAAGATATTTGGTATGATTAAAGAACTTGACACAAGCAACATTTGTGTGTCAGAAAATTTACAATTCACGGAAATAAAATGAAAATATCAAGAAATATATGCAATGAAATGATAGTGGTCACCTCTTTCCTTTGGGGGATCATCTGTTTACAAAAGATGTGCATGTGTGATGAAAAGAACAAGTTAATCTATAAATAGCCACGGGTTTGCCAGAGTTTTTGACAGAGCAAGGTTTAGCTCCACAACAGGTATGAGTAGTATCGGCGATCCATACAAAACTTAGATAAATATTGACAAAAACGTCATCATTGACGTCATTATGTATGACGTCAGCGATTTTTAATAATTGGAAAAAGCACTGACCATTAGGCCTCAATTCCATTACCGGTGTGTAAACAAACAAGGAGAGACAACTCTAAAAAGCTATGTTCAGTCAACGGGAGATAATTTCCTTTTAGTTGAGAGGGTCAAAACGGGGAAAAGGGGAAATTAAACCTAATTAAATGTGAAATGTCGGATACTGATACTCTACATCTAATTTACGGCCTGAAATAGTGACCCCTTCCTCGCCCCGAATTCTACGCACTGTATGACGTCACAAATGTCAAATTGCGATTATAATATCGGTCTGGAGCTCAGGATTACAAAAATGTAAGTTATTTTGTTTTAACCCGTTTAGTTTTCGAGATAATGCCGAAAAACATGCAAAAATGTCGGAAACTGGTCGCCGACCAGTACTGATGAAGGGCTTCTTTCCGCTTTGCATTACATTTATGCAGCAATGCAGTCAAACAGTTGTGTATTTTTTGAGATTATAGTGACCATGACCTTTGACTTATCAACTTATAAGAGTTAATTTATGTAATCTCCTAGTCACCTCCCACATTCATACCAAGTAACAGATCCAAGACTTGCAGTAGTTACTGAAAACTACCGAGGTGAAAAAGCAGGACAAAGAACCAAATAAAATTAGTTTTTTTATTGATAGAAGGGACACAACTCTTACAGTTTATTGTGTTATTGGTTTCCATTCCATTTTATAGATATAAGTAGTGTGCTCTGATTTTGTAAAGAAAGAACAATGAATACAGAAATTATTAGCATACATTATAAACAGGTGGGCATAGAACAAATTGAAACACTGAGGATTTATATTATGGTATAGATATATATGGGACTAACCTCTCCACATATTCTGTACTGTGTGCATCACAAGCTTGCAACATCTTGATATATTCCTCACACATTCTCTCTACCACAGTCAGTATACATCCACGTACACGGTATGGTGAGGTCTGAAATCATACAGACATTTCACTTCATTGTAAAAGTACACAGTTAACACATTTCTTCACACACATCTAATACCAGTCCTGTAGTATCTTCAAACAGATTCACTTAACATCTGCATAGATGATAGAGCATGAAAAATTATTATCATGGAGTAAAGGGTTAATTACAGCTAGGTGGGATTTGGAGAAATCTGTAACCAAAGGAGTAGTCTCAATATTAAACACATTGGAAGTAGTTACAGGTTTAAACAGACACATTTAAAATCTTACACACAAGAAATGTTAGTTACAGATAATAGGACATCAAATTCTTTAAATGAAGCAATGCATTACCACGAGCAGTTCTGAGTCCTCCGATATATTAGCACCGATGGTGATATCTGGATTTTCCTTCAACTCTACTTGTAACTGTATCACATTGTTCAAGCATCTGAAATAACACCAACATTCTGTACATTTAAATAAGGTAAACATTGCTAATGCCAAAAATCTAAACAGAACTGCCGTAGAATAGTAAAGGGGGTACATGAAATCGACAGTTCAAACCAATGAGTCTCCACCAAACTTGTCCAGTTACTGGCCAGTAGTTATGACATAATAATGTCATATAATGCCTTCTGCAAGGGGTAAGATATTGGGTAGAATACATGACATGTGATGGTTATTTTTGGCACATATTTTTTCAATACAAGCGGAGACTGTCAGGCCTTTCCATGTGAGCTTAATCTACAACAAAACTAAAGCTAACAATTTCTTAATAATTGACTGTGTCAGATCAACTTTTCATTATCCATTGATCAATTCATATAGTAAATACATGCACAGTGTATTAAATCAGTACTTACAATCTCAACATTTCTGGTTGTATACACGTAGCAATGTCAGTCAAATATACTAAAGCAGCAATAATATTGTAGAGTACTTACAATTCCCACATTTCTGGTTTCATACAAGTAGCAATGTTTGGATTGTAGTCAAATATAGCAGCAATGATGTTGAAATGTATCTTCACAGCCATGGCACGACCCAGTTTGTTGGTTTCTGATATAGTATACAGTTCCTTCAGTAACTCAATCTGTTCCTGACGATCTGTACCCTTCTTTCCTCTAGCAGCAATAATCTCTAGCAGTTTCTTACATACAGCTTCATGATTAACTTCTGTATCTTTTGGGAACATTTTAGGTTTCTCCTGTACAATAGAAAAGATAGACTATAAGCAACTAAGAATCAATGTTTTATTGAGCTCAATGACATCTGACGGAGGAAATGTTTGGCTTGACAAAACTTTAAACTATGTTCCTTTTCCTACATATGACAAGTTCCCAAACTGAATCAGGTGTCTGTTGCCTAACACAAAGCGTTACCGAACACCTTCATTCAGTAACCTCCCGTTGAATTAAATATAAAATGCATGGATTACCTACCGTGGAAAGCGCTACATAGTGCCTTGCTTAGGCAACAAACACCAGGGGTGGGATACAATTGTTACAGATGATAAATTGACACAGACAAAATGACATATTACTCTCTTGCATTTTATCATATGAGCTTGCCGAGTGGTCTAAAAGTTTTGACCATATAAATATTATCAAGGGAGAGATATAAACACAGGAGAATACTAACGACGACAATGATAGTTCCACCCTTGCCGGTGACTTCCTCCCATTCCCCGCCTTCATCATCACTTCTCTCTGTATCCTTTACTTGGGCTCTCTTCGTTGTACGTGTCTTCTTTATCTTTGTATCTTTCTTATCATCTGATGTTCTGTAAGCAGGAAATACAGGAGATGTTTGTAAAACATTAACTTAGTCTTCGCCCTGTTGGCATCACAGGTAACTGTATCGTTGAAAAAAAAAAAAAAATCTTTTTTGAAAATTTGTATTTTTCTTTCAATTTTTTTTCTATTTCAAACGATACAGTTACCTGTGATTGGCATGGATATTCTACAACAAATTAGACAAGAAATCAACAGTTAAATCATAAATGCTAATAGAAGGCAAAATGAACAGGTCAATTCATTTGAACCCATCGCAAAATTATTTGACTTCAACTGCTAGGACCAAATGTGTCTTTAGTAATTGACAGGAAACCATTTGGTATAACAAAAGATAGACAAAAAGGAGCAAGGCATTATGATACCTGCATTACAGAGGGAATTGTACAGTAGTCTCCCTTTGTCTCCATTACACTATGAAATATAACAAGGGATGTTACTCTTCATAATGCGTGCTAGAGACAGTCTGTTAATCAAGGACCTCAAGCTATGTTGGTGGAATTTTATTTACAAGTACATAGGGGTTGACATCAACTATTTTTGTCACTGGTCTGCTGGTGTGACAGTTAAGAAGCATTAAATATGTAAAGAGAAAACAGTTACTGGTCCTTCATGATTTTTACTGGCCTTGGACCAAGGGGCCAGTGTTAGTGTCGAGCCCTGGGGCCTTATTCACCAACGTTGTAAGACTGAAATTCAGACTTAGACTTAAAAACATTGACAAAATTTATAATCACTGCCATTTCTTTGTGATTAGATTTAGGCATGTGAAATTGTGTCTGAATAGTTGTTGTTATCCACTGAACATGTATACCCATTTATATCGAAATCGTTACATTTATATCATTATGAGAGTAAAAAGAACATTTGGCAATATAAAGTCTAAGTCTGAGTATTAGACTTACGACGTTGGTGAATAAGGCCCCTGGTATACACACTTACTTGTCTTTTAAGAAATAAGCTGCCATATTAGTGTAGTCAGCTGGAGCGTCATCATCAGATTCACTTTCTGTATCATCATCAGAGAAATCATCATCATAGTCATCATCATCATCTTCATCATAAACTTTCTGCAGAATGAGAAAATGATGAAAATATTAGAAATTTGTGTTACCGTATTTCCCCGAGTATAAGGCGCGCCTTTACCAAGCCAGAATCATAACCAAAACTTGGATGCGACCTTTACAATGATAGAGTAAGGACCGACTCAGGCCAAAAACGCCCGACTCAAAATATTTTTTCGACCTTCTGAAAAAAATAATTTTATTTCGTTTTTTTCGTTCCAAAATCGGTCATTTCGTACCAAAATCGGTCTTTTGGTACGAATGTGCACAGTAAGAAATGTGGTGAGCACGAAATCGCGTCTGTAATAAATTCGTAAGCCAATCAAAAAGCGCGAACCATTTTTCTAACTCTGTGTTCTTGTACTCCTATTTTGAAGAGTCCCTTTCAATTTCGTGTGGGAAACATGGAAAAATATGGTTAAAGTCGAAAGAATTAATGGTAATTGGCCATCGGACAACAAATTTAATGCTGATTTCTCGATGACAGTACTCGGAAACGAGGAAAGCCATCTTTTACTGTGTGTACGTCGTCTTAAAAGGGAAATGGAAAATGTTTGCTTTTTTGTTGATTTTAGCGAACAAACATCGGTCCGACAGATTTTCTTCAGGTTCGACAGATTGTCGGCGAACATCAGGAAGTCTGCTTCAGGATTGTAAACATTGGTCATTGATTAGAGGTTTGTGATCTATTCACAACCGGTTCATTTTTAGCTCATCTGATTTTTGAAAAAAAAGACGAGTTATTGTCATCACTTGATTGGCGTCTGCGTCGGCTTTGCATGGTTAAGTTTTGTGTTTAGGTATACTTTTTTCATAAACTATCAAAGCTATTGCTTTCAAACTTGCAACACTTGTTCACCATCAATACCTGAGCCTGTAAAGCAAGACCCATAACTCTGATCTGCATTTTGTAAGAAATATGGCCCCTTTTTGGACTTAAAAAATTAATGCCTTGGTTAAGTTTTGTGTTTAGGTCCACTTTTCTTGTAAACTTTCGGAGTTATTGCTTTGAAACTTTCAACACTTGTTCACCATCAATACCTGACCATTTCAAGCAAGAACCATAACTCTGATCTGCATTTTGCAAGAGTAATTGCCCCTTTTTTGACTTAGTAAATTCCTTGGTTAAGTTTTGTGTTAAGGTAAAGCAGGACACATAACTCTGTCCTACTTCATGCTAAGGTTGTCTTGTCTTTTGACAGTGACAGATATCAGATGTGCGTCTACACCCGCAAGGCGGTGCTCTTGTTAAATGTCGGTAGTAATCTCAAAGTGTGCATTTATATCTGACATACACTTTACAAACTTTCTTACAGTGTTCTAAGAAACCCTCTGAGTTCTGACACTTGAAGTAACTTAGCCGTCACTGACAATTTAGCTTGTATTTCAAGTTTCTCAATTAATATGGAAATCTAACATTGTTTTGTATTCTTGTCAGACCAATGAAGCTAGTCATTTCTGTATATATGTTTTTGTTATACAAATATTTACAGAGAAATTTAAACAAACATTAATTTAGCATTCATTATTTGCTAAATACTTTATTTTGTAGGTCACATTAAATTTGTATCCACATTTCAATTTAAAGCAAAATAGTATATTTAAAGCAAGTAAAGTGTATATAACTAGACACATAGTTAAAGTGTTCTTGACCAACTTTTTCAGAATAAAATATTTAAAAAAAATAAAATATTTTACCTACCTACCTACCCAACCCTATTTTGCCTGGGTCGGGAAGGGGAAACAAACAATATTTTATTTTTGGCCTAAGTGCTTTGATAAAACAGCACAATGGCGAGCAAGTCATTTTTTTTTAGACAGAGATGAGTTATAAACGCGTTACTTACAGCAGGTTTGAGTGGTTTCTCTTTCTTCAGGAATGCTGAGGCTGGAGCTGTGGCTGGTTCGTCCTCGTCTGATTCTTCTGTATCAGCATCTCCTATAACAATAACATAAGTCTGATTTAGATACATTGCCAAATGGTGCACACTATGTTTAATTGGTCTAAAATTATGACCTTAGAGAAACAATGGATTTTATTTGATTTCACTAAAGTTTTAACCTCACATGATTGAGTACTGAACTACATTTTATAGAGGCAGATATTGTGACCAAGTTTCAAGACTGTTAATTTTTTTCCCTATATTTGAATTGACCTTGTTTTTACCCCAGATGACTCAACTGGCCATCTATCATATATACAGGCCTGTGTAATTGGCAATCATTCTCAAGCCTGAAAATCCCCCTTTCAAAGCCAGAAATTATATTTTCCACATGAAAAAAGAAGGCAAATTCCAGCTACAAAAGCTGACATCAAGCACAGGCGTGTATATGACAGCCATATAACCAGACTTACCATCAGCAGCATCCACATCATCCTCTATGTCACCCTCGTCGGGATTCTGACGATATTCTTCCACATCTTTCTCAAAGTCACGCATATATTTCTTCAACTTCTGTCGTAGTGTAGTCAAACTTTTAGCATTCACTTTATTCATCTTCTTCCTTGCCTCTCGGTCCTCCCAGCACTGAAACACAATATGGTTTATATAGGATCTTAATCATATAACTCACATGTATGCAAGAAACTGACGATGTGACAGGATTTTTTGTTGCATTTTTAACATAATTATTTTCACTATCTCAGATCTCAATAGCCAGACAATCAAAAGGAATGTAATTTTGCGGAACACTTTGTTCAATCAGATAAAAACCAACTTCACAGCTCATTAACATTTCTGAAAACGTCCATGATTACACTGTATATTGACTTCATACATACTTAGAATCTGCTAACCAGATGACCAAAGGAAGACCAGGCCATGATCTCCCTAAGGATCTTAAACTGCGCAAGAACTCTCTCATGTTAATTTAGAAAGGAGGCAGGATTCAACATTATCATCACTAAACAGAAATGTTATTCTGAGTTGATCACAGTAAAGTTCCAAGAGCTGGAGCCTCAGGTTTATCTATAACTCCTACTCCAGCTTCACAGCTTTACATACTCCTTAACATTCCTGAACTTTCATGATATCGTTTTCAGTATGAAATACACAGAATATTAAAACTTCTAGAACACTCAATTTGAATTAGTCAAACTAATAATCACTGAAAAACTGGTAAACATGAGAACAGAGATTCTTACCTCGGCAATAAAATCCTCGAGTTCAACTAATGTGCGGATATAGAATCTTGGCATTCCTTCTTTTTCTACAACCTTCTTAGCTTTATCAAAAGCCTTGGTGAGAGATTCAAATTCTGTAAGTAAATATGCAATACTCATAAACATGAACATAATGTTATCTAGATACTAGGGAAGTTAACATTTGGTGTGATAGCTTTTCTTTGATGAGTGTGTTTTCTAAGGCTAAGTCACAATGTTCACTGTCTCACAACCCGCCGAGAGATTTCTGACTTAAGTTTCCATTTTATAATAAATTATTTATAATGTAGTTCCACTAACTAACTGTTTTTCAGTTATTGAGACTACCCAGTCACATGATCTAGAAACTGGACCAATCAGCATTTCCTGGAACTTCTTATTATATAAGTAAAACTTACCCACTTAATACCTGGGCTTCACAACTTTTAAGAATCTGCTAGTGAACATGCAGATAGGTATGAGGTCCCATAAGATAATAGAATCCGAAGACTACGAGTGTATGTAGAATAACCATGGATTTGTGAAGATAGGTATATCACCCTAACATGAACACTGAGAGCACTTACCTGATAGAACATTGCTCATATCCTTAATCTTCTTCTTGTTTTTCAAGCTCTTTATAATATTTCGTAGCTCATCATACCTGGAATATGTTGTTTATATTAAAACAAGTAATAGAACACTGGATCCTATCTAGATATATTTAACCAGACATTAGCAGCAATTCTTGATTTCCCAACCCAAAAGGATATTGTGTTATGCCGTATTTGATAAGTTAAAGTTGCTAGTGTTCAAATTGAGGTGATCCAAAAAGTTAGGTACATGCCTGCGTCATTATTACATTCATAGGTCAAAGATTCTTTTTAATATTTATAAGCAGGTACAAACTTAAATTCATACATGTACAAATGTGCATAATTGAATCAAGGGGATTTTTTACACATACTGTAGTAAGCCCATTTGCTTTAACAACATTTGACTTCTGATATAAAGATATGGCAGTGGAAATTGATATCATTACCTTTTATCCTTGGCACTACGGACAACACGTCTGGTCTCTTCTTCATCATCACTGAACTGAAAAACCCTGCAACATAAACCATAGAAAATTGTTAACCGAGCATTTCTACTGAAACATAGCAGGCATATTGAGTAGTAACAGCCAACAGACAACCTGCTTAACAAAAAATATTCTCAAAAATTCTAGGTTATTAATCCCATAACTCTCAAACTGTGTCATGTGAAGACTTGTGTCACACTTGACATTTGAAATTTGTTTTTATTCTAATGACGAGCATAAACTATCACAGAAGTGTCTGGTGTGTGATTTATACATGTAGCCATTGCCATTTTGATATTATAAATGTAATCAAGAAGCACAGCCTTGTCAGGCTATTTAAATATGTTGATAATGAAATGTTCCGAAATTTGTCATTTGATTACATTCATCAATGGCTTCCACAGGTACTCACAACCAGATCTATCTAGACAAGTAATCTTAATATTTAGTTAATAATTTCCAATTCTTGAAAATTTTATGAATGAATGAAAACTTACTTTGCAGCAACTGCTGGTTTTTGCACCTGGATTTCAACATCATCTTCCGAACTATCGGAGTCCGAATCTGAACCCTTGAAGAAACGTGACATTTTGAAGTTCAGTTATCTGGAATGGAAAAAATTTTTATATGCAACATAACAATGATACAATCCAATAAAGGTAATACAAAGAGCAATGACACAGCCGCAATTCAGCCCAAGGAGTTTTACAATTGAATTATAATATGACATTCATTAGTGTCTACCTGTTATGCGTTAGGGGACAACTTCCAACTAATTGCTAAAAAACTCATGATTTCCGTCACTTTAAACCTTCCTTGAAAGCTCTGTTTAGCACAAACAATTTGAGCATACAAAGTGCCACTTTTCCATTCTAAGCTGAATTATTTACCAATGCATGGTCTAACTAATTACTAACTGTTATTACATCTGTCCGCCAATTAATCTGATAAACTACATATGTTTAGGCGCATCTCCTCGGACAATGGTTAGCCAAATTTCACTTACAAGTGAGTCATCCATTTTTCCTAACATAGCGTTCAACATTTACGAATAACGGATACAAAAATTCCTTCACATGAGTCTTCGTTCAACGCAGGGCTGGTACCACTGGCATCCTTACATGCTACCGACCTGGGGCTACAATATGACTATCACAGGGATTTCCCCAGAAAATTTTCTAAGCGCAATAGGGGTTGGAAGGGGAGGGGTGTCCTCTACGGTATTTTGAAAAAAAATCAAATAAGGGGATAAAATGGTGCAAATTTTGGAGGTTTTAGGGGCAATATCACGAATACAACATAATTTAGACGCTCAGATATGACTTTTTAAGCGCAATTCAAATTGTAAGCGCACTGGCATACTGGATTTTGGAATCCAAGCGCACTGGGCCCAGACATTAAAACACCCTGGGGAAATCTCTGCTATCAGCAATTGTGATGGGAAAAGTCAAGCGGACAAACAACCTAAAAGTCAAGCTGTTTGTTTGACTGTGTCACAGTGTGTGCACAACATAAAATCAATCCATATGAATTGACATATTTTAAAGTTTTGTCTATAACGTGAAAAATAAATCCGACTGACACATGTCCATGTGTGTCAAGCCAAGGAAGTGCATGATATGGACAGTTTTATACTTCCACGACTTTTTGCCGTCTTGTGTTCCGGAGTGAACAGTTTCTACGGATTTATTTGCTCATAGATGGGCCATTTATGATTATTATATGACTTTTGATAGCTTTAACTAACTTACGTATAAGAATTTATCACATGCAGTACGATCTTGTATCAGAATACTGATGAAATATGGTGAAAACCGGCGAGAATTTCACCAAATGGCGGATTTCATGCACATGTGATGTGTACTACGTCACGGATTTGTGTGGTTAGGTTTAAACGCCGTATTCCGATCCGAAACGGAATGTGTCACCTGTGCAGTTGTTTCCCTTACTACTGAATCGTAGTGGTATTTAAAAATAGCTAATATTGTGGTAGGTTCCAAGCTGAAGCTCACTAGCCATTAAACTGCTAAATTAAAATTGTGTCTAAAAATTATGCATGCTTTATTTTTGAACAAAATGAGGCGAAAAACGTACATTCTCTTCTTCTTCTTCTTTTTCAAGATTCTTGAAAAAGTTGCATTAAACCAAATCACCAAGCATATTGAAGATAACAATCTCCTTCCAGTTTCCCAAAGTGCACATAGAAAATACTATGGGGTGGAAACGGCTATGGTCAAAATGTATAATGATCTTTTGGAAACCGTAGATAAAAACCATGTTACGATCGTAGTCATAATCGACTTAAGTGCAGCGTTCGATACCATTGATATCCCAATCTTGATTAAAATCCTACAAGATGAATTTGGTATTCATAATACTCCCCTAGAATTGATTGAATCCTATCTCACAAACAGAACAATAAAAGTCTTAGTCGAACAGTCAGCATCAGAGACTAAACCATTGAGGTTTGGTGTTCCACAGGGTTCTTTTGCTGGACCAGTGATATTTACTCTCTATATATCGGCTCTCAATCGGGTTGTCCAGAAGTATCCAGCCGATCTCTATGGATACGCAGATGACCATAAGATTGCTTTTAAATTACAATCAGGAAATTCTCAGGAAGAGACAACTGTTATTCAACAACTTAACAGCTGCCTCATTGATATCATGCAATGGATGACAACATTCAAACTGAAAATAAATCAGTCTAAAACTGAAATAATCATGTATGGAACCAGACAACAGTTAGCCAAATTGAACATCACAAGTGTCAATGTTGGTGGATGTGATGTAAAATGTGTGAATCTGGTTAGAGATCTTGGTGTAATCATGACCAATACACTTAACTTTGACTGCCACATTCAGGAAAAATGCCAGATAGCTCATGTGCAGCTACGGAATCTTCAAGCTATACGTAAACATCTCACACAAAAGTCTACCGAAACATTAGTGCATGGACTGGTTCATTCCCATATTGACTTCTGCAATGCCTTATTCACTGAAATTCCAGCCTATCAGATGAAAAAAATACAGCGAGTCCAAAATCATGCCGCAAGAGTTGTCATGAATGTTTCTTATGACAAATCCAGTGCAGATCTACTGACAGAATTACACTGGCTTGCAGTTAAGGCCAGGGTAATGTTCAAAGTTCTGGTAAACTTATTCCGTTTCATCATGGGTAGAGCTCCATCGTATCTAAAGAAAATGTTTGATCCTATTCGGCAAGGGTACAGACTACGATCACAAAATGACAAAAACTTCCACATCCCTAGACGGCGAACAAAATTAGCAGACAGATCTTTGGTCGTCACTGGTCCCAAATGGTGGAACGATCTACCAAACTATCTCAAAGACATCAAAAGTGAAACCAGGTTCAGAGCATATTTGAAAACTTATTTGTATAGGAAGTTTCATCGGCAATGAGTGTGCTCTTTATCATATGACTAAATCTAGTTTCTAGAATCCAGGTTATAAATTGAATGTTTTAAGTGAATGTATATTAGTGTGAAGCGCAATAGAATATGATTTCATAATTTTTGCGCTATACAAATGACATGTTTTTGTATTTATTTGTATTTCTTCTTCTTCTTTTTCTTCTTCTTTTTCTTCTTCTTTTTCTTCTTCTTCTTCTTCTTCTTCTTCTTCTTTTTCTTCTTTTTCTTCTTCTTCTTCTTTTTCTTCTTATCACTCGCGACTGCTCTAATGTACCGCCGTAATAATTTAGAGAGCCACAGCAGAATTGGAACCTTATTTTAGCAATGGTGGTAAAGTATGGAGACGGAAGTGGATACACTGACTGTTCTGATGGCTGTTTTCTTGACGTTTCATTGGTTATAGTAAGGCGTTTGAAATAAAAGCAAGCTGACTAAAGTACCCGGCCTGGTTTCTAGTTTGCGACACATGGTCGTTTTCCCTCTAAGGACCTATAATTAAACAGAACACTCGCACAAAGTGCGGTTTTGGTTACAGATGCCTTGGCTATTGAATATTTTTTGTCTTTAATATTTCCTATTTCTCCGGATTTTCACATGTATATTTGAGCTCTGCTGTGCGATTTCCAACCTGATGTCAAAATTTCACATCTTCACATTTTGGTAGGATTGTGTGGAGTAATGTTTTAGGATTCCAAAAAGGTATACCTTTTCACAATTGACCAACTTAGTGCCATGCTATGACAAAATGAAAACCAGAGGCATGAAATTACAACTGACGTTCAAAACGACGTCATTGACGTCACAAAAAATAAACCAATATGGTGATGTCATGTAATTAGTACAGGTCCTAATATAAGCACCCTGTAAGAAAAACGAAATAAAATACACATGTTTAATTTGTTGGATCATGACACATAAAGGATGTATTGTAATCTAATTTGATATTCGATTTTTGAGTAAACACAGCAAAATAATTAACCAATTCTCAAAATTCTCACTTTGCGTTTATGTTTTACACTAGTTTACCCCAAAAATACTATAATTTAGCAAAATATGCTGGCACTACAGTTTTGATATCTTAAACTGCAAGGCACTATGTACCTACTACAATTAAAATATTTCAAATATAATGTTTTATGACATTGTTATCAACCGATTCCCAAAATTCTCGCTTTTGTTTAGAATTTGGCAGGTTTTGCCGCAAAATATCGGATTTTAGGCAACGGTTTGGAAAATGATTTTTAATATCGTAAACTACAAATAACAACATACCTATCACAATCTATTTTTATCCTATAAAACTGTTAATGGTGATGTGGGTTACTGATTCCAAAAATCATGATTAGCTTTTCTATTTTTTAAGGTTTTATCCCAAAATAATATACGTTCACAAGCATGTAAGGACATAGATTTTTAGTATGTTACAAAACACCCGTAGTGTGACATCATCAAACAAAAAGTATTTTTTTGCATTTTTTCTCAAAAAAAGATGTGCTCTCAACTAAATACTAGTATGGGTTTCCCAAAAACAATATTTTATCAAGCGGTTGGAAATTGCACAGCAGAGCTCATTTATTGTTTATTGGCCTAGTTTCATTATTATTTGATTATAAGTATGCATTTGAAAAAGGAATTGCGATGACATCATATATTGAGGCATAATACACGAAAGATCCGCTATGACATACCCTTGACTAGTGCCGTTTGGGGCGAACACCCCTGACTAGTAAGAAATGTGGAATGATACAAAGTATGGGTTAACTCCCTTGTCAATTGCTACGCCAACTTAGTCTTTGCAATGATACAAGGGTCATTCATTAAATTCGTAGACAATGCTCACCATTTTAAAAACTGGATTGTACATATCTTTAATACTGATGATTTGGAAATAAACTCTTAACTCTATTAAACTAGTTGGACTAATTAAAGAAACGTTAATGCGACTGGGGTGGGGTGGTGGACGCGTGTATTTCTATGCCAATGCAATTAATGACTTACAACATTCTACTGGTTTGCAATCATGACATTGAATATTACTGTACAGCAGAAAGCATTACTCATCATAAATCAGTGGTTAGTCAAGTCCACAGACTTCAACGCTGGTTACAAGTACGAGAATGTTATCGTTGTGTTTCTCCATATATTAATTGTACCGATATCACACAATCCTGCCCTTACACGCCATATAAGGATGCATGTCGGGTGTCTTCTTGTGTCTCCTATCGACGCTCGCCAGACATCTGATTCTTATTTGACAGAAGTGTGACCCTATGAACATTTGATCGTATCATTGCTCTGTGGCAAACATGTTGCGTCACTTTTTTCAATCGCAAATCGAATCTAATTAGCAAGTGTTTACTTTCACGTGATTAATTTCCATGCAATCAGATCATGGCCAAACAAAACAACGAGATATTTTTTTAATGTTGGCATTTAAGTGATTTATGGTCATTGCAGAATTCGTTAAAATTTCACATTGAAGTGTGAAAGCTACGTCATGTACGGCACGACATTTTACACTCTTATTTTAGTTCTATTATACTGAAGTTGAAATTATTTATCCATGTGATCAGTGAACGTACGAATGACCTCGTAGTTCCACCGGGTAATTATTTGGAGTCGTATTAATTTCTGTATCTGAATAACTCATAATATTAATTGAAATTGGAATGTTTGTCTCGGTAAAGAAATAAATTGCACTTTGCAAGAAATGAAATGTGATGTAGGTGTCTTAAGCCTGACACCAACAGACTAAGCATTTAGAAATATGAGTAGCTTATGCTATAGTTTTATACGTACTATACCACCAGACATAACCGCTGTAATGTTCATGCAACAACAAGTCGATTTCATTATGAGCATGTATTTTGTTGCATTGTTTTGTAAAATGGCATTTAAAGCAGAAAATTGTATAATTTTATATTTTTAAAGCTTGTATCTTCGTTTCACATCAACATGTCATCATCAGTTCGTATCTGAATGTGTTCTGTGGAGAAATTGGTAATACCATTATTTTAACCGTATTCCCCATGATTGGCAATGTCCTAATCAAATATTGGCACCGATAAAACTCTCTCCTCCTAAATCCGCTTTCCTCCTAACAAGAACCCGCAAATGAAGTATTTCGTTCGTGAAAGACTTTCAATATACCGAAATTCAATTATATCACGGGAAAATTAAATAGACGCTTGACAGCAAATCAATATCATTGAAGGCTTGCAAAAGAAAGACGAAAATCAGTGGACAATTGGAAGTTTGATTTGCATAAAAATGGCAAAGTTCGTCATTGCGAAACGAACCTTGGATAACATTATAATGTAAATCAAATAATGGTTACGTTATCTGTTATCTTTTGTTTCCTGTATAATTGCGTTGATTAATCAAGAGCATCTCTATAAAGATTAGCTGTCCCTTTGCGACAGTTTTACTAACAAACACATCCGGTAAAACTAGAATCCGAGTAAAGCATATGATGTGCAAAAGTGGCACACATATTTATATAATATGTTTCTGTGGTATAATTCATCTCTTGTTTCATATTTAGGCTATATCTATGCATGTACGATAGTCATTTTGTTATTGAGTTCGAAACTTGCTTTTTTATCATTTAGCAAAATGAAATGAGCTGAAATGAACTTTTCGACATCATTTTTAGACCATTTTGTGAGATCAATTGTGTGATAAGCACACTCAACCGTAATCCGTTCCGATCTGTCAATGGAAAGAATAGAATTACATTGTACTTTTTTATAACGATATAGCACAAAGCTAGACTATAGAACTTTCTTTGTTTTCATAGAAATGTTGAATTTTATTCTATGAACCCTTTCTTAATTGAATCTATACCGTACCAGACGGGATCGTGATGGAACGCCACATAAAAGAAAGTACTATTAATGAAACATCACCAGACCCTTTCTAAGACACAACTGTCATTACGAACAAAAATAAATGCTAACAAAAGCGCAAAACAATCATATGGACAAATATGAGTTTTTGCCACTGTTAAATTACTGGAATATCAATAGTTTTAACATTCCGATAGCTAAACTATATTCACATTCCAACACATAGAGACTGTCTCATTGTCGACTGATGATTCATATCAATATCCATTTTAAGTCCACTATCTGACTAAATCGGAACTAATTACTTTACTGATTGCTTTTCTTCTGTTTAGTTTTGACAGTCGCATGAAGCGGAACTCTTTGTTAATTTTGTTTTACCGATTTTCCATAGCTCGTTATGATTCATGCGCATGACCGTTAAACAAAAATGGCGGATAAGGTCTCGTTAAGTCTCATGGGATTTGAAGAGGTTAATCTGCACGGGACAATGGTCGACGATTATGGATCACTTCGTACAAATTCATGAAAAAAGTGATTTCTTTCTTCACTGAGCGACTAATGAAACCATCGTCGCTATGTGGTATGACTCACCATTGTTAATTGGAATTTTATGGTATCTGTTAAATAGTGACGTGTTGAAAAATTGTGACTTCAATCAAGTACGTAGCAGATTTGGGTGGTGAAATAAATGGTGAGCTCATAACGATGGCTTAGAATTAGAAGATCGTAAGTGCCACTTACGACCTTTAAGATTCATACATATTTAGAATAAGCATCACA
Source organism: Spisula subtruncata (assembly GCA_963678985.1). Classification (NCBI taxonomy): domain Eukaryota; kingdom Metazoa; phylum Mollusca; class Bivalvia; order Venerida; family Mactridae; genus Spisula; species Spisula subtruncata. The sequence goes on along the minus strand of OY787672.1, from coordinate 19,533,547 downwards.
AGGCGCTTCTTATGAGCCACGTACAGAAGTGATATGATGCGGCCCGAAGCGAACTGCAGATCACCGGCACTCGGAACGGAGCTTTGAAATAGGCTCTGAACGTCGTACTGTTCTTCATTGTGCAATGGCTATTTTATAAATACTCCTAAAGGTTATGGTAACGACAAAGTAATACCTTTCAAATCGTTTACCCATATCTCACGAAGCCTGTTGATTAATGTGAGTTTTCAATATTGTCAACTAACTGCCGAAACACGGTCACCAACAATAAGTGTGCAATCTAAGCGACGGCCTCAGGGAATTGGGGGATAACCCACTCAATTGGGTATTGTTCCTTACTTTGACAAATCTAATCGTATTTATGAAGTTAGTGATACATTTTTAAACCGTGATTGTGTGCTTTATTGTGCACTATGCATAGACTTCTGCGCAACACTCCTAATGACTTTCTATTTCAACGGAGGGGTTTGATACAAGACAATTTAATAACAGCCAATTTGTTGATTCGAATAAAAGAATGCGTTATTTAGAGTGGGTCATTGGGAATGCGTCGTGCAATTTGACCGATTAGCGGTACATGTAATTACATCGTGAAACAACTAACGTTGGTTAAAGACAATCTGGGGCATGCGTGCAGGGTACTGTTTTTAATTTCAAAACACTTATGATTGATACGTCACTGTATAGGGTGACTAATATACCCTGGAATGAAGTGCTGACATCTTTGAACAAAGCTGTGAATTTCGTTTAGACGAAGTTACGACTAGTTTTATCCAACTAACTTCTTCATCATACAATAAATGAACAAAATCAGCAGTGTGTGGCGATTGAAAAATTAACCCTAGTCAAATGGACGACAGAAGGTACACTTTATAAGGTACATCCTTCATGTATCGCATCTACAAACAGTTTACAATGTGAGTAAACATGCAGTATGGTGATCTACGAGATGTTGTCCCACGTGTCATGGTACCATAGCTTTCCAAAATGAGCAGTGTGTTGCGATTGAAAAATTAACCCCAGTCAAATGAACGACAGAAGGTACACTTTATATCACGGTATCATTATCTACACCCGCAAGTTCCTGTAATTATATTCTGTCAGACTGCCCGTTAATTACCAACACAAGTCAAGTAGCACCTAATTTAACTGTCGAAGGGTGGCTGCATGAACTGCCTAAATCGGCCCTCGTAATTGGTAACTTAACTTTCTTTTAACGCAGTTATAGATATATTTCTAATCACAGAAGAATCCTTGCTATTAAAGTCGAAACGTTGGGTTTGGGGTTGTCTTGTTGTTTTAAACATATTAAAAAGAATATTTGTACAAAACCACAAGTGTAATTTTAAAACAATTTATATATATCCTTCATGTGTCGCATCTACAGACAGTATACAATGCGAGAAAACATGTATCATGTTGATCTACGAGAGGTTGTCCCACGTGTCATGGTATCATAGCTTTCAAATAGTTCAACTGACATTTGATATCCTACGTCATTGATCATTCACTCGTTGCCAAGCCCGAACATAATGCAGAAAGAAATTCAAGAAATATAACCCACATGCATGCCAAGAATGAATCAGTCATTGCACGATATAATTCATATATGTGCATTATTTTTGTTTACGTCAAATATTTGCACACTACAGAGTAGAAAGTAATGTAATGTTTACCGTAAATATTTTGTTCTGATAGTCAGTGTGCACATCAGCGTACTTACAAATATAGTTGACCTTCATCTAGTTGCATGCTCACAAGTATCTATGTTCTATAAACAGCAAATATGGTAAAATAATATGGTATTGTTATAAATTGAATCTTATGCAATAGGCTTTTAAATGTAGCTTTATGTCGCAACTAAATTGATTAAACTATACGACTCTGCGAATTTTAATCTGTATTGAAATCACCGTTTAGATGTTTTATATGTTGCCGCGTAGAACGTACTGAAATAGACAAGCGGGTAATTTTTACATTTGCAAGAAATATAATCGTATCAATTGATTTGTATTGACGTTTACATGAAGAGAAGTTTGGGATGGGATAAAATCATTTGGAGATTGTATCTCGAGCAATGCAGACTATCGACCCGCGTGGACGAACTTGAGAACCGAGGACATATCACGTAGTATGTGACGTAATTATTGGCTGAAATTGTAGTAAAGCAGCTATATAAGCTTTTAATCTTTGCACAAATTTCATCGCTAAGACCGAGTTAGTACTGTCCATGTCACCTAATCATTTTATACGACAGGACTCATTTTGTGCCCGAAACCGACTCAACTGCATGCATCCACGTCTGCCACGGCTGGTATTACTAATATGCCGATTCTGACATAAGTTTATTCAAGTTATACATCATTTATTCCTCTGTAGTAATTGAACTACACAAAAGGTGTTATGGCTTGTTAAATGTCTGTGTAAGGAATACGTCTAGACATCGACGTCATCTTGATGTAACGATAAAGTAAACATCCACATTGATTATATCCCTACTATATATTAATATAACATAATATTATACTGGTGTGGTGAGATTCTGATACGACTTAACCGACTTTGAAAGAGGTGACCATGCTCTACTTCCTTGGTTCGTGATAATGTAGAAGAAATCACACCGGGAAGACAGAACGTCCATTCATTAGCAAATGTAGATGGTAACCTTATAAAATGGAATGTGGACTTTTCACTTTGTACGTTGGTTATTATTGAACAGTCTTTACGATATCTTCAAAGTCCATTATTGCAGCTAATTATTTTACCGATGGAGGATTCCATTATACCTGTTAACACTATTTGTTTACATTTTATAGGAGTGTACAATCAATTATAGTCCAGTTAGGGTAAGATGACAGTGACGCAGAGGTAGAATCAACTATTACGGTGTAAAAACAATTATAAAGGCTTATACAAACAGGTTTGTGTTATTTTAATGCTAAACTAAACTCTACCTGTTCTGACAATGGTTGTAATCTTTTGGGTACACACAAACGGCTACGTCATTGGCCAAATAAATTAACTGGACTGTATGTCGTTCGTTCGTTGTCCTTTGATTTGAGCAGCTATTTGACCTTATATGCAGTCAATATAATATTATTTTAGGTCGTGATTGTATCTAACCTGCCTGTATAATACATCTCAAAGACGATACCGATCATCGGACAGAGTACTTTGGTCGGAGATCGGGCCAACATTCATTAGTCATTGGGTGGCGACCGGAGTAATTCCTATGACATTTACATTGCAACTAGTCGACCCACGTCCGCACGATATACCATGACATCGGGAACTCATCGACTACATGTACAATATCAGGTGATTGATGATTCAAGTATAAATCCGGCACATGTTTTAAACAGTTTTATATAATATGAATATACTTTCTGGTATACCGCTTAAGTATATGAATGATATATATAACATAATTATATGGATTATTATTCAAAGTTTAAGGGGCTGCAGGTATGTTCATAATTCTGAGTCGGTTTCAAAGATTAGGAAATAAGCGTACTGTCTTGGGGTGCATTTAAGTATGTGATGTCGAGTTGGTTTATCCTTATTAATTTGAGGTTCACTGTGAAACAAGTTTACAGCGAATATCGATCATTCTCGATACGTAATTCCTGATGGTATCCATCGCCATCAGGATATCCAGTTCTCCCTTTTACGGTCTGAGCGTCAACAGGGGGAAAACTGTGGCAATCGTTATTTCATCTTTTTAATGTCGAGTTGAAAGTAAAATACAAAATTTAATGTACCACACTTTTATTGTCATGGTCCATTACAGTTTAACAATCACTTTATTACATTTTGTGTGAACATGAACAAAGTCAATACAGCCAAGTTAGTATCCAAGTTTGGAAACAAATGATCGACTTTAAGATTAAGATTTCTTGGACGTCAATCTTAGATTGTACTGATATCAGCGTGTTCGTGAGTATGGTCAATTCAGAACACATTCACATCTGATTTCTTATCCTTTTGCGTAAGAACTGATAAAATGACTAGTCTACCAAATCTCCAGAGATCACTTCTGTTCCCGTAGTTTGTCTGCTACTTAATATGAAGATCATCTATACGTTTTGGCGCCCATCCAAAATTAACGCGAGCTGTCTGGTGTCGCATTTAACATCAAGTTTCCAATTTTACCTACTGAATCAGTTTAGTGCCATGGCAACATTGTATAATCGCACCCTGCCGTTTTAAGAGAAACTGAAATAATATTTTCGGCTAAGGCCTAGTATAATGTTAGTCATAGACTAGATAAACCTAACCATTCCTATCGATAAATGCGCAATACAGTGGAACAAGTAGTGCAACAGTTTACTCATGCCAAAAAGCTCTGCGTTTCTTCAATATGATAAGACGACACTTACAAAATCCGTATTGCGATATCCATAATATAATTCCGTACCAACAAATTTATAGTTTATGTAATGCGAACAATGCATTGTAGTTTCATATCCGAGGGATTTTCTTGCACCAATCAATAAATGCATTCAATATGCTTGTGTTTGAAAGTATCCATACAAATTCTTCTCAAGTTGACAATCTTAACATTTCAAATCTGCTTTGTTCAATAAATAACGACATGGTATGGTTTGAATATAGAATTAGACGCATGCGAAGCTGAATGAGGTAGCGGATGTAGGCATGCGTTGTGCATATTAGCAAATTTTATAAAAAAAGAAATGAGAGAAAAATGCCGTCGGTGATGGAAGTGACATTGTAAAGATATCAACCATCTATCATTCTCCATTTATAGCTTGATGCAAAACATTATAACAGAGAGCATCACCCTTTCTAGGCTCGCACCGCTTCTATTTACTAGCAGTTACTGATTTGTTTATACAATGGCATTGATGATACATTTTGTATTTAATATTTCTGCACGCGCTTAGAGAATTGAAGAGCGAGTCTTAGCCTAGGCGACATATAGAATGGAACCCGTTGTCCAAATATTTGGAACTCAACATTTGAATGGGAAAGCTTGTTTATTTTCATATAATAGTACCTTCTGGTTTGTTTAAGGAATCACGTATGAAATAAAATTGGTTTTAGTACTGTAGAAGTTACAAACAATTATCAATCAACAGCTAAAGGCATTCGTTCAACAACATAAAGAAATAAATATCCACTTTTATAACAATACACGGCGTTGTATTGCTCTTTCACAACAACTAAAATTATTCGTTTGTTGCACATCCAGTGTCCCTGAACTAGGATATCAATGAGTGTCTAAGTTCGCAAAGATAATCAATCTTAATTCATTCATCGTGGAAATAAATAAATATATTCTATGGTATGTTTATGATGAACTAATTGTGTAATCAATAAAAACTCTTAATCGCCTATTTTTTCTGGGTTACTTGAAACTGTCCCCACAGTATAACAGTAAACAGTTCTTAATGGGTAGAACAAAAAATTGGATATCATAAGGAACAATGAAATGGAAATAGAATGAGTTTAAGTACTATACACATTACAAATCAATAATCAAGCAACAGCTAAAGGCGTTCGTTCAACAACATAAACATATAAATATCCATTTTTATAACAGTACACGGCGTAGTATTGCTCTTTCACAACAGCAATAAAATATTCGTTTGTTGCACAATCCAGTGTCCCTGAACTAGGATATCAATGAGTGTCTAAGTTCGCAAATATAATCAATCTTAATTCATACATCATGATGTGTTTATGATGAACTAATTATGTTATCAATAAACACTGTTTTCTGGAGTGGAAACTTCTCCAAGAAGAGATTTGAGCTAACTTACATTTAATATGTTATAGCAACCAATTGCATAATGCAGAGCAGCTACCACTAAAGGCTCATTAAAAGTTAATACAAGTTCTACAGTTCAAAATTTCAAATTAATATTTTGGCAAGACTAAGTGTTTATAAGAGTAATATAACGCAATGTTACCGATTTTCTAATATTGTATAAAATACAAATGTAAACTAATGTAAGAATTGCATCGTGATAGCTTTGAACGTTTGTGTGTGTCACAGGTCTATAACATATACCCAAACGTCGGCGGAATCACGTTACCCGTTTTGGAACGTCTAGTCATATGTATTTACCTTGCATCATGAACCCGTTGGCTTCCGTTTGACTACCGTCTCGTTTGTCTAATAAAACATGGACGTTACATATACGTACATATATAACAAGTCATTGTAGACAATGCGTGCACACATTAGGTGATTCTTGAAAAAGTAAACCCGCTTATCGATTAGGAGTGGGTGTTGTAAAATGTGTTTAGGTTCTGGTGTATCTAGGTATGTTATACATCTCTTCGGGTGATGCATTCGAAAGTTTGAAACTGACCTTTTTCTGTTTTTGATCAGAATCGTGATCACAATGACATTGCCATGGAACTTAGAAACCTAAATATTTAAGGTCATATACATTAAATAAGTGTCTGCATTGGAATGTCAGCGAGTATTTGGTTTCAAGCCAAACATGCTCTATCATAGATTGAATACAAATTTCTAACAGAAAAGCATCTTCTATTGTAGGGTTCATTAATACAAAGAAGACTTATTGGTTAACCTAATTCAATGAAACTGTTATCTGAGCGTTCAACATTGGTTTTTATTGACTAGAAGGTAAATCGTTATACTAATGCTTCCTGAACGATTAGTCTCCTATTACATAGCGATGTGATGGAGAAAGCTCATTCACGATGCTAAAGCAATTCCGTCTCCTTTAGAAAATCTAAGTAAAGCATGTAAAAGGCATGTCTAATAGTACATAATCATGCCATTAACGTTGTCTAATTTACTACATATTTACAAGCTCGAATATCCAGGGAGGCGGGTTATGACATACCGTGTAGTCGCATATTTAATTACGCATGTCTATGAAAGGCAAATATTTGATAAAACATTTCAACACCAAATTTCTAGTATTGATTCGCAATCTCTTATCTGTTAAGAAAGGTACCGTTTTGTTTAGAAATTGGGTCACGTCTGCAGGTTCATTAAATTAACGAGACATACAATACATGATAAAGAATGTTTTTATAAAGAACTATAAGTCGTTTATGTTTTATTGTTTTGATTTATACTAATATTTATTCATACCAATTTGATTAAGTAGCTTTGTCGAAGTATAGATATACTTATACTTATATATATTATATCTAACACGAATCCACCTTTAAGCGAACTTATAATTGAAGTTAGACTCGAAAGTGCCGCAGAGCGTTTGGTATATTTTTTCTTTAATCTTGACTGAATTGGGCAATTAGCTAAGGTAATGGCATGTAAGTATGTTCATTGATGACAGTGGTGTAAAGCAATTTGCAGAAAAGGTGAAGTGAGGGTAAGGCAAAACAATTCTAATTGAAAGTTAATTCGAAACTATTTGGGATATAACGCTCAATAACAACAAATGCTGACATACCAGTAATCCAAACCATACCGTGCATCAATAAATTTAATACACATATTTAAAGTCCCATTAAGGTTTAAAATGGTAGTATTTTCTTTCTACAAAGAATATTGAAATATTGAGATATTAAATTATACTAAAATGGTGCATGTCTGACCTCAGGTCGCTGTTCCTTCAATAGGTGTGCTATCCATCCATTGGTTATCAGAAATGGCGAAATATTCTCGGTAGTCTCCGGAAAGTGACGGATATGCTGTTAAACGCCGTATTTGTAAACAAACCGGGCTCGTTATGCCAATCTTATAGGGAAGATTAGTTCACATATCTGACAGTAAGAGCGTGTTTTAATAGCTTGATGTGTTAATTATTTATCAGTCTTCAAATCAGTAACAAAGATTTGTTTCTCTATCTTTAGAAAATATGTTGTTCCGGAACCTTATTGTGGCTTTAAAGATTGCTTTCTACAACTTATGTCGGCGTATTAGTGCTACAAATCGTTGCAGCTGTTGGTATCATACTGCATGCAATTGAGTCGCTTTCTAGCAAAACGTGTGTCCTTCTGCACACAAATATCAGGATGGCATGGATAGCACTAACACTAACTCGGTACGAGTGTCGAAGATTGGTCAAATAATTATCAGTTATGGCTATTTTACTACAAATTTAGCCAATGATTACGTCACACACCACGTGAAATGCCCACATTCAATACTACGGTGTCCCGTTAGGGCAATCGCGGCATATGTGTAGACCAAAACACGAAAGTTGATAGTTTGATAGTAAAAAAATGAAAATACGAAGATGAGAATTTGGTAGTATGATAATGATTACTAATAAAGTCGATAGAACGATAGTAAAAAGTCGATATTATATGATATCGATTTTTCATTACTGTACTATCGAGTTTTCACTATCGTACTATCGAGTCTTCACTATAGTACTATCGAGTTTTGAAAAGTCGATAGTACGATAGTGAAACTCGATAGTACGATCATGAAAAGTCGAAAGTATGATAGTGAAAGGTCGATTTTGAAAACTCGATAGTACGATAGATAGTGAAAAGCCGATAGTACGATAATGAAAACTCGATATAATATCGACTTTTCACTCTCATAGTTTCGTTGTTTCGAGTTTTCATCATCGTATTATAGTGTTATCACTATCGTACGATCCACATTTCACCATAGTGTTATCGTTGTTTCGTACTGTCGACTTTTCACTATCGTACTATCGACTTTTCATCATCGTATTTTCGAGTTTTCATCATCATAGTAGCGACTTTTTATATTTATGCCGCGATGACCCTATTGGGACACTAAAGATAACGGTGCTACGTCGATACGGCTCGATAGACTGTATCGCTCGAGATACGAGGGCTGTTCGATATGTATTGTCTTTGCACGTAAGTCTCGAGCTTGTTCCGCCCCAACGGTTAACGGTTGACAAAAATCGATACATCTATTCATTAGCTTTACATTGGTACCAATTTCATTAATGTTTTTGTCTTTAATCACAGTTTAAGAGGAAGTTAAAATATGCTACTCGTAGACACTAGGGATAATTATGGCTGACAAAACTTGATTAAAGTAGCATAAAGCTGAGCCTATCTAAAGCGTCGCGCTTTGTATAATCTAGTGCATGAATTTTAAAAACGAAATTGTAAGTGCGTTAATAGATGGTTCATTCACATATAGAACTGTTTGTAAATAGAAAATAACTTTAGTTGAGGAAAGGAACGGCCTTGAAAATGACCCGAATTCTGGTCAAAAGGCGAATATAGCAATGTGGACATTTCATGTACAGAAGTCTTTGTGTGCCTTTTTCATTACTATTAGAGGACCGGCAATACAAATTTTCGGTGCCTAAGGGTAGACAGATGAATAACTTGTCCTACCGTGACAAAGTTTTTAAAAAATACAAGTTACTTTTCTAAAATCTGCGAAATGAGTAGTTCACACTTCTCGAATATGCTTAAAAACCACGTTTTTGCCACTGTGCGGGAAATATTACTGACTTTTTGAAGACAGGATGTTGGTAATGTCAAAATATCCTCTTACATCTCCAAAGTTGGGCACATTTTTACCTTTTCCATTTAATAAAACTTGAAATAATGTTTGCGGGGCGAAATTATGCTACTGAAAAAAATGATGGTTCTTCCTTTTCCTAGTGCCCTATGAATATACCCCCAAAACACGTTTTTAATGTATTTTACATGTGGGTCAAAATGGTGAACATTTGTATCTCAGGGAGAGTAGTTTAAAAGAATGTAATAATAAAATTTCTGATATCGGGTGTAGTATGTTTTTCCAAGCCCAAGTGACAATACATATCGAACAACCCTCGTACACTCGCCAAATCTAAGCCATATGTTTTCTTCATTTAAAACGTCAATACAAATCAATTGATATGATTATATTTCTTGAATATGCATGTCTATTTCTGTGCAGTCTGCGTGGCAACACATACACTTCTAAACCATTATTTCAATACAGCTTCAATTTTGCGGAGTCGTATAGTTTAATCAATTTAATTGCAGCATAAAGTGACATACTGCATACTGCATCAGATTCAACTCATAACAAAACGTTAATTGTACTTTACAACTATTATTTTACCATATATATATTTTCCCGGGAGTATTTTCTGTTTAAGAAATATATAATTGTGCTGCTAGATGAAGACGAAATGTATCTATAAGTTCACTGTTGTACATAAAGACGGTTAAAGTATAATATTTTACTTCCAATACTAGTAAATTGTGCGAGATCATTTACTTGAAAATAATTCATGCTTAGACCCCATCTTTAATTTAAAACAGTAATGCAAAGCTGCTATACCATGCATTATGTAACGTTTATCGTACGATCCGATAAGTCTATACTGCTATGGAATATATGATTACTCTTTGTTATGGTATAAATGATAACTCAATGACGTAATGATCCATGCGATAGCGTAATTATCTAACATTGGAACATGTTGGTTTTCTGCAAACAAACTCAATTTAATTATATTAATAGTGTGCTTACGGTCTCGATTTTGTTCTGGAAATAGCTCGTACAAGACGACGGATACATAAACAGTATCAAACAATAACAATCTCGCTGAGATAGAAAAAAATAAATACAATTTTATGGACATTGTCTTTAAATGGGATGTGTTGTCACTTTTATAGCTTCCAACAACAGTGACGTCGTATATGTGTTTAGATCGCGAGAACCAGTCAATTAACTCATATTTTCTGACTATTATCATCGCCACAGGTGTCTATGGATATAGCCTACATCACATCAAAGACTGACACATTTCAATAAGATAAAAGCATTACCCTTTTTTCCAAATGAATGAATAGGTACTTATTTAGCTTTCATGGCCTGAAACCGATTCAATTTCCTTTTCTCTGCTTAATTTCCGTATTAAGGCGATATCAATCACGGCGTCTCTGAGGAATGGAATGTTTCAATCGTTGTGGTGTGCAATTTTTTATCTCGGGAAATTACGCGATCGTGTTCCATAGCTCGATGACTTTGATTATCAACTATGTGAATACGATCACCGGAAACGCTTCATACCAAGATGGCGGGTAACAAAGATACTTGTTGGGAATGTTAATGACACGATGCAAATATATTTGGACCAATCTGTCGGTACATCAAATAGACTACGATTATTAAAATCTCGTTATTAGAATAAAGTACGCGAAAATGACCTCGCAGTGTATCTGTCACGCGAAAATATTGACACTTATAAATTAGCTGTTTATTATCAAATTAAGTAAGGTTTTGTGCGTTAATGATTGAGAAGCCAACATGAAGGTATTCTAAAAAATTATTATATGTTTAATTATTGGCCATACGTGTACTTCCGGTGGTCAATCTTGTCATCGGACCGACATACACACGTTACAGCGTCAATGGAGCAGTAAGCATTTCGTTTGTTATAAATATTTTATATTTTTGTGCTTGTATCAGATGGCTTTGGAACTATTGTATTGCATTCACATTGATTAAATTATGCCATGCTTATGTATATCAACCAATAATCGTTCGTTATGATTACCATCAGATACACTTTATAACTTAACTTCCTTACAGTAAAATTCAACTCTTAAGACCAGAAAAACAGTTATTTAGACAACTTCGTTCTTAATATGAGACATTGGCTTTGCATGTATTGCAAATGTATGCATGCTGTCGGATTAAATGAACATGGATTTGTATTGTTAGTCAATATTCACTTTAGTAGAATAATAACATATTATATCCGAAACAAAGAATTATTGGAGAGGGTTGAAGATGGATTGTATTTATTTATTTAGGTAGTTTGTAGAACAATCAATATCATCGTGTTATTCCTGATTTCCCGTTAAACCCAACGTGAAGGTATGCTTGTAAAAAAGAAACCCGTACAACGGGTACCATGTCAAATGTCGCATAGGTCAGGATGAGGTCTTCTTTTCTGTTATCTACCATCACTGCTGCTAAGAAAGGTTGCAATTATTCATACACAGAGGTTGTTACTCTCAGTTATAATGCATGCATAAAGCTGTCAACGGAGAAAGATAAATGTTTTCTATCTTTACAGTGCCATTTCCATAACCATGACATTTTTCTCTTATTTCCTTTTTGATAGAATTTAACTTGCTAATATGACCGACGTACGCATGCCAACTTCCGCTGTCTCAACCAGCTTCGCATGCGTCTAATTTTATATTCAAACAATGCCATATCTTAATTTATTGTACAAACCAGATTTGAAATGTTATGGCTGAGAAGAAATTGTATAGAAACTTTCAAACTCAAGTTTATTGAATGCATTATATTGATTACTGCATGAAATATTTCTGTATGTAAAGCCACGATATTGTTCATATTACGTAACATATACATTTGTTAGTACGAAATTCTTTATGAGATATTGAAGTACGTTTTTTTGTAATATCTATGTTGTTAGTCGCAGAATCGCACCACTTTTACGACCGGAGTAAACTTTTGCATGACTTGCACCATGGGATTGCGCATTTTTCCGTGTGTAACTCTGCAACGTGTCCAGTGTATGAAACTGATTCCGATAGATAAGATAAAATAAACTTGATATTAAATGCGACACCAGACTCCTCGCGTTAATTTTGATTGGCAGCCAAGACGTATGTTTATATTTTTAGTAGCAGACACTATACGGGAACAGATGTGCTCTCTGTGGATTTGGTTGGCTAGACATCTTGACAGTTTCTGTACAACGGGTTAAGCAATCAGATGATCCGCTCCAAGGTTATGAAAAATCGGACAGGGAAGGTGGCTTTCAACGGAAACAGCCGAACACAGAAAACAGAAATAGCACTAACCACAAGCACACTGCACAATGTCAAACACAGTGATGATCGATAAAATGATAATAATTTATATATCTGCAAGTTCAAGTTTTTGCTGTCGAAAAGCTAAATTAGTTTTAAGAATCGTTGCAAGTGGACAGAATTGATACAAATAATGAAGACAACAAGGTAAGATGTTGTTTTAATTGTTTTCTTGTGGAAAGTCTTTCTCTTATCTTGAATTGTATTCTATATGTATCAATATTAAAACGAATTTGTGTCAAATGGCATTATAGGCTATCATGTATACAGGTACAACTGAATGTGATGTGTGTCTATTGTGTAGGACAAAATTCCATATATAGTAGTCAGTCCTATGATATCTTCGTTTAAAGGCATGACTAGTATCTTCATTCCAATATTAGCAGATTCAGCAATAAGTAGTATTGGTGTAACAGGCAAGGTGCTAATAATGTCTACAGAGTATTTACTCTCACACGTAAGTCTGTTTGTTGTTTGGTCGTTTGAGGTCGTTTCTCCATATAATTATGGTCTCCATAGTATAAAGGTTAATCGTATTAATTGAAGGAACTGGTAGAAAAAAGACAAATATTCAATTACAAAACATGTTGCTGAAACAAAAGATTACTCTAGACAATTTTCGTAAAAGTACATCACCAAAATACCACACAGTCTTACAAAAAAAAAACGACAAGTGGTATTCCCAAATGTCACACCTGATATTGTGCTTCTCACCATGACGTTTTGACGCAGTTTGTGTCCGTACTACGTATTAAGGGACGGAGTCGCGTAGCACAAGACAAAGAGTGAAACATTCGGACACTTTCTTCCAGTTAGCAGCATTCGTACATTCGAGTCTTTTGCGCAAAATAATTAGTGACTCATTCTCGGCTTGAGCGGCGATGGTGTCTTTTTAAGATTTGTCAAATAAATAATAACAATCACGGGCTTTTACTTTGTATTGACAGGTTTGTTGTTAGTTAAAGATTACGTCACATACGTCGTGGAGTATCCATTCTGAAAACATCTCATTGAATACTGTGTGCACAAACAATTATACAATCAGGCGTATAGAAGTCCCCTATATAGACACTTATGTAGGCTTGTTTTCAACTTTTCATACATGAAGCAAATTGACGAACAGCAATATTTTAATGTACCTTCGTCGATAAAGATAATTTCTAGAATATTGTATACGGGGTTAATGGGAGAATCAGTTTAGTGTATAATTTAGTCGAATAAGACAAGATGAAATATATCTCAAACATACTCTTAAATTCTTATTATACCGGGAGTTGTTAAGGCAGATACAAAGCTTTAGCTTTTAACCCAATAATTAGTTTGGTACCTGCATGGAAATGGTACAACATTATATCTGTATTTCAAAGCAATGACATATAAATCATAAAATGCTGCATAACCAAAGAAGCAAAGAAGTGATATAACCTAACCGCAATATAATTGAAAATATCCATGGAACAATGTGTTGTCTCGGAGATGTTATGGTAACTCTTAAGTTCATTGTTGTTAACTAAAATCCTCACTTAAAGTCAACCCCAATAAAACCACCTCATTAATACAAAACAAATTGAAATACATTTGTACTACTATTCTAAATATATTTAAAATCAAATATAAGACCAACTCAAAATGGAGACAATTGTCAGCGGACCTTAAGCGAACTTGTAATTGAAGTTAGACGCAAAAGTCGGGTAGAGCGTTTGGTATATTTTTTCTTTAATCTTGACTGAATTGGGTAATTAGCTAAGATGATAGCATGTAAGTATGTTCATTGATGACAGTGGTGTAATGCAATTTGCAGTAAACGTGAAGTGAGGGTAAGGCAAAACAATTCTAATCGAAAGTTAATTCGAAACTATTTGGGATATAACGCTCAATAACAAAAAATGCTGACATACCGGTAATCCAAACCATAGCGTGCATCAATAAAATTAATACACATATTTAAAGATTGCTTTCTACAACTTATGTCGGCGTATTAGTGCTACAAATCGTTGCAGATGTGGGTATCATACTGCATGCAATTGAGTCGCTTTCTAGCAAAACGTGTTTCCTTTTGCATACAAATATCAGGATGGCATGGATAGCACTAACTCGGTTTGAGCGTCGAAGAATGGTCAAATTATAAAGAAGTATGGCTATTTTACTACAAATTTAGTCAATAGTTACGTTACCTGACACATACCACGTGAAATGTCCAAATTGAAACCACGGTGTCCCGTTAGGACAATCGCAGCATTTATGTAGACCAAAACACGAAAGTCGCTAGCGAGTGCGATAGTGAAAAGTAGGTAATACGATGATGAGAATTCGTTAGGTTGATAATGATAACAAAAAAGTGGATAGTACGATAGTGAGAAGTCGATATTATTTTATATCGAGTTTTCATTATCGTACTATCGAGTTTTCACTATCGTATTACCATTGTTTCGTACTATCGACTTTTATTATCGTACTATCGAGATTTCACTATCGTGTTATCGAGTCTTCACTATAGTACTATCAAGTTTTGAAAAGTCGATAGTACGATAGTGAAAACTCGATAGTACGATAATAAAAGTCGATAGTACGAAACAATGGTAATACGATTGTGAAAACTCGATAGTACGATAATGAAAATTCGATATAATATCGACTTTTCACTATCGTAGTTTCGTTGTTTCGAGTTTTCATCATCGTATTATAGTATATTCACTTTCATACTATCGACTTTTCACCATCGTATTATCGTTGTTTCCTACTGTCGACTATTCACTATCGTACTATGGACTTTTCACCATCGTATTTTCGAGTTTTCATCATCGTACTATCGAGTTTTCATCATCGTGCTATCGACTATTCACCATCGTACTAGAGACTTGTTATATTTATGCCGCGATGGCCCTAACGGAACAGCGTAAAAGACGGTGCTACATCGACGCGGCTCGATAGTCTGTATCGCTTGAGATACAATCGCCAAATCTAATCCATAACTTCTTCTTAATATAAAACGTCAATACAAATCAATTGATTCGCTTATATTTCTTGCATATGTACAATTGTCCGCATGTCTTTTTCTGAGCGGTCTGTGTTGCAACACATACATGTACACTTCTAAATCATTATTTCAATACAGCTTAAATATCGCGGAGTCATATAGCTTAATCAATATAATTGCACCATTAAGCTATATTTATAAACATACTGCATCAGATTCAATCATAACAAAACGTTATTATTTTACCATATATATATGTTCCCGGGACTATTTCCTGTTTAATCAATATATAATCGTGCTGCTAGATGAAGAAGAAATGTATTTATTAGTACACTGTTGTACGTAATGATTCTCAGAATATAATATTTAGTACATTTATAATTTTTTATCTGCATTAGAAAGGTTCTTAGCAACGATTTTATGATCAATGATATGTAAGATATAAACTATCAGTTGAACAATTGTAAAGCGATGCTACAGTAATTCAGGGGAAACTTTTTGTAGATAAACATATTGCATGTCAACCGGTATTCCACATTTTTGTATATCAGAGTTGGAGAATGAAAAGCTGCTATATCATGCTTAATATATCGTTTTATAATAACTTTATGTCGATAATTACCGAACAAATCGTGTCTATACCGCTATGAACTATATGATTAATGTTATCGGTATATATGATAACTCTATGATGCTATGGTTGATATGATAGCTTTATTAACTTACACTGAGATATGTTGGTTTTGTGCAAACAAGCAGAGTGACATGGATACCAGAAAACAACAGCTCTTTACCTCATTTATAAATTAGAAAGAACATCATTATGTAACTAAGTAATGATATTAATTGTGTGTTTACGGTCTTGGTTCTGGAAATAGCTCTTGTAAGACGATTAATACTAAAACCTTATCAAAGAAATCCGATATCGCGCTTGAGTAAGAACAGGAGAAATGCAATTTTAAGGACATAGTCTTTAAAAGTGTTGTTTTGTCACTTTTATAACACCCAACAACAGTAAACATTTCAGTGACGCCATTAATGTGTTTAGATCGCGAGAACCAGTCAATTAACTCATATTTTCTGACTATTATTATCGCCACAAGTGTCCATGAATACCGCCCCCATCTCATCAAAGACTGGCATATTTCCATAAACATAAAAGCTTTATCCTTTTTTCCAAATGAATGAATAGGTACTTATTTAGCTTTCATGTCCTGAAACCGATTCAATTTCCCTTTCTCTGCTTAATTTCCGTATTCAGGTGATATCAATCACAGCGTCTCTAAGGAATGGAATATTTCAATCGTTGTGGTCTGCAATTTTTTATCTCGGGAAATTACGCGATCGTGTTCCAAAATCCATTTTCCATTTGCAGTACAAGTTCCGTGGCTCGATGGCTTTTATCATCAACTGTGTGAACACGATCACCGGAAATGCGACATACCAAGATGGTAGGTATAAAGCGGGAATCATTAATGACTTCATGGAAATAATCATCTTTTCAACGTCCAGTCTGTACGTACATTAAACACACTAAGTACTACAATTAATATCTCGTTATTAGAATAAAGTACGCGAATATGTCCCCATGGTGTTTCTGCCACATGAAAATAGTAACACTTAAAGGTTAGCCATGTTTATTAAATTTGATGAGTATAATAATGATTAAGAAGCGAACGTGTTGGAGATTCTAGAAAAAAATATTGCGTATGATAAAAAACCAAATCAAGTCGTTTAGTTATTGCTTAATATATTTGTTTAAGTCAGTACATTTGTATCAACAATACAAACGTAATTAATGTGTGGTGTCTCACGTTTTTTTGGAGGTCTGATGTTTGCTTTTGACACCCATTATTCTGGTCTCGTATGATAGAGGAAGACAATTGATGTTGGTGCTTCTTTCTGATCTTAGAAACTGTGTTAGGACATTGGTGTGTTACTTCTTCGTCAAGATATTTGTCGTTTGCTTCTTTATTGCCTTGGAAACTTCTTCAAGACAAGTGTTTGTTGCTTCTTTTTTGCTTTGGAAACTGCGTCAAGATAATTGTATGTTGCTTTTTCATAACCAGGATACTGCCAAAAGGGTTTTGTATATCAGTTGTTTTTGTTCTTGAATACTACTAGAAGACATTACTTTGTTGATTCTTTATGACCACGGACACTGCGTCACAGAGTATTGATTAATTATACGTACATCCAGAGATACACGTCGCTGAGTCTCAGAAATTATCGTTGTTTATACAATAAGTACTATGAAATGTGACTTTTATAATTGATTGACAAAAAAAAATATGTTATAATTGGTAATCAGAAGAACACTACTTTAACATATCATAAATGTAAATAAAACGTATTTTTATTATGACATGCAATTATAAAGATGTGGAAAGCACTACATGAGTTTCATGTTTCAACAATTTTTCATTATTTTTACTTGCAAGAAACCCTTAGGCGCATTTTATGTTTGACTAAAAAGGCATTTTTACGATAATTATTGCACGCATCGCGTGATTCCACTGCATCATTTTTTACAGAATAGCAATCAAAAGGATGGGAAACTGGCTTTTGCTTTCTCCTATCACCGTTGTAATCAATGTATAACATGATATACTGACAATTGTCTCGATTTTGAGTTGGTCTTATATTTGATTTTTAACACATCTAGAATAGCAGTACAAATGGATTTCAATTTGTTTTGTAATAATGAGCAGGTTTTATTGGGGTTGACTTTAAGTGAGGAATTTAATTAACAGCAATGAACTTAAAAGTCACCATAACATCTCCGAGACAAGACAGTGTTCCATGGATATTTCCAATTATATTGCGGTTAGGTTATATCACTTCTTTGCTTCTTTGGTTATGCAGCATTTTATGATTTATATGTCATTGCTTTGAAATACAGATACAATGTTGTACCATTTCCATGCAGGTACCAAACTAATTATTGGGTTAAACGCTGAAGCTTTGCATCTGCCTCAACAACCACCGGTATAGTAAGAATTTAAGAGTATGTTTGAGATATATATCATCTTATCTTATTCGACTAAATTATACACTAAACTGTTCATCAACGTACTGATTCTCCCATTAACCCCGTATACAATATTCTAGAAATTATCTTTCTCGACGAAGGTACATTTGTTGTTTGCCGATTTTCTTCATGTTTGAAACGTTGAAAACAAGCCTACACAATTGTCTATATAGAAGACTTCTAAACGTCAGATTGTATAATTGTTTGTGCACTCGGTATTCAATGAGAGGTATGTACCATCTGGACACATCACGACGTATGTGGCGTAATCTTCAACTAATAACAAACCTGTGAACACAAAGTAAAAAACCCGTGATGTTTTTTTATTCTTTGACAAATCTTAAATAGACACCTTCGACGCTCCAGCCAAGAATGAGTCACTTATTATTTTGCGCTAAAGACACGGATGTACGAATGTTGCTAACTGGAAGAAATGGCCCAAATGTTTCACTCTTTGTTTTGTGCGACGCGGAATGATAATGATAATGAGCCGACCCTTTAATACGTAATACAGACCAAACATACGCCATAACTTCACGATGAGAAGCTCGTTTCAATTTAAGACTCTTTTGTACTTTGGTGATGTACTTCAAGGACAATTGTCTAGAGAAATCTATTGTTTCATCAACATGTTTTGTAATTAAATATTTCACTTTTTCTACCAGTTTCGTCAATAAATACGATTAAGATTAACGGAGAACATTATATTTTAAGAAATGACCTCAAACGACGAAACAACAAACAGGCTTAGGTGTGTGAGTAAATACTCTATAGACATAACTAGCACCTTAGCTTTTTCACCAATTCTACATAGTGCTAAATCTGCTGATATTGGAATGAAGATACCGGTCAAGCTTTAAAGGAAGATATCACAGGACTGACTACTATATATGGTATTTTGTTCTACAACATAACAACACACATTACATTCAGTTGTACCTGTATACATGATTGCCTTAATGCATTTGACACAAAATCGAATTAAAACTGACACATGTAGAATACAATTCTTTCCACAAGAAAACAATTAGAACAACATATTTCCTTTTTCTCTTCGTAATAGGTATCAATTCTGTCCAGTTGCGACGATTCTAAAAACTATTTTGGATTTTTTACAGCTAAAACGAGAACTTGCAGGAGTATATTATCATTTTATCGTTCAGTTTTGTGTTGACATTGTGCCGTGTGCTTGTGGTTTGTGCTATTTATGTTTTCTGTGTTCGGGTGTTTCAGTTGAGTTCTACCTTACCTGTACGATTTTTCATTACCTTGTTGCTACACTACTGCTGTAATATAGAGGATAGGAATCAGTCATTTACATTTTCCACCAAGCTTCATAGCATAAACCTGGCTAATAATGCTGGACTGAAGGCGTTTAACATTTGTACTGTAGGGTACGGTACCATCCGTGTGCATTGATTCCTCTGAAGTAGTTAAACCATACAACAGGTTTGAGGGAAATTGTTCAATGTCTGTTTAAGGAATAAATCTTGACATCGACGTCATCTTGATTTAACGATAAAGTAGAACTCCATCAGGAATTTATCCCTATTATTGACTCGGCTATTTAGATACATATGATACGACTTGACCGACGTTGATAATGGTTACCATGTATCTACTCCCCATGCTCGTAATACCTTAGATAGAGGTATAGAAGAAACGTACTGGGAAGGTAGAACGACATCTAATTACCTGTAACTACTGTAGATGGTAAGATGGACGTTGGACTTTGATAATTATTAAACATAAGATATTTCTGATGTCTTTAAATTCCATGATGGCAGCCCATTAATCTACCGGTTGTGGTTATTGTTGTATATAATAATATCCTCACAGTGCATATCATTGTACAGCAAAACACGTGGCTAATGTAAGCAACCACTTGTTCTACATATGAAGTCAATACGAGTATATCCCAAATTAGTGATTTAATCTGTCAGTATAATACATTGGTCGCAAATACAAATCGATCGCCTTCGGACGGTGTACTTTACTGTAATCGGACACAAGGCCAGAGGAACATCTACCGGTCATCGCGTCTATTGACATAATTATGCGTTCCTAATCAATGACCAAGACATTGGGCACACAACGGAAACATGGTCAATGTCCGTAGTCCGGTGATTTGTCACCTAAGTATTAAACAGACACCTGTTTTAAACAGTTACATAAACTATACTATAATTATTAACTAGATGTAAAACACAGGTTCCGTTGTAATGAGAAAAACATACAGGCAGCAGTAATGGTACAATAACAAAAACCAATAAAACATAACAAGTGCTTGTGATAATTTATTTATACATACATCTTTTCAGTTTCAAACAGAATAAAATTTTAAGATTTTAACAAATACAATAAGTGTATCACTAAAGAGTGAATAAATAAATCTCGTTTACAATTTGAAAAATAAATAAATAAAACAGTTGAATGACTACGTCGAATATATTGGCACAAAATCTTGCATTTTGAATGCATATTCACAATTTGCTTAGACAAAACATCTATATTGATACACAGTGTCACATAATCAGCAGTAATCCATAATGACAACACGATACGTATATGTATATGCATATTTTTGCAATATAAAACACTAAACACAGGTAAAAGCATACCAAATATGGTGGATGTACATGTATAGAACACAAATGGAAAACATTTCCAAGGTTAGGAGAATGCAACTATAGTTATACGTACTTGCAGTTCTGAGCATAGTTCTGCCATACAGAAAGAAACAAACGTTCATTTAACATTTTGGGGTTTGTTTTAGTTTGTGTTGTTGATATAGATTATCCTTATTCATTTAGGTGTATTGTGGAACAATTCTGCAGTTAATAGTAATCCCTCTCGACACATGAATCCTGATGTTATACATCGCTATGATGGTATGGACGAACATACCCACCCCCTTTAAGGACAGAGCGTCAAACAAGCGGAATACTACTACCATTGTTATTTCGACTTATGAATATCGAGTAAAAATCAAATATCATAATTCATTGCCGTGACCATTACCAGTTTAACAACCTTTATACTTGTCATCATCATGTTTAAGAAACTAAGTTAATTCAGAATATACTGATAGCCGCGTATTCGTGGGTATGGTCTATTTAGAGGAGCGGATCATCTGATTGATTAACCCATTGTACAGAAACTGTTAAAATGTCTAGCCTACCAAATCCCCAGAGAGCACATCTGTTCCCATAGATTTTCTGCTATTTAATGTAAATATACGTCTTGGTAACCATTCAAAATTAACGCGAGGAGTCTGGTGTCGCATTTAATATGAAGTTTATTTTGTCTTATCTGTCGGAATCACTTTAATACCCTGGTAACGTTACAGAGTTATACACTCTCGGCCGATGTATTTATTAAAGGAACAGTTGCGAAGACTTTTTGGTCAATTTCTACTAAGAGTATAAAAACCTCAGCATTTCTATGGAAAAATGCGCAATCCCATGGAGCAAGTCATGCAAAAGTTTACTCCTATCGTAAAAGCGGTGCGATTCTGCGACATACAGCTGAGATATTACAAATAATCCGTACTTCAATATCTCATAAAAAGTTTTGTACTAACAAATGCATATGTTACGTAATATGAATAATATCGTGTCTTCACATACAGGGACATTTCTTGCAGCAATCAATATAATGCATTCAATAAACTTGAGTTTGAAAGTGTCTATACAATTTCTTCTCAACCATAACATTTTAAATCTGGTTTGTTCAATAAATAAAGTCATTCATGTAATGGTTATGCGAAGCTGGTTGAGACAGCGGATGTTGGCATGCGTACGTGGGTCATATTAGCAAGTGAAATTCTATGAAAAAGGAAATGAGAGAAAAATGCCATTGGTTATGGAAATGGCACTGCAAAAATAGAAATCATTTATCTTTCTCCGTTAACAGCTTTATGCATACATTATAACTGAGAGTAACAACCTCTGTGTATGATTGCACCTATTTTAGGGCAAAAACCTTTCTTAGCAGCAGTGGTGGTATTGGCTTTTTTAAGCAAGCGATTACAGAAAAGAAGACCTCATCCTGACCTGTGCGACATTTGGCATGGTACCCGTTGTCACAGCATCGGATTGGAAAACTGGTTTGTTTTTTACAATCATACCTTCATGTTGGGTTTAACGAGGAATCAGGACTACAAACTACCAAAATAAATAAATACAATCCATGTTCAACATTCTCTAATAACTCTCTTGTTCCGGATATAATATGTTATTATTATATTTAAATGAATATCGAATAACAAAACAAATCCAAGTTCAATTAATCCGAAAGCGTGCATACAATTGCAATACATATAAAGCAAATATCTCATATTGTGAAGTGTTTTAAATCACTGTTTTCTGGTCATGTGCGTTGAATTTTACTGTAAAGTAAGTTAAGTAAAAGGTAACTATAACGGACGATTATTGGTTGAAATACATGAGCATGTTATAATTTAATCAAAGTGAATGCAATACAATATTTTTAAAAGCATCTGATACAAGCACAAAGCTGTAAGAGATTTAGAGCAAACACAATTCATACTGTTCAATTGATGCTGTAACTGTGTACGTCGGTCCGATGACTAGATTGGCCACCGGATGTTCACGTAAGACCAATAATTAAACAAAATAATAGCACATAGTAAGTGCACACGCGCAATATTTATGTCAATCACAGAGCGACACACATTCATATTTACGCAACTTGAATACAAATATATTTGTTGAACAAACTAAAATTGACATTCGTGTAACAATGTTAGCGGAGAAATCCACTTCCTAGTACTTACAAACCGTACACATTTTCGTTTTAACTTTCTCGGGAAACGATAGTGATTATTTGAAAAATTAAGTAATGTTCATTTCACATATATTCCACCAGCATTTACGAATACATCACAATAACACAACTATTGGTGAAACAACTCCAAATAAGGTCATATGTTTTGTAACAGTTGTCCAAATGACCGGGTTAGCTTGTGTGTTAACTTCCGTTTGAACGTACAACATACATGTGCATTGTACGTGTATATTTACACAGTTATTCCCAATACATATTTATATTAGCAAGTCACAGAATGGATAAACGTTTTACTAATTAAGGGTTTGGTATTTCTGGATGGAATAATTTCTATCGCCAAGATCACAACACACGTAACTCAATAACATCCTCCCGACACTTCCTGTGTCATGCCTTCATATTATACCCGACACTGTCACTGTTTTCATCTGCACTAAAGTAAGATAAAATTGGACAAAATATTGACACAGCAGCTCCGACTATAGCTAGCACATATGTCCAGCCTATATGACAGGATCCGGAATGATAGACGTTAGTATTGTCTCCACAGTATAACCGTAAATAGTTCGAGTCGAATCCCAGCGGGTAGACTAATAAACCGGACGCCATAAGGAACACTGAAATAGAAATAAAATGAGATTTAGTACCGCAGAAATAACAAAACAATAAACATGCAACAGCTAAAGGCGTTCGTTCAACAACATAAACCCATAAATATCCACTTTTATAACAATACGTGGCCCTTAGCTGCACTTTAAAAACAATAGGAACCAATCGTTTCCAGAGTCCCTGGACGAGGATATCAAAGTGTGTCTATATTCGCAAACATAATCCAATTTAATGTAATGCATCTTTGTGTGGTTATGATTAATTAATTATATTATTTTCTAAAGTGGAAAAGTCTCCAAGAAGAGTTTTGAACTAACTTACATTTAATATGCTATAACAACCAATAACCTGCTACAAAACATCTTCAACTCAACACTACTGGTAATTAAAAGTTAATACACTCAAAGTAAGCACTCCAATTTGTAATTTCCAATTAATTTTGTGGCAGGACTAAGTGTTTATAAAAGTTATATAACAACAGGTTACCGAGAAGCTGATATTCTGTAAAGTACAAATGTACTGTTATGTAAGAATCGAACCGTGAAATACTTTACTCAGAACGTTTGTATCAGCGTTTTTGAACAGTCTTTCAAAAATATACGAAACGGGCTCAAACGTCGCCTAAATTTTGTTAGCCGAAACTATATTTAGATTTAGTTTTAAAGTAGTGGCGCGCTCATCGGGTGATGTATTCGAACAAGACGAACAGATCGTTGCGTCTAGAATAACGCATTATTCAGTTATTGACCAGAATAATGATCACTGTGACATTGACCTTGAACGAGGTAACTTGAAATAAATAAGGATCATAGTTACACTGTCTGCACTGGAAGTTTAGATAACGTTTTGGCTCTGACCAAACTTGCTTTAAACAATTTCAAGCAAGAAAGTCTCTTTAATATAAAGAAGACTTCGACAATTGGTTGACCTAATTGCTACTATTGAACTGTTATCGGAGCGTTCAGCATTGATGTTTCATTGACTAGAACGTAAAACGTTGAATTAATGCTTCCTGAACTATTAGCCTCCCTTTGCATAGTGATGAGATAGGGAAAAGGTTTTTGCGAGGTTATTGTAATTCTATCCACTTTAGAAACTCGTAGGAAAGCATGTAAAAGGAATATCTGATTGTATATAATCATGCCATTAACGTTGTCTAATTTACTATATTATTACATGCTCGGATATCCAGTGAGGCGGGTTATGTACATACCGTGTTGAGGTATAGATTCTGTCTATGAACGGCAAATATTTGATTCATCCTTTGAATAGTACAATTCTAGTCATACGTTTTGCTTAGCGATTGATTCACGTTAACGGGGCATAAACTACACAATAAAGAATGTTTTTATCAAGAATGTTTATGTTTTTCTTGTTTTGATTGATACCAATATTCGTTTATACCAATTTGATTTAGCCTCATTGTCGAATAATACATATCTAACATAACTATAGACACCTTTCATCATAATTATTGTATCAATAACACCAATTTCTAAAACCTCGGCAACGTGTGTCTCTTGGTGTATAATAAATCAAAACCCATTGATACATTTTTCGTGGTCATAAATAATCAACAAACAAATGTATTGTTGCAGTATTGAAGAACAAAAAAGAATTGACTGACACATGTCTTGACACAGTTTCCAGAGCCATGGAGAAGCAACAAGCAAATGAATTGACGCTGTTTCCAGAGCCATGGAGAAGCAACAGGTAAATGACTTGATGCAATTTCAAAGGCAATAAACAAGCCACAGAAAAATGTATTGATGCAGTTTCCATGACAATAAAAAAGCAACAGACATATGAGTTGATGCAGTTTCCAAGGTCATAAGAAGCAACAGACAATTGTCTTGAGGCAGTTTCTAGGGCCATCGGACTTCAACTGGAAAAATCAGACTACATGGTGATCATTAAAGATATCAAATATGTATTTGTGACTTTTACCTCTCTTGGTGGATATCTTAGAATTGTTTAAATTTAATAAATGCATATCTGACTAAACGTTTTGTTGTACATGTTTGCAAACTGATATTTGACGAGTATTATAGACAAATTTCATTGATATATCAACATAGTTAACAAAGGTATCTACTAAAATATAAGTGAGGACTTAACAAAGTTGCCAAGTATATTTTAATGAAACACAAACCACCCGCATCTCATTTACACATTTATGTTAACCATGACCAATTTGGGCCATCATATTAAACTTTAATTTCTAACTAATTTGAATAGCTTATAGGTATATCGTAGGGCATGTTTGAAGTATGTTGGAAGTGAAAATTTAGCATTTTGTGATTATGTGGTCATTCAGGCGAGACATAAACCAACGACAATGGGTCCAACATAAACACAAATGGTACTCTAATCGACACGTGTTAGTGAAAAATTATTTTGAACATTTCACAATTTTGTAAATTTTAAATCTTTTGCAGAACTTTTGATGCCCAGTATGTGAAAAATAGCTAAACAGTTAGAAATGACAAGTTTTTGTTATACTAACTAATTTCCAAGAATATCTACATGTTGGCTTCTCAATCATTAACACGCTTATCTAATTTAAAATAATAAACAGCTAACTTTTAAGTGTCAATATTTGCGCGTGGCAGAAACACCGCGGGGACATATTCGCGTACTTTATTCTTATAACGAGATTTTAATAATCGTAGTCTATTTGATGTACAGACGGGTCAAAATATATTTACATGAAGTCATTAACGTTCCCGTCAAATCTCTTTGTTACCCGCCGTCTTTGTATGAAGCGTTTCCGGTGATCGTGTTCACACAGTTGATAATAAAAGCCATCGAGTCACGGAACATGTACGGCTGATGGAAAATGGATTTTGAAACACGATTGCGTAATTTCCCAAGATAAAAAATTGCAGACCACAACGATTGACATATTCCATTCCTTAGACACGCCGTGATTGATATCGCATGAATACGGAAATTAAGCAGGGAAAGGGAAATTGAATCGGTTTCAGGCCATGAAAGCTAAATAAGTACCTATTCATTCATTTGGAAAAAAGGGTAAAGCTTTTATGTTATGGAAATATGCCAGTCTTTGATCCGATGTAGGCGGTATTCATGGACACTTGAGGCGATAATAATAGTCAGAAAATATGAGTTAATTGACTGGTTCTCGAGATATAAACACATTAATGGCGTCACTGAAATGTTTACTGTTGTTGGGTGCTATAAAAGTGACAAACAGTCCTATTTAAAGACTAGGTCCATAAAATTGTATTTCTCCTGTTCTATCTCCAGCGAGCTTGTTATTGTATGATACTGCTTATGTATCAGTCGTCTTGTACGAGCTATTTCCAGAACTAAACAAGACCGGAAAATACACAATTATCACAAAAACCTACAAAAGCTGTCGCACAATAATGTTATTTCCAGTTTATCAATGAGATAAAGAGCTGTTGTTTTCTGCTATCCTTGTCATTTAGTTTTCTTATACAAAACCAACAGATTCCAGAGTAAGATAATAATGCTATCGTATAAACCATATAGCATATATTTATCAGAAAGATCAAAGCACGAGAGAGTTATCATACATGTTTATACTATGGTTGCAAAGAATTATCATATATATTACATAATCATAATGCTTTCTTATAAACCATAATTTATAATCATGTCATCATCATATAGACCATCTTATACACATAGAGTTATAATGTAGACTTTAGCATAAATATATCATACACTCTTTATTACAAAATTATCATGTAGTCCATAACATAGATTAATCATTTAGACTATAGCATAGATTAATCATATAGACCATAGCATAGATTAGTCATATAGACCATAACATTGAGTAATCATATAGACCATAGCATATATTAATCATATAGACCATAACATTGAGTTATCATATAGACCATAGCATATATTAATCATATAGACCATAGCGTATATTAATCATCAAGACCATAGCATAGAGTAATCATATATACCATAGCATAGAGTAATCATATAGACCATAACATAGAGTATCATATAGACCATAGCATAGATTAATCATATAGACCATAACATTGAGCAATCATATAGACCATAGCATATATTAATCATATAGACCATAGCGTATATTAATCATATAGACCATAGCATAGAGTAATCATATAGACCATAACATAAATTAATCATATAGACCATAACAGAGAGTATCATATAGACCATAGCATAGATTAATCATATAGACCATAACATTGAGTAATCATATAGACCATAGCATATATTAATCATATAGACCATAGCGTATATTAATCAGTTAGACCATAGCATTGAGTAATCATATAGACCATAGCATAGAGTAATCATATAGACCATAGCATAGAGTAATCATATAGACCATAGCATAGAGTAATCATATAGACCATAACATAAATTAATCATATAGACCATAGCATAGATTAATCATATAGACCATAGCATAGAGTAATCATATAGACCATAGCATAGAGTTATCAGTTAGACCATAGCATTGAGTACTCATAAAGACCATAGCATAGAGTAATCATATAGAGCATAGCAAAGAGTAATCATATAGACCATATCATATAGTAATCATATAGACCATAGCATACATTATTCATATAGACCATAGCAAAGAGTAATCATATAGACCATAGCATATATTATTCATATAGACCATAGCAAAGAGTAATCATATAGACCATAGCATAGAGTAATCATATAGACCATAGCATAGAATTATCAGTGACTATAGCGTAGAGTAATCATATAGCCCATAGCATATATAAATCATATAGACCATACATGTAGCATAGAGTAAACATATAGACCATGCCATAGATTAATCATATAGACCATAGCATAGAGTAATCATATAGACCATAGCATATATTAAACATATACTGTAGACCATAGCATAGATTAATCATAAAGACAATAGCATAGAGTTATCAGTTAGACCATAGCATTGAGTAATCATATAGACCATAGCATAGAGTAATCATATAGACCATAGCATAGAGTAATCATATAGACCATAGCATAGAGTAATCATATAGACCATAACATAAATTAATCATATAGACCATAGCATAGATTAATCATATAGACCATAGCATAGAGTAATCATTTAGACCATAGCATATATTAATCATATACTGTAGACCATAACATATTATATTAATAATATAGACCATAGCATAGAGTTATCAATTAGACCATAGCATTGAGTACTTATATAGACCGTAACATTGGAGTGATATTTTAATTTTGATGTGAAACATATTGATATAATCGTAAAGTCAAAACACTAGATTGTTACTTGAATATTGCAGGGGTACATAACGTTGGTAACACTCGGCGGAAAGATAAAATAATTTTAAGTTGTATCGATATAATCTACTATAACCAAGAACAGGCCTACAGAGAGTGGTTATAGATGTATATCTTATATTACTGCAGTCTGACCTTAAAGAATACGTCGATAATACGGTATTTGCATAATTGGCTACCACAAAATTACAACAGGGAACCAGCATTCATGTCTATATTAGTTCTAGAATGTTCGAGGAAATAATTAGTTATTGCTGACCGAAACATTATGTTTTGTAAATAAATGTCAGAAAAAATGACTTGAAATGAACAAACACACAAAGTCAAATCTGTACCAACAAAGAACATACGAGGGTTTATAAAAAATATGTTGCGTTTTATTCATTGGACTAACATTGTATTATGTTCACAAATGTATTTAGATATCTGTAAGGTGTAATGGTTATCTATCCCGGAGCAGCCTTGGAATGACGAACGACGCCAACTTCAAGTCGATATTTTCTATGAAGCTCTTGCATACTGCATGTTCATTAACTCTCGTAACCCTATGTACACTCATCTTATTGACGTCTCTGTATACTAGTATACGTAATCACAGAAACTTGATCATTTAATACAAATGGCACCAAACAATATCCAAGAGCCTCTTACTGCCAAGCACCCTTAGAGAAAATTTAGTAACGGGGTCTTGGATACTGTTTTGTGACCATTTATATTAAAATATCAGGTTCTTGTGATACAATGGATTAAACAACATCATGGGTGATTAATTCTGACTAACGCGAATAACCCAATCATTTAACATTGGTCTTCCGCATTCTCCAGACAAAACGTTTATGCCACTTAAAAAACGATTGACCGAATACTGTAGCTTGTAGTTCTTAAATTTCTTTGTCTGTGATATATGCCATATACTCGTATGAGTATTCAAGCGACTTTAAATAAAGTGACATGAAATCATAAGCTTTAACAATATCACTACACCAATGACTCATTTATTCATAAAATGGCGTGAATAACAAGTATGACATTAAAGTGTCACCTAGAAGCCGATATAGCATTATACTAGTTGATGACGACGTATTTCTGCATTTTGAAAAATAGAGAAACACTGTAATAAATAGCAACAATGTAACAAAGTTTACGGAAAAATATGTGTTGCTCCACGTTAGGGCTTCATACGCATTTACAATTATGTTGCTATGGTAGTAGCGTGACACTGATGTAACGTGTATTTCATACTTTTTTTAGAAGGATGTCAAAATTAGATCTGTATACGTTTTATACCTAAATGACATGCAATTAGTTTTAAAGCAAAAATCCAGGAATTTTGGATATCAAACAACAGGACCCATTCGTTCGTTAAACAACCCAGAACCCATGGACGATGATATCAAAGTGTGTCTATATTCGCAAACATAATCCAATTTAATTCATTCATCATGGTGTGGTTATGATGAACTAATTATGTTATCAATAAACACTGTTAATCATCTGGGTTTTTTTCTGAAGTGGAAAAATCTCCAAGAATAGTTTTGAACTAACTTACATATGCTATAACAACCAATTAAATGCTACAAAACACCTTCAGCTCATCACTAATTAAAAGTAAATACATTTCAAGTAAGCACTCCAATTAATTTTGTGGCAGGACTAAGTGTTTATAAGAGTTATATCACAACAGGTTACCGAGAACCCGATATTCTGTGAAGTACAAATGTACTGTAATGTAAGCATTGAACCGTGAACTACTTTAATCAGAACGTCTGTATCACCGTTTTTGAACAGCCTTTCAAAATACACGAAATGGGCTCAATCGTCGGCTTATTTTTGTTAGCCGAAACCATATTTAGATTTAGTTTTAAAGTAGTGGCACGCTCATAGGGTGATGTATTCGAACAAGACGAACAGAGCGGTGCGTCTAGAACAACACATTATTCAGTTATTGACCAGAGTAATGATCACTGTGACATTGACCTTGAACGAGGCACCCTAGAATAAATTTGGTCTCGTACCAAACATGCTTTAAACAAATGTCAAGCAGGAAAGTATCTTAGTAGTATTACAATGTTCTTTAATATAAAAAAGACTTCAATAATTGGTTGATCTAAATGTCCTTATTGACCTAACTATGGAACAGTTATCGGAGTATTCAATATTGATGTTTCATTGACTAGAACGTAAATCTTTGAACTAATGCTTCCCGAACGATTAGCCTCCCTTTACATAGTGATGAGATAGAGAAAAGATTTTTACGAGGTTATTGTAATTCTCCTTTAGAAACTCGTAGCAAAGCATGTAAAAGGAATATCGTATAGTATGTAATCATGCCATTAACGTTGTCTAATTTACTATATAATTACATGCTCGGATATCCAGTGAGGCGCGTAATGTACATACTGTGTGGAGGTATCGCTTCTGTCTATGAACGGCAAATATTTGATTCATCCTTTCAATAGTAAAATTCTAGTCATACTTTTTGTTGAGAGATTGAGTCACGTTTGCATGTTTATCAAATTTACGGGGCTTAAAATACATGATAAAAAATGTTTTTATCATGAATGTTTATGTTTTTCTTGATACCAGTATTTATTATACCAATTTGATTTAGCTCCATTGTCTAAGTATATACGAGTATGTCTTACATTTTATATTGATCACATAAAATATCATTTTATCCATTGATTGCTACGGGGTATGTGAATTTGAAAAGCCAGTTCCTCATCCTTTTACGTTCTCTTTTACAAAAGATGATGCCCCTGAATCACGATTCTTGTAATATTTATCGCAAAAAATATATGTTTAAATACAACTTAAGATTGCACCAAAAGGATTTGTTGCAAATATATCATATACATGACGAATATTTATTGAAATCTTTATAATAACATGACGTTATAATAACACCCTTTACTTACATCTTTTGTATGTTCAAGTAGAGTTCTTCTGATTACCAATTATATCATAGTTGCTTTTTGTAAAACAATTATATAAGTCACCTTTCATCAAAATTATTGTATACATAACACTAATTTCTAAAAAAACTGGGCGACGTGTGTCTCTTTATGTATATTAAATCAATACTCAGTGACGCAGACTGTACCCATGGTAAAAAAGAATCAACAAACAATTGTAGTGTTGCAATATTCAAGAACAATAATAATTGAAAGACAAAAGTCTTTGGGCAGTATCCTGGTTATGAAGAAGCAACATACACTTGTCTTGATGCAGTTACCAGAGCCATAAAGAAACAGCAGCCAATTGTATTAATGCAGTTTCCTGAGCCATAAAGAAGCAGCAGACAAATGTCCTGACACAGTGTCAAGAGCCATAAAAAAAGCAACAGACACTTGTCTTCATGCAGTTTCCAGAGTCATAAAGAAGCAACAGAGAAATAACTCGATGCAGTGTCAAGAGCCATAAAGAAGCAGCAGACAAATGTCTTGGTGCAGTTTCCAGAGCCATTAAGAAGCAACAGAAAAATGTCTTGATGCAGTTTCCAGAGCCATAAAGAAGCAACAGACAAATTACTTGATGCACTTTCCATGGCCAAAAGGAAGCAATAGTCAAAGGAATTGATGCAGTTTCCAAGGTCATAAGAAGCAACCAAAAATGTATTGATGTAGTTTCCAAGGTCAAAAAGAAGCAATAGACAAAGGAATTGATGAAGTTTCAAAGGTCATAAGAAGCAACCGAACAATGTGTTGCTGCAGTTTCCAAGGTCATAAAGAAGCAACAGAGAAATGACTCGATGCAGTGTCAAGAGCCATAAAGAAGCAGCAGACAAATGTCTTGATGCAGTTTCCAGAGCCATAAAGAAGCAACAGAGAAATGACTCCATGCAGTTTCCAGAGTCATAAAGAACCAACAGAGAAATGACTCGATGCAGTTTCCAGAGCCATAAAGAAGCAGCAGAAAAATGTCTTGATGCAGTTTCCAGAGCCATAAAGAAGCAGCAGAAAAATGTCTTGATGCAGTTTCCAGAGCCATAAAGAAGCAGCAGAAAAATGTCTTGATGCAGTTTCCAGAGCCATAAAGAAGCAGCAGACAAATGTCTTGGTGCAGTTTCCAGAGCCATAAAGAAGCAACAGAAACATGTCTTGATGCAGTATCCAGAGCCATAAAGAAGCAACAGACAAATGACTTGATGCACTTTCCACGGCCAAAAGGAAGCAATAGTCAAAGGAATTGATGCAGTTTCCAAGGTCATAAAAAGCAACCAAAAATGTATTGATGTAGTTTCCAAGGTCAAAAAGAAGCAATAGACAAAGGAATTGATGAAGTTTCAAAGGTCATAAGAAGCAACCGAAAAATGTGTTGCTGCAGTTTCCAAGGTCATAAAGAAGCCACATACACATGAATTGATGCAGTTTTCAAAACCATAAAGAAGCAAGATACAATGGCCTAATGCAGTTATCAAGGTCATAATTACAGAAGCAATAGACAAATGTCTGTATGAATTTTCTAATGCCATAAAGAAGCAACAGACAAAGGCATTGATGTTGTTTCCAAGGCCATAAAGAAACAATAGTTTACCCTAATTTAGCGCGGTTTAACAGAAAATTTAGCATTTTGTGACGGTGTAATCATTCAGGCGTGACTGAAACCAACGACAATGGATCCAACATAAACACAAGCGGTTCTCTAATCGACACGTGTTAGTGAAAAAAATATTTTGAAACAATTTTGGAATTTTTAAATCATTTGCAGAACTTTTAACGCCCTGTATGTGAAACAAAAACTAAACGGTTAGATATGGAATGTTTTTATCATACTCAGTATTTTTCTACAATACTTACATGTTGGCTTCTCAATCATTATCACGCCTATCTAATTTAATAATAAATAGCTAACTTATAAGTGTCAATATTTTTCGCGTGGCAGAAACACCGCGGGGACATATTCGCGTACTTTATTCTAATAACGAGATTTTAATAATCGTAGTCTATTTGCTGTACGGACAGACTGGTGAAAATATATTTACATCATGTCATTAACATTCCCACCAAGTCTCTTTGTTACCCACCATCTTGGTATGAAGCGTTTCCGGTGATCGTGTTCACGCAGTTGATAATAAAAGCCATCGAGCCACGGAACATGTACGGATGATGGAAAATGGATTTTGGAACACGATCGCGTAATTTCCCGAGATAAAAAATTGCAAACCACAACGATTGAAATATTCCATTCCTTAGAGACGCCGTGATTGATATCGCCTGAATACGGAAATTAAGCAGAGAAAGGGAAATTGAATCGGTTTCAGGCCATGAAAGCTAAATAAGTACCTATTCATTCATTTGGAAAAAAGGGTAAAACTTTTATGTTATGGAAATATGCCAGTCTTTGATGCGATTTAGGCGGTATTCATGGACACTTGAGGCGATAATAATAGTCAGAAAATATGAGTTATTTGACTGGTTTCGAGATATAAACACATTAATGGCGTCACTGAAATGTTTACTGTTGTTGGGTGCTATAAAAGTGACAAAACATCCCATTTAAACACTAGGTCCATAAAATTGTATTTCCCCTGTTCTATCTCTAGCGAGCTTGTTATTGTATGATACTGCTAATGTATCAGTCGTCTTGTACGAGCTATTTCCAGAACTAAACAAGACCAGAAAATACACAATTATCACAAAAACCTACAAAAGCTGTCGCACAATAATGTTTTTTCAAGTTTATCAATGAGATAAAGAGCTGTTGTTTTCTGCTATCCTGGTCATTTAGTTTTCTTATTCAAAACAAACAGATTCCAGAGTTAGATGATGATGTTATCGTATAAACCATATAGTATATATTTATCAGATACATCAAAGCACGAAAGAGTTATCATACATGTTTATACTATGGTTGCAAAGAATTATCGTATATATTAAATAATCATAAAGCTTTCTTATAGACCGTAATTTATAATCATGTCATCATCATAGTAGACTTTAGCATAAATATATCATACATACGTTAACATAAAGTTATCATGTAGTTCATTACATAGGATAATGATATAGAACAAAATATATATTAATCATATACTGTAGACCATAGCATAGATTAATCATATACTGTAGACCAAAACATAGATTAATCATATATACCATAGCATAGATTAATAAAATAGACCATAGCATAAAGTTATCATATAGACCATATACATGTAGCATGGAGTAAACATATAGACCATAGCATAGATTAATCATATAGACCATGGCATAGAGTAAACATATAAACCATCGCATAGAGTAATCATTTATTGTAGACCATAGCATAGATTAGAGTAATCATGTAGTCCATAGCATAAATTATCATATAGACCATAGCATACAGTAATCATGTAGTCCATAGCATAAATTATAATATAGACCATAGCGTACAGTAATTATGTAGTCCATAGCATAAATAAATTATAGTAATCATATAGACCATAGCACTTAATTGATATTTCAATTTATATATGGAACATATAAATATAATCGTAAAGTCAAAATTATTAGATTGTTAGAAACCAGTATTGAACATTGGAATATTGAACGGGAACATAACGTTGGTAACAAGCGGCGGAAAGATAAAATAATTTTAAGTTGTATCGATATAATCTACTATAACCAAGAACAGGCCTACAGAGAGTGGTTATAGATGTATATCTTATATTACTGCAGTCTGACCTTAAAGAATACGTCGATAATACGATATTTGCATAATTGGCTACCACAAAATTACAACAGGGAACCAGCATTTATGTCTATATTAGTTCTAGAATGTTCGAGGAAATAATGAGTTATTTTGGACCGAAATATAAATTACATTATGTTTTATAAATAAATGCCAGGAAATTAAACACGAGATTAACAAAATCACAAAAGTCAAATCTGTACCAACAAAGAAAATAAGATGGTTTATAAAAAGTATGTTCGTTGGACTTAAAGTTACACACTGTATTATTTTCACAAATGCATTTAAATATATGTAAGATGTAAATGTTATCTATCCCAGAGTAGCCCAGGAATGTTCATTAACTCTTTTAACCCTATGTACACTCATCTAATTGACGTCTCCGTATACTAATGAATAAATGATTTGTATTGTATTGTATTGTATTGTATACTAGTATACGTATTCAGAGAAATCTGATAATTTAATATAAATGACCCCAAAACAATATCCAAGAGTATGTTACTGCGAAGCACTCTTAGAGAAAATTTCGTAACGGGATCTTGGATATTGTTTTGGGGCCATTGATATTAAAAATATCAAGTTCCTGTGATATAATGGATTAAACAACATCACGGGTGGTTGATTCTGGATCACTCATTTATTTAACATTGGTCTTTCGCATTCTCCAGACAAAACACGTTTATGCCACTTAAAATTATTTTTACCGAATACTATAGGTTGTAGTTCTTAAATTTGTTTGTTTGCGATATAAGCCATGTATGAGAGTACAAGCGACTTTAAATATAGTCACGTGACAGTATTAGCTTTAAATATAATTCGACAGCAGCGATTCATTTATTCATAAAATGGTGTGCATACGAAGTATGACATTAAAGTGTCACATCAAAGCCGATATATCATAATACTAGTTAATGGCGACATTTCGGCATTTTGAAAAATAGAGAGGCACTGTAACAAAGTTTACAGAAAAATATGTGTTGCTGAACATAAGGACATCAGACGGATTTACAATTATGTTGCTATGCTAGTAGCGTCATATTGATGTAATGTGTATTTTATACATTTTTTAGAAAGATGTCAATAACAGATATATATATGTATTTTACCTAATTGACATGAAATGAGTTTTTAAAGAAAAAATCTAGGAATTTTGGATATCCCCTCGGACATTTACGATAAAAAATCAAATAGTATATGCAT
Organism: Spisula subtruncata; assembly: GCA_963678985.1. Taxonomy (NCBI): domain Eukaryota; kingdom Metazoa; phylum Mollusca; class Bivalvia; order Venerida; family Mactridae; genus Spisula; species Spisula subtruncata. Next base: position 19,496,165 of record OY787672.1, on the reverse strand, counting down.
AAAACATTTATGTAGTAAGTTATTGATTGTTTGTGATATCAAGCTACCACCATTGCCTTTACAAATTGATGGAAACGTGTTTATAAAGTAGGGGTACTCATATTTCATATGCCTGGAATTATTTATGAGAATATCTGAAGACATATGCCAATATTGATATTGACTAGAATTCTTTTGCGCGTGCCAGAAAGTCGAGCCGGAAATATCGTTCGGCACTCCAAGACTGTTACATAAATATGCACATCAGTTTGACGTTACGTAAGCCAATCCATGCTTTGAACGGCCCGTGACTTCGGTAAAATACAAATGTCATTACTTTGCGCTCATTGTACCAATAAATGTTAAATGAAGCCTATGTGGCGTGCCTCATCATGTTGAACGATAATCAGTGTTCTCTATGTTATGTGGTAAGTAGAAACTTACAATCGTGCTAATTAAATAGGAGTTTTATTAAACTCGGGGACAGAAACAATATGAAACTCGACAACGCCTCTTGTCATATTATATTTTGTCCACTCTTTTAATAAAACTCGTATGTAATGATCACTCATACAAGGTCCTCTATTTATTAAACTGGTATTGTATATACTGTACCTGAAGAAATTTGTAAGTATCTTGTGGCTAGCACCAATGTTTTATCCCATCCTGTTCGTACACACATAGTTGCTAGGGAACACAGAGCTCCGAAACATGTAAACAATGATCCACCGCCATATAACAGACATGCTGCCTGCCATATTGTACACGGTATATTACCGAACCCAAACCGTCCACCGTAAAATCCACAAGTTCTACTGCCACTCTCTGTCGTGCCATGACTTCCCACACAGAATGCGTATATTCCAAATGCATTAATGAAGTTAGGATGCACCACCCATTCTGGTTGTAGAAAACAGAAGGAGCATGTCACTGACACTAGAATGGATAGCAGTATCCAGATATATTGTACATAATTCATCCTCTCACCCGGGTCACGTGTATCCGTTCTATACCTTTCCATCGTCCTCCCATCTCTCCCTGGACATTTATAATAACGACAACCTCACATTAGTAAACTATCATGTCACTATTACCTCATCTCAGATTATTAATGGTATTTCCAATAAATGAGCGAATAAAAACACACGACAGTATTTACAAAACAGAATCCAGCGATGATTGCTTTGCTAAGTATTTATTAATCCATGCACTCCAGAGTGAAGTACTTGTCTAAGAGAACGATTACCCAGTTGTTGATATTTCGTAATCAGAATTCCATAATTATACGACCCAACAATGATTTTATTTCCCAATGTCTGTATTGGTTTTTATAATATTTCATCAACTCGTTGCGCTTTAAATAATATATAACAAAAACACAATAGCAACGTTAACATAATATTCACGTATCCGACACACAGAACAAACAACGGGAGTTTGTGAAACTATCATACACCAGTAGATGATAATAACAAGCCAGCGTGTTTATCTCTTATATCCACTTACAATATTTGCCAGCACTTTTTGTACATCTTATTATATTTTATATAAAGTATTTTATCTCTGTATATTTTGACTCTGTGAATCATTTCTCGCTATGGGACGCTACTATCCTGCTAGCAATCTGATAGTGCAGCCGATATAACCTATCTCTGATACAAACCATACTACAATGTTTGTCAAGCTCTAACAATATCCTCCCGCTGATACAGAAGCCCAATATGTTTCTGTTTCCCAATCCTTCACTTATCTTTCTTCAATCTTGTACCAGCTTCCAATAACGTTCTATATCCTTTATAACCTAGGATAAATTCACCATTTCTTTCCCGATGTTTACTGAGCCATACAGCGTAATTCAGTCAGAATAGGACGGCTTCATTGTAATGCGATGTATCGTGTGCCTGTCTGGTTGTATTCCTGGAACAATATTCCATACTACCATATTGGATCTAAGATATATGATCACAAATCGGATATTACCGATAAAGCATATACACGATGCAATCTTGTCTATTGTTTATATATCGACAACTGACTCTGAAATAAATAAACAAGAAATGTTACAGTTTAGTTAAGCTAAGCCAGACCTAACGTTTCGGACGGTCCGATAATTATCAGAACAAACTAGCTTGGCAATAAAGACTTAATTTGGAGAATAAAAAGCGTAATTAAGCTTATAACTTATCATATGTTCATAATTAAATGATACAGCTCTAGGTTTAATACTTAGAGGCATACACATACGGATTGAATACCGTAACATCCCCATAAAAGTCTATGAAATAATATACGAATTTATATGTCTGCCATTTGATTAATGTACACATTTCGTACTTGTACTATTATTTGATTGTTCTAAATTAAAAACTGCATACTCTTATTTGTGTTCTTCAGATTAATTGCAACCGCATCAACGTTTAGCACGAATTATAGTATGTGCAATAGATGTGAAGTTTTATCATACCACCATAACATTATTACTCCCCCATTGATAAACCGACGCCATTACTTAATTATTTTCACTTTTTCTTACACTTAATAGATTAGTTATCCGAATTGCTGCAGTTGTGTTGTATTCCTTTATCAAGCTATACTAATGTTATAATTAATTTTACCGGGTGAATTACCTAATTATTTATGGCGCAATAATATCTAAACTGTATTCTTTTTGAACTCAGAATATTGCCAAATGCTTCAGGCTAAAGTAACAATATAATGTATTTAGAAATCTAGCTTGCAACATGATCGCGTAAATAGCGTATAAAATACTGGCTACATCTTTATGTTTAAAGAAAATCATAAAACAATATTTATATCAGCGTAAAATCACAGATAAGGCAATATAAAACGGTGCACATTCATATTGCTTTACATGATCAAATACAAATATTCCAACATCAGACCACATTAAATCGTAAGACAGGTAACATCATACCAATTCTTCAACACGCATTCTTCTGAAATATTGAATTTTAGAGTTATAGAAGATAGTAGAGGCGCAATTACGAACTTTTATAATCAGGGAAATGAATCTAATTTGAGAAACCTACCTATTTTTTGCCGGGTAGGTTTTATGCTAAACAAAACATTTTGCTATGCAAATGGCTTTTCTTTAGTTAAGCAAATATGTTTTTATCGATATTTAAAACCATCACACAATTAAAATTAATTTAAGCGTTTAAAGAAGCACAAGTATCCTAAATTCCGATCACTCATTTGATATAATACGATCTCATATTATATCCATCAACATGACTTTTTATCTATGTGATCACTGGAGAGTAACAACGTACGTTGAGCTTATATATATATAGCATTATAAAATATACTTTTATCGTTGAATCATTACAATAAGATGAACATCGCATGCTTTCCTCAGTAGACATCTACCACGCATAGATATTTAGTATGATTACGCGACGCACATCTTCATTTCCGTTCAAAGAACACAAATTAAGTCAGTAAGCGAAATGAAATTCTCGCAATTATCTAGATTGTAACAATGTTGGTTCGATTCTATCTAAAGTTCGTCTGGGTAAAGTTTCAACTTTGATGAATCCGCTGAGTTTAAACACAGAGACGCTCGCCAAAATATTATATTTCAATAATTTTCCGCATAGCTTCTGCCTTCTGGAATAGCTGGGTCCAAAATGTATCATAACATGCAACAGTTGCCAAATTGCGTTCTATTGAAGCGACATGAGCAGTCACTTAAATAAGATTTTCCGATACTTTCTCCGACCATAAAAGTCTGGACTTCTGACTTTTTTACTTGAAATTTCCGGAATGGCTATATGCTTAACACTACGTTGACAGCCAAACAAGCAATTATTGAATCTCTGTCGTTGAAATGGTTTCCTATAAATTGTTGTGCCTAGACGAAACGTGTGATCAGATTTCGTGCGGCTATCGTTTATATAACTAAAATAAATTCATTGTGAGAGAATCAAGGTGGAAATAAATCATGCGACGCTTACCATTATTTAAGCAGGGTAGGCATGGAAATGGCATAGTTTTCTGTTCCTGACTGAATAAAATAAAATAGTTTTTGTCTACAATACTTAAAATGCTTGATTATGATCACTTTGGAAAAAACAGCAAGACAAGCAGTAACGAAAACCCCATATACGACGTATGCGATATGTGATATTTACAATTGTACGTAGTATGCGCTTATTATTTAATGAACTAGTTCTATTTTTATATAATCACGGTGTTACGCATAACTAAATTGAATGCTTTAAGTTTGTGTGTTACAGTACTTGATAGTGACTGTTACTATCGGATTTTGGTATTTTGTGTATACAGTGACATTCTGTATCAATGTATTAACTAGTACAAGAATATTGGGATCTGATTGTTAAGCCATCTCTTCAATCGTAAGTACACCGTTAGGATAATAACAGTATGGAAAATTACCGGTAATTCATCCCTAATGTTGTCAAAGTGTATGTAGTCACAATACGCAATGTACGAAATGTGAATACAGCATGCTGTTCAATACACTTTAGCTAAGGATACATGTTGTTTGATCATTATCTCACAATGATGTCGCACTATTCACAACATTAATTGATGTTTAAAAGCAGTTGTTTAATTTGCATTAAATCATGGACCATGCTTGTTTTCATACGGATTGAAAAAGCAATAACAACTATAAAATTATGAAAAAAAACAACATAACAAAGTCCTAGACTAAAATCAATTAAACATGAGTTGTTAGGTAATGGCTTTAACGATTCAGCGAATATTCTACACATAAAATTACTGCTCACTGCTTCAGTGTCACCAGTCCTTTTACGCCGTGTTGACACAGATTATCTTTGATTGCAGATTGATTGAAAGAGACTGACACTACCAATGTTGTCATGATTTGAACAATGATGTCACATGTCACGTGCTTACAGAAAGTCAATGAAACTTCAGTAAACAAAACATTCCTCAATAGACTACGATTGATTATCCAATGGAGTTAATAAATCCCTGAATTTGTCTACTGCACCGAGTGACTGGAGCTAAATGAGATTTTAAGCACACATTATCAGACTGATTTTTATTTCTGAAGGCAGTTGAACAGTGCTGGCCAAATTATATATTACTAGTAGATATTGTCATGCTGCATTTATAATGAAGTAGGGTATTAATTTACAAAACACAGGCTATGGAACTCAAAAATATTCTTGATGGGCTAATGATAGGAACGTATGATCGATTGAATTGTTACAGTTCACTTAAGTCGGACCTAGCCTTTCGGACGGTCTGTCTCCTTTGTTAATTATCAGAGCAAACTAGATTGTTAATAAAAGCTGTACTTGGCGAATAAAGCACGTGTTTTATCTTTCAACTTATCATATGTTCATCATTCATTAATTATCTGAATACTTAGTGGTAAACAACTCATACGGATTGACTAGCATATCCGTAATAATCTTTGCAATGATACACAAATTTATATGTCTGCCATGTATTGAATGTATACACTTCCTAATTGCACTATTATTTGATCGTTCTAAATTAAAATCTGTATACTGTTATTTGTGTTCTTCAGATTAATTTCAACCGCTTTAACGTTTAGCACGAATTGCAATATGTACAATAGATGTGAAGTTTGATCATACTATCATACCACAATTACTCCCCTATTGATAAACCGACGCCATTACTTAATTATTTTCAGTTTTTCTTACACATAAGAGATTAATTATCCGAATTGCTGCAGTTTTATTGTTCTTCTTTATCAAGCTTATACTAATATTATAATTTATGTTACCGGGTGAATTATCTAGTTATTTATGGCCAAATTTTATCTAAACTGTATTCCTTTTGAACTTAGAATATCGCCAAATGCTTCAGGCTAAAGTAACAATATAATGTATTTAGAAATCTAGCTTGCAACATGATCGTGTACATAACGTATAAAATACTGGCTACGTCCTTATGTTTGAAGAAAATCATAAAACAATATTTATATCAGCGTAAAATCACAGATAAGGCACTATAAAACTGTGCAATTCATATTGCTTTGCATGATCAAATAGTATTCCACCATTATATCACATTAAATTGTAAGTCAGGTAACATCATACCGATTCTTGAACACGCATTCTTTTGAAAATAATGAATTTTACAGCTATAGCAGATAACTGCCAATGTTAGAAGCGCAAAAATGAACTTTTATAACCAGGGAAATAAATGTTATTTGAAAAATCTACCTATTTTGTGCCGAGGAGGGTTTATGCGAAACTACCACGTGTGCGATACAAATACTATTTCTTAAGATATGCAACATTTGTTTTTTTTTTCGATATCTAAAACCATAACAGAATTAAAAGTAATTTAATAATTTAAGCGTTTAGAGAAGCACTAGTATCCTAAATTCCGATCGCTCATTCACATAATACGAGCTCATACATGTATTATATCCATCAACATGACTTTTAATCTATGTGAACACTACAGAGTAACAATGTACGTTAAGCTTATATATATAGCATTATACAATATACTTATATCATTGAATCGTTACAATAAGATGAACATCGCACGATGTCTAAAACATGCTTACTCGGTAGACATCTACCACTCATAGATATTTAGCCTGATAACGCGACGCAAATCTTCATTTCCCTTCAAAGAACACAGATTTAGCCAGTAGGCGACATGCAATTCTGGCAATTATCTAGATTGTTACAATGTTCGTTCGATTCTATCTAAAGTTCTTCTGTGTAAAGTTTCAACTTTGATGAATCCGCTGAGTTTATACACAGAGACGCTCGCCAAAATATTATATTTCAATTATTTTCCGCATATCCGAAGTCTCGATTTCTGCCTTCTGATATAGCTGAGTCCAAAATGTTTTATAACATGCAACAGTTGACAAATTGCTTTCTATTGAAGCGTCATGAGCAGTCAGTCAAATTTGATTTTCCAATACTTTCTCCGACCATAATAGGCTGGACTTCTGACTAAATTTACTTGAAACATCCGAGATTGCTCTACGCTTAACACTACGTTGACAGCAAAGTAAGGAATTATTGAATCTCTGTCATTGAAAAGGTTTCCTATAAATCGTTGTGCCAAGACGAATGGTGTGATCAGATTTCGTGTGGCTATGGTTGATATAACTATAATACATTCGTTCTAAGAGAATCAAGGTAGAAATAAAACATGCGACGATTACCATTATTTAAGCACTACAAGCATGGAAACGGCATAGTCTTCTGTTCCTGACTGAATCACATAAAATAGTTTTTTTGATGATGATCACTTTCGGAAAAACAACAAAACCTGCAGTAACGAAAACCCTATATAGGACGTATGCGATATTTGTTAGTAACAATTGTACGTAGTATGTACTTATTATGTAATGATTTAGTTATCATTTGTAATAACTGTGTAACGCATAACTATATTGGATGTTTTAAGTTTGAGTGTTACAGTACTGTATAGTGTCTGCTGCTTCCGAATTTTGGGATTTCGTGTATATAGCGATATTCTGTAGATATGCATTAACTAGTACAAGAATATTGGGATCTGATTGTTAAGCTATCTCTTCAATCTTAATAACGCTGTTAGAATAATAATAGTATGGAACATTACCGTTAATTCATCCCTAATGCTGGTGAAGTGTATGTAGTCACTGAGCATATCAATATGCAATGCTCGTAATGGGAATATGCCATGCTGTACAATACACTTTAGCTTAGCATACATGTTGTTTTTTCATTAACTCTCAGTGATGTCGCCTTATTCACACCATAAATTGATGTTTAAAAGCATTTGTTTAGTTTGCGTTAAATCATTGACCATGATTATTTTCACACGGATTGAAAAAAACATAGTATAAAAACTACATAACAAAATCTTAGACTAAAATGAATTAAAGATGAGTTGTTAAGTATTGGTTTTAACGATTCCACGAACATTCAACACATTAAAGCACTACTCACTGCTTCAGTGTCACCAGTCCTTTCACCCCATGTTAACACAGATTATCTTGAATTGGAGATTGATTGGAAGAGGCTGACACTACTAATGGTGTCACGATTGGTACAATGATGTCACATGTCACGTGAATACAGAAAGTCAATTGAACTTCAGTGAACAAAACATTCCGCACTAGACCTCGATCAATTATCCAATGGAGTTAATCCCTGAACTTGTCTACTGCACTGAGTGACCGGAGCTAAATGAGATTTTAAGCATACATGATCAGACTGATTTTTATTTCTGAAGGCAGTAGAAAAGTGCTGGCCAAATTACTAGTGGATATTGTCATGATGCATTTATAGTTAAGTAGGATATTATTTTACAAAATACAGACTGTGAAATTCAATAAGATTATTTACGGGCAAATGGTAGACATGTAATATCGAATGCATTGGTACAGTTCAGTTTAGTCAGAAGCAGCCTTTCGGACGGTCTGTCTCCTTTGTTAATTATCAGAGCAAACTTGATTGTCAATAAAAGCTATGCTTGGCGAATAAACCACGTCTTTTATCTTTCAACTAATCATATTTTCATCATTAATTATCTATCTAAACACTTACTGCTGAACTCATACGGATTGAAAAGAATATCCGTAATAGTCTGTGAAATAATATACGAATTTATATGCCTGCTATTTATTTAATTTGTATTCAATACCTAATCGTACTATTGTTTTATCGTTCTAAAATAGATACAGTATAATTACAATTATGTTCTTTGATATCATTGTCTCACAGTATTAACGTTTAGCCCAAATTACAATACGTGCAATATATGCTAAGTTTTATCATACCACCATACCGCAATTACTCCCCTTTTGATAAACCGTCGCCATTACGTAATTATTTTCAGTTTTTCTTACACTTAATTGATTAATTATCCGAATTTCTGTGCAGTTTGAGTACTTTTTACTTATGTTTATAATATTATTATAATTAATGTTACCGATTGAATTATCTAGTTATTTAGGGCGATATAATATGTCAACTGTATTCTTTTTGAACTCAGAATATTGCCAAGTGCTTCAGGCTAGAGTAACAATTTATAATATAAGATAAATTTTATTTCTGAAGGAAGTTGAAAAATTCTGGCCAAAAATTTCTAGATATTATCACAATACATTCACAATGAATATTAATTTACCAAACGCAGAGTGCTGCCTATGAAACTCAATAAGATTATTTACGGGCTCAAGACAGATACGTAGGGATGATTTATCTTATTAATCTCATACATAATGTATATCTCGTTATAGTTTAATGTACGTCGTTGAAGCGATAGAAGCGGGTTGAGTGTACAGTGCAGGGCAGACTGGAAAGCACACAGTGTAGATTATGTGTTACACAAACGTAATCACCCCTAGAATTTTGTTCAAGATAACGAAGCGAAGATAACGAAACAGTGAATGCATGTTGCATATCTGCTTTGCAGGAAATGCTCAACATGATAATTATATAGAAGTTTATAATCACGAAAAAAACTTCATTAAATATTGATGACTCCCGATTGTATATGGCATTCAAACCAAAAGATTGTGTCTCGCGAGATGAAACACTGCAACGAATTGAAGCTTGTCTGAAGGATATCTTGCACTGGATGAAAGAAAATTTGCTGAAACTTAACGCCGAAAAAACAGAGGTAATCTTGTTTGTACCGAAAAGGAATGCGAGTTCAGTCGACAATCTCAATGTAAAAGTTGGTGATGCTGTGATCAGACCAACGTCGATGGTGAGAAACCTCGGGGCCATGTTGGATTCGCATTTGGACATGGAAAAACATGTTAACTCCGTCTCAAGGTCGTGTTTCATGCAGATCCGACAAATAGGTCAAATCAGACAATACTTAACTGTTGATGCAACAAAATCCCTGATCAATTCTTTAGTAACATCGAGACTGGATTACTGCAATTCATTACTATGTGGCACCCCGAAAATCATTCTGAATAAACTACAAATTATTCAAAATACAGCTGCCCGCCTCATCACACGGACACCGCGTTACAATCACATCACTCCTGTGCTGAAGGATCTTCACTGGCTACCTGTACAGTACAGGGTAGAGTACAAGGTCTTGACTCATGTTTTCAAAGCACTACATGGAAAATCGCCTGGCTACATCAGAAGTATGTTGGAAGTATACACTCCACAAAGACAGCTAAGGTCTCAAAATGATTCTTTTCTTCTAGTTGTGCCAAGGACGAGGACTGTGACTTACGGTGACCGATGTTTCACAGCTGCTGCACCCAAACTCTGGAATGCACTGCCAACAGCGCTCAGAGACAGTAAAACACTACCGTCCTTCAAGAAAGCGCTGAAAACGCACTATTTTAATAAAGCTTATTCATGCTGATTGTGTGTATGTTCCAATTAACTAGGCGCCATATCATTGGGCCCAACCACCCACATGTTCCCAGGACTATAAGCCCCATCCACCTATTGGTAGATCCCTACTATAAAGTTAAGTAGGGCCCCGTCTACTGGGTTAAGTAGAGCCCCGCCTACTGGGTTAAGTAGAGCTCCGTCAACTGACTTCAATAGATCCCTACTACTAGGTTTAGTAGGGAACGTCTACTGGGTTAAGTAGAAGTCCGTCTACTGGGTTAAGTAGAGCCCCGTCTACTGGGTTAAGTAGAGCCCCCGCCTACTGGGTTTAGTAGGTCCTACTTTTATATTTTATGTACATTATATACTGTTTTAACCATGTATTAGTCATGATTGTACAGCACTTTTGAACGTGTGTATACATAAAAAAAGGGCTATATAAATATGGAATAATAACTATCTGTTCATTAATATGTGCAACATTGACAACTTCTTAGTTACAGTTGATATGTTCCGTATTTATAGTATGATTGATGACATTGAAACTGTTTAACTAAACTATTATATTTCCTATATGATATGGTGCATGAAGTAGTTAAGTGTTTTAAGGTTTTATTGCAAAGGTATTGGAACAACTCTACTTAGACTATCTCCCTAATAGGCAAACTACTGGCCAGTGTCTGCAAAGTTCGAATGTCGGGACTTTGCGAATACAGTAATACACTTAAGAAATGCATTTACAAGAACATTGGACTCTGATTGTTTAGCTATCTCTTCAATCGTAATTACACAGTTAAGATAATCATAGTATGAAAATTACCGAAGATTCATGCTGTCAAAGTGCTGGAAACCATTGGGCATATACACATACGAAATAGGAAAGTGGCATGCTGTTCAATACACGTTACCTAAGCAACTCGTAGTTTTGCCATCAAAGCATTATGGTGTCGCTTTATTCATACCATTAATTGATGTTAAAAGCATTTGTTTAATTTGCGTTAAATAATCAACCACGCTTGTTTTCATGTGGTTTGAAAAGCATAACATCAAACATAATAATGATTAAAAAACTCTTAGACTTTAATCAGTGAAAGAGGAGCTATGAAGTAATGGAAACTAGGTCGGGTCTAAGCTGCGTTTCATTCGGTCGCTAGGGATCACCGTTTGTTTGTTATTTCTTTGTGAAATTGGGTCAATCTGCATTTGTAGGGCGTGGATTTAGGCTTTTAATATTTTCTTTGGGTTGTGTGTAAACATTGCTCCTTGTAGTTGCAATGTGCTGATATTGTTTTCTGTGCTCGGCTGGTGAAGTTGAGTGCTGCATTCCCTGCCCGATTTACTCCTGTCTTTTTCAACGAACGAATTAGTATTCTATATATTAACCCACTACTTTACGCTGTGATGGCACATCGTTAATTGGGGATTGATTGAAAGATGCTTGCACAATAAAACCCAATAAGATACTTTGCAGGCTCAATGTAGACACGAAGGGAAGTTTTATCGCATTAAACGATTATTAATCACATGCATAATGTATATCAGGACCGGTCTTTATAAAGCATCTTAGTTGTAAACGTAAAACTTTCTTCAAATATTGAAATTTACTTAAGTGTCTCAAAGTAAGACAAGTTTACCAATATTTTTGCTTGTATTCAATATTTTCAACCATTTTGTTGAGCGCTACGATGATAACTAAGCAAACATGGATTTCTTTCTATTTTCAGGAAATATGCATATTCAAGTTTTGAACTTAAGTCAAAATATTCAAGTTTCCCACTAACATGCTTTATAATTACCGGCCCTGGTGATATTTTACTGTACAGTGTTAGAGTGACACAGTCTGGAGAAACGGGTTGAGTGTTACAGGACAGACAGGAAGGCATGCACAGATCGACAGTGGGTTACATGAATGGTCTCATCTATAGCATTTTATCCAAGCCGCCGAAGCGAACAGAATAAAGTAGTGTATATACGTTGCTTATCTGACAGGCAGTCAATGCGCATCATGCAATATACCCGTTAATGGTCACGAAATGTTATGGTCATTAATATGTGCACATTAATGTGTGCATCACTAACGATTTATTAATTGCTTATGATAGCTTTCATGTTTGTGAAAAGATTTATGAGATAGAAACTGTTTTATAAAACACAATATTTCCTTTGAATATATTATGTTTGTCCATTTAATCACCAAAAAAAAACTATGAAGCAATGTGTGAAATTGTGTACAGTCTCAAATGAACGGAACTTTGTGGAACATCGCAGAGACATCATGGTATTGACACACACTCAACACAAACATAGAAAAATGACCATTGTGATAGACGACCACATTACCATGACAAAAGGTCTGGGAAATTGCTTTTATCGGAAGAAATTTCTTTTGATTTTCATTGACAGTGAATAATGGAACATTCTGTTTTATTCTTGCATAAATATTTAGCCTTCGAATCGTCAAGTATATAATTGTCAAATAATACATAAATGAGGAGAATCGCATGGTCTATGCAGCCTATACATTATCAGTATCATTAAGTAAACGAAATTGCAGTATAATAATATCAGAGGTGAAAGCGAGGGTCTGACATTGAGCAGTGAGTGAGACAGTCGACATTTGATATACTGTTTGGTGTATTTCCATTCACATCGATTAATTATATACAACACCATGATTTCTAGTATGTCAACAACGTACGTCAAGTTTATATATATAACACATTATGCACACCGTACTTACATCTTTGATTCGGTAAAACACGATGAACATCGCAGGATGTCTAAAACATGTTTCCCTCCGTAGACACCTACCACCCATAGATAGTTAGTCTGATTACGCGACGCACATCTTCATTTCCGCACAAAGAACACAGATTTAGCCAGTAAGCGACATGCAATTCTGGCAATTATCTAGATTGTACCAATGTTTGTTCGATTCTATCTAAAGTTCGTCTGGGTAAAGTATCAACTTTGATGAATCCGCTGAGTTTATACGCAGAGACGCTCGCCAAAATATTATATTTCAATTATTTTCCGCATAGCCGAAGTCTCGATTTCTGCCTTCTGGAAAAGCTAGGCGAAAATGTATCATAACATGCAACAGTTGCCAAATTGCTTTCTATCGAAGCGCCATGAGCAGTCACTTAAGTAAGGTTTTCCAATACTTTCTATGCGATAAAAGTAGTCTGGACTTCCGACTAAATTTACTTGAATCATTCAGAATCTCTGTCATTGAAATGGTTTCCTATCAATCGGTGTTCTTAGACGAATTGGGTGATAAGATTACGTGTGGCCAACGTTTGTATACTAAAATACATTCATTCTAAGAGAATCAGGGTAGAAATAAATCATGCAACGATTAACTTTTATTTAAGCAGGTCAGGCATGGAAGCGTACTTCTGTTCCTGACTTTGTCACATTTAACAATTTTGCAGTCGGCAATATCAATGCTCGATAGTAATAATTTAAGAAACACCAATACAACAATGAGGAACGACAACCGTATGTATACATGCAACCCATAGGATATGTGTTTTATTGAAGTAAACCATGTAAAAAAACATTGTATTTACTAAACTGCATGTAGTTCTATTTTGGGAATCACAACTTTAGGATAAAGGGATTTAGATTTGCAAATAAGCCAACTCTAGAAAACTATTGTCCAGGTTTTGATGATATTGCATTTCTTGGTAGTGTCTGCTACGTTCGGATGTTGAGACGTTATGTGAATACAGTAATATTCTGTTGAAATGCACATTTACTAATACAAGAACATTGTAATCTGATTGTTAAACTATCTTTTTTATCGTTATAACACCGTTGGGATAATAATAATATACAACATATAAGCTTACATGTAGTTCTATAATCCACTCTCATTTTTGTCACCTTAGTCATACCATAATTGGTGTTGAAAGCAAATACGTAATTTGCTTGTATTAAATCATTTCCATACGGATTGAAAAAACCCATTATATAAAGGAAACTACATAACCAAGTTAGTGAAACATAAGTTATGTTAAAACTTTAACAAATACATGGTTATTTTATGTATTAAACTAGTACTCACTACTTCAGTGTCACAAGTCCTTTTACGCCATGTTGACACAGATTATTTGTAATTGGTGATTGATTAAAATAGTGACACTAGCAAGGGTGTCAGGATTGGAACAATGATGTCACGTGTCATATGATTAGTGAGATTCAATGAAAACCAGATTTATTAAAACATACCACACTAAACCTCAATTAATTATACAATGGAATTAATCCCTGAACTCATCTACAGCTCTTCGTGACCGGAGATAAATGTCAGATTTATGTTATTCCTGAAGGAATTTGAACAGTGCTCGCACAAGTACCAGTAGGTATTATCATAATTCATTAACAATGATGCAGGAAATTAATTTACAAAACTCAGACTACTAACCTCAATATGAATTTGTAAAGCTTATGTCATCTGAAAGCAAAAGTACCATTATGTCTCTCTCAATATATCTATATAAGTCTGAAACAAGGGATTGCTGAATATTATGTACGCTAGCACTCTTCTTCCTACTGTAAAACAATTATACATTTTAAGATTAAATTATTACACGACTAATAGATACGCACGCATATCCCGATTTATGATCAAACTGAAAGCTACATTCCTAATAGGCAATCATCGACCTGTTTCATCGTATCGCGGATTACGTCAGTGTTTTCGCGCCGAATTTTCTTTTTCTTCAGTGATGCTTGCGCACTCTTATCTTTTTCCGTCCATATATTCACGATAGCAAGAAGAAATAATAGCTCAGCTCGTAGTACATGTTTAGTATGTACAACCATTTTAAGTGCCATTGTCTGCATTTTGTCCGAAAGCAGAGTAAATCTTTATTATTAAAGTATTTCATGCCGGTTTGACGACGTTATTTTAATGTACGTATGCGTTCCAAAAGTTCCAGGAAAAGTGCTCTAATGTATTTATTTTATGGCCAATAAAATTCAAAATTTGCAGTTACATAGAACAATTCATGCTACATAGTGTACTATGCATTGAACGCATGAAGGTGTGCCATGCAAAATGTCACGACTGTCATAGTAAAGTCAGTTATGGCTACCCGGGACAATGCTACATTTGACCGTACGTTATTAACATGTTCTGACTAAATCTAACTGCGTCAGTCAAGGGACACACAAAATACAACTGCTACAATAACAACAATGCTTTATATTCTAAAAAAAAATGCCTCGCTTGAAGGTATGCACTTCAAGGGTTCGATTGGAAAGTATTCGAAAGTGTCACAAAAGCAAGCTGAAACACTCAACGTAACGTCTAGCGTCTGATTCACAACAGGCCGTCCCTTCCTATTATCATGTGCAGCAGTACCACAGGCAGTCTGGAAGCGTTCATATTAGACATACATCCTACCCAATGACAAACAACTTTCTTAACAGGCAGCGTTTATAAATTATATTGGTGCAAGTCTTCATTTTCCTGCCAAAAGACAAAAACTGGTCAAATGTCAATGATTTACTGACATTTGACGGGTGATTCTAATACGGCGATAAATAAACCTGAACACAACAGTGGGACTATTTAAACTATGGTATAAATTGACCAAAATGATGTTATACCGCCCTTCGCAAATGTTCCATGCAGTAATTTCGGGTCATTGTTAATTGGTAGCTGTTTGGTTGGGGGCAATGCGTAGGTTAGTTTGGCGATTTCTACAAATTGCCCCGGTTAGTCATTACTGACGTTACTATGACAGCAGTGCCATTTTGCACTACACACCCCCATGTGTTTGATTCATGGTATACTATGTATCATAAATTGTTCTTCATAAATGCAAAGTTTGAAGTAATTTGAACCTAAGATAAACATTATAGAGCTCTTTTTCTGGAACTTTTGAAACGCCCCTCGTACGTTACACAAGTGGCACAAGGCAAAGAATAATATCTATATTCAAAACGTACAGTACCAATGACACCAAATTTTGACAAGATCCCACCATGAGGTTGTTAAGTTTAGCAAAGTTCTTACGTGCGTTTCATTTTATATAAGAGCATATATATATATATATATATTTTATTTCTAATTCCACATATACAATTAGAACAGTCTGGTGTAAGCTAATAAGCCCATGACCCGACAATGAATATAATAGTACATAGATATTGGCGGACATGGTTTACAAAAATGATCAATTCCATTTGCATCTAAATATTCATAGTAAAGTCATAATATAGTTACGTTCTTGTTAATATTACTACAATATAATTTTATAGAATAGCTCTAAAATGAAATACATGGTAATTAACGATTAATAAATAATTAACGCGGCATCTAAATGTTCAACATGTCAATAATGCTTGAGGTTTTAAACAGTAGTTTTAATTAATACACGTGGCATTAATACATGTAATATGCAATTGTTCAATCTTATTATGTTTCTAAGTTATAAATCGCAGTAATACATCATCAAATAAATATACATATACAATCAATCAATATATTTTGTAAACGACATTTCAGTATCATAATACGTCTAAACATGTAAACAAATAAATACATAATTTTTATATACATGAAGTATAAACGAATTAACTTGTAAACGACATATGTAATACAAAAGACATAAAGTGTATACGACATTTCGACATGAAATAAGCTTTAACACGTGACATACTACTTATTTTATAATGTACTATGCTAAGGCTTACGAATCTATACTATAATGACATTTCAATGAGATAACAAACTTAACTGAACTATAATCATACTTAAATTGAAATAACATACAATTTTATACTACATATATGACGGTAGTTCAATACGAAGTAACATCTAATTTAGCTATAGTGAGACACTTATTTTCAAGAGTTTTTTACTTAGACACTAACACATTTATAAATGCGTTCAAAGAGTCAATGCTTGTAAAATAGTAATGAATAGTGTTGAAGCTTTTAAGTTCTGCTTGTAAACAGGGTTCTAATTTCAAATGCATTATATATGTACATGGCTAAATTTCTGACGATTTTCACGTTCTCCGAATTCAAAAGTTGTTCTGTTTTTAACATGTTCGGGTTCTGGTAATAATATTGTCCAATGTATGTTTTCCTTATTGTGTTATATAAGTTACATTCAAATAATAAATGAAATTCGTCTTCTAGTTTCTGACAAGAGGGACATAATCTGTTATTCAAAGGGGTGTTATTCCAGCGACCTGTTTCGATTTTAAGTCTATGTGCTGATAGTCTAAACCTAGTCAAAGCGATGCGGTATTTCTTAATATTAACATGCTCAAGATACGAACTATACTTAAAACTTGAGAATACTCTAAAGAACCTAGCACGTGATGAAAGATCTAAACGACCCGACCATTCTTGCATAAAAGTATCAGTTAATCTTAGTTTTAACAATGATAAAAATATAGTTTGATTGCCTACGCCCTGAGCCAGCCAAACTTCATAAAAACCTAACCTGCTTAGAGAATCCCTGACTTGTGAAGCCCAATTAGTTAATCTTGGTTTGGTTTCTATATCATTTAACAAAAGTGAATAAATTATTTTAATATATTTCCTGTCTGTACAATTTACAATTTTTAACCAAAATTTAATTATTCTTAAAATTCTAAGAGAATGAAAATCTGTTCGACCCAATTCTCCATAAATAAAATCATTTTGTGTATTACTTTTGACTCGTAGAACGGACTGACAATACATAGTATGAATTCTTTCTATAGGAAGTGCCTTACTAAAGCCCCATACTTCGGAACCATAGAACAGAATTTGTTTAACTAATTTGTCAAATAATTCTAGCGAGTGCTCAATAGTTATATCATTAAATCTGTATAAATATTTTCTCAATTTAAAGATTGCTTTTAAAGACTGACCTGCTAATGTTTTATGTGTTTCGGTGAAAGAACCCCCCGAAGTGAAAATTATTCCAAGGTAAGAGAAGCTAGATACTATTTCTAATTCACTCCCATCATAAATGAAATTAAGATTATTTGGTAATCGTCCCCCCTTTCTAAATACAATAACCTTAGTCTTGTTTCTATTGACAATAAGTTTCCAACGTTTGCAATAATTAAATAGTATATTTAGATTATTTTGAAGTTCTTCCGGTGAGTCAGCAAAAATTACAATATCATCTGCATACATTAATAAGAATATTTTCAGCAGACCTATATCGATACCTTTTGATCCTTTTAGATGAAATTCGTCTTCAAGGTCATTTAAATAGATAGAAAATAGAAATGGTGATAAGCTTTCCCCTTGTCTAACCCCTAAATTGCTTTCGAAAATTTCCCCAAATTCGTTGTTTAATTTTACTCTGGATTTTATTTGACTGTACATTGATTTGATAACACTGTATAATTTACCACGCAACCCCAATTTATAAAGCTTATACCAAATATTTTCTCTAATCAAATAGTCAAAAGCTTTGGAATAATCTACAAAAGCACATTACAATTGTTTATTGTTGTTTATAATATGGTTAATTAGGCCATGTAAAACAAAAATAGTATCAATGGTACCCATTTTTGTTCTAAATCAAGATTGCGATTCAACATAAATGTAATATTCCTCAGCCCAGTGTGTAAGCCTAGTATTTATCAATCGTGTGAATAATTTACCTAAAATACTAAGTAAAGTAATACCCCTTAAATTTCCTACTTCCGACAAACTACCCTTTTTATGAATTGGGACAATAAAACCATCACTCCATTTTTCAGGAAAGTACCCTAAGTATAAAAGTCGATTAAATAAATTAAGCAGATAATCCGTCAATACATCTTTACCATGGATAATAAATTCATTCAACATACCATCCGGTCCTGCGCTTTTGTTCATATTTTTAACTGTGAAATAGCATTTAAAATATCAATACGTTGGAAAGGTAAATCTAATTCCGAGAACATATCGTTGACATCATTTCGAACCTGTTCATTAAAATGAACATCATCATCATCTGGTTGAAAAAATACATCATCAGGGTTATTTATAGCCTTAAAGTAGTGTGTAAAAGTATCAAGTGAAATATTTTTTGGCCCTTTCGGTGCCGCAGATTCCTTAAGCATTCGCCAATAAAGTTTAACATTTTTATATTTTGCCGAAATTAACTTGTCAGTATTTTGTTTTTCTTTAATAAAATTAAAATTCCGAACAGTTTTCTTATAATTACTCCTGGCTTCAATCATTTCTTTTCTGTTCTCATCGCTCTTATTGCGTCTAAACGAATTTAATTTATTGTATATTCACGTTTGCTATCATTACAAATATTTTCATACAGTGGTTTCGATTCTGTTTTCTTACTACACGAATTATCAGATGTGTTATTCACGGTTGTTTTCTTAAACAGAGGTGTACACACTTCGTCTAAACACGACATGAAGTTATTTATATTACAATCTATGTCATCAGACGATACAGCGCCAAGTAAACATTGATTTAATTCATTTAATTTCGAGTTTACGGAGTTACTTTTCAGATTTTCAGTATAAAGATGTTTTAAGTCATTATTCCATCTATACGAACTACTTACTCTATCGGTCACGCTTGAACGCTCGTTATCAACGTTGTCGTTACAAATAAATTTACTTTTCAATGTGAATTCCATTAAACAATGGTCAGATAAAATATTTGGTTCATGAATTACAAATGAATCAAAATGTGGCAAAATATTTGTATTCACAATACAATAATCAACAATACTAGAACCATTACTACCAACAAATGTAAATGAACCCGACTGTTCAGGTTTACCGACCCTACCGTTGGCAATCCTAAGACCAGTTTGCTTCAAGAAACCTAACATCAAATAACCATTGCTATTAGTACATGAATCTTGTGATAATCTAGGTAAAACATCATCTATACGATAGTCATCAGGAAGCAAATCGTTGTTAAATAACGAATCTGTATCATCAACAACATAATCAGGTAATATACCAACCCTGGAATTAAAGTCACCTACAAACATAAATGAACAGTTATCATCACCATATTTATCTTGTATATAAAGCATATTGTCAATATAAATGTCAAATATATTATCATCAACTAACACATTTCTGCTTGAGTTTGATGGTACAACATAACACAAACACACATACAAATCAGTGTCAAAGTTAAAGTGCTTAGCGTCTAATTTAATCCATAAATGTGAATCAGAGTGATCAAATAGAAACATATCTTTGCTAACAAATTTGTTCCTAATATAAATCAATAAACCACCCGAATGTCTTGTTGTACCTATCAATTTTTCATCTCTACACTTAAACGAATTTCTAATTGGCCACCCTAAAAAATATTATATCATCTGATAAATTATATCAATAAATATTAGGCTGTGTTATTTGTTCATTCCACGAATTTACTTATCTATTTCTTGAAAGAAATGGCGTATTCATATACAAAATCATCCATGCGTAACGGTTGGTGCGAAATTGCTTTTTTGCACGTTGGCCTCGTGCACAGCTTGGAATAGTATCGTATGTGGTATAAATTTGTTCCCTGTAGATCGACTTTTCTTTAAACACTATAATTTGTGAAAATGAGCCATGTGGAACGCGCTCATGACGTCAGATGCATGCATACAATGAACGAATTTCTGATTGGCCACGTGTTTTTATAAATTAGTTTTTACAAAAATGCTTTTAGAAGAATACAAATAAACGAAACCCTGATACTGTCCAATGTTATTGATAGAAAATATGTTTCTTGCAGTAATTCAAGCTAAACACCACGTTATTATAAATATCGCTTTTTACAAAAAGACGTTTTGACGTACATGTCTGGATTTTGGTGCTGGTACTCGTCATTCTAACGGCCTCAGCGCGCCCCGTATTACTTATTCTCGTCAGTATTAATACCTTTCATTAAGCCAATCGATAGAGAATACAGTTTGACTAATTTCAAAAATCAAACATGGCGGGGACGTGAACCACGTGCACGTAAGCCATTTTGCACTTACTGTTCCGCATGGATGATTTTATACATGCATGCGTAATTTATTTCTTGAAATCGATAGATAAGTGCATGGAATGATAATAACCACAATTTTAGAAATATTGACGGAATATATCGCAAAATATAATATTTAATTGGGTGGCCAATTAGAAATTCGTTTAAGTGTATTTAAAACAAAATATTGGAAATTGTCCACGTGAAAGTCATGTTCAACACCGCCCCATGTCTCTGTAAAACAAACAATGTCATTTCTGTCGAATATATCAGCTATTTCAGGGCAATTTAATTTATTTAAACGTTTAGTTATCAGCCCTTGTACATTTAGTATCGCGAATCTCACATTAACACTGTTTATGTGGACACCGCTTGAACCCCCCTAGTCACCGCCCATTGACCTTCCATCTTGGGGCGGGGCCATAGGTTTGGATGACGTATTTTTCCTCGCACGAACGCTTACAGATCGTACTCTTCGCTGATTGGCTGTCGATTGCGATCTAGATTTTGCCCTACTACGTGTGTTTTGTTTACGTTCTGCGGAGTTCCCACGTGTTGATTGATCAATGTTGGTTGGTACATTCAATGGATTCAGTATTGACTGGGATTGAGAGTTTATGCTAGATTGCGTACTAGGTTGGGTGCTACGATCCTGTGCACTTGGTACTTGTTGACTAGTTGTTAAGTTAACAGGTAAGTTTGTCGTGTCCCTTGCTCGCATATTCGATGTATCGCATACGCTTTGGATGCCATTCTGATCGAAATTAGGACTCGTGTACATGCGAGCGTTTTCGGGTAAATTATTTGTAGACACAGTTGGATTTCCTGATGTAGTATGTCTGAATTTTCTGGGAACCGTTTCGGGATGCATTATTTCCTCCCAGAATGGAAACTCATCTTCTACAACTTTGTCATTCACAGTTATCGCTGCCGGGTATCTTAAATGAACGCGATTGTTCCGGTTTTTTCTAAGTTCTTTATAAGGCCATAACTTTGTTCAGGCAAAACGAACTTCTATGGGGTAGTCACGATCAATTGCGTAGTGGGTGCCAGCTAGATTTTTTGCATTCTGCATGACAAAATCAACATTGCGTGGAGATCGGAATGTGACTATTACTGTCCGTTTATACCGTGTGTTGTTATTACGCCCACGGTTCAAAGCACCAAGACGCTCAGCTGTTTCAATACACAATTGATCACAATTGACATTCAATATATCGTTGAAAAAATAATGTACGTCGTCCGGCAGACTATTTCTGCCCTCTTCAAGTCCGTATATGATTACATTATTTCTCCTGTACCTAGTTTCCAAATCGATCACTTTGTAAGTTAGAGCTCGTAAATGAATATCATGATGATTAACTACATTACTCAATCCCTTCACCTGGTTCTGCGTTTCAGCCATTTTGGATTTAAATGATTCATGGCCACTTTCAATATTCTGTATTTTGTTAAATAGTACATTCAGCTTCTCATCAGGAGACATTGCTTCATAAGAATGAAAGTCCATACTACCTGTATTCGTCCGTTTACGCTTACTTTTATTCTCCATTGAAATCCATTGTTCATTTCCCGCACTATTATCATCACACCCCACCCGATCATCAGGCGTAAACAAATCTTCGTTTTCCATGTCCTGAGAATTATTTAGTAACTGGGAAACGGTCCGATCACTATCCTCATTATTCAAATATGTCATATCCAAATATGATTTAGTAACACAAAGTTTTACGATCTAATATCCTGTATTTCTTATGGTGTGGACCAGTGATTGTTGTGTATTCAAAGGTCATGGTGAGTTTGACCTTTGATCCCAATGACCTTGAAATTGAGTCGGTCCGTCTGTGGAGGATGAATAATCTCCACCTGAAATTTGAGAATTCTAGGTCCACCCGTTTTGGAGTTATTGTTGGAAAACCATTCGGCATGTCGACCGACCGATCGGCAAGCATGCACTGTACATAACAACACATCCATACAAGACATAAAACTTAGATTCTTACAAATTTTAATATGTTTAAACATAATACGTAATAGACGTAATATAACAGTTCTAAATGTTGTCATTTTTCAAGCTAGAAAAACTTTATAGGCACTATTTGCACGTACAGCTATGTACTGTGTTGGTGTACTTATAACATTTAATGAGTGTATTTATAATATGACATTGCATGTTTGTTTGTATTGGTACATGTGAAATAATTGGCGTATTGCTTTATTTTCGAAATAAACCTTCTATCAATGATGCTTTACGGGCTAAAGATAGACACGTACGGAAGATTTATCGCATTATCTTAATAATCGCATACATTATGTATATAGTGTTATATTTTACTGTACGTCGTTAGAGTGACACAGAAGCTGCAGACGCGTGTTGAGTGTAACACATACAGAAGTGGACATCTAAAACGAACGATCACATGACATCATTCATAGCATTTTGTCCAAGTTAACAAAGCGAAGATAATGAAGCAGTGTATGTGCCAACAGCAAATGCTTAACATGCTATATACCCGTTAATTATCACGATCTATTTGGTCATTAATATGTGCAGCACTAACGATGTTTAAATTACATTGGATATGTTCTGTATTTGTAGTATGATTTATGATATTGTATTTGTTTCATTCAATACATTATTTGTTTTGACGATATTATTATTGATCATTAAGTGATTATAAATTGTTAAAGATTTTGTTTGCAAAATTATGCAAACAACTAATCAATGTCTACTTAATTTACCTGCTTAAATGACAAATAACTTCTTATGTGATACTAGGAATCCGGGTAAAAGTTTCCATTGTTGTATTTAACTATGATATTTGGACGTAGACATCAACAGATAAACCATGAATTAATGTATAAGGTGCCTTTGATTGTACACAGTAGCAAACGCACTGAACCTGGTGGGACACCTCAGAGACATCATGGTATTGACACAAACTCTACACAAACTCTACACAAACACAGAGAAATGACCATTATGGTAGAAGATCCAATTACCATGACAAATGGTCTGGGAAATTGCTTTTATCGGAACGAAGATTTCTTTTGATTTTCAATGACAATAAATAATTGAACATTCTTTTTTTGTTTTTTAGTTGCATACATATTTAGCCATCGAATTATCCATTATATGTCTGTCAAATAATGTATAACTGAGGAGAATTGCATCGGCAATGCAAGCCATCTATATATTGTCAGTATTATTACCTCAACGCAATGTCTATATAATAATATCAAAGCAGTGAGTGAGACAGTCGACACTGATATACCCTAGGTTGTTTTTCCAAAAGTCAGCATTTTTATGTAATACTATGTTTTGACCACACAACAGTTTTTACAAAATAAGAAAATTATAAAAGTACATTTTCCCACGCTGTGCTATTATGTTGAATGTTACTTTTGAAGCTACAGAACCTGAAGCACTATGGTTTCTCGCTATCAAAAAGAAAGTACATGTGTACTTTTTCTGAGTATGGTTTGTTCTTGGGATATGCTGCCGTCCTTTTCTTGAGTTTTTCGGAGGCTAAGATAGCTGACAAGCCCTTTAGCTAATCAGTTTTTCCTTATTTATTTAGTAGTTGTTCTTGTAACATGTACGTTAGGGTTTTTCATTTTTTGAAAGTTTTCTCCCATCAAAAACATTTTTTGCCCAACTGTGACCCTCCTCAAACAATGCATATATACAAAATTTCAGCTAAATTGGTCAGTAGGAACATCTTGCCCTTCCGAGTCGAACGTTTGACCCAAGAGGGTCTTAGATCCACCTTCGGATTATTTCATCTTTTTTCAAACTTGTAAAAACTATTTGATGTTGCATATCATTTTGAATGGAATGATCAGAGGAACAATGCTGTAAAAGAATTCACAAAATTAAAAACGTTTAAAAAGAGTTATGGCCCTTTGAAATTTACCAAAAAAATGGCTTTTTTACCAACTTTTTCATCGGAAGAAAAATTCTTTTGATTTTCATTGACAATGAATAATTGAACATTCAGTTTTATTCTTGCATAAATACTTAGCCTTCGAATAGTCCACTATATGTTTGTCAGATAAAACATAAATGAGGAGAAATCGCATCGTCTATGCAGCCTATACATTACCAGTATCATTACGTTGACGAAATTGCAATATAATTATATCAGAGGTGATGGCGAGTGTCTGGCATTGAGCAGTGTGTGAGACAGTCGACATTGATATACTGTAGGGTGTATTTCCATCAACATCTATTAATCATATCCAACAATATGACTTCTAGTATGTGAACATTGGAGAGTAACAACGTACGTCAAGTAATGCACGGTACTTATATCTTTGATTCAGTGCAACACGATGAACATCGCATGATGTCTAAAACACGTTTTCCTCCGTAGACATCCACTACGTATTGATATTTAGTCTGATTACACGACGCACATCTTCCCACAAAGAACACATATTGTGCCAGTAAGCGACATGCAATTCTGGCAATTATCTTAATTGTAACAATGTCGGTTCATTGCTATCTAAAGTTCGTTTAGGTAAATATTCAACTTTGATGGATTCGCTGAGTTTACTCGTATTCACTGAGACGCTCGCCAAAATGTGATATCTCAATTATTTTCCGCATAGCCAAAGTCTCGATTTCTGCCTCTGGAATAGCTCGGTCCAAAATGTATCATAACATGCAACAGTTGCCAAATTGTTTTCTATTGAAGCGACAAGAGCAGTCACTCAAATAAGATTTTCCAATACATTCTACGATCATAAAAGTCTGGACTTCTGACATTTTACTTGGAATGTCCCGAGTTGCTCTACGCTTAACACCACGTTGACAGCCAAATAAGCAATTATTGAATCTCTGTCATTGAAATAGTTTCCTATCAATCGGTGTGCCTAGACGAATGGTGTGATCAGATTTCGTGCGGCTATCTTTGATATAACTAAAATACATTCATTCTAAGAGAATCAAGGTAGAAATAAATCATGTGACGATTTACCATTATTTAAGCAGATCCGTCATGGATACACGAACTCTTATTCCAGACGGGATCATATAAAACAGAATTTGTCTATAATACTAATGCTTGATAATGATAACTAAGGGAACACAAACAAAACATGCAGGAACGAAACCCCTATATACGACGTATGTAATATGTGTTATTTACAATTGTACGAAGTAAGAGAAGAGTTTCAAACTTGATGTCACGTCGTAGAAATCGTCAAACTAACTAACACATTGCTCCCAAACAAACATCTACCAATTAACTACTGCATACATTTACTGCATGTAACATTTCGAAGGGCGGTATAACATCATGTTGGTCAGTTTAAGCCATAGTTTATAGGTTCCCACTGGTGTGTTCATGTTTAGTTGTCTCCGTATTAGAGTCGCCCATAAAATGTCAGTAAATCAATGGAATTTGACCAGTTTTGTCTTTTGGCAGGAAAATTAAGACTTTAACCAGTAGAATTTATAACCACTGCCTGTTAAGAACGTTGTATGTCTCTGGGTAGTGTGTATGAATAGTATTAAGGCTTCCAAACTGCCAGTGGTACTGCTGCAGATGATCATAGGAATGCACGGCCTGTTTTGAATCAGCAGCTAGACGTTGCGATAAATGTTTCTGCTTGATTTGTGACACTTTCGAATGCCTTTGCCTGACAGAGTGAGATTTAGTCAGAACATGTAAGTATCGAACGGTTAGAGATAACGTTGTCCCTGGTAGCCATAATTGACGTTACTATGGCAGCAATGTCATTTTGTACGACACACCCTCGTGCGTTCAATTCATACCGGTAGTACAATATGAATCATGAATTGTTCTATTTAAATGCAAAGTTTGAAGTATAATGACATAAGATAAAGATTATAGAGCACTTTTACTGGAACTCTCTTCACATGTTCTTTTTTTAATGAACTAGTTCTATTTTTGTAATCAGTGTTACGTATAACTAAATTGAACGTTTTAAGTTTGAGTCTTACGCTACTTGATTGTGTCTGCTACTTTCAGATGTTGGGGTTTTGTTTAGAAAGAGATATTTTGCAGAAATGCATGTATTAGTACAAGAACATTGGGATCTGATTGTTAAGCTATCTCTTCAATCGTAATTACACCGTCAGGATAATAATAGCATGGAACATTACCGTAGATTTATCTCTAATACAGACAACGTGTATGAAGTCATTGAGCATGTACAAATACGAAATTGAAATTGGAAAGTAGCATGCTGTTTAATACACTTTAGCTTAGCATACATGCTGTTTTATCATCAACTCACAATGATGTCGCCTTATTCATTAATTGATGCTTAAAACATTTGTTTGAGTTGCGTTAAATCATTGACCATGCTTGCTACTATATCATATGAATTGTAAAACAAAACATAAAACACAATTAATAGCACAGTCTTAGACTAAAATCAATTAAACATGTGTTATGAAGTAATGGCTTCAACGATTTCACGAATATTCCACTACTCACTAGTTCAGTGTCACAAGTCCTTTTACACCGTGTTAACTCAGTTTATCTTCAATTGGAGATGGATTGGAAGAGACTGACACTACCAATAGTGTCATGATTGGAACAATGATGTCACATGTCACGTGATTATTCAGATTCATTGGGAACCAGATTAAACAAAAACATACCGAACTTAAACCCAATTAATTATCCAATGGAAATAATCCCTAAACTCGTCTACTGCACTCAGTGACTGGAGAGCAAAATGAGATTTGTAGCATGTGTTATCGGATTCATTTTATTTCTGAAGGTAGTTGAGCAGTGCTCGTCCAAGTACAAGTAGGTGTAGGTATTATCATAATGCATTTACAATGATGAAGGATGTTAATTTACAAAACGCAGACTATTAACCTCAATATGATGCTTAATGGGTTTGAAATAGACACGTATGCAAGATATATCGCATTATCTGATTAATCGCATACATAATGTAAATTTGTTATATTTTACTGTACGGCGTTAGAATGACACAGAAGCTGCAGACGCGGGTTGATTGTAACACCTAGAGCAGCGACATAAACCGGTGAGTTACATAATTACATGACATCATCCATAGCATTTTGTCCAAGTTAACGAAGCGAAGATAATGAAGCAGTGTATGTATCCACAGCAAATGCTTAACATGCTATATACCCGTTTATTATCACGATCTATTTGGTCATTAATATGTGCAGCACTAACGATGTTTTAATTACATCGGATATGTTCCGTATTTGTAGTATGATTTATGTTATTGTAGTTGTTTCATTCAATACATTATTTCTTTTGAAGATATTATTATTGATCATGAAGTGATTAAAAATTGTTAAAGGTTTTGTTTGCAAATTTATCAATGTCTACTTAATTTACCTGCCTAAATGGCCAATAACTTCTTATGTGATACTAGGAATCAGGGTAACATCTTCCATTGTTGTATTTAATATTTGGACGTAGACAGCAACAGATAAACCATGAATTAATGTATAAGGTGCCTTTGATTGTACACAGTACCAAACGCACTGAACATTGTGGGACACCTCAGAGACACCATGGTATTGACACAAACTCTACACAAACACAGAGAAATGACCATTATGATAGACGATCCAATTACAATAACAAATGGGCTGGGAAATTGTCGGAACGAAGATTTCTTTTGACTTTTTTTGACACTAAATAATTGAACATTCTTTTCTGTTTTTTTTACTTGCATAAATATTTAGTCATCGAATTTCACATTATATGTCTGTCAAATAATGTATATCAGAGGAGAATTGCTTTGTCTATGCAAGCCACCTATACATTATCAGCATTATTACCTCGACGGAATAGCAATATAATGATATCAACGGTGAATGCGGGCCTCTCACACTATGCTGTGAGTGAGACAGTCGACACTGATATACTGTAGTTTGTTTTCCCAAAAGTCAGCAATTTTTATGTATGTGTTGATCACATTCCAGTTTTAAAAAAATAAGAAAATTATTAAGTACAATATTCCACACTGTGCTATTATGTTGAATGTACCTTTTTGAAGTTGTGGAACCTAAAACACTATGGTTTCTCTCTATCAAAAGGAATGGACATGTGTACTTTTTCGCCATTTCTGTTTATGGTTTGTTCTTGTGACATGCGGCCGTCTTTTTCTTGAGTTCGTCGGAGGCTAAGATAGCTGACAAGCCGTTTAGGTGATCAGTTTTCCCTAATTTATGTTGTAGTTGTTCTTATAACAAGTACTTGTTGTCAATTTACATGTGTTTGTTACATGCATTTGTGTTCTGTTGATTCTGTGGAAAGATTACTCACAATTTCGCATTTCAACATAAGTTCTAGAAAAAGATGATCACTACTTTGCAAAGAATAGTAAATTCGGTAAATTTGTTTTACATCGCGAAAATATGTGATTTTACAGTATAATTTTATATTCACATTATAGGATAAATCAAAAGCTTAGAGCCAGAAGGTCGTAACTCCTACTTACGACCTTATTAGACTCATACATATTTGAAATCTACTTCACAAGGCACTTCTTATGAGCCTATTTTCATGAAAATATGAAATTGTCATGTTGACCAAAATGAAGTTTTAAAAAAGTGTTTTCCCAAAGGTAAAGAGTAAATTACAGACAGTTTTCTCTCGATTTGGTAGTTACAACCTTCTTGTTCTAAGCCAGCGAAATCTGAAGACCATATCTGTATTATATCCGGACGTTTTGATGACTGTTGATTGAATATGTAAGTTTAAATGTTAATATTGTTAACGGTTTCAGCCTTTTAAACCAGACTTAGTGCTCTAACGACTGAGCTACGCGGGCAGGTCCTGTAAAACCTTTCACAACCGCGTTATATACGAGCACAAATTTTCGCGAACTATTCGAATTTACCTCGCGTAATTTTCTGATTTTACGCTATAATCATACTGATAATACTAGTATATTGCTCTCATGGAAACCAGTATATCACTATAGAGTATATCATACAGTGTATCGTCTGCATCACTAATGGACAAGGTTTTATGTGCAGAGGGAAAATACACATTTATATATCCTCCATAAATATTCATGACAATACAACATTATAAAATAATTCAATTAAGAAGTTATCCGAACATTGGATCACAAAACCACACCAAGCGTCTTATATCATTTATATCGATTTATGTTGATTCAGTATGTAAACGCTAACATAAGATATCTGCGCATGATGTATTGTTTCCATACACAATCTTTATTATAAATCAGTTTGATGCAGTTACCTTCATACAGCGATATTCTTTATACACTTCTTAAAAAAACTATAAGGGCCTCTGTTTTATTATTATTCAGATACTGTTGCTAATTCAGCTATTTTTCAGGTTGGGTTTAGATAGTTACGGATGGAATATACGGTAAATAGCCACTAAGGAGATATTTACTAATTGGTGAAATGGAACAAACTATCGCGTCACGTCAAACGTCAATGTAACGTCACGCGGCCAAATCGTGCTTGTTGGTTTTTGGTAGAGGTACCAGGGGTCTGGATAGGTTGTTGAGGACATAAGAAGATTAAGTACAAGGAAACAAATGAAATTTGAGAATCGTCATATTGCCAACGTTACTTAACGTAGGGATTCGAACCCGCTGTAACGTTGAGTGCTTACTTCTGAACGGCATTTTGGCTCCGCATCTGTGAACACACTTCTAGAAACATCTTACCATTTTCATATTCATGCTCGTATGTCTGCTTGCTGATCAGAATCGTCCACAGAACACAGACTAGACTCCGCTCAGTTATATAAGATAAGGCAAATTAAAGCAATGTTTTGGCTAAAGTGTTTAGTGTAGTGTATGGTGACAGAAAACCCATACATATTCTGGGACTGTTTTACCCACTACTGTACAGGTTTACTGGCCTGTCAGTGCTTTTGTGGTAAGGTATTTGTTGGATGTACAGAACTTTGGTATATTTTGTTTATTATAGAGTCGTTCCTATTGATAGGGCCAATGAAATTGACTTAAGCATGAGTCACTTATCGTCCATACGTACAGTACTTCCCGAATCCTCCTCGTATTATGGGGCGCCAGACACAGATATGGGGTTATGGCTATCATTATTTAACTAGCTGGTTGTTCATCAATTGTTTACATCAGTTCAAAATAGCTTTCCGCCGAGTTTTGAACGTTCGACCCCGCTTCCTGGAAGACACCCTTACTATTCGGCCACGGTCGCGGTATCTGCACGCCACTGACTTTATTTTCTATTTCATTTGAATCCAGTCGGAACATTGAGCCTGCATGTTATTTAGTTATGTTAGGAGCAGCTTGTGCGTCAGCTATTTAGTTGTCAGCCTGTTTAAGCAAGTAAATAATTATAGGTTGAACAAAAGAATATCGATCGTAAAATATGTTCTCAATTTATTCTATAAGAATTTTGTACATGTAAATATTTCCATCGTGAACCGTCTTTGTCAGTCTCATAATATAACAATTAATTTCATTTGACGTATCTCGTTTACTATGAGTTATTCTACGATAACATGTCTAAGACATACGCCTTTATGTCTTTATACAAACCAGCAACTATTGATTTGTTAATAACGTGGTCCCACTGTTTTGCCTCGCCGAGGTACGCATCGAGAAAAGGGTCATCGTGGTCTAAGGGAAGCTTCGGGGGGTGATCATTAGAAAATTTGTGATAGCCCTGTTTCCGGTGCTACCCGAAGCTAATTCATTTAAATCGGGAGTACATCACCGAGGCAAAAAATCTATGTGGGACCAAGTCATAAGCAATATGTGACATACACATCATAAATAATTCATCTTGCCTTAGATTGTCGTCTTGTACACGTATTCAGTTTCATGGCATTGAGCAACAGATACTTTGAAGATTTCAAACAATCCTATTTTCTCTTGATATGCAAATAAGAATGTCTGACAAAATCTCATTGCGTGTTTGTCTTTGGTTTTATGTGAAAGAAACAGGAAAAAAGTGACATGTTTTTCTGACGGAACGAATTATGCATGCCATATTAGGGAGCGTTTTTGTGCTATGTTTTTGGCACATATCGTGTATAAATGTATTAACTAGTGTGTGCGTATTTTGGTTGTAAAATCAAATAACAACTAACACTAGACGGACAAGAAAATGCAGCGAACATGTCCTAGGTAACGGACCCAACGATGTACAATTTTACATCGTACATTTATGGTATGCTGTGAAACGTTCGTCAGAGGTCCTAGTCGATACCTCATACCAACATGCGCGATAAAACTGTTATAATATAATTGGTCAACAATAAATTATATTAAAACAAGACGATCGATCCCTCACACGTCTGTTACCATACGCCATATACTACGCAGATAAAGCAACAACAAATTGAACGATCAAATACATTAATGTTATAGTTTGATATATTTCCAGCAGCTAATGCATTTGTGTTTTTACTTCTGATCAAAACATGTCTGGGTGTATTATGTAGTACGTACATATTGTCTGCAATTATAAAAGATAGATAACAATTACTAGTACCCCATCTCACAGTGTAACAGTCAGATTACCGCGACATTGAGCCGCCAAATATGTACTTGCTTGATACTGTTTGTTGTGTGTTTGTGATCGACGGAAGTGGTCTTAAAATGAAAATACAATCGGAAAGGAGAGAGTGTGGTCTTTTGTTTTTGCCTGTCTATTTGGCCAACCGCATTCGAAAAGACAGACTAGTGATACAAGAAATACAGGGTTGGTGTTCATGTAGCATCTAACTAGTAGTAGTTGACAGGTCTTCAGTGTAATTAAGACAATCAAGCCAGGATAAATGACGTTTCGCGTAATAACAATATTTAGCAAATACTTACAACACTCGCTCAAAACAGATGACAGTCATCAACATGTAGGACAACATGGGCAGCACAAAATTATACCTAATTCTATACAATTGAATCTCTACTACGATATTGTGTTCAAACAAAACCTGCGATACTCTAACTATTTCCGAATAGATGCCTTTGATCTTTTAATGTATCAGATGGACGACAAAGGTGCACACTACAAGGGTGTTAAAAAGTTCGTAGACATTTTTATTTTATCTGTCATTTTATTTTCAACCAAAATTTTCACATTTTTCTGACACATTAGTAACTACAATGACCTATTGTGTTTATTTAAATCTTATTCAAGTCAATCTGACATGTGATGTATGAGATATGTGAGGGTTTAATAGGCTCACGTGACGACGCAAAATGTGGAAGACGTCAAAATGACATCACAGCTTAAGGTACTCAATCTTTGCGAATGCAAGAGTCCATTATACTCCAGAGGTTTTCAATTATTTTTAGGTTGAGTGAGTCGGCTGGTCTTTTGTCTTTTTGTATAAGGTGGTAAACGTTATCACGAATGTATTACCGGGTCCTGACAGGGGTACGCGAAAGGCCACATCCTGCACAAAATCAGTCCAATTTTTGTACGGGATGAGACACCTGTTTGTAATATCACCATGGTAACCTCCTCTGGCCAGGGAACATTTTAGCGGTATTTCATAAGCATTAGTCTTCACTATAGTCAGATGTTACAATTTCACCAACATAAATGATATTGAGTTATTTGAGGCCACATTTGTAAATTGCGCACAAACCCAGCGTTTTGCACTCTTATTGGCGTCGATTTCATATGGAACGGTATCTTCCAAAGATCCCCATACAAAATCATTTTGTTTATTTGGCGCATGGAACAAATATTTAAGAACAGAGCATTCCTGTGTCTGTGTGCAAGTAACTTAATACAGTAACATGATTTAATTCGTTTCCAGCATTTGTCGGTGCTTTTAGAACACTTCCGATATATTTACATCGTTTATATTTTACTTCGTTAGTTATGTTATACCCCCTTGCTCCTATCCCGCTCGGACGTCCAGAGTGCGTACCTACCGTAGCGTTACCATCTGTCCTATATTTAGTCTTTAGATTACCAATCCAACTGAAATACTCATCCAATCTGCTGGATATTTCTTTTATTAAATAATCAGCAACACAGTATAAAACAACATTAAACCCTTGTGGAGAAATTCATAGTTTTTCAACACCACCACCTTTCGATAGAACTGCGTTGCTAATTGCTGTTTACAGATTCATCAAGGATGACGTCATGACGTCACACGCAGATATTCTTATAGATAATAACATTTATTTCACACAACTTGAAGATAATATATAGTGCTACATTCCTACCAAATTTGAAAACTGTATGTTGAATAGTTTTGGAATTATTGAACAAAATCAAGTGTCTACGAACTTTTTTAACACCCTGTAGACTTTTACCAACCAGTTCGTCTCTTATATATAGTTTTGTTGGAAAAAGTAGTTTCAGAATGTATCACCCTGACAATAAACAAACAGAACGTATGAAATAAATAATTAACGCAGGAGGTAAATTTATACAATGAAGACACAACTAAACACAATTTAAATCCTTACTGAAACGTGCACAAGCTTATGTAATGATAATTTAATTTTTTATTGATTAAAATATGATTTGTTTTCTCCGGTTTCCATTATTATCGCTAGTCAAAGGAAACTATGAAACTATAAATGTCTGCAATCATTATTAAACTTGTTGAACTGAGGATGATCAAACACGATCATAAAACAAATGAACTGGCAGACAAAATATGACCGGATGTGGGGACTAAGGGCATGGATCGGTGTTAGGAAATGGATCGATTGTATCTGTCTTCCATGTCTAATTTAATATACCGATGTAGTTTGATATACTATTGAAAGCAGTGTTGGTCGGTAAGAAGCAGTACTACTAGATTTTTAATGGTGTTAACAAAACAATATATATAATCTGTCCTAATTCGTTTACCACTTTAAGTTAATACCATTTGTGTAAACGCTAAAACACGATCAAAATGGTGTTTGTTTTATATGAAAAACTATAGAAGCAATCGGTAAGGTTGATAGAAAACAGACATGTACATTATTTGATTGTATAAGACATGTCAGACCATATAATCCATATGGTTTGCCGCTCTGACTTTTTTATAAATACAGAATTTAGACTCACTGGACTATGTAATGTCAACATGAAGTACATCTTGAATGGAATCGGTAGTTAAGTTTATACGACTTGAGTTAGGTCGATTGTTAAACAACATGTATTAATTACCATCGATACTTCTGCCTGATAGAATGTAGTATAACGAGGGTATGCGGCTATTTATTTGTTTTAATGTGTCTGTATTGATTCTAAGTGTACTTATAATAACTATTGCATTGTCAATGATAATTATAACTGCTGGTATTTTAACTGTTGCTATGTGACTGTTGATAGTATCAATACCGTCACATTATCAAATACTCACTGCATTGTACGAAACTTTGACAAACACAATCATTAAATACGAGTAGACCTAAGTGGATTCAATATGACTTTTCATACTAATGAGGGACCTATCTCATTCGAAAGAATAGCATGGAATACCGTTAACTCAGTTAAACCTTAATATAAATAGTTTATTTGACGGACGAGCTTGTGTTTAGAACCATATTCATTTAAGTTTGAACGGAATGTAACTCTATCTATACACTTTTATATCATGCAGCGCCATTTCGTTCCGTTTCACTTGGTTCGTTTCTGTATTCACCAGTTACAACCCTGAATACTTAATTTACTCAGACATTTAACATAATATGCTTCATTTATTCCCCCTTTTTTAAGCGTATATTATTCTTGATTTCCTATTATCAGATTTGTGACGATACATTGCCTTGCTATCATTGAAGTCAAACAGCTAAATTACATTACACCGAGTTGTATCATTCGTATATAATTGGATTGTTCTTGAAGAGCGAGTCTTAGAGTTGGCCAACATGTTTAGTAGAACAATAAATCGCAGTAATAAGAATTTATTGATAGAAATGAAAGTCAAAATATGTTATTGATCTACCGAACCATGTAACCAACAATCCAATCTCCATTTGAACTCTATGTCGGAAGCGATTGATTTAGTTCTAGTTGTTGTCTTCTATCCGACTGCTTTACATGATAACAAGTAACTACATTCAGAGACAAAAGTAATCTTTTAAGCAAAGCACACAATTAATACGCATATATTATACTGATATCATTAAGGAAATTTGAAATTTATCAAAGGTAGCATAAGAAGTGTCGCTAAGTCTATATTATATTTATGCTCTCTTATTGCTTGTTTCAAACATTGTCCTTTCATTCTGTTTTATCTTCTTAAAAGGGCTTTACACAATTGCTTACCCAATCCCATATACCAGTTAGCATGTGTTTGGGCTAATGAACATTGATACTCTTACATTAAGTCTGTAAAAATAACATAATATGTAAAACAATAATTATATGACACATCACAAAAAATATTGTACATTGTGATGGAAAGTTATAGAAATTGTATAAATGATAGTTCAGCACTTTACGAGTCGTGAGATTTCTCCATGTGCTGTGTGTGTGGAATGGGATGGAGACGACCGTCCTATTGTAATGTACTGGAAGGTATTGAACGTAGGAAATCAATATCACTCAAACTGGCCCAACATTACGTGTTGAATATTAAAGACTTTCTCAACCAAAATTTGATTCAAATTTGCACCATACAAGTATGAAGACTTGCAATTTGTTATGCAATACATACTTGTATTGATGCAGATGTGTGTCGGAATTACGGACTTTATACGTCTTTATGTTGTTATACAAACCAGAACATATCGATTCATTTAACAATATGTGACATATAAATACGATTTATTCACATTGTCTTAGCGTGTCTCTTTATGGAAGTATTCGGTTTTATGGCATTGAGCAACATTATAACTTCAAGATTTTCAGGCCATCCTTCTCTTCTCTGGATATGCAAATAAGAATGTCTTACACAATAACATGGCGTATTTGTCATTGTTTCACTTGAAAAAAGGTTCCAAGCTTTTTTCTGACAAAACAAATCATGAATTTCATATTATTAGGCTGTGTGTAATGTTTTCAGACAGATGTCATGCATGAATGTGTTTACTAGTGTGTGCAATTTGTATTTGTAAAATCATGTTAGTACTAACATTAAAATGACAAAAAATGCAACTGCTCATTTTTCTTAGAAATAATCCGACGTGCTAAAAAACAGCTTAAATTATGTGTATTTTTTCGTTTTCATACTGCATGTTACTTATTTAGGAAGGGTGCGAAGTTGGGTCGATACGTCATACCTCAACACGAGATATAACTGGTTCTATATCAAGGTATCATTGATACACACTGAATTATTATTAAACCGGACGCTCGATCCATAACATGTCTGTTACCATACGCCATATACTGCACAAAAGATGCACCGACACTGGATAATCAAATACATTGATACTGCAGTTTGATATATTTCTAGCAGCTAATGCATGTTTTATATTTCTGAGCAAAACATGTCTGGGTGTATTATGTAGTACCTCATAGATCTGTAATTGTAAAAGGAAGATATTCTGTCAACTTCTGATATCACTTTCTATTGTACAACATCCAATTACTGCGATATTGAGTGTCCAGGGAAGGACGGAGGGATGGAGAGAGAGAGAGAGAGAGGCGTTTGAAACAAAGAATCTAGGAGTGTTGATCATTCATCATCTTACTATATACATGTAGTTGACATACAGTTTTCGTACAAGGCGTACCCATTTCTGTAGTGTATCAACTGAATAAGACACTTGCGAGTATTGCCGTTTCGTCTAGATTAAATTAATTGTGCAAGGAGTAATCACTATTTACCTCGATAAAAGTTCATGTAAATTTCATTGTGATTGTTTGCGTTCTGATTTTGTTCTCTGGTTCGTTTAACGCTAATCGAAGAAAACTATGAAACTATAATTGTTTGCTGAACGGTGGATGATCATACACGATCATAAAACGATTAGATGGGCTGACAGAACATGGCCGGATGTAAGGGTTTGGATCGGTCATCGGACATGGAGCAGTCTTAGACACTGAACAATCCAAGGGTAAAAGTTTTGGCCGGTTTAGTAAAAAAATACGAATTGTGGTACCAAAACAAGACTCAATAATATGTCCTAATTAGAGTACTACTCGACCCCTTAATTAAAATGATTTAGTTTGGAGCACTAGAACCAATCGGACAATTAAATTATTTGTGAAAACCTGGCCTGATGATCATGATTTATACACTATTATGATAACGGAATAGCTTCTGTCATCTCGGTTATTGTCGAAGTGTGGCTAAAACGGTCATGCGTTGTCCTGCGAGTCAGGCTTACTTTTGGTCGGAGTCTGTACTCTTACTTGAATATTAGTATATCACTGTATTTGCGTTTTATATGAAAAATATAGGAAAATACCTTACAAACTACTCGTATATATTATACTGGTAGCGATATTGAATGGACATTTTCAAACTAATCATTCACAACTTGCAGTACTTGTGAACATTATCATCCTATATACGGACGGTGACACCGGATGTTTCTACCGTTGGGTGAATTAAATGCTAACATTAATCTGATATATGGCATCATTGTTATAATGCCTGCGTGTTGCAGTAGAAATAAAGCAAATAGAGGCTATGGTCTGTATAACCATGACACTATTGCAAATGTCAGTCTCATTCAATTAAGCTCCAATATGTTGTACGTGGTAATCCTTATTACGTATGGTAGGATTGTCTATTCGTAATTGTATTTTACATCTGTACAGAACGACTTACTCAGCAAATTCATGGCTTCCAACAGTGCTCAACTTTTGCAAATGTGTTGCCATATTTGAACATGTATTATATATCGTCAAACGCAATGGTTCATCTTCGGGAAACTATAATTCTGCAGAGTCGATGCACCACAAGAGGAACATTTTTATTGTTTTATTGTTTTATGCAATAAGAGTGTCCATAACATTTCGTGATGGCCAAAGTTTAACTGCTGAAGATATGCAAATACATAACGAGATACATTATACCTACATTTTGGACAGCAAGTACATCCCTTTTAAATTATGTGTTAATACTTGTCTACCCGACCCAGACTTCACACATCATCTTAAATAAAGAGGTCTCATTCCGAATGGATACTTCATTCAAATCGTTAGAGTATCACGTTTATAAAAGGCCTCGGCTCGGCTCGGCTTTGGTCTAAATAGACTGGTGCATGGAAACCAATACTCTTATTACGTACAAAATACTGGACAAGTCTGAATAACCCACGAGAGGAATTCCGCTGTTCAAACTTGAATCCATTTATTGAGAGAATTCCACATACAACTGTTAGTAGTAGGTACCAAACTGAGACAATTATGCAATACCCACAAAACACTATGTGAATTCCTTATAACAAACCTATGGAGTGTTCATTGGTGGAACAAATATTTTCCAGGTCTGATAATAAAACTCCCTTCTTCACCAGATGTGCTTTTCCGGAATAACAATTCGTTGAATATTACATGCCATGTGATGATATACTAGTATACGTTTCAGTTAGTGTATTTATTTTTAGAATATTATATCTTTAATGTTCTGAGTATTTTACATTAGGAAGACTTTTCCGATGTAACAGGAAGTTTTAATGTTTTTCTTATCATGTTCAACAAGCAATTCAAACGCTGTGTTGATTTCGATTATAACTCAAACTCACGTTATGAATAGTACAGACAATGATAAAACACATATTATATTACGATGTTTGTATTACAACATGTTGTGATTCTACATTGAAGAACTCATTTTATCACCTGAAATAAATAAGCAAACTGGTAATAAAGTATATCAGATTTTAATCAAGTTATAAAGATAGCAATCAAATTGAATCATAAAACAAGCGCATTTGAAACATTATCTCAACTTCAAAGGAAATGTAGCAAGCGTCGCATACAAGTTTTAGTAAATTCCATGCCTATCCTTGTCGATGAATTTTTCTCGCCTACCTCGCAAATAGTGATCGATAATTTAGGTGTGTAGCATTTTCTGACGATACTTAAAGTAGTAATTATGCCCCATAAGTGCTATAACTTTTGGTTGTCGTTCGATGTAACAATCTTTACTCAGATAAAGAATGACGTGATCATTCCTATACAAAACGTGTTAGCATTGTTGGTGATGATATGTATCCCATTTGGGAATATAAATAAGAGAGTCCAGAATTCTGCTAAAATACACAAGCATGTTAGACCTTTATGACTGTAAGCATAGTTTTATTATATAGATAGAACTATATCGATATCAGTGCAAATCGAGTTTTTTACTAAGCCAATATTCTCAACTAGCACCATGTTCGGTATGAGCTTATATTATATATTCGGAAATACCCAACTTGTAGACTTGGCGTCTGGACAAATCTAACCATAGGTTATTGTTATATGCATTTGTGATGTGTATCCCTATCATTAGCAGCTTCGTACAAGAAGCAGTTACATTAATGTACACCACTTACAGAAGTCGATACAAAAGCAGTTATAATACCATGTCGAGATATAAACTAAATCAGTATTCCACCCACACACACGTGCCTCCGTAGCTCAGTTGTTAGTGCACTTGCCGTCTAATCTGGAAATCCGGATTCAAATCCGGATGGAGGTACTTATATATGCCTGTCATGTTTCTGTAGAAATAAAGCAAATAAAGGCTATGCTCGGCATAATTTATATATTGTAGTTCCTTCGTTATCCGATACGTTTTGCTGGGTGTAACATTGACTGTCCGATGTTTTATCATCTTTGTCGGTAGATATCACTGGTACAAGTGATACATCGTACTTATACTAAATTAATATAATTTCAATACTCATATTATAACCTTTGTTTCATAAAAACAGTATATTTTCTTTTCAAACTTGTGAATTATAAGCATACACTTATATATATGTACAATATTTTGTGGAATGGGGAGGGACGAAAAAACTGTTTACAACTTTATCCATTTACCCTAGCATACTTGTTACTCTTTCCGTCATATCAATAGATTATTTCTCTAAATTTGTGGGTTCCATTCGTTCGTGAATAATCTGATAAACAAAATCGTTCATACAATTTGTTCGGATATTCAAATGAATATGCTCCGTTTATTTCCCTTCTTTGGAGCGTTTTTTATGTTTCCAGTGTTCCTATTATCAGATTTGTGATCCTTGCAATCACGGAAGTCAAACAGCTAAAATAAATTAAACCAAATTGTATCATACATATAATTTTATGATTGCGATTGTTCTGCTGTAGAAAGGTTTGGAGTTGGCCAACATGTTTAGTAAAGCAATCAATCTCGGTAATAAGAATTTATTACTAGAAATGAAAATCAAAATATGTTATTGATCTTCACAACCATGTAACCAACAATCTAATCTCGTGCTAGCCTTTGTCTTCTATAAGACTGGTTTACATAATACTTAATACTAGTAGCTACATACATGTAGACAGCCGTAGTAATATTGGTAAACTTTACGGGCAAATGGGTCAGTTTAATAATATAAAATGTGTAGACGTGTTCTTATTTAAATTATCAAAAGTAAAAAGCCGATGGCACGGTTAGAATTAATGCAAAGAAAAACATGTATGAAAGTGAAATGATTCCAAACACTGTATACTAGATCAAATATGATTTTGTCCTAATGTTCGTTTGTAATCGCCTATTCTGTAAATCTAAACGTCTTTGACTCATCAACAACATACAAATAATAGTATAGTAAGTTGAAAAACAATCATACATAATGTGTATTGTATTAATTTACCATAAATGATAGTTCAGCAATTTACGATTTGTCAGATTTGTCCATACTGTGTTGAGTAGAATAAAAGGAAAAAAGCTATATTGTAATGTTATGGACGGTTTCGTTAGAGAACCAATATCATACCACCAACATTACGTGCTATAGATTGAATACAGTGTCAATCATCACTTGATTCAAACCGTCAATTTACGCCATATAAAGACATGCAATTTGTTATGCGTTTTTGTCCATTTTAGCTGTGTCGGAATTATAGGTTTTCTAGACATCTTATTCTGACTGAAATTCAGCATTAGAAGGTTGCCTCGGCTGTTTCATGGTCATTGTGTCTGAGTTGGTATAGTCAATTATTATACATGTTCTGAAAGAATGTTGTTAGTTGATTTATTTTGGAACCATACCAATGGATACAAGTAGTGTTGCATACGGTATTCCATGAAAACTTCATATGATCAGCACCGTTTGGTTTCAATGCATATCTCGTTCAATTATGCATCTATAACAGATGAACCTGGATTGCGTGTTTAGGCATTATCTGTATATGTACAAACAATCAATACGTTTGCAGACTCGTTTATAATTTGGACACTATAATCCCATAAAAACCTTTTCGTAGATCTAGCAATTTGTACACTGTTCGGTTTGTGTGTTTGTTGTGTTTCTGTTGAATGTCTTATATGCTATTTCTATTTACATCACGATTTCATGTTCCAGTTGATGAGTCGGTCAGTAACAAAACCAGCACTAATGCAATGTATGTACGTATTTAAGAGTCCTTACAGTGGTGACCAACAAAACCACCTAACACGGAATAACCGTAACTTGTATTCATTTAATATCACGACATTTCGTCAAGATGGCTTTGAGTGCGGACGTTGTGTGGTTTGTGCGAGTTAACGCCCTACAAAAGGCGAGAAAATATAGTATCACCATTGTTTTATCGAGATGATCAATGCGTGAGTATACTAATCGGTAACAAATGGACATGATGTTTTACATAATCGTTATTTAGCAGGCAAAAATCAAATCGACTGTATTTCTGAATGGCACCATAGTTACATGCATTTGATTGTTTTCAAGTTTTTTTTTTATAAAATATATTCAAACCATTGCATTTCCGACACAAGAAAGTACGCTAATGAACGGAAGCGCTGTATCGGTTGGTGACAGGAATACAGTATTTTCTCGAATAAAAGGTTCGTTATGTTGAAGTTCCTGAGTCCATGGACGCAATTATTATCGGTATGATTTTGAGACGGAATACAGTTTGTCCAAAGTATATGACTACTCTCGCCGAATTCTTCGCCTTATCGGTTACAGATTAATTACGCCCAAACCTAGGCTTAGAGAAGTTAGCATTCGATATGCTGTTTGGTCGTTATTTGAGACTGAACATTAAAGCGGACAAGAATCAATAGTTCAAGACGCTTGATCGGCATTGTTCGACAGTATTCGGTAAGACAATCCGTCTCAAAATTGTTAGATAAATTCTTTAGAATATCTTTATATTACATAAATCGCTCAAAGGCATGCAACACTTATCTTTAAAGAAATAAAATAATGTGTAGTTTAACATCAATTTGCCTACATTGAATTGTTTTGTATATCATGCAATACAGCATGATAAATTACTTGAAAAGGGAAACGAAATACAACTTCGTCATTAATTCTAGACGGATATACATCCGTATGTCGTGACTTAGGCTTATTTAGAGAGTACTACGAAGAAAGCCTCTAATTTTGCATCAAGAAGGAATGCTTTTGTCGCTTAAATATAATGTTTTTAAGAAATAATCTACACATCATGTATGCATTACAACAAACTACGTGTTCTTAATTTTATTTGTCTGTGTTATTTGTTCAGGTATGTGGTTCATGTTGATGGGTCGTATTCAGATTTCTGAGAGACGAACACAGGACACAGAAAGAAGACAGTGCCTACACTGTAAAACAATTGTCGTTCAGATCCAAGTTCAATAGACCGCATTCACAAACCCTCATCGACAGATCACTCTACTGGTTCGTTTTACTCATTACTCATTACGAAATGATGGTTGAAAT
Organism: Spisula subtruncata; assembly: GCA_963678985.1. Classification (NCBI taxonomy): domain Eukaryota; kingdom Metazoa; phylum Mollusca; class Bivalvia; order Venerida; family Mactridae; genus Spisula; species Spisula subtruncata. Next base: position 19,452,171 of record OY787672.1, on the reverse strand, counting down.
CAACGAACTTAAACAATACAATAATAGCACTTATTGTTCACTGAATTTACACGCAAACATGATTAACAAAACTTGTGCTGCCTCAACTTTGTCTTAAGCAGAGAAACTGTTTCTTCAGAGCGGAAATTAATTTTCACAGAACTAATGAATCAAATCCCAAAAATTATTTTCGACATATCTGACATTGGTCTGCTGAAAGCGCAACGCATTATCAATTGAGGATGTGATGTTTCATTCTGGCCCCGTGTTCAGAACAAATCACGTTTTATTTTGAAATTAAATAAAAACTGATCTAGAATATGGTCCTGAAAACTAATTCTTTGTTAACAAATGATTTATACACTATTATTACCCTGGCAATTTCCTAAGGTTGTTTCTTTTCTTTTATCTTGTCCCGCAAATAATGGTCATTTAGTGTCCGTTTTTCAGGCCTATTAATGACAAGAGCCTGTCTGATCTTACTTGTAGATCTAGTATAACACTGTATGCTCGTTATATACGAGTCATTTCTATGAAAAGACCTGTGCAATATTATCCGTAATGATAAAGATATCGAATCGACTTTTTGAATTCATTCATTTACAGTTCACAGCTTGCAGTACCAGTAAACATGCGATCTTACAAATATGAAGACAGTCATACCGGATATTTCTACCTCTGAGTGTATTAAATGCTAACATTAATCTGACACTTGACATCATTGTTATAATCATGACACTATTGCAAATGTCAGTCACATTCCATTTAACACCAATATGTTGTAAGTGTTAATCCTTAATATGATCAGATTTTCTATGCGTGATAGCAATTGTACATCTGTACATAACGCATTGACGGCGTACTCAAAAAGCTGGGACTATAGACGTTTGCAAATCGTTCGCCATATTTGAGCCAACATTTAATATCGTCATAATTTGCAATGCTTTTTCTTCGGGTAAATATTAGCATGTACATTATATTCTTTAAAACACCACAGGGGGTATATTATTTTATGCAACACGAGACTCTGTGTCAATAACATTCGGTGATGAATATCGTTAGAATACAGCAGATATGCAAATTCATAAGCAAATAAATTATACCAGCATTAGGAGAAATCCAGTACAGTACTGTAGACATATGTTAATACATCCTTGTTTACCGAGGATTCGTATTTCTCTCTGTCGTGCTGGTATGTTTGTGGTCCTGTGTTGTCGTTTAGGGCGTCATTTTGATGCTTGTTGCTTTGCAGTAAATCCGTGTTTCTGTAGTACCAAGAAAGGTATAATAGCAAAGAATAATAACGTTAAAACTTCAATGGGATATTTTTAATAGACCCACTCCGGATTTCCACTAATCTGTAGGTACAAATAGAGTTTCCCCGTTATAATCCTTGAGCCTACTGAATATTCATATCTGGACAATAGAGTGGGGGTCAGTTGTTTTTGCATATGAATGCAAAACCAGTATAATTAGGCCAGATTTGTTTGTACCTACATGTAAATTAAGGGGAAACCCACCTTGCGCAGAGTTCCGGATATCAACTATTAAAGGCAATCAATTCCCAAACACGTTTATAAAAACATTCTATTTGAAAGTTCTGGTTACAGATATTACATACAGCACATTTGGGCAAATGACACACCCTCAAATAATTTTGATTGATGTAGGTTTGTTTTTCTTACAGTAAAATGTGAACACATGTTTGTCTTCGGACTCCGTTAAAAATAAATTAATGGTGCATCGTATATAGAATATAAGAAGCACGAACAATAGACTATTTATCTCTATATTTCACTTCCAGCAACATTAATGAAATTGCAATTGTCATGACATTTTCGATTTTTCCAAAATCGCTGACAGAAGAAATTGCCTCTCCACAATGACGTCCATCACCAGTCAGTCGATTGTTATATGGTAATAATATGCAAATCAGGTTATCTTCAGTTGTAGTAATCTGGTAGAAATAAACTGATGATAATGTTTTAACTCAATCGACAGTGTGTGCGTGGACATACCACAGCCTTACCGGTGAAATCATGATAATACAATATAATTATACTCACTAAATGTAATTAGCTGTAAATGATGTCATCGATTGTTAAATATATTATTTCATGTATAATTTAAATAATTATATCCTGGTTCGGTTTCGTGGATGGCCTGACTCGGATCTCAAAAAAGAGGTATCAGTCACAATGACTATTTAATTTAAATCGTTAGAGTATAATAAAGTATCCCATTCATAAAGTGTCTGCCTTGGTCTGAATACACTGGTGTAAGGAAATCGATGCTCTTAATATACTAACATACCGTGCTATTCCTTACATATTATTTTCCCACATTACTTATGAATACTGTACAATTAAGGACAAATGCAATTGGGGGGGGGGATTTCGCAGTTCAAGAAGGGACCAAATTATTGATGGAATCAACATAACCACCCGGATACTGTTTTATCAAAGGACTTACGAAAATCTTAAACTTGCGCTCAAATTTAAATTCCTTATAACGCCTTTGCATCTACGAATGAGGAAATATATTGTTTTAAATAATTAAATGAATTAATTAACTGATGAATTTAACTATCGCTTTACCAACATTTGAAGCAGTTACATAATTTTAAAGGATTCAAATTTGAACGTTAGTTTTCAATTATCGTAAATGCTTTGATAAAACAGTGCCAATGTCCTACATTGAGGGAATTATGTAGTATGCACAAAACCCTTTGTGAACTTATTGTAACAAACCTGAATGCATATTGGTAGAACCAATACTTTCCAGATCTGAACTTAAGATCAGCTTCTTTACAAGATTTAGCTTTTATGATCAACAATGTGTCAATATGATCATTTTAAAGTTATGTTAAATATTATATTTCCTGTAATGAAATGCGCGTTTCAGTAAGTGTATTTGTGTTAAGAGAGTTATATCGTTCTAAGAAAAATATCTGAATAAATTTTGTTATGTTGAAATGTTTGAATGTTCCTCTTATGATGTTGCAATGTTTGAATGTTCCTCTTATGATGTTGCAGAAACAGTTAAAACGCTATGTTGTACAATACAGACAGTGATAAACACATATTATATTACCTTTCTTGTTTTACTACATGTTGTGATTCTACATTGGTGAACAAGTTTTTTCACCTGAAAAAACTAGCAAACCTTTAATAAACTATATCAGATTTTAAAATAACATTTATCTATAAAGATGGCAATAAAATTAAATCGTAACAGAAATGCGAATGAAACGTTTTCGGTGCGTGAAAGGCAAAGTAACACGCGTGTAAAACATTTTTGTAATTACTGTGCCAAGCGAACATGGATTTCCTTTTCTGGCTGACTGCTCAAATAGTTATCGGCAAGTTAGGTGTACAACATGTTCCGGTGGTTAATTACTAATATGGCGGTGTTATTTATATAAGCGGAAACATTATGTACATCCTGTTGTTTTAGGCCAGGTGTAAATCATTCACTTGATAAAAAATATGTGCATCGTGAGTACCATATGATGACATTTGTGTTCGACCGAGTACAAAATTGATACAATATGTGATCCGACGACTGTAAATAAATCAATCACGTGATCAGACAAAACAAACTTGTTTGAATTGGTGCTGATGATTAATGGGCTAGTGCTCGTCAATCAGACAAAGATGACTAGGTATTGCTCGAAACTTAATCAGCCATAAGACAGCCAATAGAGGAGAAAAAACTGATATACCATTCGTTAGTTTGGATGGAGAACAACCGGCAGGGAAACCTGTAATGGACCCTTTAGGTGTAGAGAATATATGTACTGCCAGTAAATTATTTTGTAAATGGTTTTATGTAACAATAATGCGCACCGTACGTGCAACATTGTAGTGTGCCGCCGTGTGGACAATTGATACAATCTGTACACTATTGGTTGTTTTAAACATAAATGATGTGATCGTAATAAACAATACCTGTTTGAATTGACACCGACATACAAATATATGTTGATTTCAGACCAGACATCTTCTAATCTAGTTCTCTATTTTAAGTTAAACTACTAGAAAATGGTATAAGACGTCCGTTATCTGCACCATAACCGTCCAATATGACATAAAATTAAGCATGTTGCTTAAGATTATATCTCTCTCATTAACGGCGTCATACAGTAAGAAGTTACATGAGTGTACATGAGCCGATACAAGCACAGTTCTTATACTACATCGATATGGAATCAAAATCAATCTGCAAACCACGCTGATATTGGAGTGTTATGTACGTAAATCATAGACATACACATTGGCAAGAACGCATTCACAAATGCAATTACGTTTTATATTTCCAAACATGTTAAAAGTGTAATAACAGCAATCAAATAATTATTATAACGCCGGTCTAAAACATGTAAAGGTTTTCGGAAAAGTGGGTGTTTTGTTGATATCAATTCATTTTAGATGGAATATGTACGTGCCATTGAACAATTCGAGAGATTATTTTCAAATCATAATCCCAAGAGAACGTAGGCAAAGTATTTGCTTTCCAGTAATTTCAAGATCAATTTAATTATTGGCTTATCCGAAGAAATGTTTATTTTGATATCCCTTTAGAGCATTAAACCAACATTTCATCACCGTATTCAAAGACAATTTATCGTACTTAATATAATGACTAGAGTCTAAGTAGACAAACTGTGGACATGTTTACGAGTAGATAGGTACGTTTGGTACTTGTTATATAAATTACATCAGCTACCAAAGTCTGAAAACACATCTTGTATTACAAAAACTGCGTGTTCTTAATTCATTGTTTGTGTTATTTGTAAAGGTATGTGGTACATGTTGATGGGTCGCATTCAATATTCTGAGAAACGCTCACGGTACACAGAAAGAAGCCTAAACTGTCAAGAAATATTGCCGTTCAGATCCAAGTTAAGTAGACCGCATTCCCAAACTCACATTGACAGATCAATTTACTGGTTCGTGTTACCCATTAAGAAATGATAGATGAAATCAAGAAACTAAAACAATACAATAATAGCACTTACTGTTCACTGAATTTACAAGCAACACTGATTAACACAACGTTATGCTGCCTCAACTTTGTCTTAAGCAGAGAAACTATTTCTTCAGAGAGGAAATTATTTTTCACAGAACTAATGAATCAAATCCCAAAAATTATTTTCGACATTCAGTCGATATCTGACATTGGTCTGCTACAAGCGCAACCGATCTCAATTGAGGTGTGCTGTGTTAAGTCTGGCCCCGTGTTCCGAACAAACGAGTTTTCTAATAATATTCTTTATATCATCACATTTAGTTTTGAAATAAAATACAATTGATCTAGAGTATGATCCAGTAAACTAAATCTTTGTGAGCACATTATTCGTACACTATTATTACCCTGGGAAATGCCTAAGGTTGTTTGTTCTTGTCACGCTAATAATGGTCATAAGGTGTCCGGGTTTTCAGGCTTATTACTGACCAGAGTCGTTGTGATCTTACTTTTAGATCTAGTAAAACACTTTATCCAGTCACTTCCGGCCAAATCAGCCCGATAACAGGGTGCCGGATAACATAATCAATAAACCGTCAAGTGGTCATGTGACTTGCAATAAACCGTCACCTCATCACGTGATCTGACGGACTTCTTCTTAAAGCGGGGTCGCCGGCTGAAACTCTGTATCCGAGGATGAGTTTTTCCTATTTAAAATGAGCTTGGGTCGATCAATAATTGTTCTACGACTTACCTGCGTGTACATGACGTTATCAAGATGTCCGACGTTGTTGTTTTGTCGTGACGTCAGTGAACGAACGTGACGTTACGCACAAATAATGAAAAGGCAAATAAATAGTCCGACTTTTATTCCCTTTTTAAAGCAGATGTAGTGACCGGATAAATAGAATAATAGGTTAGTGCCGTGGAGTGAGTGAAAGTTTATCCGGCTCGGCTGCGGAAATTATCGGATTCGCCTACGGCTCACCCGATAAATTCCTCCGCCTTGCCAGATAAACTTACTCATCTACGGCACTAACCTATTATTCTCTATATATGCACGTTTTATATGTGCCTGTTATTTCTATGACAATACCTCACGGAAAATTTTCCGTAATGATAAGGATATCAAATCGACATTTTGAATTCATTCATTTACAGTTCACAGCTTGCTGTAGCAGTGAACATGATCTTACAAATATTCCGACGGCCATACCGGATATTTCTACCTCTGAGTGAATTACAAGCTAACATTCATCTGACACTTGACATCATTGTTATAATCATGACACTATTGCAAATGTCAGTCACATTCAATTAAACACCAATACGTTGCATGCGGTAATTCTTGATATGATCAGATTTTCTATGCGTGATAGCAAAAGTACATCTGTACATAACGAATAGACGACACATTAAAAAAGCTGTGACTATAGACGTTTACAAATCGTTTGACATATTTGAGCACACATTCTATATCGTCATAATTTAAAAACGCAATGATTCTTCTTGGGGTAACTATTAGCATGCACAGTATATTCTTATAAAAAACCGTGTGAGGAATATTATTTTATGCAACACGAACTTCGGTGTCAATAACATTTGGTAATGTACATGTACCACGTCAAAATACAGCAGATATGCAAATTAATTAGCAAATAAATAATACCATCTGTCGTGCTGGTATGATTGTGGTCCTAGGTTGTCGTTTATGGCGTAATTTTGATGCGTGTTGCTTTGTAGTATATCCGTGTTTCTGCAGTGCCAACAAAGGTATAATAACAAAGAATAATAACGTCTACCCATCAATGGAATACGTGCATTTAAAGAAAATCTATGCCCAAACACGTTTATGCAAACATTCTGTGTGACTCAGTACTGGTTACAGACATTACACACAGCACATTTGGGCAAGGGACAGCCCTCTCGAATGATTTTGATTGATGTAAGTTGGTTTTCTTACAGTTAAATCTGAACATATGCTCGTTTTCAGACTCTGTTAAAAGTAAAGTAATGGTATATCGTATTGAATATAAGAAGCATGAACAATAGGTTATATTTCTCTATATTTCATTAATAACGTCGCAATTGTCAAGTCAATTTCGATTTTTGCAGATTCGCTGACAGAAGAAATTGCCACTCCACAATGATGTGCTTCATCAGCCAGTCGATTGTTATATGGTAATATTATGCAAATCTAGTTATCTTCATTTGTAGTAATCTGATAGAAATAAACTGATGAAAAATCTTTCAACTTCACAGACAGCAGTGTGCGTTGACACAACTGATGAAAAACATTCAAACTTTACCGACTGCCGATTTGAACAAAAGCAGCCTTTCTGATGAAATCATGATAATACAATATAGATATACCCAATAAAGTTGACTGTAAACAATGACATTGATTGTAAAAAAATACAATTTGAATAATTATCTACTGAAGCTGTTTCGTGTATGACCTTACTCGGATCACACAAGTCATGTCAAACAAAGAGGTATCAGTCACAATCGATATTTCATTCAATTTCTTAGAGCATTATAGATTATCACATTCATATATGATCTGCTTTGGTCAAACTACAGTGGTATAAGGAATCCGATGCGCTTAATACTAACAAAATACCGGACAATTCCTTATATAGTATAAGCACAAACCACTAGGGGAAATCCACAATCTAAGCAGGTACTCAATTATTGAACTAATTTCACATAATTACCAGGTCCCAAAACACTGTTTGAATTCCTTATTACAAACCTATAGTATGTACATGATGTATAACTGTTCTATTTTTCAGGTCTGATCCGCAGACGACCTTCTTTACAAAGCGTAGCTAGCATGATCAACACTACTTAAACATGATCACACAGTACCGTTGGATAATAACTTTCCTTTAATGATATATGCGTTTCGGTAAGTATATTTAGGAAGAGAATTACACCTGTAATGTTCCGAGAAAAGATATTTTGAAGCATTTTGTGATTTTATAGGAAACTTTAATGTTTCTCTTATTAAAATAAATTAGCTATTCAAACGCTGTGTTGGTGTCGGATAGATAATTATAATGCAAACACACGATACAAAAACAAGTCAATATTATATTACGATTATTCTGTTACCACATGTTGTGATTCTACTTTGTTGAACACATTTTATCACCAGAAATAAATAAAAAAAACATGTAATAAAGAATATCAAATTGTGAAATAGCATTGGTCTTTAAAGATAGCATTAAACGATCCATACAAGAAGCGTGAATGAAACATTATCGCCGCATGAAAGGAAATATAGCACGCGTGGTTTATATTTTTAGTAATTTTTATGACAGGCGAACATGGATATCCTTATCTCGCCGACAAGTACCTATGTTGTCGACAATTTAGGTGTACAACATGTTCTGATGATGAATTGATAAGATAGCGATGCCGTAAGTATAAAACTGATAAACATATAATTAGTAAAAATAAAATCTTATAAAAATGTGGTGTTTTTTGTATAAAATTCATTTTAGACTGAATATGTACGTGCCAAAAAACAGTTTAGGAGATTATTATAATGGATCGTTGTCCCAAGAGAAAACACGCAAAATGTTTTCCGTGCTCAAGTTATTCCAAAATCAATTAAATCATTGGCTTATCCGAATTAATGGTGATTTGACAAGTATTTAATGCATTACACCTACATCACTACATCAAATTCCTACTCAAATAGCTTACTTAACAAATAGAGAATACTATGTAAGTGTCTTATACGTATTGCTTGAATTGGATAAGTTCGAGCAACAATTATACGGCGAGGGTCGCTGAGCCGAATGAGTCTTTCGGAGACGAACCCAATAAATTAAAGTAATATAAGAAACGTATCTTACATGTTCTATTCAACATGTTTTAAACACACGAAGTCATTCACGTGACTGATTTTTTTCCGCTTACATAGAAATGGACCGAGTGTAACACTCACATACAGACATAAAGTAAAATAAGGATATGCTGACTGAGAATACCGCACAAATAAGCGGTCATAAATGACATTTCTATGATAAGCATTATGTCAGACTTAACGAAGCGAATATAATGAAGCAGTGTTTCCATGTTGCATATCTGATCTGAAGGATATGCTCAACATGCTATATACCAGTATATAATCACGAAATATCTGGTTATTAATATGTGCAGCACTAACAATTTTTTCATTCTTATGAAATGTTCCGTATTTGTGGAATGATTCATACGATAGAAACTGTTTTATTAACACACTTTCCCTCGAATATACATTTTTGTTCCATAGGTGATTAATTTGTTAAGCTTACTTGAAATATTTTCATTAATTTGTTTGTCTCTTTGGTAACAATTGATTATTCATTGTACACCCAGACATCGTTAATTGTTTGCTAGAAGGTGGTACTTGATGTAAAATGTAAAACACCCCTAGCAACTGTTCTTGCTCGTTCAGTTATATGCTTCTTATTGATGACCTGTTTTAGAAAGGAATCCCATTGGTGGGACAATATCATTTTCGTCTTATCAATCGGCTGTAACAATGATTAAACAAAACGACACGTCCTGACATCACACATGGTTTTAGAAACATCATCAGTGACTCAAGACTTTTTATCAAAAATGTAAAATAACAAGTTAGAAGCTTACATTTATTTATAAATGTAACATGAACTCCTAAAAAGCTGTACAAGAGCAATAACGCAGTAAAACAAGTCCAAACATTACCCATTCCCTTTGGGCATCAAGCTATAAAGTACATGACCTACCGAAATAATTTGATAGAACGTTATGTTTTACAAAAATAAGAACTTCTTTTCAAAGTTAACAAGAGTTTAAAGTAATTTAATCGATCTTGAGAAATAAACATTGCAAACTATATCTCAGGTCTCTGTCGTATTATAGTATGCCTAATTAGACCCTTGAAAGCATTAATGCGTTTTTGTTTAGTACGCTTTTTGTCTTGGAATAAGATGTTAGTTTAATGCATTATAGACCTGACAAATAACCATTTGTTCGGATAAGCCAATAATTGAATTGATTTTGGAATTACTGTAGCGCCGAAAACTCTTTACCTAGTTTCTCTTGGGATTATTATTTGAAAATAATCTCCTAAGCTGTTCTGTGGCACGTACATATTACCTCTAGAATGAACTTGATATTAACAAAACATCCACATTTCGCAAATCTCTAAATGCTATGGATCGGCGTTATACTAATAATATAATTACCGTTTTTATTCTTTAGAAATAATAGATGAAAATATAAAACATAACTGCATTTGTGCATGTTGTCTTGCCAATATGCATGTCTATAATTTACATCCAGAAACCTCAAATATATGCGTGATTCGAAGACTGAATAAGATAATATGTGAAAGTTATATTAGAACTGAGTTTGTATGGACTTTTCTAAGTAGTGTAAATTCGGATAACCGTTTATCATGTAACCTGTGGTGTGACGGTGCATTAAAGCCGTACCGGAAATATCGTAACGAAATCTCAACCCGTTACATAAATATGTAAATTAGCTTGAATCGACGTTAGCCAATTCATGACTTGCTCCACCTACGAAGTCTATACGTCACGCTCCAAGTACGACTAAAGTTTGTTTGAAACACCATGAACCAATGTAGCATACATTATCAAACATATTTAGCGTTTACTAAGGTTATACGATGAATAAAATCTTACATTCGTTGAGAAAAACAATATGACACGAGGCTCTCTCGTGTCATATTGTTTTTGTCAATGATTTTAATATAAATGGTAAGAAATGAGCACTCATTCAATATCCTATATTTCTTCATACCAAATTGTTAGTCTTGTCGCCAAGACGACAACAGAGTTTTCAAAAAAGATCATACCAATGTTAAAAATAAGGAATACATTTTCCAGGCTGAGGTCGTTAGTTCAAGACAGCAGACAATCAATGAATCAAAGAAAAACCTGTGCCATCACAGAGAGGGGGCCGATACAGCGTATTGCACATAGAGAGTGCCGATATGGATATACACCGAATATACGTTGTACACCACCTATATTATGGATAACATAAAAAGGAAATTTATGTACATAACTTGGCTTAACAATTCTAAAACTTATACTCAACGTATTTACGACTCCCTCCACGCGGTGAAAATATTTTATTAGGATATGTTTTATTATTCAATGTCATTGCAATCTTTATAGATCGATGTTATTTAAAATATGATATACTTTCAAATTATTTAAAATTTGCTGTATTAGTTCTGGTGATAAGATATGTTCATTAATGTAGTTACACAGCATGATAAACATACGAATCGTAATATAATATTTGTTTTATCATTAGGTGCTAGGCACGCGTCATGAGTTTGCATTATATCAGTAATCAACACAACGTTTGAATCTCTTGTTAGACGTGATAAGAGAAACATTAAAGCTTCCGGTAACATTACAAATTTCTCTCCGAACATTTACGATTTATTTCTAGAAACGTTTATTAATAAATTGACACCTATACATCATTACAAAAATGTTTATTATTGCACATTATTCTACGATTTATTTGCGTATTGTAGACCAATAAAGTATCCCTGGTGAAGAACGCATCTATTTGTCTGAAGGTTTTGTACTGTGGTTTTCGTTCAATGTGCGAGGCCTCTGTAGTAATGTAAAATTTACTCAATGAATTAGTTCTTGTCCAGTGTGGATCCTGTTGATACTGTTTCAAGATATTCAACTGGCAGTTAAATAAAGTTATGTTCTTTTTCTGTGAATACATTTTCACTGATTATTTAGAAGTAAACATGTCAAAATAATTAACCGAATCTTAAAGTACACAGTTTGCGTTCATATGTGGTGTTCTTATACCACAAAAAGGTTGCCATTTAGCAAAGTATTCTGGTCCTGTTTTATATGACTATAGTTTCTATTTTCAAATGAATGGCAAGATATACCTATCAGTACAAAGGTATCCAAAATGGATAATAAAATTATAATTAACCTATTCAGAAAAGTCACGCTTTTTGTAGATTTTGGCAGGTTTCAGTAGGTTGATTTGCATCTTATTACCGTATAACAATCGACTGGCTCATGACGGACGTCATTATTGAGTGGTTATTCCTTCGATCAGCGATTATTCTAGACGAAATCAAAAAGCCATAGTATTCACGATGCTATAACAGTTGCTGGTAATGATAGAGGGATGCAACCGTTCTTAGACTGTATTTCCTCAAAAACATTTGATACGATGATCTATTGAATTTTAAACGGAGTTTATGAGTGCTGCCTGTCCGATTCAATATTCCTTTTGTACCGCGAGAAAACATACCTACATTCACCAAAACCCTTAGTGGTGATGTACCTTGCCCAACATGTTATGAACATTGGAGTGTGGCAGAATGCGATATGTTAAATCTGAAACCAGAACGTTTGTATACACACAGAAGTGCCTAGCCATTAAAACATTACAGAGCGCATCACAGAAAATCAAATGTGTCTGGGAAAGAATTGATTGCTTTTAAATGTACATACTAGTATTCAAATGAATTGTAGATGTCATATATCTCGTATTTAACATATTATGGTGGTATAAAAAAGAATTCATCTTTTACGTTTTTCTCCCCCATCCTTAGGTTTTGTGCTAGGTCGAATCCTTTTACTGTTAGATACAGATTGGCCAGATTTTGTAAACTGCATAATATGCTTTGTCCCAAACACGGTCTAATAGTAAGCATACAAAGATGACAACTCCAGGCAGTGTCTTGTGTGACAGGAAATACATCCCATACATTGATTAGCATGACAAGACAGACACAATAGCGATAGGGTGACAAACACTTCAGCTTTATGACTATCATAGAATGTGAATTATGATCACCAGAACATACCACTCATCCGTCTATTGATAATGCGTCGTGATTTTAGCATACAAACGTCAGATATGGAATGACTTTCGGACTTGATTCATTATTTCATGGAAATTCATTTCCGCTCTGAAGAAACTATTTGCTCTGGTTTAGATACAGTTGAGACAGCACCGGGTTTTGTTAATTATTTTTGCTTTTAAATTGAGGGATCAGTAAGTGGTTTTGATTATACACATTTGTTTTGTCTATCACTTCTGAATGCGTAAGTAAGACACACATTAAAAGTGATTTATCGATATAGTAACTGACTTCTTTTTGTTTCTTGTAGTTTCTTTTTTTTTAAATTTTGAATGTGACCAAAATTATGCACCACACAATGCCACACGCTTTCACTTATATCGTAAATCAGTAATGAAGAAACAGTTGTTTGGTGTACTGCATCGCATGTAGATAAGTTAAAGAGATAGTAATGCATTATGTTACATTTTGCTCTTGAGCGACGAGACTATTCTTCCCCTTAATGCAAAATTGAAAGTCTGTTAAATAAATAAATGTTTGTCCAGACTTGAAACCATCTAGCAATAATGTAATCTTTATACATTTTACTTGCCCTTTTAGTAATTGAACAAAACACTGCATTAGACAAATTATTAAACCATTTATGATGTAAATTTGATGTTAAACTAAATAAAATGGCATATGTTTAAGGATAAATGTTGCATGCATTGAACAAATTATATACAATAAGTAGATAGATGGAATAGTTTATCAGACTGTTTTGAGACTGTGTGCCTTACATTGAAGAACACTCAAGATCTGCTAGCGTTCGTGGTTATTGATCATAAAACACTTTAACAGCGTAACGTAATTGGGTACAAATAACAATTGGCAGGCAAACTTCGCGATTACCTATGATTACCTTAGATTGGTATATATAAATTAGCAAAATAAGTGCAATTGATTATTACAATATTTCAATTAGATTTGGACACGTCCATGTACTAGTACATAGTTACTTTACGATTGTAGTGTGCGTTTGGTGAACAAGTTAGTGAGACATTCGTCAGTCACCCACTTTGCATTGTTTCATAATCGATGATAAAGAAATACGAGCGTTGAACGGTCATACATATTGAGTAGTGTACTTAATTACAAATTTATTCTACTTGTGCTATGCAGTTGACTACTACGAGTTAAGATGGCTTGGGTTGATATCCCGAACAAAATCATACTATCAGCCTATTCGATACATTTCACTTAATATGTATTTTACTGGTTTAAATTCGGAATGAGCCGTTCTACATTACTTGTGTTTGTCAAATGGGAAATACACATTATGTCTACATCGCGATTTAACTGATCTAAATGTCTATTCCGATCGAAACAAAGCCCTACCAAAGAACAAAAGTCTTGATTCATTAAAAACACCAATAACTATCAATAAATGGTACTGTATATTTAGTGTGTGAAATGGTATATCAATATATCGTAGGAAGTCAAAGAAAAAAAGCCCATACTAAACAATAATAGCCACCGGATTCAAACCAGTTTAGCTTCAGAGTTTCGAAATCCTAAGAATATCTGATATCTGTATCAATAGTTCGCCCAGAATGCTAGTTTAAATAGCACTTTAAACAGAGGATATTTCTCATATGTACTTCACACAAAATATACCCAGTAAATAAGATGCTATTATTATTATCTTAGGTTAGATATATCGATGTTTTATGGTTTTCATATAAGCAATATTTTCATTTCTCGTAGCATTTTACTTAAGTGATATGATGCATGTATCTGCAGTTGTATCGTGTGTAGTAAATTTTGTATATCTTTATTTTAAACATAAAAGTTTATAATAACACGTGTAATAGCAGATATGTGATAGCCTACGGTTCTATAAACATATACTTTTAATGAGAAACATGCAAAATATCCTTAACCTGTCGGATGGTTGGAGACCATTACATATCGTAATACAAATCGATTCATGTTGATAAGAGGAAACACGTGTAGGGTCAGTGTTTTATATTCATTTTTGAACCTATTGAACAGAAACCAACATGTTGTATGATATATTATTGATGACCTTTTGTAAATCATGCCATACATGTATACTAAAACATGTACATGAAATGAATACATTTAGTGTATTTCGCAAATACAGGGTGTCCAAAAAGAAAGTATACCGTTTCGGGGTATTTTTGTCCACTCTTAATGTTCTGCTATCGCATAGAAATTTTGCACACGGTTAGACGAAAGACGTAAGTTTTTTCTGGTACCAGTTTGAAAATTGTAACTCGAATAATTTTTTGAAAATGTAAATTTCCCAAAAAAAACTTATTTTGACCGTGACGTGATTTTGACGTGATTTTCGACGTTTGCACAATTTCTGTCTGTCTCATGTTTCCCGTTTTGCCTTTATTCTTTAAAAGTGTTGATTACATTTTCTACAAAATGGTATTGTTAAATTGCATTTTGATGTTGATCAGAAGAAAAGTTGTGTATATATTTTTTTTATTGTACGTAAGCGATCTCGGATAGCCCAAAAGAAAAACATCCACATTAATTAAGACCCGGGCTGTGGGCGTGCCATTCCACTCTGCAGTGGACTTTGCTTGAAAATATTTTGACACCAAATGGTTATTGCAATTCATCCAACACCGTACATTGCAATGTGTGACTCTGGTTCCACTTGCATGATCTATACACTATTCAAAACAAAGAATGCGCTACGGAATTCATAAAGAACTAGTTTAACAAAGGCAAGTAAGACCATGGGTTTACTTCTTTCTATTCTGTTGTCGAAATCACTAGTGAATAGCCTATTTAAAGCCATCAAACATGTCCATGCTCGTGAGACACATCATATATATAATTAGGTTTAGTCATTTGTAAAATTCAATGCAATTTTTCCAAGAATGATAACAAGACGGGAAACACCAGAAATACAGAAATTTTTAACACGTCGTAAATAACGTCAAAATGACGCTACGGACAGAATACGGTAATTTTTGAAAATTTACATTTTTTAAAAAAATATCCAAGTTACAAGTTTTAAACAAATGCCCGATAAAAATTTCATCTTTTGACTAACCATGTCCTAAATTTCTTTGCGATAGCAAAACGTTAAGATTTTTTTTAATGCACTGAAACTGTATACTTTCTTTTTGGACACCCTGTATATAACAAATTTGCATTCATTATATCTATATCATTGACCATGGTTAAGTATATATATTTTTCATGTCTTGGTATACAATGCATCCATGTATATCAGGCAGTTTGTATTTCAAATAAGCTTCAACTGTAGAATTGCTTTACATTTTAATCTTTGTAAAGCCAACAGCTCTCATTCTTTCAATCTTCCAATAGCGTTTTTAATCGTAATACATCACAATTGACTAAATTCAGTTGCTATTAAATCTGCCTGGATAGAACATGCTTGAATATATCAAAACATTATAATTATTCTCACAAAATATGTGTTGCATGACTGTGTTTAAACGATGTAGTTTACTTACATTGTTACGTCTGTGTCTCATTTCCAGGATATAGCTATTTCTTGCTATCTTAAACAATTGACCTGAAGACAAAATTGAGTACGAAAATATCTCTTCAAACACATATCTAAAGATGTAAATTGTATTGTTGGTTGCATGGTAAGGTAGATCAATAACTTATTTGTGTTTTTCGATTCTACTTATAAATTCCTATTACTAAGATTAATTGCTCTACTACACATGTTAGGAAACTCCTAGGCAAAATCAGAACAACCCCATTCCTATTTATACAAGTGAAATGTTGATGCTGGGCATCAAAGATGCCGCTAGTTCTTTTTAGGTAAATCTTTTTATTTAGTAAAAGGTATTGGTAGAAACTTGTAAACAAACTAAAATTCCGGCGTGATGTGTGATGCACAAGGGAAGTTATTCTCATGTGTTGAGTGTACGCTGCAAAAACTTAAGATTGCTGAAAATGGGTATTTTTCACTAATTCAAGGGCAATAACTCTGGTTGTACTAAATTGAAAGGGGAGTGAAACCCCAGGTGCACTAGAGTACATGCTGTCAAACATTTCTATAAAGGTTTCATGATCCTAGGTCAAATACTTTTTGAGTAGCATGTGAAACAAGTCAAAAATGGCTATTTTACACCATTTCAATGGCTAATAACTCTGGATGTACTAAACTGAAAGGGGAGTGAAACCCCAGGTGTAGAGAAAACATCCTGACCATTTCTGTGAAGGTTTCATGACTCTATGTCGTGTACTTTGAGTACCGTGCGACATAAGGAAAGCGGCCAATTTTTTCTGTTTCAAGGGCCATAACTCCGTCAAAATTGGTTGAATCATAAAACCCTGATAATATGCACCAGGTCACATGATGACAATCATTCTCTGAAAGTTTGGTTGAAATCTATGAAGAAATGTAGGAGGAGTTGTGCACAGAAGAAATTGTTAAGGCCCGCCGACATTCAGCAATCTAATAACCAGAGTTTTCCTTTGGAAAACCTGGTTAAAAACTTGAAGGCAGTGAAACACCAGGAAAGAATAGAAAACATGAAAACATTCTATTTTCTATTGAAATATTTATTCAAATGAACATAACATGTTTTAGAAATATGAGCACCATTATAATATTGATTAATGCTTCACAGATGGCATTTAGCATGTTTCATAAAATAACAAAGTGTATTCCAATAACGTGGTATAGCCTGACAACGTGAAACTGACACTAAAGGACATTGTTATTTCGTGGTTTGTGAGCTTGATAAGTAAATTTATTGCGAATTAATACGTTCAACATAGTTTAAAATATGCATAGAACTAGTTCCATTTGGCAGCAGTATAGGAGCGCATATGAATATTTTGTAAATAAGAAGTGTCAGTTCAATGTTGGCAAGCTATATTTACCCGTTTAAATTTTGGCAAAACAAACTATTCTGACATACATAAATAAAGAAACATAGAGATTAAAAAAACACTTGCATTTATCAAATTTAGATTAAGACAAAACCTAAGAACTGGAAAAAATCGAAAATCATAACTAAAAAATATCTGACAGACATGAAAGTATTTAACATGTTCCATAAAAGTTCGAAAGGAAAATCGCCGCTCCGCGCAAATAGTTTTTTTTTTTCTTTTTAATAGCCCCTGCTAAGACCCGCAAATTGCAACATATGTAGCCGTTATATAAACACCCGTTCCGAACTGATTTGGACTTTAGTACCTACCGAACATTTATCATCCTATTTTACCCCTGACGGGCGAGTCCAACAGCGTTATAACCAATCAAATCTTGTATCCTCCTGGGACTTGGACTTTAGTACCTACCGAACATTTATCATCCTATTTTACCCCTGACGGGCGAGTCCAACAGCGTTATAACCAATCAAATCTTGTATCCTCCTGGGACATCTGCTTGCACCCTTTCATACTCTATGCCGCCTCCGGGCGGCATAGAATGATACGATATGCTATACTATAATCCAGATTATTTCCTTTCATAATTGTAAGACGATGTTGCTTTACAAATTTGATCATAGGGACATTAGAAGCTTTAAATACGTTCAATAGACGGACAACAAACATAAAATATTCAGTTTCATGTCAAAGAAAAAGCACATGCAATGGGTTGGTTTGAAGAATAGTTCAGAACAAATTCAGGAACAACTCATTTAGAAAGGAACGAGCATTAACCGCGTAGCTCTAACAGAAATGATCAACAAATCGGAAAGTATTTCATTGATCCGGTATTTTTATTTAGAAATGCCGTTGGTGCACATATTGTATCCATTATCCATTTGGTGGAACAATATCACCGTGTTGCACTTACGATGTCCATTATTGATACAATGCACCATTCACACTCAGCATTGAAAAACAAATTGTTTTCGTTTTTACAACATTGCAATCATATCATTTTATATTTTTTTGCTGTACACCTAATTAACGAAAACGATTTGGAAAAGGAAATCTATGTACAACACTTAGAATGAAATTTATCAAAGCATGTAAGCGACGCAAGTTACATTTCCTTTCTGCGATAATGTTTCATGCGATTCAATGTTTTTGTTATCTTTGTATATTAATCTTATTTCAAAATCTTTAACAAAAGTTTGTTGTTGTATTTCTGGTGATAAAACGTGTTCACCAATGAAGTAACACAGCATTTTCTGTAACACAAGAATCGTAATACAATATGTGTTTTATTATTAGGTGCTAGATAAGGGTCGTGAGTTTGAATTATGTCCGTAATCAACACATCGTTTGAGTCGTTTGTTCAACGTGATAAGAGATACATTAAATCTTCCTGTAAAACACACACACTTTTTGTAATATTATCTCTTTTGACATTTACGAAATAATTCTCAAAATATACTATTATCGGAAATGTATTATATCACATAAGTTTACTACTATTTGAATATGTTCTCTTTATTCTGAAAAAGGTATTTATTGGTATCGGCTGGAAAATACTGTTATGTGATGTTTCATACCTTATTTACGCGGGTCCTTGTACAGTGTGGCCATACCACGTGACCATGACATCACAAACGGCTATACCCAAGAAGTTTTTTGACAACAAACCGTCGACTCGGTTAGGAAAACAGACGTAAGTATTTTATTTCGTCATCGATTTCTATGACATATAGCCCATGCTAAGCGGAACATGATGAGCTTTCAATGATATATAGTGGCTCTATCCGTAGCCGGACCGTTTATGCAAACATTCGGTGAAACCTTTGCTTGAGCTTGTGTGAAAGCGGACTACTTCGCCGAGCCGTTCTGTTTTTCTTGTATTATCTTCTTAAATCATGCCCGAAAACTCGGTTTTAAACCAATTGGTAACACCGGATGCTATTTCGCATCAAATAAGAAACATATTGTGATAATGCATGTCGGCAATCTTATATTTCCCTTTGATTTCTATTTGTGACTACAATTGTAAGACTAAATTACCGGCTACAGTTGCAAGCTGTTTTCAGAATTCGCTACAATGCTAATCAAATACCATGCAGTATTTGTCAATGATGCAATACAGTCTTATTTATTTAGTTGTGTTCTATTTGTTACAGTTGAAGAAAAAACACGCTGATGGGTAACAAGTTAACAACTAAGTAGCAATAGTTTACAGAATATACATGTAGGTTTGTTCTGCTGATTTTCTTCGGTTATATTTAACATGTAATATTTATCAAAACAAGCGTTATATCAGTTACCCTTTTTGGCAAATGAATAACGAAAAAATGGAAATCGCTCAAACCTGCGACGCGCCGTCACTATTAGAGTAAATATTGATGCTACGCTTTCGTACACGTACATAATTTTGGCAATATCGATATTTTAATATACTTTATCTAAATAAAATTCCGAACTGTATCATCGTCGCTATGAATTATTGAATTTAACGTTGACAGTGTGGACATACCAATTATATTAACTATTTTATTCTTTGACTGAATTTATAAAAGATGCATCCTCTATATTATTGACACTCAGTCGAGAATGAGTCCTGTCCATGCAACTTTTAAATATCCAACGAAAGGTCACATCTATTTCTCGGAACTGTGTACACTGCCTGGTATCAGACAAAAATCGTACGAATAATTTATCAGAAAAAATATCATTTGCCGGGATGTCTCGTTGAAATCGGTCAAACCATGAAATAAATACTGCTGTTCTTAACTTTATGTGAACATATTTTTCTTGCATACTTAGCCTAATGATACTGTGATGTAAATAAGCACTCTCCTGGTCAATTTGCTATGTATGCACACGTGTTTATTTTACAACTTCATGGATAACTGTAATAGCTGTTAGTATGGATAAACCACATTGTATTGAATTCCGGAGGATACCTTTAGACAAGCCGTCCACGAAAGCATAGAATGGTTCCCGAAGCTGAAATGCGCGACATCGTGATGGTTCGGCATATCTTCGCGATGCTCTGGAACACAACAATGTCAATCCTTAACGCTACAGATAGCTTACCAGACAATTCCGGAACGAACAATCTCCAGCATCGAAACTTTAAAAGTTTACCAATTTGGACGCCGAAGGTATTGTTTGTAACTGATTCGGGAGTGTTTCGTTGTAATCAGAAAACCATCGGCAAGTTTGGGTGTTCAGTTACCGATCGGCATTTATTCGGCATCTTCGGGACGCCTTCTGTGATACTTCGTAATAGTAGATATCCCGCGTGGTTCCCGAAAGAAAGCTGAATCGCTAAGTTAATGTGTTTTGTCAATGATCTTTAATTCGTAATAATTGTACGATAGTCAGTGCGACAAAAACGCTATCAATACCATCCATAATTTTGCTTTAGGCTAATGACCCATTGGTCGACTGAAAAGTGGACACGAGAAAGCTATTTTGATTTAATAAATATCTTATAACAAGACAGTCAAACTACGTGCAGAGAAGAGACGATGCAGTTTTTTGTATTGTAAATTAAGTTTTCACACATGACCGACAATAGTTGCTTTGCATTGTAGCGAACTCTGCTTTTGCAACTGTAGCCGGTAATTTAGTCTTGCAATTGGGGTCTAGTTTGAAATCTTCCTGTACTCTAGTTTTTTGGTTTCATTTTATTATATAGACCATATTGTTAGAAAAGTTTTGCCCTCAAATTTTCATGTCAATATTTTGGCGGCCATCTTGGATTCAAAATGGCCGCCATGCATTTTGTGGCTAGATTACTAAAACATATACAACTTGGTCAATTACTAGTGGAAATGAGCCATGATGATGTCAAAACGATTGTAATGAATAACCCTACATTTTCCAATCATTTTTTATCGATTAATTTATTTGCATATTCGTGAATATTAATGAATATGTAAAAATAATAGCATTTTTGTCATAAAATTGGCTAAAATTGAAGTTTGACCAAATATTTTCTACATAATGTGATACATCGGAGTAGATTTATTCAATAGAAAAGAAGTATATATACTTATGCTACCATAACAGAATGATATCATGTAGAAATTACGCTAAAGTTCAGTTATAAGCGGGTGGGGTATAAAATGACTATTGACAAAATGGCCGCCATGCAATTTTGTGGTTAGATTACTAAAACCTATACAGCTTGGTCAATTGTCAGTGGAAATGAGCCTAAATGATCTCAAAATGATTGCAATGAATAACCCAGCCTTTTTTAATCATTATTGATTGATTACTTCATTTGAATTTTCGTTAATATTAACGAATATTTAAAAATAATAACATTTTTGTCATAAAATTGGCTAAAATTGAAATTTTACCAAATATTTTCTGCATAATGTGACACATTGGAGTAGTCTTATTAAATAGAAAAAAAGCAAATATACTTATGCTACCATGAAAGAATGATATCATGTAGTAATTATTATACAAGTGTGTGGGTATAAAATGAGAACTAACAAAATAGTGTTAATTTTCATTAAAGCTACTATTTTTAAACCTGTATATCTTGGAGTTAGTGAGCTCAAATAGTGTCAAAATGCTTGTAGTATATAAAAAACTCATTACATCATTATGAATAAGCTCATTTGCATATTCATACAATCTGAAAGCATTTTAACAATATAACACTATTAAGTAAAATCTTAAAAACATATTTAGCATATTCAGTTAATACAAGGAACTATCTTGAGGAATTCTAGTTCCAATTAATGAAGCCAATTATTTCATGAGAAGTCTTATGAGCTGATTTTTTGTAATAATGAAGAGCTTAAAGTCCCTATCTAGCAATCACTAGGATCGAATTAAGTCATGCATGTGGTTGCCCGAAAGTTGTGCCTAAAACAAAATATTCAAAACCATATTTTAGCAAATTATTTTTGCCCAACAAAAACTCATTGCGCTTTATATTATATAAACCAAACATATTTTATCAAATTTAGTTTAATTACTTACTTTTATCTCATATACATGAATGTCTTGGTCTTTTTACAATGACTAGAAAACAGATCAGTGTCAGGCACATCTGACATCATTGACTCGTTATAACTGTTAAGGAATTTGAAGAATCTGTAGAGCCAGGGTCTACCTCTGATATAAAGGAAACTCGCCAAAGCATGAACAATACATCAGATAACATGAACATAGAACAACAGCTTTACCAATTCGACATCGAGAATGGACGATACCCTAGCCAAGATATATAGCTCTCAAAACAATAAATCCCACTTACGTCATTTGGATTCGACCTAGCACAAAAACGCCAAACAAGTAAATAAACGGATGGGGAATATATGGACTGACACACCAACCAACCTCTTTTCTTGGTCTATCTGCCTTGGGGATAGTCAAAATATCAGAGGAAACAGTATGATGCAATTATTGGAAATGCAGCACTATCTATATCACCGACACGCCATCTGTTTTAAATTAAGCTGCCGAAGACACAATCAAAACAGTGCACAAAGATGAAAACAATGATTTAACCGATCCAATGCTGTTGAAAAAAGTGTTGACAGGTGAAACGAATAGAGATATTCTTAACACAGAAAAAGGGGAAATGAGACAATAAATGGATTTGCTAAAAAGAAGATAAAGTGAAACACTTACGTAGGTGGCATGATGAAGGTAAATCATTGGGGTGAATAAAACAAAGAGAAGTAACCCCCCCAGACTATTCTCAACGACAATGGAAGGCAAAACCAACAACACTTTTATCCAGACTGTTAATTGTTGCAAATATGGCCTACAATTACTAGTATATCTCTAAAAAGAATTCTCTAGTTATGAGTTACCAGTATTCTGAAAAGTGGTGGGTCAAAACAAAAGTGAATCGAAACGTTGATACAGTACCAGCAGTTATAATGAAATACATGTACATACAATTGTTGACGTCATGGATATTGTACTGTCAGTTGGAATTTCTTGCAAACATATGCATAAACATGTTTGGAAATGTCCAAGGTTTTTGTTGAAAGTCATGTACTAGTATATATCAATTATTGCACTAAAAGAAAAAAATCTTGTATAGCTATCAGTGAGCTGTAAAGCACAGCTAGAAATAAAAAGAAAGTAATAATTGTTAATTGGACTCTAATTGCAAATAAAACACCATTAGATGATATTCACAGACTGTAAATCTGATGACAGGTTAACTGTATATTTGGCTTTACAGGGACGAGTCTATAGCCGAAGAAGTGGTGTTTGTCTGCAACCAGGATTATCGGCTTCTTGCAATAGATGGCCAGGCATCTGCAGTACTATCCACTTCTTGACGTTGTCCCCTACATTCTAGATACTGTTTTCTAGGACTACCATGCCTTGTGACTAGAGTTTTCTCCTTTTAACAGTTACTAGCAAGGGTTCCTTTGGGCTAACAAGTAACAAAGCTGGTAACCAGATTGTTTACCAAGTCCTACAGCTTGCCATTACTCCCTCCATTAGATATATGTCTTCGCCAACACTTGGTTGGAGACTGGTCATCCACCGATTGAGAGAGAGAGAGAGAGACAGCGAGAGATGGGACATGTTCTTAGAGTGGTGCGATTTTCATTATTATCTCGTGCAAGAGGTTAAATAATAATTGTGAGAGTAGGAAACATGTCTGACACCAATTGCTGTCATCATGCCAAACCCTATAATATGATTTCGAGTTGTGGTAAATGTTGGAGTTGGAGATGTTTGTCTATTATAAATCTACAGTTTAATATCTGCGCTAATGTGCTTTTGACTGCTTTGAAGTCAGTCAGCTCCTCAGAAGTACCGGTACTTATTCTGCTTTATGGAGACTCTGCCCAGGATTACTTTGGGCATGATATTGCAGGGGTGACTGGACATACTAGTACTGTCTAATGTTCTTCTCTTCTAGTTTGTTTGATACAAGACAGCAAGTACAAATAGAGAGTGCTCACTATCACTATTCATTATTTCAGTGGGTATTATGTCCACACCGTGTTCAGATACTTAACGGGGAACATCAATAACGTTACAAAAGAAGAAAACTATATCATGCTTAATGAATGTTTGAAAGAAGAACTTACATCAATTAGGAACATATGATGTACCAGGACCGCAAACTATTGCTGCATGTGTGTGTTAGTTATAAACGCAGATTGCTCAGTTGTTAAAAAATACACGGTCGCGCACAGGTGAACTGTGTTCGATGACATTTTATCTTTTTCGTCTGTTATGTTTTGAAAAGGTTCCCTCAACTTACAGTGCATGCTATCAACAAAAACTGCGTTCTCATTTGCAAGCAAATGTACGGATGCCAAGACATAGTGATTGAACCAGTGTTTTACAACACGTTTAAGTTTATTTAAAGAATGGTAAAACTTTAAACTGTTACAAGTATTGAAATTCATTGGTGACATAGCATCTGTCGCTCCTTTGACACAGTTGGTGAAGTGCAACTGTGCCATCACCAAATATCTCACCTCACCCAGTATCTGCAATGAACTTTGTGCTCTTCCTCAGATCATCAGCATCTCCATAGAGCTTCTCTTGAAGAGTTGTGTCTGTGGGCCACGTTGAAGATTGCTCCTGGTTGTATCTTTGGAGGACATAATCGAAAGTTTGTTCTTCTTCCCCACATGGACAGGTCGGAGATGGCACCAATTTGTATTTCCGATACATGTGAAAGTACAGCATATTGTGCCCCGAGCGTTATCACTTGTTCAGACCTGTTACGGCGATGTCAAATGGTTACAGGATGCACCCTAGTGCCTTGCAGGGTGAGTCGTGCCTAGCACGTCAAAACCTCAGTTCTGGCCGCTGACAAGTGGGGTAACCAACTGGCAAGGCAAATTTGTAAGTCAAAGTCCGTCAGTACATAGCCTATCCCTAGCAAGTCCTGCCAAAGTGCCTATCCGTTGCGGCATGGATCAACTGGGCACCTTATGGCCCCAGGCTAGACTATGGAGGGCTCGGAAGATAACCATTCTTAAAGGTGAGGCAGCAGCGCCACGTCAGTTGCCCACCAATGGTTCCTCAGTCATTGGGCTAAATGACCCCTGTGATACACAGGGTTATAAAATATGTTACATGTTAGCAATATCCAGTATGTAAATGTATAGACAATGAAGAATATTTAAACAGCAGGCAATTGTGTAGGTAACTTATTACAAGTCATAATTCAGGTGTTTGTTTTTGTTTTCGTAGACCGACTGATTCATAAAAAAATGAATCATGAATGCATTAATCACAAATCTTCAAAAAGCTATACTCCATGAATGTTAAAACTCTGTTTAGATCATCATACTCCAAAAAATCCACCAAGATAACTTATTGTATGTCTATTTGATAATTGTCATTTTATACCCCACCCACTGATACTTGAACTTTGTGTTATTTTGCTTCATTATATCACTCTTTTGTGGTATCAACATTAGAATCTTCACTTCTATTATATTTAATTCTAATAAGTCTACTCCGATGTGTCACATTTTGCAGGAAATATTGGGAAAACTTTAATTTTAGTCAATTTTATGACAAAAATGCGATTATTTTTACATATTCATTAATATTCATGAATATGCAAATGAGGTATTAAACAAAAAACAAATCTAACACATTGGATTGTTCATTACAATCATTTCGACACCATTTTGACCCATTTACATTTAAAATTGACCAAGATATATCGATTTTAGAAGTCCTATCACAAAATTACATGGCGGCCATTTTTGAGTTCAGGATGGCCGCCAAAATATTGACATGAAAATTTGAGGGCAAAACTTTTTTTCAAGTACAAGGCTGAAGTAACAAAATAAAACCAAAAAATAAGAGTACAGGAAAATTTCAAACTCATTCACCATTTGACACCGACTAATGAGTCTTCGGGCATAATTAAAGCAGATAATACAAGAATAACAAAACGGCTCGGCAAAGTAGTCCGCTTTCACACAAGCTCAATCAAAGGTTTCACCGAATGCTTGCCAAAACGGTCCAGCTATGGATAGAGCCATATTTAATTCAAACCTTATCATTTGCCGCTTAGCATGGGCTATATGTCATAGAAATCGATGAAGAAATAAAATACTTACGTCTGTTTTCCTTACCGAGTCGACGGTTTTTTGTCAAAAAACTACTTGGGTTTATAGCCATTTTTGATGTCATGGTCACGTGGTATGGCCACACTGTTGTAGCACAGTGGGGATTTACTAAATGAATGATCCATTGGATCCATTCTTGTTTGGTACAAAATGTAAGATCTCCCACTTGGCGACACGACATGTACTGTGGAATCACTGAGAAAAAAGTCCTGTATCGCTAGATTTCAATATCCCCGATTGGCAATTATATATTTACCCCTGTATACATTGCCTCGTTTTTTATTGGTTCAGGATAAATTAAAAGAGAAAATATCTAGCGAATGACAAAATTATAAAACGTCATAATTTAATGTCACAAATGAGATAACTGAAGGGGAAAATATACAAATAAGTTAATGTACTCTTAAAGGGACTCGACACCAGTTAGTAAATTGCAAAATTTATCAAAAAACGCTTTCTTAAAATCACATTTGTTTTGGATTGGCCTACCTTATACATTTATATACGAATCTGGACTTATTAATCTAGAAAAAACATAAACGCATTACATGTGATTATTAAATTTAAAACCCAAAACATGTATTGCGTGGATAACGCATTGACATATATATTAAACGTTGTGTAGCCTCTAAGGGTGGTGTTTAAATGCCGAGTAAAGCGTTACGTAATAAACGGACCGTAAAACATGTACGGACCGTAAAACATGTTTGGTAGTTTTCTTCAAAATCGCCTTCCTTAGCTTAAACTGTTTGCTTCACTTTTAACAATTACTATTTCGTGTGTAGTGGAATTTAGTTATTCGTTATTTGTAAGACAGTCGGATAGGAAACAAAAAGGAGCACGAAAGATTCGCTGCAAACTTGATTATATGGTTAGATAGTCAATAACATATTTTGACCTTCATTTCCATCAATAACTTCTTATTACTGCGATTTATTGCCCTACTAAAGATGTAAGCCAACTCCAAGACATTCGCTATAGGAAAACAATCGCAATCATATGTATGTATGATGCCATGGGATAATGTAATTAAACTGTTTGCTTTCATGATTGCAAGACAATGTATCGTCACAAATCTGATAATAGCAACACTGGAAGAATAACAACCGTTCAATAGAGGGAAAATAAACGGAGCATGTTCAATATGATATCCGAGAAAAATACTTGAATGAGTTTGTATGTCTCAAATGTATTCATTTCTCTGGGTTCTGTGTGGGAATTGCTCCAATTCCATGACCGATTTCCTCATATCGTTTATGTATTCATGTACGAATGGAACAGTCGAAATCATGCACAAATCAATTGAAAAAGAAATAATGAGGAACTGGTATGACTGTATATATATGTAGATATAGTTATTGATATGTTTCGCTGTTCCCATCCCTCAAAATAGTGTATCTACTTGTATGTATATTCCTAGTTTCAAATGGATGCACCTGATTGGTAAGGACATTTTGAGAAATGTTGTCTAGCAAACAACCAATTTAAACTTAAGATTAACACGGACGCCACAGTAGATCAATTTAATTCTTTGAAATGTCAAACTATTGACAGAAGATCTAATTTTAGACTTGGATAGCTGAGGTATATCTTATATTGAACTTTGTCGTGTTATATAATATCACATCCTTGTATCGATGTTAGTGTAGCGAGTACGTATATTCTTATACTACATATGTTACGTATAACATTATACTATATGGGTTAGTTTGTTTAAAATAACGTTGTGTATTTTGCGTTTTAAGTGTCATATGATAAGAGCCTCGCTTGATAAAATTTCCAGAACCAGTTTATTGTAAATTTATATCAATTGACAACTCTTGATAGATCCTCTATATGCCAAATTAGAGAAGTATTAATACGTTTAGTTAAGTACGATATTCGTCTTGGAATACGATAACGCAATGTTGGTTTAATGCATTAATGAGATGTCAAAATAACCATTTGTTCGGATAAACCAATAATTAAATTGATTTTGGAATTACTAGAGAGCGCAAAACACTTTGCCTACCTCCTAATGGGACTATGATTTGAACGTAATCTCTTAAACTGTTCTATGGCACGAACATATTCCATCTAGAATAAACTTGATATCAGAAAAAAATCCACTTTTCCTAACTCTGTATGTTACAGACCGGCGTTACACTTATTATGTGATTACCGTTTTTCTGCATTTGCACAGGTAGACACCGTACAGCGGAAATAGCCCCCTATTTTGGACGAAAACGAAAGTAAAAGTGGTTATCGATTTCGGAGGACGGTAAGTTTTTAACCATTATTCGGTAAATATGTATGCGATTAACTTGAAGTGAACTGGTTTAGGTAGTGTAATGTTTATTTTAAAGCTCCAATGTAGTCATTTGCTCTGTAAATTCGTTAACTCTTGACAAACAACACCGAAATGTACCTCTTTTGGCGGACGGTGCAGAAAAACGTACATTTTTCTTTTATCGCAGCTAAATCATACATTTTCCAAGACCCTGTTAAGATTTAAACTTTTGCCTGTCATGTTCTTTACCTATGTTGAAACCCTCGTCAATAAACATGCACTAACAAGCATGTAATTGAAGAAAAACAACATTGTGTTGTGTACAGAGTCTAGCCTTTTTAAGAAATTTAATGTACAGAGTCTAGTTTTTTACTGCGCTGGGTCTAGCAGTCCTGTACAGGGTCTAGTTCCCTAATTTGGACTATATTGACAAGAACTAATCGAATTTACCAAAACCATTGCTTTGTTTAAATTGTTCAGTGATATCTTTATATTATAAAAATTATTGGGGACAAAAATGTTATTTTATTTCCTATAGGTCATGGGTTCTACCCCCACTAGAGCCAAACTATTTTTTATTCTTTTTTTCTTTAATTTTTAGTTATAAGACAATGTTTTGGCTTTGTGACATGACTTTATAGTGTAATTTGGAGAAATATTTAGTTATCCCGCATTTTAAAAAAATACGTTATCCCGCACTTTAAAAGCTAAAGCGCATGCCCTCGTCTATAACTCCTGTTTTCTAGTTTGTCATATCCAATAACCTTCCCAATAAGGTTAAATCGGAAAACCGGGCAATTTCGCAAGAACCAGTATGAATAACAAGGACTTCAATTAGCTTTATTTTGTAACAAAAAGGCCAAATAATACCAAAATATGTATCTCAGAATGTACCAGAGGGATCCACTGTTTTTTACAATGTTCCCGGGGAGCATACCGGACCCCTAATACAATGACCTCCTATTTTTACAGGCAACAACTTCCTAGATATACAAAATCTTAGTCATTATATAGAAACACAAGACATCCACATACGCTTCCATAAACATGATGTTTTATCTGTATCTATAATGTTTGGTCACCCCCGCCCCCCCCCCCATTTTAAAGACGCTGCTATAGATAAATCACAAGCAGTTGGGCGTAACTTACTTTGACGTCGCGTCACAAGTTGGAGCTAGTTTGCGTAACGTCAAAACGCCGTTATTTTAGATAAATGTGGTTGGCGTTAATTTAACGTATAATTGTCATTATAATTAAATCACGGGCGGACAATAGCACCAAGGTTAGCAATGTGCATTTGGGACACATGCAAAGAATGGCAGAAATTAACTATGACAACATGAATAACAACTTCCAACAAATAAGCGATAATTTAGCGACAAAAATGGTTCATATATTAGATGTAAATAACCACAACGTCTTTGTTATAATTTGCATACACGCATGTATTTCGAGTAACAACTGAGGGGAAAAATCAAATCGTTCTTAAATTAAAAACATACTAGAATACATTTAACAAAAGTAAACGAGTAATCTAATATTATGCACAGTAGATTCGCATATAACTTCGTTTAACACTCAAATTAGTTCTAACCAATCTCTCTCTATATACATGTATATATCCAGTAAAAAATATGGTTGTAAATATAATATATTCCATTTAAACCCCTTTGTTCTGCATACCGATGGGGATGTTTTAGAAAATGGTTTCGCATATAACTAATCAATGCCTTGCAAACAGATGTTGTTCTTGTAGAAATACAC
Source organism: Spisula subtruncata (assembly GCA_963678985.1). NCBI lineage: Eukaryota > Metazoa > Mollusca > Bivalvia > Venerida > Mactridae > Spisula > Spisula subtruncata. The sequence goes on along the minus strand of OY787672.1, from coordinate 19,421,348 downwards.
GAAGCGTTTTAAGTAAATATCAACGTCAGCGTCGCCTAAAACGTGCCGTGGGACATTTCTGTGGACATGGATTATTACGCACCATTTTATCATGCTTGGAGCAATAAACACTATAATACATGTATAGATTCAGAAGAAAAACAATATTTTATTTCTTCAGTCATTTGCTTGTAATACACAAAGCAAAAAACAAAAAGAAGGAACGAAAAATACGGTTTACATAATGAACGTATTTTTTACGCAAGTGGGACATTTCTGTGGACATAGAAAAACAAGGAAAAAACATTGTTTATGTAATTTTATCACTTGAGTTTTCACACATTTTTATTTAGGAAAAAACAATATTTTTGTATTCAAATATTTAATACGTGCGTTGAAAAAGATAGGTGTAATTCACATTTTAAATTCTTACTTGTAGCCGAAACGCTACTTTTTTCGAAATCTCTACATAGATATTTTTCTTCAAACCATGATTATTTTACAACTTCCGGTTCCGTTAAGCAAATCTACGGAAATTATATCAGATGCACATGGTTTCAATTCTTGTCATGCAAACTTTAACGTCTTATATTTGAACTGGTGATTTATATCGTCCTGCTTGGTGCACTTGGCTAAGCTACCGCTCGTAAGCCTTTTTCAATGTTTTAGCTTCGGATCGAATCCCACCAACATGGACATTCATTTTTAATTTTGTTAAATAAACATGCGAGTGCATGTCTATTATCTACATTTCTAAAGCATTTATTTGTTCTAATGTATACATTGATGCACTGAAAACATTCCCATGTGCAGACTTTTGAACCGAAGTATCGGTCAACTGTCAGCCAAACCGCGCGCATTGAGTAACTGTTTGCCAATTCTGAAGTTTCTACAGAGAACTCTTAAAATGATGTTTCCGGCGAAATCAATGACTCAAGTTATTTGTAAATGAACCCAATAGTCGTCTGAGCAATGTTCAGATGTAAGATGAGCAATGAATACAATATCCACACTTAAATAAATATAAAACGAAGCTGTTTTTGTCAATTGTATGAATTAGACTTATCGTTTATAAAGTATAAAAACATGCATGTATATTGTAGAATCTAATACAAAAGGACGATAAAAATAAAGTTGAATAGCAGAGGACTCGAACACAATTTGGTTTAGATAAAACCATACTTTAATAGAAAAAAGGTAAAAATCGTTTCAACTCGTGGACTCTTCCAAAGGTCCAAAGGTCATATTTCGAAGGTCGTTGTACATCTATAAATCCACGCGCTAGACTGATGCAGTGTTCAGTTGCAATACTTGATACGATTTACTAAATGTAGTTTTTTCCAAGAACTAATAATGATAAAAAGGTACGTAGTTTACATTCATAATTAGTAACTGGCATTTGACTTTTATCTATGCGTCGTTAGTATGCTAAGTTTCAATATTTTGAAATGACAAACAAATGCCTACATGCTCCGATGTAACGATCAATCGAAGAACTGTCGTCTTACTCTGGCTCGCATTTAAGCACAGATATGACCTCTTTATAGAATTGGACTGCATGTAAATATGAAACTATTTCATGCATGTTATCCAAAGCATGCTCTACATGAACGAAAAGTATCATGAATATCATACAAATGTAGTTTACAGGTACATGTATACGCTTTATCTTCTGTACCTTCGTTGAAATGCTTCAAACCTTGACTATTTTTTATATAAATGAATATATCAAATGAATATATACATTGAATCGGTGACACAAAGTAATTTTTATGTTTAAGCATGTATGATTAACCACACGGACTAAACCTGAAAATTAATCTATATCAACACTATTTACATAGAAAAAATACATAAATGTAACGAGAAAATCAAATTTATAACATAAACTAGACCCCGTACTCCCGGCTAGACCCCGAACACTTGTTATGTGAATAAAAACTAGACTCTGTACACAACGCAATATTGTTTTTCGTCAATTACATGCTTGTTAGTGCATGTTTATTGACGAGGGTTTCAACATAGGTAAAGAACATGTCAGGTTAAAGTTTAAATCCTTACAGGGTCTTGGAAAATGAATAATTTAGCTGCGATAAAAGAAAAATGTACGTTTTTCTGCACCGTCCGCCAAAAGAGGTACATTTCGGTGTTGTTTGTCAAGAGTTAACGAATTTACAGAGCAAATGACTACATTGGAGCTTTAAAATAAACACTACACTACCTAAACCAGTTCACTTTAAGTGAATCGCATACATATTTACCGAATAATGGTTAAAAACTTACCGTCCTCCGAAATCGATTACCACTTTTACTTTCGTTTTCGTCCAAAATAGGGGGCTATTTCCGCTGTACGGTGTCTACCAGTGATTTGAAATAGATGTAAAACTTGAATATATGTCTGAATGTGTTCTGCCAACATGTATGCCTATGATATATGTCCTGAAAACTCAAATATCTGAGTTGTTTGAAGACCGATCTAGATTACATATTGACGTTGTAATATAACTGCGTTTGTATCGACTGGTGTAAGTGGTGCGCAATGATATAGTATCCTGTAACATTACAAAGTGTTCTTAATATGTTTCTCTTCGAACATTAAATATGTAATTCTGACAACCATAAACACATTGTGAAAGGCAAATATCATTACTTGAAATGTATTTTTACTTATTGTAGATCTTGAATGTAACTTAATATTATTTTATGAAATCAAAGCAAAACTTAAATTAATCTTTGCAAATAGACCTCAATACAACCCCATTTAAGACCACGTGTGCCATTCTTCATGGTTGGCTATCCTTGAAATGTATCCGCATGCGTCGAAAATCAAAGTTAATGAAATATTCATTTGAACTGTGACTTTTTCTATTTATTTGAGATGCTTTCTGATGTCATCCATGAAGATGTTAATTCAATTTGTATACTATAGTATATTACATTTGTTACTTAATTTCAAGCTAATATATAACTGGGTATACTATATGTATTGTATTACCATGATGTGACTACATATTATCTCATCCAAGCTGCTGTCAGTAAAGTTGAAACGTTTTTCATCAGTCTATTTGTATCAGATTTCTACAAATGAAGATAACTTGATTTGCATACTATTACCATATAATACTCGACTAGCTGATGACGGACGTCATTATGGAATAGCTATTTGTTCAGTAACCGATTGTAGAAAGACCGAAACTGTCGTAATAATTATGATGTTATTACGGTTTCTGGAAGTGACATAAACGAGTATACTGAGCTCAAAATTATATATTCAATACGAGGCATCATGTATTGGTAAAGGGAGTTTGAAGAATTCAAGTTCTGATTTTAAGTCAAGAAAACCTACGGACATCCGTCAGATTCCCTTGTGTTTGTTGACCAGAAGTGTTATATTAACCGGGCGATTCCGAGCGCAAAGGCACATGTGTCTAAGTTGGTTGGTCACCTGTAACTGGTGGAATAATATACCTCGTCTTCGTATTTTAATTATTGGACACATGTTAAAGAGTTTGAATGCGTTCGGTGGGTTTAAAAATTAGACGTAGTGTTAACAATCCCATAGTTAAAGCATAGAGAATCCACATAGATGTTTGCATCTATTTATTTCTCTATTTTAACTACCTAGATATCCAATGATAGTATTTTATGAAGATGCCCTGTATTGTCAGTTAAATTGATATTTCTAGAGAAAAGGTTGTATTCATTTCAGCATATTTAGGTCGGGAAGGGCTTTTGTCATGTAGGGATTGTGTCTGGGAAACATTGTTCTAGTATATCCAAGGGACATTTTCAAAACTGTTGTAAAAGTAAAACATATTCCGAACATCAAAAAGACACATCGCTGTATATTAAGTCTGAAACCAGATCGGTGACTTGAATGTGTATATATACACTGTCTTACTCATCCAACTATAACATTACTACCTCTCTACAATCACAGAAAATCAAATGAGTCTGGGAATTGATTACTTTGAAATATACGTATTCCAGTGAATGGTACACATTGCTTCCCTCATATGTCACCCATCACAACGTTAATAAGACTGGATATAAATGTTCACATAATACTTTTACATCGAAACGTTCTATATTACTTTGATTGTCAGATACAGATGGGCCAGATATGCTTTGTCTCTGTGACCTGATTGAATAATGATATTCCCACCGAGACGACAACGGTTATTTGTTTGTCTATTCGTCCGTATTATACAACTGCATTGTCAATACGGCATCAGTCGTCACGGAACAGACAAATTCAGAAAAGAATAAATCGTTTAAAGAACCTGAACATTTTTTTAAAGATTTTATGTCACGCAATGGAAGTCTAAGCTTTTTCATGGAATATAAAGATACATTTTTATGTTGACTCACCTAGTCTCTTTTGTTTGTATTTATCTATTCGTACTGCGTATTGTTTGTATTGTTCAGCTTGTATAGTTCAGCTTCATATGTGTGTAACAAAATATACTGAACTATATTGCATCAAAATGAATCGTAAAACGGAGCTAGCAAGTTGAATACAACATTTAGCTGCCTTGGAATCGCAAGTACTACGCAAGTGTTTTTCTCGTTTTCTTAAAATATCGATTTGTTATATACGACCTTTTCTTTCTAAGCCATGTATTTGTTTGCAGGTGGTACTGACACCTTTTATCAAACGATCGAAGTTTTTCGTATTCATTCCAACCATGTATTATATACTTATACGACAGCAACATGTGTTTAAGTTTCTAGTTATATGGCATCACAGTGTAAGCAATTTGGTCGTTAGCAACATTTTATGGCATATATTTGCATATCAGTAGGCAACAATAACAACAGTAGAAATACAGACAACTGAGCATGTTGTAAAGCATTCCGTAAAGTAAAATAAATATTGTTCAATGAACAAATTCTTCAAGCGGTGTTATATAATTTATTGTGGTTGCAAATAATGGCGATACAAAATGTGTGTTAAATGTTGTACGATTTGTCTAGCCCTGTTTGAAGCCATGTATATACTGAGTGTAGTTCAGACGATATTTACAGAGGTAAAATACAATTTCGAAGTCATGTTTAGGATTACCACATATAAGGTATTTGAGTTTTATTAAATGAGACTGACATTAAAATCATTAAAAGTTATTTAAATAAATAAAGAATAACTTTTGCATTTTAATGCTAATTTTGAGTCCATCCTCTCTTGGACATCCAAACGACACATGTCAAAATTTGAGATAAGATTTATCTGGCCTGATATATATAAAATCATCAACAACAATTTAAACATGTATTTCGCAGCATGATAACGTCTGTGCACACACTGTATACATTTTCTGCTCGGTCGATTACCAATAGCAACATATGGTTCTTATGACGCGCATATTTCATCAAGTAAATCATTTACACCATGCTTTATACGAAAGGATGGACATAATGTTTCCGTTTTTATAACATCGCCATCTTATCAATGTACCATCAGAATATGTCTTACATCTAAATTATCGATAACAATTTGCGCAGTCGGCCAGAAAAGGAAATTCATGTTCGCTTGGCATAACACTTTAAAACATGGAAACGACGCGTGGTACATTTCCTTTCATGCGCCGATGTTTTATATGCGCTTCTTTTATGATCTAAACCTATTGTTAATTTTGTATAGTAATCTTATTTTAAAATCTGATATACTTTAATAACAGCATGTAATACCACATGCATGGCAATATAATATTTGTTATATCAGTAGGTGCTAGATACGCGTTGTGAGTTCGCATTACATACGTAATCAACACATCGTTTAAATTGCGTGTTAAACATGATAGGATACACATTTACGCTTCCTGTAACATCACAAACGTGCTACAATATCAGGAGAGATTCATTCGACTTGTAAATATACATAAAAAACAAAAATTTTAGCACGGGTTTTGAATTTTAATCACTGTTTTAATATCCGACCAATACCCACCTTATATATGTTATTGTGTTTTATGCCTATAAGACGCATGTTAAGAATAATTGTAAAGCTGGGTGGCATCATATCGTTTAACTGGTCAGCTGGATTATAACCGCGTTGTGTCGCTTTTATGTTAGTGTTTCAAAAGTTCACAGCATTTTGTCTGGAACACGCATCCTCGAACATGCTGCGTCTTTGGGAAATTAAGTGTAGTACGTCAAAGAAGTTAATGCTTTAACACTAATTTAATACCATAGTATTTGCCCTTGTCAGTATTTGAATACCGAGCAGAACTTTTGTTCTTGAGTACAGTTTACATTACCATCAGTGGCATCATTTACAGCTTATATAGTTTTGAGTATATTCATATCAAACTACCATGATCTAACCGTACAGTTAGTGTTGGCGTAGCGGTCTAAGACGTTGAAACGTTTTTCATCAATCTCTTTGTATCAGATTATTACAATTGAAGATATAACTTTATTTGCATCTTATTACCATAAAAAATGGACTTGTTGACGGTTGACTTCATTGTGGACTGGTTATTTCTTCTGACAGCGACTTTGGAAGAAATCGGAAATGTCTTGACGATAACGATGTTATTAATGATGCTAGGAGTAACAGAAAGAGATGAAATCTTGCGTATTTTGGGTATAAAAATGTATTTAATGTGATTGAGGTGTAAACACATACAGCACAGATATTCTCATATATCTGTCTTTCATTGCCTACTTCTTAAATATAGAATAGTCCTTATAACCTAATTGGAACCACTCGAGGAAGGGTTACTTATTTACATCAGTACTTGGCCACGGGGGGCTTTTGTCCGGAAGGGATCTTGTTTCAAAAAAGTGTTTGGTTATGTCTGAAAGATGCTTATTCTGGGGCTATTTATCTGGAAAGGAATTTGCCCTATAATGGTTTTTGGTTGGTGTACATTTTACCATTGCGAATTTCATAATATCCACCTCGTTCAACAATCGAAATTGCATATTTTCCGAACCAATGCCCTAAATTTACCAAACATCACAGCGTGACAATTTGCAGTATGTTATGTCTGGAACAAGAACAACGGCTTGAATGTTTATACTGTATACAGTTTTGCTCATCCAATAAATAACAGTTAGGCGCCGTTATGCAATCACAGAAAACCAAACGTGTATGGAATGGATTTCTTACCAATGTACGTATTTAAGTGACTCGAGACATTGCTTCTCCGTATTTCACACATCATAGCGGAAGAAGAACAGATATTTACGTAATTATTTTCCAACGATAAGATTTGTGCTATAACTTTTAGGGTCAGATGGATTAGATTTTATCAACTGTATACTAGGCTTTGTCGTCTTGGCCAGCTTGAAAAATGATTTCCACATTAAGACGACAACGATAAATTGTTTGTCTTTTCGTGCGTAGTATACGACTTGATTGCCAATATGACATCTGACATATGTCACTGAACAGACAACTTCTGCGAAGAAATGAAACGTTAAAGAATCTAAAATATTCGTCACGGCTTGAATGTCACATAATCAGTTTGCAGTATGCAATGGCATTATATGTCAAACGTTTTATAAAGGAAACAAATGCATGTTTATTCTCTTAAATAGACATTTCTATTTGTGTTTTATTTGCTTATGATTACTCAGCTGATATTGTAAGGCTTTACCTGATAGTAATGAGAAACAAGATATATGATGAACCAAAGAACTGCCACACCTTTGTTGACGCGCATCGATTGACAGCAACACGCAACCAACATGACGCCATAATGGACCATCAATGGCCTCCAAAAAACCAGCACGACAAAGACCAAGATAATATCTGATGAACATTTACAATAGTGTCATACTTATAGCAATGACGTCAAGTATCTGATTAATATCCGAGAAACATCCGGTGTGACCGTTGTATATTAGGAGGATCATGTATATTAGTACTGATAGCTATGAATTGCAAATGATGTGATTTAAAGTGTCGATTTCTGGTATTTATCAATGAATACAGATACTAGTTTGTAAGATTATGTCAGAAAAATAAGTCGCTGTGCGCATCATATTAAACGTACGTATACATTATCAAATTTAATCTACAAACACACAAACTCTGATCAATATCAAGCCGAGCCTACATGACAACCTATTAGGATTCCTCACCACAACTTCCGGTCTACCAATGGACAGCTAGAATAATAAACAGAGAGATATTTATGTAAAACAAAATTGAACTGATTGTGCAAACTATGTGTAATTTACAGGAGTTATAATTTTAGTGATACTTTTTTGGATAACGTATAGAAAGGTGACTTTTTTGGCTTTTTTGACTTTGTAAACTTATTTCCACTTCACTTTACTTTCTACGCATCGATTAACACATATAAATCACCTACTGTGCTATATTTCGGACATTCACGTGAAAAGCGGATTTCTACCCACCACCCACGCCAAATTTTTTTCCAACTACAGGGTGTGTCATAATTATGAGCCAGACACCTATCAATCTTGATAAAAAGCGGACGGCAACGTCTCCCCTTGATGAAGCCGACACAAAGAAGACACGAACATTATCAATCGATTCAATATGTCATGATGAGAATATTAGTGATAAAATTCAAGTCAACCTGGACGATCTAGCTCTAGAAAAAATTGCTAACTTTATAAGTTCAAAGTTTGAGACGCTGTTTTTCAGCAAATTAGATGACGTACAATCCAAGGTCACGTCACTGGAAATTGAAAACACCTCACTTAAGGCACGAATTGCAAAACTTGAGGAACAAGTTGAAAATCAAGAAAGGCGAGATGATAAGGCAGCACAGTACAGTAGACGTAACTGTATGCGGGTCACGGGTCTTAAAGAAACCGACGACGAATCATTAGATAAAGTTGTAACCAAGATGGCATCCGAGTTGAAGGTTGATGTGGGTCTACGTGACATCGACAATATGCATCGACTTGGCAAAAAAAAATCAAGTGGAAACCAAAGTTCACGTCCTAGGGACGTAATCATAAAGTTTACGTCATACCGGGCACGACAAAAAATTCTAAAAAATCGAGCCGATCTTAAATATTCGAAGTCGTTTAGTGGCGTCTACGTTAATGAAGAGCTGACCAAAATTCGAGATGAGGTTTTTTATCGAGCCCGACGTTTGGCCAAAAACAACCTCGTTCAGTCTGCATGGATTTCAAACGGCATCATATCGGTAAAGGATAAGTCTAGTATTGTTCATAGGTGTGAGTGTTTAAGCGACCTATCAATATTCGACCAGCATCTGAATCTTTAACTCTACGGTACGTCTCCTGTATCGTATGGGACAGACGTTTTGTAATCCAGTCAATATGTGATGGTGTTTTACCCTAGTGTTTGTATTGACTGGCTTAGATCTTATCCAAACTAACTGGATATGCATTACTTTTGGCACATACTTTTGAGCGGCTTAGATCTTATCCAAACTAACTGGATATGCATTACTTTTGGCACATACTTTTGAGCGGCACCTTACTGATGCTACAGTGACTTTCGTCTGTCCAGTGTGACGGTTTAATAATACACAGCAATTGACTGACTATAACATAATAACGCCGAATAGCGATTATTATCGGTGATGTAATAACCATCAACTACACTTAGGTTTATTTAATCACAATGTTTTGTGTTGAAAACTATATTGCCATATTTCCTGATTTAAGATATTTAATGATACACGGTCGTTGTACTCTTGTTTCCTTATCGACGTTCGTAAACTTACTTACGAAATGATTTTAATTACATAATATTGTTAACTTGACTAAACCTGAGTTGTTTTGTAATTGTTTTGTCAGTTCCATGAAACTGTATTCTTGTATTAACCAAATTTGTGTGATAAATTATGTGTTCAATATAAATATGTGATAGTGTTATGCTATTTGTCAATGTTTATGAATTTAACTTCTTAATAATGTACCGGTCTGTATTACAATGTATTATGCGAGTTATATAACATGTGATAAATGTAATATGTGCTTATTAAAACATACCTGGACATACTTGTATTGATACCGTACTTATATCATTTATGTTCTTACCACGAACCATAATATTTTTCCTACTAATTTATCGAAACTTATTACTTATTGATTCACTTGTAATCAAGGACATTTTGTTTAATTCATGTATGTTACATACAATTAGGTTTCCACGCTTGTTTTTTATTCTCTTTCTATTAATTAATAACTAGACTTGCAAATTAACGAATATTAGAAATATGTATTTGATCAAAGTGCCTGAAAACTCTACCGTTTGATTGGATGCATACCATTTAAGTGACAGTAATTAATTTTGCAACATGAGTGCTAGTTGTATCCGAGCTCTCCTGTGTAGCACTAAACATTTTGATATTCTCATAACATTACATAATTAACATGTCTTTCAATACTTGTGTTAGTCTATAACATTGTAATTGAAAAATATGTGCCTATAAACTCTGCAAATCTATACATACTTCATTACCCCAATAATATTTTCCTTTGCACAAGTACACATATAATCCTACATGGTGTCTATATAATTGCTGTACTGTGCATAACTATACACATAACATGTGCCTCAATATTAACTTCATAGCCATATGATTTGCATAACTATACATATTTTCCTCTATGTTCAATGTTACTGTAATATTCCTGTAGTTGCATAATAATGCATTTTTCTCACTCATGTTACCTAAACAGTCCTGTATCTTAACAACTATCATCTATGCATAATTTCATTCATGTTACCATATTATTTCCGTACTTTGTATATTTCTCAATTTGTAAACACTTTGTTTCCGTAGTATCCTGAGTAGTACTTAACTTATTGTCAATCTCAAAATGTTACATAATATGTTTTTCATATCTAGTGTTAGATTACTACTTTAAGTCTTGTTAAAATCTGTGTTCAGTTCCTTAGAATAACTATGCATTTCGAAACAATATTCATGTACATGCATAAGCATACGTATCTTCCATAAATATGAACAAATAGTACGTACTTCTTGCACAACTATCTTACTGCATGGTACCAAATTAGATATGTGCCTTGCCTATTCAATATTGGGATATTTCATTCGTTTTCATACATTTGTATATACATGTACTCATCTTAAATAACTGTGAAATTATATAATATGTTTTTCAAACACATACCTTTGCACAATTACTTATTCTCAATCTGATATACCTACTCTCTCTACTTAAGCCTTCCCGTTCTAATCCATGTACTCATTTTTCTCTATCTTACTATTTCTTTTACCTATTGTCGGTACTCTTATTACCAACATTTGCTTCTCATCCCATTGCATATCTTGTTATCACGTGGATACTCTTGGACCTGTTTTGAATACCATACTGATTGACATGACGGCCTTCCATTTGTTCATGATCGCATTGCTGTCAATAACATGAAAACTCACTCATTTCCCGTCATGTCAGTGTATAAATATCGAGGGTTTTTACCGCTGGTCATACATATGTTTCTGCTAATATATCTGAAGAGTAATACGCTGTACTTGTTTTCAATGTACAATTCAATTTTAATGTGTAGCAAACCACACCTATCAGTAAAACATCCTTACAAGAAAGTGATTCTAGGTAATAGATACATTAACAATGTAATATTCACTATTGAAGTTTTATTTTTATTCTCTGTGAGTGTTATTTGTGTTTGGCTACATGTGTTCCTTCTTAAGTCTGGTGACATTCATCCTAACCCAGGTCCTGTTTCGCGAAGTTCCATAACTTCATGCTCAGAAGCCTCAAGTACAGGTGTTTCTCATTATTTCTCATTTGTTCATTTAAATGTCCAAAGCATTCAACATAAACTTGATTTGTTGTACACTGAGCTCAATGACTACGATATTCTTGCTTTCTCCGAGACATGGTTGAACAACACTATACCAACAGACGATATCAGGTTACATTCATACCATTCTCCAGAAAGGCGCGATCGAATTGGAAACTCATATGGTGGCGTCATAGTGTATATCAAAGATAACATTTACTACAAACGTCGAACTGATCTTGAATTGGCTCATGTCGAATCTATTTGGCTTGAAGTGCATACACGTCCAAACAAACGCATTCTCTTTGGATGCTTCTATCGCCCGCCGAACTCTGATGCACTATACCACTCTTTTATTGAGGATTCTATTGGTCTTGCCATGGATTCAAATATATCGGATATTATCATTACCGGTGACTTTAACTACAATGCTCTCAATGATGTTACAATAAGGAAAATACATAGTATCACACAGCAGTTCTCCCTTGATCAGTTGATAAATGAACCCACACACTTTACAGAACATTCACAATCACTTCTGGATTTAATATTTGTATCAAATCGTGACATGGTTCATTATTCAGGCGTGAGTGACCATTTCCTCGAGCAGGAACTAAGGTACCATTGTCCGGTGTTCGGCGTATTGAAAATTCCGAAGACTAAATGTAAAAGTATAGAACGTCTCATATGGAGATTCGATGATGGCGACTATGTGAAACTTCGAACCGATATCAATGATTTTAACTGGACCTCGTGCTTTGACGAAGATATTGATATATATACTGCTAAAGTCACTACTAAAATACTTGATATAGCAAAGCAAAATATTCCAAATTCATTAAAGAAAATAAGATCCAATGAACCCCAGTGGATTACTACTGAAATTAAAAACATGATACGAAAAAGAAAGAGAATGTATAAGAAAGCTAAGAAAACACAAACAGATCAACACTGGCAGAAATTTCGACATCTTAGAAATCGTGTTGTCCTTAGTATTCGGAAAGCAAAATCAAACCACTTTGATAAACTGGCTAATAAACTTAAAGATGGCTCACATTCTCAAAAAGACTGGTGGAAGCTTCTAAAATCAGCTATCACTTCTTCTGCTAACAAATCTATTCCTCCATTGTACGACTCTGACTCTAATTATATCGCTACCAGTGATTTGGAGAAATCAAACCTTTTAAATCGATACTTCCAACAACAAACTAGTCTGCATGATGACGGTATAGAAGTACCGACACCTCAAGCTATTGAACCAAATGCATGTCTGACCAGAATAGTCATAACACCCTCTGAGGTATGTGACGTTTTGAAGTCTTTAAATGTTACTAAAGCTTCTGGACCAGATGGCATTAGTAACAGAATTCTTCGAGAAGCAGCGATAGGATTGTCGAACCCGCTATGTAGTCTCTTTAATTACTCACTCCAGAAATGTAAACTTCCTTCATCTTGGAAGGAAGCAAATGTAACTGCTGTTCATAAAAAAGGTGACGTCTCTCTTCCGAGCAACTACAGGCCAATCTCATAACTTAACACAATAGAAAAGGTATTTGAACGTATTGTTTTTAAACATGTGTTCAATCACCTAAAAGAGCATCAATTTCTTACTCCTGTGCAATCAGGATTTGTTCCAGGTGATTCCACTGTAAATCAGCTTATCTATATTTATAACACTTTATGTAAAGCCCTGGATGATGGTCTAGAAGTCCGTTCAATCTTCTTCGATATTAGTAAGGCATTTGACAAGGTTTGGCACAAAGGTTTGCTTGTAAAGCTACAATCCGCGGGAATTACAGGGTCTCTGTTGCATTGGTTCTCTAATTATCTCTCCGGTAGACGCCAACGTGTTGTTCTTCCTGGCGTATCCTCACAATGGTGCGAAATAAAAGCAGGTGTTCCACAAGGTTCAATATTGGGACCGTTATTATTCCTTATTTTCATAAATGATATTGTGATTGATATTGAATCGTCTATTAACCTCTTTGCTGACGACACAAGCCTGTACGTTGTTGTCCTAGATCCTAATATTGCAGCCTATCAACTTCAAAGCGACATTGATAAGATATCATCATGGGCTAAAAAGTGGCTTGTATCATTTAATCCTGCAAAATCTGAATCACTGTTATTATCTAAAAAACGAAATCGCCCAAATCATCCTGATCTACAAATGCTTGGTCAAAACATTCCAAATGTCACGGTCCATAAACATCTGGGAGTAAACATTTCAGAAGATGCCAGTTGGCATGTACATATTGATTCCGTTGTCGATAAAGCATGGAAAAAAGTAAATATTATGCGAAGATTAAAATTCTGTTTAGATCGTAGAGCATTGGAAACTATATATTTATCCTTTATTAGACCAAGTCTTGAGTACGCTGATGTCCTTTGGTGCAATGCAGCAAAAGCTGACTATGCCAAACTTGATAAAATACAAAACGAATGTGCCCGTATAGTCACCGGAGCAACCAGATTGGTCTCATTAGAACGACTTAAACAAGAATGTAAATGGGAATCCCTACATGACAGAAGACACAAACACAGAATCACTCATTTCTATAAAATGTACCATAACCTTGTTCCAGATTATTTATCATCTCTTATCCCTAGACAACAAAACACTCGATATCATCTTAGAAACGAGAACAACATTCCTGGGATCAATTCTAGAACAACCCTTTATTTTAACTCATTTCTACCTACCTCTATTCGTGAGTGGAATGCCCTCCCACAGGAAACAAGGAATATACAGCCTCTGTCAGCCTTCAAAATACACTTGAATAGAGACGTTTCCAAACCACCATTATACTATTTCGTAGGACCAAGAAGACTTCAATTGCTACACACCCGTCTGCGAACCAAATGCAGTTCACTAAATTATCATTTGTATCTCTGTAATATTTCCCAGTCAGCACTCTGCGCACGTGGCCAAATTGAATCTAATTATCATTTCTTCTTCGAATGTCGATTTCAACAAGAACCTCGTGACACTCTCTTAAACCGATTAGAAAATTACAGAATCAGTCTTGATCTTCTTCTTTTTGGTGATACAACCCTCTCCGATCAAGATAATACATTCATATTTAATCAGGTCCATGCCTATATACGTGATAGCAATAGATTCACATGATTCATTTAATAATTGAGAAGCCCCCTTTCTTCTTCACTTCTACCTATACAGTAATCCTTTCTTCGAATGTAATACTGTGTAAGGCTTTCTTTAGCTTCTAATTGTTCTGTACGTTTTTTATTTTGTTTACCTTTTTCATCTCTTTATTTACACCCAATTTAATGCAACGTGTACTCATAGCTCAATTGTTGATATTTTTGTTTTTTTTATTAAACTGGAAGTCAATCCAGGGAGAAGAATTTAATAAGACAAAGTGTCTTTCATTCTAATCCCTTTTTCCTTATGTTGCTGTTATTTTATACTGTAAATTGAATGCATATTGTTATATATTTGGGAAAAATAAATATGTTTAAACTAACCTATTAGGACACTGCTATGGGAAACGAAAATGACAATCCCAACAATGATTAGAGTACCGAGACAAGTACGAAACTTCTGTTGGGCTCAATTGGTTGTTGTTTCTCAAGCCCGCTTTAACCGCGTCTTATAATAAGAACAAACCTCAAGACGCTGGAAAAAGTCTCGAATACTTTAGTCTAGAATTGTGGGTATGTTTGCAATTAGTTAAATATATTATGGTGGCAGTTGTAAATATAACATAAAACGTATGGGGTTCGTTATTGGAGTTATAAACTTGGAAGAAACTGTTGATCGTCTTCCATGGCAAACCGATTAATGGTTAGGAAAACCAAATCAATGAACAATCTGTTCGAGAACAGAATTTGTTTTATTAACGACTCCTTGTCACCAACCGATATAACATTTCCTTTCATTTATGTCCTACCTCGTGCCATGTATTTGCGTACTGTCTCTACCGGAAATGCGTTCGATAGATGTATCGTGTATCCAAAATTTGTTAAACTAAAACATAACTTAAGTAGACATTCAGAAAAAGAGAAGATGTGTGACGTTAAAAATTACCGTTCTATGCTTAAAGTCAGACAGACAACTCCGAAACACAGATAATGAGAGACAAAAACGCATAACAAAGTACATGATTGTCTTGATATGGTGTAAATTGACGGTTAGAATCAGGCGGTGATTGAACATGTCTTCGATATCAAACATGTTTTATTGTTTGATTGATATTGACTCTCTAATATCTGCCGATAACATTACAATTGAACGTTCCTTTCTATTCCACTTTCCACAGCACAGGGCGGAGAAATCTGACAAGTCCTAAAGTGATGAACTATCATATACAATTCAATTTCAGTCTTAGGGTTTTCAAACTTACAACTTTATACATGTTATTGATGATATGTGGAGAAGATGATAATGAAATAAAACCTGCTCAAGAGAGCATAATGGTATGTAACTGTATTTAAACGGAACGGTATAATTAGCCAATTTGTGTCCGTAAGTGTTTGGTTCACTTATAGTACTATAACGTACAATTGTTACTATGTAAAAAAGTCAGAAAGAAGAAAAAAAGGAGTAACGAGAAATTTCATGGAATCATATAAATGGAAAATGGATTGTTAGTTGTATCGTTGGTTAGATTAATGGTTATAGTTTGTCTTTTATTTATATCAATAAATTATTATTCCTGAGATGTAAATGCTTTCCTAGATATGTTGGCCAACCCGAAAACATTCGTTACGTCTGAATAACCTAATCATAAACCCATGATACAATTGGCTATAATGTAACCTAGCTTTTTACTTCCGTGATTGCAAGGCGATGTAGCTTCACAATTCTGTAATAAGGAATATTGGAAGCAAAACATACGTTCAATAGAAGGACAAAATTGCTTGAATGAGCTTATGTGAAGATTGGTTCAGGCGAATTCAGCAACGACTCGAGTAGAAAGGAATGAACTATAACCGTGTAGAACATGGAACACTACAGCTCTTTACAGTAATTTGCTGGAAGAAAATGACAAAGTGGGTAATGAACGACGAAACACTGGGTAATGATCAGGGTAGCGATTACGACAATTCCGTAAACATTAAAGTGTACAAACCCTGTGAATCATTAAAGTATATAAAACATGATCATCAGAAAAAAATATCCAGTGCTCTATCGACAAGCAGACACATATCAGAAATCGATTTACTGTTGAAAACGGATATTTATGATTTGTGTCATTAAGTCTGAGAATTTCATTTCCGCTCTGAAGAAATATTTGTTCTTGTTAAGAAACAGAGAAACAGTTGTGACAGCTAAATTTTTGTTAATTATTTTTTCCTTCAAAATGAGGAAAGAGTAAGTGATATTATTGTTTTGATTCTTTGATTTCCCCCAACACTTCCAAGTGCGTAAGTAAAATACGCCAATAGAGTGAACGATCAGTGCTGATTCTTAATGCGGCATTACGTATACTGATCGAAACGGCACCATCTAACGTCGGTGCAGTCATTGTCTTTTGTCAATTTCATACCTGGTCCATTTGTCTCGCGCGGAATTTTAAATACACCCCTTCGTGCACCACATACTGCAACTGCTAAGGAAAATTCAGTTTGCTGTAGTGCAGTGTGTAGAGTAGTTATTGAGAACATTATATCTGCAATTACATTTTATTCTTGAGTGAAGGTAACATTTCATCTTCATGCAAAAAATAAAAATATCTGGTAAATAATCACATATTATAATATTTTTAAAATGTCGTGTTTATTTTACTGTAATGGAACAAAACTTACACTGAATCAGATAAAGAATTAAACCCTTTAATGCTGGTAAATTGATGTTAAACTACACGTAATAACATTTGTTAAAGGGTAAATGATGCATGCGTTTGAACAATTTATATGCAGTAAAAAGAGGGAGACCTTTAGTCTTATCTTGGCAATTTATTTTGATCCGCGTATACGACATAACAAACTGACAAACAAGCAGCAATGTAGTCGACAGGAACAACGGCATGGTGAAAGAAATACTATCATAACGAACAGAGATGGTAACATTCAATAGAATCAGCAAAACACAAACAGGAACAACCAGCACTGCAAAAAGACAACATGGGATCATAATAATATGTAATAATAATCGTTATATAATAATCATATACACTTGTAGTTTGTTTACAGACAGAAAGAAGCATCCGTTCTTGTGGCTTTGATGTTCACACTTTGATGTACGCATCCGTAACATTGTGTTTATATGATACAGATGCGTCTGATGAAACATGGAACATAACCGAATATATCATTGCTATCACTGTCAATACAGGCAATTTCCCGGAAACATACAATATTTCAATTAGTTTTGGTTCGTCTGCCCCATTTCTTGTTGTTTGTGTCGTCTTTGATCTCCGAACAATGAGGTGCATTACTAGAATATATTCAAATGATGTACCGCATAGAAAACCCAAAGCCGTACAGTAACGACGTTCTGCCACCCACACGAGAGTCAGATATAGAACGACATACATCTATCATCAATATAACGCTTGAAAGATGATATTCATAGTATACATAATATACACATATACATAATATATACAACAACAAAAGTTTGCCAAAATGTTCATGATTTGGCAAACTTTTGTTGTTGTATATATTATGTATATGTGTTTAATTTCAGAGGGTCGTAGGGAAGATTGGGCAAACGCCTATCTACGAGTATGTTGCCTATATTAATACAGCCTTTATTTTTTTCATTATTATTATTTCTAGAGTTAATTGTTTTACGAAAACCAATATGCACTTCAGTTAAAACAAATCGCTGATTCAGTTGTAATTATTTGCAAGCATCAAGGAATTACGCTTATAGTAATTATATCAATAGATTGAATATAACGATTGTCGGCAGGTGGTTAATGTTCAATAATAGCAATACATTATGGCATTCTATTGAAATACACGACAATTAATCGTTTAGTAGTAACATTTTCTAAGCCAGATGTGTTGGGTACTGTGCCGTTTGATAGCTGTATATATACGTACATTTATAGATATTGTTTGCTAGGCTGTTTCAATTGAGCGCTGTTTTCCACGTCCGACTTTTATAACCGGTAACTTTTTCACACGCTATATTGTGCTTGCTACATGCACATTGTACAGAATACGGTCGCTTTACCATTTTCAAACTCTGAGCACATACTGGTGATGAAGTGTCCCGTGTAACAGTCATTTGTCAACATACAATGTATTGTTTGATTTGTTTCATAATCGTTATTCAATTAAAGTCTATTCCACCCACACAGCACACGGAGAAATCTGACGACTCGTAAAGTGCCGAACTATCATTTATACAATTTCTGTATGGTGTCATCACAATTTACAATATTTGTCTTTTTGTGATGTGTCATATTATTATTGTTTTACATATTATGTTATTTAACAGGCTCTAATTAATATTATCGATCCACCCAATAAAATGTTAGACTTGTCTGTGGGATTGGCTGATCAATTGTTTAGAGACTATTAAGAAGATGAAAAAGAATGAAAGGACAAGGTATAGAAACATGCATCAGGAGAGCATAATTGAATATAGACTAAGCGTCACTTCTAACGCTATCTTTGATATATCAGTACAGATTACAAAACGGTATTATTCATGTCAAAAATGTTTTTATGCTTATCAATTGTGTGCTTCACTTAAAATATTACTTTTGTCTCGGAGTGTAGTTATTCGTCATCATGTAAAGCAGTCGGATAGAAGACAACAACTAAAACGAAATCAATCGCTTCTGACATACATCTAGATGTTCAAATGGAAATCAGTGGTTGGTTACATGGTTGGATAGATCAATAACATATTTTGACTTTCATTTCTATCAATAAATTCTTATTACTGAGATTTATTGATCTACTAAACATGTTGGCCAACTCCAAGACTCGCTATTCCAGAACAATCGAAATTATGTACGTATGATACAACTCGGTGTAATGTAATTTAGCTCTTTGACTTCAATGATTGCAAGGCAATGTATCGTCACAAATCTGATAATAGGAAATCAAGAATAATATACGCTAAAAAGAAGGGGAATAAATGAAGCATATTATGTTCAATGTCTGAGTTAATTGCGTGAATGAGTTTGTTTGTCAAAATATGCAGGAATGTTAAATGCTCATACAGAAATGAACCAAGTTAAACTGAACGCAATGGTGGTGCGACATGGTATAAAAGTGTAAATATACAGTTACAGCCCATTCAAAGTTAAATGAGAACGGTTATAAATGCAAGCTCGTTCGTCAAGTAAACTGCTTAAATCTAAGTAGTATTCCCCGCTATTCTTTCGAATGGGATTGTTTCCTCATTATTATAAAAAAAGTCATATTGAATCCACAGTATTAAACTTACGTTTATTCGTACTTAATGATTGTGTCTGTCACAGTGTGCTTGCAGTTCAATAAGTATTTGTTAATGTGATGATGTTTATACCACCAATATTCTCATAGCAACAGTTGCAATACCAGTAGTTATGATCATCATTGACAATGCAGTAGTTACAATAAGAACAATAAGACTGAAGGCATGTACACTTAAACAAACAAATAGCAGCATATCCTCGTTATGATATATTTCACCAGAAAAAAGTGTCGAGAGTAATTACTACATGTTGTAAAAACTCGTTTAACCATCGACCTAACTCAAGTCGTATTAAGTTAACTACCGATTCCATTCAAGATGTACTTCATGTTGACACTACATAATCTAGTGAGTCTAAATTCTGTATAAGGTTCAGAGCGGAAAATCATATGTATTATATGATAATGACCTGTCTCAAACAATCAAATCATGTACATGTCGGTTTTGTATCAACCTGACCGATTGCTTCTAAAGTTTTTCATCTTACACAAACGCCACTTTGATCGTGTTTTAGCGTTTAAACAAAATATATTAACATGAAGTATGTGGTAATCGAATTAGGACAGATTATATATCTTGTTTTGTTAACACCATTGAAAATCTAGTATTGTTGTTTCTTTCCGACCAACACTGCTATCTATAGTATAACAAATTGTATCAGTATACTTAATTAGACATGGCATACAGCTACAATCATAGGTGGCAGTATCAGTGTTTGGAAAAGAAAAAGAAAAAATCCGTCACTGAGCTAATACACTACATGGTCCGTATATACATGTACTAGTATATCGATTGTCTATCTAACTCCATGTACACTATCAAGGTATAAAGCGTAGTATATGTCTATGTCCAAAGATTGTGGAACATCGCATAGGTAACCAGTGCATAATAGATAAAATGACCTTGAGCGAAGTTAAATAACGAAAGTAACACTGTTTTGCTGTCTCGCAGTTATAAGATACAATTGAACGAGATTTTCGGTAAGAACAAATATCTTATAGTTTATTTGAATGACTTGTATAGCGATTTTTCTTCAGCGCCCGTATTTTATGTTGAAACAACGAGATGCAATGTTCCACAATCTTTGGCATATAGACATATAGTACGCTTTATACCTTGATAGTATATTAGCTCAGTACAGAATTGTTTTTTTTTTTTTTTTTTTTTTAATCGTTTGCGGACAAAACACTGATACTGCCACCTGTGGCTACAATCGATCCATTTCCTAAGACCGATCCATACATCCCCTTAGTCCTTATGTCCTTATATCCGGCCATGTTTTATCCGTCTGTTCATTTGTTTTATGGTCGTATTTGATCATCCTCAGTTCAACAAGTATAATATTTATTATGTGCATTTATAGTTTCATAGTTTCCTTTGATAAAGGATAATAAAGGAAACCAGAAAGTAATTCAGATTTTAATCAATCAATAAGAAAAATTTGATTACATAAACTTGTGTACGTTTCAGTAAGGTTTTAAATTGTGTTTAGTTTTGTCTTTATTGTATAAATTCTCCACCTGTATTAACTATTTAATACATTGTGTTTGATTATTGTCAGGGTGATACATTATGAAACTACTATTTTCCACCCCACCTAGAGACGAACTGGTTGGTAACTTAGGTGTAGTCTAGTGTGCACCTGTGGCAACCATCGGTTGCATTAAAAGAGCAAAGGGATCTATTCGGTAATAGTTAGAGTATCACAGCTTTTGTATAAGCGTAATAACGTAAATATTCAATATATAGCATTAGGTATACGTTTGTGCTGTCCTTTTTGTACCACATATTGATGATTGTCACTTTAATTGAGTAATTGTTGTAACAGTAGCCATTTGCTTAATACTATTATTACGCGAAACGTCAGTAATCCTGGCTTGATTGTCTTAATCACACTGGAGATTTGCCAACTACTACTAGTAAAATGGTATATGAACACCAACCCTGTATTTCTTGTATCACTAGTCTGTCTCTTCAAAAACAACAGACCATATTCTCCTTTCCGATGTTATTTCCATTTTCGACCATTTCTGTCCATCACAAACACACAACAAACAGTAACAAGCATGTAAGTATTTGGCCACTCAATGTCGCGGTTATATGGCCGTTTCACTGTAAGATGGAATACTAGTAGTTGATAAAATATCTACATTTTATAATTGCAGACAATGTGTAGGTACTACATAATACGCCCAGACATGTTTTGAACAGAATAAAAACACAAATGCATTAGCTGCTGGAAATATATCAAACTATAACATTAATGTACTTGATCGTTCAAATTGTTGTTGCTTTATCTGTGTAGTATACGGCGTGTGGTAACAGACGTCTTAGGGAACGATCGTTTTGTTTTAATATAATTTAGTGCTGACAAATGATACTATTATAGTACCATTTTGGAATGAAGTAAAGACCCAGAACCTCCGACGGGCGTTTCGCAGCATGCCTTAAACAGTTAAATGTACTATGCAGAATTATAACGTAAAACTGTACACCATTGTGTCCGTTACCTTGGACATGTACGCAGCATTTTCTTGTCCGTCTAGTGTTTGTAGTTACTAGATTTTACAAACAAAATATACACACACTAGATTATACATTGTACATTTATACACGATATGTGCTCAAAACATAGCACAAAAACGTTCCCTAATATGGCATGCATGATTCGTTTTGTCAGAAAAAACTTGTCACTCTTTCCTTCTCTTTCACATAAAACCAACGACAAACACGCAATTAGATTTTATCAGACATTCTTATTTGCATATCAAGAGAAAATAGGATTGTTTGAAATCTTCAAAGTATTTGTTGCTCAATGCCATGAAACGGAATACGCGTACAAGAAGACAATCAAAGGCAAGATGAATTATTCATCATGTGTATGTTACATAATAGTATTGCTTATGTCCAACTTAGATGTTTTTCCTCGTTTATGTACTCCTGATTTAAATAGATTCGCTTCGGGTGGCCTCGGAATCAGGGCTATCACAAATTTTCTACTGATTACCCGAAGTTTCACCTATTCCGCGATTATTATTTTCTCGATACGTACCTCGCCGAAGCAAAACAATGGGACCGAGGCATTAACGAATCAATATCATCTGGAGTGTATAAAGACATAAAGACGTTTGTCTTAGACATATTATCGTAGAATAACTCATAGTAAACGAGATACGTCAAATGAAATTAATTGTTATATTATGAAAGTGACAAAGGCGGTACACGATGGAAATATTTACATGTACAAAAATCTTACAGAATAAATTGAGAACATATTTTACGATCGATATTCTTTTGTTAAACTATAATTATTTACTTGCTTAAACAGGCTGACAATGCAGTAGCTGACACACAAGCTGCTCCTATAAAGTTATATAAAATATTAAAGGTACGCTCAATGCTCCGACTGGAGTTCAATGGAATAGAAACTTAAGTCAATGGCCTGGAAAGACCACGACCGTGGCCGAGTAGTTAGGGTGTCAGTCTAGGAAGCGGGGTCGAAGATTCAAAACTCGATGGAAAGCGGTTTTGAAGTGATGAGAGCAATTGATGAACCGCTAGCTAGTAAAATATTGGTAGCCGTAGGTCCAACTGTGTCAGGCGTCCGGTTATACAAGGAGGATTCGGAAGGTACTGTGCGTATTGACGATAAGTGGCTCCTGTTTAAGTCAAATTGACTGGCCCTATCAATCGGGATGACACTATAATAAACACAGTATATCAAAGTTCTGTACATGCAATAAATACCTTACCACAAAAAGCACTGATGGGCCACTAAACCTCTTCTATTCTTGGGTACAACAGTCCAAAAATATTTAGGGGTATTCGGTCACAACACACTTCACAATTCAGGAAAAAACATTACATGTGAACTTTGATTGGCCTTAAAACATAACATACCGGAGTCTAGTCTGTTTTTATGGACGATTCAGATCAGCAAGCAGACATTCGAGCATGAATATGAGCAATGTGACGTATGTCTCTAAGAGTTTGTTCAACGATACGAAGCCAAGAAGCCGTTCAGAAGTAAGCACTAAGCGTTACAGTGGGTTCTCAATGTTCATTGTTTCTTTGTACGTAGTCTTTTTATGCCCTCGACAACTTATCCAGACCCCTGGTACCTCTACCACAAACCATCGACCACGATCTGCTGTTTGACGTTACATTGATGTTTGACGTGACGCGGGCCCTGTCCATCCAATACATTTCCGAAAACTTGTTCAATGTCACCAACTGGTAAATGTCGCCTTAGTGGCGATCGATAAACCGTATATTCAATCCATAGCTATCCAAGCTCAACCTGATAATTAGCTGAACTAGCAACATTTCACAACTGGCATATTATTATAGCGTCATTCTGTCGAGGCAGTAAAAGTGATAATATATAGATGGCTTCTCCTCAGTTATACATTATGTGACAGACATATTATGGAAAATTCAATGACTAAATATTTATGCAAGTAAAAAACTGAGAAGAATGTCAATTATTTATTGTCAATGAAAATCAAAAGAAAACTTCGTTCCGATAAAAGCAATTTCCCGGACCATTTGTCATGGTAATTGAATCGTTGTGGTCATTTATCTGTTTAGAGTTTGTGTCAATAGCATGGTGTCTCTGAGGTGGCCCACAAAGTTCAGTGCGTTTGATACTGTGTACAATCATAGGCACCGTATACATTAATTCATGGTTTATCTGTTAATGTCTACGTCCAAGTATCATAGTTAAATACAACAATGGAAAATGTAACCCGGATTCCTAGTATCACATTAGAAGTTATTGGCCATATAGGCAGGTATATTTTAGAGGCATTCCCTATTCTCTACTTTCACATTAAATGAGCTAAATGTACAAAGCACTATCATTTATCATAATTTGTCAGAAGAAAGTGTGCGCAAATATGTCCCTATAATGTCAAAAATATATTTGTATTACCAATAATAAGTTATCGCTTCCAGCGACTTATTATTATGTGGCCAAGGGGAAACAACTTGTGACTATTTTGACTCGTTACGGAAGTATGTTTTCATTATTTTCTCGGTAATTAGTGAGAGCTTTTTGTTGAACATTTGAGGAGTTTAAGCAGTAATAAGTCACATTTAATATGTATGATATTCCTGAATCGATTTAAACCATCAAAACTATAGGGAACGCCTTTTTAAGTAAACAATGATTCCATGTTTTAATAACTTCGCAAACAAAAACTTTTTAATCACTAAACACTTCATGAGCTATAATTATATCTTCAAAGGAAATAATGTATTGAATGAAACAATTTCAATATCATAAATCATACCACAAATAGAAAGCATATCCAATGTAATTAAAACATCGTTAGTGCTGCACATATTAATGACCAGATTGTTCGTGATAATAAACGGGTATAAAGCATGTTGAGCATTACCTGTGTCTGCGTTCGTTTATGTCCGCATATTTAAATCTTACACTCAACCAACCTCTACATCTTCTGTGTAACGACGTGCCGTAAAATATAACAAGATAAACATTATGTATGTAGATAATGCGATAAATCTTCCCTACGTGTCTATCCTGAACCCGTAAAGCATCATTTTGAGGTTAATAATCAGCCTTTTGTAAATTAATATCGTTCATCGCTGTAAATGCATTATGAAAATACCTACTTGTAGTATGGCGAGCAATGTTCAACTTCCTTCGGGTGTAGGAGCGTCTTCAACAGTGGGGGGGGGGTATTTGGCAACTTGGGGTAATTGTTTATAGGTTTTCACCAAAAGCTGAAGGCAAATTGCCTATAAGGAGATATGTTAGGTCGTAAATTATACTTTTCATCTGGATTATTTGGGGGGGGGGTCAAAAGATATGTTGCCCTGTCCAGACAATTGGGGGCCTGGCAACCCTGCCCACCGGCTTCTACGCCCATGTTCAGGAATAACATTAATCTGACAATGCATGATTATTATCTCATTTAGCTCCGGTCGGTGGGTGCAATAGACAATTTCAGGGATCATTTCCATTGGATAATTAATTGACGTTTAGTGCTCTATGTTTTGTTAAGTCTTGTTTTCATTGAATCTCACTAATCACATGTCATGTGATAGCATTGTTCCAATCATGACATTATTGGTAGTGTCAGTATCTTCGAATCAATTTCCAATTAAAGATAATCTGCGTTAACATGGCGTAAAAGCACTGGCGACACTGAAGTAGTGAGTGGTGGTTTAATACATAGAATAACCATGCAATTGTTAAGGTCATTACATAACTCATGTTAAACTAACTTTGTTATGTAGTTTTTTTGTATAATGTTCTTTTCAATCCGCATGAAAACAAGCATGGTCAATGATTTAACACAAATTAAGCATTTGCTTTTAACACCAATAAATGGTATGAATAAGGTGACATCAATGAGAGTTGTTTACAAAACTACATGTTTGCCATGTTTTATATAGTATTATTATTCTAAATGCGTAATTACGACTGAAGAGATAGCTTAGCAATTAGATTCTAATGGTCTTGTATTAGTAAATGTACATTTCTACAGACTATTACTGCATTCACACAAAGACCCAACATCCGAATGTAGCAGACACTATCAAGAAATGCAATATCATCCAAACTTGGATATTTTAGTAATACAATTGTGCAATAAATAATTCTCTATAGTAATATTTGCAACTCATTTAGGTCAATCCAAAACAAATGCGATTTTAAGAGAGCTTTTTGATATTTTTTACAATTTACCAACTGGTGTTGAGTCCCTTTAAAAGTGCATTTATTTGTATCTTATTTCGCTTCAGTTATATTGTTCGTAACATTATTAATGACGTTGTATAATTTTGTTGTTGCCAGATGTTTTTTCTTTTAATTAACTCTGAACCGAGCAAATAAGGCAATGCATACAGTGGGAAATATATAATTGCCAATCGGGGATGTTGAAACATAACGAAACATGACTCTTTTCTCATTGATTTCTCAGTACATGTCGTGGTGCCAAGTGGGAGATCTTACATTTTGTACCAAACAAGTATGGGTCCAATTGATCATTCATTTAGTAAACCCCACTGTGCTACAAGGCCCCGTGTACAAATAAGGAATGAAACATGACATAACAGTGTTTTCCAGCCCATACCAATATATACAATGTTTCAGAATCAATAATACATACTCAAACAACCGTAAAATAATGTGATAAACATGTATAATACATTTACGATAATAATATATACGATTCAATTTGTATGTTTATATTTTGAGAATTATTTCGTTAATGCCATCAGAGATAATATTAGAAAAGCGTGTGTGTTTTACAGGAAGATTTAATGTATCTTTTATCACGTTGAACAAACGACTCAAAGGATGTGTTGATAACGGATATAATGCAAACTCATGACGCGTATCTAGCACCCACTGATAAATATTCTTTGACCATGCTTGTGGTGTTACGTGCTGTTATTCTACATAAACGAACACGTTTTATCACCAGAAACCAAACTGAAACTTTTAACAAAGTATATCAGATTTTGAAATAACATCGAACTATAAAGATAGCAATAACATGGAAACATAACAGAAGCGCGTATGAAACATTATCGCAGCATGAAAGGAAATGTAGCACGCGTCGCTTACATGTTTTCGTAATTGCCTTTTTAAGTGGCGTACATGGGTTCCTTTTCCAAATTGTTATCGATGATTTATGTGTACAGCATAAAAGATGATAAAATTGTATGATTGCAATGTTATAAAAACTGAAGCATTATATTACTCAGTTCTGAGTGTGAATTGTTCATTAATTGTATCCATAATTGATATCGTAAGTGCTACACGCTGATATTGTTCATGTATTGGTATACCCATGTACGTCATGCCTAGTGTATTTCAAGAATTACCTTCAACATTATAATTGTTACACATTGTAAAACTGTAAGGCCGACTGCACTCATCCTTTCAAACTTTAAATACGTGTCAAAGATATTTTTTCTTTTAATTCATATGATAAGCTGAGATGCCTTTTCACACACTTATTCGAAAATACAATATATTGTTAGTTATTGCTGTTTTTTTTTAGATAAAGTAAGCCTCATGGTTCTTTGACGGGGCTCGTTTTTCGATCGGATAGACATTTATGGCATTGAAAATGCAATGTAGACATACGTTTTATTTCTCAGTAAAATTTACATCAGTAAAATTAAAATTCTCATTTCCAATTTAAGCCAAACATAACACATATGAAATTTAATTGTATCCAATATGTTGCATATTAGTATGAATTCGCCCTTTCATTCACTTGTTTCAACAGGGCTCTAGAAATGAATATTTCTCTTTCCCATAACCCAGTCTAGAAAAGAATTGGGAGCTAATGTTCGTAAACTATATATGAGCTTGTAAAAAGCATAATAAGCAAAACAAAACTCCATGACACATCTGAAAAATATAAATATTGTAAAAAGGAAAACAATCAGAAATAAATTGAATTGTATAAATGATAGTTGTCATATTTGTCCTTAGTCTACAGAATGGAAATGAGAGGAAACAGTGTATTGTATTTGGACGGTGCTGTATGTAGAGAATCAATATCTGTCCACTAAAACAATGCATGTTGTATTCTGAAGACTGTCTTTACCATCGCTTGATTTCAACCATCAATTTACATCACATAAAGACAATATTTGGTTATGCAAATTTCTTGTCTTTAATAAGTTATGTGAGGGAATTGCAGATTCAATAGACATCCAAATATGATTGACATTAAGAAGGTCGCAAATGGTACGCGTTAATTATAGACCATGTTTTAATATGTAATGAGTTGATAGACATGTAATTTGGAATTTTAAATATTGCAGTATTTGTCGACACACGACGGATTAATGGGGTACTTTTACTTACAGCAAGTTATTTTCTTGTGGGTACATTGTATATTGAATGTCATTAAGTTATGTTGCTATTGAACTTAAATCACTCACTGATACATGTATCGTTATAATCATTTTTTTGATATAATTACTTAATGTACATTCATGAAACCGCATAACAGAGGCACTGTTTTATTTTTTGTTGAACGGTAAACTGTTTGTCGTCAAACAATTAACTGTATAATCAATGTGTCAAACTTATCACGCTTAGGAAAATTAAATGTAAACATCCTCTTACAAACGTTTAATTGATAACCGATAATTGAAATGCTATTTCTATGCCTGACTCTTGCGTGGGAGGCCAATTGTCTTCTTTTCTTGGTAACTTGGGTTGTCTGTGGGTTACACTATTTGAACATAA
Source organism: Spisula subtruncata (assembly GCA_963678985.1). NCBI lineage: Eukaryota > Metazoa > Mollusca > Bivalvia > Venerida > Mactridae > Spisula > Spisula subtruncata. Next base: position 19,392,005 of record OY787672.1, on the reverse strand, counting down.
TCCAGTAATACAGCCAATTAAGCGGAGATCAAAGACCAGAGATGTGTCAGACGGTTCAAAGCAGATTGATATATTGTATTTTTCAGGAAATTGCCAGCATTGACAGTGATAGTTTGATGTTATCCGAAATTGAAATGTATCCAATAGGTTGCATATTAGTTTGCGTTCGCCCTTTTATTCATTTGTTTCAACAGGGCTCTAGAAATTAAGATTTCGCAAACCCACAACCCAGTCTAGAACGCTAAATGGTGCTAATGATCGTCGACTGTATATGAGCTTGTAAAAAGCATATTCTGTAAAACAAAACTCCATGACACATCAGAAAAATACAACTATTGTAAATAGGAAAACAATCATAAATAAATTGAATTGTATAAATGATAGTTGTCATTTTTGTCCTTAGTCTACAGAATGGAAATGAGAGGAAACAGTATATTGTAATTGGACGGTACTGTATGTAGAGAATCAATATTAGTCAACTAAAACAACGCATGTTGTATTCTGAAGACTGTAATAACCATCGCTTGATTTCAACCATCAATTTACATCACATAAAGACAATAATTGGTTATGCATTTTTGTCTTTAATCGGTTGTTTATTGGAATTACAGATTGAATAGACATCTTAATATGATTGACATTAAGAAAGCCTCAAATGGTACGCGTTAATTATAGACCATGTTTTAATATGTAATGAGTTGATAGACATGTAATTTGGAATTTTAAATATTGCAGTATTTGTCGACACACGACGGATTAATGGGGTACTTTTACCTACAGCAAGTTATTTTCTTGTGGGTACATTGTATATTGAATGTCATTGAGTAATGTTGCTGTTGAACTAAAATCACTCGCTGATACCGTTATAATCAATGTTTTAATATAATTACTTAATACATTCGTGAAACCGCATAACAGCGGCACTATTTAATTTGTTTTATTTTATTGAACGGTAAACAGTTTGTCGTCAAATAATTAAGTGTATAATCAATATGTCAAACTTATCACAAATAGGAAAATTAAATGTAAATATCCTCTTACAAACGTTTTATTGATAACCGATAATTGAAATGTTATTTCTACATCTGACTCTTGCGTGGGTGGCCAAGTGCTGTCTTATTTTCTTTGTAACTTGGGTTGTCTGTGGGTTACAGTATTTAAACATAATCCGATAATGCAGCCAATTAAACGGAGATCAAAGACCAGAGATGTGTCAGACGGTTCAAAGCAGATTGATATATTGTAACTATCCAGGAAATTGCCAGCATTGAAAGTGATGATTGCTTGATGCTTTCCGAAAATATGAGATAGTAATTCTACAATAGGCTATACTTCAAATTACCTGACGCACTGGTGTATCCGACATCTACTGGTGTACACGAAAGAACAGTTTGTGTTACATGTTAGTTGGATACACACGCATTTGTTATTGGATAATTGACACAAACATGAAATTGGTGAATTCATTTGAATGTCCTTAGGAAATGTCACGGTTTGATTTGATGTACATATTTCTCTTCAAATTGAGTGTTCACAGCAAAAACAATTTCGAGAAATTTCATGGAAAAGTATTTAAGTGACTTATCTTATATAATTTTTGTCATTCATTAGATATTCTCACTTAGTTTACTTTAATCCAGAAAATAAGGCAATGTGTTCACGAAAAAATAAATAACTTACAATCTGGGATATTTTTTGAACATTACAAAACTGGACTCTTTTCGCAGTACAAAATCCACAGTTCATGCCGATGAGCCAGCTAGGGTAGAATTCTTCAAAATAAGCAAGGGTTCAATGGACCATTCACTCAACTTCTACAGTGCTACCACTGCGACTTAAGGAAGGCAGCGTGCCTAAACAGTGTTTTCTAGCCCAGATCCAACGATCCCTTCTCGACCTGACGAAGTTTTCAGATTCAACACTACATCACTTTTCTGAAATAATCGTACTATTATGTGGAATAATATATTTCCTAAAATGAAAAATGCGTATCAGTGTGTGAGTGTTTTTATATTTTGAGAATTATTTCGTTAATGTTCTGAGAGAAACGAGTGCGTTGTTACAGGAAGATTTAATGTATCTCTTATCATGTTGAACAAACGATTCAAACGATGTGTTGATTACGGATATAATGCAAACTCTCGACGCGTATCTAGCACCCACTGATAAAATAAATATTATTTTACCATACTTGTAGAATGCATGCTGTTATTCTACATTGACAAACACGTTTTATCACCAGAAATAAACCGGCAAACATTTAACAAAGTATATCAGATTTTGAAACAACATACACCGAACAATAAAGATAGCAATAATATTGAAACATAACAGAAGCGTGTATGAAACATTATCGCAGCATGAAAGGAAATGTAGCATGCGTCGCTTACAAGTTTTCGTAATTGCCTTTCTAAGTGGCGTACATGGGGTTCCTTTTCCAAATTGTTATCGATGATTTAGGTGTACAGCATAAAAGATGATAAAATGATATGATTGCAATGTTTTAAAACTGAAATATTATATAAAACAATTCTGAGTGTGAATGGTAAATTGTATCAATAATGGATATTGTTAGTGCTACACGGTGATATTGTTCCGCTAATTTGATAATGCATACAATATGTGCACCAACGGCATTTCTAAAATAATCAAGGAAATACGTGTCTGATTTGTTGCTCATTTCTGTTAGACCTACAAGGTTAATGTTTCCTGTTTCTACTTTTCTACTGAGCGTATTTTATGCTTCACATGTCCCTATGATCAGATTTGTAAAGCAACATTGTCTTACAATTATGAAAGTAAAACATCTGGATTACACTATAGCATAATTTATCGTATCATATAAATATGAATGGGGTTGTTCTAATTTTGGAGTTGCCTAACATGTAGAGCAATTAATCTTAATAATAAGAATTTGTAGAAATGAAAAACACAAATAAGTTATTGATCTACCTTACCATGCAACCAACAATCCAATTTATATCTGTAGATCTGTGTTGGAAGAGATATTTCCATGCCTTATTTTGTTTGTCTTCAGAGCAACGGTTTTCGATAGCAACAAACAGCTACATTCTGGAACTGACAAACGTAACAATCTATGAGAATTACATCGTGTAAACATATCGCTGGCTTAGAACAAGAAGGGCGTAACTATCAAATCGATATATTGAGAAAACAAGAGAAAACTGTCTGTAATTTACTCTTTACCGGGAAAACACGTTTTTAAAACTTCATTTTGGTCAACATGACAATTTCAGATTTTCATGAAAATATGCTCATAAAAGGCGCCTTGTGAAGCAGATTTCAAATATGTATGAGTCTTATAAGGTCGTAAGAGGTAGTTACGACCTTCTGGTTCTAAGCCATCGATATGCAACACAACACAATAATGATTTGATATATTCCTGCATTTTCTATCCAGAAATATTCAGTATCAACTGAATTCCGTCAATTGAAACGCAATTTGAAGATTGAAAGGAGATACAGTGGAACTCGGTTATAACGAAATCCTTGGGACCTTGACGATTGTTACGCTATATATCCGATTTTCGCTATATCAGTACAACGAAATTTCGTTATAGGTGTACGGATATAACGTATTTTGTTATACCATGTATACTTGTATAGCATGTCGTACAAAAAAGCTATGTTGTACTAAACACAAACATACATGAGGTTGAACGGTATTTTTATATGAAAAACATATCGCATAGTACGGTATTTACCCATAAAACTTTGATTCGAGTAACTGCCAAAACCTGCTATGATATACTTCAACATAGAAATGTTTTATTATGTAAATAGAGTCTCTTAATTACATTGGTTCATTTTATGATCGGCAGATTATGTATATTAAAACCAGGCTTAGTCTTACCAAAGGGCATGCGTATTATAAGTTTTGATTTAACATCTTAATATAATCATGTATATGTTTTATATATGAATCTATAAAATGTAAGAATTTGTTTAGGACGTTTGTGCTTTTTTTTAGTCAGACCTCTTTATGAGGACCAATTTTAACAGAATATGTCTTTATTACCATTTGGTATACATGTACATACATGTTCTTTGATAAGACTATATGCAGATCCCAATAACAGTAATATAATGGTTGTGTGATGATCTATTGTCTGGCCTTCTCATGTGCCAGTTATGCATAATAATGTCAATCTCATTATGATACATGGTTGCTTTTAGTTCATTTTAAGTCATAAATATATGATATCTAGAAATTCCACTTTAGAGTGCTTTCTATGCCAGTTGTTTTACACTGCTTTTGGCTACTACATTGACACAACCAATATAGCACAGTCGGGGATAATGAGATAGTAAGCCTATGATATATTATGTGTGAATCCTAGTCTGGTACTTGTATATATGTATTTTAGCATATATTCTTATGATACTAGTGTCTAAATGACACCTAGTGTGTTTTAGCAATCTTGCCATCTCCTATAACTCAAACTTATGAGTGGCAACACATGTATAATTAACAAAGTGTATATGTATTGTGTTGTAATATGTATGTGTTGATGAGATGTAAATAAATAAATATATATAGTATATTATTATATATAGAATTGAAATTAATAATATGTAAACATTCATGTTTTGTTTGTGTAATTTGTGATACGTATATTTGTATATCTGTATGTATATATGACATTGCATGTTTGTTTGTATTTGTACATGTGAAATCATGGGCATATTGCCTAATTTTCGAAAAATAAACTATCAAAACTATCATATTAAGTGTGTACATGTAATATTATGATGATTAACAGTATAAGGAGCACACTATTAGGGGTAAGTTTCAAAAGAAACTAGTGTATCTAGTTTATACGTTAACAAAAGTCACTGATTTTCATTTGTTTTTAACCATTTTGGATATCTTGCAGAATTTCAAATTTAGTTAAATAGAAATCGCTTTTCGTTTTTTATTTTCCATTTTGTTATACATGTAATAATCCTGTTAACTCGCTTACATATTCGCTCGTACACCAACGTGAATGAACTACAAACACAATAATGCTAGTGTAATTTTGTACCCTATCGTGTAAGTATTATTAGATTCAGGAGATTAAAGGGTAATGAGATGAATTGTTAATTAAGTTCATTATATTGTGAAAGCTGTGTTACTGTGATGGATAAATTTAACGGTTCTGTGAATGATTACAAGAATAGGAAAGTTTATCGCAAATTTGTATGCCAACGGCGCAAACTAATCTTAACACATTATTAAGATTGTTTGCACAAACACATCCCTCGGTCACAACAATTTAATCCCCTTTGTTATAACCGAGCAAGAATGCACACAAATTACTTCGTCGGGACCTAGAAATCATTACGCTATAACCGAATTTTCATTCTATCCGATTACGTTATAAGCGAGTGGTGTTGCAGTTAAATAAAGAAGGCACTCGTTCGGGGATTTTTTTTCGTTACGCTATAGCCGAGTTTTCTTTATAAGCGAGTTCGCTATAAGTGAGTTCCACTGTATGTCGGCTATACACGATTTAAAATGTATTTTTGAAATACAAACGGCCTGATATACATGTACACGGGTAAACCGAGGCATGAAGACACTATATACAAATGTACATCGCCATGGTCAATGATATATAATGAAAACAATTTTGAATACTAGCATATGTAAGAAATATACTAAATGTATTCATTTTTATGTACATGTTTTAGTATATAATGCTGACTTAGAACAAGAAGGTTGTAACTACCAAATCGTTATTTTGAGAAAACCCTGAAAAACTGTCTGACATTTACTCTTTACTCATAGTAAAACAAACTTTTACAACTTCATTTTGATCAAAATGACAAGTTCAGATTTTTATGAAAATAAGCTCATAATAAGCGCATTGTGATGCTTATTCTAAATATGTATGAATCTTAAAGGTCGTACGTGGCACTTACGACCTTCTAATTCTAAGCTGTCGATATAATGAATGCAAATTTGTAATACTAGTATATGTGAGAAATATACTAAAAGTATTCATTTTTATGCACATGTTTAAGTATATATGTATGGCATGATTTACACAAGGTCATCAATAATATATCATACAACATGTCGGTTTCTGTTCAATAGGTTCAGAAATTAATATAAAATACTGACTCTACACGCGCTTCCTCTTATCAACATGAACCTATGTGTATACTTAACAACTTTTCTAAGTCCTCATTTTCAATGATGGGTTACTTTTTTGTTATAAATAGTAAAGTGCCAGAATTTCTAACGTGAGTTTTATATATTACAGTCCAAATAATCCGTGTCAGAAACTGGCCATATGTCACATGGTTTGTTCGATCGAAGATGCACGTGCGTTTTTTGTTTTTTCTGCCTCCAAGCAGTTACACATGAATGGAATTTGTTCCAAACACTTACAACGTATGTCCGAAGGATCATCACTTTTGAAAAACATTCGAAAATTAGTCATGATGTCACAGTTATGAGTCAACTGATGTCAGAACAGAGACGTCACGTGACGTCTGTACGATGCATAGTGTTATTTTCTGCAGACGTGTTGGAAAAAGTACTCAATACATCACTGGTTGATTGATTTTTAACGTGAACGTGTTCATGAGTAAATAATGGAAGATTAACTTATTGTTTGTCAGATTTATAATGGTGGTTGTGAGAGAGTTTTGTATTGAAGTGACGTTATGACGTAAAATCGCGCTTTTCTGAGACGTGTCTGACGTAACGTCAAAAGGTGAGACACATGCGCAAACGCCACCAACAGCGAACAATTTCCAACGATAATTATTGCTTTACTCGGCCTAGAAAACTGTAAATGATATCATTAAACGCAGAAATAAAATGTGCATTTAATAATGTATACAGATAAATGGAAATAATAAACGTAAAATGCATCAAGCGTTATTTTGTGAGATTATTTAGCGAAAAACGTAGCGAGACTTGTAACAAAAACACAGGGTCGATTAGGTAAAAGTTATAATAAAGTAATAACTACTGAACAGATTCACTGAGAAACACCGTCACCGGTTAAAGCATGCTTGAAACATGCTGTCATGTTAGTTTCGTGCGATTCCGTCAAAATATTTAAAAATCAAGTGGAAAAAGGGCAACGGCAAAAAAGCGAGACTTTCGTATTTTCGTAACGTAATTTTAAAATGTCTATCTTTTAAGGTAAATAACTTTAATATGTGTGTGTGCACGTGCGTAATTTTATACTAAAAAAATACTTTTTTCAGTAGATGTGTTGGTTAAAAAATTGTTTTGATACCATAAAAAACGAAAGTTTTCTTGAAGATGAGGTTGCGTCTACAAAATGTCCAAAATAGGTTAAAAAGTGAATTTTTAAAAAAGTTCAATTTTTAAACGTTTGCAAATTTGGTCGATCCAAGTTATTCCAATGACAAATAAACAAAAAATTACTTTTTTTCCGTAAAACAAGCATATCGATTTTCAAGTGGATTGAATTATAAATAAAAAAGATATATTTTTTTCCTTGCGTCTACAAAATGTCCAATTACGTCAAATTAGTTCGAATTATGACGTCGACGGGAATTCCGACAAAATATGCCTTTTACATTACTCGTAGTATGAATAAAGATTTCGTTGAAAAGCTCATACGACCTTTTGTGTATGTAGTATCTAGATATTTGCAACTTGAAATTTAATAATTTAATTTTGTGCGGATTCTTAACCTCCGTACTTATTACTGACAGTGACGTTTTTAACAAAAGATTGCGTGCCTCACCTTTTGACGTTACGTCATCTGTAATAAGCGTTCACACGTTAAAATCACTGAGTCGATACATTCAACAATGCTTACGACTCTTGTCAAAGACCGCAAGTGGAAAATCAGATTACGCAGTGATCATTAAATATATTATAATATGTATTTGTGACTTTATCCGAATTTCATGGATATATAAACTTGGTTGACAAAGTTATCTACGAAAATATAAGTGAGGACTTAGAAAAGTTGCTAAGTATATTACGATATATACTGGCATCCAACCATCCGACATGTTAGCGATATTGTGAATGTTTCTCATTAAAGGTATATTATGTTTATAGAACCTTAGGTTATCACATAGCTGCTATTGCACGGGTTATCAAGAACTTTTATGTTTAAAATAAAGATATTAGTATTAATTACACACGATACTACTACATATACATGCATCATAACACCTAAGTAAAATACTACAAGAAATGAATATATTGCTTATTTAAAAACCATCAAACATCAATATATCTAATCATAAGATAGAAATAATAGCATCTTATTTACTGGGTGTATTTTGTGTGTATTACATATTATGAACATATTCAGTTCAAAAGGCCATTTTAACTTGCATTATGAGCAAACTACTGATAAAAATATCAGACGTTATTAGGATTTCGAAACTCGGAAGCTAAACTAATGGCTATTATTATTTAGTATGGGGCATTTTTTCTTTGACTTCGTCGATATATGCATTTCCAAACACTAAATATTAAGTACTATTGACAGTACAACGCCCCGATAACAGGGTGCGGGATAACACCCAATAAATCGTCAAGTGGTCATGTGTCATGCGCTGCATTGCAACAAAAACGGTTCCTTAATTACTGATAAGCGATAAAGGTGAAAGCGTGTGGCATGGTGTGGTGCATAAGGGTGGGTCAAATTCAAAATTCTATAAGTACAAACTACAAGGAATATAAAGAAGTCAGTGACTTTACAATAATGCACTTTCAATATGGGTCATACTTATGGATTGTGAAGTAATAGACGAAACAAAAGTGTATTCAAAACCTCTTACCGATCCCTCAATTTAAAAGCAAAATTAATTAACTAGACACGGTGCTATCTCAACTGTTTCTTTACCAAAGCAAATAGTTTCTTCAGAGCGGAAATGAATGTCCATGAAATAATGAATCAAGTCCGAAAGTCATTCCATATCTGACGTTGGTATGCTAAAATCACGACGGTTGAGTGGTTTGATCTTGTGATCATGATTAACATTTAACATTCTATTATAGTCATAGAGCTGAAGTGTCAGCCACCCTGTCTCAATTGTGTTGTATTTCCTGTCACACAAGACACAGTCTGGAGTTTTCATCTTTGTATGCTTACTATTGGACCGTGTCTGTGTACTTGTAGATTTAGTATGAGATTATATCTACATGCATGTTGAATATGATGCACTCTATGAGTTACTAGTATGTAGTATAACAAAACCTTCAAACCTTGATCCGTAATGGCGAAGAACTGCATTCCACATTTTAAATCCAATCATTTACAATTCACAGCTTGCAATATTAGAGAACACGACTTCCTAATATACCGACGGCTGCACCGGATATTATAACATTGATTTCATTAAATTCTGACATTAAACTGACATGTGACATCATTGTTATAATCATGACACTATTGCAAATGTCAGTCACATTCAATTAAACTCCAAATTGCTGTCAATCAGCACAGCAGTGGCAAGATCTTTGCAAATCGTATGACATAATTGAGCAAACAGTTTATATCGTCATTGTTTGGAAGCACAATGATTGTTCTGCAGGTTACTATGAGCATGCAGAGTTGATGCGTTTCGGATAAACATCGCATGAGGAACATAGTAATTGTATCATATTTTATACAATATCGATGTTCATAACATTTAGGAATGGTCAAAGTTAGAAGTCTTGTTAGGCCTTGTATACCACAGATCGTATGTTGTGTTGGAATTGTTGTGGTCACTAACAGTCCGACAGGAATCCATGTTGATTGAGTGTCAACTGTTTCTGTTTCATCAATGCGTCTGCCGTGTCAACACATGTATGAAAGACATTTGGATCACCATTTTTTAATTACTTATAATGGTCAAGAGAAGTTTACCACAATTACCTCAATACATATATACAAACACAATACAAATGAAATTTGATTGTGTGACATTCAAGTGGTAATGAATATTTTTAGATTCTTAAAACGATTGATTTCTTTGTATGATTAGTCTGTTCCCTTGACTACTGATGTCATGTTGGCACTATATTCGTATAATTGCGCGACTTGAAAAACAAACTATCGCTGTCGTCTCAATGGGGATATCATTATTCAAGCAGGTCATGTGGACAAAGCATATTATACAGTTTATAAAATCTGGCCAATCTGTATCTAACAGTAAAAGGATCTGATCTAGTACAAATTTAAGTATGGGGAAGAAAAACGTAAAAGACAAATTCTTTTTTATACCACCATAAAATGCTACATACGAGATATATGACATCTCCCAGACACATCTGATTTTTTAAGCACCCTGTTATATTTTAATGGCTAGGCACTTTTGTGTGTATACAGCCGTTCTGGTTCCAGATTTAACATATCCCACTCCAATGTTCGGAATATGTTAGGCAAGGTACATCGCCACTAAGGGTGTTGGTGAATATATGTATGTTTTCTTACGGTACAATAAGAATATGAATCGGACAGGCAGTACTCATAAACTCCATTTAGAAATAAATGGTTCATCGTATCAGATATGTTCGAGCAAGTACAATCTATGAACGGTTGCATCCCTCTATCATTACCAGCAACTTTAATAGCATCGTGAAGGCATTTCGATTTCTTCTAGAATCGCTCACAAAAGAAATAACCAACTCACAGTGACATCCGTCATCAGCCAGTCGATTGTTATATGGTAATTAGATGCAAATCAACTTACCAAAATCTGCCAAAATCTACTAAAAGTGTGACTTTTGTGAATAGGTTGATTACGATGTCATTATCCTTTTTTAATATTTTTTACTGATAGGTACATCTAACCATTCAGTTGGATATAGAAATTGTAGTCATACGTAAAACAGGACCAGAATAATTTGCTAAATGGCAACCTTTTTGAGGTATAAGAATACCACATATGAACGCAAACTGTGTACTTTGAGATTCGGTTAATTATTTTGATATGCTACCCAAATAATCAGTGAAAATGTATTTATGAAAAGAACATAACTTTATTTAACTGCCAGTTAGATACATTGAAACATTATAAAACAGGATCCACACAGTACAAGGATCAATTCATGGAGGAAATTTTACATTACTACAGAGGCCTCAAACATTGAACGAAAACCACAATACAAAGCTGTTTTCCCCCATTCAGACGCATCTATATAGACCTGTTCTTCACATGGAATATTTGTATTGGTATACAATACGCAAATTTAAGTGTAAACTAATGTGCAATAATAAACATTTTCTGCAATGATTTATGGGTGTCAGTTTATCAATAAGCGTTTCGAGAAATAAATCGTAAATGTTCTAAGAAAAATTAACGAAGACATTTGTAATGTTACAGGAAGCTTTAATGTTTCTCTTATCACGTCTAACAAGCGATTCAAACGCTGTGTTGATTACGGATATAATGCAAACTCACGACGCGTATCTAGCACCCAATGATAAACAAATATTATATTACGATTCGTATGTTTATCGTGCTGTGTTACTACATTAATGAACATATCTTATCACCAGAACTAATACAGCAAACTTTAAATAATTTAAAAGTATATCATATTTTAAAATAACATCGATCTATAAAGATAGCAATGGCATTGAATAATAAAACATACCCTTATAAAATAGTTTCACCGCGTGGAGGGAACCGTAAATGCGTTGAGTAGAAGATTTAAAATTGTTATGACAAGTTATGTAGATGAATTTCCTTTTTATGACCGACTGTACAAATTGTTATCCATAATCTAGATGGTGTAAAACTTATTTACGGTGTATACCCCATTTCGGCACCCTCTCTGTGCAAAGCCCTGTATCGGTACCCACTCTGTGATAGCACAGGAATTTCTTTGATTCATTGATTGTCTACTGTCTTGAACTAACGACCTCAGCCTGGAAGATGTCCAAAGTAGTCCATATTTTTAACATTGGTATGATCTTTTTTGAAACTCTGTGGTCGTCTTGGTGACGGAACAAGACTAACAATTTGGTTTATGTATTTTTTTTCAGTATGAAGAAATATAGGATATTTAATGAGTGCTCATTTCTTATCATCTGTATTAAAATCATTGACAAAAAGAATATGACACAAGAGAGCCTTGTGTCATATTGTTTTTCTCAACGAATGTAAGATTCTATTCATCATATAACCATAGTAAACGCTAAATATTGTTTGATAATGTATGCTACATAGGTTCATGGGGTTTTAAACAAACTTTAGTCGTACTTGGAGCGTGACGTATGGACTTCGTAGGTGGAGCAAGTCATTTATTGGCTAACGTCGCTTCAAACTAATTTACATATTTATGTAACGGGCTGAGATTGCATTACGATATTTCCGGCACGGCTTTAATGTACCATCACACCACAGGTTATATGATAAACAGTTATCCGAATGTGCACCACTTAGAGAAGTCGATAGAAGCACAGTTCTAATACAACTTGGATATATTATCTCATTCAGTCTTCCAATCCATATATTTGAGGTTTCTGGATGTAACTCAAAGACATGCATATTGGCAAAACAACATGCTCAAATGTAGTTATGTTTTATATTTTTATCTATTATTTCAAAGTATAAAAACGATAATCAAATAATTAGTATAACGCCGATCTATAGCATTTAGAGTTTTACGAAATGTAGATGTTTTGTTAATATCAAGTTTATTCTAGATGTTATAAATACGTGCCATAGAACAGCTAAGGAGATTATTTTCAAATAATAATCCCAAGAGAAAGTAGATAAAGAGTTTTCTTCGCTACAGTAATTACAAAATCAATTATTGGCTTATCTGAACAAATGGTTGTTTGACAGGTCTGTAATGCATTAAACTAACATCTTATTCCACGACAAAAAGCGTACTTAACAAAAACGTATTAATACTTCTAAGAATCTAACTAGGCATACTATAATACGACAGAGACATGCGATATAGTTAGCAATGTTTATTTCTCAAGAACGATTAAATGACTTTAAAATCTTGTTAACTTTGAAAGAAAGTTTGTACTTGTTTTTGTAAAACATAACGTTCTGTCAAATTATTTCGGTACGTGATGTACATTTTAGCATGATGCCAATGTGGTGTGGGTTATGTTTGAACTTGTTTTCGCTGTGTTATTGATCTTGTACAGCTGTCAATGGGTTTAGGTCATATGTATAAATATCTTTAAGAGCTATGGACTTGTTATTTTACATTTTTTATTCAAGTCGTGAGTCACTGATGAATTTTCTAAAAAGATATATTGATATCAGGGTTTGACGTTAAGTTATATCATTGTTACAGCCGAGTGTAAAACTGAAACGTGTATTGTCGCACCAATGGGACTTATTTCAAAACAAAGGTCCCCAATAGAAAGCGTACAACTAAACGAACATGAACGGAAGCGATGGGTGGTTTATATGTTACATTTATTCCCAACTTCTAGCAGACAATTAAGTACCTCACTACAAACATCAGTAAATCTTCTATGATGTGCATCACCATCACGTACCAACATTTCTCAACATAAAACTGAATGTTCATGGGTTACTGTTAATGCAATGAATAATCGTTGGTCACCAAAGAGACAAACAAGTTAATGAAAATATTTCAAGTAAGCATTGATTTGCAAACAAAGCATGTTAACAAACTAATCACCTATAGAACAATGATATATCTTCAAGGGAAAATGTGTGTTCATAAAACAGTTTCTCTCGTAAAAATCATTCCACAAATACGGAACATATCATATGAATTAAGAAATCATTAATGCTGCACATATTATTGACCAGATAGATCGTGATTATAAACTGGTATGTAGCATGTTGAACATGTCCTGCAGATCAGATATGCACCTTCATTATATTCGCTTCATTAAGTCAGACATAATGCTGATCATAGAAATGTCATTTATGACCGCTTATTTGTGCGTTATTTTCAGTCAGCATATCCTTATTTCTGTCTTTATATGTGAGGGTTACACTCGGTCCATTTCTATGTAAGAGTAATTCTGAATATAAACATAATCTTGATGATAATAATCAGTCACGGGGATGTGTTTAAAACATGTTGAATGGAACATTTAAGATACGTTTCTTATATTACTTTACTTTACTGGGTTCGTCTCCGAAAGGCTCATTCGGCTCAGCGGCCCTCGCCGTATGAAAGTTCCTCGAACTCACCCAGTTTATTCAAGTAATATAAGACAATTACATAGTATTCTCAATTTGTTAAGTCTGCTATTTGACTACGAATTCGATGAAGTGATGTAGGTGTAATGCAATAAATACGTGTAAAATAACCATTTATTCGGATAAGCTAATAATTGAATAAATGGATTTTGGAACTACTTGAGCACGGAAAACATTTTGCGTGTTTTCTCTTGGGATTATGCTCAGAAACTATTCTCCTAAACTGTTCTTTGGCACGTACATATTCAATCTAGAATAAATTTAATACAAACAAAAAACCAAATTTTCATAAAATCTTATGTTGTAGACCGGCAGTATACTAATTGAGTTTATCAGTTTGATGCTTGTTTTTGAAAAAGATGGAAATATACAACGTTATTGCATTTGTGCATGTCGTATTGCCAGATTTCCTGTTTTTGATTTAGGAACAGAAAACTCCAATATCTGTGTGGTGTAAAGGTTGATGTACTAGTAGATTACATATCGGAGTGGTATTAGAACCGCGCTTGTGTCGATTTCTGTAAGTGGTTCACACTTATACAACTGCATTTGATATGATGTCGTAAATGATAGAGATACATGTATCATCTATAACAGATGCATTAAACAATATGTTAGCTTTGTTCAGACGCTAAGTCTACAATAGCTTGTTTCCAAATATATTTTGGCAAACATTTTATAGCGACAAGTTTCAATGTTGAGACTATTAGCAGAGTTAATAAAGTGGTTTGAGCATTGCTCAGTGTAATTGCTAGAAATATGTAATGTTATTTCCCGCCCCATTCCCATTTTGCCCATTATTTTAATCTTGGTCCAGTCGTAGTTGAGCCTCTTTAGGTTGCCTAACGTTAGGTCACTGTCGTTAGTGTTTAAACTAGGTCACCCCCGGAGTTGTTGTGCCTCCTTTGGTCGCCGTTTTGGCATTGGTTTATGCTGTTGTGTCGCCGTGCAGCGGGGCCTTGGGGAACTTGGTTGAGTCTTGGCTGCGTTTCATTTGCTCTCATGCTGTAACCGCTCTTCTATACTTTCTTTGAGAAATTGGGTCATCCTTCATTTTTTTCGGCGGGGCTTTTGTGTGGGCATTGCTCAGGGTAGTTGTGTTGTGGTGTTTCTGATTGCCATGCTTGGCTGGTTAGGTTGACTGCTACCTTCCCTATCTGATTTTTCTCATACCTTTTTTGGACAGTTATCAGGCTAATATTGTGATAGCATATTTATCTGTTACAGTGATTACATGTATCTTTGTTTGTAAGGTACATTGATTTTGATAGCTTGTTTCATTACAAAAACCATGTTGTCAGTTGATTGTTAAGAGCAAGTTTTTACATGAAACACAGAAAAGAGTTACACAACAGTGTCAATCCAATGTTATCTTACTTATGTGAACAGTTCCAGTATAAAAATGTAATTCAATATTGATTTGAAATCGCGTTAACATAAGGATCGTAGTACATATCTGTATAACGACACCGCTATCTTACCAATTTATCATCAGAATATGCTGTACGCCTAATTTGTCGATAACAAAGGTCCCTGTCTGTTGGCGAGACATAAAGGAATATCCATGTTCGCCTGGCATAGCAATTACTAAAACTTGAAAGCCATGCGTGCTACATTTCCTTTCATGCGGCGATAATGTTTCATTCACGCTTCTTTTATGATTCATTTAAAGATATCGATTTTATTTTTAATTTGATATACTTATGTATTTATTTCTGGTGATAAAATATGTTCATCAATGTAGAAATACAACATGTGGTAACAGAATAATCGTAATATATTTGTTTTTTCATTGTCTGTGTTTTTGTATCTTGAGTTTGCATTATATATATCCGTCACCAACACAGTGTTTGAATAGCTAATTCATATCGATAAGAGAAACAATCAAGTGTCCTGTACAATCACGAAAGTCTTCAAAATATTTTTTCTCTTTTCAAATGTAATTCTCTTAACCTAAATACACTTACCGAAACGCATATATCATTACAGAGAAGTTATTATTCAACGGTACTGTGTGATCATTTTTAAGTAGTGTTGGTTCTGAAAGCTACGTGTTGTAATGGTTCTATCAATATGCATAATGTACATACCATAGGGTTGTAATAAGGACTTTAAACAGTGTTTTTGGGACCTCGTAGTTATTTGAAATTTGCTCAATAACTGAGTACATGCTTGGACTGTGGAGATCCCATAGTAGTTGGTCCTTATACTATAAAAGGAATTGCCCATTATTTTTGTACGTATTAAGAGCACCGGATTCCTTACACCAGTGTATTAAGGCCAAAACGACCATTTGTGACTGTGATATTTTATAACACAGTTAATACACTAAGGATTTGAATGAAATATCCATCGTGACTGATACGTCTTTGTTTGACATGATTTGTATGCTCCGAGTCAGGTCATACACGAAACAGCATCAGTAGATAATTAATTAAATTGTACATGTAAATAGTATATTTTACAGTCGATGCCATCGTTTACCGCTAATAACATTACTTGGTATATTTATATTGTATCATCATGATTTCATCTGTAAGGCTTCTTTTGTTCCACGCTGCAGTCGATAAAGTTTGAATGTTTTTCATGAGTTGTATCCACGCACACTGCTGTCTGTGAAGTTGAAATATTTTTCATCAGTTTATTTCTATCAGATTACTACAAATGACGATAACTTGATTTGCATATTATTACCATATAACAATCAACAGGATGGTGACGGACGTCATGTTGGAGTAGCAATTTCTTCTGTCAGCGATTCTGGAAAAATCGAAAATGTCTTGACAATTGCGATGTTATTAATGTTGCTTGAAGTGAAATATTGAGATGCAACAGTCTATTGTTCGTACTTCATATATTGAATATGATGCGCCATTACTTGTTTAACAGAGTCTGAAGAGAAACATGTGTTCAGATTTTACTAAAAAAAAAAAAAAAAAAAAAAAAAGTTTGTGATAATAACTAACGTTATTAGTTCATTCTGAAGAAGGCCTCGGCCTCGGCCGAAACGTTACTATAATAATAATAATTCTACAGAATACGTGTTGTTGTTGAGAAAAATTCCCAATTATTCAGATTTTACTGTAATACAACAAACCTACATCACTTAAGATCATTCGAGGGGGATACCTCTTGTCCAAATGTGCTGTGTGTAATGTCTCGGTAACCAGAATTGTATCAAACAGAATGTTTGTATAAACGTGTTAGGGAATTCATTGCCTTTAAATGTACATATTCCATTGAGATGTAGACGTTATTATTCTTTGTTATTATACCTTTGTTGGCACTGCAGAAACACGGATGTGCTACAAAGAAACACGCATGAACATGACGCCCTGGAAGACACCAACGACCTCATACATACCAGCACGACAGAGAGAATGACGAATCCGTGGTAAACAAGCATGGATAACATAAGACTACAGTACTGTGCTGGATGTCCTCCAATGCTGGTATAATTAATTTCCTTATGAATGTACATACCTGCTGTATTTTAACGTTGTACATTTCCATCGAGTCTCGTGTTGCATAAAATAATATTCTTCCTGTGGTGTTTTTAAGAATATATACTGTGTATGCTAAGTAATGAAGATATAAAATGTTTGCTCAAACATTGCAAACGATTTGCAAACGTCTATAGTCACTTATGTTTGAATGCGTCGTCTTTGCGTTATGTACAGATGCACAATTGCTATCACGCAGAGAAAATCTGATCATATTAAGGATTATCACAAACAACATATTGGTGTTAAATTGAATGTGACTGACATTTGCAATAGTGTCATAATTATAACAATGATGTCAAGTGTCAGATTAATGTTAGCATTTAATTCACTCAGTGGTAGAAATATCCGGTATGGCCGTCAGTATATTTGTTAGATGATGTTTTTAACTGGTACTGCAAGCTGTGAGCTGTAAATGAAGGAATTCAAAATGTCGATGAGATATCTTTATCATTACGGATAATATTCCGTTAGGTATTTTCATAGAAAATACTCGTACAATAAAACGTGATACAGTGTTATACTAGATCCACAAGTAAGGTCACACAGACTCTGGTTATTAATGAGCCTGCAAAATAGGACACTACATGACCATTATAAGCATGACAGGAAAAAATCTTTAGCAATTCCCAGGGTAATAATTGTGTATAAATTATGTATTCACAAAGAATTAGTTTTCAGGGTCTTACCTTTACAGTCATACAATTTTATTAATTTCATAAATAAAATGTGATGATTAAATAGTATTGTTAGAAAACTGCTTTGTTCTGAACACGGTGCCAGAATGTTAGATCACAGCCTCAATTGATAAAATAAATGTGTTGTGCTTTTAGCAGACCAATGTCAGATATCGACTGACAGTCGAAAATATTGTTTGGGATTTGATTCACTAGTTCTGTGAAAATTAATTTCCGCTCTGATGAAATATTTTCTGTCCTTAAGACAAAGTTGAGGCAGCATAAAGTTGTGTTAATCATTTTTCTTGTAAATTCAGTGAACAATAAGTGCTATTAGTGTATCGTGTAGTCAAAGACTGATCTGTCAATGCGGGTTTGTGAATGCGGTCTTCTGAACATGGAACTGAACGGCAAAATTTCTCGACAGTGTAGGCACTGGCTTCTGTCTGTGTCCTGTTTGCGTCTCTCATAATTTTGACTGCGACCCATCAACATGCACCACATACCGTAACAAATAACACACCCGATTAAAATTAAGAAAACGTAGTTTGTTGTTATGGATACGGGATGTGTATATTATTTCTTAAGAACATTATGTCGTCATTATTTGAGCGAGGAAAGCATTCTTGATGCAAAACTTTACGATTTCTTGTAAGTACTCTCTTAATAAGCCTACGTCACGACAAATAGAGATGTATAACCGTCTCAGAAATATTTGTAAATTCCTTTTCCCTTTCCCAGTAATTGATCATGCTGTAATTATATGATATACACAATTATTCAATGTGGCTAAATTGATGTTAAACTGCACATAATTGCGTTTTTTTTAAAGATAAATGTTGCATGTCTTTGAACGATTTATGTAATAAAAGATATACCGAATAGTTTATCTAACGATTTATAGACTAATAGTCTTACCTAATACTGTTGAACAATGCCGATCAAGCTTCATGAACTATTGATTCTTGTCCGCTTTAATGTTTAGTATCAAATAGGTGGTGGGCGTAATTAATCTGGATCATGTTGTTAATGTAACCGAAAAGGCGAGGGTAGTTATTAACTTTAAACAAACTGTATTTCGATTCAAAATCATCAAGTAATAATTGTGTCCATTTTATTAGAGAAAATAGTATCTCCCTGTTACCAACCGATACAGCGCTTGCATTCATCAGCGTACTTTCTTATGCCATTCATTTGCTTATTTTTTTGTGTCGGAAATGCAATAGTGGAATATAATTTATATAAAAAGTATACATCAACAATCAAATACATGTAACTATGATGCCATTCAGAAATAGAGTCTATTTGATTTTTACTGCTAAATAAGGATTATGTAAAACAGCCTGTCCATTTGTTACCTAATAGTTTACTCACGCATTGATCATCTCGATAAAACAATGGTGATAATATCTGTTCTCGCCTTTTGTAGGGTGTAAACTCACACAACCACCCAACTTCTGCACTCAAAGCGATCTTGGCGAAAAGTCGTGATATTAAATGAATACAATTAACGTATTCCGTGTTAGGTGATTTTCTTTGCCATTATTGTAAGGACTTCTACTTCTAAGTTTCGGAAACGAATTAAAAATTCATTTTTTTTGTTAACCGGAAAGAACTTTTTACTAGCACTGACTATTTGTGTACCTATAGCGTTCATGTTTAACCCATTTCCGTTGGCCTCCATTGCGCTTGAATAATCACACCATCACAAACTGTAAAACGTGCATTCAAGCGCGTAAAGTAAGGGCTTTACATTTTCGTCTTAATTTCCACTTCCAATTTACGTCATAAATTTCTGTGATACGAAATACACAAATAGATAGTGAAATTAGTTTGCAATGTACGCTACATTTGATAGCAAAAATAGACAGCTGTGAACATAAACGCTTCACTACGTTTTTTGCAGTGGAGGGAGGTAATTTAATCGGTAATTGTACCAAAATAATCTCCCTTTGACTACAGACAAGTGTGGATGTCATAATAGACGCTGAACGAAATGTCACATTTTAAGAAACAGCGCACTGGTCATAAAAACGCAAAATAAAAGGAAGTGCCCCATAAATTTTAATGTCGGTTGGACTAAGAAAAAGCTAAATCAATGACGTTGAGTTTGGTGTTAGAATTATAGCAGCATTCCCTGTCTAGGTCAGCGGCATTGATCCTTGACCTGTTGTCACGTGGTACGTCATATACACGGTCCGTATCTTTGATACGATGCAACAGTCTTATTATGATAGAGACATGTCAAATGTATCCGACACAAAGTATTTAAGTGAAACACCAGCTTCTTGACTCTTATATACACGATTATGTTCACATTTGTCTTTTTTTGCCATCAAATGTAGCGAACATTGCAAACTATTTTGACTAACTATTTGTGTATTTCGTATCACAGACATTTATCAAATTAATTGGAAGTGGAAATTTAGTCGAAAATGAAAAGCCCTTACTTTGCGCGCTTGAATACACGTTTTACCATTTGTGATGATGTGATCATTCAACGGAAATAGGTTCAACATGAACACTATGGGTTCACAAATAGACAGTGTAAGTAAAAAGTTCATTCGAGTCAATTATTTAAAATTTTGAAATTTAAATTCGTTTGCGAAACTTTTGACGCTCAGTATATGTTATAGATGCATAATTGTACCAGATACAACGTTCAATTAAAACAAATGGTGCTGAACATATGCAGTTTTCATGGAATTACATATGCAACAATACCTGTTTAAAAATGTTCTGGTTCCAAAATCAAGCAACTGATTAAATGCTTTCAGAACCTGTTTAATAATTGACTTCACCAAAAAAGGTATGAGAAAATCCGACAGTGAAGGTAGCACTCAACCCAACCAGCCGAGCACAGAAATCAGAAACACAACTACCCTGAGCAGTGCCCACAGAAACCCATGCCAAAACGGCGACCAAAAGAGGCACAACAACCCCGGGTCGTGACCTAGGTTAAAACACTTAGGACAGTGACCTAACGTTATGCAACTTACAGCGGCACAGCTACGACTTGACCTAGTTAAAATATGAGCAAGGTAGGAACGGGGCGGGAAATAATATTACATATACCTAGCAACTACAATTAGTAATGCCGACACATAAGCCGAAGATACAACCAAAGATCCAAGTCCCCGCCGATAAATGCAGGATGACCCACATTCACAAGGAAATTATATAATAGCGGTCATTGCCGAATTAAACGATGCCAACACTCGACCAAGTTCCCAAAGACCCCACCGCACGGCGAACAAACCACACAAACCCATGCCAAAACGGCGACTAAATGAGGCACAACCACCCCCTGACCTAGTTAAAAACTCCAAGGACAGTGACATGACGTTAATACATGTTAAAGAGGCATTTTCGGACTTGACCTAGTTTACAATAATGGGCGAAACGAGAGCGAAAATATTTATGCTAAAAACGTATCTTATAGTGACCAAACTATCCAAAACTCATCTAGCATCAACTCAGAAATAATGACAATGAATTATCCTCGGCATCTTTCTAATGCTGAATTTCAGTCAGATTAAGATGTCTAGAAAACCTATAATTCCAACACAGCTAAAATGGACAAAAATGCATAACAAATTGCATGTCTTTATATGGCGTAAATTGATTGTTCGAATCAAGTGATGATTGACACTGTCTTCAATCTATAGCACGTAATGTTGGTGGCATGATATCGATTCTCTAACAAAACAGTCCATAACATTACAATATAGCTTTTTCCTTTTATTCCACTCAGCACAATTTGGACAAATCTGACAAATCCAAATTGCTCAACTATCATTTATGGTAATAATACAATTCACATTATGTATGATTGTTTTTCAACTTACTATACTATCATTTGTATTATGTGATGTGTCAAAGACGTTTAGATTTACAGAATAGACGATTACTAACGAACATTAGGACAAAATCATATTTGATCTAGTAAACAGTGTTTTGGAATCATTTCACTTACATAAATGTTTTTATAGCATTGATTCAAACTGTGTCATCGGCTTTTTACTTTCGGTAATTTTAATAAGAACATGTCTACACATTTGATATTATTGAATTGACCCATGTGTCCTGTCAAGTTCACCAATAGTATTACGGTTGTCTACATGTATTATGTAAACCAGTTTCATAGAAGACAAACGTTAGCACGAAATCAATCACTTCCGACATATATATTCAAATGGAAAATAGATTGTTTGTTACCTGGTTGGTAGATCAATAACATATTTTGACTTTTACTTCAGCCAATAAATTCTTATTACTGGGATTTATTGCTCTACTAAACATGTTGGCCATCTCCAACTCTTCATCGGAACTACTGCATTCATAAAATTATATGTATGATACAATTTGGTTTAATCTAATTTAGCTGTTTGACTTCCGTGATTGCAAGGATCACAAATCTGATAATAAAAACACTGGAAACATAAACAACGCTCCATAGAAGGGAAATAAACGGAGCATATTCATTTAAATATCCGAACAAATTGCTTGAACGAGTTTGTTGATCAGATTATTCACGAACAAATGGAACATACAAATTCAGAGAAATAATTAATTGAGATGACGGAAAAAGTAACTAGTATACTAGGGTGAATAAGTCTTGAATATTAGTTTCGTCCGTCCATATTCTACGAAATATTGTACATGAATATACTTTTTATGCTTATAATATACTGAGTTTGAAAAGAAAAAATACTGTATTTATGCTACAAAGGTTATACTATGAGTATCGAAATTATATTAATTTAGTATTAGTACGATGTATCACTTGCACCAGTGATATCTATAGACAAAGATGATCATACATCGGACAGAAACACCCAGCAAAACGTATCGGATAACGAAGGAACTCCAATATACATGTATGTGTGTGGTTGGAATACTGATTTAGTTCATATGTCGACATGGTTTTATACATAACAGCGTTTGTATCGACTTCTGTAAGTTTTGTATATTAATGTAACTGAAGCTGTTAATGATAGGGATACACATAACGGATGCATAATACAATAACCTATGATAAGATTTGTCCAGACGCCAAGTCTTCAACTGGGTGTTTCCGAATATATTTATATTCACACAACAAGCTCATACCGAACATGGTTCTAGTTGAGAATATTGGCTTAGTAAAGATCTTGATTTGAGCTGATATCGATATAGTTCTATCTATATAATAAAACAATGCTTCCAATCATAAAGGTATAACATGCTTGTGTATTTTAGCAGAATGCAGGATTCTTTTATTCCTATTCCCAAATTGGACAATTATCATCACCAACAATGCAAACATGTATTTTCTAGGAAGAATCACGTCATTTATCGGAGTAAAGGTGGTTAACTTGAACGATAACCAAAATCAGTTACCCTATATATTATACAAAAGAATTGACGTAATATCCATTTATGTAAAATTACCACTTTATGTATTATCAGAATATGCTGCACACCAAAATTATCGATAATAATTTGCGAGGTAGGCGAGAAAAAGTGAATCCATCGACAACGATAGGCATGGTACTTACTTAAACCTTTATGTTATGCGACGCGTGCTACATTTCCTTTGAAGTCGAGATAATGTTCAAATGCGCTTGTTGTATGAATCAATTAGATTGCTATCTTTATAGATTGATTAAAATCTTATACACTTTATTACCAGTTTGCTTATTTATTTCAGGTGATAAAATGTGTTCATCAATATAGAATCACAACATGTCGTAACACAAACATCGTAATATGATATGTGTTTTATCATTGTCTGTACTATCCATATCATGAGTTTGAATTATAATCAAAATCAAAACAACGTTTGAATAGCTTGTTCAACATCATAAGAATAACATTAAAGCTTCCTGTAACATCGAAAAATTCTTCCTTATGTAAAGTTCTCAGAACATTAAATATATATTTTCCAAACACCAGTCTATTCAGACAAAACAAGCCTTAAACTCTATAATGCTCTAACGATTTGAATGAAATATCCATTTGGAATGAGACCTCTTTATTTGAAATGATTTGTGTTGTGAGGGCTGCTTTCCAAAATGTTGGTATAATGTATTTGGTTATGTATTTTCATATCTTCAGAAGTTTAACATTGACCATCATCAAATGTTATGGACATTATTATTGCATAAAACTGTAAAACAATAAGAATGTTCCTCATGTGGTGCATCCACTATGCATAATTATAGTTCCCGAAGATGAACCATTGCGTTTGTGAATTATGACGATATAGAGTACATGCTCAAATATGACAACACATTTGCAAAAGTCCAGCACTGTTGGAAGCCATGAATTTGCTGAGAGAGTGGTTCTGTACAGATGTAAAATACAATTACGAATAGACAATCCTACCATACGTAATAAGGATTACCACATACAACATATTGGAGTTGAATTGAATGAGACTGACATTTGCAATAGCGTCATGATTATACCGAGCATAGCCTTTATTTGCTTTATTTCTACTGTAACATGGCAGGCATTATAACAATTATGTCATATATCAGATTAACGTTAGCATTTAATTCACTAAACGGTAGAAATATCCGATGTAACCGTCCGTATATAGGATGATAATGTTCACTAGTACTGCAAGTTGTGAATGATTGGTTTGAAAATGTCCATTCAATTTCGCTTCCAGTACAGATAACAGTTTGTAAGGTATTTTCCTAGAGTTTTTATATACAACGCAAATACAGTGATATACTAAATGTTACCAGATGTTACTGTAGCCGAAAAGTTAACATAAGCTGTAATGTATACTTGTGTTGTTAGAGTTTTAGCAAGTAACCTACCCGAAAACACTAGAAAATGTACTCTTTTGCAGGAGGAAAACTTAATTCAAGCCAAAAAATGTTTATTTACTTTTTGATGCACTTGTGAGATATAAGTGATAGTGCACTTATTTACAGGCACACACAACTGTTTATAGCCAATATCGCAGAAATAGGGGTACGGCGGAAATACGAGACGAGGCTATACCAAGCAGCACATGTAATGCAAACTTCTCTAGTTCTTAGGATAGGGCGTAATCAATCTGGATCTTACAATACAAAGTATGTTAAATAGCTTGCGGTGGATGTTGTTATTGTAACCGATAAGGCAAAGCAATCGATTAGGGGAGTAATATACTTTGAACAAACTTGATTTCATCTTAAAATCATACCGGTAACTGCGTCCATAAGCTCAATTACCTCAACTTAACGAACCTTAGAACCGAGAAAAATAATGTCTCCCCGTTACTAACCGATAAAGCACTTCCGTTCATTGGACTACTATCTCATGTCATTCGTTTGTTTAATTTCTTATACCGGAAATGCTATGCCTGGATATATTTTGCATCCAAAAAATGTAAACATCAACAATCAAACTTGTAACTATTATGTCATTCAGAAATAGAGTCGACTTCATTTGGTCGCCGTTTTGGCACGGGTTTGTGCGGTTAAGTTGCCGTGCAGTGTGGCCTTGGGGAACTTTGTCGAGTATTGGCTGCCTTTCATTCGGCAATTACCGATATTATATAATTTCATTGTAAAAGTGGGTCATCCTGCATTCTATCGACGGGGTCTTGGATTTTTAATTGTTTTTTCGGCTTGTGTTTGGGCATTTCTCAGTGTAGTTGCTAGGAATATGTTATATTTTATTTCCCACCCCATTCATACCTTGCCCATTATTTTAACCAAGTCAAGTCGTAGTTCTTTAGGTCGCATAACGTTAGGTCACAGTCCTTAGTGTTTCAAACTAGGTCACACCCCGGGGTTGGTGTGCCTCATTTGGTCGCAGATTTGGCATGGGTTTGTGTTGGCATTGCTCAGGGTAGTTGTGTCTTGGTGTTTCGGATTTCTGTGCTCTGCCGGTTGGGTTGAGTGCTACCTTCCCTGTCGGATTTTTTCATACTTTTTTTGCATATTTCCTGCTAAAAATGAATGATGTAAAACATGATGTCTTTTTTAATAGTATATACGTTTTGTGTATTGACGCATTGTTCATCTCGATAAAACATATGTCACCATCGGTTCAATAAATTTGTCCGGTACGTTATAACTGCTATATTATTTATACTCAACTTTAGTTTATGTACATCCGGTCACATAGGTATGTAAAAGAAGTAGCACATTTCCATGTCAAGGCTGAACGTCAAGCAATGGAAGCGGTGCAACCATATTTCCTCGTCTTTGGTAGGGTGCTAACTCGCACAAACCACAGACCACCTGCTCTTGTTGCTTTGGTGTACACCAGTTGCTGCATGACACATGAGTTCACCAGATGTATACATGTATGTTATACATGTATAATATGCGATGAAACGTTGCATATTGCAGAAACGTTAAGAAATATCGCACCATCTCTGGTTGTTTGTGTCGTTCGAAGATTCAGTGGGCTGCATTACATGAATACATGTATTTAAATAATTTATGCACTTACAAACCAAAGCACACAGAAACAGCGACAGCGCCTAGCCAGTGGCCACCCATGCAAGATTCGGATATAGAATGACAATTTAAGAGACTCATCTCAAATATAAAGAAATATTATATTCACATTGTTATGACATAACGTTATCATGGTTAGTTTAACAAAACTATTATTCATTTTATTGTTTAACGAGATCTGCAGGTCATATAAAATAAAACAAATGTGTCAATTTAGCTGTAAAACAGTCGGATAGAAAACAAAAGCTAGCACGAAAACTTCGTTCCTGACATAGATCTGCAAAGAAAATTTGGATTGTTTGTAACATGGTCGGTTAGATCAATAACATATTTTGTCTTTCATTTCTATCAATAAATTCTTATTACTGAGATTTATTGTTCTACTAAACATGTTGGCCAACTCCAAGACTCGCTATATCAGAACAATCTGAATTACATACGAATGATACAACTCGGTGTAATGTAATTGAGCTATTTGACTTCAATGATTACAAGGCAATGTATCGTCACAAATCTGATAATAGGAACACTCGAAGAATGAAGTACGTTCAATAGAAGATTGAATAAATGGAACATATTCAGTTAAACATCCGAGAAAGTTGCTTGGATGAGTTTGTTTGTCAGAGTATTCACGTATGAATGGAACAGACGAATTCAGGAAAGAAGCAATTGAGTCTGACTGAAAGAGTAATTGATATAATAGGGTAAATAAATAAAGTTGAAAATATGTTCCGTCTGTTCTCATTTCACGGAAATGCTAATATTTGCAATTGACATTCGCAAAGCGACGACCAGGGCGGTCGTCCAACAAATTATTATTTTAACATACAATTATAATTTCGATTTATAGCACACCCTTCAAATATGTGTTATAATTATCCTTTGGCCAAACTAGTTAAGAGTATTGGGAGTCTACATATA
This sequence comes from Spisula subtruncata, assembly GCA_963678985.1. Classification (NCBI taxonomy): domain Eukaryota; kingdom Metazoa; phylum Mollusca; class Bivalvia; order Venerida; family Mactridae; genus Spisula; species Spisula subtruncata. The sequence continues at coordinate 19,364,303 of OY787672.1, read as the reverse complement.
GCATGTTTATTTTAGATTAACACATCTTTCTCTTTGATAACAAATCAATTTGTGTGTCTTTTTAGGTACTGGTGCAGATGGAGATAAACGTGTTAGGTGTTATATCGAGATAAACATTGTAAAATCATTTTAGCATTGAAGCATTACTTAATAAATGTTCAACAATGACATTTGCATTGTTGTGATTCGGTTGGTCTATACTCTTTATCAGTATACAGGCGTTATGAATGAGCATATTAGTTCATACATACATGAAAGTGGTACTAGTGAAAGCATGACAAATGATGAATTTTGATGACCTTTGCAGGACCTTTTCTGTCTTTTAGGTGAGGGGCCTTCAAAAGTTTGGGGAAATATCGGTGAATTTCCTGTTTTGGGAAACAAAAAAGTAAGCAAAACTTGGGATTTTTGGGTTAACTGAAAGAAATTTACAATTGATACAGCGCCTTTTACAGGCTTCTGTTATATAAGGAGAAGAAACCCTGCTCTTGTTGAGTACTTACCTCAGTAAATTACTATTGTTGACGGTTTCGGACTTTAAACCAGACCTAAACCATTTTATAGAATCAATGTTGAAATGTGGAATTGTGAGTAATCTCACCATAGAAACAGCAGAAAATGATCGTCTACCATAATTGTCATTTCTCTAAGTTTGCGCTGAGTGTATATCAATGCCATGGTGTCTCTGAAATGTTCCAAGCATTGACTTCCCTAATGCTATATACGCTGGTGTTTCGTTTCGTCGACCGAATACAATAGTTTTTTTCAGCTAGAAATTAATGTAATATTAACACCGAAGTCGTAAACTTGTGCAGATTACCATCGATATAAATTGTAAAACACACGAACAATGACAGTGCTCCGTTAATGTATTAGGAACAAATGGTTAGTATCATGCAATGATTTGAAATAAATGTGTAAATTATACAACAACGTACAATGCCAAGGGATGCTATATGGATTCTCATACGGTTTGATTTACGATTCTTTCTTATGTTACACTGGATGTTTTCTTATGAATTGACACTGTGAACACGACATGGACAATACAGACCGCTGATATTCAAGATGCAATATGTATTAATTGAATTGATTAAAACAAACACTGCAACCAAACTGTTGTGCAACTGCACCGTGTACTATGGAACTTTAAAGTTTTATAAAAGACTATAAAAAGGAGTGGAAAAAAACAAATACCCCATAATTTACGTCTGATACGTCCGCCATCTTGGGGTGTCCCTACCGGTTCACGGAAAGTTCCAACCAGCACAGTTACACGAAAGTGAAACAGGGTTGAAATGTCTCACAAATACACAGAGAAAAACCCGTAATATGTCAAATGTTTTTAAATGTATGTATTGAACTCTCCTTTTGACCCTTTTCATAAATAGTCGTACAACAGAGGCTCCACGGGTCTTCAATGTTAATTTTGGGAATATTTGCAACAATTACATAGTAGATGCGTGAATATACATAACAGATGGCTGGTTAAGGACACCTATACGACTCCGCAACATTTAGGAAAACATTTATATTTTGGGATAATGCCCCTTTCACAATTGTCGCACGACGGACGTGCGACAGGTTTTTGATGCACATTTGGGGGCTATCTTGTGTTATCGTACGACGGGAAATAGTATCATGGGTCCTCGTGTTAGAGTCACCTCTTCGGTGATTGCCATACGTCCGTCGTGTGATGCCCTTGTACAAGCACACTTTTAAATTCCTGGAAGTCGTAGAAACTGCGACTTTGGTCAAGTACATACATTCTTCCTTGTTTGACGCGAATGCAAGTGTTTGCATGATCAGACAATGTAATTTAGTGTAATCGGGGCGGATGTCGGGCGGACTTAGGGTCGCTCATCGGAGAGCGGAAATTTTATAATTTTCCTATGAAAAATGCACTGTTACTCATCTGCATGTGTCCGCGCGATGACTAGATCTCGGGTACACGCCTGGTAGACATTGAATATATGGATATGGCCAGGTGTCAGTATAATTTATGATCCAGGGGTAACAAACGTTATTGTCGAGTTAATTTCACCAATTAAGTCACTCATAAAAATTCAAACATACCGAAAAACACACAAAAGAAATGACACTAGTAAGTATTTATTATGCTACATATGTTTATGTCAAAACAAAGTTACAAAGAACATATATACGTGTAATACAATATCATTCAACATTGCTGTCTCCATTTGTAACCATATCTGAAAACAAACATACGTTATTGTACCAATTAAATATTGAGTATAATTACAGTCAAATAAAAATAGCTTTTATTTAAACATTGTTTTTATAAAAATAACAACTTGTTACGAGTAAGTGTTCAACTGTAAATTTAGTTTAGCTCTTAAATGTTTTAGTCAAACTGGAAGAATATAAACGATGTACAAATTCCGTAAAAAGTGTTAACAAAAGTGTGTGTAAATTTAGGCAACAAGTTCAGTTTCACCAGTAATAGAAAACCGCGTTGTGCATGAATTACCGACCCAAGACACAGCTTAACGACAAATAACCACTCAATTCCGTCAAATAATTTGTAGCAGTCGGATGCAGAGAATAAAGTGCAGTGGTAACTATATCTTATCATGCGCGGAATATTGGCTATGTAAGCATGGGAATAATGTGTATGTACCTATAATTGTTTTAGTAAAAGAATACGGTCAGTTGTTAGGATACGTACATCAAATCACCATTGCTACGCACTCGTCATTTAATTTCTACGCGTCTGAACACAGAACACTCAAACTTGAAATTGGTACCATGGTACAGAATTTTATAAAGGTATAACTTCAATTATTTGTCAGCAATGATCACAAATAGTGTCAACATACCATTAATAATCTCGGTAGAAGCTACCGCCACAGTATACTCCAAATATTCCACCAACACTACCGTCAGCATCAGCATCACCATTAACCTCTACACTACCAGTCGCATCATCTACACCCAGAAATCATAGATACAATGTAATAATATGGATGTTTGCTATACATGTATACAAAGGTATGTCATTCGTGCTACAAAAAATATAGTTTCCGTAAGTTGTTTCCCTTTAACCACATAATAATAAATCGCTGGAAGTGATAAATTATTATTGGTGATTTAAATATATTTTTGACATTATAGAGAAATGTTTGCGCACACTTTCTTCTGACAAATTATAATAATTGATAGTGTTTTGTACATTTAGCGCATTTAATTTGATGGTAGAGAAAAATATGCTAGTTATAGGGAATGCCTCTTTAAATAAAAGTTCAACACTAACCGTTGACTTTTGTCTTTCCAGAGTTCGCCAACTGTTGTCGTCTTTTGGCTAATCTTGTGTACAGTTTCTCTTCTGCAGTTCTACATTGTTCGTCCGTAATTGGACTGTATGCTAACAAACGTTTTACAATCAGAAAATCTGTGTCTGGATTGACAGGGAAGTCTTCACCTGAAAATGGACATTTCTTTCCAGGTTATACTAAATTTAATGAATGATTTGTTCGTCTATTTTCGCGTCTAGGTAAGCCAATATTTACATACTTTCAGATCAGAATGACAAACGAATGCAGTAAGGCTCTATGGAGTAAACGGTAGCACGTGTTGTCTGATATACTTCAATGTATTTACTAGTCTAAACCCACAAGCAGACATATACACAAAGTTCATTGCAAAGTCAAAAAAATGTTTTTTGGTATCAATTAAAAAAAATCTGAACATTCTAAGCGCTATTTAATGATTCTACGCGATCGATGATGATGATCAAAGTAGAAGCATGTTGTCGTTAAAGATGAGTTCCATATGACTTTGATCGTTTAAATCGATTTAGGAATATTATACATTTAATGAGAATCGTTATTGCTTTAAATCCTCAAAAGTTCAACAAAAAGCTTCCATTTATTACGGGAAAAGAATGAAAATACATTTCCATAACGAGCCAAAATAGTCAAGAGTTGTTTTTCTTTGACTACATAATAACAAATTACATTTCCATAACGAGCCAAAATAGTCAAGAGTTGTTTTCCTTTGACTACATAATAACAAATCGATGGAAGCGATAAATTATTATTGGTGATTTAAATAATAATATATTATATATTTTTTACATTATAGCGACATATTTGCACACACTTTCTTCTGACAAATTATGATAATTGATAGTACTTAGTACATTTAGCGCATTTAATGTGATAGTAGAGAAAAATATGCTAGTTATAGAGAATACCTCTTTAAATACATCATATATATATCATAGAAGGTCATGTATCTTACCTAGTGGTCTTTTTACTTCCAGTTCATGAAAGCTATTATGTGGGTTGGTAACATCTAGGCATGCTAAGATTGTGTACATGACACCTCTGTGGGTGTATTCTCTTATTCGCTTTGTAATTAAGTTGTGTCGGTCTATTTGCACTTCTGGACCTGAAAGTTGAATACTAGTAATGAAACAATAAACAAAGTGGAGTAGAATATTAAATTGAAGTAGACTTCTCATTATTTCACGGATTGACAAAAATAACGACCATTACAAAAATGAAATAAAACTAAGCACTAACATGATTGCCAAAAACAATGAAAGGACAAAAAAACAATCACCAATATACACAGAACAGTGTAATGAACATATAGTTTATATCAATAAACTAGTTATTCTTAGAACAAGAACAAAACAACGAAATGAAAAAAAAAATACAAAAGTTTAGGTTTAACTGTTGGAGCAATATTGCACATTGACAAACTCACAAAGTCGTTTAAAGACTGTTTTTCACCAGAAATGATAAAAAGTGGCATCATTTACCTTGCAAATTCCAGTAAGTCGTTTCTGACGAGTTCAATAATGCATCCATACTTATAGATGGGTTATATTTATGAAATATGTCCTCTCGTATTAAATGCGTGTTAAACTCCTTCTTCTTCCGCCCGTAACTAAGGATGTGACGTAAGACGTACTGTGACGTCGAATTACGTTATTGACGTCATATGACGTCAGCTAATAACGGAGGGATGACGTTTTGTTTAAATTGTTTCTACATATGTAATTTCTACAATGGAGTTTTAAAAAACTGAAATATATCTTTATATTAAATGCAGTAAAATGCACGAGTCACATTATTTGATGCAAATATCAGGGATAAAATACAGTATACAAAATAATTCGTTAAAATAGTTTATTACATGTAGATCTACTTAGTAGCTTGAAAGTCAAGTAGCAATTAATTGGTTACGACCAATCAAGGTCACATCCTTATATCATGTCTGTATACAGTCACCAAAGCCAATGGCCCATAAGTTTTTAATTTTTCATATTGAGTTTGTATGTAAATAGGACAGAGTTATCCGTATAAAAGCATTCTAAGTTGCGAATTTCTTTATTTTTCAGTAAGACCTGCTAGGTGTAGAATATGTGACTTATACTGCGGTTCCTATGAACAAACTAGAATTCATAAAGCAAACAATTGATCTACTAACTACTAGTAATGCTTAGGTCTTACCGAGGAATTTCTCATCGGCGACGTGGAAATCAAAATAATTTCTCCCGATGGCTACCGATGGCCTCGATACTTCCCCGAAGCTTCTAATTAATATCGGGAGAACATTCTCGAAGCATTGGAACGGACATATAACGTCGGGAACCGGGAGTTCCCCGATACCTACCTGTACCCCGAACTAATCCCCGATGAATATCGGCGATATGCTGCGCTGATAAAAAAGTTTTAAAAAGTTACCAATTTTCTAGGGCTCTTTCAGCTGTTAGGCCGCTCAAGCACCCTTTGACATTTCAACTTCCCCTGGTCATTGGGCTACATATGGAAACCTACACTCGTGTCTCCCTGTTGAGACTATTTATCTCCTGTGGTGTGGCAGCCAACATCGATCTGCGGCGCCCAGGAATAGGCACTGCCCTCACATGTACCATTTTACACCATGGTTGAGTGGAGCTGTGGGTCTTGCTCAGAGAAATTAACCGGTGGTCCAGAGGTAGCGCGCGCCCTACCTCTAGACCACCGCTCCCCACAATGATGTAGCGCCGATGCATCAGGGGCTTCCCTCAGGCATCAGGGGACCATCTAATGACCATCGATAGTACATACCCGATGCAGTTGGATCGATGCATAAGATCGGGAACCCATCGGCAGTTCTCCCTATGCTTCCTAATTCATCACCAATCCTCCCGACTTCATGACTTCCTCCGAAGCTTTCCTTAGACCCTGTTCCCGGTGCTCACTTATTTCCATCGGGAGTATATCGCCGATGCAAAAAAATGCTTAGTGGGAGCATAAATACGTTCGAGCTTAAAACATGGGGATAATAACAAATCTAACCGGGACGTACATAATTAAACGTTCAGCTCAATATAATACAGACTATTTGATAAAGTAACAATTCCTGCTAAATCAGTTTATTTTCGCACAAATAACAAATTCAGTCATTGAATAGTGTTAACGTCATCATACGAGATATAACGAGAAGAGAAGATGTTATAGAAATGTCCTGCCTGTCTTATAGGCTATCATTGTTTTCTAATACGCTAGTATTTCCCCCGGTATGTCAGTATGGTGGCGTGTTAGCGTTGCTAACGTAATACGGTACTATATTGAGAATCGGTGAGTTTCGGATTGTACCATCCTGTTTTAGAAAATAATTTGATAAATATAAAAATTGCACCATTTCATCATTGGCTATGTTTATGTATAAGATAAACATCAGTATTATGACTGACGCTAGCTTAGCGGATGGTAAGCTTTCATTCTTTACATTGATGTTTTGTTGCTTAGTTTTGATGATAGGGCTACATTATTGTATCCCCGATTTGGTCATTGATTTATTGTGTTACTGTTTCATATTTTGTCGCAAAAAATGACACATGATATGTATTACAAAAAAACACCACCGTTCAATCGGTTATGATTCCATCTGGATTAATATATGTTGTTTTCTTCTATGTATGATGGCATTTGTTTGAGAAATATCATGTGTTACAGAATGCACAGAAATAATCACTCAGTTTATTTTACAAACCATGGTAGTAATTTTCTTTACAACAAAAACCGACTAGGACAACAAACAACGCTGGAAATGTGATTTTGACAGACATTGTTATTTGCATATCAAGCGAAAATGTCATTATTTGAAAATATCCAAGTTATTTGTTGCTCATTGTATTTCGACATACCAATACAGGGCCTGTCATTCTGAGACAAAACAACATCCATCGTTCAATTGCTTGTCTCTTATAGTTTGGTGATAGAAATAAATTCTGAGAATACAATCGTTAGTCCATTAATATTTTAAACAATCGAAATCAAAATTTCATTTTATTAAGTTATACAGACATTATGATTAAGTTTGTTTCTGCATAAACTGGAATTAGGCCCTAATTGGTGGTATAAGATTAATTGATTAATTCATAAGGCCAATAATATACTTGTGACTAGTATAATGTTATTTAATTGTATACTTTTCTAATGTGTGTTTCAAATAAAAAGAAAGAATAGTATAATACAGTATAATGGGCCTTTACGTAGATATGTATCGATTAGAGAAGCTTTGTGAATATTTAATATGTGAATTGTATTTTATTATTATATAATAGAAGTCATGCACGGAGCAGACATTGATATTTGGTCTATACATATGAAGTGGTATAGGTTTCTTATACAATTATTATATCATGTGTAGAGTGTATATATTTGTGAACATATTCTTATGTATCAAAGTTGACTTCATCTTGTGTCTCCAGTCCTGTTTGGACGTCCAGTTCTTTTTAAATACGGTAAAAATTCGATATGCACATTTGTTATAATTATATAAAAGCGAACTACATCGAACTTGAAACAGTTCGTGTTGGTATTATCTACAACTTCTAGGAGCAAAGATATATTTATTCCGTTTAAAATGAGAACTTGAGATAAAGAAAACATTTACTGTCGTATATCTGGCAGTGGTAATAAGGGGGCAGGGGATATATTATTGGCCAATTTTGAGGTTCCGACAGGCCGCAAACAGTCAAGCGGATTTCTTGAAAACAGCAAATAAGACAAGAAAGTATTTATGTGTCAGTCTCAGGGCCTATGCAACATAAATAGAAAATAACATCAAATTGCAAGGCTAACCCCTAGGGTTGTGGAGTTATGGCCCTTTGGTTTTGCCCCTACCCCTCCAAATTTTAGTCAAAAAATACAAAAGTGACCAATTTCACCCCATACACAGTATTTTTAAACCCAATGCAATCCTATTTTTGGTCCCATTTTACATATAAAACATGTCTGAGCTAGGTTAATTCAGCAAGAAAAGTGTTTCCCATACCTGCCGATTTTTTGCTATTTGCTGTCAAAGTTTTTCGCGGTTTCTAACGACGCTAAATTTGAACTTCCGCCAGTGGTGGTAACCTCCATTTTGAAGAGCTACAAATCCTTCAGAGCCAACTGATATTTAGTTTCTATGATTTTTCAAAATATTAAACACCTTCTTTGTACAAAATAAATACAGAATTGGGTCTTTTAAATACCAATTTAATTTTTGGTGCCCATAAATAAGCCCTACACTAAAGATTTGATATTTTGAGGGACCCCCATCACCCCAATATATCCCCTGCCACCTAATGAGATAATATTCCTAAACTACCGGTGGTTTGTCATAGTACGGTTGTCTCCCTTGTTATATTAAGCCAAGTCAAAGATAGTATTACAAGTATTCATGTTCCAACTAAGACTTATACAACCAACATACATGTATTCGATAATATTATCTCGGTGTGTTGATGTGAATGTTGTTGTTTCCCACAGAGGAACAAGGTTTCTTCGATTGTTTTAACTTGTATGAAAAAATGTGGTATAGAACGCCGACGATAACTCTAGCTTTGTATAGCAACATAATATGTCTAAAAACAACACAATCAGGTCGACGGGTCGCTTGTTTTAAGTATAGATTGTAAGAATTAAATGTATAAAAAGTAATTTCTTACAAGAGCGTACAAAAATGATCACCGAAAATGCATTTTATTTCATTTTTTTTTTATCGTAAGCAAAGGCTAGAGTTATCACCGGCGGACTATATTCCTTGCTCAGAAGAGTAAAATAAAGCACTGTTATTGCTAAGGCATTCGAGTTATTGCTAAGGCATTCGAGCGTACATAGGGTCGCTCTATCACACCGATTTATTCAAACTAAAAAGAAGGCAACAAACGAATGTAAAACAAGCATGTGATTGACTCAGTAAGGCACTGACACTAACGTAGAGTTCCGCTCGATATTCTCAGTGAAATCAGGAACATAGATTGCGTGCATGTTTTTCTTCAACCATTCAATGTAATACGACTTGTCAGCGGTCATTACTTGCTTCCCATATAAGATATGCTCTGTCTCATACTAGTAAAACAGCTCAGTAAAACTATTCCCAATGGAACAATAATCATCAATTGTTCAAACGATCGGATAATCTGTAGATCGTGTAGCTTGTAGTTCCTAGGAAAATGTCAAACCCACGGTGGTATCGAAACAAAAACATTGAGTATACTGAGCTTAAGTAATCATTCCACGTGAAATGTAAACATATATTATACCGTCACTTTTATTGTGTGTTAACAAAGTAGAAAATACGTAGCTGGCATTCTAACGTTACAAAACTGTGCTTGTGTGATCCGGTCGAAGTTTCCATTTGTCAACAGTAAAACCAGAAATCGAATCAATGCAAAGTATTTATTATATGCTTCCAATGGATTATGGCGATTTTCAGTGAAAATAACAATGACAAATAACAGTGAAAATAACATTTTTGATAATTCACTGTTTTTGACGGAACTACTTTCTTCAATGAAAAAATAAATTACCTCCCTGTATTGTTTGTTTAGTTACATATTTACCTCCTTGATTATGTTTGCTACTTGACAGCTGTCAAAAATGGAGTATTTTGCTGAATTTGACACCAATGGCTTTGAATTTGAAGCTATTCTTGGCATTTATTCGAGCCTCATTCACAGGTTACTGTATCATTGAAAACGAAAAAAAACGATTTTTTTTTTTAATTTTAATATATTTTTGTATACGTAAAGAAAAAGAAAAAAAATCAAAAAAAATATGACGTCAAAACACATGATAAAGTCACTCTGTACGTCGATTCCCGTTTTTAACTGTCAGTACGAGTATTTCCCCTTACTAATCAGACTGGCGACATAGAAAAAATAAGTCTATGACGTGATAATGGTTAAAAATTCCCGGCATCGTGACTTGAATTCACAATGGTGGATGACAAAACTGTTTGTTGACAATGAAATTACTCCGCGATCAAATTTAATAAATGCCTGTTATTTCGCTTTCAATAAAACATTAAAATAATTTTGTGTTCGTCAAATATTATATTTGTTTTATTTATAAACTTTACACATATCTTGTTTTATGTTTTGCAGAAAAATACTACAGCAAATAGTTGCACTACTTTCAGTGGAACTTCTGTTAAAAAAAGTGAATAGGTTGAACTGAATTTGGGGTGCCCCACGGGGTGAGGTTCCAAGAGGGAATTGTAAAATATTATTAATATGATTAATTATGCATATAATAAACAGAAAATTTGTGGATTTTTGGTGTAAGATCGAATTTTATTTCACTCTCTGTGATCACTCGGTGAAATAAAATTCGATCTTACACCAAAATCAACAAATATCCTCTATATAATCAACAGAAATAATGCACATAATGTATACCACATGTATTTTCTGTTAAAATATAGTTTCATCATTGCATTAATCATTCCAAGAAATAAATGTCAGCAGTGTTAAATTGGATACATATACGGTATAGCACACGTGATTCTCGTGATAAACAAGAAACGCGAGAATGGGTAAATGTCAATATTACATTCGGGATAATAATCTCTTTTATCTCTAATGAAATGAAAATATCAATTCACAAATAAAAAATGGCATGGAAGAATAAAGACTGACTCATAATGGTGCTTAGAGAAGTATTACGTAGATGGCTTGGTACTATATCAAGGCCGTGATCTCCCCTGGTTTATACGTTCTATATACTTTCCAAATGAATGGTGAAAATATATGTTGCTGCGATGTATTTCATGTCCAAAATAGTCGAAGTACTGACTACATGTAATAATGACCAAAATCATACTACGGATAAATTGGTAATTACCCCAAGTCAAGTGGTAAAGCGTTCGCTTGGAGAACAGAAAGTCCCGTGTACGATATCATGCCGCGTCATGCATATTAATTCGAAGTAAAAATAGCACAAGTTATGTCCTTGCTAGATCATCATCGTCACAGGGAATATTGGCTTCTCTCTTATACTTTCGTGGCGACGAATACCTATGCAAACCACAGGTGGCAGTATCAGTGTTTGGAAAATATAATTGAAAAAAAATCCGTCACTGAGCGAAGTATACTATTAAGGTATAAAGCCTACTATATTTCTATATCTTCGGACAAAGACATGCTGTAGGCTTTCTACCTTCATAGTAAACTTAGCTCAGTGACGGATTTTTTTAATTATTTCTTTATTTATTTTATTTTCCAAACACTAATACTGCCACCTGTGATGCAAACGACGGAATAATGAGCCGAGAGTGGTTGATATAGCTCGTTACAACGTGTTTCATAGTCCATCTAAAATTAGTACATTTATAATCTTAATTTAGGTTTTAACTTTTTCATTTTCATTGATTGAATTTTAAGCATGTATACAAAGCAATGGTTTCGGACTTGGCAAGATTGCATTCTACATGGATGCTTGGTTTGTTGGTTTTGATGATAGGAATTTATAGCCCAGATATGGGCATTAATCATTGATTTAATTTGCTACTACAATGTATTGTATATGATGTTACATAAGAGGACGTATAATATTATATATCGTACTCTGCCATCGGATGACCTTCATATTGATTAATGCATACATCATGTATGTTTAAGTTTTCTTCGATGAGAGGCCAAAAAAAATCAGATAATTTTTTTATATGAAACTGTAACAGAATGCGCAACAATTAGTCTAAATATTCACAATTTATTTTACAACCTGTTGATCATTCTTTCGTTCACAAAACCAACAAAAACAACGCTGGAAATGCGACCTTAACAGCCATTGCTATTTGCATATCAAGGAAAAATGCAACAATTCGAAATTCGCCGAGTTATTGGTTGTTCATTGAATTTCGACATAGAAAACCAATACAAAGCCTGCCATTCCGTGACAAAATATATTCATGTTGTATTGTTTGTCTCTTATAGTATTATGAAAAAATAAATTATGCGCAGTCAATCATTCTCCATGTACCATCAATATTTTAAACAATCAAAATCAGAGACAACGTTTTAATTAATTCTATTATACATGCATTAATATATGAATCTACGTTAACGGGTAATAATTGACGGCATGAGATAGGTGGTTGCTTAATTCATATGGCAAATAACAGATTTCTTACCAGTACAATAGTATTTGGAGTATATCATTTTCTTGTGTGTATCTCTTATGAGATACTTATATTACGTATTTATTGTATAAAACAGTATAATAGACATTCATTTGTATTAACGTCGTCGATCTGTATCGATTAGAGGACCTTTATGAATATTTATGTACATTATATTCTATTGTTATATAATTCAAGTCATGAACAGAGCAGACATTGATATTTTGGCCCATATATTCGTATACACGTATTATATCATGTTTAAGTGGTATGAATATTCATGAAACATTATATACCAAAGTCGTCTCCACAATAAACGTCTTGTGTATCAAGTACTGTGTGTACGTTCAATACATCACTAATACAATAGTAAGAGTTTCGATACATCCGATAAATCTCGACCTGTCACTGAAATGGAAACAGTGCTCGTGAATGATCTAATTTTTAATATAGATGAAAGAAACGAGGCTGCAGATTTATTCAAAAGATTTCCGGTATTCAAATAGTTATTATAAGTAAAGAATTGTCGTGCCGTAAGCCTGGCAGTCATCATGGTAAGATAATATATCCGTGCTACCGGTGGTTTGCCATAGGGCGGTTGTCTCCCTTATTAATAAGTTATTATATACCCCTTAGTAAGAGTAACTGAACAGATGGTTGTCCCGACAGCTAGGATTCACCTTCAAAGAGTCTTTGATAAAGTCTGGACTGACGGATTCCAAGTCAAACTGATGAAGAATGGAGTTGGAGGATCCATGTTGAAGTTGAGCAAGTCTTACAGGTCTATTGAACAGAAGGACAAGAGTTAGCCCGAACCAAAAGAGCAGTAGGAAGTTCTTGCTACGGCATGGTGTCTCACAGGGCGGAGTTCTGTCTCCAATACTTTTCTTACTTTTCATCTCTGATCTTGTATCTTGTGTCTAAGTTGCTAAAGGGGATAAGTGAGGCACTAAATGCAGATGACCTTGTGTTATGGTGCAACGAAGAGCATGCCACTACAGCCACATACAGAAGAGTAATAGACAAGCTTACCGCATGTGCTGACGATTGGTGTTTGACGACAAACAATTGACGATAAACAAAAGAGAAATCGTCCACCACACTGTTCACATTGTCGTTAAAGCAGAAAGCACGATCGGTGAGATTGGGAGACACTCCTATGACCGAAGCTGATGGAGCTACATACCTTGGACTTACATTTGACAAGCGGCAAACGCGGAAGTCACACCTCACCAAAGCAGAAGGAAAGGCTAGATGGAAACTTTCAATTATGTGTTGCTACGTAAACAAGTTATATCGAACATATTTTCAAACATATTGTTTTTTAATATACTAGTGTTTAGCTATCAGATATACTTAATCATAGTTGATTTGGCCCTCCAATACAGAAATATATTTGATGGAACTATTAATTGTCACTTTATTTGTTGATATTGAGGCCATAACTTTACCCCACCCAAAAGGTGTACATATGTTTTTCTGGACAACAACTAAACCGAGTATGCAATATATTATATATATAAATAAAGCAAGACTAGTATTAAAACAATTTTATAATTCTACATTCATCAAACATATATCTATATAAACTAACAACAAAGCAAACACAACATTGTAATGACCATCTCTAAAATAAAGTATATAATTGTAATGTTTATATATTTCAGTTTATCTTAAAACTAAGACTTCGGCTCCAAAGCCATTGCTGCTGAACCTAGGCATAGTATATTGATTCTGTATTCCATATTGGCACGGTGTCACACACAGAACGTTGACCAGTGAGACTTAATAATAAACAATTATTGAGTAATTAAAAAGTAACATGGTACACATTCAAACACAATGCCATTTACGTATTTCATGCTGTTAGTATCTAACGTCACACTTTGCAGAAACATAATGCTATGTTAGTAGCACATATTTAGATTGGAATACGTTATTTGGACACATTTAAATCTATAATAAATAATATATAGGTTGCCATTATTTAGCCTATTCGAACGTGAAACACATAGTAGTAAACTAGTAGGTACATTCCTGTCTACAATACTGGTACTAGGCATCTGTACAAGTATGAATGTCTTTGTCAGTAAGACAGCTGATAGAATATGCATAAAAATATATCGCTGGCTTAGAATGAGAAGGTCGTAACACAATCAATATTTTGAGGATACAAGAAAAACTGACTGATAATCACTCTTTACTTATATGGTAAAACAAGTTTTTTCAACTTCAGTTTGGTCAAGATGACAAGTTCCGATTTTCATGAAAATAGGCTCATAAGAAGCGCCTTGTGGTGTTGATTTCAAATATGGACTATGCTTATGAGGTCGTAGGTTGTAAGTGGCACTTACGACCTTCTCATTCTTAGCCAGCGATATAGCTTCTACAGATGCTTTTCTCATCTCATACCCTTATATGGTATATGAAACACGTGTTTCACAATCCAACTAAATAAATACATGTAGGTAAAGACTAAATATGCTGACTTTGTGTGCTGAACATATGCAATGCAGGCAATACAAACTTTGGTCAGAGGTTGATTTAAAAACATTGTACACACAGGCGAAACAATTGGTACATGTTGGCATCGTAGTATTCGATATATAATGCTAGTAATGCCAAAACACAATGCAATATTAATCGGCAGAGCACACAATATTAAAACCCCCTTGCAGTAGTTCAGTAGTCTGAGTATGCACCAATCAATTGAAACGACGCCCCAACACAACGGATACGAGTGGACCTTTTTCTTATTGTTTTTTCACATCATCGGTGAAATACCTGACGAATGCAAGAGCCATATAGATGTTAACACCCCGGCGCACATTGCCCACTGCGAAAACAATGCACTGTTCTGTTTCATACAGTATGTGAATATATGTCAATTGTACTTGGCCTGTGGATGTATGCATCCATTGTGGATGATCTCCAGTTGGTCAAACTATAGAAATCACCGGCAATACTTCATAAAGGTAAAAATACTGTTAAAATTTCCCTGCTGTTTTGGCGCAAAGCAAAGGCCCAAACTCACACAGACAGTACAGGGACACCAGAATCACTAGACAGTCCCCCGCTATCAACTGTCCTTCACCGGGGTCAGTTGTTTCAATTGACTGATACATTAATACTGTCACGGTTAAACAAATAAGTAATTCCTTTGATCGCATCAAAGTACCATCCAAGCGGACCACAAGTTGTACTACGATGGGACTATGCTGTTTGACTGATACGTTCTTCTTCGAGTGAAGTAGGTACGAAACCTAGTGGTAAAAGTTCACCTGTCGTCATCTTCTCGTATGTATAGTCTGGTTTACTCATATATACATCCCAGTCATCACCAAACTGAAATATGAACACATAGACTGGTTTATTCATATAAACATCCCAGTCATCACAAAACTGAAATATGACCACATATAGACTGGTTTACTCATATACACATCCCAGTCATCACAAAACTGAAATATGAACACTCAGACTGGTTTACTCATATACACAATCCAGTCATCACCAAACTAAAATATGAACACATAGACTGGTTTACTCATATAGACATCCCAGTCATCACCAAACTGAGATATGAACACATAGACTGGTTTACTCATACAAACATCCCAGTCATCACCAAACTAAAATATGAACACATAGACTGGTTTACTCATATAGACATCCCAGTCATCACCAAACTAAAATATGAACTCACAGACTGGTTTACTCATATAGACATCCCAGTCATCACCAAACTGTAATATGAACACATAGACTGGTTTACTCATATAGACATCCCAGTCATCACCAAACTAAAATATGAACTCACAGACTGGTTTACTCATATAGACATCCCAGTCATCACCAAACTGAAATATGAACTCACAGACTGGTTTACTCATATAGACATCCCAGTCATCACCAAACTGAAATATGAACTCACAGACTGGTTTACTCATATAGACATCCCAGTCATCACCAAACTGAAATACGAACACATAGACTGGTTTACTCATATAGACATCCCAGTCATCACCAAACTGAAATATGAACTCACAGTCACTCATTTACTCATATTAACATCTAGTCCACATATATACAAATGCACATTAAACAAATTATGTTGTACAGCATATCTTCTTTATTTATTGATATTTCTGAACGAAATTGTTTGTGTGTGTAAATGCATTGGCTAATAACGTCATTTTGGTCATTTTATGGTCAAGGGGATGTAATCTGTTTGGTATTACCGTTCAGAGGAATTCATTTATCAGTGTCCTTTTTATGTCTGTCTTCGTGATAAGCACAGACAATTGAAAACGGACTTTGTTAATAAAGCAGGCACAAAGCTACTTGAACTTACCTCTATAAGGAATTGTCTACATGCACCACACGGGGATATCGCAGTGTTAGCCAAGTCACTGAAACAATTACAATACATATTATACTTTTACAAGAAAGATCAAATGAAATAGTACTCTCTGGGGGAACAGTAGCCAGACTTTTCACCTTTGGATTGCAAGTTACTATGAACACCTACCATGTACACATTAATAACGTATACATGTATTTGTACAACATGATGATTATGGTATTGAACATGGGTGGATAAAAAAGTTCGTAGAAAAATATCATAACTCACAAACCACAGCTTCTAATACTTTCAAATTTTAATCATGTGAACATAAATGTAACAAAACAATTTGTCAAATGGCATTGAATTAGTCAAAACTTCATGAAATTTACCTAGAAATGCATTTGTTTCAGCATACCGGAGCACGTCAGCGTCATTTGATGAACGACGTCCAACTTACTTTTTACCTTTGTTTATGCTTACGTTAAAGTTTGACTCATTTTCGCTACTTCAAGTGGCTATTACAGTTAGGGACAAAAGAAACGCAAAACTTTTTCGGGGTCATATTTTTTGAATGAATGCGATATATTGTTTTCGTTTAATGTAAATGATACTTGGGTTACCACCTGGACATCTCAGCACTACTCTAAATAACTAAATGTATTTTAACAGTTTTTTACCAGTTTAGGGTAAAACCCATTTTTCGCACATGGACCACGTGCGAAATCGCAAAGCGGAATATTTTTATTGCCGAATGACAGTGTATACTTAACACTTATGAAAACCCATCAAATAAAAACATATAAAATAAGTTTAAAGAAGCCATGTTTGCCTGAACACACATGGTCTGAAGCAGTCGGATTGCTCCAAATGGGTTCGAGTCTTTTTGATATTGTCGGACAATTTCATTACCACCCTTCAATCATTACAAGGCTACATGAACAATACCATGCCTCTGTAACGGTTATGGACCGCAAACACACAGGTAAAGCAAGGATAACCACTCATCGACAAGACGGGACCGTACGCATGCTATATAGCAGGAACTGCTTCCGGCCAGCCAGAATTACAGCTAGGATACATAGGAGCCATCGGGTAGGCAACATGACAACTTGTTTGAAAAAATAATTACCTTTTTAAAAATATCGCACCTTCATTTTGATTCATTTTTTTGTCAATTCACATTAAAGACGATAACGATACACTTCAAAGTCGTTTATATTTAGCCAATCAACGTCACACCTCTTATTCTTTTTAACAACAGTATCATAAACACTGACTAAATTAATCTATCATTAACAGATATGTACGAGTTTCCTTGTGCATTGTTCCAACAACCGAAATCATTAACATGCATGTGCAGTTTAGTAGTTCGCAATTGGTAGGTAATAAACAATCAATTTATATCAACAATGATTTGAAACTTGTCTATGTTTTTCTTGGCTTTACAGCACGTGTGAGGCTTTTATTCGTGAGTGAAACTTTATCCCACAACTAAACATCACAAATATTATATCGTGGATGTTTAAAGTGTATTCGTGCTCGTGGTGCTTACATCAGATAATGAATGTGACAAAAATGTGACTTTTGCAATGTCAGACTGTTAGATTGAAACCTATGTAAGAATGTAATTCAATTACAGAAATGACTGAAGTTTTGAAGTATGCCTCATTAATAATTCACAAATGATTGTGTAAAATTTGAAAAAAATAATAACTTTGAAAATGCCATTACGTATGTTGTGCGTTTCTTTTGTCCCTGAGTTTATGTAGATATGTTTGGATAACCATCGTGAACATAGTTTCTAGATTTTCAATTGTTTTTTTTAATATAGTGTGCGCTGTCCCATAATTATAATAAGAAGAACCTACATTCTACTATAGCCGCTTTTATATTGTGCTGGTCATCTTCGACGAGGTTGCGAACCAACGTCACCAATATCGGGTGTATTTTATTTGGTTGTAAACTTTCGTCGGCCTTCACGAAATCACTAATTCCACTTATAAACCGATAAATAAAGTTTTATCAGAGTATAAACCTGCACGTTTCAAACCAAGTATTGTTTCCAATGCCGTACGTTTATATATTCCAGTTTCATGCAGATTTTGATCGCAGTCCGTGGTTCCGTTAATGCCGGTAGACCTATTTCACGCACGTATTTCTATATATTGCGATTATGTAAATGTCGATTAAAACATTATAACTAGGTGATGACGTCTGCAATTATAAAATACTGTATAAATGATATCATGCAATCAGACGTAAAATTTTCACGGTCTTTGGATGTCCTAAAATTGAGAATTTTTAGAAAATTTAGTAAAATGTGTTTCAAAATATCGGTGTGCTTCGGTATACGAAATCGCCGTTATTAAAGATATAAATATTTTTTTAACGGTTATAATAAGGTCGCTATAAATCTGTATATGGAAAGAAAATACCAATGTATTCATTCGGCATAAATATGACGACAATATCTCCGAAAATAAAAAAGTTATGGCCAAATTTTATGAACTTTTTGATTCACCCACGTACACTCAATCCTATCGTGCATAGTCTGAAGGTGACTGACAAAGATTATAGACCATGAATTTGTATACTTTAAAACAGTCACCGCATCGCATGAATGAATTCAGCTATCAAATCATATTAAATGTGTACAAAGTGTACATTGTATAGCAACAATATAATAACATTGCATCGCTATCGAGGGTTGAAATATTGTTATCATATCAAGAATTAAAACCGTGGACCAGTTTGTTTTCGACTGAGACATGAGTCAGTGGATTGGTATTAGACAGACCCTTCATGTGATATAACTTGTTATGTTCTAGACTGTGCCCAGTGAGTAGCACCCGATACACATCAAGTTTAATACCTCTGGGTTACGAACCAGTTATTTTGTAATTATATGGGAAACACAAAAATGAAATGACAAAGATGTCCGGCCTAGATTCTTACTTAGGACATCTCGATCCTTATTCAAAAGTATTTCCCTACTCGATCGCCGTGTATATCTCGAATCTATGCTTACCGGTAAGTGTTGTTAATAAATATACAGTTGGTATATGGTGCTATATAAGGTTGAGAAGCAATACACTGCCCTCCAAAAGTTCCTTCACACTTCTCAAATTACAAAAAGATTCAATTGATCTACATTGACAAACACAAGTGTGATGTCACGTTCTCTTTCAAAACCAAGTATTGTGCTTTTTATCATTTTCTTATTTATGTGACACTGGATCAGGATTTATTTGAAAGGAAACATTTAAATTTTGGCAGTTGTCAATTTTAGAAAATCATATAATTTTAGGAGTGTGAATGAACTTTTGGAGGGCAGTGTTCATATATGTAATATTTACCTTGCAATGGCTATAGCCTGGAATTTACGGTGTCCTTCGGAGACAGCTTTCACCAATGCTGTTCTCTCTGCACAAATAGTCAAACCATAAGATGCATTCTCTACATTACATCCTGTAACAAACATTCATACAACATAAAGGTTTATATACAGTCTCGCAGCTATATTGTAGCATTTTATAACTAATTAGAAACAAATAACATGGCGAGGACATCTCTAAAATGGACATGATTAGACGATAAAAACACGGAGACAATGGGGGCAATGAGACTAATCAAAGGATAGAAGGACAGTCGAACATGAAATTTAGAAAATTGAAAAGACCGAACCCGAATAAGAAAAAAAGACAAAGGGACAGACGTGAAGGATATGCGTTATGTGTCAGTGGGTAGTACAATCACCCGTTAGTGGCACTAGTAATCGTCCGGGAACGTGGTGCAGTTGATGAAACAATTAAAAACTGACTTTTGTTTTACGAAGTATCGTTTAACTTATTTTTGCTGTATGTTATATTTAAGGCCCCGAGTCCTGTTTTAATAGCGATCGTTGTCTGACTTGTGGAGATGCTATTCAGGAATCCATTATCGTGTGTGACAGAGTTGGAACACATTGAATATGCCCCTTGTTGATACGTCATGTGATAAAATGTGTGACTATAATGTCATAAAGAAGAACGCAGATAATAAAACAGTGCATATAAATTATAAGCAGAGACTGGAGTGTGATGTTGCATTGAATAATCTCATATATGTATCCTTACTTAAGATTACACCGGGAAGTGATTGCAATACTGTCATACCTGACTATGATTCTAGATAACGATATAAAATCGTGATGCTGTCACCAGCATGTCATACACATACTATGTGCTCCACATATCTATATCTATATCAGGCCTGATCTATATCGTCTATGCTGGATGTATGTGGTGTTGACACAGATACATAGTGTACATATTGCATTGCATTTCTTACATGTTTACATATCCGTCCAATGGGTTTTCCGCAATATTGATCGTCCGGGAATTAAATGAACAACCCTCGTATATAATTAATTCTTGCATTCATTATAGCACACCTACATGCAATTCACATATGAACTATTTATCAAATTATTGATACTACATGTAGTACACTGAACATTGTAAATTATTGTATCGTGTTTGCTTACGACGATGGGCTTTCATTCAGTCTGCCATATGTATGTGTGAAGAATTTGCCAGCATTTTGCTGAGCAGTGTAGCTAAAACTGGATATTGGAGGAGTCTCCCAATCGTGTTATAAAACTGAATTATGTGTTTGGAAACTCTACATGTAAATGTAAGATTAAACATAATACTTGATACCAAACGAATGTAGAAGAGCAGAAAATCACCTGTTATAATAGTACCATCCTGACAGAGTAGAGCGGCCCCTACCCTAAACTTGCTATATCTACAATACGCTCGTTTCTTTGCCTCGTGACTTTGTTTGATCAATTTATCGATATCCACTGGAATGGAAACACGTGAATATAATATACATTAATGTACAACATGAATCTATATATCGCTGGCTTAGAATGAGAAGGTCGTATCTAAAAAAGCAATATTTTGAGAAAACAAGAAAAAACTGTCTAACAATTATAGTTCAGCTAGGGTAATCTGACAGTGACATCATAGTTAAAAGATTAAAAACATTGCTAAAACAGGTAGAGTTTAGTTTGGTATTGAACTGTTGGTATAAGCATTTATACTTGTTTTTACAACGTACTAGTGGATTGTTCCACTGCGTCACTGGATTTTTATCCTAACTGGACTGTACTCTTACTTATGGTAAAACAAGCTTTTTCAA
Source organism: Spisula subtruncata (assembly GCA_963678985.1). NCBI lineage: Eukaryota > Metazoa > Mollusca > Bivalvia > Venerida > Mactridae > Spisula > Spisula subtruncata. The sequence goes on along the minus strand of OY787672.1, from coordinate 19,342,357 downwards.
CTTTAGTTTTGCCAACATGACAAATTGTATTTTTTATAGAAATAGACTCATAAGAAGCGCTTGTGATGTAGACTTCAAATATGCGTTAGTCTTATAAGGTACTAAGTGGCACTTACGACCTTCTCATTCTAAGCCAGCGATATAATCATTTACTCTATCAAACTCCTGAATGTATTGCTATGGCTCAAGAGTCGTGGTATTGTTGCGAGATTGTCGTGACAACTTGATTTCCTCCAAATTAGAAATTTACTAGATATACAAATATACTATAAATATGTTACCGGTAAACAAATAAAACAACATATAAGTAACGTTACAAAATACCCGATACGTTGACAATAAGCGTTGGTTATGTTTAAAAGCAATCAATTAGATGTTATCAATTATACACTCAACCGCTTTAAAAACGGAAATGAAAATAATCACAATTTGTCAAAAATCTTTTTTTTGCTAAAATTAATAGGGTTTGTTCAGTTCATAAGCTTGACCTAATTAAAGAAAAGGATTTTGTTTTCATTCGGAATACCCCGCCCAAAGAACTTTTTTATTCTGCATGTTTTGCACGTGCAGCTCTATCGCGTCGACTTATGTGGTCAATATTGACTTTAAACTTTACGCTGTTGGTTTACACATTGAAAAAACAACAGAAACATTATTTGCTAATGGTATTTTTATGCTGCGAAAATCTCGAATATTTGTTCGGATGATTGTGCCTTCGCTTCCGACTGAAAAGAGCATCGGTGCCTTAGCATGGCGGTTCAGCTGCCTACACACAACGATTGAGGACTTAGAACATCCATTCCTAGCAAATTACATAGTCAAAGACCGACCTGAATGAAACAAGCTAAAGGTATTGAGCCCGAGCTATGAGGAAACATGACACAGGTTGTGTCACTGTAATTGGTTCCGCATGGCTTCACACAGCGTCAAAAGAATGTCGGATGTCAATAAACAAGCCAAAAGTACATTATTGCATTTTCATAGCTATTCTGTTCATAATTGTCAATAAAAAGAAAAAACATTTTAGTACACTTTTCAATGAGTTTTCTCCAGTTTAGAGCCGAATGTCCCAACGTTTTGTCTTCAAGCTCCTTTATAGTGTTGATTTGAGGTGCCATATAAGACCTGACAGTCTGAGCTCATAACCAAGATTTCAAGTTTAAATAAGGCTTGAATCCATCTTAGGTTCACATAATGCGCATATCTGGACCGCACTCGGTCGTATGGTATTAGCCAGACAGCCAAAGTCACATATCATAGACTGAAGATTATTAGACCGAAAAAAATAACCGTAGATTGACGTTTTCATCACTAAAACCGATATTTCATATGTGGTGCGTTTTAAAGCGGTTGAGTGTATATTACACGATATCGTCGGTGACGAACCAAAACCCCGTAACTCAATTTTGGCGCGAAAACTTTTATGCAGCATCCGCATCTGCTAGACATTCCGCGCATTTCTGTATTGTGGCCATCTAAGTAACGGGATTGGCTATTTAAATGGCGACAAGACAGAAATGCGCGGGACGTCTAGCAGATGCGGATGCAGCAAAACAAGTTTTCGCGCCAAAATTGAGTTACGGGGTTTTGGTTCGGCACCGTCGATATACTCTGTTTAAGTATATTGCTAGGAAATAAAGTTGACTATCCTATATCCATCAACAAAATGCAAGTAATTGTACGTCTAGTTATTGAATGAATCGCTAACTAAAGTACTAGTATATACATGGTGGAAGAACCATTCATGGCAAAGAACCAGAGCTACGTGACAGCATATGCAGTACAAACAAATATTGAAGAAAATCGCCTTCCAAACTTCAAGTCTTGACGAAATAACAAAAAATAATAATTAGAAATTAAGCACGGCGAAATGATACCATAAATAACATAATCCTATCTTATCTTATCTACCAAAGACTCAAAACAAACATAAGCAATGAAACATTATTCTCAATAAATCGACACATTCTGAACCGTTATTATACGATGGGTGATCAACACATACGCCGAATTGTGTTTAGAACAATATCTTTATGTTGGTGATGCAATAAGGGGTATTGATCAAATCGTTACTCAACACTGGGTAGTAAGATAGAAAGCCAGCTCAACGTATCGCTTGTTTAAAAAAGAAGTTACCCATTGACTACTACATGTGAATGTGAATTTAAAACCTGGATTAGACTGTTTGTTGACAGTTTGGTGCTCAGTCTGTCTTTTAACCAGATCAAATAAGTTCTAATTCATGTCAATGTTATCATTATTTACGCTCCCTATGTCGTTCAAATTACACTATTTGATACTCTATAATAAGTTATCTAACCTTACATTTCATGACCACCGTCAGAATACGATACGTTTCATTAGTAGTTTGATAAATGTCTTATGGTAATCGGGAATTTTGCTTACTTAACCGAAATCTTGTATGGTATTGGCTAATTCAGGTACACTTAGTTTTATTGTAGTAACAAAAGACTATCAGACGGTATAGATAGATTACTGACCGAGTTATAAGATATGTTTGTTTTCGTTCTGTTATAAGTACACTTGTCCATACCGAGTTTTGTGTCACGGTGGACCGAATTGCGAACAAACAACACTTTCGGTTACATGAAAATAACATTTTCACAAGACGCAGTTTGACTTTTTTGAAAGCACAAAACAAATGTTGTTCGTTTGGCAAAATTCCCGTTTACAAATACTAAGTTAATGCATGTACAACAGGAATTAAATTGGTCCATCATGGTTTCGTCATTGACATTTTACACTGTATTACATTCCTATCGGGGCTAGTTAAAGTGTTGGAACTATTTACCGTTGTAGTCTAGGGTGTTAGGGGGGGGGGGGCACTTGAGTGTTAGCAAAGCCGACTGTGGTATATTCCAACATACACCGGTACACTGCACATGGACTTAAAAAACTGCTGTAAATTCCTCACATCTCATGATATTTACAAAATTTCTTTTATATCTTGTCTTTTAAGTAAAGAAAAATCTCGTATCTCTTATTTTTTTTTAAATATCAGGTTTTTACTGGTACTTTGACCGACTCATATATTTTTGAATACCATGGCAACGAAAAGAACACATGTCGATAAAATTGAAAAAATATGGGTTAAAATGTTGCTATGCAACTAAACAACACATCATTTGTGACATTTATGTTAAAACACATTCATTATTTTTTTATATTTACGATTGTATAAGTTACACATTTTAGATTTAATCCATTTTGTTATATAACCTTAGTGATGTTCTTTTGTTGCTTGGCAACTGTATGCATAAGCCTATACCCGATCACGGAATTTATCAGAAAATCTGCATTGGATAACATGATGATGATTGGTAGAAAACACCATTGTAAATATATGTTGATGGCTTAATTTAACAACTCTCAGTAATTTTTGACGACTCTCGCATAAACGGAATATCACAACAGTGTGTTGATACGGCGGCGGTATTCTTGTGTAATGCCGTATTTCGCAGGACCGTAAGGTCGAACGTGATGCGGTATAATACAAGCAACGAGAGGTTATACGGTTTGAACAAGGGCTTGGGTTGAAACAATAGCAACAACACTGCCAGTTTCATAGATCCACTGCAGTCTGTTTTTAACATTCAATGAAGACCTATTTCTAATAAAGTCATGATTTATAACAATTATTTAATACGCCATTGATACTAATTCGTTAACTAGTTGACCATGTACAGCAAATAACATATTATCACATGTTCCTGGTCATGATGGTTTGGCAATATGTGGAAATAAAACAGTGCTACATGTACGGTATTCACAAAGTTCTGCGATTACGTTAGGATATATAACGGGATTATTGGTTAATTAGGAAAAATAATTTACGCACAGTTAAAACCAAATTCCTATGATCAAGAAACGACATACTTGCAAAACAAATTTATGGATCAAGAAACGTCATACTTACAATAACAAAATTATGGATAAAGAAACTTCATACTCACAATAACAAATTTATGGATAAAGAAACTTCATACTCACAATAACACATTTATGAATAAAGAAGCGACATAATCGAAATAACAAATTTATGGATCAAGAAACGTTATACTCATAATAACAAATTTATGGATCAAGAAACGTCATACTCACAATAAAAAAATTATGGATCAAGAAACGTCATACTCACAATAACAAAATTATGGATCAAGAAACGTCATACTCACAATAACAAATTTATGGATGAAGAAACTTCATACTCACAATAACAAATTTATGGATAAACAAACTTCATACTCACAATAACAAATTTATGGATAAAGAAACGTCATACTCACAATAACAAAATTATGGATCAAGAAACGTCATACTCACAATAACAAATTTATGAATAAAGAAGCGACATAATCGAAATAACAAATTTATTGATCAAGAAACGTCATACTCCAATAACAAATGTATAGATCATCAATTATGACAGATAAAATTACAGAAACGAATGTATGAAATAATCAAGAAATAGTAGCGATATATTCATAATAACGACTAGAAATATCGTAAACGTAAGTTCGTGTCATTGCAAGTAATACGCAATTAAAATCATTGACATAATTACATTATTTGTAAACATAAAGAACAGAATGAAATTAAAATATGCTCACCTCTCTCCATAGTTGTAGCTTTAATTTGAATGATACGAATTTAGAAGATCAAGATGAATGAGTGACCGGAGATGTAAACACACGCCTGACTCCTCCTACTGTCCACAAATCGGACTAATCACGAGCGAGAATTCCGTGTTACTCGAGTTTTCACATCTATGGAACGCCACAATTACCCTAACACCCCGATAGTTTGGTCCGCATGTAGACACAGGTAACTGTTTCATTGAAAACGAAAAAAATACGAAACATTTTTTTTTGAAAATTTATATTTTTCTTTCGAAAAATGCATACAATAGATCTATAGAAATATATACATTTTCAAAAAAAAATGTTTTCGTTCTTTTTGGTTTTCAACGATACAGTCACCTGTACATGTTCACTATCACAATATTAACAAAAATCCCATTTCTTTCAATATTTCTCATATGACCGGGTATGATTTAAATTTGCAATATGAATACGTATACCGCCACCGTGGCCTAGTGGTTAGGGCGTCCGCCTCAAGAGCGGAAGGTCGAAGGTTCGAATCCCGGCGGAAGCTTGGTTAGAACTGATGCGACCGGTTGGTGAGCCGCCAGCTAGTTAAAGAATGGTTACCGTAGGCCCATCTCTGCCAGGCGCCCGGCAATATGAGAAGGGATTCGGGAGGTTCTGTGCGCAAGAAAAATAGGTGTCTCATAAGTCAAATTGGCTGGCCCTTTCAATAGGGGTGACACTATAATAAACAAACACTTTACCTTTTATACAGTAAAATTATTATAATTGAACCAAGATCAAGCTTACCATCCCGCGCTAGGCCAGGACCACTCCTGATATTACTGACCCTTGTCTTACACTAATACATAGCCAAAGATGAAATGGTGCAACATTTTTTATTCACCATTTTTTTAAACATGATGAAACAATCCGAAACTCCACATTACGTACCATGAAAAATTTCGCAGAATACATCGGGGATTCCCTCAATCAATGCCATCAGGGGGCAGAAATACCATAAATGATGACTAAAATAAAGTAAAAACCCATGGTTATAATGTCAAAAACAGTGATGTTAATCAAGCAAGACTACTGCACAACGTCGTGCGACGTTACAGAACTTGCTTTTCGACGCGCACCGTCATGTGACGTCAACGTGTAAAGTGTGACGTCCGGTATGACGTCATCATTTAAACATAAATTTATTATGCATTTTTTATATAGAGGATCTTGTATGAGTGCTCATTACATACGAGTTTTATTAAACGAGTGGACGAAACTTTATGAATCGAGGCTTTGCCAATACGAGGGTTATCCCAGTAGGCCTTAATCATATACTTAACTCATTGCACAAAAAGAACTGAGCACATTTTCACTGATGATTCATAAATATGTTCTTCGTAGGTCTCCAGAATGGCATTAACATGTGTCAGAAATAAGATTTCATTCATAGTACTAATACACTTGGTATACAAGAGCGGCGCACAATGACGTCAAAATTGGAACGTCATTATATAACAGCGAAAAATATTTCCTCTATCTCAAATTCTTGTTCATTGTATTCAATATTCTTGCGATGACATTTAAAAACCCTTTTGGTGCACATTTGCAAAGCAACACAGTCTTATATACGATATAAAATCTACCTTCTATACACATACAACGCTCATGGTGGAAACACTGGGTCCGAACATGTGTCTTCTACTGTTAGAAGAATAAAACCTCTTCAATGCCTGGTGCGGTAGATAAGGTGGAGTACAACTCGCTGATGTCACTAAACGTCATAAAATATTATTCGGCACTCACCCGTACATGCTCTAGGCACATAACGTTAGATGCATCAGTGTACTTTAGAGCCTTACACTATCGGCGGTGCCGAACCAAAACCCAGTAACTCAATTTTGGCGCGAAAACTTTTTTGCAGCATCCACATCTACTTGACGTCCCTCGCATTTCTGTCTTGTCGCCATTTAAGTAACGCGATTGGCTATTTAAATGGCGATAAGACAGAAATGCGCGGGACGTCTAGCAGATGCAGATGCTGCAAAAAAAAGTTTTCGCACCACAATTGAGTTACGGGGTTTTGGTTCGGCACCGTCGCTAAATTCTAGCGGCATACTAGCTAACTTTATACTTACCCTACTTCTTTGTCCAATTAAAAGCCAGGGATTTTCAAATTTTGGGACAACTTATTCATTTAATTTTGCAATGGGCGTAATAACTATTTAGTAAATCTGTTTATTAGGACAATTTTGCTGATTCTAAATATGGAAAACTAGACCCGCCTACCCTAATAATTTTACTGTTATTCTATCAGCAACCATAAAAGCAATTTTGTGCAATTTCACTATCATTATCCCGTAAATGTGCATGCAATTGTTTGCATACAAAGGGTCACTAAAATTGGCGGATAAACTATAAGCCGGTTATAGATCACATATAAGTATTATAAACAAATTAGTACTGTGGTCGCTATCGTTCCCTTGCACTAATTTGTTTATAAATCTAATATATGATCTATAACCTTACATATAAAATGTACTCTTATTTCTTCGGGTGCTTATACCCGTGACGTCGCAATAATAGCTCGTTTATATTTTAATGTGGCGTAATTCTCCCACAATTGATGATTTTCATTTGATATTTACTGTGATGACAATAAACAGACATTCATTAACACCGACGTGTAAATTATGCGTAATAAATATTTGAAAATATGTGAATTACAAGTTTATTGAACATACTTTGAATGAATCACAGCACATCTGTTGGGTTACGCCGCATTTGCGTACATGGGGTAGGTAAATCACAGATATTATTCATAATATACATGACCAGTTGACCATATACTTGTCATTCGTGATTTCTATGAACAATGCATCTATAAACGGAACTACAAAATATTATGATCGTGTGACGTAAACTAAACAAGACTGCTTCAATAAACACTTATGCCCCGTGGAAGCCATGAACATAAAAGCTAAGTCAATCAGGGGGCCATTATTCAGTTAAAATGTTTAAAAGTGTTACATGGCTTTGACACTATAATGTGCTAAAAATGGTAAACGAATATGCCATAATTGAAAGCAATGTCGTGATGGCATAATTCAACTTAACCAGCCGAGCACAGAAATCAGAAACACCACTACACAACAACCCTGAGCATGCAATGCATACACGTAAGCCAAAGAAACAATAACAATCCAAGTCCCCACCGAAAAAATGCAGCATGACCCAATTTCACAAAGAAATTACAGAAAAGCAGTTATTGCATGAGACCGAATGAAACGTAGCCAAGACACGTCCAAGTTCCCGAAGGCCACGCTGCATGGCGACACAACAGCACAAACACATGCTAAAATGGCGACCAAATTAGGCACAACAACACAGGGGCATTACCTAGTTTAAAACACATCACTATTGACAGTAGCCAATACAAGAAGATATCTGGGATGAGGGTGTATATTGCTTTGTCCATGTCCGTTTGTCGGTTGGTCAGTAGACCTAATGATGTCCGTCCAATATGTCGAGAACTTTGCCCTTGGGTCGTCAAACTTAGCATCGAGGTAACCTTTAGCATTTTCGACTATTTGGCTGACATGGGGGCAAATATGTCTTTCAAAGTTCTCTTTTTATGATTTGTTATTCAATTACTAAGTAAAGTATGATAATAAGTGTGTGAGATCTTTATCTATATTTTATAAACACCAACAGTACATATATTCTTGGAAAGCTTAACCAATCAACGCCTGGCTTGGATGCATACCTGAAATAGAAACATATTCCGTATGAGAATAAACGTCAAGGTTCGTGACTAGGTGAGGTACTACATGTATATCTAGTGTCTAACCTGCCACGATATTATTGCTGATGTTTTTTATTGTATTTGTTTGATTCTATTATCGTTGACCAGTAAAGGTGCGTACACACAGTAAGTGTTGATGCATACATCTTGACTTACAGGTCAAGATGTACTGCGTAGTTACGTCTACCATACATTTTCTCGAGATGTGCACCTTTATTGTTACCAAGTGGTATGAGGGAAATGTATGGGCATGGTGTACACGTGGTAAAATGTACATCCCCGACTTATAAAACCAAAACTCACTGTGTGTACGCACCTTTAGTGTATATGAACAACACGTGTAGTGTGTATATTATCGTTGACCTTTGAGTTTGAATCACGTTTGCGACGTACAAAAAGCATCGAATATGAACAGCTGTAACTTCCATGAAACTAAACATTTTGTATCAATTTCTTTCGCTTCATTAATAGCATTTTTTCAAGCCATGTAATGACTTAAGATTAATATCGTTTTGTCAAAATAACATTTTCAAGGAGACTTGCTCATATATTATGTAGAAAGTCTGTACTTACTGTATTGACAGAAGGCGTAATGAACTTCTCCCGAATCTGGTCCAAATCCGAACATGTTCTCATACCCACATGTAACATCGTCCCATTTCCCAGCACGTTGTGGTACCAGAGTCACACAATCTTCGCTATTATGTCCTCCTTGTGTGTTATCAACATGCCCATTTATCCAGTTTGTGTATTGCACCGCGACACCTGAAACAATATACCGTCAAACTATTACTGTCCGCACAGTGGCAACTTCTCGGTAATGTCCGTGAAATTTGGAAAACTTCAAAATAGTCAATGTATTATTTAAACATATCTCCAGTCATACATTACTAGTCAGATGACCGTTTACATGAATCTGCAACTTCCAACTGACTTGTATTTTATTAACTTAACTTAAAAGTATTAAGTTGGCCAATGCTCAGATTGACGTGAACTATTTGACGTGGCTACGTATCAATATCGGTCCTTCATGTGAATGAAGCTATGAACATAGTGCCCAATCCGCCAGCGTCGATATACTTACCGGATGTCCACTGGAAGCTGCCCTCGTTCACTTTGTCATGAAGTCCGATCCACACAGCATGACTCGGGTTATGACGAGCCATGAATCCATCTATGAACGCTTGTTCTTTAGAATTTGTCACGTGGGCAAGATGTCCGCCATTATAGCTGCACAAGTTCTCGGCGTGTTCCCACGACATACGAGAGTTCATGAGAAGTTCGTAGCAGCTTTTGCCATACTGTGCAAGAATAGCGCCGTGGCTTGCTGCATGTGATTGTACCATTGATGGACACAAAGCCGTGTTTCCTGTAACAGCATTGTAGAATTTGACAAACACGAAAATAGACAACACACACACACTAGTTTGTCAGCTTAAAAGCACGATGCGAGAAGAAATACTTCAAACATTTAATCATATGATGTGTACAAAGTGACGGAGCACTTGGTTTCACTGAACGATATGGTGACAATACGAATACTATGGCAAAACATCATGATTGTGTCCAATGACAACAACCTGTACTGATTGGCTATTTGTTCCTTTAAGTTGTGCCCATGATGGAATTGAATACATTGGTACTGGACAAATAACTGCTCCAAATGTTTATACTTCATAGACTTACCTGAGAAACAGACGAACAAACTAAAACATTCTGGAACATAACGTAACAGCGTATATAGCAAGGACGAAGGAAGTGTATGTAGTAAAAGAAACTATAATCCATTGTTCAAAGTTCTAACACAAGTAGTTTAACAATCGCTGTCTAGACATGCATGTACGAATGATTTGAATGTTACAAGAATAGTGTAAACTATGGTACACCAGTATTTATTTGATTGATTGAAAGTTATTTTACCATCTGTTGTACTGGTGCCAGGAGCGGATGTCACCGATATTTGTGTGGATGCTGGTTGAGTTCCACCCATAACTGACATACAAATACAAACAATACGTTTACAAAAGGAAGAGTTGGAGCCTGGACGACAGTTCAAACATGACAGCTTTGATGGCATCTAATGCAAACAATGTTTATTTCGAAAGCAAAATGATTGGGTCATTTGCAATACTGATGGTAGTTTAGTGTACGGTTATAAGAGGTATGATTTAATGAAGTACAATTTATCCATCATATGATCACCATATGCAGAGATTAAAAAGAGACAACAAGGTATATTTTGGGCATTGTTTCTTTCGAAATAAGCTTAATTTGGTAATTTCTCTATATTTCACCGAGGCAAGCGCCGCTATGTGCCACCGCGTTGAGCTTCGGCTCAGCGTCTGATGTTTGTAACATGTGATACTAAGTAATGCTGAGTGAACAATGCATTATGTTCCTGAATAATTTACGGTTGACAGAAGATAGAAGTTATCTAGTTCATTGTTCAATACAGTTTAAGTTGTTAGGCGAGGCTGTGAGGATTGTTAATATTATCTAATATAACACATGAAGGGTGACATTCATTGGTGACGTGCCTATTACAATCAATCAACAGTTTATGTTAATGTTTGGATATAGACATCTACTCATACATCTAACCATGTAAACAACTCAACGTGCATTGGCGGATATAGATTATAGACTTCCTTCACATAAAAATATTTCTGAATGTAGTGTCTAAATAATTACCAAATTCACATATATAAGAGTAAGATTCAAAGCTACATTCCCTGTCGTCCCATTTTCCATTGTGTATTCTGAGATCCATAACGACGCAATCTTCAAAGCTATCCGAGAAATGATCGTGCACCGCCCAGTTTGTGTAACCTAACGGTGTCCCTGTAACAGATCAGTTTTGTTAAACCAATTTACACATTGTAATATACACCAAATACAGAAAACCACTACAATCAACTTGCATTTAGGGAGTTTTAGCTTAAAAAATACACATTATAAATAGTATTTCGTCTTCCGCAATGTTTTGTTCCTGTTATGACACAAAATAGATAATAAAAACGTGCAAGGAAGGCCACATTCAACTTCAACAGCTGAGCACAGAAAACAAAAAACCACAATGCATACCATAGCATACCAAAAAACAGGACACACAGCACAACTGTTAAACACATAACTAAACGAAAAAAATGTAGCTTATATGATCACTGAAAATCCCAGGGTGGTATTCATAAGCATCTGAAGAGAAAACTGAGAATTTTCTTTAAAATCTTAATTTTTCCTTAAGTGTATCAGCTTTAACAGGATAAACAAGATTACCAGTCTTACATTGTTTGCATTACATGTAAGGAGCGACAATAATCAAAAAGCAAATTCGAAGAGTCTTGGCAATAATGGGCTGTTAAATCTATGACTTACGTAAGCCCAACTATTTAAGATTCTTTTTGCATACCACCCAAAGTGTCCGAAAGCTAACATCCCTAGTTTCAGCGAAAAAAGCTGAATTACTAGTAAAGTTACCTAGTTTCATCTATAACAGGTTTATTGAGGGTTACTGCTATAACAAATCTATAAAAGGCAGAAGGATTGCGTTCCAACTGAAACAAATATGTATGCCATCTATATACCATCATTTGTCAGGTGTCAGTCTAAAACACGTAGGTATTTCAAGCAGATTTTCCATTCATATCAGTAAGAGTTGGGTTGCATAATGTTACATGTATTATACAACCTTGCACAGTTTAGATGACACTATGTTAGTCTGATGAACGTACCTGAGGACCATTGGAAACGACTTTCACTCTGTATATCATTGAGACCAATCCAAGCGGAGTGATGTAGCTGAGACTGTAGAAAGTTATAGATGAACTCTTGTTCCGTTGATGAAGTTATATCCACTAAATGACCACCGACAGACGAGCAGGTTTGTTCTGCTTGATTCCAATGTTGTATCTGAGGAACAATGACGTAGCATGATTCTACAAATTGACCAGTTGTACCTCTATGTGAAGAGCTGAATTGAAGAGTACTTGCTGAACACAGACTTGTGTCACCTACAAGCAAAAAATGTTATTATTTGTGTTTAAGGGAAGGAAGATAATTTTAGAATGTTTTTCCTTTTTAGGTAAAAAAACCCTGTTGATATCCATTATTCATGTTCACAATTTTTCTAGCTCGCTTATCTCCTCTCAACCCGGCAATTTGCGCGATGAAATGTTTTCTATCCGCACTTATCTAATAAAGATATCCTTTAGGTTGATTAAGGAAAAAAACTCCAGTATCCCTGCATGCATATTCCCGGGAAACAAAAACACAACGTGAGTATGTATGTATCAATATGAATATGAGGAAATATAAGTGTACGGAGCCCGACGGTTTTCAATTAAATAGTAGAGCACAAATCAAAGCCAATCAGCAACGGCGGGAGCGCCTAGCCACACACGCAAGAGTCATACATAGTTCAAGCCATCCTCATCCAAAAAATAGATGCTTCAAGCGAGCCTTATATGCTCACTCTGCAATGAATGACACACTGTAGACTTCGAATTATGTGCATAATTAGCCATAAAGGGGGGTAATGATAAGTGATAACTACACTGAATGACTTAACAGACAGCGGGGTCCATTGCAGACCAAGAGGGAAAACTGACTAGAGCCAGAAAGCGGAGAAGGAACCCAAACATTCGATATAAATCATATAATTCTTAACAAATACTGTACATACCTATACTGAATGGTGTGGAGGTAGATGATACAGCTGCAGAGGTCAAAGAGGATGTTGGAGGTGTTGGTTGTGATGATGTTGTTGATGATGGTGGAGATGTTGTTGTGGGTTGTGGTGGTGGTGTTGTTGTTGGTTTTGTTGTTGTTGATGTCGCGGTGCTTGCTGTTGTTGAACTAATTGTTGTTGTCGCTCTAGTGGTTGTATCAGCTGTTTGGGGTCTTGTTGTTGTGGAGGTAGTACTTGTTTTTGTTCGAAGTGTCGATTGTGATGCCGACGACGTCACTATTGGTGAAGTCGTATCCGGTTGTGTTTGTCCAAAAGTCCCGGAAGCACCTGTTGTTGCTGCATGTGTTGTTCTTGAACTGTTCGTCATTTGCGGATTACTTGTGGGAACTGATAAATAAGGCACACTATTTCAAAAATTGATTCCTGTATATATGACCCCATTCGATTGAACTAGATTATAGCAGAAGTATAACTAAACTACCGAAAGTTTGAAACATTGTCGGGATAATGTGTCTCTGATATTATGCTCCAAGTACATGAACATACCGTTAATGAACAATCTGACTAAAATACTCGATCTTCCCTACGGCAAGGTCTGATGACGACCTATACGAGTTTTTATTTTCAGAAGTCCACTATTGCTATTTATATCTAGTTTATGCTTCAGCCAATCATATAGCTCGTTACATTCGTACTTCGATCGTTGTTATTAATATTAATTATCTGTAAATTACAAATAAAACTTTTGTCCACAACTTGAGTTGGCTTTTTTGGAGTAATTCTGATTAATTGTGCCATAGTATAATTTGTAGTGCAGGTAATTTGATATAAACGCACTGGGCGCGTAAGATGTACCTGTTCGTGATAACTACCATGTTTAAAAATAGAATAGAACCCGTTGTTTTCAAATCAAGCTTCGATCGATGATAACCTTACACCCAATACTTACGAACATCAGCATCAGAAGGTTTTCCTGGACAAATCTGGGACTGAACCTGCGCGTCACTTTGTACATACCCAATCTGAAAACCCAACCAAAATAACAATTACCAAATACAAGCTTAGCATGATAACACTAGTTAAGGTCGTATGTGCGAGTCTCAGGGGGGGGGGGGGGGCGTAATATACTTTGAGACTGTTAATACTCGGATATAAGAGGTCAGCTGGTCATATTGGAAGTTGTTCATCTTTTATCAATAAGTATTGCACGTGTGTGACTCTGGAAACTGTTACCCACTGTGCAATATAATTATATACGAATATATACGGATACTCTTAAAGAATAAAACGAATTCAAACCGGGAATTCGAATTTAGCCCGAAGCTGTTAATACTTCAGACACAGCTATGTGACTATGTCCACATAGATGTCGATATTGAGGAGCTTCCAGCTAGCCTGCGAATCTGTCATATCATTTCAGTAATCTAATTGGGTTCGTACATCAAAAGTCTACACTGTGTAGCGCGCATAGATACGCGTTTTATGTTTGTTATTACATGGTGTTTTACATTGAATAGTAGAATGTTACGAATCTCGCAAAAGCGTATGTGGATCTCCTTTCACATAGATATATATATATATTTTGAACACAAACACGGCGATTTTATAAAGAATGTCTAATAGCCACTAACTCCTTAACGTAAACATACCTGATGTTCAAATGCCACGGATACCCACAATACATTGCTTCCGGTCAATGCAAGTTTTGGTTTGCAGTCGAACTCGTACAGATAGCCAATAGGTGTAGTCTGTGAGTCAGTCTGCAATAGAATACAACCAAGCCCAAATCGAATTATTCTCATTTGTGACAGCTCTAGTTTATATAGTCCACAATCATGTGACCGGTTGGAATATAGTGATATTATGACTTGTATTCATGAACAATAATTTTCAGAATTAGAAAATATGTATATATGCCATAGTGCTCGTGATACCATGACTTCATACATTGTGTGAATAGTGCAATCTCATTTTTGAACAAAGGAAGAGATACGAATGCAGTACCAGTTCGTACAAGACGACCCCGTGAAAACAAACATTGAAACGCCAATCAAGAATCGACTGAAAAGAGGGGGCTTGGTTAATGAAACAAAGAAGCTGACAGGAAAACATGCCGTGAATATTGGACCCCATTGCAAAAAGACACGAACATCTCAATTACAGCTACTAAATAAAATGGATGCGCTGGGAGTTTTATTCATATGGCGTGGCTGAGACTGTCTGCATACCAATCGGCCACTGTACAAACTACTAGTATTAAGCGGAAATAAAAGCGTCAAGAGAGACATGTCACTAGGAGATCATTTTAACATGCACTTTGTGACCTTGATGACGTGATTAACAACGTACTACCATCACTCGTCAAAGCCAATTACACCCTGAGTGGCAATGGTGTGTCCTCAGTGGATACGTGCACATTGGGGGTATATCTGGAAATGAATGCCCGTGTGAAATGTCTGACCAAACAACGGAACACCTACATCAGGTTTGACACCTCCGCGAGAATTCAAGAAAAACAACCAATCTTTCAGAAGGTCTACGGCAGGGGGGGGGCTCAAGAAGACAGCTTCATTTATCGCTCTAATCCAGGAGACAATTTAGACCTGAATGAAAAGAATATACCATATTTTTTTTTCAAATACCACAGTATACACGCACTTGTGTATCACGTTATTCAACCGTCTATATCACTAGTTAGCCTTACAACTATGGTAAAGGTCATAAAATAATGAAATCCTCAGCAAGAACATACATGTTTATGTAAGAACGGCGGCAGTCTTTTGAGAGAAATAATATGACTAACGAGAATAATGATTTGAGTAAAGAAGACAATCTCTGAGGGAACACTGCAACCAGGAACTGTTACACTATAACAACGTCCGTATATTATTCCTGTTGTAATTTACAATGGTGTTTGCTGTTACGACAGGCAACATCAAAATAATAGAAGCAATGATGCATACTGTTGATTCATAAAAATACCATATTATCGCGGTATCATAGCGCTGGATCATGACTCCATGCTTACCAGTAAATATTTAGATCACTTACGACCGAGTAAACTTCCTTTTCCACATTATAGTTACAAATGCACTCATAATCACCAGACACTTGTCCAAACAACACGATCAGTGTCACCAAATGCTTTAACATTACCACCATGTTGGTTATCACGTGGAACACAAATATCAAATGCTTAATTATTAAGTTTTGTTTATGATTATTAAATGACTGTTATACCAGGCCTCAAGTCTTATATATTCAAGACTCGCAGACAACACCAGATGTGATTAACTGGGCTGGTAGTTTCTTTACTAGTCCGTTCGTATCTATATAGTAAAATATGATCAAGATAAGAATACAGTCGGTGTAGTCATAATTCGAATTCTTCTGATAAATCCTGACACATTTTGTGAAATAACTAAATAGGTCAATGAGACGAAATCAGAATAAAACCAGAGCTGTCGCCTTTCGGCAGACTACCGAGGGACAGTAAAAAATTACAGGGAGTTGTTAAATAGCCTTCAAGATGTATTTACATGTACAATTGTATTTTCTATCAATCATCGTCAAACATTATCCATTTGCGGGTTATCTGATGAATTCCGTGATCGGATATATACTATAACTAAATAAATGAATTTGCCAAGCAACCAAACAACATCACTTAGAGGTATGCGTTCGTGCCAGCGACCCATGGGGGACAAAATATGTTGTTAATTCGAACGTTTATTTCAACTTTATATATGCTAATTTATTACTTACACATACATCTTGAAGAATCGTATACTAGTACATATATATTAGCGTTTTTACAGAATGGTCACTAATGTTGTCTTGTATAGTTGCCTAGCAACAGTTTTATCCATGGTTTTAATAGCAACGCACATCTTTGTTTAACGTATGCCTTCTGGTAGTCTTAGGTTTTCTGGCAATAAACATCAAATTATTATAACCAAGTGTCCGTGTTGCCTATAGTGCTTTCAACGGGAGGTTATCCTTGCTACTCGGGTCTTTCCGTGATGAATCTGGAAGCTCCATCGGATGTATATAGTGTAGGAATGGTGGAATATTCCCACACGGGTGATCTGGTCACATACATATGTGATGCGGTTTACAAGAAAATAAACCCTAGCATACCCATCGCATATGTAGACTATGACGTTTTATAGAACATAAATATATGAAACATGCTAAGTTAAACCACGCTTGTATCGATATAGATACATGGTTAAGCCACAAGTTCCATTTGTAACCTGTTTACAGAACCGTTCTGGCTTCGCTAAAAACCGTGGCGACGTTCTCTTTATGTCCGAGAGATTATTCGCCTTAGAATGATCATAGGTGCGCCGATTGTTCCGCATTTACATGTAGGGAGGTAATTGAATGAATGCGCTCGGTAGCGCTTTATTCAGCCAACGGGCCCCAAGATTGGAATTCGACATAATACCGATGAAATACCATATTTCACGCTAACGTAGACAATACACGAACAATTATTCTCCTATGCATTATTTAGCAATTCTCAGTTATTTTTGACTGACCCTCGCAATACTTCCTCCTGCCGAAAATGGGCCATAGTTCTTGAAAAAAATCATCGCAGATCAAATCTATATGTCGAGATTGTTCATGTGTGAAAGTTTGAAGAAAATCCTGCAAAACCTGTAGTAGGAGTTGCGTCCCAAAGAATCCTTCTACGGAAAGACAGACGGACGGATAGGCTGGCTGGCTGAAAACAGTATACCCCTTACGACATACGTTGTACAGGAGGTATAGTTATATAACTACTTTGGATGTAAGTATTCATTTCAAATTGTCAAAGGAGCCTTTAAATAATTGTTTCTACACACTCCTTTAGCAACAACGTGTCAATGCAGTAACATTCGTATATCTGTCAATGTAGTGCGAGTGTACTGTCGATTCAAAGATCTCAGTCAAAACCACCAGAATGTTCCATTTCTGAATAAGTAAATGTGCGTATAATACACCTATCAGCGCTCTTGTTTTATGCACAAGTCAATTGCACCCACGGGCACCCATCATCGGGGATGGGTGGTGATTTTTCACTTTTAGGTTGTCAAAATCCCGGCCATTCTCCCGCCCTGATACTTACTTCGGTGTTCTGAAATTGCTAGAAAACACCGAACGAAGTGTCATTTGGGGATTTGTTGTTGTTGTTGCCGTTGCATGTGGACTTTTCGTATTTAAAGTTTTATCCACGGTTTGTACGTCCTTTTTTGGTTGGAATAAAACACCCATCTGTCACCGAACATGTAGGGGTAGCTTGAAGGTAAAATCACGGTTATTTCTTCTGCTATCCACGGGGGTGGGACGTGGATGCAACTTATGCAATATTAGTACCATCATTGACAAGTGTTTTATGTACTAAAATAAGATTAATTCATTTAATAAACTTTCGTAGCGTAGGTCGTTAAGCGCATAATATCAGTGTATTGACAATGCTCATAATTCTACAAGTAGCTTCGAATCACGTTTGAAGCATTTCTTATATTTTTTAATAAAGTTTTTACATTGAATGTATTTCTTTCAGACTAGTAAACAAAATTCCCAAAATGTCACAAAATACGCCCGTCTTGGGTGTGCTAGTGAAAAAAAAAATTGATTATGAAATAAAAGCCCATATTAAGTCAAAACCTTTTTTTAGTAAAAGAAGGACCATAACCCAAGAAAGCCTGCACTGATTTGGCCTAAAATCGAACTTGGCCAAGATAGTATGCCATCAACTGTTGTCACCAAGTTTGAAGACGACCAGACAATAACTGTTAAAATAAGAGTACAGACAAGGCCAGTTTCACATTTTTTGGTAAAAGAAGAGTCATAACCAAAGAAGGCCTGTATATATTTGGCCTATAATCGAACTTGATCTAGATATTACACCCATAAGCATTGTCACCAAGTTTGAAGATGATCTGACAAAAACTGTTTGGGTAAGAGTACAGACAAGGCCAATTTCACATTTTTTTTTGTAAAAGAAGGACCATAACCCAAGAAGGCCTGAACATATTTGGTCTATAATCAATCTTGATTCAATCTTGAACATGCGCTCTGCACGTCGTCTTGATGTGGTGAACATTTGTGTCAGGTTTCTTTAAAATCCTTTAAGGAGTTCAAGAGTGACAGAGCAGAAGGGAAACAAAGTCATATGATCTTTAACCCCTAAGTGTTACCTTGACCTTAAAGCGACCCCTCCAGAACATGCGCTCCGCACGTCGTCTTGATGTAGTGAACATTTGTGTCAGGTTTCTTTAAAATCCTTCATGAGGTTCAAGAGTTACAGAGCGGAAGGGTATTGCTTACGACAGACGGACAGACAGACGGACGGACAGAGGACGGACGAAGAGTGATCACAAAAACTCACCCTGTCACATAGTGACAGGTGAGCTAAAAAGTTGGCAGTTTTGGTAGGGGGTAAATAGGGTTACAGGAAACAAACATATGTTTAGGCCTTAATGTTAACATATATCTCAGTTTATGGTTTGGATATCTTTTGTGTATTGATGTTCAGTAGTTTTGTTTGCAGTATTGTACATATAGTCCAGTTAGAATATGGTGACAGTGACGTCATCATTTATGTGTACCCAAAAGATAAAAACCATCGCTTAAATAGGTAGAGTTTAGTTTGGTAGTGAACTGTTATTATAATATTTTATACTTGTTTTTACACGGTACTAGTGGATTGTTCCACTGTGTCACTGGATTTTTATCCTAACTGGACTGTACACATTGATTATAAATTGTAGTTGGCTTGTGTCAGATGACTATGCTTATACCTCATGCGGTCAAGTGCATTCTATATGTAGTATAGCTTAGGCTATTTTGACCTTAACCTGACCTTTATGCAAAGGTTACGAAGGTAATATATCGACTGTTAAATTATGCTAATAAAAAAGTCAGGCTCGTGTCAAACTAGCCAAGCTATAGCTACTAGTACACTACATTGTGCTTAAACAACCTTGTGCATTCCATGAGTCAAGGGTGTCACGATAAGTTTAAACATGTCTCATAAGACAACAATGTAATAAAACTTATTTTTTGCATACACATTTGCTTAAGTATATACTTGTATTGTATTTTTGATATTAACTTCCCATTTCTTGGTGATGGTGGCATACAGTGTAGGTTTAAAGTCCACTAGAATAGATACTAGAATCGCTGGCTTAGAATGAGAAGGTCGTAAGATAAGATTAATGTATATTTGTAATCTACACCATAACGCTTCTTATGTGCCTATTTTCATGAAAATAGGAACTTGTCATGTGGACCAAACTGAAGAGATTGTTTTAACCATGAGTAAAGAGTGAAACTGTGATTGTCAGACAGTTTTTCTTGTTTTCTCAAAATATTGATTTTGTAGTTACAACCTTCTCAATCTAAACCAGAGATAACTATTCTAGTGGAATTTAAACCACTGTTACATTTGGCACCCAATAGGGGGTATATTGTTCTACTTGTCATGATTGTACTGGATCCCATATTCTGGTAGAGCTCTACAGTGGTATGTAGAAAACATTTTTGTGGAGTAAAATGATTATATTTCATTCAAAAAATTAGATTATGATAAATACTACAGCTGTTTACGTATATTAAAGGGACTCAACTCAAGTTGGTAAATTGCAAAATTTATAAAAAAGCTCTCTTAAAATCACTTTTTTTTTGCTTGACCGACTTATTACATTTATATACGAATCTGGATTTATTCATCTAGAAGAAAAATAACCGCAAAACGCCGGTTTATTACATTTAAAACTCTTAAATATATTGCGTGACTTACGCATTAAATGGATATTTAACGTTGTGTAGCAAAAAAAATGGTGTTTAAATGCCGAGAAAAGCTGTTACCAAATTAACGGACGGTATAACATGTTCGGTTGTTTTCACCAATAGCGCTTTGGATCGTAATGTAAATTGTGAGAATACTTTTTTTTCGGGAGGGACCTGGTCAGCTTTTTTACTAAGGGAGTTCCAATCTATTATAAGGTGTTTTTCTTTGAATGCTGACCAGAACAGACGCTAAGTCTTGTCAAACTTATGAACATATACTGTATATAAGATGAAATAAAATGTATACCCAAATGTGTTGCCTCTGTAAATAAAGTATTCATTAGCACCACCAGCAGCAGAAGCAACAGAAACAGCAATATCACTAGAATTATTATTATTATTGACGATGCTGTTTACAGCGAGTCAAAGTTATAAGCAGTGGTTTCAGATCTAAGCATTAGACCTTATGAAATCAAAGCGCTGATAGCGCTATGAAAGCAGGGTTTTAAGGCTTCCAATATGCAGGATAAAAAGAATTAACAATATTCTAGAGCATACCCTTAATATTTTGTGCACAAAGTATTTCAACCATAAAGGAGAACTTTTCTATTACATAGTATAGCGTTACGGATTTTACACCTTCATGAAGAAAATAATTCTTAACATACTGGTACAATTGACAAAATGTATATGTACATAAGGTCATTCAATCAATAAGTGTGATTAGATCATCAAGGAAAGTAACCACACTCTGTATATAATATTATGCTGTACAAGTTATTTCCCTTTGCATACTAACATTAGTTGTGCTATAAATAGAACATGGAACACGTTCATGCTATAAATAGAACATGGACTAGCGAAAAGGCACAGTGTAGTAATATTTACAATTATGCATAAGTTTTTGAATAACTGAAAAAAAATATTCATCGCAATACAGATATAGTAATTTTTTGTTTTATTTTTTAGTTCCCATCTGCAAAGAAATGTGCAATGAAGCACTATCGCGGAACTATTTCTTTGTATGTAAGCTTATGTTGTGTGTGTGCTAAAAATCAAGTGGCGAGAATCAAAAGTGCCGTCTGTCTACTCAAAATGGCGGTCGCTAATAGCGACCCTGTTTAAATCAAAGTACTGAAAGTACTGTTGTAAAGCGATACTCCAGTGCATGACCTGGTGGGGATGTGTAGGGGTGACATCCTGTCTATTTCTGCCTTTTAGCTGTTCCATGATGCCTTTGGGTCAGTTTTGGTCGGGTTGGCATAATTGTCACCAAACACCTTCATAACACTTTTGAAACCAGCCAAATCAGCCTTGTTCATGGATATCACCCCAAATCAGTCCTTATAATCGAGTTTTGGCACAAAAATCAGTATCCATTTGTTTGATTAGTTCATAAATGACAAATGAATCTAACATGAATCTAATCTGGTTTCAAGAATCTAACATTCAAATGGGAACATTTAGGTGTGGAGGTGTTATGCATAATGATAAATTATAATAAGTAATTATTTTTTCAAGTCCGAAAATCGTATATACTCGTAGATGTTATTTAGTAGAAAAAAATGCATTATAAATCTAACAAAGGGCGGCTATCGGTATATGCCAAAAGACTTGTTTCCCTTTTAAAGTCTGCTGATAATTTAAACATTTACACTCGTTGCAACATCCTTTAATCATCATAACAAACACGTCAATTCATTAAAATTACATATAAACCATCAATGCATTAACCGTATATTCAATACTAAGTTAGATTTATGAAACCAGATTCAATATATTTACTCGAACGTACATTAAACGCAGTTTAAGTTGGTTTATTTTTCTTCGTACGGAGACTAAATGCCGTTGCAAAAACAATACGTGGTAAATAGTCCTAGCGAAAATAGACTCCGCCTTCAAAAATAATTATATAGTAGTATATATATAGTAGGAGTGATAATACACGCAATGTAAAAATTGTGATTCAGTTATTCTAATGTTAAGTAGCGTGTGCGTGAAAACGTAAACAAACAAACTATGCTACTCAAATGCGTTGCACAACGAGTGCGTTGGAATGATTCGTACAATCAAAATTACCTTTAAAAAGCCGTATACTAAAGTGAATTTTACTCAGTAACTTTTCTCAAACAAAACGGAGTTACTTCCCTTGTGGTTCATATGCTTCGTCCTGAATTGTGACCGCTCAAAATGTACCACAAACTCGTAGTGTTATAAAGCTGTTTTCGTAAAGAGTACGCTTGTAAATATACTTATGTATACTAAGCAAAACAGCTAACCGAACGCTTATGTTTTTTATGAATATTTATAGAACTATCCATTGGAATTTTCTGAAACTGTGCCTGAAGCATAATCCAAACATAAGCAGGTTGGTGGTAAAATTTCTTTAATATATTTAATTTGTATCATCATCAAAATATGTATTTATTAACATCACCCATCAAGATGAAATTCACAAAATGTACAATTAGCATATTTTATGAATGAGCAGCGGTTTTCACCGTATAACTTTTTTTATTTATTATTATCTTTGCAAGAAAATTTGTGTACTTGTTAATTACGACCTTGAGGTGCGATTTAAGTAGTTTTATTTTCAAAAATGCGAAAATACGGAAGTCCACGGAACCATGACATAACAGAACCAGACATATAAACTTGAAATTCATGAATAAGCATTAACTAATAAAATATTTTAGGTTTATTCCATACACATTAAAGACTAATCATCAAATCAATAAAAACAAATACTCAAACTCGATATAATGCGATTTGAACACAAAAACATGGATTTTTTAATATTGCCTAATTTTGATGTTAATTTTCAATGGTCAAGGGGAGGTAATTGGGTCGAATATCTTTTGTGTGGATAAATAAAGGTAATTATTGACTTAATTTTGGTTTTATTCTCAGTATTTTAATATTTATTTTTGTTTCCGTTATCAGAATATACACCCGAACAATTTTTATTACCAAAGCGGGCATATAGCTGCATTAACAATTTGTCGAACACCTGATGAACGCAATTCAAAAGTGTCCTATATACTGAATGGAGAGAAAACACGTTTTTTCAAACACATGCAAAAAATCCCTCAGGACTAATATGTAATATTTTTAAAAGTCAACGTGTTTCACTAACGCATGACAATACAATTTTATGGGAAAATGTAGTGAATGAACTTAAAAAGAAGTAAAATTATGCAAGAGTTATCCCACTTGAATTTACTGTTTTTCTTTGCTCCTATGATTCCCAATATACTGTTTAAGGTATTTTAATGTACATTGGTATTCACACACACGTGAAATAAAATAAACTAATGTTTGTGATAATTTAAATCTGTGTAAAACTGATCTGTCTGATTGATACCCTCCAGGGAGCGTAATGGCCGCTCTTCCGCGGCCTACCTTTGGCAAATGCGCCATGTTTGTGGCAAAATAGTTTGTTTTTCCGACTAACAAACACCCATGCTACATGACATGCACACAAAACTTGGGCAATTCAAGAGCAATCGATCACAACGTGCGAAAATGTGATTTGAAGCTTTTTCGTCATGGATGAGTGATTTGGGAATGTTTTTTCATGTAGTAAGCTGCATGAGGTGCACAATCTATATTGAAATAACTATGCCAAATTTTAGGTTTGTACACTTACAGGATACTGAAATATTTAACTTTAAAAAGTTTTCGGTTAGCTGTTTTGCTCAGTATAGTTTATCAAATATTTAAATTACTGAATTATATAATATTTTGGACATTTCTTGTTCCGTGTTGCGCGAATATCGTCGAACTATTTTCGATAGTTGTAAGGATGTGTATATGTGTGTTTAGGTCCACATCACTTCCGGGAAAGTGATAACTATAGAATCGCCTTCCAAAAATTGAGAGAGTCCGATTGTCAAAATGTAACAGTTTTGTTCCCATGGTCCTTCTCAATGAACTGGTCCCACAGCCTCATTTTCGATTCAAGATCTGCAATTTTGGAGACGGACACGAGGTACCAGTCTACTTCTCAATGAACAGTTCTAAAAATAGTAACAACACACGCTAAATCAAGATGCTTCACTGATAGCCATCACCGATCCATTGATTGCCCTGTATGTATGTATACCTGCTCAGTTGGAGACATAATTAGAGACGAACTTTTGAATGTTAACATGCGTCAGAATCACTCGTTGTACGTGAAAAAGTACAATTTTGCAAAAAACGTGATTTAGATCTCTTGTTTATTAAAGTAAAGTATGCTTAAACTTTTGATATCTACGTGTTTGCAAAGCCAATTACTGATGACAGGACTCGCACGTGACTGCTTGAATGGTCCATAAAAAGGCGTGAAAACGAAAGAATGGGGGGGGGAGGTGGCAGACAAGTAATTGAAAAACTTTATTCAACTGAAAATTCACACTTAATCACTTAATTCAGAAAATCTAAGAAATATGTAGGAGAATATGCTCCCATTTAGTTTGACCGTAACCTTGGAGGTTACCTAACAGAATCTCTAAATTTTAAAAGAAATGCATCAAATAATAGATGAGAAGAAAAGAAGATTCGCAGACCTGTGATTAATGACTCCCTACAGTAAATGCCAGCATTATATAGCAGGTCTAATTGTGGGTCTTCCCTCCCACAATCCCTCCCCCACTGGTCGCTGTGCAACTCGCTTGTGTCCTTTTTGGACCAGCACCCTGCCCTTCTTCAATTCTAGCTGGAACTCTGCAGTGACCAAACGATTCTTTCCAATGCTGTATGAAAATGATTCGAGTAGAACTAGTAAAACTAGCAAAAGTTTATTGCATTTGCCCGTGAAACGTTTCTCCTATGGCTTCATAAAACAGTGGTTAGCGTGTTGGATTACAGTGCAGGTCCAGGACGCGTATCAAAAAGCATCTCTGTGCTTTATTAGGTAATGCCAACTCTGTTTACCACTCATTTATAAACGTTATCATAGTTTAATCTCCTTGATGATCATAACCTCCTACAACATTTAAAACTTATAATTATGTAGATGTACACCGATGCCCTTATATTTATCCTTTTCAAAAGCATCGTCCCACCAGCACTGTCAGTGCTTTGATTATTAGTAGTAGTAGCAGTAGCAGCAGCAAGCAGCAGCAGTATTATTATTAATAATTATTATTATGTTTGCCACTAATCCCTGCCTCTGAAAGCATATCACCTCTAGAATCGTACATTAAGATATTTTATGTAATATTATATGTACAAAGCTCTACTTTAGAGACAATTGCTATTCTGAGAACAGAAATAATACTTAGGGTTTTACAAAGTACACTTCACTTGATTCGAATCATTATTGCGTCGTATGAATGATACGAAGAAAACATTAACAGTGTTGTTGTTTAGTTTCGGTTTCAAATATTACAAGTAAATCTACACGTATTGTTACGAGCATCTATAAATAGATTTACAGACACACCAGTAACATTTATCAGTTTTGCACAGAAGGTTCTAGACGGAATAAACACAGGATCTGTTCATCGTGAGTATAGTCTTTTCTTATAAGAATATCTTACTTGTATTTTCACACAATGTGTTGAAGTTGTACTGTTTATGTAGAATTTGTATTTGCAATATTTTTTAAAAATGTATTTAGATTTAAATCTTAAACATACTTTTATATAACTTACTTAAAAGAAACCTTAACTATATATTATCAATACTATAAAAAACGATGGAAACCACCAGTAGTATCCTTTATTCTCCTTTATATATTGATTATTTAAGAGGTGACCTAGAGGTTGGGCGTGCTCTTCGGGATCCAGAGGGTCCGAGTTCAACCCCCGTCTAAACCACTGAATTTAATTGATTTATAGTGTTAAAGACTGAGAATTTAATTGATTTACAGTGTAAAAGATTGAGCATTTCATTGATTTAAAATGTTAAAGACTGAGAATTAAATTCATTTACAGCGTTATAGACTGAGAATTAAATTAATTTATAGTGTAAAATATTGAGGATTTAATCGATTCATAGTGTAAAAGAATGAGATTTTAATTGATTTATAGTGTAAAATATTGAGAATTTAATTGATTTATAGTGTAAAAGATTGAGAATTCAATTGATTTATAGTGTAAAAGATTGAGAATTTAATTGATATATAGTGTAAAAGAATGAGAATTTAATTGATTTATAGTGTAAAAGAATGAGAATTTAATTGATTTATAGTGTAAAAGCTTGAGAATTCAATTGATTTATAGTGTAAAAGATTGAGAATTTAATTGATTTATAGTGTAAAAGATTGAGAATTTAATTGATTTATAGTGTAAAAGAATGAGATTTTAATTGATTAATAGCGTAAAAGATTGAGAATTAAATTGATTTATAGTGTAAAAGAATGAGAATTTAATTGATTTATAGTGTAAAAGATTGAGAATTCAATTGATTTATAGTGTAAAATATTGAGAATTCAATTGATTTATAGCGTAAAAGATTGAGAATTTAATTGATGTATAGTGTAAAAGATTTGAGAATTTAATTGATTTATAGTGTAAAAGATTTGAGAATTTAATTGATTTATAGTGTTAAATATTGAATTAATTGATTTATAGTGTAAAAGATTGAATTAATTGATTTATAGTGTAAAAAATTGAGAATTTAATCGATTTATAGTGTAAAAGATTGAGAATTTAATCGATTTATAGTGTAAAAGATTGAGAATTCAATTGATTTATAGAGTAAAAGATTAAAAATTTAAATGGTTCATTATTTAAAAGACTGATAATTTAATGGGTTCATTATGTAAAAGACTGATAATTTAATGGCTTATAATGTAAAAGACAGAGAAATTACTGGGTTCATAATGCTGATAATTTAATTGATTTATTGTGTAAAAGAATGATAATTAAATTGATTTACAGTGTTAAGGACTGGGAAATTAATTGATTTTCAGTGTAAAAGACTGAGAATTTAATTGATTTACAGTGTTAAAGACTGAGAATTAAATTGATTTGTAGTGTTAAGGACTGAGAATTTCATTGATTTACAGTGTAAAAGACTGAGAATAAATTGATTTATAGTGTAAAAGACTGAACATTTGATTGATTTACAGTGTTAAAGACTGAGAATTTAATTGATATTTAGTGTTAAAGACTGAGAATTTAATTGATTTACAGTGTTAACGACTGAGAATTTAATTGATTTACAGTGTATAAGTCTGAGAATTTAATAAGCATATACAGTAGTTTAAACGATTGAAATAAAACTGAGAACTTAAAATGTTCATAGTATAAAAAAAACAGATGACTTGAATTTGATTGATCCATGGTGCATGAAAGACCAAAGCTACCAGAAGGAGTGGAATTTTTATTTATTCTTTATTCACCTTAAAGTAGCTTATGCAGTTTTATAATTTATGAACAGCATATATGCTTAAATAGCTACACGATGTTTCTGGTATGAATATTTTCACATTGAAGTAAACATATAAAATAAGACGTTTCCTAGATCACTTAAACGATTATGATAACCATATTGTTTCGGAAATAACACGAGTGTATGTGTGTTTTCTATTATGTAAAATGTTTAAGTCGCCAGTTTTGTTTCAAGCTCGATACATCGTGAAATGCACTTGCAAAGTTGATCTTTAAATCATCCATTTACGTGTTTAGAATATTCACAAACACATTGCATGATAAAGAAATATAGAAAAGAATTAAATGCCCAGATAGAATTAGTCAAATTCAAAGATTTTCAATTTTGTCAAAAACACACCCACTAGGGTAGGGGGCAAAAAGAGTCGGTAAAGAAGGGGAAAACGAGAAATTGTTTTGGGCAAAGAGATTCCCAATATTTTATAGCACAAATGCAGTAACAAGTTGTAATTGAATACATGTCACCCCTTCAGATGCATGAGGACTTTTTTTATTTTTCACTTCCAGGCCTCTATAATGGCATTATCAACAATAAGTCTTCGACCGACTGTTCAATGTCAATGGTTGGAAGAAGCCATAGACCAGCCAGATGTACCTATTTCTGACGACAACATACCTCTGTTACTGGAAGAGATCAGACAGAACTACGATATAAACGATGATTCTACTACATCTGAACAAAGGGTTATCAATCACGAAGAGGAATCTTATGCAGTTTTGAATGGAGCTATCAACGACTTGGAAGATGCGGAAACTACTATTACGAGCTGCGCAAGCTGCTCAGAGGAAGAGAGAGTTGAAGACGTTCGAACATTCGCCAAAGGTCAGCACTTATCGATGCCAGGACGCTACTTAACACTATATGACAGTAGTAATCGACAACTGACATATGCTTATAAGCATCACGCTATTATAAAAGAGGTCACGTCAGCTTCTGGAATGACGGTTGAGATGGAGCTGATTCACTTTAGCCGAAGGGGGGACGAGCTTAAGATTAACCAGACAACAGAAATATTTGACTTGAGAAAACATGAAATATACCATGTCGTTTATCAGCACCCACGCTATGAACCGGATGAAATTGTTAGAAGAGCAGAATCGCAGCTGTCGGAAAATAGGAATGGCGAATCACAATTCGGCTCTTACAACGTGATAAGCAGTAACTGTGAACATTTTGCAACCTGGTGTGTAGTTGGAGAAGGATATAGTTTTCAAGTTGAGGGAATCCGGCAGAAGATAGCCGATGCTTTAAACGAAATATTTGACGGCGCATATTGGATCATATCGGTGCTCACGAGGATGTTATTTAATTCGGCCGATGAAATAGCTGCCAGTTTGACTACTGCTATAAAAAAATCTGCAATTGTTCTTGGCGCGTCGGCTGCAATCTATTTAATCTACTGTATCGTTATGACAGTAGTACACGTTAAGAAATACAGAAGAGGACAAATGTGCCGCTCATGCCTGAAAGGAAAACTTCAAGACCTCTGGTTCACTTTCGCCGTATATGGCGTGACGTCGGCTTTAACATTCGTTTTCATTCATTTTGCTTTGCCGTTATTATGCTTAGGTCCTTTCGGAGTTCCATTGGCAATACTTTTGGTTCTGTTGTCTACCGTTTTACAGAGCTCTGTCCCAAAGATACGGAGATCTTTGCAGTCGCCATTCACGACCGACAGAAATAAGATATCGACTTTATCATCTGTTGATATTGGTGAAATAATATCATTTGATTACTACGGTTTTGAACATGTCGCTGTGGTCACAGAAGTGACTGATTCTGCTAATCTAGTTAAATGTGTACATTACTCACTACCGTCAATATGGAGAGTACTCGGAACACGTATAGTCAAAGAGGAAACATTTAATCTTGACCCATCGACCAAGACTGTTAAACTGTTTGACTGTCGTCATTTAATGTGCAAACCCAGGCACGAAGTCGTTGAGCACGTCAGGAAAAGGGTCAATGAGACCAAATGGTCAATATTTGATCGCTCAGACCATCTGTGCTACTGGGCAAAGGTCAAAGCAAAACCACGAGGCCCGTGTGATAGCTCTGATAGCACCGATGCGTTAATCAGAACATCAGCTACCTTCCGTGAGGAAGATGTTCACCTGATGACCGATCTACAGCTTGGTGATGTGATAGTTTATCTCGTGTGGGGTCGTATCATACATGGCATATTGGTTGGTGTGAGATCACTAGACCAAAACTATGGTCGTAGGTTTGAAATTGAAATGATGGTGTACAGTCCATCATGGTACATACGTAGAGTAAAATATGAAATAGATTTGAACAAGGAGAAACTAAGTGTGAAGATATATCACCCAGCACATTGCTATCCAATGTCGACAAGAGTTGCTAGAGCTTTAGCTTTGGAGGACACCAAGCCAGAATGGTGGACGAATAACAGTTTCATCGACCATTGTATAATGCGACAATAAATTTGAACAGATATCAACAAAGGCTTATCAAAATAGTACTATACATACTTGAACAAGACTTTAACACCTTAAATGACGATATCTCCAATATGAAAACAAATCACGGTACAAAGTTCTCTAATAATTTGTGTTTTCTAGACGCGTTATCTATTTACAATTTTTGTGTGCGTCACAGAAATAGGGGTTTCAGCATGACGTTCAATAAATCACAGATACGAAACGTTATGAAAATCCCACCACGATATTCTTCCTTCAACTGGTGTAGAATCAAATATTCTACTTTCTGATTTGCAGAATAAGGATAGACATATTAACGTAAAATACGTTGGCTGTGGTGATATGTAACACCGGACATATTTGTACCTAATAGCTACTATGGGAAGCAACTAAATTAAAATTGTAAACTGCGTACATTGCTCAGATAAGGTTAAGGATGAATTTAAATTTTGAGAACAAATTTGTTAACAACAGGTAGATATTCAACTATGGCACATTAATTTTGTATAATTGTTCATGCTATGTCACCCTTGTTTATATTTTGTATTCTGACGTTATAATGCGTATTATGCTTTGTTTACTAATATTTTTTCGTGTTCATGTTTTCTTGCCCAGCTATTTTTTTTCATGCCATATCATTGGCTGAGAATGAGAGTGTCGTAACTACAAAATCCATATTTTGAGAAAACAAGAAAAGCTGTCTGATATTTAGTCTTTACTTATGGTAAAACAATTAGAAACGCCTTATGATTTAGATTTAAAATATGCATTAGTCTTATAAGGTCGTCATTTGTGGTTCCAAGGGGGGGGGCGAATCCGGCGTACACCCCCCCCCCCCCCCCTAAAATTGTCAAAGTAACGTTTATGTATGTCTAAAATAGTATTTAATATGCAATTTGGCTTTTAGATCTTGGTAAAAACAAACTTAATGTGAATATTTCGTGTTCGCTACGCTGGCAAAATAAATGTTGTGATCTATGAATATATGTTTTCACTAATCAGTTCAATTTTTTACATTAGAGAAAGAAATGTCGAGGCATTGTTTGCCTCGGTTTGGATATTGCTTTGATACGCCGGGCCGCCACAACCTAAATTCGCCAAATTAACTTGTTGTTTTTTTCTGAGTCTAAAATAGTCTCTTAGTATGCAATTTGTCTTTAGATCTTGGTGGAAAAAATAGAATGTGAATATTTCGTGCTCGTTCCGCTCACAAAGTGATTTTTTATCTATGAAAATATATGTTCATGTACCAGTTCAAACAAGTTTACATTTGACTAAGAAATTATGTGACATAATTTGCTGCTTAAGACTAAAGTCCATGTTAAATACTCCCTTACTATTTAAATTCCTTCCAGTTTATGTTAAATCTTATTCATGCAAATACAGTGTATGCCAGAAAAAAGTAAGATGATTTACAAAATATTTTTTTAATTAGCCTAGTTTTGTAGTAAAAGCATGTCCTATTCAATAGCAAATAAGGTATCTCATTCCACACAGAATGCACCAGATTGATCCCTTGTTTTGATTTATATAGTTTATACATAAACATTTATCATAGTTATGCTAGTAACATTAAATGTCCCCACCCATCTCCCAAATGATTGTCCCCCTAATTTATTAACTTTGATAATCGTAAAATCGATCTAGTAAGTGTACTTACTTGTACTTAAGTAATGAATCTCAAATGGTATCTAAATTGCTATTTTTCAGGAGCTTTTAGTTTCAAGAATTGCACGTATTTGCAGCTACTTTCGTTTTCGTAAACGGGACAAAAAGGCATATCGTTGCCGAGTAAACAAATATAAACACATGTGATGTCAATGACGACAGCCTATGATTAATAGTGCCCATATTTTTGAAAATCGAACATGTATCGTACATTCATATTTTTATTGTATTGCACAGATCTACAGTAACGTGTTAATTTTTCGACAATCCAATAGTTCAATTACTGAATATCACGTCAACTTTTCGTTTGAAACATAAGACATGTACATGTGCGTTAAAAATCTGATGACAGAAATGTTTGTCAAGTTTGTATCATTTTTAAAAAATATTTTTATAAATTCTAATATCACGATTAACAGTCTGTGAGGTGTTTGATACTATGTCATTTTATGAATAGACCAAGCTTCAATTTACTTTCATCTTAACAAACTGAACGTTGATGAAATAAGTTACGTACCTGTTAAAACACTTCAACATTTAATTTGGTGTCTATAAACATTTAACGATTCATATTACTTTCGATCCAGTTGAGGTGTCTTTTTCGCTCCTACTTTCGTTTTCCAAAACGAGTTAAAAGACCGCTAGGTGTGTAAACTCCGCCCCCTTCACGTTCAAAACAAGGAAACATGGCCGCACCAACCGGTCTATAGTCTCGTTTCAAAAACGAAAGTAGGAATAAAAACGTGCAACATTTGAAAAGTACAACCACCATTGACATGTTATGTTTATATTTGACATTGTATATATGTTTGTGGAATGATAGACTAATAGCCTTTTTCTGAATAAAAAAGCTATATATTATTTGAAACTACAATTAAGTAACCATGTCAAAAGACTCATAATGTGTCCGATTGATTCCAAACCGAATATATTTACATTGTGATAGATGATATGTAACTCTATCAGTTCTGGACAGTACATTAACTCTTTACCAGTTATTTTCTTGAATGGTGTTCATGTAGGCGTAAAGGATTCTGAGCTTCTTTGGGGAACAGGAGTATCCATACTAATATTTCAAGTAGGTATCTTTTTGTATGGTTAAGCCTAAACATGCTAAAAAGGAATGGGTCGGTAGGTAGGGATTTTTTTTGGAAAGGGCACTTACCTTGGTCCCAAAAACCAAACTTTGTCACAGATTTTCGTCTGTAGTCTCAAACTCAATCATATAATTAAATAATTAGATCAAGATGATGAAACACAAATAAATCAATATTTTTATTGTCTAAAATAAAATAACCAAATTTGACGAAATTGATATGGAGATGTCAATAAAAAAAGTTGGCAGTTTGGGTAGGGGGGTAAATAGGGTTACAGGAAACAAACATATGTTTAAGACTTAATGTTAACATATATCTCAGTTTATGGTTTGGATATCTTTTGTGTATGGATGTACAGTATAGTTTTGTTTGCAGTATTGTACATATAGTCCAGTTAGGATATGGTGACAGTGACGTCATCATTTATGTGTACCCAAAAGATTAAACCATTGCTTAAATAGGTAGAGTTTAGTTTGGTAGTGA
The DNA here is from genome assembly GCA_963678985.1 of Spisula subtruncata. Lineage (NCBI taxonomy): Eukaryota > Metazoa > Mollusca > Bivalvia > Venerida > Mactridae > Spisula > Spisula subtruncata. The sequence continues at coordinate 19,308,401 of OY787672.1, read as the reverse complement.
ACTGTTAGTATAATCCTTTATACTTGTTTTTACACGGTACTAGTGGATTGCTCCAGTGTCACTGGATTTTTATCCTAACTGGACTGTACACATTGATTATAAATTGTAGTTGGCTTGTGTCAGATGACTATGCTTATACCTCATGCGGTCAAGTGCAATCTATATGTAGTATAGCTTGGGCTATTTTGACCTTAACCTGACCTTTATGCAAAGGTTACGAAGGTAATATATCGACTGTAAAATTATGCTAATAAAAAAGTCAGGCTTGTGTCAAACTAGCCAAGCTATAGCTACTAGTACACTACATTGTACTTAAACCTTGTGCATTCCATGAGTCAAGGGTGTCACGATAAGTTTAAACATGTCTCATAAGACAACAATGTAATAAAAATTATTTTTTGCAGACACAATGTCATTTGCTTATGTATATATAGTTGTATTGTATGTTTGATATTAACTTCTCATTTCTTGGTGATGGTGGCATACAGTGTAGGTTTAAATTCCACTAGAATAGATACTAGTATCGCTGGCTTAGAATGAGAAGGTCGTAAGATAAGATTAATGTATATTTGAAATCTACATCATAAGGCGCTTCTAATGTGCCTATTTTCATGAAAATAGGAACTTGTATTGTGTTGACCAAACTGAAGTTGAAAAAGCTTGTTTTAACCGTGAGTAAAGAGTGAAACTGTGATTGTCAGACAGTTTTTCATGTGTTTTTTTTCAAATTATTGATTTGTAGTTACAACCTTCTCATTCTAAACCAGCAATATCTATTCTAGTGGAAATTTAAACCACTGTTACATTTGGAGCCCAATGGGGGATATATTGTACAAACTACTTGTCATGTAAATTGTGTATTAGTTTTGAAATAAAGCTTTCTTCCAGGACTTTGATTTACTGGATCCCATGGTCTGGTAGAGCTCTACAGTTGCCTGTAGAAAACATTTTTCATACAAAAATCATGAGTTTGATAAAAAGTACAGCTGTGTACATGTATTAAAGGGACTCAACTCCAGTTGTTAATTGCAAAATTTATCACAAAGCTCTCTTATCATCGCTTTTTTTGCTTGACCGACTTAATACATTTATATACGATTATGGACTTGTTTATTTAGAAGAAAAATATTCGCATAACGTAAATTTATTTAATTTAAAACCCCAAAAATCTATTGTGTGACTTACGCATTAAATAGATATTCAACGTTGTGTAGCAAATGGTGGTGTGTAAATGCCGAGAAAAGATGTAACATAATTAACGGACGTTATAACATGTTCGGTAGTTTTCATCAATAGCGCCTTTGATCGTTATGTAAATTGTGAGAATACTTAATGTATTCGTAAAACATAGTTTTGTGATTAAAACGTTTACAAAAACGTTTTTATCATCGGAATGGAGTTCAGTCCCTTTAATGCCCAGACCACAATTGTAGGCCTACAACATATCAATTAAAAAATAATGAACAAATCTTTTTTCATGTAGACATTTTATTATCATGTTTTATAAAATCAAAACACATTAATACTAGGCTTTTGTAATAAAACTTTATCACAATTTATATTTATCTTCCTTTAAATAATAAACCTTTTCACAATATGTTTCACTGTAAATAAACCTTTTCACAATATGTTTCACTGTAAATAAACCTTTTCACAATATGTTTCACTGTAAATAAACCTTTTCACAATATGTTTCACTGTAAATAAACCTTTTCACAATATGTTTCACTTGAAATAAACCTTTACAAAAAATTGGTCTTTGTTTAGAAGTATGCAGTCACTGATCGCTATTACTGAAAAGCAAAATCTAACTTTATTTATGAATCTAACCTGGTTTCATGAATCGACCATTTAAAGGAGAATATTAAGGTGTGGATGTGTAATACATAATAATAAATTATAATAAGTAACTATTTTTAAGTAGGAAAAGCGTACATGCTCATACTAGATGTTATTTAAAAAAACTAAATACATTATGAATCTAACAAAGGGAGACAATCTATATGCCTAAAGAGTTGTTTCCCTTTTTTAAAGTCTGCTGATAATTTAAACATTTAAATTATACATTTACGTTCGTTGCAACATCATTTAATCATCATTAATAGAAACAAGTCACTTCATTAAATTTACATATAAACCATCAAGACACTAACTATATCTTCAATAATAAGTTACATTCATTCATGGAACCAGTATAGATTCATGTTAAATTCATATTTATGAATGAAGTTCAGATTTTGCTTTTCATTAAAACTGGTCACTTGCTACAGTAGAAGCGAGTAGCCAGATAATCTTCTCGTCGGATAATCCTGAAGACTGGCTTCATTGCTGCTTCAATACACCTTACATATTCAAACATACCCCTTAGAATCTCAGATACATCCTGCATCTTCCAGGACTCCTGAAACTGCATTTTGACTCTTTAATTTGACAAATGTGCCTATTTTGACTCTTGGGAATTTTCCAAATTTTCTTGCAATATCTTAATGACTGTTGAAAATTGAGAGTTAGGAGTCATTTTGACTCATTACTTTTGTGCTAAAGAAAGCCCTGTCTTCTGACAATCTTTGATGACAGTCAATGAAAGTGCAATATTAGTGTATTGAGGGCTTAGCACAAAACTATGGTAATGCCTCAACAAATTGATGTAATTTTAATACCATAGTTTTGCACTAAGCCCTTGTTATACTCTACAATGTCATGAAAGCACACCTCTGAAACACAAGGATAGCGCAGTCGCAGATCATGGCACTTACGTTAAGTTCTTTAAGGAGTTTGTCAAACATCTTAAAGAATCGGAGGATGTTAAAGACTCCATCCTCAAAATTCCTTCTATTGATGTTAATTATCATACCCACAACTGAAACCACCCCCCCACCCTCGAAAAAATGGGAAGAGCATAAACATAGTCTCTATCTCATTTATTTCTCAGAATGACTTCTAGAAGTGTGAAATAAGACTGGGCATCACGGATCTCTTGAGATGGTGTAACAATCTCAATAGTCTTCCAATCCATTCCACAGCACTGGTTATGTCAGAAAGACCGACCACATATGTTCATGAATGGTAAACATCGTCATTCCGTCCATCCCAAATCATTGGATAGGTCAGAAAAAATTCTAACAGTTACACATGGTCATGTATTCCCTACCACATCACTGTATGTGCCATGAATTCTCAAGCCATTCCGTCGGACCCAAATCACATGGTATGTTGGAGACTCCATAGATCTACCATTTAAACATGGCTATTTATCCGCATCACATCACTGTATGTTACATGTATCGTTCCATCCCCAAATCACTGGATATGTTGGAAAGATCGTCAAACATTTTCATGTGGTCATCTTCAGGGTTTCAATGGAGCCAAATTTAAAATCAGGAAAATCAGATGCGATGAACAATTTTTGACAAACAAGGGGCATTTCCCCAATACAGATTGAATTGACCTTTGCTATTTTCATCAACTAACATTTATTTTGGTCAGATACCATGCCTCTTTCAGGATTTGTGAATCCGAAATTCCTGATTAATCCAGAAAATTGACACCCCTGCATCTTTTCCCTAGCACCCTCACTGTATGTCCATGAATTGTATATCAGTCTGTAGTAGTATGTGTTTAAGAAGTGGGTGGGGTGATGGTGATAAAACTGTAAAACTTTGTTTCTCCTGGTTAAATTCTGCACTGTAAATAGAAATGAAATACATATACTGGGTTCCAAAAGTTCCGCATCCAATATATGATGTGTCTTTTTTACTAGAATCTCCAACTTATTTATGATAATTCAAATGCGCATGTGTAGAGCGATGTGTACTTGATATAAATCCATGACAGTTATCGATTTGAAGATATGTATCGATCTATAATAAAACCATGTGACACCACCCCACGATTCCAAAGTACACACAAAGATAAACTACTATTTTGTAGTGGAAGGGAGGTAATAAATACCAAAATTTTCTCTCTTTGACCACAGACAATTAATGATGTTGCAATAGAGTCTGTACAACAGGCCAGATTTTAAGAAACATCCGCTTTGACATAAAAACCGCAACAATAAAGCAAGTTTCCCATAATTTTAATGTTGGATGGACTGCAATTAAGCTACAACAATGCCGTTGTTCTTGGTGCAAAAATATAGCAGCATTACCTGTCTATGTCAGCGGCATTGACCCTTGGCCTGTTGTCACGTGGTACATCATATACAGTTTTTTTCGGATGGAGATGATACAACAGTCTTATTATGATAGAGACATGCCAATTCAATTCGACACAATGTATTTTTAGTGAAACACCAGCTTCTAGCGTCTTATATACACGAGTCGTTCAGAATTATCAATTTTTGCAATCAAATTAAGCGTACATTTCTAACTTATTTGACTAACTTATTGTGTTTTTTCGTAACACAGACACGATGCAAGTAAACTGGAAGTGAAATTAAAGTAAACAAGAGGGTCCAAAGGGCCCTGGGTCGCTCACCTGTTTGGCCTAGTGACCTTACTTTTGGCCCAAATGACACAGTATCTAACTTGACCTAGATTTTATAGAGATAAACATTGTGACCAAGTTTCATAAAGATAGAGTCAAAATTGTGACCTCTAGTGTGTTCACAAGATTTTTTAATGATTTGGCCTCGTGACCTGGTTTTTGACCCCAGATGACCCAATATCGAACTTGACCTAAATTTTATAATGATGATCATTGTGATCAAGTTTCATAAAGATAAGGTCAAAATTGTGACCTCTAGTGTGTTCACAAGCTTTTTCAATGATTTGGCCTCGTGACCTAGTTTTTGACTCCGGATGACCCAATATCGAACTTGACCAAAATTTTATAGTGATGATCAGTGTGATCAAGTTTCATAAAGGTTAGGCTCAAATTGTGACCTCTAGTGTGTTCACAAGCTTTTTCAATGATTTGGCCTTCAAAGGCTTGTGACCTAGTTTTTGACCCCGGATGACCCAATATCGAACTTGACGTAGATTTTATAGAGATGATCATTGTGATCAATTTTCATAAAGATTAGTCTCAAATTGTGACCTCTAGTGTGTTCACAAGCTTTTTCAATGATTTGGCCTTGTGGCCTTGTTTTTTACCCCAGATGACCCAATATCGAACTTGACCTAGATTTTATAGAGATGATCATTGTGATCAATTTTCATAAAGATTAGTCACAAATTGTGACCTCTAATGAGTTCACAAGGTTTTTCAATGATTTGGCCTAGTGACCTAGTTTTTGACCCCAGATGACCCAATATCGAACTTGACCTAGAATTTACAGAGATGATCATTGTGATCAAGTTTCATAAAGATTAGGCTCAAATTGTGACCTCTAATGTGTTCACAAGGTTTTCCTTTGATTTGACCTAGTGACCTAGTTTTTGACCCCAGATGACCCAATATCGAACATGACCTAGATTTTATGGAGATGATCATTGTGATCAAGTTTCATAATGATCAGGCTAAATTTGTGACCTCTAGTGTGTTCACAAGCAATTGTGAACGGACGGACGACGGACGGACGAAGAGCGATCACAAAAGCTCACCTTGTCACTTTGTGACAGGTGAGCTAAAAATGAAGAACCCAAATTATGCGTGCTTGAATAGACGTTTTTACCATTTGTGATGGTGTGATCATTCAAGCGTGACGAAATTCAACGGAAATATGTTCAACATAAACACTATGGGTACGCAAATGGACAGTGTTCCTAAAAGTTATTTTAAGTTAACTTTTCCAAAAAAAATGAATTTTGAATTAAGATGCAGAACTTTTGAAACTCAGTATATTATTATTAAGTGAACAAGATATTTATTATGCCCCCCCCCCCCCGCCCCATCTTTGATGAGCGGTATTAGTTGCTTTGCTCATGTTTGTCGGTGTGTCTGTCAGTAGGTCGGTCAGTAGACAAAATGGGTTCTGTTCAATAACTTATGAATGATTTGCCCAAGGATCTTCAAACTTCAACTGGAGGTTGGTCTACAAGGGTAGATGACCCCTATTGATTTTGAGGTCAGTATGTCAAAGGTCAAGAACACTGAACTTTACCATTTTTCTTAGACCAACCTAGGATCTTCAAACTTTTTTATGCATGCTGGCCAGCAACAGTAGATGACCCCTATTGATTATGATGCCAATATGTTGAAGATCAAGGTCACTATGACTTTACCATTTACGTCTATTGGGGGCATACATGTTTTAAAAACATCTAAAGTGTATAGAGCTTTTTCTAACGGTCATTTAATGTGAAAATAATTACTTACATCGTTTTAAGTATGATACTAAGACTACCTTAATTGCAAATTAAAACTTTGGATGGTTTCCTTGTAATTTCATTCAATCGTGGAAAAAAACAGACAATTTTTATAATTTCAACCGTCAATTTAGGGTGTTCTAGAACACTTTCGTACGGAAAAGGGACAATTCGCATGTCCAATAAATCACAGAGAGAGTTTCTGTTTAAGCAGAAGGGAAAAATGATCTATTGGATATGAAAGCATAATTTTTCAGTTTTTTAATGATTTTTTAAAAACATCGATATAGCTCTATACACTTTAAAGAAGCAATTTTAGCTAGGCACTGCTACAACCCATTGGAGATTCAGCTGTAGGGAACAAGCTACTATATGGAATACTTACAACACTATGAATCCCACAATATTACCCTCCACAACATTATCATCAGTAGAATCAGCACAACTTATACTGAACACATGGTGTAATAGACTGGTACCTAGAAATGGATTGTTAGAAAATGTTACTAATACATGTCTTATAAACAGGATTTTGGAAACTTGGCACACAGAAAGTTGGCCAAGTATGATAGTTGAACCATATAAAATATGAATATAGAAAAGGGAATTAAGATGCATAAACAAGGAGTATATTAATTCAAATGGTTATAAATATAGGACAGAAGATCATACTAGAAATATGTGCCCTCGGGCAAATTATGTCGAGCCTTGGTGTACATTGAAACCAGACTGCGTTCAATAAACGCTTATGCCCCCGTGAGGGCCATGTCCATAAAAAGCTAAGTCAATCAGGGGCCATTATTCAGTTAAAGTGTTTGATAGTGTAACATGCCTTTGAACTATAGGGCGCTTTAATAATGATGGTAAACGAATATGCCACATTTGATAGCAGTGCCTTGATCCACTTCATGTGTGATCTGGTGATACAGGTGTTATGGTTCTTTGTCACTGCATATCTCCAAGTTGCCATCTATTCATATACCAAGTATCTAGTCAATATTTTAAATGCTTTTGAAGATACGCTCCGGACAAACAATTATCATGAAAATACTGAAGGGGAAGTAATTCAAAATGTAAGACAGACAGAGTTATGGTTCTTGGTCCCTGCACTTCTACAAGCTACCATCTATTTATATATCAAGTTTTAAGGCAATATCTTAAACACTTTCGAAGATACACTCCGGTCAAAATTTGATTCTGAAATTACTAAAGGAGAGAAAAATTCAAGACAGACAGAGTTATGGTTCTTGGTCATTGCACTTCTCCAAGTTGCCATCTATTTATATTCCAAGTTTCAAGTCAATATGTTAAATAGTTTTGAAGATATACTCCGAGCACAATTTGACTATAAAAAAAACACTAAAGAGGAGATAATTCAAAATTTAAGACAGACAGAGTTATGGTTCTTTGTCAATGTACTTCTCCAAGTTGCCATCTATTTATATTTCAAGTTTAAAGTCAATATAATAAATAGTTTTGAAGATACGCTCCAGACAAAATTTTATTGTAAAAATACTAAAGGGGAGATAAGTCTAAGTCCAAAATTAGGTCAAGGTGAAGGTCAAAATGGAGTCAGGTGATACAGGCGCGTGGAGAGTGGTCATATACAACATCCATGCTAGTTTGAAAACTTTGTAGCAAGCCATTTTAATGCTAGAAGAAACGGTCAATTTGGGTTAACCAGGCCGGACGGACGAACAGACAGACGGACGGACACAGAGGCGATAACATAATATGGCCCTTCGGGCGTATAAAAAGAATACTTTTACCAGACATGATGTACAGAAATACTATGTACAATGAAAATCTATCAATTGTATCATTATGATAAAACATGGGATTGGAAACACAATATAATCTCACAGTCGGGTATTCCTGGGTTTATAATAAAATTTAAATAAAACAACTTTTTTCTTTAATAATGAAACATGATTTATTAGCATGTGATATTACAGAACAAATAGGATGAACACATTCTACAAACATATAACCACTAATGCACATATTGGTGATAGAAACTAGGGGACAGATGTGTATTAAAAGACTTTGTAAAATGCTATTACATGTATATTATATGCTGCGTTTTAGCCAAGAAAAAAGAAGTCTTTATGTTTTGGGTCAGCACAACAATGCTCTGCTGACAATACCCAACCTCGACGCAAAGCTTACGTTTATATAAAATATAACCTGTTTCAGAATTAACATAGCATTTAAACCAATGGGCATTCACCCCCCCCTCCCCTTCCATCCAGGGGTAAAAAAAACTGAAAATAACTTAATATACATTGTCATCTATTGTATAAATGTACATGTATTGTTATATACAATGTCACTATTTTTCAGATTGTATTGTGTACTTATTTTCTTGTGTTGCGATAGCAACGAGAGCATAAAAAGTAATGTTCTGTTCTGTTAACTTAACAATCTTATGAGAGGAGCTCAAGACCTTCCCACATGCTGTATTACAAGGACTGATCAACTACATACAAAAGCTCTAAATAACACTCCATGTAAATCATGCAAGTTAGTAGGTTCAGCAGTTTCAACATATTTTCACTTTGAAAGAAGTACTAAAGTACATGTACAGTCCAGTTAGGATAAAAATACATTGACGCAGTGGAACAATCCACTAGTACGGTGTAAAAACAAGTATAAATGCTTATGACAACAGTTCAATACTAAATTAAACCCTAACTATTTAAGCAATGGTTTTAATCTCTTGTGTACTCATAAATGATGACGTCCCTGTCACTATATCCTAACTGGACTATATGTAGGTATATCACATTTCAACAACCGTGACATGTGCACTTTCATTCGCTGGAATTATTTATACATGATTAAGTAATGTCATACATAGAACTTGTCAAGTTGAATTGAGCGGTTAAGGAGATGTTGTTCGAATAAATGAAGACAAAGGACAGATAGCCAACAAGTTATCAAAATAGTAAACCAACAGCACCGCTGTTTGTTCAGGTTAGCAAATAACTAGAGCCGTCACCATTTGACAGATAAGTAAACTCTGTCTGCAAAGGGCCTTAATTCTGGCAAAAATCATTGAAGCGCAAATTCTTTTCTCCATGCACCTCTACATGTTGAGGTTTTTTGTGTGTGAAAATTTGAAAGCAGTCCTGCAAACGCTATTGAAAGAGTTGTGTCCACAAGAATCCTTCTGTGGACATACAGACAAGCTGAAAACAGCGAACCTGTTTCATTGTTAGTTGTGCTGGGGGTATAAAAACATGAGAGATGATGATTGTGATATAAAATATAACAATGAAACATTAACATTGCTGCCTTACATGACACTTTCATATTCTAATATATAATACTGGTAGTCTTTGTAGCCCATACAACATGTTCATAAAGAATTGTCATTGTCAAATGAACGGCTTGAAGTCTTGTTCGATTCATACTACACTTCATAACTATGACAGGACTAGGATCAAACCATCTTAGAAGAAAAATTCATTCTTTTGACTCAAGTTAAACATTTGTTTTGTTAGTGATAATAGTGCCTCGATACACAATGCTTCAAAACTGTGTAAAATATTAAGATTGTTTTTTCTTTAGCTGACAAGTATAAGAACATTTTGTTTAGCCAAGATTTTAAGAAAAAAATAGGTTTTATACTAAGATGCTAATGTGAATACCATCCAATGTCTGTAAGATTTATATCATACAATGACGCATCAACATTAAGATTTATGTGCTACTAATGACCATATGATACCAAAATACTGAATATTCCCGTCCGCACCATAAGACACATTGTATAACCCTATTGACATAACAAGAGGGCCCAAAGGGCCTTAGGTCACTCACCTGTCTAAATGCCCCTATGGTGACCAAAGAAATAATTTAGACCTTTTAAGAAGTAAGACTGTAGGGTTAACGCATGCTTTTTTATGCTATTACATCTGCTGAGTCCCGAGGGACGGTTAGTGCCCAAGCCCGTTAGGGCTAGGGCACCAACATTCCAAAAGGACTCTGCAGATGTATCAACTCGAAAAGGCTTGCGTAAACACTATAATAGCATAAAAACAACACTTTATGAGTATGTATTTCAAAATTAGGACTGGAAATTTTGGGCGACGTCGGGAAAACAAACACGACGTCGCTTAGCAAACATAGCTTCATATACAAGTTTTTGTTACGAGCGTCGACTTCCGGTATCTGCCAATACCAAGAAATTTGTGACATTGGGGAGTTGTTTTCATTTATTATTTTACTATTACAGATAATTGATTAGTAGTTACAATTAAAATGTGAATTACAGTTCATATGAAGCTGTAAATCATGTATTTTCATTGTCTGCGTCCAAAAATGCACTGGACACCAACAGGGTGTGAATCCTTTAATTAACGCATGAACAAAATCACCGTTTTAATGCCAAATATCAAAGCCGTCAGATGTTTCATATTTGCATTTTGGGCCCCATGACCTAATTAATAAACAGACTGGAACAGTTTGAACAACTTTGGTAGAGGTCCTCCCAAGGAACATTACTGTTACGTTTTAGCAAATTTGGCCAAGTGGTTTAGGAAAAGAAGTCGAACAAAATTGTTGACAGACGGATGAAAAATGATCACACAAGCTCACCATGTCACTATGTGACAGGTGGGCTAAAAATAGGCGGAGGCTATGAAGAAAAAACGTAAGTAAAAACTACTTTTCAAACAGTTATTTCCATGTTCACAGATAACTTTGACATATGGTCTACACATGCTGTACATAGTAATTGGACCACAACAACTTTACTGTCTGCATGTCTGTACAGTATGATGGGTGCAATATAAGTGAACAATGTGTATATCCTGTACAGAGACAAGATGTTACTTTCACCTCTTCTGTTCTGCACACCTTTAAGTCTCTGAGACATGTTTGTACTATATAGTTTAAGGTTGTCCAGCTATATCAGGCAGTAAGATAGATGTTTTACACAATGTAGCATCAAATCCTAGCACCAGTCGTCGAGTTCTGTATAACAACCCATTTGTACCAGCATGAATATACACTGTACAATACTCAGTACTGAAAACTTCTCTTCGTATGAATATCATCTAGAATTTGCTGGAGTTCCTCGTCTTCAAATCGGCCTTCCAAACTGCAAGAGATACAAACAGAAATTGATACCAACAAACATGGTTCTGCAAATACTACCATACTTTGGGTATTTTTGGCAGGCTTTAATTTGGCATAATTCGCCACCCTGCCCAAGTAGCGTAAACATAACTGTATAAAATATAACTGGCAAATTATGTAATATTCCATCCTGCTGAAGCAATGCACCATTATATAACTTTTGCCACAACAAAATGTGTCAACTTAGCATATATTTAAAATAAAATCCTACTTAAACTAGTCTGTGTTTATTGAGTTTTTTTGCTGATTGAGTCTGGAGTTAGTTGAGTTTACAACACTGTGTGTAGGTGACTTAGACCTTGTTAATTTTGTGTACAATAAGAGATGTTTCTGTATAGGTTAATTGATATTACGGATCACACTGTTACCATGTAATGTTTTACTTGATGGCTTGATCGCTATTGTATCAATTTCAATACTTCTGATCTCGAGGATGTGGGTTTGAGTACAAGGGCTGACCAAAATATCCCAAAGTTTCAAGTTTAAAAAAAATACTTTATTTCGTAAATAAAGACCACTGGCCCAAAACACATTTCATATACATATTCTGAAATTAATTTATATACACATATATGGTTGTGTCCACTGCAAATTGTAATAATATCAAGTATGGTATCTATTCTGGTAACAAGCAGCTAAATAACTCATTAAACAAACATACACTTTATAGTTTAATAAAATAGTTTGAGTACATGTATCTTACATGAGTGTGATTTTTATGATCCAAATATAAAGTTGGTTTGAATACTACAATGAGTTAAAATTTGCATAGATCATCTAAAATTGGAAATACTCTGCTACCAGAAATAAGCAATAGCTTATAATCAGTAGTAATAAAAGTGGAATATGGCATATCAATTCATGCACACAAACAACAGTATTGTCAGTGCTACAGCTAGGTACTTTTAGAAGTTTAAAATTGGACCAATCAACAAGCGACCTTCTGAAATAAAGAGCGCCCGTCTGTGACCCTCATAGAACAATGTAAGTGTTTTTTCCTGTATTGACCTGCCGATTATGTAATCAAGGTCTCAATAAATATAGGAGATGTCATACATTTCCACCTAACAGTCAAACTGGGTAGGTACAACAATATACATTTATAATTACAAATTACAATTACTAGTAATTGATTACAATTCTTATTGTGCTACTATTCATGTTGAGTTTGTATACCACATAAGTTCAGGTCAATCAACAAATATCAACAGTTACCTTGGAATAAGAGACTTGGCTTCTTCTGCATTATCTGGACACAGGTTAGCTAATGCTGCAAGCTCAAATTTGTGTAACTTCTTCTGCATCAGTAAGCTGAAAGTATAAGCAAAAACAAGTAGAATGTGCCTTGTCAATGTTAACATACAGTTAACATGCATTAATGAAAACAAAGAGTATTTTGTCATTAATGGTAACTTAGAGTTAGTATACCGTCATCAATGTTAACATAGAGTGTACTGTCATCAATGTTAACATAGAGTGTACTGTCATCAATGCTAACATAGAGTGTACTGTCATCAATGTTAACATAGAGTGTACTGTCATCAATGCTAACATAGAGTGCACTGTCATGAATGTTAACATAGAGTATACTGTCATTAATGTTAACATAGAGTGTACTGTCATCAATGTTAACATAGAGTGTACTGTCATCAACGTTAACATAGAATATACTGCCATTAATGTTAACAAAGAGTGTACTGCCATTAATGTTAACGTAGGAGTGTACTGTCATCAATGTTAACAAAGAGTGTACTGTCATTAATGTTAACATAGAGTATACTGTCATCAATGTTAACATAGAGTGTACTGTCATTAATGTTAACATAGAGTGTATTGTACTCAACGTTAACATTGAGTGTACTGTCATCAACGTTAACATAGAGTATACTGTCATCAATGTTAACATAGAGTGTACTGTCATTAATGTTAACATAGAGTGTATTGTACTCAACGTTAACAAAGAGTATACTGTCATTAATGTTAACATAGAGTGTACTGTCATCAATGTTAACATTGAGTGTACTGTCATCAACGTTAACATAGAATGTACTGCCATTAATGTTAACAAAGAGTGTACTGCCATTAATGTTAACGTAGGAGAGTACTGTCATCAATGTTAACAAAGAGTGTAATGTCATCAATGTTAACATAGAGTATACAGGGTGGACATACCACATGGTGTGTGACGTAATTTTATGCAAAGACTACAAGAAGAAATCTGTTAACAAAACTCGAAAATCAATCGTAAGTATTTTATTTGTTGACCAAGTTTTACGAGACTATCCCTACGCTCAAGCCCAGAGAGAATATTATGCATATCACTGAATGAGTTTGAACCAACAGTTTGTTCCCGAAATAGATAGAAAAGGCCAAAATTTGAAAATCAAAGTTGATAAGAAAAATCTTGGTAGAGGACCACATACCAAATATCAAAGCTCTAGGCATTGTAGTTTTAGACAAGAAGATTTTTTATATATTTTCCCTATATAAGTCTATGTAAAACTGGTGACCCCGGGGCAGGGCCAATATGGACCCCAGGGCAATAATTTGAGAAATCTTGGTAACAGACCACTAGATGATGCTACGTACCAAATATCAAAGCTATAGGCATTGTAGTTTTAGACAAGAAGATTTTTGTATGTTTCCTTCCCTATATAAGTCTATGTAAAACTGGTGACCTCCGGGGTGGGCCAACTTTGACCCCAGGGGCATAATTTGCTCAATCTTGGTAGGGGACCACTAGATGATGCTACATAACAAATATCAAAGCTCTTGGCATTGTAGTTTTAGACAAGAAGATTTTTGTATGTTTTCCCTATATCATAAGTATATGTAAAACGGCCTGTGACCCCTGGAGCGGGGCCAATTTTCACCTCAGGGCTATAATTTGAGCAATTATTAAATTCCCCAATACCACTTACATCCTGACAAAATTTCATCAAAATTGGCCAAACGGTTTAAGAAGAGATGTCATTTGAAAGTGTGGACAAAAGACAGACAGACAGACAGACGGATGTACCGACGGAGGGCGATTGATTACAATAACTTACCTTGAGCAATTTGTACTCAGGTAAGCTAAAAAGCCTCAATCCTATACTTTAGAAAAAAGCAAAAATTATATTCACAATTTTCCAGACTAAAAAATTGAGTTAAATTCTCCTTTCATGGGTAAGTATTTTGTTATACTCAACAAATATTTCATTAATCATAATTTAAAATCGCACCTTCTGACTGCAGCTATTGTTTCACGATTTTTAAATTTTGAAAATCTCTGTGTATACTGCAATGTTTTCATGAAGACTTCGGACAACTCCTGTTCTTCTTCTGCACTCTCATTCTGTGTTTTTCTGTGCTCCAGCAACATCTGTACCTCCGACACTAGAAGAGTTTCTGCATTCTCAAATTCTGAAACAATAAATTGTTTTTGGTTAATTGATAAACAGAGAGTTATCTGATTTTCACCATGTGTTCATCAATTAATGTTGCCAGGTGCTTTCATTGGTCCAAAATCAAGCATCAGAGGGACTATGAAACCCTATCTGTGCAAAACAATACATTTTTAGGAGGGAGAGGGAAGAAAATCATTTTCGGGGCCATAACCCACTGAACACGTGGTTCTCAATTAGTTTTAACCAAGCAGGTCTAAATGA
Organism: Spisula subtruncata; assembly: GCA_963678985.1. Classification (NCBI taxonomy): domain Eukaryota; kingdom Metazoa; phylum Mollusca; class Bivalvia; order Venerida; family Mactridae; genus Spisula; species Spisula subtruncata. The sequence goes on along the minus strand of OY787672.1, from coordinate 19,293,355 downwards.
TGAACCAACAGGCCTGATATAAAGGTCCTTATGGCAACTATTTTCTTCAAAATGTATAAATTTCACATTTTTCAGCCGGCCCAAAGTAGTTTTTAAGCAGTCAATTTGGCCTCTTGGCTCCAGCCTGCTGTTATTTAGAACCCTGGAACAACCCAATAATTAGCCACTGACCCACTGTATTCATGTGGTTCCACGTGCACTCTCAGTAACCACAACAACCACAAGTTCAGACCAAGATGGAATGTTGTCTTGACTGGGTTACTTGTTAGAATGAACTCTTGAGTCATGTTTTAATATGACACTTATGCATCAGTCAGTTGAATCCACAGTCCCCCCCCCCCATCCACCATGGGGAAAGTTCAAACTCCGGGAAACGCCGGGAATCCCCAAAATGAATCACATGGTTTGTTTCAGAACACTTTTTAACAATCGCTTTTCAAATTTATAATGGTAAATTGCCACAAAACGGTAAAATTCATCATAGGGTTGAAGCAATTAACGGAATTGATGGGATTTCTTACAAAAGATTTTGTTTTTTGGTGTACATTGATAGAATATGGTTTAAGTCATAGGGCATCAATGTTTTTTTTGTTGCATGTGTTTTATCATAAAATGAACGTGACTTAATCTGAGTCGTACAGCTGTTAGGTTTGAAAGAAGAAACGTCTCTGATGATGAAATGGAATAAGCACAGGCACACGGTGTCATTGATTTAATAAACTTGCATGAAAAAAAATTCCTTTAGAACTTATAATATACTGCTTTCTCGTGGAGTCGAGCCCCTTAGAGCTAAAAGTCTTGCATGCACACTTCCTACAGTTTACTCTATAACCGGGGATTAACCAATTTAATTTTTCTTAACTTCATGAAAACAAAATAGTTTTTATTGTAAAATATTTGCTATAAAGCAAGTGCCAGTCAAGAGCCTACGTCATTCAGAAACTTTCTCTTCGACTCGAGCCCTCTGATTGGTCAGCCTGTATTTAACCCAAAGACTGAAACTCTTCACAAAACACAGTTGTGACATAAAGTTAAATCATCTTTGATGATATTCACCGACTAAATAATCAATGTGAACGAGCCTTTTAACATACAATTCGCCAACAACAGAACCCCATGGTAACAAGCTTAGGTGTTGATGCTAGCCAAAATGGATTTTCATGGTGGTTACTATTAGTGATCACAGTTGTTTTCATTCACATTTGTTTTGCAACTGTGACAGAAATAAGACTTCCAGCAGATTTTAACATGTTTTTGATAAGAACCACAGCCTTTTTTCCAAAAATTGGGAAGGGGCCTTAGCCTGTCATTTTGGGAAATTCAAGCGCGATTTTTGGCCAAATTGGGAAATTCAAGCGCGATTTTCGGCCAAATTGAGAAAAGGAAGTCTGACTCTAGTAAGATCAAAAAGCATAATTCAGTCCACATACATGTTAAATCATCCACGGCTTTCATGTTTTCTTATAAAGTCTAGAAGTCCTCACTTTTCTTGAACAACAAGAGTCCATTATAGCCCACAACTGTCACCTTTAGTTTCACTCAGTATTTTATTTTTAGCATTCTTTCTTAAAGTTCTTTTTCCAACATAACATTTCCATTGTAAGAGCTGTCAATTAATTTTACGATTTTTGTCCTCGATATATCTATTCTGGAATATTTTCGGCCTGGATACGAACGGTACGGTCCCGTACCGGACTTTAGCCGTTCTGCATAACAATATTGCCGCCGTCAGCGAGTCTCTTTCCACGCTCGTAGATAACAAATGCACTATTGCTTCTAAGACTTTGTACTTGTAATTAATTTAAAAAATATATTGACGGTCGTTCATTTAATTGATTAGTAATGTCAAGCGAATGATACATAGTTTTTTCGTCATTTTATCTGAAGACTGGATAACCGCCGTACCGTTCCGTATGAGAATTCAACACATTGGGAATTAAGCATTGTTTTTTTGGGGGAAATTCTCTTACAAATTTTGGGAAAAAAGAAGCTTTTAAGCAATTGGGAAGTCACCGAAAAAAGGCCCTGAGAACCATCTCCGTACGTGTGTATATTTGACCAAAACAATTAGGGCTCGAGTCGATGAGAAGGATCGAGTCGATGAGAATCAAGTATAATTAGACGGTCGCTCAGCTTCCATGATCTCAACCAACGAAAGTGATGCAATCCTAATGTAGTGTGCTCCAATACACTTGCGCGCTGGGAACCATTCTCGATTTATCAATCTGGCCCCTAAAAAGCTTTTTATATGAGTACTTTCATCAAATTATGTTAAAACACCCTTCTTGCGGTTTTGTAATGGCACCAGACCCATCTGTAGGGGGTTTGTTATTCGAAACATTTCGTTTTAATGTGAACACATGGTTCAATTTTTCATGGAAATCATATAATTTTGGTTAAAACTATAACACTACTCCAAAAAATATCTCGGAAGTGAATTTTTAATGTGATGCAGTAATATGAGAAAGCACGACGACATGAGAAACAACTCCACACGTAGTGCTAATGATAGACCCTGCGATTGCTTCACGGTATGCTACACACATATGTTTCACAAACTAGGGTGCTAATCCAGCCTTCTTAGATGTCTTTAGCTTTTTGCGACACGATTCTTTGTCGCTGTTTGGTGACCGATTTAGAGCATTTAAATTCAATATACAGTTAAAGCAAACCACACATGCCTTCATAAATACCTTTCCTATCGTTCAATACCAATATTTGCAAGAACACTAACCTCACTGATGCACAAATTAATCCAGTTTCACTTCCACTGCCAAATTACTGAAATTTCCAGAATGTTGACAAACAACAATATGGCGAATTTTTATTAGACGAAAAAAGTGGCTAAAACCCGGTATCCGGAACATAGAATCCGGAACGATAATCAAGAACGACTACTCTTCCGGATTAATTATTTCGTCTAAGACACGTGCGTCTACATTAGATAACCAAAATGGGGTCAACTGAAATTGATTCACGGCGGCTGTCAGAAAAACGTTTTATCTAATATTGGTTGTGTAAAGGTATATTTAATGATGTTTTTGTAGTTTATGAATGAAATAAGCGTTACTATGACCATGTTAGCTGTTAAATACAGAATAGGTGGTTTAGTTTGCAAATTACACTTTGCTATAGAGAGCTATTAATAGAGCTATAAAACTCAGTATAGGAGCATATTCATACCGCGAGTATCTGAGTTTTACTAGTAGAACTACTCCACACGTAGACCTGATTGGTTGCAAATATGTGGATGTTAGGTTTAGTTAATAAATCAACTTTTTTTGTATTTTGAAGTATTTTTTTTTAAAAATAGATAAATCATAAAGACACTCTGACACATTGGTAAAATATTAAGTACACCGATAAAGCGAGAATCGACAGATAATCGGAATTCGGATGATACGAATTTGTCTAACAAAGAAAATGAAGGAAATTGTAAAGAAAGTAAGTTAACAAATTCCGTTACACAATGAAGACTTAGTAATAAGCTTTATCAAAATGTTTAATCATTCGAACCTTTTGGAAACTGTAATTCTGAAGCATCTTCCTCTTGCGCCTCCTGCGTAGTATTATTACCCGACGCCATTTTTATTGTGGACTGACTAAATGACATCACACGGAACAATCCGTAATGATAAAATATTGTAATTTCGCAGTGATCTCCCTTTTAAAATCGTAATACTGAAAACGATTCCCCTAGGCAAGTCTCTCCATTCTCAAACACTTAAAAATATTATACTCTCACTAGCAAATTCGAAATCATAAGAATAACTAGAAACACAAATCCTCGCCGTGACTCATATTTCCATCATGGACGTATATGGAAAATAAAAGCTTCCTGACGGCACCCATATATCTTGCCGCATATTTCTGTGGTATTAAGGGAAAGCATGGCTCTAGATTTAAATTGTATAGCTGTAAGGATATAAACAGTTGTTTGCATCACATTAATGAAACATACCTGGTAATATTTGCAATATTACTTATCATTCAAAGTTTTATCAAAAAGTTCAAAAAGGGCTTCATTTAATTTTTAGAGTTTTAAAGAACGACGTGGTAAAATCCATAAAATCCTAAATACATACTTGTAAAACGATAATTTAAGCGGTGGAAACAGCTGGCTGCAACCTAGCTAAAAAGTGGTCGATGTCTTTGGCTGCAACTACGGAAGATGGAAGTGTGTTCCATGGACGTATAGTGCTCTGGACAGACAAAGGAGACTTTATACATATCCATACCAGAGTGAACTAGTTGTGCACACTGTATTTCGTGTCCTCTGGTAACATCTTGCAAATTAAGGTTTTAATTCAAAACCCACCATCCAAATTGCTTCGTACTTTCATGAAATGTTGTTGTAATATTTTGCAATTATCTGGCAGAAATGCGGGCTAATAAATTAACTAATTCGAAATTTATAGCTAGTTAAACTAATGAAAATGGTACGTTACGTCGTTATTATGGTAATATAATGAATGATAACGTGCTACTGACTTGTTTCGTTGACATTACATTGGCTGTAGTTAATAAGTTATTGTTTGTAATGTAAGAAACAATAATTTAAACACAGTTATAACCATCTGAGAAAAATGGTCTCCGAATAAATTGAATGACCCTCGTAGACAAAAACAAGTTACATTATGCATTTGAAGAAACATATAGCTGCTAAAATGAGAGATTGGTAATTGAAAACGGATGACTAACAAAACTTTTATGCAAATGAAGATACTAGAAATCTGTTACGTGATAGTTTGCATTTACTCTCAATTTGTCAATTGAGTGTCAAGTCTGTGTATTTAAGACCTTTGTAAATATGGTTAACAAATATAAGCAAGATTGGTCAATGCATGACAAATTATGCCCCCAAAAAACTTCACTTTGACCTTTGACTTCCAGCCGTGCATTGTCCTTTGGTGTATGATAAACCTGGAGGATGAGCATGGCACTCCGCCTCGTGGAGGTTAATATACATGTCGAATATAAGCAATGTTAGCCAATGCATGACACAGATATGACCCGACACACTTCAATTTGATATTTGACCTTCAACTTTCAGATGAAAATTTGCGGGTCGGATAACTATGACACTCCGCCTCTTCGAGGTTTACATTAATGCCAAATACAGGAAAGATTGGTCAATGCATGACAAAGTTATGGCCAGACAAACGTCAATTTGAACTTTGACCTTCAATTGTGACATTGACCCCTAAACCACCGCTCCGCGCTTTTATCCGTCTAATCAGTGTTAACAGACACTGATAAGTACAAGTCTGGAAAACAAAACTAGTATTGCAATTGGGATAAAGCCCGAAGTCGTTCACCAAACTGACCCCTTCAATTTTTAGAATATATGAATCGACGATCAGGTAACCCTGTTTGAAAACGGTTTATTGAATTAAGTCGACCCGAAATACATTTTGTATTATAATCCACATTTTCCATATCGACGCGAAGATTAGACTTTCCATCGTCAAATTACATCAACGTTATTTTAGTATGCATGTGCCATTATAATTAAAGTTTTACAAGTAGAATACTTGTGAAATTTCCTGTCAAAAGCATACTGTATACAAGCAATATACTTGATTAGTTGACGACAAGGTTCAAGTGTAAGTATGTATTTGTTTACGACCACGTCCATGTACTCGTATACCAGTGTTCATTCGGTTCAAGTGGAGTTTGCGCGTGAATAATACATTCATAAGAAATCTTGAACAATGTTGTGCAGAATCATTTCTGTGATTTTGATGAGTTTGTGTGTATTTGACAGATACATAACATGTATGTTTGATGAACCTAAAACATGCTATAATCGATTTGAATATGAATACAACGTTATAGAAAAACTAGTAGCTCTATCTGACAAAGTGACCAAACAGGAGGAGTACATTAAGAGTTTATCGGAACAACTGAAAGGTAATATATTCGTGTTTATCGTCTACAAAACCATATCTCTGTTTTAGCAAGTTGGTTGAAATGTGAGTAACTTCCGATGTAACGTCGTTCACATGTATATGTATTATACGCATGAGCGGATAAATCCATTGTCTAGTCAGAAGTCAAGGTTAGATCAGATGGTAATGCACTGCAATATCGACCAAGCGAACAGTATTTATAAGATCAGTTGGTAATGCAGGGCAATATCGACCAAGCAAACAGTATTTATAAGATCAGTTGGTAATGTACTGCAATATCGACCAAGAAAACAGTATTTATAAGATCAGTTGGTAATGCAAGGCAATATCGACCAAGCGAACAGTGTTTATAACATGATGTCGAATGCCTGCATATAAGATTGACTTTTACAGTTTATACATGCATTTGTATATTTTATACTAAGTCTTGATAATTCGAACGAATCTGACCACATTTTGAAAGTCTACCTTCAAATCCAGTATTGTAAAATAGTCTAGAGAGTAATCAGTCTCAGTTATAGCTTTCTATGTAATCACTGTAGCACTTGTCATCACAGTGACTATACATGTACATTGCTGTTATACTCACAGGTGCTGAGACAACAATACGAGATTTAAACCAGTCTTTGGTGACCAAAGAATTAGCAGCTGACGGTTCTAGCTACGTTCGTTGGGGCCGCACCACCTGTCCTGACGGTGCTAGTATTGTATATCGCGGACTAGCTGCGGGAGGACATTTCACACACGGCGGTTCTGGGACTAATCGACTATGTCTACCAAGCGAACCAACATGGGGAGATTATATTGACGGCTTTAACACAGCAGACAGATTATACGGTGCCGAGTATGAAACAAGTTATAGTACGCTCGCTCATCTGTATGACAATGATGTGCCGTGTGCTGTATGCAGGATACCACGGAGTGATATACTCATGCTTCCAGGCAGGAATATTTGTTACGACAACTATGTATTAGAGTATAGCGGCTACCTCATGGCGGGTCATTACTCTCATGCCGGCGGATCAGATTACGTGTGTGTAGACAGTCAAGCAGAAGTTATACATGGTGGCAGTGCTAGTGTAGATGGCAATTTGTTTTATTTCGTTGAAGCAACATGCCACATATTAAAGTGTCCACCGTTTGTTTCAGGCCGGGAGCTTACATGTGCAGTTTGTTCTTACTCTCCGAAAAGCTGAAGCTACTGCAGTGTCATCAAATGTATTATGACACCAATTCGTGTGTATGTAAATTGAAAGGGGCGTTCCCTATAACTTTGATCGTTTAAATCGAGAATCATTATTGCTTAAACTCCTCAAATTTTCACCAAAAAAGCTCCAACTAATTACCGAGAAAAGAATGAAATTATGATGATGATTTTATACATGCGTGCGTAATTTATGTCTTGAAATCGATAGATAAGTGCATGTAATGAAAATAACCACAATTTTAGAAATATTGATTGGATATATCGCATGATATAATATTTCATTGAGTGGCCAATTAGAAAGTCGGTTAAGTGTAGGAGCCAGCTATATTGATGCATGCATGTGGTACGTGGGGCGTTCAAAAAGTACTAGGATTATTGTCATAATACCCGCATTGTTTAATACAAAAAAAAACTATTTTATATCATATGTCATTTCAAACCTTATTCTACAAACAGTGCATTTATGAAGGTAAATGAATACGCGGTTCCTTGCTGCCGGTGTTTAAACTTTGACACGTACTCCTACCCGGCGCACAAAATGACATCGCGCTATTTAAAACGTCGTAAGTGTCACTCATAGAGCTATGAAATACACTGTTTTAATGATAATGGTGATAAATACTTGCTTGTAACACACAGAGCTATATACACGTATATCGTTTGTGAGAATCGCATGTATATTTCCGAATTTTATATCGAATATCGGGCTAGAATCTGCATAATATAATGTTGATATATTGAAAATGTCGTTTCTTCACCTCTAGAATAATAGCAAGTGTCTCGAAATGCAGCATCGCTAAGGACCTACGATAGCAGCTGCGCTCCTAGTCCAGAAAAGTCGAGAAAGTCGAGCATCAAGCACTCGTATTTAGATGGTATTCTTATTTTATATGTCCTCACTGAAGTGTTTACATTCTGTGTGATTTTATGTAGATAGTGTCATATAATGGGTGTTTAACATTTCATTGTTATATAATAATTGTATGGGGTTATGGTTTCAACAAGTAGACTGATCAATAGAATACAATGTACTAGTACTCCGGTTTGTTCTGAATCTTCCCTCGTAGAACATACTATTGTGGAAAAAAATATATTTTTTAATTATACACATTGAAATATTTATTTTCAACAGTGTCATATTTTTCACGATTCAGGACCTATAAAATTGCATTTTAAACAGGATATCCGACTTTTAATATCTCAAACATCCATCAGTCCATTTTAAAATAGACGAAGGTTCAAACACTTCGAGAACAAAAACGTCGGAAATGGGCGAGGTATGTCTTCAATAATCATGTGTCACCGGCAATAAAAAGTACATGTTATTCTGCTAGAACCTTTGATCGTTCGAGTTTTGTAATAGGAATAATAGCAATAAATACATTATGTAATAGAAATCTAGTCACTTATATTTGTTTAGTTAAAGTCTGTATGTATTTTAGTACCAATGTATCGGATTATGTAAATAAATACGCAAACTACGCATACACACCGTGATTGCAATGCGGTCTACTTTGGTCTAAAGGTGCGATATGTGGTGGCATACGTTGTATTTATTATAAAAAGTGCAACAATTCAAAGCACGTAAGCATGCATGTTATCTGACTTAGACCAAAGCAAAACATGTAAGTTAATCCGATTCAATTTGCGCAGTAATCAACAACTTTCAACTACAAGTATTTATTACACATGTACGCAACTGTTTTTTGTTTTTGTTTAACCCAGGTTAATAACCCACATGAACAACCCTACGAGAGGTTGTTCATCTAAAGGTGCGTGCATACGGTAAGTTTTGGTGTATAAGTAGAGGATGTACATTTTGTCACGTGTACACCATGCCCAGACATTTCCCTCATACCGCTTGGTAAAAATGAGATGTACATCTCGAGAAAATGTATGATGGAGGCGTACTACACATAACTACACAGTACATCTTGACTTATAGGTCGAAATGTATTTATCAAAACTTACTCATCGTCGGATACCAACAGTCGTTGCCTCCGCTCCGCTCCGTACGGTGATGTACGGAGAGGAGCGGAGGCAACGACTGTGGGTATCCGACGATGAACTTACTGTGTGTACGCACCTTTAAGATGCTAAAAATGAGCCCAGTGATGGTATATGCGCCATGATGATCCACCATGGTCAATCTCATATAAATCAGGCCTATACTACATGCCACTTCTTTACACTGATATAGGATCTGACCACACTCTATATGTGGTCTTGTTCATGTGAACTTTACATCATCCGATCAGATCGTAGCTTTCGCAAATGTGAAAATACTGAACAGTGAGAGAGATGTATTTAAGCCCTAAGCTAAATGTTTAAGCTAGACTGACTTCATTGTATAAGTCTAACGCGATATTCTGCAATGTCAATATAAACAGAAATCACTGACCATTACATCGATTTAGGGAGAGCGGAAGTGTATTTTACCTGTTCACTGCTATTCACCAAGTAAATTAAAATAACGGTAAAGCTTGGTCACATTGAGATGAGCCTGACTTATTGATTAGCAGAATTTAACAGTCGATATATTGTCTACGTTTACAACACCGAGTGTATGTTTTTATAATCGGGGAGTATCACGAAGACGCTCAAGATGTAATACAAACACACATCTGAAATACCGATATTGCACGATTTGCAGGCGGAAATTGATATAATCAAAGCAAAATTCTTGTAATATATTCTAGCATAAAGGTCAGGCTCATGTCACAATAGCCACGCTATACACATTGAAAAAGATAATCCCTTTTCCAATATCCTTATATGTTGTTGTACCTGATCTGCCTGTTTACTTTAAGTGGCACAGGTCCCAATACCGCGTTAGAGTTATACATGTACATTCTCTACACATACACAGTAAAAATGCACTGTAGATGTCATTTGAACGTGACCTCTTATAGATGTTGTCCGATCCATAAGAAGTTAAGAACACAAATAAATGGAGAAAATGTTATAATGATTTTAATGAGATTGCACCATGATGAGCCATCATGCATATTCTTTCATCAGTAGTTCAACGATTGGGCTAGTTCAGAATGGCCAGATTCAACACGATACACCTTTTTAATTAAGTCATGTGTCTTTGACACGTAGCATAATTATGTTCGTGTTCAATTGATACGATTTTTTATTATTAGATCAAGTAATTGTGATTCATTAAAACGAAAACTGATGCTGATACTCTCATGCCGTCAAAATCATAGGAATGTATTGCCATATACGCATTATACAAGGAATGGTAACACGGATACTACCAGTTCAAACTGTTCATTACTGTTTTTCACAAATATAGTATATCATCATACCACAGTCGGCATCATTCAATTTCCATTCACTATTAGATCCAATAACTATGCAGTGCTCTGAGTGTTCAAAGTTAGGTTTTCCAGAGCCCCAAAAGGTTGTGTTTCTTGCAATTGTTTTACCATCCGACCATTTCCAAGCATCTTCTGCATGATAATCAGCAGCATCGGAGTTACTGCCATCCACATAATAGTAATTAAGACCAAATCCTGAAATAAAGCCTAGAACTAAATACACAATATCTTATTGACGCTGTGAAGCTATTTATAAGAAATATGCTACTCGGCGCCATCCTTTTTCCCAACATTCTAAAAATCGTAGCGAAAAATTTATGCGTTGACTTAAAATATGGTAACACGTTATTACTAAACTAAACCGATTTAGAAACGCAATGTTTTTGGGAGTTATTTATTGTATTGATAAGTATGTTTTTATTTTTTGGTGGATGATAAATCAATAAATAGGACGATTGTCGTAATACTATGCCTGGTGTGGTTTTACACGAAAAATATATTTTAGCTTTATGAGTTTTTTCTGTAATTTACAATTATAAGTTTTTAGGGGCTGTCCCCAAAACCCAAGAATATCTTAAAAACTAGCCGAGCAAAACTGCTTCGATTTTCCAAAATGATTTTCGTAAATGTAAAAATAGGGAATCACCATAAGTAATTGGAAATTGGAAATGTATGGCATATTGTTTGTAGTAAAGAAGAGCGTCTATTTCTTAAAATATCCATGTTAAAAACCATGGTATTTAATTATAATTGCTTTGATAACAAGATACTGTTTGGTTGTATGGTAATAGTAAGAATTCAATTGTATTTGTCAAAAAAGTATTTTCTGATACATGTATTTATTTAAAAGAAACTATTGGTATCAAAAGATGTTGAACATTTTCGAGAATTAGCTCAGTTTTATCAAACAATTAACTTCTCTAAAATTAAACATGAAACCTAAATTATTTGCCCAATATGGCGATGGGCTTATACATGTACTAGTATATTTACCTGGACATCTTAACATTAATTCCTGCATCATCGCTATCCTTGCCACACTGTTCAACTTGGCGAGAAACCCATTGTCCGTCGATACACAATCAGCTCGGGCAGTTTCCATATTAACAAATGTTGACTGCACAATCCTTAAAACAAATAATGTTTAAATATGTTCTGTTTAATGTGAATAAATAGTCTGTCTCTCATAGTAGGGAGGTTGCAAAAATGGAATGTGTCCGACTACGTAAATTAAATTACAAATGAACAATAATACGTCAACCAGATGTGCAGACATTGTAAACTCAAGCTTTTATCACATATTGACCCATTGAGATACTATAAAGTGCAAGGTATTTTGCCTTTCTGGTGTCCCTGTAATGCTGTGTGACTGCGAGGCTTTTGTTTCGATCCAAAATACCGGGGAACTAAAGCCACGACATTGCACTTTTTTAAGGACGGGGGTCACTAACAGAGGGTTAACGTTCTAGACGGCCGTGGTGAAGGGATTGAACAAGTAACAAACCCCACCCTTCTCCAGGTTTCAAATTGACTGATGCAAAACTTCATCTTTGCATTTGGTTACTTAATGACCGATTTTCCCATGGAATACACAAGACAAACATCAAACAGATATAGACAACTTGCCCCGCCGAAAAGAGGATATTTAACAAAGGACCATTAAATGGTCGAATCACGAAATCCTGTCAATATGCGCTCATAGTAGTTAATCTTTGAAATGTTGATCCAAATGCGATAAGAAACGTAGGACGACAGACTGACTGACGGTTAAATCCCGAAGTCGTATAACAAAAAAGGTGGTTCCCATTGACCCAATGTAAAATTGTAATACATGTAATAGGTGGTAACATAGTCTAATTGTTCTTATATCACCATTGTAACATTGTTCTAACTGAAGAAATTAACCAAATTATTTTGTGATTGTTACATTGGTGTAAAATTTAATTTTGCACAAACATTATTTTATCCAAACCAGCTCTACGAGAGGTGTTCAACTTATTTATGAACAAACATGAACACCGATTGTGCAATATTGAATGAAAACGATTGCAATATCTTTTTAAACCATGCGAGAAAATGTTTTAAGTTGAACATATGATCATCATACATTGTATATTTCATTTGGTTAAAGCTTAAAACAACAATTTAAAAGATGATGTTGTTTTTCCTATTTTTAAGGAAAAAATGGCCCTTTTATAAGCATCAAAAAAGTGTAAGTAATTTTTTATTTTGCATTTTTAATGAGAACATCTGTAATATTTGTCGTAAGACGTGTTAGTAAAGTTCTGTTTCCAGTAATTGTGAAATGGCACCAAAAATTGAACATTGTCCAACATTGCCAAAACCTACACTGTAAAGTTAAATTGGTTTTATGATATCTATGATGAATCCATCAGCAAAACGTGGAATAGTACAACAGATGGGAGTGTCCATAGAAACTATCAATGACATGATTTCGAAACTGTTTAATGCATAGTTCTGGGAAAATGCGAAGTTCCTACGCTGAAAATCAAGAAAAACATGCCGTCGCAGCCAAAAATCTTGCACTCTAGAAATGCGAAATACACAAAATTATGTGGAAAAAATTGTTTCAGTATGGGGAAGCAATGCTGAATCTTAAAGAATGTTATGATAGATTATGGTATGCTATTTTAGAAAAGGTCACAGGGATAGGGAGAAGTTCATGTTTGTCTAGCTTTGTGTGTTCGCAGCCGTTTTCATGGAAAGGCATTGGGTTAATCATTATGGAAATACGCACATCAAAATCAATATCCAATTGACGAAATTGAAGGCTGTGGTCCATGTACGAACCGTTTTAAATCAGGTTTTCAACAAAACAGTGTTATACATCGTTCCTAGTGACTGTTCCAAGAACACAGCGTTTCGTCCAGATTAAGCGTCAAGTCACCATATACAACACCAAATAAAAAAACTTAAGAATATAACTTTGATATATATTATAACCAAACAGTGGATGTCGAAGTCTTATCATGCTTTCACAATATAATTTTCCGTCTGGTTGATACTAAAACCACGAATAAAGAAGGAAAATGTAAACGTAATTATTACGAGTTTCGGACCTTCAAAACGCAAATAACAACACCCTCTACCCTAATGTTGATCTTGGTTTAACCGTAACGTTTTGGCAATTTACAATTATTATAAATACTTCTTGATACACTACTTTACACAATATAAAAGTTTTTATTCAATTTCATTGTTAGAGTAACAAAATATTGGTGTTCATTTTCTGTTCATAAATAAGTTGAACACCTCTCGTATAATAAATACATTCTAAAAACAATGATATTCTCACCTGTATGAGAACGATGTGCCATCCGACAACAAGTATGTGTGATACTGCCCGTCGTCCAAGTGACAGGGAAACGGTAATACAGTATCTAAAATATAAATACAACACCCATTCAATAAATAAGAACAAGGTCAACTTTCACAAAGCAAAGATGACTTGGTGTGTTTTAGTATAAGATAGGTGTATGAAAGCAAAAATCGAAACTATTCTAAGTTTGACCAGATTCTTACTTTGTGGACTGGTTCATCATGGTTCACACGTTAGAAACGCAGATAGGTCTATGTGAGGTTTATTCATTACTCCTGGCGGTGTTCTAATTTGAATGTTTCTGTTCTGTTGAAAAAAGGACACAATCAAGTTAAAGTGAGTTACTTGTGCAATGACTCCTGCTTAGATTACGGCCGGGGTGACTTTCGCGATATGTTCGTTCTTTTCGTTTCAACTTGTTAATGGGTTGTCCAGAATGAATCTTTATCTGTGCCTGATAAAAGTGATAAGATGGATAAACTGAAAACAGCATATCAATCGGAATAACTTCTAGCACAGACTGTGTACTTTTGGTTGAAAAAAAACCATATGTGACTGCCTAGTTTTTATGATCATTTATTTAGTATAGAGGCTGCCAACACGGTATAAAGATATATTGTTTAAACAGGGTTTGATCTGCCGTTGTATCGATGACTGACTACCTTTTCATAGACTGACATAATGCGAAAACAATACCTGGCATAATGACTGATGTATTGTTGAAGCACTGTTTGCCCAATTGTCGAAACACTTACTGCCATACACATTATATAGTATCATAATGTCACCCTAATGCATGTTTTACTTCAGACACAAGGACAATACTTATATCATACTGACTGACGAACAGCCGATACAATGACTGGTATACTGATGACAAAATGATAGTTGAAACATTGCTTAAATGATAACTGACATACTGCTGCCACAATATTAACATACGTATGCGGACACACTGATTGGCAAACTGTCGAAACAGTAGACTGTCACACACCGAATAACATACTGACCTACACAATGACTGACGAACAGGCAACAATACACAGGACCGCCATATAGTTTTACCACATCTTTTAATATGAAATTCTACCGCAATAGGAAACGATTTATTTTCAAATACTACAAGCTTTTCAGTACATTTGCGTTTTTAAAAGAATACAACATACACATGTGTCTCATGACGGACATAAACAAATCATAGCCCTCCAAAAGTTAAACGAACACTAGAGTGATTTCCACGTGGAAATATACTTAATCTGCACTGTGGATGCATCAATAATTCATTTATACAAGAGAAATTTAAGGGAAAAAATAGAACATTTTATTTTCATATTTTACTATAAGTGAAATGTTGCACAAAATATTGACTCGTGTAGTGTGCCCAGGATAACTTGAACACCGGGAAATTTTGGAATAATCCATATAGGTGGTTCAACTAAGTGTGCAAGATTCATCCATAATATTTTGATACAGAAATGACTGTATGTGTTTACTTAAGAAACCTATTTTTCAACAGTACTGTAGGCAACTCCGGTCAATGTTTGTTAATATCACATTATCCTGGGGGCACTATACACAAGTGTTTATACTCACTGTTAGTCGGCTTGCTGAAATGTTTAGCACTGGCGGTGGTAACACAATTAGGCGTGTTATAAGGAGGATCAGTAGCCATGATATAACAGTTGGTTCCCGAGGTTGGAACATATGTGAATGCTGCACAAGTAGTCTCCATACTACATTGTCCAGCACAATGGGATACACTGTATGCATGGCTCGTACTGATCGCTTCATCTGCACATACCAAATATGAAACACCGGTGGTCTGTTCCCACTGTGAACTTGATATCATACCTGTAATTGTTGAAATAGCTTCATTGTATTTATGGTACGGTTTGTTTATTTGAGTTTCACGACGCTTGTCAATAATTAAATTATGGCCTGTGTCAATGCTGAAATATCCTAAAATACTTAACAAATAACAACAAGAACAAAGAACAAAGAAAAATGTTTATAAAAATCATTGTCTGAATCCTGTTGACTGTTAACCATGAAATCCGTGTCTCCGTTAAAAAGGGTCTGTATTAAGGCCCGAGCGGTGAAACTTAAGATTTTCAGTTAAAATAAATGAATTTCGAGTTAAATTGCGTATTCAGTTTGAGTATTATAGACTAAGGTGATTGTGCAATGATAATGAGTTGCAAAAACAAGTTACCCTAGTTGAAAAATATCAGTTGGAATATTTAATACCAATCTGTAATGTTCCATGTCGTTAAATTGGTAACTATGACAAAAGTTTTGCACGGATTTTTGAATCTTTATAACTTTTTAATATTCGACCAATTTCAACCAAATTTGTTTTATTTTGTATTTGGACCTATACGACGCCTGACTAGTATAACCTAAACGATTGGTCGCGTCATATTGTTTGACTGACCATGACGTCATGTACAGTGAAAAATCAATGGGTCCGTTATTTTTCTTCGTAAAAACGCTAACGAGACTTCTAAAACGCCAGTCACATGAAACAACAAGATTTGTTGTATGTTGTGCTTCATATTGACCCTAGTATTGAACGTCTGATAAAGAAAGCATTTCAAGGAACTTTAAAATTCAAATCACCGCGTTGCAAGTTTAATGGTGAAGTTGTATCCGAAAACAAATCACGAGGCATCTAAGTCGAAGCATGTTATGGTGCAACCGACATAGCTCATCGGGCATACAGGAACATGGCATCCATGTCAACCCATACTTCAGTCGGATCGAAAATTTGCTGTGTCCCTTTTACGTTAGTGTTTCAAAGTAGCACAGCATGCATGGAACACACGTGCTCGACCATGTTGATGCGTAAAAACCCGCACCAATTGGCGGCGTCTTTGGGAAAATGTAGAACGTCAAAGACGTCAATGTTTGACACTTACTAGTATTTAATGCCGTATTGTATTTTATTTGATACTAAATAAATTCATTGTTACTGTTCCAAAACGTGTATTAGATGCCTATTTTGCGGATAAAATAAAATCTAAGATATATACGAAAAATGCATAAGTGTTGTCCTTGTCAGGATTTGAATACAGAATGATTATTTTTGAGATTTGGATAGTTTTAAAAATAATAATGTTAATTAATGAAGCAAACGCAATACAGTAACACGTATTTCAACATTACACAATACGATAAAATCCTCAAATGTACTGTTCATAATAGAATAACATTTTAGAAATTATGCTTTGATTTTTAAAATATGTTACAAAATCGAAATTGTTTGCATTCAAAGATAAGCCATTACTGAATATGACGACGTGCTCCTCGTTTTTCTCAATTTGAGTACTTTTCAAAAAAAAATGGTCACCATAGCAACGGGATGTGTGCATTTGATCTAATTCATGAAAACAGATAAGCTAAGGTATAGTATATATAGGTAAATAACTTTAAAAATAGTCAAAAGATGAATGATGTATTTTTCTCATTTTGGCTTTTTTTCAAAAATCCGTATTCTCTTGTAAATGCATATTGTCAAAACAGCAGGTTTTCCTGGAGATCGGCTCTATTGTCAATGACAAAAATACATAACTCGATCAAACAAAATGTACGTACAAGATCACAATTAACAAAACAAAAAACAAAACAAAAAATACATACATGCATAAATTTGGACGTATGTGACGAGTATAATTATTATCCATAAAACCCCGTCATTTGTTTCGAATGCCGTTGAATGCATTTCTAATAATAATTATACAAAAACGTCAACGTTATAACCGACACATATACTTTATACCAACACCAGCATATTTTTGCTCAATTGGCTTTAAAATATGTACCGTAATTGTCGGAAGGTCCTACTGATAAATGCGTCATTGTTTTTTATTGACAGTTTATTGAACGGAATAGGAAATGCCGGTTAGAGTGTTTGGTTCACGATCCCTTAAGCCATACCAAATCGTTTATTCGTTTAGCGTCCGAGGACGGATAGGTTTGGGCATCTTTGACATGAAAAAAAAACTAAATTGGTATCCTCTTATATCTTCCTAATCCATTGAGATATTGCTTTCATACTTATCATATTTATTTATCATAATGTCCCGAACCCATTCACGTCAGTAGGTTTCGCATAAACAAGTTTTAAGTAATTTCAGTAAGTTATTATGTAGACAATGCTTGAAAGCTATATTTGTAAGTCTTACGCCTACATGTATACTGATGAGGATAGAAGTAATTACGACTTAGTTTTTTTTTTCGAGTGTTTTGGGCTTTTTTGTCTCAGGATAGCTAGATAGGTTTTTGAAGTTAGGGTTTTTGAAATCTCCAACATAAGGCGATTCTTATTAGCCTTATATTATAATTGTCATGAATATATTCGGAACGTATATACGTGTTATGTTGATGTTGACCAATATCAATTTTATGTACTTTGAACACTTGTATCATGTCAAATCTTTGAGGAATAATCTTAGGAATAATCTTTGTTGACCGTGTTTGAACATTTTCAATGACTTGTTTATGTTTCTCATCCAGCATCTCCGCATGATACAACTTATGATAAAGTGGGTTGGACATAAAAAAGTGGGCAGAGGTAATTTACTGCACATATCGCTGGCTCAGAATGAGAGGGCTCAACTTACGACCTTATACGATTAATGCATATTTGAAATCTACATCATAAGGCGTTTCTTATGAGCATATTTTCACGAAAATCGGAACTTGGCATGTTGACCAAAAAGATTGTTTTACCAGTAACGAGTCATTGTCAGACAGTTTTTCTTGTTCTCTCAAAATATTGACTTTGTATTTACGACCTTCCTAAGCCAGGGATATAATACATGTATATGTATGCAGGGGCGTAGGAGCAGCGGGGGGCAGCCGCCCCCCCCCAATGTCTGGACAAGCGGGGGGGGCAACATATATTTTGGTAACCCCCCCCCCCCCCCCCCCCCCTATAATTCAGACGAAAAGTATAATTTACGACCTAATATATCTCGTTATAGGCAATTTGCCTTCGGTTCTTGGTGAAAACGTACAAAAAATGTTTTTACTCGCTTCGCCCGCAAAATAACTTCCATATATAAAAATATGTCAACACCCATTGTTTGCAAAAGTTGTCAATTATATATAAACGAAGCCTTTGAAACAAACGTTTTCACATTTTATAAGCTTCAATCTCAAAATCGAGCAATTTAAATTTTGTGCAAGCACTTTAATGTCGTAATTTAAATTCCCTGTTTTTAGGTCCTTTTATAATACCAAAAAAAGGTATCTCGGAACACCTAGAATGCACCACATTGATACATTGTTTAGAAAATTTTCCCTGGGGAATGGCCCAGCACCCCCGTATACTTGAACTGATTAACTTCCAGTTACCACGTAATTACTAATTTAAACCAAATTATCACGGAACCCTAAACTCACAGTTATTATATAGATATAAAAGGATTGTTGACGTTTAAGATTACAATGTCTGTACGAGTGTATTTTCGTGCAAACAATGGCTATTGATAAATTTGACATAATGCAGTTACTTTGCGAGCGAAGCGAGGAACGAAATGTTATACCCTAAGTTGCCCCCCCCCCCCCAATGTTGAAGACGCTCCTACGCCCATGGTAGTCAAGTGTGATTGCGTCGATGTTCGATGTAGATCGATGCCTGTATTTTCGGATTAGTACGACTTAGAACGGGTTTTACTGAGTACCTTGTTTTATCATCAGTTACTCCCCTTTGTATGATTACTCCATTTGTTTGTAAACATTTCAAAACCCCGGGGTATGCATACATCTGTACATTCCAGGAAATTTACTACGTTTGACATGAATAATAATAATTGTTCTTCTTCAAAATTAGGTGACTGCAATCAATATGCTAATTTTGCTGTCATAGCGGGGGTGATGATGATAAAAACATTTCAAATAACACAGTGGAACGTTCATAACTTATGACATAAGTAAGCCATTGCCTCAGTGAGTGGCTAGTATTACTCAATACTGTACCGTAATCTTAGCAATCAGTGGCTAGGATTACAGTTAGCCTCTGGGTCTAGGATTACAGAGGTTCCGTTATGGTAGCAAATCCTATGAGGAATGTCCAGGATTACGGAAGGCTAAATATATCTAATAATATACTTGATTCTCATCGACTCGATCCTTCTCATCGACTCGAGCCCTAATTGTTTTGGTCAAATTTACACACGTACGGAGATGATTCTTATCCGAAACATGTTAAAATCTGCTGGAAGTCATATTTCTTATTTCTGTCACAGCAGCAAAACAAATGTGTATGAAAACATAGTGATACGAATCCCAAATGTGGTCGTATTATATTTAACAGGCTGTTTCAAATATTCAGTGATAGTACATGCAGCAGCATCAACATCACACACAAGGGTTTGTCGATGACACATAATATTAATTATATAACATAAAAATCTAAACTATTGCTATTTCAGGTTCTGCATTTTGAACTGATGTTGCAACATCTGTTAGAGGACTTTAAGTCCATATTGGATATTATTTTGAACCAGATTTGAAGATGTTAGCTGAATGACTGGTATGAACAACATGCAGATCAGAAGTGGAGGAGGCATGGACTCAATTGCTAGATATTTGAAATTTACATATTATAATATTTACATATTGAACTTTCTGTAAACCTGAAGCAATGATTTGTGAAAATGAGAAAAATCCACTCAGTGAACATGTTACAGATATTACAATAATGCAATCAGATGAAAAACCGTTCGTGTGTGGAATTTGTGGAGCCACATTTAAGAAATGTGCTAACATAAAGATACACATGAGAATACATACTGGTGAAAAACGATTTGAATGTGTGTTTTGTAAATCTGCATTCACGCAGAAAGGGAGCTTGGAACAGCACATGAGACAACATACAGGTGAAAAACCATTTCAATGTGGTGTATGTGGATCTGCATTTGCACAAAGAGTTTCCTTGAAACTTCACAAAAGTAAACATACTGGCGAAAAGCCATTTAACTGTGTTGTTTGTGAATCTGCATTTGCACTGAAACGTAGCTTGGAACGGCACAAAAGGATACATACTGGTGAAAAACCATTTCTATGTGATCTTTGCGGAACTGCATTTGCACAAAAATCTCACTTGGAAAGTCACATTAGAATTCATACCGGTGAAAAACCATACAAATGTGATATATGTGGATCTACATTCGCACAGAAAGCTAACTTGAAGGCGCACGAAAAGATACATACTTGTGAAAAACCATTTGAATGTGATACTTGTGGATCATCATTTACACAGAGGTGTACCTTCAAACAGCATATGAGGATGCATACTGGTGAAAAAACATTTAAAAGTAACTAGCAAATACATACACAGGGATTTCCCTGATGCAGGTTTTCTGCGTCCCTGACGCAACTTTGTGGCTTGGGACCCTCATTTCTGCATTAGTGTGCAGCCTTTCGACTCCCAATAGGATCCTTCGAATAGACATTTACGCTAGAACATTTTTCTTTCTGCTAATTATTGCACTTGTGGTTCATTGAGTAATCTATAGATATCATGATTCTACATATTATAATTTCAATTTATAGTTCGATTATGTAACAATGAACTTTAAATGCATACCCATATATGATAGGACCCCCAAAATTTCTCAGGGACTCCTATAATATAAACCTTAAGGGTCCTGCGACCATCGTATAAAAATTTCTAGGGAAAACCCTGCATACAAGAATATATATATATATACTGGTGAAAAATCATATCAAGCAATGTATGAGGATTTGCATTTGCTCAAAAAGTTTCATTGAAACTTTACAAAAGTAAATATACTGGCGAAAACCATTTAAATATGATATATATGAATCTCCATTTGTTTAAGGCAGCTTAAATCGGCACAAAATTTTACTGGTGAAGAAGCATTCATATGTGAACTTGGTCGATATCATCTGTACGGAAATATCACTTGGAATGTCACATGAGACCTCATATTAGTGCAAAAACTATTTAAATGTGTTGTTTGTGGATCTGCATTTACACAGAAATCTGCCTTGGGACAGCACATGATTCTTCATACTGGTGAAAAACCATTTAATTGTGATTTTTGTAAATCTGCATTTACCCACAAAGTTTCATTGAAACAACACATGAGAATACATACTTGTTAAACTTAACTTATCTGCAGCTGTTTTCATAAAATAAAATCCCTGAAAGTATGCAGACATTTATATGTAGAGTAAAATTACTGACACTACACTAAACATTTTAATACATAGGATACATGTGCAGACCATATAGATATTTTCTTTTTAGCTCACCTGTCACATACTGACAAGGTGAGCTTTTGTGATCACTCTTCTTCCATGTTCCGTTCGTCAACAATTTGCCTGTGTACACTATAGAGGCAACAGTTTTGATCCAATCTTCATGAAACTTGGTAAAAATGTTGTTCTTTGTGAAATCTAGGCCTAGTTCCAAACTGGGTCATGTGTGATCAAAAACTAGGTCACTAGGTCAAATCTTAGATAAACCTTGTGTACACTCAAGAGGTTACCGTTTTTTTCCCAATCTTCATGAAACTTGGTCAGAATGTTGTTCTCCATGAAATCTAGGCCAAGTTTGAAACTGGGTCATTAGGGTTCAAAAAATTGATCACTAGGCAAAATCTTAGAAAAACTTTGTTTACAATCCAGAGGTCACCGTTTTGATCCAATCTTCATGAAACTTGGTCAGAATGTTTTTCTTCATGACATCTAGGCCATGTTCAAAACTGAGTAATGTGGGTCACAAACTAGGTCATTAGGTTAATCTAAGAAAAACCTTGTGTACACTTTAGATGTCACCAATTTAATCCAATCTTAATGAAATATGATCAGAATGTAAGTTGTATTGATACCTAGACCAATGTGCAACTGGTGAGCGACCTAGGGTCCTTTGGGCCTTCTTGTTTATATTGTCATCCATTTTACTATACAGTACAGCCTGTCTAATAACTAGGTCATTAGGTCAAATCTTAGAAAAACCTTGTGTACACTTTAGTTGTCACCAATTTGATCCAATCTTAATGAAATATGGTCAGAATGTAAGTTGTATTGATACCTAGACCAATGTGCAACTGGTGAGCTACCTAGGGTCCTTTGGGCCTTCTTGTTTATATTGTCATCCATTTTACTATACAGTACAGCCTGTCTAATAACTAGGTCATTAGGTCAAATCTTAGAAAAACCTTGTGTACACTTTAGTTGTCACCAATTTGATCAAATCTTAATGAAATATGGTCAGAATGTAAGTTGTATTGATACCTAGACCAATGTGCAACTTTTGATCGACCTATGGCCCTTTGGGCCCTTTAGTTTATATTGTCATTAATTTTACTATACTGTACAGCCTGTATTTAGAACATATCAATATGGGCAATTCAAATTTGGTGCTTAAACTGTAGTTACTCCTCTAGAGAGATATATTGTATACTAACGTATCATTTTGACTGGGAAATTTTGTTTGGGTAAAATTTTGATAGACCCTGTATATTCCTATTCTTCTGTTATACTAAATTCAAATATTTTTATGCCCCCGTATCGATAGATCGGGAGGCATATAGTAATTCACCTGTCCGTCCGGCCAGGTTAACCCAAATTGACCGTTTCTTCTAGCATTAAAATGGCTTGCTACAAAGTTTTCAAACTTGCATGGATGTTGTATATGACCACTCTTCACGCGCCTGTATCACCTGACTCCATTTTGACCTTCACCTTGACCTAATTTTGGACTTAGACTTATTGAAAGGTAAAATTCTTGGTTAACCCAAATTGACCGTTTCTTCTAGCATTAAAATGGCTTGTTACAAAGCTTTCATACTTGCATGGATGTTGTATATGACCACTCTCCACACGCCTGTATCACCCGACTCCATTTTGACCTTCACCTTGACCTAATTTTGGACTTAGACTTATCTCCCCTTTAGTATTTTTACAATAAAATTTTGTCTGGAGCGTATCTTCAAAACTATTTAACGTATTGACTTGAAACTTGAAATATAAATAGATGGCAACTTGGAGAAGTGCATTGACAAAGAACCATAACTCTGTCTGTCTTAAATTTTGAATTATCTCCCCTTTAGTGTTTTTTTATAGTCAAATTTTGCTCTGAGTATATCTTCAAAACTATTAAACATATTGACTTGAAACTTAGAATATAAATAGATGGCAACTTGGAGAAGTGCAATGACCAAGAACCATAACTCTGTCTGTCTTAAATTCTGAATTATCTCCCCTTAAGTATTTTCAGAATCAAATTTTGACAGGAGCGTATCTTCAAAACTATTTAACGTATTGACTTGAAACTTGAAATATAAATAGATGGCAACTTGGAGAAGTGCATTGACAAAGAACCATAACTCTGTCTGTCTTAAATTTTGAATTATCTCCCCTTTAGTGTTTTTTTATAGTCAAATTTTGCTCTGAGTATATCTTCAAAACTATTAAACATATTGACTTGAAACTTGGAATATAAATAGATGGCAACTTTGGGAAGTGCAATGACCAAGAACCATAACTCTGTCTGTCTTAAATTTTGAATTATCTCCCCTTAAGTATTTTCAGAATCAAATTTTGACAGGAGCGTATCTTCAAAACTATTTAACGTATTGACTTTAAACTTGAAATATAAATAGATGGCAACTTGGAGAAGTGCATTGACAAAGAACCATAACTCTGTCTGTCTTAAACTTTGAATTATCTCCCCTTTAGTGTTTTTTTTATAGTCAAATTTTGCTCTGAGTATATCTTCAAAACTATTAAACATATTGACTTGAAACTTGGAATATAAATAGATGGCAACTTGGAGAAGTGCAATGACCAAGAACCATAACTCTGTCTGTCTTAAATTTTGAATTATCTCCCCTTAAGTATTTTCAGAATCAAATTTTGACAGGAGCGTATCTTCAAAACTATTTAACGTATTGACTTTAAACTTGAAATATAAATAGATGGCAACTTGGAGAAGTGCATTGACAAAGAACTATAACTCTGTCTGTCTTAAATTTTGAATTATCTTCCCTTTAGTGTTTTTTTTTATAGTCAAATTTTGCTCTGAGTATATCTTCAAAACCATTAAACATATTGACTTGAAACTTGGAATATAAATAGATGGCAACTTGGAGAAGTGCAATGACCAAGAACCATAACTCTGTCTGTCTTAAATTTTGAATTATCTCCCCTTTAGTATTTTCAGAATCAAATTTTGACAGGAGTATATCTTCAAAAGTGTTTAAGATATTGACTTGAAACTTGGTATATGAATAGATGGCAACTTGGAGAAGTGCAGTGACAAAGAACCATAACATCTGTATCACCAGATCACACATGAAGTCGATCAAGGCACTGCTTTCAAATGTGGCATTATTCGTTTACCATCATAAGCCCCTTATAGTTCAAAGCCATGTAACACTATCAAACATTTTAACTGAATAATGGCCCCTGATCGACTTAGCTTTTTATGGACATGGCTTCCACGGGGGCATAAGCGTTTATTGAACGCAGTCTTGTTTGCATATAAGTTCGGGTTCAATCACTTGTGACAATAACCAAATATATTGACCTAATCGGATTATTTGTATGAATGCCCACGGCATGAAATATATACCAACTATCAGTTTATTTAGGTAAGCATCAGGCCTCGTATTAACTAAAAGTTACTTTATATATATATAATCTTTTAATGAAGTGACTGTCCCGTTTAAATACGGACAAAATCACCGTTTTCAAGCAATAATGTGCATTTACAAGATAGTTATCAGTTATGTAGTCATACATATATATATTTTCATGTTGTTATGTTATGTTTTAGACTGATTGTTTATTGGTTATATAAACTACTAATTTACATGTATACATTAAAAGAGTCGCTCGTTTACCATTGAACAAGCGTGTTGAGTTTTATTGTGCCTTTACAGGCTTAGCACCAGATACCTAACGATGGACCCTGCGACATAGCTATGGTTATGTTTCTCCAGAAAATCAAAGATGGCCACCAAAATGGCCATTTCTATGGTTAAAAATAATGAGAATTATATTGTTTTTCTCCGTTTATAATACCTTTCCCAGACTAAATATGTTAGACTGTATATTGGGGTTATCTCAACACTGCTAGATAAAACTGATTCTGATTGTTTTGAGTGAAGTACTCATATTTGCAGTTCTATTTAGTACACCTGCTATTACTGGGTTCAGTCTTTTCAGTCTCTGTAAGGCACTTTGGTCTCCTGGATAACTGCCCTTTTCTGGCTACCTGAGATCCGGATATATAATAGCCATACTTTCTGGTGTTACCTACTATAACTAGGCACAGCCAAAGACCTAAATTAGGTCTTTGGTACAGCCATACCTTTCTCTCTACGGTACCTTTCACTGACAGGTACAGCCATATCCAGCTCTCTGTGGGACCTTTCACTGACAGGTACAGCCATATCCAGCTCTCTTTGGGACCTTTCTCTGACAGGTACAGCTATATCCAGCTCTCTGGTGTATCTTTCACTGACAAGTACAGCCATATCCAGTTCTCGGAGGTACCTTTCACTGACAGGTACAGCCATATCCAGCTCTCTGGTGGATCTTTCACTGACAGGTGCAGTCATGTCCAGCTCTCTGAGGTACCTTTCATTGTCAGGTACAGCCATATCCAGCTCTCTAAGAAGTACTTTTCACTGACAAGTACAGTCATATCCAGCTCTCTGAGCGACCTTTCACTGACAGGTACAGCCATATCAAGCTCTCTGGTGGATCTTTCACTGACAGGTACAGCCATATCCAGCTCTCTGAGGTACCTTCCACTGACAGCTACTACAGCCGTTTCCTGATCTCTACTCTAGACACAATACTAACGCTTTTGAGGTACATACATGTAGAGCAGCCCGTTGCAACCGTTTCTGACTCAACATGGTTACTTACTTCCTAACAATTGACAGTCGAAACAAGTCTTGCTCAATGATTGAGGTAACTGGCACAGCTGAGTAAAATCGTTTGAGGAAACTAACCGAGTCCGATTTCCCTGCCTAAAACACTTAAATGCGTGTTCGCATGTCCCGCTCTATGATGTCCTTTTAAATCGTTAGGTAATGTATTGTCTGGCTTAAAACAGTATATAGAACTGTGTAGTTCACAAATACATGTATCTGGCTATCTCTGGTACCAAATAATGTACATTATGTACTGTCACGTACAGTACGATTTGCTCTCTGATGTACAAAAATGCACCTACCACAGACGGATACAGCCTTTTCAGACTTACTAAGGTACATAACAAAGCCATTTACAAAAAATGTACAACCAATATTAAAATGTTTGTGCTTATGAGGCGCCTTTCACAGCCGGACAATTAACTATACCATAAATGAACTGCATTGACTGGAGGCACAAATATAAAAAACGTTTATCATTAATTACGGTAAGGTGTGATTATTAGTTATCTCTTCTAGGAAACAAACAAAACGAATGATCTACATTTTAGTACGTACTTATCCGAAGTTGACCAGTACATTATAAGACAATAAACAATATAGATGTTGTTCTATATGTCATGTTTTTCTTGTACACCCATTCACTAAGTTCTATATAGATATTTTTGTTCTAACTTAAAATAGCATTTTGCTGTAGTATAACAAGGACCCAACTATTTACCTCATCAAACGTCTAGCCAATTACATGCACAGTCAGGTAACTGTATCGTTGAAAAAGAAAAAAATAAACAAAAATGTACCGAAACCCACGAGCCGATTCAAGAGATGCAGTTTGTTTTTAATAAAAAAAACTGCTTTATGCATATCAATTATCATATAAAGGGCTATGTGTTTACACAAGCTTGTTTTGTGATGAGTGTAAGCCTAAAATTGCCTTCATATTATAAAATTCATTGCTTAAACGTTTACTTTAACTGTCGCTGGTGTAACACGATGTGCGGACGGCCGATATAGATTTGTGTTCATTGTACCGTATGAATCGGCTGTGAAACAGCACAGGAACCTGATATTTATATAAATGGCCCAAAACACTATCCAATGCCCCGTTACTGACAAGCACCCATACGGAAAGTTGAAATATGTGGATTATCGTGTGCTTATGCTGTAAGATGTGTGTGGTAAGCATTGCATATGTTTGATATCAATCCCCAGTAACTGTCCAACCGGGTTTCTAGTTGTCTAGATTGTTAGAACGGGAGCTTCAATGTTGGTGGAGGCGGTAGGGCTACTTTAGGTTTCGTTCCTGTTTTTGTATATGGGTGCTTGTCAGTAACGGGGTATTGGATAGTGTTTTGGGTCATTTATATAAATATCAGGTTCCTGTGGAAACATTATCTACATTTTATAGTATAACTTTTTAACTATTGGATCAATTGTGATAATATCTGACATGTAAGTACTTTAATCATTGCTATATATGAATAAAATTAGTTTATGGAGATATTGATAGTCAATTTTTGTTTTTGATTGATTGAAATTCTGGTTCATTTAGAACAAATAATCCTTCATAGAAAAATATAACTACATAGTACCTTTAAGTTGATAAAACAGCAAAATGAATAAGATCAATACAATTTTAAAATTACTACCCCGTAAACTGCATTTGTAAACATTATACCAGGGATTTTAAATACTGTGTCATGTATAGAGACACGGGCGTATGGGCGTTTTCAACATTGGGGGGGGGGGCATTTGACAACGGGGGGATTTGACAACGGGGGGATTTGACAACGAGGGGGACACTTTTTTTTCGATAAGGGGTGTGTGTCCACATTGATGGTGGTGTAGCAACATTGACATTTACTAGCATATCTAACACGAATGTTTGTGCGTAAATTACTTAAGGACCTAAACCCCAACAAAGCATCAGGACCAGATAAGTTGTCACCAAGGCTCCTGGAAAAACTTTCCTTTGAAACAGCTCCGTTCTTAACTAAAATTTCCCAGGCCTCATTACATACTGGAGTAGTCCCAGAAGACTGGAAAACTGCCATTGTAGAACCTGTATACAAAAAGCCCTAAATCTAAAGCCAGTAACTATAGACCGATATCCATAACCTGTATAGCTACGAAACTAATGGTACATATGTTAGTCTCAAATATCATGAAACATCTTGATAGTAAAACTCTCTTTATCCCTTTCCAACATGGTTTTCGCTCAAAACATAGCTGCGAAACACAACTCTTATCCTTTACTCAAGAACTTTTTGATAAACTTCAGGCTGGCAAACAAACAGATCTCATTGTAATGGACTTTTCCAAAGCTTTCGATCGATAAGGTTGATCATCAGCTTCTTCTATGAAAACTAATGAAACTATGCATAAATAAAGCAACTCTATCTTGGATTAAATCTTGGCTTATAGCCATCGAACACAATCTGAAGTAGTTGATGGTACCAAGTCAGGCTCCCTACAAGTTCTGTCAGGTGTTCCGCAAGGTTCAGTCCTAGGTCCATGCTTATTTTTTGTTTGTTTGTTTTATTAATGATATGCCTGACTCAGTAAAATGTAGGATTCGGTTATTTGCTGATGACACCATTATATCTACCTAACCATCGACTCTTCAATTGACTCAAGTAACAAACTACAAGACGATCTAAATAAATAAGAAGAATGGGAAAAGAAATGGTCTATGGAGTTTAATCCAGATAAATGCGAAATTATAAGAATATACCAAAGAAAAAGAAACATATCATTTCCCTATTAACAACAAATTATGCTAAATACCTCAGAATAAATATAAGTGATGAATTCCGCTGGAAAAAAAACAAATTGATATTACACTGAGCTGCTAAGGAAAAATACTGTTAGGTACTAATAATTAACAAGTATGTGCACTTTGAAAGTAAACCTTAATAGGGGGGGTTAATTAGGCATTTTGTGCATGGAAATCACAAAGTTTGAACAGGTACGTGAATAATTAGCGAATTTTCGTAGATTATATTATATTGTGACAGCAGCGAGCACGAACATTTTCATATTTCAAATGCTTTTATCAAAAACTAACTTAAAGGGTATATTTCCAATAACAAGACTAGCTATTCTAGGTCGAAATTATGGATTTAGTCTGAATTATTGGGGGGGGGGGGCGATTTCTTCTTCTTCTTCATCTTCTTCATCTTCTTCTTCTTCTTCATCATCGTCTTCGTCATCGTCTTCGTCATCGTCATCGTCATCGTGATCGTCTTCGTCATCGTCTTCGTCATCGTCATCGTCATCGTCTTCGTCATCGTCATCGTCATCGTCTTCGTCATCGTCATCGTCATCGTCATCGTCATCGTCATCGTCTTCGTCATCGTCATCGTCTTCGTCATCGTCTTCGTCATCGTCTTCGTCATCGTCATCGTCATCGTCATCGTCATCATCATCATCATCATCATCATCATCATCATCATCATCATCATCTTCTTCTTCAGTAGGAAAGACAACTCTGTGTAGAGATTGTTTCTTCTTGTGGCACACCCTCAGGGTGGCACGGTGGTCTAGTGGTAAGACGCTAGACTGCTGATCGAGAGGTCCCGGGTTCTATTCTCGGCCGGGACACTTGGTCATTTCAGAAACGCTATTTAGTGTTTCCCACCCAACTAGAGATGATCCTGGTTGGTAACCCAGGGGTAGTCTCGTGTGTATCGGTGCTTTACACCGGGCACGTTAAAGTACCAAGGAATCTATTCGAAACGAGCTAGGGTATCGCACCCGGATTCCTTGTATCTCACTCTGTTTCTTCATTGATTGTCTGCCCCTGCCAGACACTGCCAATAATATCTCGGCCGCTGTGTATATGCCGAAAGGCCCTACAACGTATTTATCCAGATCCAGATCTACGGAATAGAACGGCTTGGAACGGGTTTTACTTACCTAGTTTTGTCAGCAGTTACTCCCCTTTGTAAAATTACTCCATTTGTTTATGAAAAGTTCAACATCGCAGCACGAATAAAATCTAGGTAATTTACTTGTTCTGACATGACTTATTGTAATTCTGTGTTCTTATGTAGTTTATGCCATGCTCTTTTATCGATATAAACGTTGTTGTCAATTATTCCGTCCTTACCCTGCAGTCTACTGGTGTTGGACCAAGCCAAAAAATGCGATTTTAATAGAACTTTTTGCAATTTACCAACTGGAGTTGAGTCCCTTTAAGAAGGAACTGTTTGTGTATTCTGGAGCTCTTTTAAACGTGGAAGCTTCGCATAAAATATATTTAGCCTAAGAATAGTATTTACACAAAAATTCTTATTTCTTTATTTCCCCTCCCACTTTCTGTTTAGTTTATGATTGGGGGATTCCGAACGACCTTCACACGCCCTGTGCAAAATTTCCCCATGGGCGACTTTTAACCAGAACATGTGAACTGTGAAACAATGTCCAAATTAAAAGATTATTTCGGTTGATTATAGAAATCAAATGTTCGTATTAATTACGCCGTAACAACTTATAAATCATTCAATGTGACTATCAATCATTCAATGTAGCTGATTTAAATCTCATTTCATGGTTATTTAAAGTCATTATGCCTATAAGCTGCACCATAGTGCTTCTATGAAGTAGTCACTATGAGATAATAGAACACACAATGTGATGTACGGATTTAGTATGGTACTAGTCAAACGATCTCGACTGAGTGACTACACGTCCGTGGAAGAAAACCACCAGAGACAGAAATCGTGTCTAGTACGGTACGAACCGGCAGATAGTAACACCCATAAGAAAGTTGACAAGGGATCTTGTGACGATTGATTACATTTAAATTGAAATAAAAATTATTTTATATTTACCCATTAATGTAGTTTATTCTGCTGATGAAACCATCTGTTCGGATACTGGTACTGTAGACTTACCAATTAGTGCAAATTAGTGAACTTTTTGGAGCCCCCATTTGGGGACGCATGTGCAAACGAGGCTGGAATTGTTTACATTTCTAGAGGGGAAAGGCTGAAGTTTATAAAATTGCCAATTATTTTTAAAAGAAAATTTTTTAAAAACCTTCATATTTGTATGGCTAAATACTAGTCCCAAGCCAGAAGCCAGTCAGTTGCATCCACGCCCTCACCCAGGGGACAATATCTAGTTGCCAGGGGGCCTGGAAATACCAGAGATTTTTCCATCAGCTTAAATCAATGATATGTATTGTCATGTTGCTATTTTTTCTGTTGTTCAATTTTCTTTGGCCTTCCTTTTTTTATAAAATCTACCCTACATTTGGCCTACTTTTTGTGAAGGGGCAGTAGAAAGACTGTGTAGATGCGAAGTATGGTGCACATGCAACTAGTGATAATTTTAGGTCAGCGTCCTGCGTACTATATGCATCGAATTCGCCAAGGGTCACATACCAGTTCGTGTTATAAGCGTCCCTTGGGACGCATGAGGTCAGTTAGCCTATTTTTAAAAATTGTTTAAATTTTTGTATAATACACATACACTGGTTACACGATCGCATTAAAATGTGTTAATGTTCTGCCAGGACTGCACTGTCACTGCAGATAGAAACGTTTTCATGCTTCAAACCAAGGACCATCGTCTGTCATAGTTGAAAAACAAAGATATCATATTTTAGTCTATTGTTTTCTTCGTCTGCGCCAATAGTTATTAAATTGACTGTTTTCTGATTGGTAAATGCTTAATATTGTTTTATGGAGCACGCTATCATTGATAAGCGTCTTTTGCTAACCTGATCGAGATACTTCCGATCATTCTGAATAATTTGAATATCTAACTGCCGTTTTTCCCATTACTTGCTGAAATGTTCACTTGTCCATTCCGGGCGTTATTCTTTTCAGTTTGACTTGTCCGAACGGCAATTTATACTTGTCCCGGACTTCAGTCAACATGTTAAGGTCGAAGACTGATTCTTTTAAAAGTAGTTTAATGATCATTTAAAGATAGCACATACCTAGCATTTGTATATTGTGAATGCTTAAACTGACAATGAATGTTAAAATAAGTAAAAAAGATTCATAACTGCTATGATTTTGTATCTGAAATTTATTGGACCCATAGTTTTTTTTTGGGACCCATTGTTTTCAAAAGTACTAGTCCCCTGGAACTCATTGTTTTGATCATAAAATTATCACTATGAATTACCTCATACGTCCAGTTTAGCTGCAATACTACCAAAATAAATTAATTATCAGCTGCATTGTCTAAACAAGTATCGGTATGTGACATTTCATGTGTAAATTACATACATTTTTAACAACACAGGAATGAAATAAAAAGTGGTGGGTTTGGGAAGTGTACGCGTATTACCTTTTGTGTATAGAGTGTGTATTCCCCGGAATTATGATATTTTTATTTACACAAGGAAGATAATTAATTTCTCTAGGGGTTAAAATTCTTATAATTTGTAGAAAATTTAAATATTTTTAAGCTCACCCGTATACAAAGTGCTCAAGGTAAACTTTTGTAAGTTGTGTCATCACCAAATGGGCTGTTTTAAAACACTCAAGAGCTCACAATCGATACTTTTCAACCTTAGTCACAATGTTTGTCTCTATGAAATCTAGGCCTATGAGTCATAAACTAGTTGGCTTGGTCAAATCATAGAAAACCTTGTTTAACGTGTGTTAATAACACCCTTGAGGTCACATTTTTGACTTCATCCTATTCGAACTTGATCATGATGTTTGCCTCTATGAAATCGACGTGAAGCTTGCAATCATATTGCTTGGCATTGATCTTATTTTATTGGAGATCTATTGTCTTTGACTGACCTTATAAGTTAGTAATAACCCGAAAATATTGTTATTTCAGGTTGCATATTTTGAACTGATGTTGCAATATCTGTCAGAGGATTTGAAGTAGATGTTGGATATTATTGTGAACCGGATGTGAAGATGTTAGTTGAATGACTGATAAAAAGTGGATCCAAAATGGACGAGGCATGAACTCAAATGCTAGATATTTGAAATGTACATATTATAAAACCTATTAAATTATCTGAGAAACCTGAAGCAATGATTTGTGAAGCCGAGACAAATGCACTAAGTGAAGGTGTTACTGATACTAAGATGTTACAATCAGATGAAAAACCTTTCGAGTGTGAAATTTGTGGAGGCAAATTTATGAGAAATTATAACTTAAAGATACACATGAGAATACATACTGGTGAAAAACCATTCGTATGTGTTTTTTGTGAATCTGCATTCGCACTTAAAAGTACCTTGAAACAGCACATGAGACAACATACTGGTGAAAAACCATTCAAATGTGATATTTGTGGATCTGCATTTGCACAAAGAGTTTCCTTGAAATTTCACGAAAGTAAACACTCTGGGGAAAAACCATTGGAATCTTATGTGTGTGAATCTGCATCTGTACTGAAATGCAGCTTGGAAAGTCACACAAGTGAAAAACCATTTGAATGTGATATTTGTGGATCTGCATTTGAAGAGAAATTTTCCTTAGAACAGCACAAAGGTATACATGCTGTTGAAAAGCCATTTGAATATGATATTAGTGGAACAGCATTTACCCAGGAGTGTACCTTTGAACAGGATACTAAGATACATACAGCTGAAAAAACATTTAATTGTGATATTTGTGAATCTGCATTCACACGGAAATCTCACTTGGATTGTCACATGAGACTACATACTGGTGAAAAACCATTTGAATGTGTTTTTTGTGAATCTGCATTCACACACAAAAGTACCTTGGATCAGCACATGAGACAACATACTGGTGAAAAACCATATAAATGTGATTTTTGTGGTGATACATTTGCACAAAAAGTGTCATTGAAACTTCACGAAAGTAAACATACTGGTGAAAAACCATTTAAATGTGATGTTTGTGAATCTGCATTTGTTCTGAAAGGTAGCTTAAACAGACACAAAAGGGTACATACTGGTGAAAAACCATTCAAATGTGTACTTTGTGGATCTGCACATTCACGGAAATCGTATTTGGAATGTCACATGAGTCAGCATACTGGTGAAAAACCATTTAAATGTGATATTTGTGGATCTGCATTCACACTCAAAAGTAGCTATCAAAAGCATACAAGAATACATACTGGTGAAAAACCATTTAGTTGCAATGTATGTGGATCTGCATTTGCACAAAGAGTTTCATTGGAACTTCACATAAGTAAACATACTGGTGAAAAACCATTTAAATGTGATGTCTGTGAATCTGCATTTGTTCTTAAAGGTAGCTTGGAACGGCACAAACGGATACATACTGGTGAAAAACCATTCATATGTGAACATTGTGGATCTGCATTCACACGGAAATCTCACTTGCAATGTCACATGAGTCTTCATACTGGTAAAATAACATTTCAATGTGATATTTGTGGATCTGCTTTCACACGGAAAGCTCACCTGGAACGTCACATGAGAGTACACACTGGAGAAAAACCATGATATACAGGGTGTCCCAAAAAAACGGGGAACTAGGAAAAACAATTGTAACTTTTTTCTCAATTATAGATATCACACTATTAATATGTCAAAACAATAAGGGAAGAACACTGTTCAGAATACTAGTCATCACTGTTGTGATAATATAGTTCAATACCCGGAGTTACCTCCCGTGTTTACAATCGTATGTTTCAGTAAAATACCATAAACTGAAGCAGTGATTTCAGAATTCAATTAGATATATTTCCATGTTGACCTCAAACATCTTCTTATGTGCTCCGAATAATTGTTTATGGTTCGTGATACATTAGTTCATTGTGTACAGCAAAGAAGTTCACTATTGGGATCAAGTTTGAGTAATTTTAAGATCATATATGGCTTGTGATATGAGGTAAGATGTCAGTACTATTTCGCAAACATATCCTGATTTTGCTGCTGATTAATTGCAAGAAGAGTTTTCTGCTAGCATATGGTACAATTTTATAATTTAATTTCTGACATACACAATTTCTCCAAAATATATCTATGAACTGTTTGTTTGGATAAAACTTTGTACTTTTTGCTCCTTTCTATAGTCTAAGCTTTTTTGGTAATAGTCCTTGAAAATATTTACGTTATTAATCATTGAATGATTGTTGATGCTATTTGGAAGGTTTTCCACTTCCCCGTGGTCAGTAAACGTGCCACGTTTTCCTCTGTTTTGCTCTTTCTTGTCATATTTGTTTTATTTTTACAAGATTTTGATCACCCCTTTCACTTTAAATGTTGTTTTCTAAAACTAAATGCCCTGACACATATGCCCTTGTTTTATAATGCCCCTTTTCATGTGATTAAGCAAAAATAACGTGAAATGTTGCCATAGTGAAAATGATGACGTCACTTCCTGATTTGAAGCACCATATTTAAATAAGTGCTCTTTTTAGAAGAAGGGGTCCCTTACATACACTTTCACAAAATATCAGCTTAATTCATCAAAATATAAATGAGTAATAAGGGTTTTAGGTAGGTGCCCGTTTTTTTGGGACACCCTGTAAATGTAATGTTTTGTGTATCTGTATTTGCACACAAAGTTTTCTTGAAATAGCAGAAGGGAAATACGTTCTTATTAAAACAGCTGCAGAATTATGCTAAGAATTAATATATCAATTCTAAGACTTTGCATTTAAGCTGTTATCTCTGTAACCACTGATAGGAATGGTTTTAAACTTTAAACCCCGCTCAAATGGAGAGAACTGCTTAAGGCCCATAATTCTAGCATGAATTTTGACAGAAATTTGGCCAAGTTTGTAGTGTCTCAGTTTGGTTTAACCATGTGTCCAGTTTCGCATCCGTTCCACCCTTTGACCGACCGTCCTGATTATATAGTAGTTGTAGTCATAGGTACATCATAGTAAAGTAGTGACTGTAAGACCATGTCAGGTTGTGCACCCCAACACTCTACGCACCTTCTTTTACTCTCTTTCTATTGTTTGGTAATTTAACTTTGGCGATTGACCAATCTAAGTTGAGCCACAACTTTTGTAATGCACTTGATAAGTTAGTATCTGTTGTTAATCGTTGTCTTATATTATTAATAAATACAATATTTAACAAATAAAACATGGCTTTGAAGTCTATATGGAAGTTTACAGACTGCTCAGACCGACCAGTCGGTAACCTTCCATATTGACCTCAAAGTCATGTTTTATTTGTTATATTATACCGAAAATAGGTATTTGGAAAATCCCCGAGTTCCTGCTTAGGTCTTTCTCCGTCAGATATGTCCGGAATAAATTAAATGTGTGTATGGTGGATTATTTAGAGTCAAGGTAATGAAGGTAGAATTTATTGGTAAAGGTTATGTAAATAAATTATGTTAATATACTATGTAAAGCATATAGATCTATTGTAATCTACCTTCTTTGCATTATTCCCTTCTTATTTCAATCTGAGGTCATCCGGTCAATATTGAAATAAGCAAGGAATATGCAAATGAGGTATAATATTGGCTATTGTATTGTAGTTTACAGATCATATCATTTCAATAGACTTCCAATACTTTATTCTACACTTTGGGTTATTAAAATGTAAAGTGTACACTTATATTAGTGAGATTATTTCATGTAATGTTATTTCCTTCATTGTCACCACATCTTACATAGTGATGTTTATATTCATAAATTATACATGTATATGTCAATGATGAGATATGTTTTGTTATGCTCTTGATAACTTAGCATTGATTGTTTATCGTTGTCTTTTATTATTAATGAAACATTATTGTACTGTATTTTGCAGATCCATTGTTGATTTCCAACCTTAAATAATAACTACAGTTGAACAGGTTTTACTGAAAAGCAAATAATTTTTTTCATGATCTTACATTCATGATGTGTTAAGTTTTTTTAAACAAAGACCTAAATTAGAAATTAGGTCTTTGTTTTAAACATCATCTATGAGCATTTACAATTTTCCTAAAAATGAATTACTTATTATTATTTATCATTATGCATTATATGCAGCATAACACTTCCTCACCTTAACATTAGTCTTGAAATGTTAGATTCATGAAACCAAATTAGAATCATGTTAGATTCATGAAAAAGGTTAGATTTTGCTTTTCAGTAATAGCGAAATTTAGCTTCATTACAATTGTAATGATCTCCACAGTCATAACATGGGCTGTCAATAAGATTTTGCATATCTGGCATTTGCTACATTGTGTCATGGTTACGATTAAAGCTTTCCTATGTATATGGCATCTTGAATCAATAACCGGAATTCGATAAAGAAATATGTCGGGTACGTAACAAAACAGAAACAATGAAGATATTTTAAAAATGACCCACAATAAACTTAAACGGAATGTATATATTAATTTAATCAAAAATTCTAAATCTTGCGCTCCTTTGACTCCAAGCTATATAAAAGGCCTAGGTTTAACAGTACAATTTGTTGACCGGAAGTGGTGTCTTCAAATAAACATGGTTATATATAGTGTCATCATGTTTAGTGCTTTTTTATTGTCAGTTTACCCAGGAACTATAATTACATTGTTCCTGGTTTACCACACACCGACAATCGTAGGTGTAAACTGCTTCTTGAAAAACACCTCACAAGTCGTAATATCTTCAATAGACTATCATTTAGCTTCTTTGTCGCGAATGATTATTGTCACATATCCGTTTAAAAAGCACGCTGATAGCACAAAGATGTTCTGTATTCTAGAAGAGTGACAACGTGTACAAGCCACACGGTATACTTTGTCGTCAATTTGTCGGTCAAAACGTTACAACCAATGGCGTCATATGACAATCATGAAAATGACAGCAATATGGAGTAATGGGTTAAATTGAAATATTTTTCGTGAAAAAATCATACCCTCTCTGTGCAAAACAATGGTTTTTGTGGACGCCATCGACAGGAAAAGTACGAAAATCATAGATTTTGCCAAAAATACAGATTTGTGCTTAAAAACAACAGCACACGGAACGTAACCTAATAATTACCCCCTGTCCTCATGCTGAATAAATGATTTTCTTCCCTCTCCTTCCTCAAAATGCATTGTTTTGCACAAAGAGGGTTCCGGTGCCAGTACCTAAGAGAGGGACCCGATACAGCGTTTACCACAGAGAGGGTGCTGATACGGGTATTCACCTTGTTGGAGGGTAAATTTAAAAGTAGTCTTCATTCGCAAAATGTCCTGGTATCACTGATAATGTATAATTTTACTATCATTTATCTGTCAATTATGACAGTTACATGTACGTTCAGAAGGTGGGGTAAAACTATTGACAGGCTTACGAAGTATGCTGATATAACTTTCTTAAATATGGGTCAAACTCTATAATGTTCAGGAAATGAATTCATTATCTACACCTGAGTTTGTCTGAGTAATTTCCGGAGTATGTTTATAAAAGAGCTGCCGAGAGTTGAGTTCGACAGTTCGGGAGTTGAGCTCGGGGAGCTCGGGGGAGAGCCCGAGAATGGTTGTTAATAAACCTTATGCACTTAGAAATGTTTGTCTGTTGTCTAACTCCCTGACTCTAAAAGCATGACTATGCTACAAATGTACGGCTTCATCGATGACGTTATTTGCATTAAGTTCACATATCAAGGTCAGCAGGTCAAAGTCACTGTAACCTCAAATGTCAATAACTTTCTATAACTCACAGTCTTCAAACTTAATAGGATAAATGGCCTCGTTGATTAGATTTTCCCTATATTTTGTAGGTCAGCAGTTCAAGGTCACATTGGCAGGAAATGGGAAATCTATTTCGGCTCAATAACTTGAGTTCCTTTTGACTTAACAGTCTTCAAACTTCAGTGTTCATAGGATGATCGATCTCATCAAATAGATAACCAATGTGGAGTTGCAGTGGGGAGACAAGTGGTTTTTTTTCAAAAACAGTATCTAGTTTGGTATATGATATGTAATGTATCGAATGAAAAAACTACTATTTTACAGCCAGTATACGAAATTACGAACGTACTCGGCCGTGTGCGATTCGTCAGTTAAATACTGACATTTCTGAGTTACCTACCAAAGTCAGAAACAGCCATTGTTTTGTTTCTGAGGTACCTGCTCCAACCATAAACAAAAATTTCTGGATTTCTGAGATACCTAGCTTGTTCTGTCAGGTACAGTCATTTATAGTTCTACGTAGCTACCACCACCAGATACAGCTCTTTTCGGTCACCTTTACTGCCGAGTAAATCATTTGCTCCGTGGGGTACCTTCAAGTAACTACACCACATTCTAAACCATCAGCTTGCAGAGATAATGAAATAATCACACTTGACTCAAAGTTGTGCAAACATCAATAAAATCATCAAATGGCGTCAAAACAGGTTTGGACGAATTCGGGATATCTACTTTAAAGTATTTCTATACGTTCCGTCTTCTTCTACACTGAGTTGACTGTACTTGCATCCTTAATTTAAATCAGATACGCGAAACAGTACATTAATTACGGAATGCATGATATGTCTTCAACAAGCCGACATGTACACTGAGCGGCAATGAAAACGCAACACTTGCATAGTACAGGATAACATATTTGATAAGTCTGTAAGCATCGCGAAGTTTTGTCATCAAATAGATATATGCAAGTGACACATGAATATCACTTCGAATCAGAAAAAGTTGTTTAGCAACATAGTTTTTTACCAGTTGTTTCGGGGTCTGTATAAAACAGAAAGTCGCATTTTTTAATCTTTTAAAACCACCACCAGGTGCGATCCATCGTGTGCATATACGGCTTATTAATCGTATGAAACGTTCATTGAATGCTAGTGGGATGTTGTGCCGTTGTTGCAGAAGTGCTATGTAAACTTCAGGTACTTTTTAGGTGCCTTTACACTATTTCGCGCACATCCACTAAAATAATAAAAACCTAGTCTATTATACCATGGTGTATTTTTTATGGTCAAAGGGAGATAATCTTGGAGTAATAAATGATTAAATAATTAACTTTGCAGTTTCTTAATAACACTGCTTCGAATCATGCGCCTCTAAACGCATAATTCGAAACTGTTCGTTTTGAGATTGATAAAATGGTATTATATTTGTCCCAAGGATTGTGAAAGTATCACCATTTGTACACATTACGGAAATATTCAAGTTTAAAAAGTGTTGCGTTTTCATTGCCGCTCAGTGTATTTTGAGACACCTTGTATATAAGCACTTAGAACTATAAATGATGCAATTTGTAATAGAGATCTATCAACTACTGTTTTTTTGAAATGCTTGTTAATGCAAAAAATTGCATACGCTTTTCATAATGTTGTCACTTATAAGCCCATTTTCCTGGAGAACGGCTCATATGGAAAACTTATATTGACAAAACAAGACAAAAAGTTATACACAACTCATGCAAATCAAACAATACTTAATTGTACCAACAATAATATTAGTTGTAATCCTTACATCCTCCAACAACTAGATCATTCAATAACATGTATCTCCACGAGCTGATTTCATTTTAATATGACGCGTAGCCACACGTTGGGTCAAACCCAGAACTTCCGGCACTACGAAGCAGACACTCTACCACTAGGCTATTGAGGTTTTGTGATCAATTTTTGTCCGCTTTTCATTTTACATGACGGAAATCATGTAACAGTGAGTAAACAAAATGCCAACCATTATGTCCACCCTAAAATTTATAGGGTGGGGATTTTGTCCACCCTGTAAAAAACATGGACGGGATTATATCCACTCTGTCAAAAATGAGGGGTCGGTATTCTGTCCACCCGGGATTTTGTTCTACACTCATATAAACCTCTGCTATACAGACAGAGTCATCCGCCTAGGATGCTTCCTGGAACTCATGGAAAACCTTGGAAATGGACAGTAAGCACAGTACTGACAACCTGTCCTGACCCATAGATGATCTTAATTTGGTTTTGACCAGTCCTAGAGCACATTTCGCAGTCACACAATGTTACCGGAAATACACAAGATATTGAAAGTACAGTGTGGATGTTGGGATACAGCAGGGCATCGCAATACGGTATAGAGTCCTGAAGTGTTGTAGGAGTGTCAGCAACACCTCTCCACCTAGTCTGATAACCACCAAGAAGGGCATCATCAACCAGAAACTTCAGAGGGTTTAGGGAGTAATGTCTTTTTCTTATAAATGTTTAGAATAACATTTAAATGCCATATAATTTTCCAATACTAGTATGTGCATGTTTTTACGGCAGATTTCGTGACTTTTACTTCTTCGTTCACAGCATTTCGTGGTTTGGTTCAGTGACTTCTCAAACCTTGATTACCAGTCCATAAACTTTGCACATACGATACTTAATGTATTGAATTCATATGGTGCCAAATTTCAAAGACCTAAATAACACAGATTGGACACTCCACTGAAAATTTAGAGAAAACGCAAAATAACAGGCAGCTGAGTCAGTTATTGTGCATAAAACTTGTTTTAGTCAACCAATTTTAATGGACAAGGTATCATGCTGAAGAGCTAAGTTTTTTCTACTACACGAAGTAACTACTTTTTGTCTACCTCTTATGAAATATAGACAATTATTATTTGAATGAGGCAAATCAGGTATTTTCTAATAAACTTGAGTTTACAATAATTTGATGAAAATGAAAGTAGGTCTGGCTCTTCGGGGCCAACTGTTTTATTCGGAAATTATTCCTCGACTGATTACAATAAATGAGGAATCATTGTAAAGCTGAATAATAAATCTATTGCATAGACTTATTAGTTTTTTCGTAAGTATATTAGAACAGGAGGTATAAAGTGTTGAAAACGGGCGAGATTTCGCGAGATTTCAGAGGACCTGCCACGAGATATCTTGAGATTTGGTACATGTTTCCAATCTGTGTATTGTAGGTCTTTGCAAATTTCAATAAAATTGAAGCACTCTAACTGACTAAAATGTTTCAAAAACCCACTATAAGTGTTGTGTTTCCGTACTTTTCCTCTATCTGAGGGTATGTGGGTAGTTATAGTGATTATTCTAGGACCTGAAAGAGGGCAGGGTGCTATAAAAATAGGGCAGGGTGGGTCTAGGGGGGTCCGGGAGCATGCTCCCCCGGAATTTTTTTCAAAAAATGGATCCATCAGGCGCATTCTAGGAATCCTGAGGTACTTAAAATGATATTGAAATATGACAGATTTTGAGGCATTATCAGCATAATTTTCACACAGACAGACCCCCATGGTGTGTCACATGTATGGTAAGTTCCCTCGGCTGGGAGGCTCTTAGCTATCACCACAGAGCTTTTCAAGATCATGGAAATACCAATTAAGTTGTGTCCAGCATCACCAGACCTTGTGATTGCTGGACCGGAGTCTGAGTGACCCATTGGCTAGCTTTATGTTACAACAGCCAATGCTTCAATCTACAAGCATTTCTCTTCCCAAGAACTAAACAGGATAGGAATAAACAACCATCACATTCATATCAAATCTAGAGGCCTACAAGTTCAGCCTCGGTCCCAGGAGTAGACAGCTGCTGCACATAGGGTGTACAAAGTAACTTTAAATTGTAAATAATAAAAGTTTATGATGTTATTGTACATACAACTTTGAAGCGGAGGCTGTCTTGTTCAATAAATCATCTGGGACTTAGTACAATCCAGTAGATTGATTTCTGGCCTGTATTTATAAAGAAGAATCACTTGGGACTAGTCACAATCCCCAGTACTTCCCCGGGTGTTGTGGGGCTTCTGTTTCAATTGAGAGGTGGTTTACATGTACTTTATTACTGGTGTTTATTAACATATGGGTGTTATTCTTAGAAAATCTCCTCTGGACAATCAAGTTATCTACTTTAGGACTTCATATAATATGGCAATTTAGTGTGCAGGTTTATTTGTCAGCCAATGAAATTCCTGTATTTTAAATGTTTCGAGAGTTCTAAATCCCGTAGAACGAACAAGATGGTTTGCTATGTAAAAATTGGTTCATAGAACGTACTATGTAACTTAGTACCGTTCTATGTAGCATAGACAAATAAACCTGCACACTAATATATACGTAAAATTGTTCTTGTTAAATTAAAAAAAATATAAAAATAAAATGTGTTTCTTCAGTGGCATAACTGTATTTTCTATTAATTGTTTTGTTATATTTGTTTGAACATTTTTTTGTATATAGATCACGTGATTATTATTGTATATTATGTAAATATGTATGTGAATCGGACGATGTACTACGTACAAGTCCTAATAAAAATCTGTTCTGTTCTGTTCTGTTCTGTTCATATTAAGGCTTGATATCGATTCTATTTTGTATTTGACAGCTGATATATCATACCAAACAATGAATGACATACTTGAATCCTCGTATG
Organism: Spisula subtruncata; assembly: GCA_963678985.1. NCBI lineage: Eukaryota > Metazoa > Mollusca > Bivalvia > Venerida > Mactridae > Spisula > Spisula subtruncata. The sequence continues at coordinate 19,249,422 of OY787672.1, read as the reverse complement.
TAGCGCTTATTTGCCAGAAAATGGCCAATATTCAGCGTAAATAAACGTATCCGAAAATACGTGACTATCCGAACTTAGAAAACTCGCATATCAATGACAGCGTACTTTCGACCATTTAATTCTAATTTATGCGTTTAAACTTTCATAGATTCGTCAAATACACTTAGATTTGTCATAAAAGCTCGTAGTTTACACGCGTGGTCATCCCCAGAATGATTTACATTCGTAAAACCTAACACGGCATATTTTGCAGAACACACGTAGTCACGTGACACGTATGTCGGCATATTTTCGCATAAATTCATTTAGCCAGTCAAACGCAACTGTGTTCACTTGTAAACATTTTTTTACGTCAATTACATGCAAATATGCGATTTAACATTACAATTGGCCTTTGGATCACGTTTTCCGTCGGCAATTTTACGGATCGACTATTTGTGACTAATTTTAATTTTCGTCAGTCGAAAGTCCTGCATGGATCAACGCGCGTGAGCATAATAAAGGGTAATTAACGGATTAAAACTTGTTGGAGGTAATAACTTATTGTTTTCAGTGGATTTACACCCCATTGTGACCATTGATGGTCATTTAATCTACGTCTTTTGTTTAATTTCGCACCTCGAGTCGACCCCCTACTGACTTCTTCTCGCCGACGGGGACAATTAATATGTCATTATCAGCAACTTTAATCGAATGTTGTTTGATTGACATGTTGAATTAAGGCATATTTGGACAAAAGGGATGTTCCAAAAGGCGTTTTGGGGCAAAAAGGGCGGTTCAAAAAGGCATACTTGCCAAATTCGGGCAAAAGGGCGGAGTAAAAAACGGGCAGGGCGGAGCGCCCTGCTATTCTGTGCTAGAATAATCACTAAGTTATTATTTTAAGTTGGTATACAACAATGAACAAAATACAGAACAATAATGTATTTATTGAAAATATAAGACAACGATTAACAATCAATGCCAAGTCATCAAGAGCATTACAAAAATTATGACTTGTGGCTCAACTTTGATTGGTCAATCGCCCAAGGAAATTATCATACCGACAGAAAGAGAGTAAAATAAAATGAATAGAATGTTGAGGTGCAATACGTGACAAGGTCTAACAGCCATACTGTACTATGATGTACCTATAACTACAACTACTATATAACCAGGGATCAAGGCATGGAACGGATGCGAATCGGACACATGGTGAAAACCAAACTGTGACAATACAAACTGGCCCAAAGTTCTGTCAAAATTCAAGTGAGAATTATGGGCCTTAAGCAGTTACAAGTCGGCATTTGAGCAGGGTTTAAAGTTTCAAACCATTCCCTTCAGTTTACTGAGATATACCAGCTTACATTGGAATTTTCTAAGTCCAAAAAGGGGCATAATTCTGCAAAAACACAAAGCACAGTTATAGGACCTGTCCCTATGAGCTTAGATATTCACAGTGAGCAAGAGTGTGAAGTTTCAAACCATTCTTTTCATTGGTACAGAGATACCAGCTTACATGCAAAACCTTAACATTAATATTCTAAGTTCAAAAAGGCGCATAATTCTGCATAAACACAAATCACAGTGATAGGGCCTGTCTCTATGATCTTTGATATTCACAGTGATCAAGTGTGGGAAGTTTCAAAAAGGGGCATAATTCAGTCAAATACCTGCCCGAGTTATGGGACATGGTTATTGACCTACAATCATGAACTGAAAGAAATGTGTGAAGTTTCAATAAATTATCTTCAGTGGTTGTGGAGATGGACATTAAATCCAAAATTGGCATGCAAAACATTAACCGAGATTTCAAAGTCCAAAAGGGGGATAATTCAGTCAAAAATAACTGCCAGAGTTATGGGACATGATCATTGACCTTCAACTGAAAGACATATGAAAAGTATAAAGTGAAAATCTTCAGTGGTTGTTGAGATATACAAAATTTGCATGCAAAACCATTACGCCAACACGAGTAGAAAAGCTCAATGACATACTATTCAACATAGTCGAGCTAAACGAAAATACCTATATGGCTGGCACATGTATCCTAAGTATAATAATGTCTGTATTTTACTTGATTAGTATAGTGACAGTATTTTTTCTCTTCATCTACAATGCCTGTATACTTTAAGTGATTACTTTTAGAAAGACAGCCGTAACTATTTCAATAAGAATGTATTCCCATGTGCTGTTTCGGGGAAACTTTGTGTGCAAATGCATATTCACAAACAACACATTTAAATCATGGTTTTTCGCCAGCATGTATTCTCATGTGACGTTCCAAGTGAGCTTCCCGTGAGAAAGCAGATCCACAAATATCACATTGAAATGTTTTTTTACCAGTATGTAGACTCATGTGACATTCTAAGTGAGATTTCCGTAAGAATGCAGATCCAAAAAGTTCACATACTGTATGAATTAATTATCACCAGTATGTACCCTTTTGTGTCTGTTTAAGTTACCTTTAAGAACAAATGCAGATTCACAAACATCACATTTAAATGGTTTTTCACCAGTATGTTTACTTATGTGAATTTCTAATGAAACTCTTTGTGCAAATGCAGATCCACATACATTGCATTCATATGGTTTCGCATCAGTGTGTATCCTTTTGTGCCGTTCTAAGCTACCTTTAACGGCAAATGCAGATTCACAAACATCACATTTAAATGGTTTTTCACCAGTATGTTTACTTATGTGAAGTTCTAATGAAACTCTTTGTGCAAATGCAGATCCACATACATTGCATGCAAATGGTTTTTCACCAGTGTGTATTCTTGTATGCTTTTGATAGCTACTTTTGAGCGAGAATGAAGATCCACAAATATCACATTTAAATGGTTTTTCACCGGTATGATGACTCATGTGACATTCCAAATATGATTTCCGTGTGAATGCAGATCCACAAAGTTCACATGCGTATGGTTTTTCACCAGTATGTACCCTTTTGTGTCTGTTTAAGTTACCTTTAAGAACAAATGCAGATTCACAAACATCACATTTAAATGGTTTTTCACCAGTATGTTTACTTTCATGAAGTTTTAATGAAGCTCTTTGTGCAAATGCAGATCCACATACATTACATTCATATGGTTTTTCACCAGTATGTATTCTTGTATGCATTTGCAAGCTACTTTTGAGTGTGAATGCAGATCCACAAATTTCACAAGTAAAGGGTTTTTCACCGGTATGTATTCTTGTTTGGTTTTGCAAGTTGCAGTTAAGTGTGAATGCAGATTCACAAACATCAAATTCATATGTTTTTCCACAAGTATCATGTGTCCTCATATGCGCTTCCAAGGTACACTTCTGTGTAAATGCAGATCCACAAAAATCACATTTAAATGGTTTTTCACCCGTATGTGTCCTTTTGTGCCGTTCCAAGCTACCTTTCATTACAAATCCATAATCACAAACATCACATTTAAATGGTTTTTCGCCAGTATGTTTACTTCTGTGAAGTTTCAAGGAAAGTTTTTGTGCGAATGCAGCTTCACAAATATCACATTTAAATGGTTTTTCACCAGTATGCAGTCTCATGTGATCATCCAATGAGCTTTTGTGTGCATATGCAGATTTACAAAAAACACATCCAAATGGTTTTTCACCAGTATGTCTCCTTTTGTGCCGTTCCAAGCTACCTTTCAGTGCAAATGCAGATTCACAAACATCACATTTAAATGGTTTTTCGCCAGTATGTTTACTTTCATGAAGTTTCAAGGAATTTTTTTGTGCGAATGCAGATCCACACACATCACATTTAAATGGTTTTTCTCCAGTATGCAGTCTCATGTGCTCTTCCAATGCATTTTTGTGTGAGAATGCAGATTCACAAAAATCACATTCAAATGGTTTTTCACCAGTATGTATTCTCATGTGTACCTTCAAGTTAAAACAGCTGGTACATGTGACTTCACAAATTCCACACACAAACGGTCTTTCATCTGATTGCATTATTATACTATCTGTAACATGTTCACTCAGTGCGTCTTTCTCAGTTTCACAAATCATTGCTTCAGGTTTCCCACAAATAGTTCACTATGTAAATATTATAATACGTATATTTCAAATATCTAGCATTTGAGTTAATGCCTCCTCCACTTCGGATCTACATGTAGTTTTTACCAGTCATTCAACTAATATCTTCACATCTGGTTCACAATAATATCCAACATCTACTTCAAGTCCTCTGATAGATTATGCAAACATGCAACCTAAAATGACAATAGTTTTGGTTATCATAACTCTAAAGCGATATTCTGCAATGTCAATATAAACAGAAATCACTGACCATTACATTGATTTAGGGAGAGCAGAAGTTTATCTTATAACTCTTAACGTGGTATTGGGTCCTGTATCACTAAAAGTAAACAGGCCAGCCAGGTATCAAAACTAGAAATATTGGAAAAGGGATTATCTTTGCAATCCTTCAGTAATTTGAATTTACCTAAATCGATGAAATGTTTATATTGATTATCGCGTTAGAGTTATACCAGCTCACTTTTATTCACCAAGTATAGTCCAGTTAGGGTAAGATGACAGTGACGCAGAGGTAGAATCCACTATGACGATGTAAATCCAATTCTAAAGGCTTATACAAACATTTTCTTGTTATTCTAAACTAAACTCTACTGTTCTGGCAATGGTTGTAATCTTTTGGGTACACATAAGCGGCTAGGTCATTGGAAAAATATCATAACTGGACTGTTAATAAAAATTACGGTACACATTGAAAAGATAATCCCTTTTCCAATATCCTTATGTTGTTTTACCTGTTTACATTAGGTGACAAAGGTCCCAATACTGCATTAGAGTTTTACTTACTTTGGTTATTACTAACTTTTAAGGTCAGTAACAGACAAGCTGATAGGCTATCCTTATTCTCCAATTAAATAAGACCAAATTAAATTGAATTCTGTTCAATATAATTGCAAGCTTGACATCGATTTCATAGAGGCAAACATTGTGATCAAGTTCTTAAAAGGTCTTAGGATGAAGTCAAAATGTGACCTCAAGAGTGTTATTAACAAATGTAAAACAAGGTTTTCTATTACTTGACCAAGTGACCTAGTTTATGACCCTAGCTTTGAGAGAGACAAACAATGCAACTATCAAGTGAAAATTGTGGACTCTAGAGTGTTTTAAAACAGTCCTTTGGTTGACGAAACAGGACTTACAAAAGTTTACCTTGAGCACTTCATACACTGGTGAGAGTAAAACAAATCCTATAGTAAGGTTTATAAGAAACTTAACCCCTAGAGAAATGAATTTGCTTCCTTGTATAAATTGAAATATCATTATTCCGAGGAATACACACACTATACACAAAAGGTAACATTTCCCAAACCCACCATTTTTTATTTTAGTCCTGTGGTGTCAAAAATGAGTTAAGGTCAAAAGCCCAACAGTACAAAATACCCACTGCTCATTTTTGACATTCTTGTTTAAATATTCTCAAAGTGTCATCGCCTTCATTATATATAATCATAAATGCTTCAATAAATTGGGCCCATAAGACAGGTGCATCGCCATTGGACAGATGAATCGCCAATGGCGATGCACCTGTCTTGGGGATTTTGTCCACCCTGAGGGTGGGGATTATGTCCACCCAGTAAAATATAGAATGGGGATTTTGTCCATCATGTCAAAAATGAGTAGTGGGTATTTTGTCCAGTGGGGATTTTGTCTGGATTTCGTAAAAAATGTAAGTAATTATACACATGAAATGTTGCATACCTATACTTGTTTAGACGATGCAGCTGATAATTAATTTATTTTGGCAGTATTGCAGCTAATTTCGACGTATGGCGTAATGATGCATTTTCGCATGTGCATTTCATGTGCACCAAATTTACGTCTACATGAACAATTTTGGCATTATTGACCACTGCTTATCTTGATAAACACATAATATGACCTGATACTGACTAGAGAAAAACTTACATGATTTTGAACATTCATTGGAAACACAATTGGTAGGTGACCATTTTTCATTTCATTGATACTTATATATATGCATTTACAAATATTCAAAGACAAAATTCCTTGACTTTTCCCTGACCAAATGGCATTTTCCCCCGACTTTTATCAAGTGATAGTGCCTTTGCGAATTTGTGTTTAAAGACCACCGAGAGCAAAATAGCGCAATAGAAACAACGAAAAGAAAGCAAATTTGCTTTATATGGCAGTTCCCAACTAAAAGTTTCAGGTAGCAGTTTTAGGGCAGTTGATCGACATAAGCAATCATAATTTTTAAATTATCCAAAGTGAGCATTTTCAGTTGTTCTGTCTGTTCATAACTACTTTTACAAAATATAACTAACTATATACGTAACAGTCATATATCACGACTAACAACCGTTTGTCATCAAAAATAAATTCATAAACTTATGATGATAAATTAACTGCTTCAGTTATTAAACTTAAAAGTATTGCCTATTGGTTACTTTGGTATGCAAACTTCATGAGAGTAACTCAGTTTAATAAAAAATAATGAATGTCAGCTTATTCAACCCCAGGCTCATTCAACCCCAGAAAAGCCAGGCTCATTCAACCCCAACCCTAGGCTCATTCAACCCCAAGGCTCATTCAACCCCAGAGATATTGAGGCTCATTCAACCCCAACTAATTTTTTTTTATAATGTAGATAATTAAATGTTTTTTTTTTATTTGTTGTTTGTTAAGTAATTTCATGAAATCATGATGATATTTATAAACTGTTTTTGTGATGGGCATGTACATTGTCAAGCAGGTGTGAACACGGGGTTGATAAATTGTGTGATAAATACCATTCTGTATGCAATTAAACAGAGTGTGAAAATGTTCAGAGTATTTTTTTTTTTTTTTTTTGTTAAATTAATTATAAGTAAATTTCGAGGTAAGTGATATTGACATGCATTGGAACTATAAACTATGCATACATGTAGTCAAATGCGTTTTTTCAAAAGAAGTAAAAAAATCATTGTTATATACATGTATGTAGTTTTATAGTTTAAATAGATATAAATTACCGAATCTAGATATTTACTTATAGTGTTTTGTGTTACTCAATACATATTGATTTTTACTTTGTTTATGTCTGCCAGATGTATACAAACACTAAATGAATAATGTGTATATCAATTTTTAATTTTCAATGTGTTTTACTATTTGCATTCAACTGACAGACAGACAAACAAACAAATTAAATAAACAATAACAAACAAAAGAGCATGTCATTACATGTATTTTATTTATTTATTTTATCTTGTTAATTATATAATTACGTTAATTATATAATTACTGCATATTTAAACCATAGGTGATAATCTGCAATCAATAGTGTGATAATCTGTGATTTAACATATACCTTAAATTAACAGTTTGATCCGTGAATGATTTGATTTTCAAAGTCTTTCTATAATTACATATATATAATTATCTATAATTATTATAAATAAACCCAACTTATGATTGTTAAAAAATGTATTCAAATTCAATGTAAAACATACTTTTTTTAAGTATTTCTATAATCATTGATTTTATTAATAAATATCTATATCTAATTGTATATAATTATCTATAATTATTATAAATAAAACCCAACTTATGTATTCAAATTCAATGTAAAACATACTTTTTCTAAGTATTTCTATAATCATTCATTTTATTAATAACTATCTATATCTAAATAAAAACACATTTATCTTTTAACATACAGAATACCCCTACCAAACTTTTTTTTCATTGGGGTTGAATGAGCCTTACATATCTGGGGTTGAATGAGCCAAGGGTTGGGGTTGAATAAGCTCGGGGTTGAATAATACTGAAAATCGCTTGGGGTTGAATAAGCTTGGGGTTGAATGAGCCTGCTTCCAAAAATAATAAGTACCGATAAGGAAGACGCCATTTTGTACAGATCTGTCGTTTCTTACCAATTGGTTTGCCGATTTACACATTAATTCCATGACATAGTTTCGTACAGTTGGGTTAATTGTAGATTTTGTGGACTATATTTTACGATACAATACATTTGTTTGCTAAAATAGTTGATTGTAACTTTGTAAGCGAAAGAATATGATGAAAAAAATCAAATTTTCTTGTTCGAATGTCGGGTCAAATCCTGTCGATTCGTTTTTATGTCCATTTCTAATTACCATTTCTATAGCACTCTATCCGATATGTTAATAAAATTGTATTTAAAACAGGTCAAATATTTATTTTGGAATATACTACAAGTTATTTTTTGAAAATCTGACCATTATTTATGCATCGGTAATTAATTAAATATTGTGTATAGCTAGTTTGCGATAGAAAAAAATCGTGTTTTTTAAAGATTTCTCTGTAATTACAACACCTACAAGTATGAAATTTTGAATGAATAAATGAAATATATCTACCTAATACGCACTGAAATTTCAGCAACATCAGAAATGAGTTAAAAAAGTTTTGTTCATAAGTTCCATGTAACATATTTGTAGTTTTGTATGAAATATCAAGTTAGAAGACTTGATACTTGGAACAGCAAATTGTACGGTCACGTGATACGCATAACGGTATATTGGCGTATTTGCAAACTACTTGATTTAACACATGCGAGGCCCGTCTGTGAATATGACGAAGTACATTTTTTTGCTGTACATTGTTTATAGGCGACAAACTTAAATGACCCGAATCACAAGGGCCTTGTAAGTCTAGTCTTGATAACAGCAATCTTAATCTCACCGATCACGGATTGTAACGGTTAAATTATTGATAGTAAATCATCAATGGAATACCAGATTACGTCCCTGCGTTAAACTGTAAATACGCATGTAATTTCAATATGTAATAAAGAATAAATGTCTTTTAATTGGTGACTAAAAATTATGAAATTCAAAATGGGAGTAGGTAGGAAGTTATTGTAGGAGTGTGTAATTTTTTACAAAAATCTGATAAATAGATTTTCAGAAATCTTTAAAAAACACGATTTTTTTCTATCGCAAACTAGCTATATTCTGTTCCGAAATATGACCTTACGCTATTCAGCGGGCGACATTTATTATAGCTAAAATATGTTGTATTTAGCATATTTTTTATGCACCAGTCAGTTGGGACCATGGCCCTATCCCAGGTGATGGGCAGTGGGTAGCTGATAGTTTTCAAATAAATTATTTCTTATTAAATGTGTTATTCACTTCAAAAACCCTGATGTCCTTTACATCATTTAATAGGTGTGATCAAGGATTTTAAATACTATTTATAGAGAAGATCCTGGTGTGATAAATAAACGACTGAGTGGGATTTGTAGTCTTAATCATTATAATTAATCAAATTAGCGTTAATCTCTTTTCAATTCGAAACTTTGTGAAATATTACCGCTTTGAACGGCACATTAGTTCGCATGATGCGCATTTAACGCGCCCTAGAGTGTTTAATAAATTAGATCGATAGGAAAGTCGCACATATATCTTATTGAAACTGAAATATCTTCTTTCAGAGAAGCTTATAGTTGTTAAATAATATGTTACTTGGGTTGGTGATCGCGAATCGAAAATATAAGTGCTTGCTGTTTAACTCGTCAGCTTTAGTTCAACTTCATATTATTTATAACTGCAAATTAAACAGTATTAACAATTTCTTTTAATCCAAAAATAATTTACGTAGTACTCGTTAATTACTTAAATATTCTTTTTCATATCCAATCCTGAATAGCGTTACATGTGGAAAATAGCTGCTATGAATCACACAATTGGTTCTCACGATACGCGTTTAACTCGCTGTCGTGTGCTTATAGATTGAGACTGATATAAATTATGTTGCATATTTCCTTGAAGTTGAAAGTCTCCTCTTTTTAATGAGGTATTATTTGTTTATGTAAATTAGAAAACAAAATTGTTACTGGCGATTTACGACCGTATGAATTCATATTATTTTATAATTTAAATTCAATATTAATAAACGTAAATATCTTATGATATTGACAAAATGGATTTTGTCAAAATCCGATAATAACTGACGGAACGGTAACTAATTGAATATTGTGTGTACTGCTCTTAACTAAACACACAATGACATGCAATATGAGGGTATCAATTGTCTGCTAGCAGTGGAATGCTGATTTTATCCACAGCCTTGAAAAAGCAATATTTTATCAATTATACATAGTCTCGTTGCTAATGCCAGTATTATTTATAATCCCTGACTATAATAACGTGATGAAAATTTCATAATGTTCGCTAACCAGTTGCTAACGTACAGGTTATCTGCTGAATGGCATGTTAACAAAAACAGATTTTTATGTTAACAAATTAAGCTACCCTTAGACATATGTAGTGCACTCTAATTGGTAAATCGTAGCAAAATGGCGGACAGAGTCCAGTCAAACAATGGGGTTCTATTATAATAATCTATAAAGCCTGTGCATCCGTACGTTGCTCTAGTGTAAAGGCTAGAGTAAGAACGGAATAATAGACAATGTTGATCAGCGTTTATATCGATAAAAGAACATGGTATGATAAGTATACATAATTACAATTAGTCATGTCAGAACAAGTAAAATTACCTAGATTATGTTAATGCTCCAGCTAGGTTGAACTGGTGAACAAATGGAGTAATTTTATAAAGGGGAGTAACTCCTAACAAAACTAGGTAAGTAAAACCCGTTCCGAGTCGTACTATTCCGTAGAGTATGTGTGAGAATGTGGCCCTATGACGTCTTTGTCCTATGCTATTCTAAATGAGGAAAACGAAGTGATTTGACGGCCCTATGGGTTATTTTTTTATTCAAAAAAAAGTATTAAATTAAAGATGATGCACTCAAAATTTTAGAAATTATATGCAAGCAAACATAAATTTTATCGGTTCAAACTCTACATAATTTTACGTTGGAAAACACGGCCGTAGGGGTTTATTTTTCATTTATTAACATATTTCTATAAATATAAATGGTTTCAAAATAAAGGTAAAACTCTCTTGTTTTAGAATATGTAAACATATTGAAAATCCGTTCATTAATAATGTTATTATATTATCACTAATTGAATCTCGCACAATTTTCCGGTCGTATATTTATATTTTCAAAGTGTTCGAATTCCCCAGTCGTACCCTGATATTTATTTTATTTTCCATTCAATTCTTGATTTCTGTGCCTCATTAAAAAGATGGAGCTCTCTAGTTTTTAAATATGTAAAAACATTTAAATGACTCCAATATGAATGGAATGACGTTGTCTAGAAAACTGCGATATTTCACGGCCGTGATTTTTGTCAGGCCTTTGATTATCCTTCTCCATTACAGTGGCTACGTGTAATATTATGTCAAAATGTGGTTAAAAATATTTTCTGTTCAAGCTAGGGTTACCTCATCAGAAGAGCAAGCATTTATCATACCATCGTTCATATGAATCATAATTGTTAATGGTAGAATAAGGGTGTAAAAATGATAAATGTGTTAATAAGAATCACACGGTATAACCGGATGCGTGCTCGGCCGAGTGATGCGTCACGGCCAAGGTAAATGGTAAATTGTGAATGACCACGAAGGTTTAAATGTACTATTCACTCAGCCTCGCATGCTATCTTATATATACGACACGCAGAAAATAATGCTCAATTCTCACATACATTGCCCGAAATTTAAGTGTAAGGCAATCTTATCCAACATTTTTTTGGTAAAGAAATGTTGATTGGAATGTACACTGGCGAATATTCCATACTTTACCGGTGAGAAAACCATTGAAACTGCAAAAAATCACAGTCATCCATATTTCTCATCCTCGGCCGTAAACGTCATCATAACAAAATCTCCACGGTCGTAAACGTCATCATTTTGGCGCATACTAGGGTCTCTTTGAAGGGGTCAATCGTTGGTTTCAGGGCGCGGACAGAGTTGAAACTTTACAGAATTGTTCATAGATGAATTTTCCTTAGACCTGCGATGTTAAATACTAGTAGTTCATTACTAGCGCAAACTGTTTAATTTCGGACAATATATGTGAGAACTGAGAATTATTTTCTGCGTGTCGTGTATAAACAGGCTCTTTCAGATTTATTCCGCAAAGATAGCATGCGAGGCTGGGTGAATAGAACATTTAAACTTTCGTGGTCATTCACAAATCGCTAGATCCAAAAGAAATAACGAAATCGATAAGTTCTGGTAAGAAATGTAACCCCACTACTTACCCGACATCAGTATTTACCTCGGCCGTAACACATCACTCGACCGACCACGCATCCGGTTATACCGTGTGCTCATGTTATCATTTATATTTTTAATTTGTCAAAACACTATGCCACTGCGGTATAACGTACACCGGATATTGCTTGTAGGGTGAGTTTAGAGACGAAATTTTCCAAATTACTGACTTCTTATGCATATCCCAATTGAGTTTTAACTTCTTCGGGCATTTTGGTAACTTTATAGTACACTATTGTATATCAGATATTCACAGAAAGGTTAAAATGAACCAGTATTATGCCGTTACTCACTCGCAAATATTGACAGCAGTACTTTAGAAGCTTCTGGAACGGTTGTATTACCAAATTGTAGACGTTTTAATGGCCATTTTCTTTATATTGAACCCCAAAATGTTGTGACCAAATTTCATAAACAGATACGCGTGCTGTCAGAGTATTGCTGTTTAGTGTACAGAGTATTGCACATAAGTTCAAAGTTAGTGTACGGAGAGTATGGCTCAATAAAATGAGTAAAATAAAGTATGTAAATGGGCAGTTTTATCGTATTATTAAGTCTGCTCTCCAATACCCTGGGTAAGGCCATGTCTTATTGGTTATACGATATAATAAGAATATTCTTAAAAGATTATGTTAAAATATTTCAACCGTCAGGCAGATGAATGCGAATGTCTTATGGGTTATACGATATAATAAGAATATTCTTAAAAGATTATGTTAAATATTTCAACCGTCAGGCAGATGAATGCGATTAACAATAAAGAATGAGTCTCATGGGCTATTTTGACATGTTTATATTTTGGCAACCGTCGTGAAAAGATTGTTAGTATGATGCCATTACACTTCTGATAACGTAAATTTACTTTGTAAAAAACTGTACCTTGTCGTTTGTTTAATTGCATGGTTCGGCTTGTCGGAATTTCTATTTAGCAATCTAGTATGTTGTATTTGTTGATTATAGATATACCTGTCAGGGTAATTATAGTGGATCTTCAAATCATCTCGGCATTAACATCGGTTTGTACATTTATTGCAGCTTGGAATATCACAGTCTGCAACAAATCATTGATGTAATTTACACCAACCGTGATTAGTGGGATGGATACTTAATCAATTTAATGATAAGAAATATTGTCGCTCTCAAGTTGCTTTCTGTTTACTATGGCGTGTAAAGTGTTGCAATATTGTATGTTTAAAAAATATGGTCTATTTTTATATATTCATTGTATACGGAACTTTTTTTTTATAAAACAAGAAATAATTGTTGTAAAAGGCAAAATATTTATTCAATGTGAAAAATATTTATTTTCTACCCCGGTCAATTTGCGCATCTTCTCGGCCACCGACGGCCCGCCGCGAAGCGGGCCCACGGGTCCAATCCGAAGAGCTCATTAACTGGAGCGATCGGTAGTAGCGACGGGCGGTGTGTACAAAGGGCAGGGACGTAATCAACGCGAGCTGATGACTCGCGCCTACTGGGAATTCCTCGTTCATGGGGAACAATTGCAAGCCCCAATCCCTAGTACGAATGGGGTTCAACGGGTTTCCCGATCCTTTCGGACCAGGCGAGACGCACGCTGATCCATTCATTGTAGCGCATGTGCGGCCCCGAACATCTTAGGGCATCACATACCTGTTATTGCTCAATCTCGTGTGGCTAAGCGCCACCTGTCCCTCTAAGAAGCTGACGGGGACTCGCGAAGGATCCCCGAGCTATTTAGCAGGCTAGAGTCTCGTTCGTTATCGAAATTAACCAGACAAATCGCTCCACCAACTAAGAACGACCATGCACCACCACCCACCGAATCAAGAAAGAGCTCTCAATCTGTCAATCCTAACGGTGTCCGGGCCGGGTGAGGTAATTCCCCGTGTTGAGTCAAATTAAGCCACAGGCTCCACTCCTGGTGGTGCCCTTCCGTCAATTCCTTTAAGTTTCAGCTTTGCAACCATACTCCCCCCGGAACCCAAACACTTTGGTTTCCCGGAGTCTGCCCGCCGAGTCATTGAAGCAACTCCGGCGGATCGACAGTTGGCATCGTTTATGGTCAGAACTACGATGGTATCTGATCGTCTTCGAACCTCTGACTTTCGTTCTTGATTAATGAAAGCATGCTTGGCAAATGCTATCGCTGTAGTTCGTCTTGCGACGGTCAAAGAATTTCACCTCTAGCGCCGCAATACGAATGCCCCCGTCTGTCCCTATCAATCATTACCTCGAGCTCCGAAAACCAGCAAAATAGAACCGAGGTCCTATTCCATTATTCCATGCACCATTATTCAGGCGGTAGTAGCCTGCTTATAGCACTCTAATTTCTTCAAAGTAAACGTTCCGGCCGGCCGAGACACTCAATCAAGAGCACCAAGGCGCGGACAACCGGCGTGGAGGTCAGGACGAGCAGTGACCGCCGCGAGGCGGACAGCAAGCCTGCACCCGAGATCCAACTACGAACTTTTTAACTGCATCAACTTTAATATACGCTATTTGTCGCGACCAATGAAGTCCGTCGTAACAAAACAGCAAATTTCCCAGCATTCAAATTATTGAACAATTATTTGTAACCGATACAATAAAAAATTTCGATTTATCGAATAAATATATTTCACATTGCACAAAAATTTTAAAGTATTAAATAAAATATTCAAAGAATGGAATAAATAGTTTAGACATTGAACAAATATTTTACAGGATTGCACAAAAATATTTGACGTATTGAATAAATATTTTATCACATAGAACAAATATTTTATAGGATAGAATAAAAATTTTGAAACTATCAAATAAATATTTTTCACATTGAATAAATATTTTACTTTTTACAACAATTACTTCTTTAATTTACAATGAATATATAAAAATAGACCATATTTTTTAAACATACAATAATGCAACACTTTACACGCCATAGTTTACGTTATGACAAGTGTTGGAAAAACCCTGATCCGTTCAACCCGATACCTAACATACAGATGGTACTTAGTATACAACTGTCTATATACATGTACAAAATTTGAGCGGACGTTAAACATGCTTGTATTTATATATCTTTTGCAGAGTTCGAACAAAACAAATTATACACTCTTATTTGCAACTGAAAGAGTTAACGGTACATACAATTCTGAGAAAATCGTGTTTTATTCAGGGATAAATCACATATACATGTATACAAACAGCTGTATGCTAAGTATCATCTGTATGCTAGGTATCGGGTTGAACGGTGTGTTGATGACACTGGTATATACCACAACAAATGTTCGATCCCCACTCCCAATGTATAAATGCTAGTAACTAGATACGAATATCTGTTCAATCAAAGTAATTTTACAATATTGATGAGCTATAAGTGCATGTTTGTTCTAGATATTCGTAAGAACCAATCGCTATTTTGATCAAACAAAAACAACTGTATGAAAAAAACCTTTTACTTATGAAACAAAAATATTCAAAATTCAGTTTTGTCAACGTGACATGGTTCACGAAAATGGGCTCATATAACAAGCATCTCGTGATGCTAATTTCAAACATGTATGCGTCTTATAAGGTCGTACATTGTTAGTAGTACTTTCGACACTTACGACATTCTCACGCTAAGCCAGCGATATGCACTAATTATTGCACCACAATTGGGGTTCACGCTTGGAGCATGACCGAAATGACACCAAACAATGATTCCTCAATGATTTCTCACCATGACAGTGTACTTAAATAATTTGAAATAAATTAAATCGCTTTTCGCTACGTTTTATTATTGTTTTTAAAATCAATAGAATAACAAAAACATACGAAATCAATGATTCTTGGAGTAATTGATATTATGCCAGAGGAGTGATCGCTCAACCTAATTGTTTGTCCAAGGATGCTTGTCGAAGGTTTTCAAGTTAATCCATCCGACCATGAGCTTGTAATTTACCATTGAAATTGATTTAAAGGGAATATACTGGCGACTGGCAACATGCCAATTGTTGTATGATTTGAATAGTACATGTATATAGAGGATCTATCACGAGTTGTCAGTTGATATAAATTTATTTTAAACGAGTTTTAAATTTTTTATTAAGCGAGCCTCTGGCGAGCTTAATAATATTTCCTGAACGAGTTTAATATAAATATATCAATTAACAACGAGTGATAGATTCTTTATATCATATGACACAAAAAAAACCCGCAAAATACGCATAGATTAATTGGAAAACCTCAATACCTATACTACACGTGGTACGTATAACTTTATACGAGGGTTGTCCCAGTAAATCGTGTACTTTGCGAATAATTTTCTTATTTGACGTCACATGATTATGATTTGTTGTAGTTACCTTCATGAATTCATTGTTGAACTAAAACAAGTGAAACAAATGAACGAATATGTGTATGGTGCATATTATCTGTGATTAACCAACCCCATGTATGCAAATGCGGCGCAACCCATAAAACGCGTCGTGATTCATTAACTGTGTGTTCAATAAAGTTGTAATTCTCATATTTTCAATAAGTTATTGCGCATAATTTAGAAGTCGGCATTAAGGACTGCCTGTTTCATGTCATCACAGTAAATTTCAAATCAATTTCATAATTTGTGCAAGAAAAATGTCTGTTTGAATAGCCGCACTAAAACAAAAACGTGCGAGAATTGCAGTGACGTCGGACGAGGAAACACCCGTAGAATCACAGTACACTTAATATGTTTGGTTGGTATGCCGTCGAAAAATATTTTAAGACTCTAAAACTATACTGATGGATATCAAGTTATGTTTATACAACATGTATACATGAATGACGACGAATATGTAATGGTGTTTGTGACATCAGCGCGTTGTACATCCACCTTATATACTGTGCCCTGCACCACAGGGCTTTCACTCTTCTCGCGATAGAAAGAATATGTCCGAGCTAGTTTTATCCCACCATGGGGTTGGTTATTTCGATCAAACAGCTTTTCAATGTTGCATTCGATTGTGATTGTTTCGCAAATGCGTATCAGAAACGCTCAATGCCATCATAGGCATTTTGAATAAAGGAACAATAACTTAAGATACAGAGAAAAAAATGTTCCGCGGCATGACGTTCTTACTTCGACGTCACTGTGCGCCACACTTGCATACCATGTGTATAAATTATGTAAACTGACAAATTATTTCTTGATTTATTTTCATGATATTCGGTATACCTTTTAAGA
The DNA here is from genome assembly GCA_963678985.1 of Spisula subtruncata. Taxonomy (NCBI): domain Eukaryota; kingdom Metazoa; phylum Mollusca; class Bivalvia; order Venerida; family Mactridae; genus Spisula; species Spisula subtruncata. Next base: position 19,232,117 of record OY787672.1, on the reverse strand, counting down.
ACATATTCATTAATCATCAGTGAAAATTTGGAACGGATGTATAGACTACTTTTTGTGTAATGAGCAAAGTACACGATTTACTGGGACAACCCTCGTACGTACTGGCTGTACTAACCTGAATACAAGGAAAGTCATGTGATATAATTAATTCTTAACTTGTGATTTTGAGAAATAAAATATTTATAGTGACATTTGAGTTCACATTTAACCATTCACATAATTAGCTCAGATAATGACACAGTATGTGTAATCGTTGGTACATATACATAGAAGTACTTACTATATATAAAAGCTAGTAAAAACGATCATTATGATTGTACTCGAGATTGCGCTTTGACTAATAACATTTGACAGAAACTGCATTGCTTTCGGTGTCTTGGAATAAGTACATTTTACATTTATAGTTTTACTTCATACTGATGTGTCTTGGAATGAATGCGCCGTCAACAATGCAATGTTTTTGTTCTTATCGTTTATGTTGCTTACCTGTTGGAGAAATCCCTGGACTAATGTACGTGTCAAAATGCAAACTAACACAATGAATTATTATAATAAACATAATCAAAATATTCCATTATACGTGATTGTAATTAAAGCATAATGCTCCTTAAATTACCAGCTACTAGAGGGTAACGTTTAGCTTCCATTGAGGCAAAGATTATCTTATTTGCCGAAAAAAAATTCATAACCAATGATTTAAATGTGATTCGGTCACAATCATAACTTTTGTTTTCTAAGCACAGTGGTTCCGTTTCATGAAATATGCTTATAAAACTAGCATTCCAGTCGTGGGTGACATACAAATCCACAAAATAAATACTAGTATGCTAGCAATGATTAAGCCGAAATTTCATAGCTACACTTAATATGCGGGCGTTGACCAATGTGTAATGTATACCACCTGATGATTTATTGTAATAAACTAAAAGTATTGTAATGTCTTCCATACATGTACATCTACCATTGGTGAAATAGAATCTATATCCAGAGAAATAAATGATCTGAGCATTATCAACTCTCCGATATAGAAACTATACCTTAAGACGGCACTCTATGAACAAGAAGTCGTTCGAAGATCATGAATAATAAATAGTGCAATATACAGAGAACTCGACGCATACGGAAGATGAGACAGTGCCTAGCTACCCACGCTGGAGATAGACACTGAGCGTACCGTCCCAAAAAGGAAAGGTACGATACACATTCTAAACATTCTAACAAATAACATACTTGATATTAATCAATGCAAGAAAAGTTGCAAATAATATTTCATCCGAACAATAATGGTAAATTTTCGAATGCATCGTGTACAATGTTTGCCCGTTTCGACTTTCTATTGCAATAATAATTAAGACCATATTTGAGGCAGATTCTTTGTTTGCTTCTTTTCTCGTGTTTATATCGGTATTTATTAAAAAAGGAATGCGATTTGTGTAAATTGAATACATAATACAATACTTATTTGATTTAGTGTTTCAACTATTTCGTCCGTAAACCAATGCATCATAAACGTTTTTCCATTTAATATGCATTTTATGTTTGGTTGTCGGTCTATAAAATGCAATAACTTGTTTCGTGGTTTTATTGCTTCAAACGCATGTTTCAATTTATCGGAACATATTGTCAACATTTCTCCGTTTCCCATAATTAGTGTTTTACAACATTTCGCAATTTCAACTGTGAAAATTGCCATTCGATAAACTCAATCGATACTCTGACTCTGAACTTAACAATAATTGTTTAGCAATTGCTAAATCCATGAAATGACAAAGTTATATTTTATGCAAGTCGGTGTTCTATTCGTGTATATAACGGTACAATACAATAATAAAGACACGTTCTGTTTAAAGATTGACGTCACGAACGTCGGTATATTTTCGGCATATAGAAAAAAACTTCCACGTCCGACATGCATGATAAGGATTCAGAAAACCAGACATGTATGATACGAAAAATGTCATCCCTCGCACTGTACTCCACTTTGCGATTGGTTCTGTATTTATGACGATACATATATCCTCATATAATAAAAACCGTTAGCTGCCATGATACCATCATAAAACTAAATTCAGTTATCTGGCTATATGGCATTCAGCTCAAGTGGGATTACTCTCGCTAAATTTATCTTTTGTTTTCATCTGTCGAATGTGTTAAGTGGAGTTTAGCTGTGAGCATCGGAATGTCTTTTGATTGCATTTCCTACTGGATTATGGCATCAGCCTAATCCATTAGCCATATCAATAATTGGAGAATAATGCATCATGTTAAGTCACTGATTCTTCTAGTATTTAAAACAGCACTGTATATAATGCTTCGGTATTGTAATTTCCTTTATTTGTTGGAATGCCTAATTTAGCTTTACAGTCATGTTTGACATTAGCAATCTAGTTAAGACCATATCACAGTCGTACACTGAGATAGTAGTAATTACAAACCAGCAATGTTGGGAAAACAAGAAAACTTGGCTTAAAACTACACTTGAACTTGTATAAAAAAAATCAGTTTGGTCCACATGACATCCTTATTCAGGAAAATATGTTTTTAAGAAGTACAGTTGTATCGGTTCCTGTAAAAAGATATTAATCAGAAATGAGGTAATAGGACAGGGAAGGCAGCACTCAGCTTAACCAGTCGATCACAGAAAACAGTAACATCACAACACAACTACATGGGGCAATTTCCACATCCACTTTCGCATGGAAATAACAACACGACGTTGATCCCAAGTGACCGAATGAACCCAGCTAAGATGCGACCTAGTTCCCCAAGTCCCCGCCGAAGGAACGACGCAATGTCGCAAATATATGCCAAAACGGTGACCAAAGCGACCAAACGAGGCATAACAGAATAGGGTTTACTTGTATTGTGTAATTGTCTTATACAAAATAGAACCCTATGAATATTGGAATAATGGAGAGTAACTAGACATCATCAGCAGGTATACAGCTGCTCTGTCTGATTTGGATGCAAGCAGGTGTTACTCTCTTATTACGTATGTCAGAATTTCCTGCATCAATTATCAAACAGTTTCTTATAACTCTAACTGAGATCACGTGACGGGAAATCTTCTAATTGGGCTTTTGACCAACGTCGCAGCATCTGGATTTTCCTATACAATTAATACATGAATAGAACACGATTCCCTGGCTAAGATTGCGAAGGTCATAACTACTACTTACAACATGATGTACAAACTCATCAGACAGGTTCATATTTAAACTCTGTACCACCTGGCGCTTCTAATGAGCCTATTTTAATGAACATCGGAATATGTCATGTTGACCAAACTTAAATAGAAACAGCATTTTTGGCCTTAAGTAAAGAGTAATTTTCGGACAGTTTTCTTTCATGTTTTCTCAAAATATCTAATTTGTTTTTACGACCTTCCCGTTCTATAAGGCACCGAATTAATGATTCAATAATATCTCTTTGATCATTTTTCTATACATTATTCAAGAGGCTGGAACCTTTTGACATACGGTACTTCGGCAGATGTGCTAGTTTGCCTGTAAACATTCATATTCCCACTTTATTATTGGCAGATATTCACAGAAATGCTTAGCAAAGTAAAAACAACATTACTTATGCTATACACTCAAGATTCCACTGATAGTGATACATTTTGCATTATCAGTTTAATTGCATGCAGGTATGTCTTGGATTGAGTGCGCTGTTAGTTTAAATGAAATGAAAAGAAAAACAAAATTCGTGATTAATTCCTACGCACATGAACTACAAACCGTAATATATTGGCTGGCATATTACGGAAAAATAAGATCTATTTCCTAATTTACTGGTTGGAACACTGTCTTGGAGTCAATATTAGTGACGTCAACTTCCGTTTCTGTTCTATGATCTACTTTAACCATTGCTGCCCATGTACGCTTGTATGAACCAATTGGAATGTTAATTGAATGAAAGTGTTCTTTAGTCGTTCCAATATTGTTTCCAATACAATATTGTTATTGTTAATAGACACATCATTTACATGACAGAAGCAAAGACGAGCGATATCATTGTTAAATACTTGTCAGTATTAGATTATGCAATTTCTTGACCGTTTTGCATTATATATTTTCAATGTCAACATTATTTTGCATTAGTTGCCATTACCATTTCACTGAAGCTACGTGTTTGCCATCTCGGGACAATATTTGGTTTGTTTTCCGAAAACGTTTCTGTATATGCAAATAGATAACAACAAAAAACAGACAGGTTTTATTTCAAGTTTATTGTAAGTTCTTGTTTTATTGTTTTAAACGCTTGTTTCAATTTGACAAAACATACTTTTTACATTTAAGTGTCTTACAGCATTTTGCATTCGGAACTAGGAAATTGTAAGTCGATATCATAAATGGAAACGCGTCTATGAAATGTACAATGACTTTAAATTAATGATTGCTAGATTCCTGAAATGACAATGCTATGTTTTATTTATGTCATTGTTTTGTTCATGCAAATGTATAATACAATATAACAATAACATCACGAAGTATCAGTTACCGAAACCAATGTGTTAACTGCAAGGATTCGAACAAACACATGTATTATATTCTCTTGGAATATGACACTCAAGTCAATCATGTGTGTGTAAAGTAGAACTACACACGTGTTCATGAATGCTCTTGTTGTTGCTTTTTGTGTAGTAGCTGCGTAATGGGGTTACGCTGAGAGCATTGTATTGCCTATCGATTGGAACGCGTTTTATACTTGTATTTGAATGTAACATAAATGTGGTACGATAGACACATCCATATTTAGTGTAGTAAATCACTTTGTTAAGAATTATCCTGATGCTGTTAGTACAAGGTAAACTCTTTGTAGAAGCTGTTTTTGTGTAAATTTTCCATATTTTGTTTTAACTGCTAGAACATGCATTGTTGGACCATTTTCCACAATATCGGGCATAAATTAAAAATAGGACATAACCTGTTGCATGTGTGATTTTATGCTCGAAAAAAGTACAGTAATCTTCCCAAGTCTTAGCTGTATCATCTTACGAACGATAATTGTTTTCTTAGATATCAAAGTACCGAGGAAATTTCACCATGCCAATTAATTATTTCTCTAAGACGTCTCAAATTCTTCTCCGTTTTTAATTGAATTTACCGAGTAAACGGATTTTGATATCGAGTTTATATATCTCGTTATTTTCCCTTACGTAAACAAACCTTTCCCTACAGAATGATAATTACGGCTACATTTGTTCAATTTACCGGTATCTAAGGCTAAAACTCGATTTATTTTCGAAACATTTTATGTATCTTGAAATAAAATTCAAGTCGGACACATTTTATTGTAGTGCCTGATTGCCTAAGAGAATCCTGCGACTCTTGTAGAAAGCTAATACACAACACCAGTAGGTATATTGCTTAAATTTGTCATTGTGGCATTTTGGCATAAACGTCATAACATAAATATAATTTATGACACCATGCGACGCAAACAGAACGTAAATTTCATCGATAAAAAGTGCTAATTATACGTGGGGGTAATTCAACAGTCAATTGATGTAACTGTTGTTGATGTATATATTATGTATTTTTTTTTAATTTAGAGGCTCGAAGGGAAGATTGGGCCTAACTATGTTGCCTCTATAAATAAAGTCTTTATTATTATTATTATTATAATTATTATTATAATACAGCTGTTTTGTCTGATTTGAATGCAAGCAGGTGTTTCTGTTTCATTACTGATGCCAACATTTCCTGTATCACTTATAACACAGTTGTTATAATTCTCACAATTATCTTATGGTGGGAAATTGTCTCTTGTTAGATCGTTAACTCCATCACATCTCATAGAATTTCCCTCTACCATACTCCAATCTTATATCCGCCGAACACCAATCCGGCAAGTTTCTACTTCAACTTGAAAGAAGAGAGCCACGTGTCGATTGGTTATCGCAAGTTTTGATTTAAAAATGATTGCTTCGTCAGATCCTACTTTCATTTTGCTTTAGTTTACAGGAAAACATTATTTATATAAGAATCAAATAAGAATCATATCACCCCCTCGTCTGAACATATATTAAACATACTAGTTTGTACATGTATACACAACCAACAGTTTTGAAGCAGTTCCCTTATCCGATTTAAATTACATCTGGTCATTTTCGTTACGTCTAAGCAACTCTATGATTATATCGTTAATTTCCAGTCCGTCAAAGGAACGGCGTGCAGAACAGTTTCATACGAATGAGATTAATGAGAAACACATAGATGTTCCCCAGAGTCATATTGATCGGAGCACTGTATGCGGACATAGATGTAGCCCCAGAGTCATATTGATCGGAGCATTGTATGCGGATATGTAAATGTAATTTAATTAATTCGATGCATGGTTGGTAACTGGCTTTTCTGATATGTTCATATAAAGGTCTATTCATATCTTGGCAATAACAGCGATTGCTCTATTTACTAAGAGTCATCAGTAGAGTGTATTAACAGTATATTCGTCAATATAGTTGATTAGTTGATGAGAGCAGTAAGAGACTATAATGGGTCTGCTGTCGTGAAAGAACAATGGTGATTAATACATGTAAGACTCGTGGTTAACAGTTTACATCACCGCCATGTTACATCTTTTAACAGACTTCTGGTTAGGTAACCACATGGATTGTCTGGTTGCGAGGTTGTTGTGATAGCATAGTTGAATTATTCGATTTCACATGGCAAGGCAAAAGTAAAGGTTGGAATCCAACATTACTACGTAGTATGCAAAAACTATAAATTTTGGACCAAAAAACAGAAATGTTTACAAAGAAATGACCAATGCCATTCCGTTATATCTCAATCAGTTAAGACATTAACTTTTTAAACTCTCCTTAATGATTTTTTTAAAAAAATCATTAACAAAAGTTAAACTTTTCTATCATTATTCAATCACAAATTGTATTAGTTGACCGTAACAATACATAGGTACATTGACAGAGTATAAAAATAAAATTGAAAATTTCCTAAGCATGTAGTTAGATTTTCATAACGTGTGACTGATTTTTATTTAATGTATGAAACAATGGAATAGACTATGGAAAATAGCATTCAGCAAAAGCTGCAGAGAGCAATTACAAATCATCACAAATAGAACAAGAATATATGTTTAGAGACGCGTAGTTTATTTGAAAATGTCTCAGAAATAAAAGTTAAGTTTAATTTCGCACCACTCTAATCGCTTATGAAGTGTAATGAACTGGACTTGAGAAGACAAACAACAGTTTATCCAATATTTGTCTCTATGCACTACAGTGGTATGTAAATAACCTGTTACGCTTATTGGAATATTCATTCAGTGTTCAACTTCCAAACCACGCACATTCACATACTAGATTCTACTCTATGAACGTGGAACTGGAAAACCAACATATCGGGAAAAAGATATAAAAAAACTCACTTGAATCTTGTAACCGGTCTTGTTCGCTATGCTTGTAGACAATTACAGCGTTATGCTTGTCTCTGGAGTGACTACAGTTAATTGAGATGTAACGTAACTCTGGTTCTCAGAGCAGAATGTAAAGTTTTATTGTGGACTTTTATTGAGATCAGAGATTTGATAGCTAATCTTGAAGGTAAGTTTGTTTTTTATATCGGAGCATGACTCATCACATTTGTAATGCTTTCTGCATACAGTGGATGTTTTTGTGAACTTATTGAACCAAATTGATATTGTATTACATGAAGTAGTAATTTTACTCTGCAAGTGCTGAGAATTTACTAACGCACGTTGATAAATATTTAAAACAATAAGGATAGATTCTTTACTTGAAATATAAAAATCAAAGCTGCGATTTGGAAATAATAGTGTCAAGTATGTGTCTGATGTCATTAAAATAGGTACTCAAAAATGGTTGGTGCTTTGTAACAAAATCGTTCAATATTTATTTACTTGTAGAATTTCTTAAACAGCTAATGCGTTCAAATTATTCTCTCAACACTGCAGATCAGACTTCTGATTTTCGGTAGTAGGTACTTTCAAAGCAATAAAGTCCGAAGTAATCCCGCGAAATGTGCGAATCCATCTATTTTTAGCTCGCAATCTTAACCCTGTATTTTTTAACGTCTGTACTGAACAGGCTAACGCTCCCTGTTCAAAAATGGTGCTTACGCCTAACGGTTAAACATTAGCTAACAAAAAGCAATGTCAAATGGTGTAAATTGAAATGTGTATTTTTCTTATATTATGTTATTCATATGCATTATCTATCTTTCACTCGTACATTCTATGTTATGTTGTTTTCACCATAAATGTTCATTATTTTCATTATTCATAAAATGCATGTACAAATGTAATGTACGTATAGACCACTTTGACAGTGGAATTAAATCGTATATAACAGATAATTACGTAATTATCATTGCTAAACGTCTGATTTAAATTTTCTGAGATGCTCCGGAATTAAATCTGAACTGCTACTCCGATGTGCTTTGAGATAAACTGTACATCGCATTCAAAACTATACTGTAAAGTTATACCTTTTCGGAGCAATTTAATCAGCGATAATTTCGCAGATGTAGGCTTACGTATGAATCTCGAAATGATAATTCCTCAAATGATTGCCATTAAATGTATTTTTTTTCAATATATTAACTTCGGGAATTAAAGAAACAATCCAATTACTATTTTACCAGTATCCACGAATTTTATTACTTATTAAATTTAGACTATTTAACGATATTTCACTTACGCGGTTGCTCGGTGCTAAAATTTCCGCTAGATTTATTTTTATTCTAATCCAGACACTGGTAAACTTGTGGAACAAATCAATTGTATCTCATTACATGAATTTGTTACAAAGTTGGCAACCTAGTCTACTTTGAAACACAGCCAACAACATATCTCAATGCTGACCTCGGACAAAAAAAAGTAATGAGAAAACAAAACAAAACTTCATCATCAACTGTTTATAAAAACAATCATTAAATCAAAACGCTGATTGCAACGTATCTGTTCTGTGCAATTTATCAATTAGGTAACATTCTAGAATCGTCCTGCGCAATTTTGGAATTACAAGTATGTCAGAAATGTTCAGAATCACCAACATGAAATTATTTAACAATGAATTTTGCAATACATATTTTACTAGTACAAGGAACATTAAGCATTAATCAGTCTGCTTGTGGATAAGTTGCATATAATATTCCCGGATTTCTCCTTAGCGTAAAAAATGAAATTAATGCGTTTGCAAATTTGCAACTAAATGTAATTGTATTCTTGATAACATTTGTAGTATATTCAATACCTACAGTTCCTACCTTCGTTTGGATATCCCCGTTAATCATAGTTTTCTGAATGTGCATCAGCTTGCAAAAAGCCGTTTTAATTTTCCCGACACAATGGCAGTGTACCTACTCATACTTGTGATAAATTTGAACATAAACCACACATTTCATGTCGCTTAATTATACCATTAACATAGCTCTAATCTAGTTAATATTTATTTCAATGTTTTTCGTACTTTTGCGATTAAATTTAAAATTACGATCACGAATAACCACTTTCCAACGACATTCAATTCACTTTACTTATCTGTAATGTAGCATTTCTTATGGCTCTACAATCATTTCGATTGATTGGTTACAACGCCGTTTCCCCCAATCCTCTGCCACTGCATATCTTCAATACACCATGTGATGGTTGTATGTTTCACGTTTTTACCAATAAATATGTAGGAATATCTTGCTTGAGTGTACATAACATACTAGTTTTAATAAACAAATTGACAAAATAATATGACACGAGGCTTTGCAAATGTCTATTTACATGTAATTTTGAAATAAAACGCACAATGAGAAGAGCATACTGGTGGTCCTGATGTTCTTTACCTAGAACACATTGATTATGAGCATGGCAAGCAATATCAGTTGAACAAGCCTGTTTTTATGAAGTTATTATTCAATCAGTAGACTACTCTTTTCGGATTAAACGCCGTTTCTGAAGAAATGTTTATTTAAACGCACCGCGACCGTTTCAACTCGCCCATGCCGACATACCTGTATCTTACCAAGTACTCACTTTCTCTTACACAATTAAACAAGCAACTGCTCCACTTGTTCTGGAAAATCAAAACTATTGTATTTTTTATTAAAGGGTATGCGATCATTATATGAAAAGAGCCATCTATTGTACAGGACACCGTACCCACCTCGATTGACGTATTCATTGTTAAATTATACTGGAATATCATAAATAGGTTTCTTTGGAGTAATCATCAAGAAACGCTCTTGGCATTTAGATCAAACAGGCTCTAAATATAAACATTAGCTCAGGATCCGATTGCTGTATAGATTTAGAAGTAATCAATGAGAACATTGTTTACTTTCGGTTATAATTCATCCATTGAAATATTATTTTCATTTATCTATGTCACAGTTCACTCTGTGATTTACGAGAAATTTTCCCAATGTTTTGATTGGAAATATTAATACCTCAGCCAACAGGAACACGGCGATATGCAAGTGTAGTTGTTTAAATAGCGACGCCGACTTTATGTATGAAATTATAACTATAACCACCTTTAAAAAGAGGTAAGCAAGCAAAAATATGGCAGAGTATAACAAACACAATAGAAATAAAATAATAAAAATAACAAACTTTCAGACCACATGTATAAGGCCCCAGTAACAAATACAAGGCTGTACACTTAAAAGCTTCAACGTCCTTCTTCCATGTACCGATCTGATGGGTAAACGGTCACAATATCTTCTCGTTGGTGTAAAATCGGCAATTAATTGAGGTTTAATTCTATTTTAAAATATTGTTTTGATCGAGAGAGCACAATCCTGCTCTTCACATTTTATTTCGTTATATATACATGTAAAATTCACTAAAACGTGTTAGAAATTATGATCACGCTTTTCAATTATCCTGGCACATTTTTAATTATCCTCTTTAGTACCTTTGGTTTGGATCGAAAAAATGTAGCAACTCGTCCTACTACTGTAAGGCAGTTGCTGTATCGATTAGATCACTAATTTTGACAGAAATATCATTGATTATAAATCTGACATCTACAACTACAAGTCTAAAACACATAAACAGAAAGAAATCAGCCTTTTAGAGAATTTACACTCATTTTATATTGATATTAAGTATAAGTGTTACTGTACCTTATTTGCACGTCGCGGATAATAAATCCGTCGGTTTCATTATAGTGTTAATTTGATTTACTAACTGCACAATTAAGTATATTTTGTCACATTCTTTGTTTCTTAATACGAGCACTCATTCTCATACGGTTCATACTGAACTTAAATGCATAAGGCGTGTATGAACACATAACAACATGTGTTTTGCATTATTTAATTGGGTCATTAACAAAATAATGCTTTGGGTGTATAATTATATATGGACGACTCATCTATTCATGAATAAACGATAGTTTATTGTGAGCATGATTATTAAAATCCTGCACCGTTTCATACAGAGATTTGTGAGACTGTGTATATTTTGTTGATGTTATGTTTCATCATGTTATCTATCAGTTGTGTTGTATTTGTTTTTGTTAAGATTATGTTATGCGCTAGTAAAACCACCCGGAACATAATGATTGAAATCTTGTTGTAGTACACTACTTTACATTCTGCACACGGCACATAGCACAGATGGAACTGCATCTTGTTTGACACATTACGTACAGGTACGCTGTCTAATAAAAACTATCACTGTGACAGCATTTCTACCATAAAACCGTATGCAACCATGATTCTTGGATTTGTATGGTCTTTTTTTCATTGCAATAAAGACGGATATATTCCGGGACAATAACTTGATCGGTTTGGACAAACATTTCGATACCCCAAGTTCTTTTTTTTCAGAAAAAATAAATGCTTAAGCTTTTCAGATTTAGTTTATGAATCCATTTATAGTTTGTTATTTAGCCATCGTTTGGATAATCAGTAAATCTTTGACACTATAATCATATACTAGATGTTATTCGGTCGACATCTTTCTTTCATTTCACTTAATATCATAGGAACTTCTATTGAAAGATTGGATGCATAATTACTTGTTTTATACAAAACCGAAATAAAAAATACTATAAAAATGTATGATTACTCCATAATAAATTGTATTTTCTGACCAACTTTGGACATATAGACTGACAGTCTGATTAGAAAAACAAAAACTGTATTGGACTCACTTCATTCCAGATGATACATAATTATATGCATTATGTAAACTGATTGATAATAGTTCGTCAGGGAAGAAAGCACTTAACAATAGCTGAGCACAATGATATGCAGAATATTCCCATGATTGTCAACACGTAGCTGGGTGCTACGTGTGACTCTAAAAATGCTCTGTCGCCATTTCCATTTAAGAATGTTGAAGTTTTTTTAAAAATATTTTCAAATCTTAATAACAGAATTGTACATAATTCTGGTCTCTAACTTTAAGCTGATAGTTTATCCACCAAATGACATGTTGCAACTTGCGCGAGCATTTTATATTTTCAATAATTTGACATTTTTCTAATGTCAGATTTTGCTAATAGATTTCTTAGTAGAACAAATGTGCAAATATCCAAAATACAATACGAATATCCAATAAACGACGATATTTACCACGAATGAACATGCAGCAATTTAATCCCTACTAGAATATCCTGATGCTGAAGTTCGATAAATAAGGTTGAACATTGACCCTGCGACAGTTGGGAATTTACAAATGTGTTGTCTACGCCTTGTATGTACACAACAACCAAATTGTAAACGATATAAACCTCTCATGATAACAGTACATGTAGTTCACAATTCTAGAGCAGATTGAATTTATAGAAATATAAATTTATATTCAGGTGAAGGTACCAGCCTTTCTCTATAAAAAATAAATAAGCAACCAGTCTCGCATTGACATTCGATTAATTGACCAACACTTCAGTATGGACGTCGAACGCTGTACTTTGGAAGACTGATTGGACTTTTATGTAAATAGGTCAATTTTTGTGTCATCGATTCATCATGCTGACGCTCACTTACATTGAAAGTGTGGTCTATAGCCGTCCTTGTGATCGTTTTGTTCTGCTTCCTTTATCTCTTGTTGTGTTTGACTGACTATTGTGGCAGACTGTATGTTGTTGAAGGTTGTATTGCTTTTGTAGCTTATCGGTTAATCGGTTGTTTTTTACTTGAACATTGTTGTGCAATTCCTTGTGCCATTCGTTTGTGATGTCTAATGCTCTCTTCTTTCTGTCTCCTTTCCAGTCATAAATGTAATTATCTCTCGCCAGTGTTTCCCGTTACAATTATAAACACATCATTATTTAACTAACTGCAGGCTCCAATCGGATGTCATGTAAAGTCCTGCAACCAACATCACATAAGTTGTTAGAACAATTATTGTTTTTGCACATTGTCGGAGAATGTAGCCATGCTGGGAAATCATGACCTTGTCTGGTTGAAATGGAAACAGTGAGTTTTGTCTCTCAGGCGTTTGGATCAATATAATCACGTCATTGGTAAAGACAGTTTGACATAAAGTAGTCAGGAAACAAGAGTTTAGGATACATGTCTCGATGGAGCAACTCTTATTGGTTAGGAAAATGAGAACGAACGCTCTGTTCAGTAATAAGTTGTTAGAATGAGTGCTACTTGTGATCGTAGTAGTTCTACTTGTTATAATCATTGCATTACACATAGTCCTTCGCAATCTAGTACCAGAACTATCAAATTTCATTCAGCATTGCACAATCACCCTGGGAACTGATTCTTCTTTCTATCATTTAGCCCCTGGCATTGGCTTTCTGTAACATAGAATACCTGATAAGAAAAGACAATAATTACTCATTCGACGAAAAACGAATTAGCTTCATTTTGAGTGAGCAACTTTATGTAATGTAAAAATGTGTATTTTCATCAGCTATAGGCTTTATTCATGGCGTACCGCCGATTCGGTATCTCGATTCGTTTTATGTTTTTCTTATTGCCAATTAATTGAATCAGTATCGTTTGTATCAAACACTTGCACTCGATTTGTTTCATAACATGTGTTCTGTATCTTAAATTAAATACAAAACTAACAAATACAAAATTGTACTGTCAGATTGTCTAATCCTGCGGCTCCTTTGGAAGGGTAACATACATCATCAGCAGGTATAAAGCAGCTGCTGCTGTGTCTGATCTGGATGCAAACAGGTGTTATTGCCTCATTACTTATGTCATAATTTCCTGCATCAATCATCCTACAGTTTGCCAATTTCTGACAATTATCACATGTCGGGAAATGGTCTCATGTTAGAGTTTTAACTCCATCACATATCCTAGTATTGGTCTGTACTACACTGCAACCTAATATCCGTCGAACACCAATAAATCAAGTATATACTTCAATTTGTGTGAAGAGAAGCACGTGTAGATTGGTTATCTTCAATTTCGATTTAAACATTATTGCCTTATTAACTCTATCTTCCATTTGGTTTGCGATATTTGCTTTAGTTTACAGGAACATTATTCTATATAAGAAACATATCGCACAGGCATATACAGAATTTTTTCCTGTGTAGTCATATTTTAAAACACACGATTTTTTATACATAACCTAGATATTTGTTTAATATGAAAACAATGTTAATTTTTTTGAACCAGTCATTACGTGTAAGCAACTGTATAATTATAACGTTTATTTCAAGTCCGTTAAAGGAACGACCATTACAGAAAAGTCCCATACATATGAGATTAATGAAAAACACATAATGGTTTCCCAATCATATATTTGTCATAGCACTTGATGCTGGTAACGAACTTTAATTAATTGGATACATGGTTGGCAACTGGCTTTTATGATATTTTCATATCTTTACATATTTTGACGATAACAGCGATTACTCAATTAACTAACAGCTATCAGTAGTGAATATTAACATTAAAGTCCTCAATATAGTTGATTTGTTGACGAGAACAGTATGAGACAATAACAGGTTTGCAGTCGCGGGAGAATAATTAAGACTTTTGTTCAACATTATACATCAATGTGATGTTTTTGTCCATTTCCATAGATTGTAGGTGTGGTGTGAAGTAGTCACATGGATTGGCTGATTGATTGCAAACTGTTGTAAGGTTAGACATTGTGATAGACTAGTGGAGTTATTCGCTGGAACATTATCCACGTACTTCACCATGTTGGCGACAACAAAAATATAGGTTTCAATCCAGCATTACTAGTATGCACAAATTATACATTGGGACCAAACACTGACATGTTTAGTACAAGAAATGACCAATGCCATTCCGCTATGTCTCAACTAATGAGACATCAATTGTTTCAACTCTCTTTACTGCAATTAATAAAAAATCATTTACGAAAGTCAATATACCTTTTCTGTCATTTATTTATAACAAATTGTATCACTTGACCATAACAATACATAGGTACATCGAAAGTGTATTAAAAGAAAATTTTCGAAGCATGTTTGCAAATTTTGATTTTCATAACGTGTTACTGATTTTTATTTAATATATGAACAATGATATCGGCCATGGAAAACAATATTGAACAACAGAAGCCGAGGGCAATTATAAATCATCACATATAGAACAAGAAAGTATGCTTAGAAACACGTAGTATATTTGTAAATGACTCAGAAATAAAGATAAGTTTAATTGCGGAAAACTCTAATCGCTTATGAAGTGAAATGAACATAGCATGAGAAGACAAACAACAGTTTATCCAATATTTGTCTCTATGCACTACAGTGGTATGTACATATCCTGTTACTCTCATTGGAATATTCATTCAGTGTTCAACTTCCAAACCACGCACATTCACATACTATATTCTACTTCATGAACGTGAAAACTTGAAAACCAATATATCGGGAAAAAGATATAAAAAACTCACTTAAATCTTGTAACCGGTCTTGTTCGCTATGCTTGTAGACAATTACAGCGTTATGCGTGTCTCTGGAGTGACTGTAGTTAATTGAGATGTAAAGTAACTCTGGTTCTCAGAGTGGAATGTAAAGTTTTATTGTGGATGAGATTGATAGATAAACTCGAAGGTAAGTTTGTTTTTCATCTTGGAACATGACTCATCATATTTGTAATATTTTCTGCATACAGTGAATGTTTTCGAGAACTCATTTAAACACGCCCAAATAGTATATTGTATTAGATGAAGTATTTTTTTACCTTGGAAAATGTTGCGAATTTACCAATTTCAAAGCACTAAGTTAATAAATACTTAAAACAATAAGGAATTATTCTTTAATTGAAATTTCAAAATCATAGCTGCGGTTTGGAAATAACAGTGTCAAGTGTGTGTCTGAGGTAATTAAAATAGTAAGAGACTTTAAGAATAAGCAAGCTACGGGCTCAAAATAGTTGGTGTTTTGAACCAAAACCGTTCAATATTTACGTACTTGTAGAATTTTTAAAACAGTTAGTGCCTTTCAAATTATTCTCTGAACATTGCAGATCAGTCAGTGGTCTTAAGTTGTTTTATACACCAACCGGTAATGACGTAATTATCAGTGCTAAACGTGTGATGTAAAGTTTCTGATAGACTGTAATCGTGAGATGCTCCGGATTTAAATCTTAACTGCTTCTCTGATATGCCTCGAGATAAAATGTACATTACATTCAAAACTGTATTGTCCCAATACTATTACGTTGTACATTTTTGGAGCAATTGGATTCGTGATAATTTCGCAGATGTAGGTTTACGTATGAATCGCAAGTATAATATTCCTCAAATGATGCCGTAATATATATTTTTTCAATATTTTAACCTCGGGAAATAAAGAAACCATCAAATTTTACCGATATTCTCAAAATATAATAGTTGCAAACATTAATTTTGTTACGGTATTTTACGGTATTTCATTTATGAAATTTCTGGTTGCTAAAGTTTCTGCTACACCTAGTTTTACGATATTCCAGACGCTGGTAAACTTATGAAACAAATCGATGTTTATCTCATTTCATGGATTTGTTACAAAGTTGGCAACATAGTTTACTTTGATACACAGTACAATATTGCCAACAAAATGTCTCAATGCTGACCTCAGAACAAAACTTAATCATACAGTGATTTCCAAAACACTCGTGAAATTAAAAAAGCCGATTGGTATGTATCTGTTCTGTGCAATTTATCATTTAGGCAAAGTTCTAGAATCGTCCAGCGCGAGTTTGGTGTTACAATAATGTCAGAAATGTTCAGAATCACCAACATGAAAATGATTAACAATTAATGTAGCAATGGACATTCAGCTAGTGCAATGAATATTAAGCAAGTGTAACCCTGCTTTTGGATAAGGTACGGATCCCATTTACGAGTCCGCTGAATAAAGAAAATGTGTTTGCGAATTTGCCACTACTTGTATTTTCATTCGTGATAAAATTAGAAGCATTTCAATCCTTACTTCCTTTAGTTTGGATATCCTCATTATTCATAAATTTCTGAATGTGCTTCAGCTTGCAAAAAGCCAGTTTAATTTATCAGACACAATGACATTATTCCTATTCGTACGTGTGCTAAAATGGAATATCAACCACTCATTTCATGCCTTTTAAATAAACATTAGCTTAGCCCTAACGGAGCTTTGATGTTTATAATAATTTTGTTTTCCGTATCTTTTGCTATTTAAATTTCAATTAACGATAATGAAAAATCAATATCCAATGGCTTTCAATTGTTCTTTACGTTATTTATCAGCAATATGGCATTGCGTCTGTCTCTACACACATTTTGATTGATTGGTTCCATCGAGTGTTTCGCCGTTTTCTCACTTTACATTCTTCACACTGCCTGTCTCTTGAACCTTTAAAACGCCTTGATAATGTTGGGTTATCACGTCAGTTACATATTGAATTTGATGCATATATTGTTCGCATTTCGAACCATTATGTCATAAATCGTGCATGCTAGCTCATTTAATACGAGTTTTATTAAATGAGTGAACAAATAATATGACACGCTGCTTTGTAAAATAATTGTTTAGTTAAATGTGGCGACCGAATCAACTTCCTTTCCGACACTGTTTCCGTACAAGTACTAACTCTTTTACGCACAATGTCTGCTCCACTTGTTCAGGAAAATTGTCAATAGTGTAAACTTGTATTCAAGGTTATGCAACCGTTGTATGAAAAGAGCTATCTATTTTACAGAACACTTTCCATCTCAACTGAAGTGTTATTCAAATACCTAAATTACGCCGATTAGACACTCTACTGAAAATTTTGAGGAAACGCAAATTAACAGACAGCAGAGTCAGTTATTGCGCATAAAACATTTTAAGTCTTCCAACTTTCAACTATGTATTACTTTTATTCCAGTAAATGAAGTAACTCATTTTTGTCTACCTCTTATAAAATGCAGAATATCTCGATTTGAATGGGGAAAATCAGGTATTTTCTGATAAACTTGGAATTTACATTAATTTGATAAACATGATGTTTTGATTTGATGTTTGTTTCATTCCTTGACTGATGTCAACAGTTGGGGTATCATTTTAAAGCTGAATAATAAATCTATTGTATAGACTTATAAGTTTTTACATAAGTATATTAGAACAAGAGATATAAGGTATAAAAACAGACGAGATTTCGCGATATTTCAGAAGACCTGCCACAAGATATCGTGGGATGCGTACAGGTTTCCAATCCATGCAATTCAGATCTTTGTATTAATCATTAGATTTTACTGGAATATCCTAAATACGTTTCTTTGAAGTAATTACCTAGGCTCGTTGTTGGCATTTGGATCAACCCGATCTCTATGTACTAAAATAAATATTAGCCCAGGATCCGATTACTGTATAGATTTAGATGTAATCAATGTATAATTCACCTATTAACAATATTATTTAGATTGTCTATGACACGGTTCGCTCTGCGATGTACGAGCGGCTTAGTCAATGCTATATTTAGATAGGAAACATTAATACCATAGCCTACGAGAATAGCATACATCGTTTGCGAGTGTGGTGCTTTAATGCTGCTGTTGATTTGATGTATGAACAGCTTGATTTCAACAACCTTAAAAAGATGTTAGCAAATTGGAAAGAAAACAAAACGAAATATGACAGAGCATAAAAATACAAAGTAAGGGACAAAAATAACAAAATTCAAGACAACAAGTATAATACCACAATAACAAATACAAGACTTAACACTTATCAGCTTCAAAGTTTTACTTTCATGTGCAAATTGGATGAAGAAGGTGCTCTATATTTTGATTTGAGGTTCATCGAAACATTAATATTCTGAAAGTATTGGCCGTGAAAGCAGGCCCTGCTCTCTCGAAGTACCCAAGTAGAAATCTCATCTCAAATGCATCTCATCAGAAATTTGAGTTTGAAATTGAAAACTTTTTTCTTTAGTGTAATAAATAAGAAATAGTTCTTTCTGTTTTGTCATACTTATTTAGAGCCCAGTGTATGAAGAAATCATCCAAATTACACATGACAAAAAATGAGATGAGAGTTAGCTAAAATTGATAGGTTTAGGGAGATCGGGGTCTGAAGCCCGTTGTTAACTTTGCATTTCGTAAACATTTGATACATGGAGAATGTAGTTAGACAGTCAAACAAACGTGTTAGTTTTATGTTCCCATGACATTTTTAGTTAACAAATATTTCTATGTTTTGGTATGGGCCTTAGATGTAGCAACTCGTCTAAGATAGTATCCAATAAACCACTGATGTTGCGTAAACAGTCAAGTATTTAATTCATAATATAGCACCAACAGCCATAAGTCTAAAATACATCAACAGATAACGTAAGCCCTTGGCATTTTTACTAATCTTGATAGCGAGTACAAGTGTTGGCATATTTCTATATCATGGTAATAAATACGTCGGTTTCATTATAGTGTTAATTTGCTTAACTAACTTCATCAACGATTAAGTTTATTATATCTTATATTCCTCAGTACAACGTAAGCATCCATACTAAAAATGTTCTGAGGAGGTTCATGCATACGTTTATATCTGTATTTAAGTGCATTGGGCGTGTATAAATGCACAGCAACGTGTGTTTTGCAGGTTCGTTTTGAGATTACTTGCGTCATTAACAACACGCTGCTTTGGGTATATATGTTGTTGGGCTTGTCTGTATTCTAGAATAAACGATGGTTTATTGTGAGTATGATTATCAAAATCCTGCCCTGTTGGATGTCTGGCCGCCCAAGACTAGTGAATAATTTTTATGTTATATGTCAACACACGATCTATGAAGGTGTTGTTCGTGATAATTTATTACTATTTTATTTGTCAGGTGTATTTGATAAGCCCGGAGCACTTGATTGTTCGTTGTCCTAAACACGAAGCATGTCTGATATGTTGTTTAAAATATTTCACAGTACTCTTCATTCAGCCCATCACATATTACAGTTCGGCACCCCACTAATAAAGGTAAGAAACACTCAGTATATGAATTATCATCAAAACAATAAGGCACCCCGAAACCTGGTTCACTTGAAGGCTAGATAGTATCATTTTGTCCAAGATTGGCACTCCATTAATTGACCACCACTTCAGCGTGAAAGTGAAACACAACTCATAAAAACAACTTAGAATCATGATCGGCTACGAGTTGTAAAATAGATTCAGGTTGATGATTCACGTTTTGTATTGTGTCGGAAGTATATAGTAATTACTATGTTCTTTATTTCAACTCATTGATCTTTAATGTTTTGTATCGTTAATAAATTATGTCATTTTTCATCACTCTTTCTCCAGTTCGTTGTAGCTATTCGTTTCAATTAATTCTTGCGCATTTGTGTGGTTGCAATCTGTATTTCTTTCTTTCGTGTGTTCGTGTTGGTGATACCTTTACTGTCAGATTTGTAATTATCTTTTCACCGATGTTTCCTGTTCCAAGTTCAGACATGTCATTATTTCACTAACTATCCTTTCAAATCGGATGTTTTAACTTTTTCTAACTACCAACACAGAAATTGTGGCCTTATCGGTTTGAAATGGAAAAGGTGAAGTATGTTTCTCAGACGTTAAGATCAATATAATCCTGTCTTTGCCTGAGGCAGTTTGAAATAAAGTAGTCAAGTAACTACTTCACTTTCAAGACTTGTGGATATATTTCTAGTTTTATCAGCTCTGGTTTAGGGTTATAACACCAATTAATATTTCTTCCAAGTGAATCATTTGTAAGAATTTATGCTTCATGTACCTGTGCTCTTACATGTAGCATTTCAAAATAAGACACTAAGTCTGACTCTATTCTTAGTCTTATTACACACCACTACCAAAACATACCCATTTTATGCATATATGGACAGTAACTTAATCAGTTAGTGTTATATTTCAGAGTTGTGTGTGTGTGTGTATTATTGTCCTTCCGTTACATTGGTAACATTTAAAGGCATCAGGAACGAGTTTCTAAACAAGCTTAGCTTTCTACTCAATTCTTGATTTGTATAAATAAGTTTATGTATAATATGTTATGAAATAAATATTGTTTAAACCAAAGGCATCATCCGGGGGGGGGGGCACAAAACAATCATCCTTGCCCGTATAAACCCGCATAGCAAAGTTTTGTCATAACTCTTCGCTTTATAAGCCATAGTTTCGAACAAACTATTATTTGCAATGTACCGTGGAATGTCACTGCAATACCTCAAATACTGTTTTTGAGTAATTATCGATGTAGCCCGTGCACTCCATTGGAACAGAGCAATAGATTTACAGGAGACTAGCTACTATCAACATAAATTTATTCACCAAATGCCCTTGTAACCAAGTTTTGTTAAAACATTGCGCACTGCAACCTATATTGTAACTTCGACAGACCAATAATCACTGTAAAATTTCACTGGTATATCCTAAATACGTCTCTTTGAAGTAATTACCATGGCACGTTGTTGGCATTTAGTTCAAACAGGTCTCTATGTACTAAAATAAATATTAGCCCAGGATCCGATAGCGGTATAGATTCTGAAGTAATCAATGGGAACTTTGTTTGCTCTCGGTTATAATTCACCCATTAACAATATTGTTGAGAGTTTCTATGTCACGGTTCACTCTGCGATTTACGGGTGATGTTTCCAATATTATCATTTGAAAAGTGATATCAAGGTCAACGAGGACAGGAAGTATATATATATATATGATTGATATTTGTTCTGTGTTGTAGCCACCGTCTTGACTTAAACCTCATATAAATTGAAAAACAACGAAATTGACATGGACCGCACCAGTCAACAGAAACGCACAAAAAAGTAAAATGAAAACATAAAACTTAAATGGAACGAAGTTTTCTGTCGATACAAATTTTCAGATATCCTTTCTAGGTTACCTGTTCTAGTCCATTATTTATCCAGATTATAATACTAGGTTTTTTCGGGCTATCAAGTACCTCGCTGGTATCGTACAAACCTGTTTTTCCGGCAACTTTACAAACTTTATCTTTCATAATGAAGTACTAACAGCTGTGAGTCTAAAACACATACACAGGTAACTGTCAACATTCCACACTTGCGCTGATTATAATCTTGATAACGAGTTCAAGTGTTACCATATTTTCAGATTAATTGTCACGTCTTTGACAATAAATACTTCCATATTATTATCGTGTTTATATGCTTTTCCAACAATTGCCACGATAAAGTAATTACAATGTACATCTTATTTCGCGTTTCTAAGCGCTATCATTCTTCTCATGAGGGGTAATTTATTTTTATTTGTTATACTTGAAGTAAGTACATAGGGCGTGTATCATTAGCGCATACAAATGTATCAATGTGTGTTTGCCGTTACATTTGGGTTGCTTGTGTCATATACAAGACAATGCGTGGGGTTGCAAATCATTATGCGTGGCTGTATGCTAGCATAAGTAATAGTTAACTGCGAACATGATAATTACAACCCCGCCCTATTACATCCTTGACTTCCTATCGTTTGCCCAAGACCTGTAAATAGTTTGGTGTTATATGTTTACAGTTCATACAGCATTGTTACATTTCGGTTGATAAACCTGTGGCGTTTGCACGTGGATCCCAATTGAATAAGTTTTCTCTAAACATCGTAAAACCGTACATACGACAGATGCCATACAGTTTAGCACCACGTCAAATAAAGAAAGCAATAATTTATTATAAAAAACATTAATTTAGCATTAGAACGCTGGAATGGAAAAAGGGAAATATTTTAGATCCCGATCTGTTTCGACAAATATCCATATTTTTCTGGTATGGTATTCTCAGATAATACTTTTCTTCCGTTTCATATTTTATTTGCGATGGCAAATATATTCTTATATATGTACCCATCGGGATGATACTTAGTTATGGGCAGAAACTATACTCATATACTAGTACTAGACAAAATTGGGTAGACATCTGTCATTTATTTAACTTTACCTGATGGATAAATTACTAGTATTATATTTATAACACAAAAGAAGAATGTAATAATGGAGACATCGGCTGGCATATTATTGTTGCTGAGTCTGTCGTTCGTGTGGTTATCTCGATGGTGTCGGCTTGTGATCGGTAATGTTTTCATTGGAGTATCCTTTGTGTGCCTTTAGTCTCTGCTGAGTACTACCTTCCCTCTCAGCTCTATAATTATCTTTTCACCGATGTTTCTTGCTATTTTTGTGCCACCTTTGTTCCCAGACTTGTAATTATTCACCGGTTCTAAGTACAGACACGTTATTATTTAGCTAACTACGTTCAAGTCGTCGGATGTTTTGAAAATTATCTTGACATGATTTCAAATGAAATCCACAGACCTTGCTAGAATATTTTTTTACATAATATGAGAATGTACGAACTGTAGCGATGTTTGGATGACTATGTCCGTTTGTAATAGAAAACTGAGATTTAGATAAATACGTATAATGATATACATGTATCTTAATATAATTGCAGTAAGCATCGTCTTTCTTTTAGACTTTATAGAGTCTCCAATACAATCGAGCTTGGATATATAAGTTAGGCAAGCTAATTTCCATTTGAGACATTGGCTCTATTTCTTCTTGTTCTAATGCATAGCATTTGTCATTTGCCTACGGAAATGCAATGAGGTAGCGACTACTGAAGCATGCTGTATGTAGACCATGGAAACCTAATACGTCTGCTATTCATCAAATAGTGCAGGTCATAATCTAGTGATGTGTAAATGCAACACAACATTGATAAAATTCCAAAGAACATGTTTTACAATGAACCTCAAATTAACTAGTACTAGTACTAGTGCCTTTAGTCTCTGCTGAGTACTTCGTTTCCTCTTAGATCTATAATTATCTTTTCATCGATGTTTGCTGTTATTATTGTGTCACCTTTGTTCCCAGATTTGTAATTATTCACCGGTTCCAAGAACAGATACGTTATTAAGCTAACTACGTTCAAGTCGGATGTTTTGAAAATATTCTTGACATTATTTCAAATGAAATCGACAGACGTTGCTAGAATAATTATTTTTTACATAATATCAGAGAATGTACAAAAATCTTTGGAATTCATGACTATGTCCATTTGAAATAGAAACAATGAGTTTTGTTTCTCAAACACTAAGATAAATAGGTAAAGAATATATCTTTATATAATTGCACTTTCTTTTAGACTTCATAAAGTCTCCAAGACAATCGAGCTTTGATATATAAGTTAGGCAAGCTATTTGTGACATTGGCTATATTTCTTCTTGTCCTAATGTATAGCATTTGTCATTTGCCCTAGGAAGTGCAATAAGATATACTAGATACAACATAATACAGCATGCTGTATTTAGACCATGGACACGTGTTACGTCAACTATTCACCAAATAGTACAGGTCATAATCTAGTGATTTGTAAATACAACACGAAATTAACAAAATACCAAAGAACATGCTTCACAATGAACCTCGAATTAACTAGTACTTAAAAGTCATAGTAACACTTGACTTCACATCCAAGAACCATTGTGAACGTGATCAGCAGTGAAACATTATATACATCCATACAATGATAATTGTTGAAACCCTAAGATTTGTACTCGTAGTGGATTATGCTGATTGAACTGGTCTCAAAGGGAAAACTTTCTTAGAAAAATGCTTCATACGTACAAGCAATTGAATTGTTAATTTATTGGGTCGGTCGATCAATAATGTAAAAAATTAGACACCATGAACTGTATTATAGGAAAAGAGACGATTCTGCGTAATTTTGTCATTTTGTCCCTGGGAAATATCAAGTTCCGGAAGAATTCCTTGATACGATCATTCACGTTGATTTTACGCATAATTAAGTTAACGTCATCTCTAACGGGAAAGCTTGTGTTATATTCGTTACAATGTAAATATAGTTCCTAATAGCACAATTGTAGCGTTACACTCGAACGGAATACATGGTTTCATTTTGTGTCTTTGGTATGGCATGGCTAAGTATAACCTCCCATCGACAATTGTTATTCGAAGCGGATACTCAAACACTTTAAGTCGACACCCTTCTATCCGTACCATTGTGCTATATTCCGGTCACTTTTTTGCAGAATATCGAGTGTCAATGCTTTTTAAATAGTATTCCAATAGTGAATTTGATTTATACGTTTATACAGGAATTAAAGAAGAAATAAATCGGGAATCGGGTAGCAGATGGACTAAAGAGTGAGGTTAACTAATGGTTGCTGTCTGATTGAATAGTAAATTCAATACCACGATCGCATTTCCTGTTTTACTGTTTTAAAAGAATACAGAATCTAACAACATTTCTATATTTGCATCCAACAAATAATATAATATTATTAAAAAATACGTCACGCACGACAAAGATAGTTTTATCTGATCTTAAATCGAAATTTGAAGACAAAGTGTCTTTTTTAAAGATCAATGTTTGACAAATATCTCTTTAGAAATATCTTGGCAGCGTGTATGGTGTTAATGCTCGTGACTTTATCCCGTTAGAGTCGTAACGAGAACGACATTGCGTCTACAGATAATCAACACCCTGTCTCCTATGACCTACAATGACGGGTTTTGCGTAAGATAGGAATTTTTGTTTAACGACTGTCTCACATTCTTACCCCCTCTCTTTCTCATTATTTTGTTTATTCAAATCGCGTAGAAACTAATCATTTACTTGGATCAGCAATAAAGTCAAATACGTTTCAATTAGCACCAATGTAATTAAATGAATTCAATTTGATTGTAAAAACATTGGACACTCAAAATGTTTTATACTGTGCATGTTCGCAAATTTTGTGCATGTATCGGTAACTTAAGTTACGCTTAATGTGATGCAATATTGACATTGTTAAGGTAACGTATGGGAAAATATAAGTTTGACACACTCATTAAAAAACATCTAGAACCAGAATTTCATTTGGAGTTAATCAGGTTTATCCTATTCCATGGAAATAATAAGGATAGTACTTACATATTAGGAGAATGAATCATCAGCTCTATGCTGAATCAAGTAGTAATAAATTGAATCTCATTTAAAGTTAAATCAGTCGGAGGGAATAAAGTTAGTACAATATGTAGGGTACATCCTCGCTGCCTGCCGTGTTAATTGTCATCGTGCAAGTTGTGTCACAATCGATTTATACAAATATCTACACTAAGTTCAAATGATTCTATGTTTTTGCATATTGGAACATACTATTTGCATTTAATACTATCAGTAACTTGTATGTGTAATTTATTCATTATCTGATTCTCTCCATACTGCTCTCACCGATTCGATGGCTTATAACCAGAAGGTCCTAACTACTACTTACGACCTTATAAGACTCATACATATTTGAAATCTACTTCACAAGGCGCTTCTTATGAGCATATTTTAATGAAAATCTGAAATTGTAATGTTGACCAAAATGAAATTTTAACAACGTGTTTTCCCATGGGTAAAGGGTAACTTACAGACAGTTTTCTCTTGTTTTGTCAATATATCGATTTGTTAGTTACGACTTTCTTGTTCTAAGTCAGCGAATTATAGATCTGACAGCATGCGGTTTATTATGCCAGTTCCTTGATACAGTTGTTGAGAACAAATGTCCGATTATCATATTTACAACATGCCCTACTTATCCGTAACATTTATATTAATAACCACAAATATCAATAGCTTTCATTGTAAAAAACTGAAAACGCTGATCAATTGATCTGGAACTATATCGGGTTAGACCTTGGAATCTCTGGTTTATGGCAGTTGCAATGGTAATCCAATAATGCTTACGCCTCGCGAGAGTTCGCATATATCCGATTTGTTCGTCACGTCTGATATTACTGTTTTTTAATGGATTGGATTCTGAGTAATCCTTACATCAGTGCAAACCTTACTCAAACGCGTTCAAAAAGATACTCCAGGGCCTTATTCACCAACGTTGTAAGTCTAAAAATCAGACTTAGACTTAAAAATGTCATTATTCATAATCACTGGGATTTCTTTGAAATTAGATTTAACCATGTGGAATTGTATCTGACTATTTGTTGTCACCTTCTGGACATGTATACCAATTTATATCAAAATCGGCCCATTAATAACAACATGAGAGTGAATAGAACATTTGACCATGTAAAGTCTAAGTCTATGTATTATTTATGTAGGCCAAACTTTTAGATAATAAAGAATATAATAAATTTCGCTTGCAGGATTATTAGCGATCGTTGTATCTCTTCCATCCGTGATATTTTATCTGGTTGTAACTGCCTCGTAATTTTAATTTGTAGAGTTATTTGCATACCGAAATTTACACCAGAGGACATATTACAACAATGTGCTGCAAGATTTTATATCTAAGCTAATGGTGTGTTATTCTGAATCTGTATTGGGTACATAACTATATCATCACAGCCTAGACACATAAAATGGACATTTGTATGATAAATGAGTGCATCAAATAGTTGAATAAATTTGGTGTCATTATAACAATACGTCCAGAACTGAATTAATAGCATTCGTTAATGTTGTTCATCCAATTATAAAGGATGGGCGTTTATTGGACTTGTTATATAATGAATATTTCGTGGGATAATAAATGATACAAATGCTGGGCCCGCAAATACTTTACCAATCGATTGAAACTATCTGACTCTCAACCTGCTTGTGTACCATTTTTATGTTTCACTTATTTATCACTTTACTGTCTCCGAAACATGACTACTTTCGATGACCTGTGAACAATAGTCATCAATGTGAGAATTGTCAGTTCATGGAATTGACTTTCCTACCTGTCTTCTACCTAGTACGTATATTGCTTCCTTATCACTCAGTATAGTATTCATATTGTCATATTGAAAATAGGATCAATTAAATTGTCTTATTGAAGAAAAAGGTATGTATATCGTCATATTGTAGAGAAGCGACTTGTCGTATATAGTATAAGTACTGCCTGAGAATAGAACTTTTTGTCCTACCAATACACTTATTCCTCTTTTCTTGAACATCTCATTTAATTCAGTCTATAGCCTCTTTAACTTGTTTATGTACATCGTCATCTCTTGGAAATGTAATAATATTCCCTACGTATGAATAATTATATGAACAAGACAGAATAGACCACCAAGTAATTGTCCATGCCGACATAAGAAACGTCAAATATCCAAGCGAGCATATGCCATATTTCTCATTACTTAATGTTTGCGGGTAAAACGTTCGTAGAATATGGTATAATAGTAGTTTTCTCAAATTGGAGGATTTACATTATTAACAAAACTATCGTGTTGCATATGTATGTGGTCAATCATCAGAAGGATTTAATTAGTTCATCGTCGAAATTAACGTAAACTCAAATCACCCCAAATATTTATATCTTTTCTTATAATATAATTGTGAAATTGCTGGTATGATTCGAGCTTATGAATTCTAGCGGCGTTGTGCAATCTTTGACGCTGTACCAGTATTAATTACAGACGCAAGAACGACACCAACTTGATCCATAATTATGATATACAACCTTTGATTCTGTCTGGCTTTGTTCCCTATGTATTAGCATTTTACTTCTTAATTAATTGCGCCAGAAGTTCAAGTATCGAATAACAAATATATCTGATTATAGCATCGTCGCATCGAAATATTGCCTCACAAATGTCGTTATGTATATATGTACCACGTATATGAATATGATTAACCGTTTAGACAATGTGTCCAACCGTCCATATCAATTGCGTTTGTAATGCAGGAATTATAGACGTCTTGTCAACAGTAATGTCACATCATATTACTTAAAAGTAGTTCGTTCTCGTGATCAAATGGATCGAGACGACACGAATTTTTAAAATCTTTTAATTTTAAACAATATTCAAATTGCCAATTACAATACCTTCCCTAACGATTAAGACCAATTATTGGAAAATTTCAGTTGATGAACTTATATCTGTAGTCAAGGATAAGTTGAAATTCCAGAAAATAAATGGATACAATAAATGGAATTGTCCGCTTCCATACGCGATAGATAATCAAACAGTCTAGTATGGCTATTCGATCAATTGACCACTACTTCAGCATTGAAGTCAAGTATTATACTTCACACAAAATGTATCTAGAAGACTGATTGGATATTCTGTTTCAATTAAGTCAAGATTGGTGAGTCACATTATATCAAAAGTGTTTTATTTGGTCTCATTAACTCACCATATTGGTGTAGTTTTACATTGTCATTGTGTAATATAATCCTTGTGATATGTTCTTTCCTGTTGGCTCTTGTCGATTTTCTGTTAATGCAGTTATCCTTTTACGTTGGCTTTTTGATTTTCTCTTAAAAACCCAAATAATTTGATATTTATTGTACCACCTTTGCCAAGATGTGTAACTATTTTGTCACCGGTGTTTCATGTTACAAGTTCAGACCTGTCAGTACTGCAGTTACTCTGTTCTTTAATCGGATATTTTGCCAAAACTTAAAACTCTGTTCAACAAACACAAACAACAGACACAGAAAGTGTTAGAACAATTATTGTGTTTACACAATGTCAGATAATATAGCAATGTTGTGAATTCCTGGCCATGTCCATTTGTAATGGACAGAAAGAATTATGTGTCTCAGACGTTAAGATCATTATAAGCCTGTCTCCAGCAGAGACAGTTTGACATAAAGTAGTCAAGTCACTTCTTTCAAGAGAGATGCAATTCAAGATTGACCAGCTCAGTTTTTGTTTAGGGAAATGAGAACGAGCGTTCTATTCAATAATAACTTATATCACATGACTTTCCTTGTATCCAGGTTAGTATAATAGTATGTATAACATTATACGTACCACGTGAAGTATAAAGAATTGAGTTTACTTTTGTCAGATTTAATGATAAATAGGTGGTTTGACCTTTATTTCAAAACTAATGAGCTGAAGGTTTTACAAGATGTGGATAATAGATGTAAACTACGCGAACCTTATTTCAATTACATCATCGATGAAGTCGTACATTTTCAGTGATTACAGGAAATTTTGTGACCCGGAATCAGTTCCCTGAAGACCGCATTTAAATTTGCTCCCTACACTCATCTGGTCATTGGAATGCCTGAAGGAAGTAGTGTATAATAAAAAAAAACAAGTATATTAACTTGATTTGAAAACTTCGATGCAATGTGAAATTGAAAGCATCAATGGGTAAAATGCAAGGAATTAATTGATAATTTGCTCCTCATTGTGGCAGTTTTGCAGATTTAAAGAAAACACTTCAAACTTCTGCTGAAAATGATTTCAAAAGATTTGAAAATGATTTATGTCCTGAACAAAACCTACATGTATATCTTAAACAATGGCATATAACAACAAATATAATCTTAAAAACGGAAAAAAGTTATTTAAGTCATTTACATCACCATTATATTAATAATCACCTTCAAGTTGTAGATATCTTACAAAGTCATATCATTTCGCCAAAACAGTACCAATACAATACGTTTATAGCGCGGTTGACAATCAACCAGCAAATTGATGCTTCTTTCTCAGTTTGACATATACCAGTGAGACTTTCCAATGCTGCTGCCTACCTCATATATGTAGTTGTTTATTTTAACCACCTCAAGAAGGTGTAAGCAATATAGACAAGAGTGCAAGCACTCAACAGAAAGAAAACAGAGCACAAGAGACACACCAATAAACAAAAATGAATAACCAGTTACCCAGACACAGTCTAGAATTACATTTACAAGAACCGCCTTGTTTTACTCGTATTATTATGTTTAAGATCGAAAGTATACCATCCATTTCGTCGGAAGCCCTACACACTACATATCTGGTGCTGTACAAACAGTTGTCTTAATTTTGCATCAGCAATAAGCAAAAACACATAAACAGATATCAACAGCCTATGGCACTTGCACTGGCTATAATCTTTATTTCAAGCACAAGTGTTACCATATTTACACACTTAAGACAATAAATGCGTCGGTTTTATTTCGTGTTTATATGCTTTGTTAACAATAGCAACAATTAAGTGTACTACTTTTTACATCACATTTGTTATTTCGTAGCACTAGACCCGTAAGCATACACAGAAAGTTTATAAGTTATATATGTTTTGTACCTGAACATAAGTACATTGGGCGTATTATATGAATGCTCATTAACGTGTGTTTTGCAGGCTTTTTTGAGATTGCTTGCGTCATTTACAAAATGATGTTTGTGGTGTATGTTATTACGCGTGACTGTATAATGAAATAAACGATATTTTATAATGAATTGCTAATTAAAGCCCCACCCTGTTGTATCATTGACTACTTATCTCCAGATGCCCAATACTAACAAAGGCTTTGGTGGTATTTGTCTACAACTTACGAGCTGTACTTGTGAATTTATTATAGCATAAACTGCTGATTTTGCTAGATAGACCCGTTATACCGTTATTTTTGCTGCTGATTCAACTTAATGTTATACAGTACATAACACAGATGGAAATGCAGTTTGTTCCCATGGCACATTTAAAACAGCAGTACTCAATACTGGAGACATTATCGTCAGAACCATATGGCTAACACAGTATTTGGTTCATTTAGAATATGAAATTTCCAGTTTTGTTAGATTTATCACAGTGGAATATATTTTTAGACCATAACTTTTGTTTGGGGCAATATCCACTGTGTCGGGGATATTCAGATTTAGTTGATGTATAAATATAAATAATGATATACGTTATATAGTTATCGAGTCAATATTTCATTATAGGCAATTACTATTATCATTTAGTTGTTAAGATTCTAACTTGCAATTGCCTGAGCGCGGTGGAATGAATACTGGATGCTTTATTACATTCATTTTACAAAAAAGAAATTCTTTAATACAAATTTTTATCCAAAGCTATGTGATTGTAGCATTTACTGTTTATTTTACTGATACTCTGTAGATAGACATTTTCGTTAGATTTTTAGGAAACCATTCAGTCCAGATGATTAATGTATACATTATGTGAACAGATATCACAAATCGGACAGGGAAGGCAGCAGTCAATACATATAGCGATAAAGATGATATATAAATAATCCGTACGATCGTCAATGGATAATATGGAAAATGGATGCATTGTTATTGCTGTTTTGGGTCGAATACTAGTTATCAATTTTCGTCGACAACTGTATTAAGAAGGTTGCAATTAGGTGTGATTGTTTATTTCGGAAGTATTACATTTTTCTTTGTTTCATTAAATTGATACTAATTGGTAACTTATTGACTCATCCTGTCGAATATTTGTTACATTGCGATTGTGTTTATCGTACAACCTTTGCTCCCAGATGTGTAATTATCTGTTCACTAGTGTCTCCTTTTCAGAGTTCAGACATGTTATTATTTCACTTACTATCCTCTTCAATAGGACATATTTTTCCAATCTTAAAACTCTGTTTAACGAACATTACATAGGATCTTAGAATAATAATAGGTTAAACATAACGGCATAATATGTAGTAATGTTGAGTTTTTCTGGTCTTGTCCGTTTGAAATGAAAACAGTGCATTATGTCTCTCAGACGTTAAGATCAATAGAATAATTATGTTTTTTGTTGGAGACAGTGTGACATAAAGTCGAGAAAATATTTCCCCTACAAGCGTTGTAGATACATTTCTGATTTTATTAGCTCTATTTGCGTTGGGAGTGAAATCGAAATACATGTTTGGTAATAATTCGTGCTCTTTACAATACAACTTCATACACTTTCAATCAGCACTTTCTTCTAGTCAGACTTGACAGTGTCTCCCTGACAATGTTGTTTCTATATTCAAGCGTAGCAACTATGCTCCATTCTCGACATTGGCAACATTTCTTCCTATCCTACACATATAGAGTAATTGTCATTGACCTATGGAAGAAAACCCCGTACTGTTTGTTAAGTTCCTTCAAACTTGTTAGGTACACTGGTTATCGTATATGATGAGCTTATTTAAGCTATAACTGATATTCGGTTCTTACAATACTTATTGAATAATACTAATGAGACTAACTGAAATACAGGGGTGGCTGCTCTCGAGTTACGAAGGTCCTGGGTTCGCACTATGGCCACGGCATGACTTATTGAAAAATATCTTCAGGGTTTGAAAAGTACAAGCATTGCAAACAACTAGTGCCGACGGCTTCTATTTTCCCAAGTTTCGTATCAAAAGACACCGTTAAGGTGTCAAGAATGTTCAATTGTAGTTGTATCAATTGTACGAATCATCTTAGAATCAGTGTGATCAGCAGTGAAAAATTAAATACATCCGAACGTTTCTGAGTAGATAATTGGGAAAGCCCAACTATGTATAATCGCTTAGTATTATGCTGATATACAATGTCACAAATAGAACATTTTCTTAGCAAAATGGTCAATACGTACAAGCAACATAATTGTAATTTATTGGGTAGGTCGATCAATTATGTAGAAACGGAGAGACCGTGAATTGTTTTATAGGAAAAGAGACGATTTTTGCGTAATTTTGTCCCTGAAGAATAACAAGTAGGTGTAACAAGAATTCTTTGATGCGATCATTCGAGTTGATTTTACACATGCTTAAGTTAATGGCATCTCTAACGAGAATGAGTGTTTTGGTCGTTGTAATGTAAATATTTCTTTAAGTTCATTTAGCGCCATTATACACTGAGCGTCTAAGACAGGATTTCATGTTTTCATTTCGGGTCTTTGGTATATCATTATAAAGTATTCGAAAAATAAATTTTGTGTAATTCAACTTTATAAAAGAAATACACAATAAATATATTGGATATTGAGATTGGTTACTGATGATCGCTTTTTGTGTTTTACTGTATCAAACTAATATAACAACTTTCCACTATTTATACCAAACACAAAATATAATATTATTCAGAATTACATCCTGCACGACAAACATAGTTTTGTCTTGTCTTAAATTGGAGATTGAAGAGACAGTGTCTTTTAAAAGATCACTTTTTGACAAATATCTCGCTAGAAATAGATTCTTATCGTGTCTGGGATTAATGACGGTGACATTATTTCGTTAGAATCATATAAGAACGCATTTTGCCTACACAGGATCAACACTCTGTCTCCTATGACCTTTATTGACACATTTACGTAAGATTGTGTGATTGTCATTACGATATAAAACACACAAGACTTCTGTTAAACGACCGTCTCACTCCCTTACCCTCATTCATCTCTATGTCAATGTATTGTTTCATGTATTCAAAGTTTGTAGAATCCGAACAGTTATTCGGAGTAGCAATACAGTCAAATACGCTTCAATGGTCATATAAACTCATTAACTAAAACTGACTAAGAGTCAGAAGTTTACATGATTACGTAGACCGTACATTCATTTGACCAATTTCCTGAAATAATTTATTTTTGTAAGGAAACACTATATTGCCATTTTTGCAATTCCATTGATGCTGGTTGCTTCAGTTACTCTTAAGGTGGTACAATTTTGACATTGGTTAGGCAAATATAAGCTGAATCCTGTAGTAATTTGACACACCCATTTAAATAAATCTACAACCAGGAATTACAATTAAGTAATTCAATTTAAATCCATAACAATGAAAGTAATAAGATGAGTACATTGTCTAATTCCCATACACTGCGTATCGTGATTATTTCCATTGTGTATGTATTGTCATAATCGATGCGGAAGCTTTTTAAAATTCCTATTTTTGTTGAGCACAATTTTACGATTAGGGTCTTCTTCAGCATAGCTCACTAATCCGTACCATTATTATACACTACCAGACAAATAACAATAGCCACCATTGTATACAAATAAAAACGTTATCAATTGATCTGAAACTACAACGGTTCAGAACAGGGAATCAATGGTTTATGGCAATAAAAATGACATTGCAATAGTAATCCAATTATACTTTTGCCTCGCGAGAGTTCGCACATATCCAATATATTCCTCACGTCTGTTATTACTGTTGTTAAGTTGATTGGATTCGGAGTAATTCAGTGCAAACTTTACAAAACTTGTTAAACAAGATATTTTCGTGGATCAAATATTCAGCGAATACTATAAATAAATGTAATAAAGTTTGCTTGCTGGAATATATGTCTTATCTCTTACCGGCATATCCCTGATCTAAATGTAGTTGCAATTGCCTTGCTTTTTATTTGTAGAGTTTTTGTATACCTAAAGTTTAACCATGATGAAATATTAGGCCATACCACATCGTATTTTTGTTTAGCTTTAACCCTAAGTTCGAAAACCTATCTAGTTAACCTAAGACCAAATCAATTCTCCACGACTTCTATGTTGATCATCATATGACTAACAAATATAGCTTTCATAAATTGTCAATCGTAATAACTCATAACAATAACTGAAAACGTGTTGTAGTGGAACCAACTGTATCAGCTTTTGAATGCTGTATGGTTCATGCAAGTGGAGCCAGAGTCACACATGGCAATGCATGGTGTTGGGTGAATTACAAGAAACATTTGATGTCAAAATAATTTCTAGCAAATTCCACTGCAGAGTGGAATGGCCCGCCCACAGCCCGGGTCTTAATTCATGTGGATTGTTTTCTTTTTTTGGCTATCCGAGATCGCTTTTGTACAGTCAAATGCTAATTAAAACAACTTTTCTTCTGATCAACATCAAAATGCAATTTAAGAAGACCAGTTTGAAGAAATATGTGTAATGTAATCAACACTTTTAGAGAATGGGTGCAAAACGGGAAACATGAGACTGACAGAAATTGTGAAAACGTCGTAAATTACTTCAAAAGGACTTAACGGTCAAAATAAGGTATTTTTGGAAATTGACATTTTTCAAAAGATATTCGAGTTACGATTATCAAACTGGTAACAGAAAAAACTTACATATTTTGTCTAACGATTTGCAAAACTTCTTAGCGATAGCAGAACATTAATAGTTGATAACAATACCCAGAATATGTATACTTTCTTTTTGGACACCCTGTATACACGCATTGTCTGAAATAGAACTCGTTATTCCCACACACTAATCCCTCGTTTCTATTGGGTCCATTTAATTAAATATAAAACCTCCTTAGCTTGTATATGGATTTGGACGTCTACTGGTAATGTAATAATATTCCTTATGTATGAATAATTAATGGACTTGACAGAATAGACCACCAATTAATTGACCTTGCCGACATAAGAAACGAAAAATCTCTAAGCAAACATAGATTCTATGTCATATTTCTCATTACTGACCGAACACATCACTGATGTCGCGGGTAAAACGTTCGCGAAATACAGTAAAATAGTAATTTGGGAGTTTCTCAAATTCGAGGGTTTAAAATAGTAACAAAAATATTATGTCACGTATTTCTGAGATCAATTATTCGAGGAGATGTAATTTAATGTTTAATGATCTCGATTATCATCGACCAAAATGTAAAAAAAATCTGCCGCGAATATTATCAATTTACACCTTGAATGTTATTGTGCAATGATTGTATGGTTACAGCTAATAAATTGCGGCGTTGTTCAATGTTTGGTGTTGCATTAATAGTTATTTCAGATGCAAGAACGACACCTTCATAATCCTTATTTATCCTCATAGTCTGCCTTTAATTCTGTCTGGCTTTGTTCCTGTTGTATTAGCATTTGATTCGTAATTAATTTCTCCAGAACAAACAATGTATTAACAATCTAATCGACAAGTGAAGCACATTTAGCAGTGATATTACTATACGTCTCATTAATAAATCACCTCTCAGAAGGCAATATGCATATCTGCTTCCGATCTATTGGGAATCGTTAAAACAATATTTCTGACATTTTGAAACCTTGCGTAATAACAAAAGTCTTGTTAATACTAATTTCAGGAAAACAATTATTTGTACCATCTTTCAAACCCACATTATGGACGTTTTCTCACTTTCTCACAATTTAAGGCAATGATCAATTTACAAACTGCAAATACCTCTCTTCATGTTAAATACCAATTATCGAACCATTTCATTTGATGAAATAATGTCTGTAGTCAAGGACAAGTTGATACTGAAGGGACTAGATAGGACAGTAAACGAAACTGTAAGTCTTCAAATGCGATAGATTATCAAACATGCCAGGACAAATATTCGATTTATTGACCACCACTTCAATATGACAGTCAAGCGATATACTTCAGACAAACGTATTTAGAAGACTGATTTGATATGTTAGCAATTTGGTCAAGTTTGATGATTCACATTATGTCGAACGTGTTTGGTCCCATTGACTGATCATTTTGATGTATTTTTACATTGTTATTGTAATGTAAGGTAGTTATTTGTTCTTGTTTACTTGCTTTCATTCAGGTTCTTTTTGACTGCAAAGTGCGACAGTCTGTCGAAGTAGGCAGTTATGCTGATGTTACTAATACTGTAACAGTTTTCCTCGTACATTTGTGCAATTTCAATGATTGTCGTTGTGGCTTATGATTGTGATCTCTATTCTATGTGGTCTTTATCGCGTCACCGTTGTTCCCAGATGTTCCCAGATGCGTAATTATCTTTTCACCAGTGTTTCCTATTCCTCTTCATTTCACTTACTGTCTTCTCGAATATGATATTTTGTCAAATCTTAAAACTCTGTTTAACAAAGATTACAGTTTTTAGAATACTTATTGTTTTTTTGTATACTGTCAGAGAATGTTGCAATGTTGAAAAGTTCTGGCCCTGTCTGTTTGAAATTGAAACAGTGAATTATTATTTCTCTCATCATTTTCATGAATATATTACTATCTTCGGCAGAGACAGTACGACATAAAGTAGTCAAGCCACTACCTCACTTTTATTTGTTTTAGATACATTGCAATTTGATCAGGTCTGTTTTGCGTAAGGAAGGATTTGCTCTTAAATACTTTGCAAGAATGTTTGTTCTTTGTTCTCCTGACATTTCACCTTCAAACTCCTACAATTTCACTCAGCACCTTTTTTCCAGTCAGACTTAACATAGTCTGCATGACAATCAGGTTTCATTTTTCAAGTTCTGCAAGCAATGTTCCAGTCCTGACTTAGGGTAAACTTCATAGCAATTGATACAAAATCGGTGAATAAATAAATAATAGCACCAATGAACCTGGCTAAGTATAAGTGTGTCTGCTTCGAGCTCGGAAGGTCCGGGGTTTTACCTTGACAATAACTAGACGAAATCTAAATAGTTGTTTTCAGTGTTTCATTGGTTTTATATCATATACTGATGGCTGTTTCTCTGTTCTTTTGAACACTTTATAGAATTTGATAAAATAATTAGGTATCAAAAGTGATTAATATCAATTGTAAGAGGTTGTTTCACCATCGACACCTAGCAATTGCACTATACTAATGATCCGAGAACCATAAATGTGAACCACATCAGCAGTGCGTCATTATAAATAATATACCTCCGTACAATGTTGAAGTTTTCTGAATAGATAATTGTGAGAAACCCTTAGATGTATACTCATTGAGGATTATGCTGATCTAACAGGTCTCAAAGCGGATACTTTCTTAGAAAAATGCCTAATACGTACATGCAACTGAATTGTTAATTTATTGGGTCGGTCGATCAATAACGTAGAAAATTAACGACCATGAATTGTATTATAGGAAAAGAGACGATTTTGCGTAATTTTGTCATTTTGTCCCAGGAGAATGTCAAGTCGTGGAAGAATTCGCTGTTGCGACAATTCAAGTTGATTTTACACATAATTAAGTTAATGTCATCCCTAACCATGCTCTATGTTATGTAAATATTACAGTTCCTATAGCACTATTTTACACTCGTCGTCCAAGAAAGGAATGCATGATATTCATTTTGTGTCTTTGGTGTGGGTAAGTATAACCTCCCCTCGACAATTGGAATTCAAAGCCGATACTCAAACAATTTAAGTCGACAGCCTTCTATCCGTAGAATTGTAATATATTTCGGTCATTTTTTGTAGAATATTGAGCGCCAATGCTTTTTAAATTTTACTCCAAAAGTATCCAATAGTGAATTTGGTTTATACGTTTATAGAGGAATTAAAGAAGAAATATATCGGAAATTGAGATTGGTTACTGATGGACTAATGAGTGCGTAAATTCAATTTGACGATAGAATAAAGAATCTAACAACATTTCAATAATTGCACCAAAAAAGGATATAGTAATATTCAGTATTACGTTACGCACGACAAAAATAGTTTTATCTGATCTTAAATCGAAATTTGAAGACAAAGTGTCTTTTTTAAAGATCAATTTTTGACAAATATCTCTTTAGAAATATCTTTGCAGCGTGTCTAGTGTTAATGCTCGTGACTTAATCCCATTAGAATCGTAACGAGAACGACATTGTGTCTACAGATGATCAACACTCAGATGTCTCCTATGACCTACATTGACGGGTTTCGTGAAGACGTGGCGATTGTCATTACGATAAAACACATAGGACTTTTTAATAACGACTGTCGCACATTCTTACCCTCTCTCTTTCTCATTATCTTGTCTATTCAAATCGCGTAGAAACTAAACATTTACTTGGATCAGCAATAAAGTCGTATACGTTTCAATTATCACTTCAACTAAGAAACTAAAATTGACCAAGAGTCAGACTGTCAGATGTCAATTACTTTGACTAATGTAAT
Organism: Spisula subtruncata; assembly: GCA_963678985.1. Classification (NCBI taxonomy): domain Eukaryota; kingdom Metazoa; phylum Mollusca; class Bivalvia; order Venerida; family Mactridae; genus Spisula; species Spisula subtruncata. The sequence continues at coordinate 19,192,240 of OY787672.1, read as the reverse complement.
TAAATTAATTAAGTTTGATTGTAAAAATATTGGACATTCAAAATGTATTGTATCGTGCATGTTTGCACATCCTATCTTGTCGGTAACTTAAGTTACGCTTAATGTGATGCAATATTGACATTGGTGAGGTGACAGTAAGGGCAAATATAAGACGATATATTTAATACACCAATTTAAAAATAACTGGAATCTCATTTAAAGTAAATCAGTCGGAGGGAGTAAAGTTAGTATAATAAGGGTACATCCTCGCTGCCTACCGTGATGATTGTCATAGTGCAAGTTATGTCTCAATCGATTTGTACAAAAATCTAGACTTTAGAAATGCTTCAATGTTTTAGCATATTAGAGCATACAATTTGCATTTAATACTATCAGTAACTTGCATGTGTAAATTATTCATTATCTGATTCTCTCAATACTAGCAACTTAGAGACCATGAATTGTATTACAGGAAAAGAGACTATTTGGCGTAATTTTGTCATTTTGTCCCAGGAGAATATCAAGTCCAGGAAGAATTATTTGATACGATCATTCACATATATTTTACCCATAATGAAGTTAAATTGTTAACGTCATCTTTAACGGGAAAGCTTTGTTATGTTCAGTGTAATGTAAATATTCAAATTTCTTTAGCGCGATTTACTATCGACATCTGAGACAGGAATTCGTGGTTTCATTTTGTGACGTAGGTATGATATGGCAAAGCATCATTCCTCTTAACAATAAGAACTCGACGCGGGTATCCTAAGTATTCAGTCAATGGTCTACATGTACTTAACCGTACAATTGTTAAAGAGTTTTGTCGAAATGTTAGTACCTAAATTTTTCAGAGTTATTTTAAATATACAAAATATTTGAATACTAGTATTAAATTTTGTTTTATCAACATTTGTATAAGAAATCATATAACATTTTTGTAATAGTGACGATAGACATTTTGTGCGTATGGTCTTGGAACCGGTGTTTTTATATGTCATTTATCTAATTAAAACTTCTGGATATTGGTGTAATGCAGGCGATAAGCCTATAATTCCATTAGTTGACAGTTCAATGAATTCACCATATGGTTCTACGCCTGAGTTTGATTTTATTCTTTAATGTATGTGTTATAATTCGTCTTTGATGTGTGCCGATATGCTCTACTGTTTCTTTTGAATGTTTTTTTTGTCCTTTCGATGTCATTACCAGAAATATATTTTCGGTTAAAGATCTTGTCTTGGTATGAGTTGCATTGAAATATTGGAAACATATACAAACTATTGGACTGTTTATTAACCTTACCACGTGCATGTATTGGCTTTGATGGTTGTTATATCTCATAAGAACCAGGAAAATGTTGTGCTTATTTGGTGATAAATATATTATCTGGCGCCAATTCGAACTATAAAAGAAACAATTGAAATAAGAGACGAACCGTGCATTTGCACCGATCTGGCTTATTCGAGGACGAGTAAGGAACTTAACATGTTGATTTCTTTATTGGTTGTCCTAATCCTTAAGTTAGTGAATACCACCCGAGACCTATTTTTATTTAGGTATGTTTTACATTTTCAAAGGAAAATAACAGCAATCCTTTATTTGAATAAAAGCACAAAAGCAATTCAGAATCACAGCATGCACGACAAAAATAGTTCTGTCTGATCTTAAATCGGAATTTGAAGACAAAGAGTCGTTTTAAAGATCGCCATTTTACAAATATCTCGTTAGATATATCTACCACGTGTCTGAGGTTAATGATCAAATATTTATCTAGTTAAAATCGTGTAAAGATTGACATTGTGTCAACAGATTATTAACACCCTGTCTCGTATGACCTATATTAACATATGTTACGTAAGACTTTGGTATTGTCATTTCGATATAAAACACACAGGACTTCTGATTAACAACTTCCCAACACTTTCTTTCACTCTCTCTTTATTTGTTATGCTCCTCTATTTAGATCATCTACCAGCTGAACGTTTCCTTGGTCAACAAAAAAGTCAAATATTTGTAAACGGTCATCTAAATAAGGCAACCAGATATTAACAATATTACGCGAACCGAAAATCCAGATGATCAATATAAAAGTATTGAATGTGTTTGTAATGACATTAATCATACAATATTATATTTTATCCAGTCACTTTCGGCCAAATCAGCCCGATAACAGGGTGCCGGATAACATTTTCAATAAACCGTCAAGTGGTCATGTGACTTGCAATAAACCGTCACCTCATCACGTGATCTGACGGACTTCTTCTTAAAGCGGGTCGCCGGCTGAAACTCTGTATCCGAGGATGAGGTTTTCCTATTTAAAATGAGCTTGGGTCGATCAATAATTGTTCTACGACTTACCTGCGTGTACATGACGTTATCAAGATGTCCGACGTTGTTGTTTTGTCGTGACGTCAGTGAACGAACGTGACGTTACGCACAAATAATGAAAAGGCAAATAAATAGTCCTACTTTTATTCCCTTTTTAAAGCAGATGTAGTGACCGGATAAATAGAATAATAGGTTAGTGCCATGGAGTGAGTGAAAGTTTATCCGGCTCGGCTGCGGAAATTATCGGATTCGCCTACGGCTCACCCGATAAATTCATCCGCCTTGCCAGATAAACTTACTTCTCCACGGCACTAACCTATTATTCTCTATATGCATGTCTGCATACTCCTATTAATCCGATTGCCTCATTCACTTCAATGTTGACTTTGAAATGGTGATTGTATCGTTAGATATGAGCTAAATCATGTTGTTATATGACGAACCTGTATGGTATATCATGTTAAATCCAATTCCATAGACGTAATAAAGTGCGACGTGTCATTTGGTCTCGTGCAGTAACCACTATTCTAATATTTTGTTGTGAAATTGAGTCATCCTGCATTTCTTCGCCGGAGACTTGGATTTTTAACGGTTTTTTTGGCTTATGTGTTGGCATTTCTCAGTGTAGTTGTGTTGTGGTGTTTCTAATTTCTGTGCTCGGCTGGATAGGTTGAATGCTACTTCCCCTGTCTGTTTTCCTCATACTTTTTTCGTGAGTAAAATGTCTAAGTCACGTACGCCGCTTATTGTGATTATTTCATTGTGCAGGTTTTGTCATTATCGATGCGAAGTATTTTATAAACCTATTTTTTGTTGAGCAGAATTTTATGATTAGTCTGTTTTGTAGCATATTTCACTCATACGTAACATTATTATAGATTGCCAGACAAGTAACAATATTCACCATTGTTTGACAGATAAAAATGCTGATCAATTGATCTTAAGCTACAGCGCTTTAACACAGGGAATCGATGGTTTATGGCAATACAATGACATAGCAATAGTAATCCAATTATACTTATGCCTCGTGAAAATTCGTTCATATTCAATATGTTCGTCACTTCTGATTACAATTAAATGGATTGGATTCCGAATAATCTTGAAATTCAGTGCAAGCTTTATACAGTACTGCACTGTGTAAGTGGGTATTTTCGCGATTCAAACAGTTAGCGAATTTTAAGTTTAGACGTTTCCGCGGTAATGTTGGAAGTGTTTTTATCTTTGACTGTGATATGTTATCTGTCAATATTTGTTTGAATTCGTTGTAAAGTTATTTGCTTACTACATTTGCGTTTGAGGAAATTTTACGAAGCTTTGAAAATTCGACAATATCTCCCCTTCGCCAAATTAACAACTTATTCAGTGTATAACTGGCTTTTATGTACGTATAAGCTATAAAATGATGTTTTCTGAATCACTATTTGGTACAGAACTATATCACTATACTATAGACGCGTGAAAATAGGCACTATTATCATAAATGGGTACATATGATGTTTGAACATATAAAATGCCATTTTTGCAATACGTTCAGAATTGAATTAATTGTTTTTGCTAACGTTTTGCATTCAGTTATAAAGGATGAAGGGATAAACAATAATTGGACATAATACATTATTGACATTTCGTGTCGGTGGTGCTCATGAGATGCAAACTATGTTAATTTCTCTGTGACTTTATGATATTTTATCAATAGACTAAAATGACTAACTGCCAACAAGAGTATTTTGTCAGAATTATTATTTCACATTTTCCGTAACATAACTACTTTGGAAAACATGTGAACTATTCGCTGGCTTCGAATGAGAAGTGCATAATTTATATTTTTAGAAAACAAAGAAAAAATCTGTCCCAAAACTGCTCTTTACTTATGGAAAAAACAACTTTTTGGACTTAAATTTGGTCAACATGACAAGTTCATATTTTCTTGAAAATAGGCTCATAAGAAGCACGTTGTAATGCAAATTTTACAATTTAATATGAATTTGTCGTATAAGGTTGTTAGTAGTATCTTCTCATTCTAAGCCAGCGAATTATCCCCAGTACTCGGTATGTCTGTTCATAGAAGTTAACTTCCCATTTTGTTTTCTACCTACACGTACGAATATAAACATATATTGCTAGTCCCTGAGTAAAGTATTCAGACTGAAGAAAAGTGATTTGTCTTATACATTACATGTATTTTCTAAAAAAAGATCTTGTTATCCTATCCGTACACTAATCTCCCTCTCTCCCTCTCTCCCTCTCTCCCTCTCTCTCGCTCTCCCCCTCTCCCTCTCTCTTCCTCTCTCTGGCTCTCTCTTCTTGCAGATCTCATTATATTCAGTTTATAACCTCGTTAGCGTGTATATGGATTTGGACCTCTCCTTGTAATGTAATAATATTCCCCATGTATGAATAATTATATGAACAAGACAGAATAGACCACCAATTAATTGTCCATGCCGACATAAGAAACGTCAAATCTCAAAGCAAGCGAACATATGTCATATTTCTCATTACTAGCAAAACACATCACTAATGTCTCTGGTAAAAGGTTCGAGGAAAATAGTAAAATTGTTAATTGGGGGTTTCGTAAATACGAGGATATAAGATATTAACAAACACATCATATTACGTACTTCTGTGATCAATTATTCGAGAGGGTTGTAATTGTTTGGTCTCGATTATCACGAACCTTAACGTAATTTTATTCCGCCTAGAATATTATAAATCATGAAATATCTGGAGAACCGCTCAAACAATATTTCTAACATATTTGGTCAATATTTATTTCAGGAAAGCAACAGTTTGTACCATCTATTAAACCCACGAGATAGGCGTTTTTCATCCCCTCACAATTTTATGCAAAAATCAACTTGCAACTGCAACACCTCTCTTCGTGTTGAATACCAATTCTGGAACAATTTCAGTTGATTAAATCATATGTGTAGTCAAGGACAAATTGATATTGAAGGGAATAGTGAGAGGCAGTAAATGAAGCTCTCTGTCTTCATACAAAATACATCAGAAAACAGTATTGTATGGCTATTAGCATGGACGTTATACAAAATGTTTCTGGATGACTGATTAAATAATGTTTGCAATTTGGTCTCTTTGATGATTTACATTATGTCAAAAGTATTCGTGTGTTTATTTAGTCTCATTGACTCAACATGTTGATGTATTGTTACATTATGTCTTAGATGTAATGTACGTAGTTCATGTGATCCATTATTGTCTGCTGGTTCTTGGTCATGTTATGTTTTCGACTGACGAATGTGACAGGCTGTCGAAGCAGGCTGTCATGCAATAGGAGCTAACAACAGCAACCTTATCTATACACTGTGTATGTCGTTGGGACTTGCAATTGTAATAAGTTGTATTTCTTTTCTGTGGTATTTAATGTGCCCCCTTTATTCCCCGATGTGTAATTATCTTTTCACCAGTGTTTCCTATTCCTAGTTCAGACATGTTATTATTTCACTTACTATCCTCTCCAATCGGATATCTTGTCAAATCTTAAAACACGTTTAACGATCATCAACAAAGTTCTTGGAATAGTTATCTTTAATATAGAATGTAGTAATGCCTTGTCAGTTTGAAATGGAAAGAGTGACTTATGTCTCTCAGACGCTTAGCTTAGATCAATATAATCCTGCTTTTGAGAGAGACAGAATGGCATAGTAGTCAAGAAACTACTTCCCTTTAAGCGCTGTAGATACATTTATAATATTATCTGGTCTGGTTTGCATAAGGAAAGATCAGTGTGTAAATAATCGGCAAGAATGTTTGTTATATGTTCTCATAACATTTTACCTTCAAACTACACAAATTCACTGAGATATATCTTCTAGTCAGACTTGACAAAGTACCCCGAACAGCCGAGTTTCTGTATCCAAGTGGTGCAATCTTTATTACATTCGTGAAATTTGGTAGCTTTCTCGTCTTCCTATAATGAATAAATCTCATACTTTTTAAGTCCCCTTAAAAATCTGGTAATCGAATATGATGGGCGTATTTAAGATATACATGTGTCTGATAATTCATACATAAATATTATAGAGTAACATCACTACGAAAGTTCTGCAGGTCCGGGCTTGCACGGCATGTTGAAACATAAATACTGATTTTCAATATACAATCGGCTGTTTTGTCTGCTCACTTGATAGCTTTGTAGCAATGCGTGCCATGAGGTGACAATAGTGATCAAAATCCTTTATAAGAGTTTGTTTCAGCATGTACCAATATATTCCCCACGTCTGTTATTACTGTTAAGTTTATTAGATTCGGAGTAATCCTGAAATTCAGTGCAAATTACAAAACGTATATATTCGTGGGTATACTAAATATTATAAATTTCGCTTGCTGGAATATTAGCGATTGTTTCATCTCTATTTGGTATATCCCTGATACGTTATATAGTTGCAATTGCCTCGGTTCTATATTTGTAGAGTTTTTGTATACCGGAAATTACGCTAGAGGAAATATTAGAACGTTTATCAAACATTCCACCTCGCCAATATAACAATGTATGCAATACGTAACACGATTTTATGTCTAGGACTTATAGGGTGTTATTCTGAATCTGTATTGGGTATAGCACTAAACTATTATATCGTAGACGCATGAAAATGGACATTTGTATATGGCAAATGGGTACATATAACATTTGAACATATATGGCGTCATTCTAACAATACGCTTAAAACTGATTTCATGGCTTTCGTGGTTCATTCCATTGAAGGATGGACGATTTATGGACACGTTATGTAATGGACATTTTGTGTCTATGATGCTGCTGAGATTAAAAATATTTATAGAAAATTCATGTTTCTTTAATCGCATAATTATTAAACAATACACTGAGAATTCCTTACGATGCACCTGCATAGTATTTGTGCCAAATGCATCACTGCACTTTTTCCTAAACTTGAATACTTTTCATAAGTTGTAAACATCACCCATCAATGTCAGCTTGTTCAGTTCATTGGAGTTGACTTACCTTTATTTCTTTTACATACGTATTTTGCTCGCTAAATCCCTTAGTAGACACTCTTAACTCTTTCTATTTTCTTATTGAAGTAAAGGGCATTCATATCGGCATATTGTAGTGAAGAGACTTGTCTTATAAAGTGCATAATTATATTGTCTGAAAATGAAACTAATTATCCTACCAATACTTTACTTCCATCTGTTCTTGAACATCTCATGTTATTCCGTCTATGACCTCATTAACTTGCATATGGATTTGGACCTCTCTGGGAAATGTAATAATAATCCCTAGGTATGAATAATTATATGGACAAGACAGTATAGACCACCAATTAATTGTCTATGCCGACATAAGAAACGTCAAATATCTAAGCGAGTATATGCCATATTTCTCATTACTTGTCAAACAAGCCACTAATGTTTCGCGAGTAAAACGTTTGCAGAATATAGCGAAATAATAATTTTGGGGTTTTTCTGTGGTCAAATACTCGATTTGATTTATTTCAGTTTATCTCGGAAATTTGCGCGTAATTAATCCATGTCAAATATTATATATTTACATTTTTAGTGTTATTTTGTAATTGCTCTTATTCCTAATTGTTATAGCTAATAGATTTAAGCAGCGTTGTTTAGTGTCTTTCGTTGCACTAATATTAAATATAGATGCAGAACGACATTCACCCACTTAATCCATAATTATCGTCATATACCTCCTCGAATAGTGTCTGGTTGTGCTCCCGTTGTTATTATATACTAAATAAAATTTTGAAATGTTAGCTTCCAATTGGTATATTAAAATATCAGATGGCATCAAGCGTTTTCTTATAGCATTCTGTTGCAAGCGTAACAGATATTATGAAACACTTGATTCTTAATTAATTTCTCTTGAACGTGCAACGATTTTATTAATAATCTTACTGAGTAAAGCACAGTTAGTAATAACATTACAATTTACGATGCGTCTCATCAAAATATCGCCTTGTGGAGGTTTCCTATTCCCATATTTGCTATACAGATCTACATATCTACAGAACTGTTCAAGAAAAATTGCCAAGTTCAACAACTTGTTCATGACTGTATTGATCATTTTAACAATGCATCGACTTGGTTATTAAAATTTTAAATACCAGTGCTGGATTTATGTTCAATTGATGTACATCAAGTTCAGGGTTGGAACACTCACATCATCTTAGTAAAAATAACTATTTTGTCCTAAACTCATAAAATTAACATGCATGTATCAGTAAAACAGAAACATAAGTATCAATGAGTAAGTTTGTTTCATTATAGTTAACAAGTACTATAATCACTACGATAACATGAATTACTCCTCGTTTTCATAGAAAATATTGATCACATGATTTCAAGATGTTTTAACTTTAGTCAACCATTTTCCAAGTATAGTCTCTGTGAACACAAGTCAAGAGTTGTTATGTTAATATTAGCGTCGAACTGCTGTCCACGCCCACGTTAAATTTATGTTAGTATATTGGATCATGGTAATAATGGTAGGTAAATTATGGACACTAGCTAGGTCAATCGATGTAAAGCGTAAGATTTAAGAGCCTGAAACTCAAAGGCAACATTTCGTCGATGCCATTATTTTATTATGTGTGATAAATCTTTCTCAGACAATAACTTGTCTAAGATATCGGTTAAATGGAAGCTTTACCCAAATTGACGGACGTCCAGACAAGTTACGAGATGTCTGGAATCTAAATCTTAAGAGCGTTCAAGTTCACACAGCACATTGCCAAGATTGCGGTCGAACATCAGAATGTGTGAATTGCAATTCAGGATAATACTTCAGATTCATTGAGTTAATTACAGACTGAGGTTTTAACTTGGTTGTGTTACGTCACTACATTTTTACTTCATAGATATAATTTTGTATACCATATGTGGTTTTTGTTCAAAACCTATTGACATAAAATACTGCCACGTTTGTGGAATGTTATTTGTTATGAGCAAATGTATTGTTTAGATGTGTGCCACCGTGTAATGTGATGTTTGTGTTGTGTGCGTCTTAGGGATGAGATCGACTTATAAGCTAATAAACATTGTTGTACATGGAATCCGACTGGTTGAAGTCCCAATCCTGTATAATTGTTCTCTTTCAAGACCTGACCTGATTTTCTATTTCAATAATGGATCTACTCACACCACTAGATAATATCAATAATTGTTCAAGAAAATCATCGCTATAAAACAGACACATTTCTTCCGTATCATTTATCCAGAAACTATTAACAATGTCATTATTTTCACGGAGTTTCTGAAGCGGAGAGAAAATTAATCGGAAATGAAGTTGAATTACTTACAGTCAAAGTTTCTAGTTTTTGAAAGATAATTATTCGCCGACTTAATCGTTAAAGCCATACAATTTAATCTACGAGATATATTTTATTACAGCTGAGTTTATAAGGAAAGGCATAAATGATGGCAAAATTTGATATTTTTATCAGTCGTTGCAATATTCGGACATTTAAAAACTAATTATTTCCTGTTTTTCTTCTAATCAATATTGCTCAAATCAGCTAGTCAGCTACGTACTTAAAAGACAAAAATAAATGGAGTGTTATAGTATAAACATGTATAACAGGTTGGTTCAAATTTACTATTTCAACTTTTAACTACATTGTACAACCATGAAATCTGAATAAAATAAACGCCCGGCCTAAGGTATTTCTGGTCTTTGTCATTATAAACATTTTGAGAATTAAGTACTCTTATAAACTAAAATTAAGCCATTGCATTAAACAGACAAAATGGAACAAAATTCCAAATGTTTCGCTATTGGAAACGATTTTGATAAAATTAAGCTATCGGTTGTATTGTATGATCAGTGTTATTACTGTGAGTTTGAATTTCATCGGAGTTTAGCAATTACATTAAATCTTTAACGGGAACATCGGTGGATAATTCTTGAAACAGTGTTCAGTATTGATTAACGTAAGTAGTAAGGATTCATTTACAGCTGAGTGCAAACTTGATATAACTGAACTTAAGATAAGTATCTATTAGTGAAGCCAGATACTTATAACAATCAATTATCGCTTCAAACATCCGTTTTCGTAATAAAACTCTTCATTAAAACCCCACTCTAGAAAATAAGAAGGTTCTGTCAGTAAACAACTATTAACAAGTTTAACGTTACGAAAATACAGGAGATAAAAACGATTCAAAACAAACAAATTTTACTAATAAACCGCTGGCTCTTTGTCCTATCTTATAATAATGTACTGTAAACAAGCATATGATGCAATTAAAGTATTATACCTAATAAATAGAGGATTGTGCATGAGTTTTAGCAAACGAGTTGGAAAATAATGTGACACGACGATTCGACTAGTATTTATGTCGACGGTTTGCCAGGAAATATTATTAATTTTGTAAACTGTTAATTACCATGTATTCGCAAGACTATTTCCCAGAAATGTCACAAATAAATTTAGCATATTATACATTTACATTGAATTGCGAACCCCGCTGATATAACACCGAAACTTTCTGATCTAGAGAGCGTAGTGAACTTCTGCTATATTCCAATGCATCCGCCACAACCAATTACCGCGCTCCAGAATCTCTATAATCCAATATCCTGTTTCTTTCCTCAAATTCACTGTCAAGAAAATGTGAAAGTATTTTATAATTGAGTTTCCAACCTTTGCAACAACTCTCTGTTCAGACTTATTTACATATATTGTGTGCAATATAATCTTGTTTCACGCCAAGGACTGGGTGTTCAAATAGTCTAAATATAATTTTATTCCGAATTTTAAAAGATATTGTCACTTGCGTATTTTAACCATTAACTTTATGTTTTGTGCCCAGTCAAACAGTTTTATATTGTCATATTCAGGTTGTAGTGCTATCGGAAGAGACTTTGAATAGTATCACAAATTTTGTGTCACAATAATACTTATTTGTATACTTGAGTTTCAAAACCGCGAACAATAGTCAAAGTTCAAATTCGATAAAATAAATATAAACAGTCATTGAAAATATCATTCTCCATCATTTTGAAGGGCCACATTTATGTACAGCTTAATTTTGTGTATTTTGTGCTCTGCTTTTCTCAGGAAGTGCAACTCATCAAAGTTACTTATGACATACAAGAGTTTAATTTACATCTCCAGTTTGTTTTTGCTGACAAATCACATATTCAAATTTATCAAACCATTCAACACCGTTATACTGTAACAGCACCATCATAGTAACACAACCAATAGTTCCGCGTCAGAGAATGTTATCTAAAACAGTGAGTGTCCCTCAAGCACTGTCGTTTCCAATTAACCAAACCATGGCTCTCTCATATCGCAATAATAAAAAACAACTTGAAAATGTAATCTAATAATGCAGGCGTCTCCTAGGAGTTTATGCTTGGTAGATAAATGACAGTGGGTTGCACTGAATTGTATGATAAGTGACAAGGTTTTTGTGACTCGTATCTGATGGTGTGGTTTAAGGTGTCGATTCATTTTATTGTATCATTGCTGTCTGGTGTTATGCTTGCCAAGTCGTATATATAAGAGTTTTATTTGAATAATCCGCCATTGATACGAGGGGTGTTCGAAAGGTAATGCAAATGTATGCATATCTTTGTAGTTTCGGGATTTTAAGGCGTCAAATTTGGCATGTTTAACTATGTAACTATCGTTTAAAGTTGGATAAAATTTTGTTTACTTCGATTCATCGGTTGTGTCATAATGTAAGTTTAAAATGCACCTACTAAGGTACACTTAGCTCAAAAGCGTTCGAAAAACATACGGAAAAAATGACTGAAAATATGCCTTATGTCAAAGGATGTACTTAACTTAGATACAGTAACAAATTTATACACGAAGAACTTTTTAAGATTAACAGACATCAAAGGATGTATTTTAGCAATGCTTTATTTATTCAACATGTTTCAAAGCAGACCAATAGCTGCTGAAAACGACAACAAAACTTATCAGTAGACAACAACAACAAGCAAACAAAATGTTGATAAAAGGTTAGGTATTGGTTTAAAAGCGGCAATATTGGTAGTAGGGCAGTAAGCTGATCGCACATGCTCGATGTTATCCCACTTTCACATCATTTTGAAAAAAAATCTAGAAATTAACAACATTTGTTCCCCATGGGTACATTCTCACAGCGTGGTGTCTAAAATATCATCTCATTTTAAATGCCAACAAATATTTTATTTATACCCTTAATACGTACAAACTATGTTTTTACGAAGCGTAACAGATGGCGAAACACAGACTCACTATCATTTACGAAGTCAAAAACAGAAATACTATGTATTTGATTCCTGAAATTATAAGAAGCTCGTATTTGTAAATTACACGCAGTCAGTGACGAAGGTGATGTATTTTAATTTTGTCCACCGACCAAGGCCCTACTGTTCAAAAGCCCAAACCAATGCGTAAGTTAGTAGCTATTAGGCTCTACATATAGTTTCGGCAGGACAAACTTTAGAAACATTTCATATAGCCTCGATTTGTTACTGAAACTGAGCATTATGTCCCTTTCACATGAAAATACCTCTCTGCTCCCGGCATCTACTGAAGAGTAGTTGTTGAACGAAAATCAGATAAATATGCCTGATTAACAAAAATATTCTATAGATCTAGTCCCATGCGACTATTGTTAAATTCTTGGTCTTAGACCGCATTCTGTATAGCGAAGGTACGTTTCCAGAAAGCCTATGTGGTCAACCGTGTTTCAGTGCTTGAAAGTTACCTATTGCAGACGCTGAAACATGATTTCAAACTTGAATTTGATAACACAATTTGTATACATTTTGAAGCGGATATTTCGATGAAGATGGTCAGTCAGTTTCATTGAAATCGGTTCAGTCAATAAAAAGTTAGAGTGCAATTTGCATTACTTTTCGAACACCCCTCGTACAGAGGCACAATTTGGGAAATTACCTACATGTAGTAGCATTGGTTTCACCTTGGCCATGGACAATGCTATATTTTTTTATTAAATCAGTTGTTTAAGATGTCAAATACCGTCACAATCTCAATGTTGGAAGCCTTGTGGAAAATCTGATTATTTCTCAACTGGTTTCATACAATCGTCATGTATTTGTCAAATTTAATTTGAGGGTTTTTGCGTTTCTAAATTTGAAACAATTAACTACACCCTAAGTTCTAGCACCTGTATAAATCGTACATTAGTTTAAGTTAGATAATTGCAGATTTGTAAAATGAAACATTATGCGTTTGTGTTACTGCAGCGCCTCTTCAAACCTCTGATTAGGAACGGTTATCGTATACTATATGTAATGGATTGAACCGAATTTGAAAACAAACTCAGATCAATAAGTTTACATGTAGCTACATCTTCCGATGTAACAGAAATAAATTGTCAGACGTTATGGCAATAGCGATGCAGATAACTGCTTTATCGCACTACAAATCTATTTCCTTTAATATTGTGCATGCATGCGATTTTAACAAGTAATTGGCCTTTAAGCTTCCGGCAATTTTTCAAAATTGGAAACGTAGAGCACGACATTGTTCTTAATGTCACTTTACCACGTAACAACAACTCCCTTTGCAGATCCAATCGGCATATAGCATGTACACATATGAAAGATTGGTTCATTTGGGATTGGATGGTGTTGTGTTATTATTCTATTTGATGACTTTTTTTGTGCTTTTGCTTGTTATGTAGTATGTGATATTTCGTTTTGGTTGTCCTTAAACGAAATTGTGCCTTTCATGATATAATGCTATACCGGTTAATGAAGGTCAATGCCATATTTAACTAGCCATTATTTTGCGTGTGGGGTTTAGCCGTCCTATTGACAGGTTTGGTTTGTGAAAAAATATATCAATATTATGCACTTCCCCATACTGATTATACCAAAAAATGATGTATTTTCTATTTTCAGAACGGATATCTTATACAGCAGTTGGCCTTGTTTAATGCCCAAAGATGATGGTAAGCTATTTAACGTTTTGTCTGGTTTTTAAGTTTATGCTTTAACGCAACATTAGTCTCTTTTTATATATTGTTTACAACCGGAACGTGGCATAACGAATACGTTCAGGTGGATACGGCTTCTAAATATTCTATAAAATCCAACCAAAAAAACTAAAATCCAAAAAATAGTCATTATTTAATATTTATTATATATGAAGAACATAGTCAAGATTAAACTCATGAGTTTTGAGTAACGAAATATAAGAGTCCGGTCATTAAATGTGTTTAAATGGGATATTTTCACAATTTACGTCATTTGATATTTGCTGGTGTATTATTTTTTCTGAAAACAATGTTAGTAGTCTGTATTAAGGTATATAGTCGAATTAGTAGCATTAATTAATAGGTCACGTCTGGTATTTTAAAAAAATATTCTTCTGTGTTGCCCATGAATCCCAGTCTTGATAAAAAAAACTTACTAGTATGTTGTTTTGGAAGTAGTCTGGCTATATGTATGCTTCATTCTCAGAAAAAATCACATAAGCTAGATGGTGCATTCAGATACATTCCTCAAATAAATTACAAGTACATTTTAAGTAACAAGGACAATCAGAAAAATGAACAGAAACTTATTTGCAGCTGTATATATAAAACTAATACGTATTTTGGATTTTTATTTCAGGCCAATGGTTCAAGGTCGCATGTCAGCCCGGACGAGAAATCGGATTCAAGTACGGTTACCAAAGCCGATAAACTTTATGTCAATCCAAATCTTTTAGAAGCTCGGTATCCAGGAACTCCACGTGTCAGTCTAACATGTTATCACGGATCACCGCGTGTTAGTACAAGTTACCATGGAAATCATTCATCCATTCCAAGTTTAGATGCTTTGAGTTTAAATAAAAATCGACGACGAAGCACGATCCATTCCTACAATTTAGTGAATTATTATTCACTGCCTCAGGATGCATCAAACAATCGAAGTGTAAGGCAAATGACTGAGAGAAAGGCTTTGAAAAATGTGGTAGTGTTAGGAATATCCTTCATGTTTGTACATACTGCATTTGTTTCCATTTTAAGCTTACAGAGTATAATGAACCCTGAAGGAGGCGTAGGTGTTATTTCAATAAGTTGTATATACGCTACAACAATTGTTTCCTGTCTATTAGCGCCTTTAATCATAAACACAATCACTCCCAAATGGACGATGATCGCTGCATTCATGTTATTTACAGGATATTTTGCTGGAAACTTTTATCCAAAGGAGTTCATGCTGATACCACTTGGACTTCTGTTAGGTTTACTTGGTGGACCTTTAATGGCGGCACAGATGACGTATATAACGACTGTAGCACTGACATACTCACAACATGCGTTGATTCTAGATCAAGAAAGTGTGGTTAATAAATTCATGGGAATATTTTGTGCGTTTTATCGAATTAGTTATATTTGGGGAAACCTTATTACTACGTTGGTTCTCTCAAACAACCAAACACTACGTGTAGATGTAGACGAAAATGGAATTAATGGAACACCGATAAATTCATCTATTTCATTCTTTACACCATCAAATGTGACAATGTACAGACCTTGTGGTTCATTATCCTGTCAAATAAACACAATGGAACGACCTGTGGAGAAATATGACATTACAAATAATCCATTCATGTATGAGACGGAGATACCAGATAGTATTAAATACATGCTTCTCAGTATTTATCTCGGCTGTGGCGTCATGGCGGCCGTTATTTTGATGGCGTTACTTGACAACAATGTTGGATCAAAGCGTATCAACAATGATTTGAAGATTACTACCAAAGAACTATTTTTCTCGACAATCAAAATGTTGAAGGATTCACGCTGTTTGTTGCTGATCCCACTGGTTCTGTTTGTAGGTTTGGAACAAGGCTTTATCTTTGGCGATTTCACAAAGGTATGTACATTGACATCCATTTGGAAACGTGGCAACTGTTAGTTGGCTAATTATTTAAACTTATTTATATTATATCGATTGTGCAACAAAACAATAATGGTAATAATATGGTTTGTATCTTAATTTTCAGTTGTATAATGCATTTCTCTTTTATTATTCGTTGATGGAGAAATACTGTATTTTTTAATACATGTCAGGATTCTTGTAGTACAAAGTCTTGTTTTTCGTTCTGGTTTCCATTTCGTCTACTTTAGACAAATATAAATTGTTAAGGTATTAATAAAACTGCACACCTCGTTATCATTATCGCATCGGTGGTAAACCGCACTAATGTACGATATATACATATAGCTGCTTGCGTTAATGTATTTATTGTCTTAGTGTGTTTATATTTTGGTCGGATACCAGAATGTGGAAACGCATTGACTATGGTGTTGATACAAATAGCATATTGATTTTCTGGTAGCATATTAACATTTTTATCAGAATGTTATGATTAATTGGCTATCATAAAAATTGTTAGCCTTATCTGTTTTACGTTTATATTGACCACGTAGCTGAATGGAAGGCCTGCCAGCCGTATGTTGTGTTTGCCAAGTGATGAAAAGAAGAACAATATTTATCTAGACGTTCATGTAGGGTGTGGAACATTGAACCATAGCTGTAGAAATTACTAAGAACCCTATCGAGATTAAAGCAGAGGGACCTCCCGAGTGTAATTAAGAGCTACATATCAATTAGACCACCGGGCATGCCACTAGCTAGATTTTATTATTCTATATTTAATTACCATCTTGTACGTCATAATGATGTATTATATTACTTTATTTCAGTCATTTGTGAATTGTACAATGGGTGTGTACAGTCTAGGTCCAATATTGATGTGTTTTGGTGGAGTTAGCGCCCTTGCCTCAATTATCATTGGTATGTATAAGTATATAACACATATTGCCACGTGTGTGTATACTAGAACAATATTTTTTGCCTGTTCTATTATTTGCTAGACTTTCAAGGTGGTTCCATCTTTTTCCCATACATCCTAATTCTGTTGTAATATCTCGCCTCGATGTGTTTCAAAGTCGTCAAACTCTTCACTATCCCACAGCTATATTTAACAAGTTGTCAATCTACATTATAAGTTTAATAGAGACACGTTTCCTTAAAGCCTTAATGAGACAGTAACCTAACTGAGGCCAGCTCATTTATCAAATTACCTAGTATGTTTTTATTCAAAATGTCAGACGGGTGTTCATTATCGTTTTCAGGATGTATTGCAAAACACATTAAGAGATTTGCGTTTATAACTGCGGGGTGCACGTTCAATGTGGGTTTATTGATCGTATTTTGGTTGTGGAAACCAGCTCCAGGAGACGTTCCAAACTTCTTTGTTGTTGCTGCATGTCTTGGGCTTTGTGATGCAATATGGCAAACACAAACATACAGTAAGTATATGAGGGTGCTTGAAAGTGATATGTTTCATTAAATCTTATGATGTTATCAAGCTTTTCAATAATATTTGGTTGCTCTATTAAAGCGCGTGTCATTGACTCACAGAATATAAAATAGAATGACTGTATGTAGCAATATATAATATATTCAGTACGTTTATAAACTTTCTAAATGCCTTTATTAGGTTCAGAATTATGTCCTAAAGTTTGAACAAAAGTCAATTCCTTTCTCGATATTTGGAAATAAACTGGAAGAAACAATGAACCCAATCGTATTTCTGTTTACAGCTTTATTTGGTGTCCTGTTCGTGGATAAACAGGAAGCGGCATTTGCTGCGTACCGGATGTTCTACGCTACGGGATGTGCGGTGTCGTTCGGCTACAGTTTCTTCCTGTGTGTACAGACAAAGGTCTACATATTGGCCGCCATGTTGACAATCTCATTACTCATGTACAGTGTGATAGAAATGAAAGTCAAACTTCAAAGTCAGCATATAAAAGACATTGTTGCGTTCTGACGGTGGTTTTAACCTTGTCAGTTTCAAGGTCACTGTTCAATCGGTATGTCGCGATTGCAAGGGCAAGTGTTCCTGTTAAGAGACACACTCACTATCATACAGAGTTTGGATATGTATCTATGTTAATTTTCTCGAGATGACATTCTTTTATGGATTTGGAGAATTGTTCCTTTTCATTCAAAACATAACAGTACAGTTGTTGTCAGAACGTATCCTTTAATCAGATCACGCGAAAATAACGGTTTTGATATTGCGTAATAATGACAAAATGTAATTTGAAGTCTTACGGATACAATTCATAGAATGGATCTTTATAATACATATAGCTGCAATTCGAAGCAATACATAATCAATGATAGCGCCTTACTATCCACACCAGAGACAGACACTGAACATTCGTTCCCTATCCTCCAACATGGTTATTCGAACTTGCATAATTAAAAATGAAATATGATACCCGGTGCCGTTTAGTTGTTTGACATGTGTGACATACATGTGCAAGTGTAAACTGTGTATAAACATATTATCAAACAAGTGTTGTAAACCTGTTGTAAATTATTGACCTAGTATGTGTACAATGTACATACAATTTGTGATACGTTTTTCAAGGAAACCTTCACACTTTTTGTCATTTGTGTTTGTTTGCAATTTTTACAACTGACCGTTATTGACATTGTTCATACATGTTTAAGGACTTTTGGTTGTCACGTTCAGTGTTATTTGAAGTTAAATAAATAATTAACAACGTGGTCATGTGTGTTGCTGTATATATACAACATTATTGTACATATTAATGTTCTGAACTTTTTTAACTACAAAAACTGCATACATAAGGTACTTCGGTACTGATTGCTCATAGATTTATTCCGACGTAAAATTATAGTTTGTCAGTAGGAAATCGACTTCTGAAAAACTTAAACTTACAAATACAACTGAAAAATGCATACAATTAATGACAGATCAATCGTCGTGGCTATCACACAAGGCAAATGAAGTAGAGGTATGTTTAATTGTGTTTTTGAAGTACGTTTCAATCTTAATCATCACATGAAGTCCATGTATAGTGGTATACACTTATTGTACGTTCATTTCAACCGCTCTTGTCGATTACTTTTATTCCGGAATAACTTTATTGAATATGTTCACTAATGAATCAGGTAATATCCCCACACGCCATATACATAACTATGTATTCAGTGTGTTATTTACAAATGACATTGGTGGAACATGCACAGGTATTGTTTATTATGTACTGTGTGACGATTGTGAAAGGCAAGGTCATTCATTTAACAGACAAGGTATTGGAAGACTATCACGAAGAGGAGCAAAGCGAGGGTTTTTTCTATGACACAAGTAATGATAAACATCACAACCAGGTCTCTAAGGCCTAAACTGCTAGAATAGAATGCATTTTAGTGTCTGATTAAGAATTAAAGAATAACACTGGCCGGTGATTATAAACATTAAAAACGTACTCCATGCTCCAACTCATACTTCGTACTACAGTAGGAGCATTTCTTAGTTATAAAAACTGATGTAACTTCTTTATTACTGAATGAAAACATATGAAATGGGGGTTCATTTTCTAAATTAGATCATTTGCTAAAAGTTGGTATTGGTTTTGATGAAAAATGTTATAAAATATGTTTTATAAGTTTGAGCATTGATTATGGAGATGGAATATGAGAATGAAAAATGTTTATAATCACCGAGCCTGGTGTGTTACCTAAGCTAAATATTAAGTAATACGTTCATAGCTTAAAACTGGAACGAAACATTACACCGGAACCAATCAGTAGTGTATACTTGTACATCTTTCCAAGACAATGTCTAACGAGGTAATATAAATTGGTATAAATAAAGCTAGATCAACACATTAACTTCAAAGCCTACGGTTTAAATGAAGGCAGGGGTGATCAATATATTCGATGAACTTTTATCTAGCAATTACATTTTTTTTAATACTGAAATAAGTCATTGATATCCACCTCTGGAATGTGAGAAAGAAAATGAGTATCGATGCGTTTTCAGAAACTAAACTCGGAAAAGGGCGGCTGGATTTACAATATTGGGATATTCCAATGAAGATTGACGTACGACCTATCAAGTTTAGATTGCAATACCGAAAGAACCCTTTAGATCTGGAGTCAACGATTTTTAAAATGTTTTGTAGACTATATTAGTCTTCGTTTTCGCCTGTTACATTTGGTTCAGATCTGTGCGTCTTATTTCGCAGAATTTAACGGAAAGTATCCCTACCGCGTAGCTATTGTTGTTGTTTATCCTTGTTTTATCGACTCATCCGTTTCACATAGGCCCTACAATCACATAAACAATGTAATCATATGAAAATGGCCAATTTGGATCTTCATCAGCTTGTAATTTCATTATTCAAGTTTCAATATTTCAAAATTTAGAATGAAATTTCTCGACTATACTGATCACCTTGGCTCGTACTTTTCAAATTTCTATGAATCATCACTGACTGATGGTTAGGCACGTTTGTGTAACACAAGCATAGTTTTTACTTTATCTAATTTTAAATGTTATCTAAACCCATTTTTAACAACTTTTTACCGATGGGTTGTTTATGTATACGAACCGTTCTGGATATTTCAATGTTCTACTGTATGTCTTATATTAGACCACCCGACCGATACCAGTGCATTTGCCAAATACCTGTCCATTGTCGCGATGCATCTTATTACCAAGACCAACTTATTAGCCAGTGTATATATTACTCTGAATAAAGTGTTGATATCAAACAATCGCTCTCTGTCAAGACTGGCTCGGTGTTTACAAACATTTTTCATTCTCATACTCCAACTTCATACTCCATGCGCAAGATAACTTGAAAGATATGTTTATAGAATTTTGCATCAACCAATACCAACTTGAAGCAAATGATCTATTTAAGAACATGAACCCCCATTTCATACGTTTTCATTCAGTAATAAAGAAGTTACAGCAGTTTTTGTAGATAAGAAATGCTCTGATCGTAGTACGGAGTATGAGTTGGAGCATGGAGTACGTTCTCCAATGTTTATAATCACCAGGCCTGATCTACATTTCATACATCACTAGACACTTTTAACTACTCATATTGTTCAATAAAACAGACACAGTTTCTTCCGTATCACTCATCTACACGCTATTAACTATGACGATATTCTTACCGAATTTCTGAAGCGGATTTTCAAGAGAAATTGATCGGAAATTATTATATTATATATTATATTTCAATTAACTGATAACAACCACCATACTATTTTTTATATTCATTTGATAAACGACAAAAAGGTTGACAATCGTCGTGTAAATATGAAATATGTTTTAGTGATCGGAGAAGAGAGGACAAATGTATCCTTCATATTGTGAAGTGATGTGACAAATTTATATATAATGAGCGTCAAAAGTTTCGCAATCGAATTTAAAATTCAAAATTTTTAAATTGTTAACTCGAATGAACTTTTTACTTAGACTGTCTGTTTGTGTACCCATAGTGTTCATTGTGAACCCATTTCCGTTGGTCTTCGTTACGCTTGAATGATCACACCTTCACAAATGGTAAAAGGTCTATTCAAGCGCGCAAAGTAAGGGCTTTTCATTTTCGACTAAATTTACACTTCAAATTTGCTTGATACAAGTCTGTGATAAGAAATACACAAATAGTTAGTCAAAATAGTTTGCAATGTGCGCTACATTTGATGGCACAAAATGACAAATGTGAACATAATCGTATATATAAGAGTCAATAGACTGGCGTTTCACTAAAAATACTTTGTGTCGGATGCATTTGACATGTCTCTATCACAATAAGTCCAACATACGGACCGTGTATATGACGTACCACGTGACAACATGTCAAGGGTCAATGCCGCTGACCTAGACACGGAATGCTGCTATGATTTTAACACCAAACTCAATGTTATTGATTTTGCTTATTCTTAGTCCAACCGACATTAAAATTTATGGGGCACTTCCTTTTATTTTGCGTTTTTATGACCAGTGCGCTGTTTCTTAACATGTGACATTTCGTACAGTGTCTATTAAGACATTCACACTTGTCTGTGGTCAAAGGGAGATTATTTTGGTACAATTACCGAATAAATTACCTCCCTTCCACTTCAAAAAACGTAGTGAAGCGTTTATGTTCACGGCTGTCAATTTATGCCATCAAATGTAGCGTACATTGCAGACTAATTTGACTAACTATTTGTGTATTTCGTATTACAGACATGTATGAAGTAAATTGGAAGTGGAAATTAAGACGAAAATGAAAAGCCCTTACTTTGCGCGCTTTAATACACGTTTTACAATATGTGATGGTGTGATCCTTCAAGCATTACGGAGGCCAACGGAAATGGGTTAAACATGAACAGTATATGTACACAAATAGTCAGTGTTAGTAAAAAGTTCTTTCGAGTTAACAATTCAAAAAAATTGAATTTTTAATTCGTTTGCGAAACTTTTGACGCTCAGTATATTAAAATCGGTCGAAGGATTCAGCATTAAAATTATGCTTTAATAAATGTGTTTGCTCATCACGTGAGCCAAACCTAAACGGTTGATCTGACAAATCGCAGGTTCAAAATTATTAAACCATTCAAAAACAGTTATAACAACACCAGTATAGTAACACAACCAATAGTTCCGCGTCAAGTTATATTATCTAAAACAGTGAATTTTCCTCTAGAACTGTCGTTTCCAGTTAATCACTGAAATCACTGGATCACTGAAATCGCAATAATAAAGAAAACTAGAAAGTGTAATCTTATAATACAGGAATCTCCTAGGAGTTTATGCTTAGTGTATAAATGACATTGGTCTGTACAGAAGCATTGGATAACTGCCAGGGCTTTAATGGCTTGTATCTGCTGGTGTGTTTATAGTATTATTTTATTACATGCCGTTTGTCAGGTGTCATCCTTGTTTGTTTGTCTATATGAGAGCTATTCAAAATATCGGTATAGAAAAGGACTCATCTTGACTAATGGAGGAGATTCATTTTGTTGTATGTGCAATTTAAATCTAAGCGCCAATGCATTTTAAAGCACCAATCTTTTAAACGTCATAATTAATTGCCAGGATACTTTAGTATGTGTTTAAATTCAACAAAATCAATATGTCCGCATCAGAGAATACCACCTGAAACAGAATTTTCCTCCAGCCCTGTTGTTTCCAATCAACAATACCCTGGATTGCTTTTATCGCAATAATAAAGACAACTAGAAAATGTTATCTAATAATGCAGGTATCTTCTAGAAGTTTATATAGCTAGTTGGCGATAGAAACAAATCGTATTTTTTAAACATTTCTCTGTAATTACGAAACCTACTTGTATGAAAATTTGCACGAATAAATGAAATATATCTTCCTAATACACACTGAAATTTCAGCAACATCAGAATTCAGTTAAAAAACTTTTGTTCATAAGTTCTATGTAACATATTTGCAGTTTTGTATGAAATATCAAGTTAGAAGACTTGCTACTTGCAACAGCCAATTTTACGGTCATGTGATACGCCTAACGGTATATTTACGTATTTGCAACCTACTTAATAACACACGTGAGGCCCGTCTGTGAATCTGACGAAGTACTATAGATCTACAACGACCTTCGAAATATGACCCCTGGACAAGTCCATTTGCCAAGGTTGAAGCGATATTTACCGTTATTTTACGAAAAAATATAAATACTTTTGAGAAAAACACAGTTTACTTCAAGCTGTCAACGTGGCCTAGTGGATAAACTCCTCTCTTGGCAGAAACATACTTTATATATGGGCTGTGGGTTCGAGTCCGCTGCTATACTCTTTTTCAATAATTAAATTTCTATTTCAATAGTTTTTATAGTATTACGTGTATATTTTAATTCTTAATATTCTATAAATTCACGTTTTATAACTAGTAAAAAATATTTTGTTTCCATTACATTGATTTAGTCTTGATATTGTATTTATTGCTCAATTGTCATTCAGGTGATAATTGGATATAATTACTAATGACTCGAGTCAGTGGCTTTGCTGCAATCACCATTTTAAGAATTTGAAGTAGAAACGTCAGAATTAGCTAATGATGTATATATATATTCTTTATTATGTATGTATGTTGTGTGTCTGTGTGGTGCAGTGGTCATAGTACATCGCCTACAATCGCTTATTTTATTCTTTCCAGTGTGAGTTCGGACCCACTAACGAACAGTTTTTATATTTAATAAACAAATTCTTACATGTGTATTCATTGTATTACCCGATTATGATCACATATCATTATATATAAATTTTCTATTCATATTTTGCGTTATTCTTTGTTCCTATATTAATGATATCAATTGCATGTATACAATGTAAGTATCAATTGAGTAACAAGTTTCAACGCCGAGACAACCTTATATGCAGTCTAAATGCTAGTTCTTGTCAGTCCGACAACCCTCTCTCACGTACACACTGACAATTAAGTCCTATTTATTCTCCTCCATACAAAACCTATGTACTTTCTCGATGAAATCGTTCGCGCCGTCGCTCTATCTGTGTACCAGCTATGACATATGTGCTTCCCACTCACTGAAACTTTTATAATTATGCATCTCTGTGTAATAAGAAAAGCACGAAAATGTTTGCTGAGCAAAATTTTAAAAATATATAGCTGAGTGCGATTCGAACTCATACGTTCAGTTTTGAAGTACTCGTATTCATAGTAGCTTAGCCGACTGCGCTATGCGCATTACTTGGTAAGTGAATTCTTAATGCATGGTTTATCGGTAAATACACCCCTATAACCTGGATTACTCAAATATTAAAAGTACAGTTACGCCCGAGTGCTTGTTGTAGATCTATAGTACATGTTATTGTTGTACATTGTTTACAAACGACACACCTAAATAAACTGAATTATACGGACCTCCTAAGTCTCATCTTTATAACAGTATTGTCAAGTCCGACGATCACGGAGTGTAACGGTTAAATAATTGATAATAAATCATCAATGGAATACCAGATTACCTCCCTGCGTTAAACTGTAATTTAACATGTAATTTCAATATATAATTAAGAATAAATGTATTTTAATAGGTGACTAAAAATTATGGAATTCGAAATATGAGTAGGTAGGAAGTTATTGTAGTTCTGTGTAATTTTTTACCAAAATCTGATGAATAGATTTTCAAAAATGTTACAAAAACACGATTTTTTCTATCGCAAACTAGCTATACTTGGTACATTAATGTCAGTGGCATGCATTGAATTATAGAATAAGTGACATTAATATTTTATGACTGACTCGTATCTAATGGTGTGGTGAACAGGGTTAGTTCATTGTATTATATTATTTGTGTCTGGTGCTATTTAAAATATTGGTATAAACAATCCGCCATTAATTCAGCAAATAAAATTTGAGAAATAAGGTAATAAAATAGGTGTTGATCTTGACCAACGAAGGTGACATCTATTGTTTGATTGGTGCAATTGTTTTTTTAAACTTTTAAAAATCTTTAAAACAACTACTACTGAGTACCAAGACATGCGTTTTACCATGCTATATACTACCAGCCATTGGAGACACTATCAATCACTTATGGTTTACAATTGCCAGACTACATTGTATCATCTTATGTGCAAGATATTTTGGCAATAAACATAGCCGCTTGTTCCGGAGTAACTATAATAAATTCCGGGCGAAATGTCAATATCGTTTCAGAGCGTGACTTTTGTGCACACAATATGTAATTTCATCTAAGATGTAACATGCTTGCGATTCATGACTGCAATTGGTCTTTAAATTTTCGGACCAACGTCTGATATCTATAAAGTTGTTAAACGAAAACCTTGTAATAATTCAGGATTGGAAACATAGTACACATGTGTGTCCCTTTTCAGAATTCGCCACACAAAATTACACCTAGGCCGGTGATTATAAACATTGGAGTACGTACTTCATGCTCCAACTCATACTCCGTACTCCAATTTGAGCATTTCGCAGTTACAAAAACTGCCATGACTTCATAATTAATGAATGGAACCATATGAAATGGGGGTTCATTTTCTTAGTTAGACAAGTTGATGTTGGTTTTGAAGCAAAATTCTAAAAAATGTTTGAGTTTGGAGTTGGAGTATGAGAAATGTTTATATCACCGGGCCTGTACACATAAGAGGCTTATATTATAGGAGTACATATATTTGATAAAGGGTCGTTCGGTGATTTGTTTTGCTCTTATGGTCTGTGATATGTCTTTGTGTGTCTTTCATGACAGTTAATTAGTAGCAAAATGATTAACTTACATCTCAACTACCACCACGCAGTGGGGGAGTGATAGGAAATGTCGCCGTCTGTTACAAAATAGTGTCTATCACTTAACGTTTAATATCTTGGCCAAAAATAATGCAATTGACAAATGTGCAACTTATGAAGACGAACAATTTAAAGTACACTGAGCGGCAATTAAAACGCAACACTTTTAAAACTTGAATATTTCCGGAATCTGTTAACTTATAAACTTGAAATTTTGTATGCTCACTTCGACTTATATTACCCACAGAATTCAGCTTTTCCGCGAAAATACTTTAAGAATCACTCGTCCATAGCAGAATAGCCTTAAACCGCATTTTCCCGCGTGTTGATAGGTGGCTAGATATTTGCTCGCATATTGTGCAAGCATGTTGAAGAATATGGGTGGATTAGTCGGAAAACCAAAATATCTAGTAGAAAACATGGTGCATACGTCAACGGAAGACTCCGAAAGATAGGTCGTTATGTTCAATTGTGGGGTATCTGTACTAAAAATCAAAGTTTCGTTGATTTAAATTACCGAAGTCAATATTTCATTTATTTAACCCAAGTCTGAATACATATACACCTGTTAAGAAAGCTCAAAATGCATTAGAAATCATAGGATGTAAGAAAAATGTTAAAGTCAAGTGCGATAACTCTCGGATAATTATACTCTTTTTTTTTGATTAATCACCAAACTTTTACACTAAATTGTATCATTTGATATTACTGAACTAGTCTACATGCTCAAGCTTTGATTTTCATTAATATTTAGACGTAAATCGTGTTTTGAAAATTAAGCACGCGATTCAAAAGCGCATTTTTTCTCCATTTAGTGCAATAATCCGTCTTAAAAGAATACGTATAGCGTTCATGCAATTTATTTCCAGTTATAAATGGTGATTCTTTCACCATCCTTGGGACAAATATAATACCATTTTTTTAATCTCAAAACGAGCAATTTCGAATATGTGCTTAGAGGCAAAAGTTTCGAAGCAGTGTTATAAAGAAACCGGTCAGTTAATTATTGAATCATTTTATTACTCCAAGATTATCTCCCTTTGACCATAAAAAATACACCATACCTAAAAGGCCAGGTTTTTTATTATTTTATTGGTTGTGCGCGAAATAGTGTAAAGGCCCCTAAAAAGTACCTGAAGTTTACATTACCCTTCTGCAACAACGGAACAGCATCCCACCAGCATTCAATGAACGTTGCATACGATTAATACGCCGTATATGCACACGATGGATCGCTCCTGGCGGTAGTTTTAAAAGATTAAAAACTGCTGTTTTATACTGACCCCAAAACACCTGGTTAAAACCTATGCTGCTAAACAACTTTTTCTGATTCGAAGTGACATTTATGTGCCACTTTCATATATCTATTTTATGACAAAATTTCGCGATGCTTACATACTTATCAAATATGCTATGCTGTACTATGTAAGTGTTGCGTTTTCACTGCCGCTCAGTGTATTTTCAAAACATGTTTTAGCAGGCATAATATGTAAGGTATGTTTTACAGTCACCATTCAACAATGTTTAGTGGAGATAAGCAACATTGTATCATCAATTTTGCATGTCTGATATTCAGTAATATTCGTTTAAAACTCAATCACTTCAGTCTTGATCAGGAACCATGAGAATTACTCATGTTATTTGTTATGTTGTGGATTGACGATATGCTAACACTGCCAGACGGTACAAGCATGATGTTACATGAAGTTATATTCTTCAAATATATAATATAACGGAAAGGGATGTTTCTTGCTACGTCTTTTTGCGTATTAATGTATTTGTCATTACATTGGTATCAGAATAATAATCGGTCTGTATGCAGCTTTATCATATCGCAAATGCACATGTAATGTCAATTTATACAGTAGTCCTTGAAATATGTATTTTATTATCTTGTGTCTAGACAATATGTATAAAGGAAATGTCATCATCCAATATCGAAGAACCATTGTTCAGAATAATAGTTAAACCATTGTGATATGCTCGTTATTGATGATTTCATTAAATAGCCTTTTGATGTTCGGATTAATATATTTCGTGTTTAATACTAACCAAAGTGTTCTATTTTGATATATTTTTTATTGTTTCGGTATCCAAAGTTAATCAAAAGAGATAAATTATGACAATATTGCTTTTGCCTTTATTCGGTTTATTCTCAATTTAATTAATTTCACATTCGAAATTAAATTGTAAGTGAACTAGAAATGTAATTAATTGTGGGAAGAAAACATCTGATTTGTTTCATATATAGCATAAGTTATCCTTTATACTTTGTTGTTCGAAGGCAGTTTTATCATACGGTGTTCAAAGTGGATATCACGATTGAGATAGTGATACTTTAAGCACGCTTAGAAAGAATGTGCTCATATCAGGTGACGGCGTTGCTAAGTGTCACTAGAATTTGCCTCTTAATCAGCTTTATTGTGCATACATAAAACACTCTTTAACTTGATGTTAACGTTCTTTATCCTAGTTCGAGTTTGTTTTATATTAATTCCTCTGAATTGATGTGTCAATACATGGCTGTGCGGAGAAAAACATGCGTACAGTCTCCAAAATCATATTGTGCATTTTATTAGTTCCTGAATTGGGTTAACGTTCAGAATATGGAGGTATATGTTAACTTTTGTAACGTTCGGAGCTTAAAATGATATTTATTTTATCGGTACAATACAATACACAAGCAAATTAAAACTTGTGTATAGAGGTTTCTAAGAAAACTTGACCGAGAAGACAGAAGAACATAGCAGACATAAAAAAGAAAAAATGAATATGCACGCCATTTATATTAACTTATGTTAAAAGCCAAATTATGAATGAGAAACTGTTTTGCATGAGGAGGTGCTGTTGGTCATTATAGGAACGAGATGTTGTACATTGTACTGAAGTTGATGACATATGATGTGCAACGTCCGTAGGGTTAAAACATTTGGATAGCTAGCTTAATATGCTCTCATAAAATGAGTTAAATCCGATTGAGAAGTATCTAGTTCAGAACAATAATACTGTGTTACAAGTCAGGAGAGAGAGCATTGCTCAAATACTTACAAGTAAAACCAAACGCATAGAGTATCTAGCATAAACTAATCATACAAAAATAAATTTATAACGTCTGTCTTGCAAACTATTAACAAAACAATTACCAAAGGAAATTTCAGGCATACTTGTCAGTAATGTTAACGAGGTATCTCAATTCATGAACAGCGTTTTTTCCGGCTAGGTTCACTATGAGAAGACATACTAGTAGTATAACACACACCTGTTAAACCTACCAGACAGGTCCATGTTCCGCTTTTGGATACGTATTCACTAAACCTTGTATATTAAATATGAGTACCTTGAATCAGAAATCAGAAATATCAAGGACATCGTATCATCATTTACGTATTTAGTGACTAGGAAATTCAATATCCTCGATATTTTCCCGCAGTGTCTCGAGACGTGGAGCTAATTTACTGTTTCTCCGTTCGACATCAATCCTTATATTTCATTGACTCTTGTAGACTAATTACGCACAAGAAACACACAAAGAACACTAACGGAACACATATCAACAAAGGTCGATGCCTCATTCCATTCAGACATGTAATGCTGTAAAAACGTAAATAGGAAAGTAGGCTTCACGATACGTTCTTGGTCTCATATAGCTTTTACTGTATACTGTACATGTTGATATATGTGCGAGTCAAAATGTCAATGTTCTTATCATTTTTCTGTATTTAATGTGCGGAAATACTTAATGAGAGCAGCGATTCGTTCTATTTCTTGGTACCATTCTCTGTTGGCCAAAATGTCACGCTTTTGAAAATGTAAGAGAATATTGCTAATTCAACTCGAACTGAACTAAAACACCTACACATTTTCTCGGTGAAGTAAACAAGACAGTGTAAAATTGCCGAGTGTATAGTTCATTGACTTCAAAGTTGAAACACACACTTATTGTATATTAAAGTCACGTTCTCTATTAACTGTAGCACAGTTCAGATTTGTTTTCTAATTGAATTGTCAACGATCTTACAGAGTTGCTTTTGGTTTCGTTTAATACAAAGAACATTGGTCAATGCCTGATGTGTGCTCTTGTTACTTATATAGAACATACGAGTATGAAAGGACATTCACCTCTTTCTAGTACGTTATGTGGAAGGTGTTTGTTACTCAGACCCGCTAACTGCTTAGTAGACATTTCTATAACATTTATGAGACTTACACTGGTTATTCAAACTGATATCCTCGGATATGCCGACCTATACTAAACTGTTTTTGCAAACTGTTGTGTCTACGTGTACAATGTATAATGTGTCCGATGTATTATAATAAAACAGTTTAACCAAATCAATATTTCTGCGTCAGTGAATATTATCTACAGTGAATCACCCAGCACTGCCGTTTCCTATTAACAATACCCTGGATCACTGATATCGCAATAATAAAAAAAATGAAAAATGCAATCTAATAATACAGGAACCTCCTGGGAGTTTATGCTTGGTAGATAAATTACATTGGTCTGCACTGGCGTTTGTTACTCGTATATTATTAATGAGGTTTGTAGTGTTAGTTCACTTTATTAGACTATTGTTATCTGGTGTTATCCGTCAAGTTGTTTATATGAGTTTTATTACATAAAAATATGGATAGAAACAATCCGCCATTAATTTACAAGCAAAATTTGGGAATAGTCTATAAATATCAAGAAGACAGTGATTCCGTTTCTTATAAATACTTTTAATTATTACAACATCCAATATAGACAATACCAATTGTTCAAAGTATAAAAGTGTTATCACATGAATGTCAAAATGAGAGTGTGATAATAATTGTATAACAATAAACAAAATCAATAGAAAGTCACATAAATAATAAAATCGAAAAGAAGATAAGAATAAAATTTGTCAAGTTAATTGTATACATATCTGTAAAACTTTCAGTCGTGCTGATCATGTTTCGTAATTCAAACAAACAGTAAATTGTTCCCTAATTAAACGAAAACTGAATTATATCATTCAGCAAAGGTATAAAGACAAGAATTAGATGAACAACCAACCAGTTAATTCCATGATTAGTAAATAAATAAATGTTTCCGATTAAAAACTTCCGAAAGCATTTCACTTCCTGGTTGAGCAATATTTAAGAACTCAAAGTAATTTAATCATTTCAAGTAATTTTAAGTGACCCAGAGTGGGTATTCTACCGCAAAGAATGTTCCCAACTAGGACCCATGTCCGTGAACAGTTTCAATCAAATACTTGTAGGAATTAACTGGTTGTATTAGAAAATACACGTAAAATACACATCATGAAGCAAACATACATATAAAAATTTACATAACTCATTCATATGCATATTACCAATAATATAAAGTCACCACATTTAATCTAGCTATTTATTCCATTCCGGTCCAGTATTAAATAAAGTTAAGTTTTTTCAATTTAACAAACTTTCCAAAATCAGTCATAAAGACACAACAAATAGTAATACTATAACGATGGGACATTTTCATGCAGTGAAATTATCAATATTTCTGTTCAATGATTTTAACAGTAAAATTGTCAATATTTCTGTGCAATGATTTTTATCCATATTTTGGGCAATGAGTTATTTAACTACTAAAGCGTTAATTTCTTTAACGTTCATTTCTCTGTTTGAACTGCAATTTTGTTGAACATTACATCGAGTGTACTTTACAAAGATGCATTGTTTAAAGGTAAGAGAATATTTCATTCGTCTTTAGAAACAGATAAAACTGTCTAAAGGGAGGCCCAGTATTGTTTAATTTTAACCGCAGGCCTCTGAATGTTTTTATGGCCTGTCAACCAAGGTAAACGCAGCAAGCTACTTGAAGCACGTACGTGTGAACATTATTTTTCATTGGCTGGCTTGTTGAATGATTTTTGTAACAGTAGTTTTCATTGGTACAAAGCTAGTTTCGGCTGTTTGATACCCAGGCGTGATTCCGGGAAAGGTCACTCTCATTTTGACCTTCATGTGATAACACATGTATACTTTGAAAAATTATTATTGTCTATATTGGATCTTGTAATAGTTAAAAGTATTTATAAGAAACGGAATCACTGTCTTCTTGATATTTATAGGTAAGAGATTACTGTTACTGCATGTTATTTTATCAATAGACTAAAATGACTAACTGCCAACAAGAGTATTTTGTCAGTTTAATCACTTCACATTTTCCGTATTATGACTACTTTCAAAAACATGTGAACTTTTTGCTGGCTTCCGATGAGAAGTACAAAATCTTTATGTTTAGAAAACAAGAAATAATCTGTCCCAAAACTACTCTTTACTTATGGAAAATACAACTTTTTGGACTTCAGTTTGGTCAACATGACAAGTTCATATTTTCTTGAAAATAGGCTTAAAAGAAGCACCTGGTAATGCAAATTTCAAAATTTAATATGAATTAGTCGTATAAGGTCGTTAGTAGTATTTTCTCATTCTAAGCCAGCGAGGTATGTCTGTTTCCAGAAGTTAACTTCCCATTTTGTTTTTCACCTACACGTACGTATATAAACATATATTGCTAGTCCCTGAGTACAGTATTCAGACTGAAGAAAAGTGACTTGTCTTATACAGTGCATGTATTGTCTGAAAAGTAGAGATGGGACTGAATACTAAAATCAATATTCGAATATTCGAAATTCATATTCGAATATATTCGAATATTCGTTCGATTATCGATGTCAAAGATTTCATTCATTTTTTACGTCCCTATTGAACAAAAGTTCCATTTCCGCTCTTATGCAAAGAAACGATATTTGTTAGCTTAATATTTCTTTTTGAACTATTGATATACATTCAACCTGATTTGAAAGTAATAAACATGTTTTTTTCTATAAATCGTCGTATTCTTCTTTACCTTTCGGGCTTCAGGGACGTGTGAATAAAGTTTTAATGAGTTTCATTGTTTTGTTATTTCTAATGAAGATTGTGAAAATATGTACGACTACGCAGTTTTAAAAATCGTTGTCATCATCCGATGGGTGTTTAACACTGTTACTACGGACAATGTGTTGACAATTTTATTCATCTATGCAAACAGCTAATCATACAATGGATGAAACCCCCGAATCAAAAGAATCCCACACATTTGTCAGGTAATTAATTTAGCCTGCAAAATCCGCGAAAAATGCAAGCGTTTCGGGTGTCTAAAATGCAATCGTTTTACGGAAGTATTTTGGAGAAGTTTCATACTGTTTATTACAAGTATACAGTAATATATCGATGAACATGTCATATAAGTGTCAATTAGGGACTTGATTATACACTATATTACAAATAATGTTGTTATCAAGTATAAGAAAATAATTGGAATTTACATGTATCAATATTTGGTGAAATTGACCATTTTTCTTTATTTTTTACGAATATTCGAATATTGAAATTGGATTCGCATATTCGTTCAATTTTCGAATATTCGAATATTCGGTCCCATTTCTACAGTGAAAAGAGATCACGTTATCCTATCCGTACACTAATCTTTCTCTCTCCCTTCTTGTACATCTTATTATAATCAGTATATAAACTCATTAACGTGTATATGGATTTGGACCTCTCCTTGTAATGTAATAATATTCCCTACGTATGAATAATTATATGAACAAGACATTGTAGACCACCAATTAATTGTCAATGCCGACATAGGAAACGTCAAATCTCCAAGCGAACATATGTCATAGTTCTTATTACTGGCTAAACATATCACTAGTGTCGCGGGTAAAACGTTCGAGGAATATAGTAAAATAGTTAATTGGGGGTTTCGTAAATACAAGGATTTAAAACATTAACAAACACATCATGTTACGCACTTCTATGATCAATTATTCGAGGGGGATGTAATTTAGTGGTATCGATTATCAGGTACCTTAACGTAAAATTATTCCGCCGCGAATATTATACATTATAAAATATCTAGAGAACCGTTCAAACAATATTTCTAACATTTCGTAACCAAGCGTTTGCAATACAGTAATAACAAAGTTTTTATCAATATTAATTTCAGGAAAGCAACAGTTTGTATCATCTATCAAACCCACGAGATAGGCGTTTTTCACTCCCTCACAATTTTAGGCAATATTCAACTTGTAAATGTAACAGCTCTCTTCTTGTTGAATACCAATTCTGGAACAATTTCATTTCATTAAATCATATGTGTAGTCAAGGACAAATTGATATTGAAGGGAATAGATGGAGACAGTAAATGAAACTGTGTGTCTTCATGCAAATCACATTAGAAAACAGTCGTGTATGGCTATTCGATTAATTGACCACCACTTCAGCTTGGAAGTCATACACAATGTTTCTGGAAGACTGAATAGATAGTGTTTGCAATTTGGTCACATTGATGATTCACATTATGTCAAAAGTATCCGTGTGTTTATTTAGTCTCATTGACTCAACCTGTTGATGGATTGTTACATTAGGTCTTAGATGTAATGTACGTAGTCCATGTGATCCATTACTGACTGTTGGTTCTTGGTAATGTTATGTTTTTGACTGACGAATGCGGCAGGCTGTCGAAGCAGGTTGTCATGCAATAGGAGCTTACATGACAAATTTATTCATACAGTGTGTATGTCGTTGAGACTTGCGATTGAAATATGTTGTGTTTTCTTTTCTGTGGTACTTAATGTGCCCCTTTGTTCCTAGATGTGTAATGATCTTTTCACCAGTATTTCCTGTTCCAAGTTCAGACTTGTTATTATTTCACTTATTATCCTCTCCAATCGAACATCTTTTCAAATCTTAAAACACGTTTAACGACCATCAACAAAGTTCTTAGAATAGTTACCTTTAATATAGAATGTAGTAATGTTGGGAATTTCAAGCCTTGTCAGTTTGAAATGGAAAGAGTGAATTATGTCTCTCAGACGCTAAGCTTAGATCAATATAATCCTGTTCTTGACAGAAACAGAACGACATATAGTAGTCAAAAAACTACTTCCCTTTTAAGCGTTGTAGATACATTTTTAATATCATCTGGTCTGGTTTGCATAAGGAAAGGCATGTGTGTCAATAATCTGCAAGAATGTTTGTTATTTGTTCTCTCATATTTCACCTTCAAACTACACAAATTCACTGAGATTTATCTTCTAGTCAGACTTGACGAAGTTCCCCGAATAGCCGAGTTTCTGTATCCAAGAGGGGCAAGCTATGTGACATTGGTGAAATGTGGTACCTTTCTCGTCTTCCTATACTTATGGACTAATGGCCATTGGTTCACGGCAGAGCAATCCCGTACTTTATGTTAGTCTTCTTAAACATCTGGTAATCGAATATGACGGGCTAATTTAAGATATACGTGCGTCTGATAACTCGTACGTAGACATTATAGAGTTACATCACTGCGACAGATCTGCAGGTCCGGGTTTGCACGTCATGGTGAAACATAAATAGTGATATTCAATATTAAATCGGCTGTTGTGTCCGCTATCTTGATAGCTTTGTAGCAATGCGTGTCATTAAGTGACAATAGTGATAAAATCATGAGTACGAGCTTGTTCCAGCATGCACCAAGATGTTCCTCATATCTGTTATTACAGTTAAGTTGATTGGATTCGGAGTAATCCTGAAATTCAGTGTAAACCTTACAAAAAGTGTTTAACAAGATATGTTCGTGGATCAGACTTCTAGCGAATATTAAATACAATAAATTTCGCTTGCTGGAATATTAACAATTGTTTTATCTCTTACCGGAATATTCCTTTTATCTTGTTGCAATTGCCTCGGTTCTATATTTGTAGAGTTTTTGTATACCGAAAATTACGCTAGACGAAATATTAGAACGTTTATCAAAAAATCCACATCGCCAACAACTTATGCAATACGTAACACAATTTTATGTTTATGAGAATGGGGTGTTATTCTGAATCTGTATTGGGTATAGCACTAAACCATTATACCGTAGACACATGAAAATTGACATTAGTATATAACAAATGGGTACATATAACATTTGAACATATTTGGCGTCATTCTTACAATACGATTAGAACTGATTTCATGGCTTCCGTGGTTCAATCCATTGAAGAATGGACGATTTATGGACACGTTATGTAATGGACATTTTGTGTCGATGCTGTCGCTGAGATTACAAATATTGATATAAGATTCATGTTTCTGTGATCTCATAATATTAATCAATACACTGCGAATTCCTTACGGCGCACCAGCATAGTATTTGTGCCAAATGTATCACTACACTTTTTCAGTAACTTCAATACTTTTCATAAGTTGTAAACATCACCCATCATTCTCAGCTAGCTCAGTTCATTGGAGTTGACTTACCTTTATTTCTTCTACATACGTATTTGTCTCGCTAAATCCCTTAGTAGACACTATGAACTCTTTCTATTTTCATATTGAGGTAAAGGACATTCATATCGGCATATTGTAGTGAAGAGACTTGTCTTATATAGTACATAATTATATTGTCTGAAAATGAAACTAATTATCCTACCAATACTTCAATTCCATCTGTTCTTGAACATCTCATGTTATTCCGTCTATGACCTCATTAACTTGCATATGAATTTGGACCTCTCTGGGAAATGTAATAATATTCCCTACGTATGAATAATTATATGGACAAGACAGTATAGACCACCAATTAATTACCCATGCCGACATTAGAAACGTCAAATATATAAGCGGGTATATTCCACATTTCTCATTACTTGTCAAACAAACCACTAATGTTCGCGAGTAAAACGTTCGCAGAATATAGCGAATAATGTAGGGTTTTCTTTTACGCTTTTCTGTGGTCAAATACTCGATTTGATTTAATTCAGCGATCAAGTTTATCTCGGAAATTTGCGCGTAATTAATCCATGGCAAATATTATATATTTACATCTTTAATGTTATTGTGTAATTGCTCTTATTCCTAATTGTTATACCTAATAGATTTAAGAAGCGTTACTCAGTGTCTGACGTTGCTCTAATATTAATTACAGATGCAGAACGACATTCACCCACTTGTACCTTAATTGTCGTCATTAACCGCCTTGAATAATGTCTGTCTGTGTTCCAGTTATATTAGGTTTGGAATCTTATTTAATTTCTCCTGAACAACCAAGGGTTTATTAATAATCCTACCGAGAAAATCACAATTATTAATAACATAACAATGTACAATGCGTCTCATCAAAATATCACCTTGTGGAAGTTTCTTATTCCCATATCTGCTATACAGATCTCTATATCTACAGAACTGTTCAAGAAAAATTGCCAAGTTAAACAACTTGTTCATGACTGTATTGAACATTTAAAGAATGCATCGACTTGTATATTAAAATTTTAAATACCAGTGCTGGAATGATGTTCAATTGAATTACATCAAGTTCAGGGTTGGTGCACTCAAATCATCTTAGTAGAAATAATGATTTTGTCCTAAGCTCATGAAATTAACATGCATGTATCAGTAAAACAGGAACGTAAGTATCAATGAGTAAGTTTGTTTCATTATGATAAGTTAACAAGTACTATAATCACTACGATAACATGGATTACTCCTCGTTTTCATAGAAAATATTGATCACATGATTTCAAGATGTTTTAACTTTAGTCAACTATTTTCCAAGTATAAACTCTGTGAACACAAGTCAAGAGTTGTTATGTTAATATTAGCGTCGAACTGCTGTCCACGTCCACGTTAAATGTATGTGAGTATATTGGATCATGGTAATAATGGTTGGTAAATTATGGACACTAGCTAGGTCAATCGATGTAAAGAGTAAGATTTAAGAGCCTGAAACTAAAAGGTAACATTTCGTCGATGCCATTATTTTATTATGTGTGATAAATCTTTCTCAGACAATAACTTGTCTAAGATATCGGTTAAATGGAAGCTTTTCCCAAATTGACGGACGTCCAGACAAGTTACGAGATGTCTGGAATCTATATCTTAAGAGCGTTCAAGTACACACAACACATTGCCAAGATTACGGTAGAATTTCAGAATGTGCGAGTTGCAATTCAGGATAATACTTCAGATTCATTGAGTTAATTACAGACTGAGGTTTTAACTTGGTTGTGTTACGCCACCACATTTTTACTTCATAGCTATTTAATTTTGTTTACCATATGTGGTATTTGTTCAAAACCTATTGACATAAAATACTGTGGAATGAAATTTGTTATGAGCAAATGTATTGTTTAGATGTGTGCCACCGTGTAATGTGATGTTTGTGTTGTGTGCGTCTTAGGGATGAGATCGACTTATAAGCTAATAAACATTGTGGTACATGGAATCCGACTGGTTGAAGTCCAAATACTGTATAATTGTTCTCTTTCAAGACTTGACCTGATTTTCTATTTCAATAATAGATCTACTCACACCACTAGATAATATCAATAATTGTTCAAGAAAATCATCACTATAAAACAGACACATTTCTTCCGTTTCATTTATCCAGAAACTATTAACAATGTCATTATTCTCACGGAGCTTCTGAAGCGGAGAGAAAATTAATCGGCAATGAAGTTGAATTACTTACAGTCAAAGTTCCTAGATTTTGCAAGATAATTATTCGTCGACTTAATCGTTATAGCTATACAATTTAATCTACGAGATAGATTTTATTACAGCTGAGTTTATAAGTAAAGGCATTTATAAATGATGGCAAAATTTGATATTTTTATCAGTCGTTGCAATATTCGGACATTTAAAAACTAATTATTTCCAGTGTATCTTCTAATCAATATTGCTCAAATCAGCTAGCCAGTTACGTACATGAAAAACAAAAGTAAATGGAGTGTTAAAGTATAAACATGTAAAGCAGATTGAGGTATATCTGGTCTTTGTCATTATAAACATTTTGAGAAATTAGCACTCTAATAAACTTCAATAAAGCCATTGCATTTGAAAGACAAAATGGAACATAAATTTCAAATGTTTTGCTTTTATTAAATGATTTTGATAAAATTAAGCTATCGGTTGTATTGTATGATTAGTGTTATTACTGTGAGTTTGCACTTCATCGAAGTTTAGCAATAACTTTAAATCTTTAAAAGGAACATCGGTGGATAACTCTTGAAACAGTGTTCAGTACTGATTCACGCAAGTAGAAAGGATTCATCAATAGCTGAGTGCAAACTTGATAACACCGAACTGAGGATAATTATCTATAAGTGAAGCCAGAGACTTACAACAATCAATTATCGCATCATACTCCCGTTTTCGTAATAAAACTCTTCATTAAAACCCCACTCCAGAAAATAAGAAGGTTCTGTCAGTGAACAACTTTTAACAAGTTTAACGTTAAGAAAATACAGGAGATAAAAACGAATCAAAACAAACAAGATTCAATTTTACTAATAAACCGCTGGTTCTTGGTCCTATCTGATAATAATGTACTGTAAACAAGCACATAATGTAATTAAAGTCGTATACCTAATTAATAGAGGATATTGCATGAGTTGTAGCAAGCGAGTGGGAAAATAATATGACACAACGATTCGACATGTGTTTGGTCGACAGTTTGCCAGGAAATATTATTCATTTTGAAAGCTGTTAATTGCCATGTATTCGCAAGACTATTTCCCAGAAATGTCACAAATAAATTAAACATATTATACATTTACATTGAATTGCGAACACCAAAACTTTGAAATCTAGATTGCGTAGTGAACTTCTGCTATATTCCAATGCATCCGCCACAACCAATTACCGCGCTCCAGAATATCTATAATCCAATATCCTGTTTCTTTCCTCAAATTCACT
The DNA here is from genome assembly GCA_963678985.1 of Spisula subtruncata. Lineage (NCBI taxonomy): Eukaryota > Metazoa > Mollusca > Bivalvia > Venerida > Mactridae > Spisula > Spisula subtruncata. The sequence goes on along the minus strand of OY787672.1, from coordinate 19,152,113 downwards.
GTCAAGAAAATGTGAAAGTATTTAATAATTGAGTTTCCAACCTTTGCAACAACTCTCTGTTCAGACTAATTTACATATATTGTGTGCGATATAATCTTGTTTCACGCCAAGGACTGGGTGTTCAAATAGTCTAAATATAATTTTATTCCGAATTTTAAAAGATATTGTCACTTGCGTATTTTAACCATAAACTTTATGTTTTGTGCCCAGTCATACAGTTTGATATTGTCATATTGAGGTAGTAGTGCTTTCGGAAGAGACTTTGGAATAGTGTCACAAATTTTGTGTCACAATCATTCTCATTTGTATACTTAAGTTTCAAAACCGCGAACAATAGTCAAAGTTCAACTTCGATAAAATAAATTTAAAAAGTCATCAAATACCATTATCCATCATTTTGAAGGGCCACATTTATGCATAGCTTAATTTTGTGTATTTTGTGCTCTGTTGTTCTCAGGAAGTGCAAGATTCCCAGATCTTTCTCAACTCATCAAAGTTACTTATAACATAAAAGAGTTTAATTTACATTTCCATTTGCAGACAAATCACAGACTCAAATTTATCAAACCATTCAACACCGTTCTAACAACACCATCATAGTAACACAATCAATAGTTCCGCGTCAGAGAATATTATCTAAAACAGTGAATTGTCCCTCAAGCACTGTCGTTTCCAATTAACCAAACCCTGATTCTCTCATATCGCAATAATAAAAACAACTACAAATTGTAATCTAGTAATGCAGGAATCTCCTAGGAGTTTATGCTTGGTCTATAAATGGCAGTGGTCTGCACTGAATTGGATGATAAGTGACACGGCTTTTGTGGCTCGTATCTGATGGTGTGGTTTATGGTGGCGGTTCATTTTATTGCATCATTGTTGTCTGGTGTTATGCTTGCCAAGTCGTGTATTTAAGAGTTTTATTTCAACTATTGGTATGAACAATCCGCCATTGATACACAAGCGGAAATTACCTACATATAGTAGCATTGATTTCAGCCTGGCCATATTTATGCTATATTTTTTTTATTAAATCAGTTGTTTAAGATATTCTAGTGTTGGACGCCTTGTGGAAAATCTGATTATTTCTCCAACTGATTTCATACATGTATTTGTCAAATTTAATTTGGGTTTTTGCATTTCAAAATTTGGAAAAATCAACTATACCTTAAGTTCTAGTACAAGTATAAATCGCAAATTAGTTTAAGTAAGGATTTTTGAAGATTTGTAAAAGGAAACCTAGTATGTTTGTGTTACTGCAGCGACTATTCAAACCTCTGAACACGAGACATTATGATTTGGAGACCTGCGAATCTTACTTGATGTTTTCTTAACCATCAGGTACCTGTATCATATACCATTATAATGGATTGAACATGATTTGAAAACGAAAACAGATCAATAAGCTTAGCTTAATCTTCCGATGTAACAGAAATAAATTGTCAGACGTGATGGAAATTGCGATGCAGATAACTGCTTTATTGCACTACAAATTTAATTTCCTTTAATATGTTGCTTGCATGCGATTTAAACAAGTAATTGATCTTTAAGCTTCCGGCAATTTTTCAGAATTGGAAACGTAGAGCACGATATGGTTCTTAATTTCTGTTTACCGCGTAGCAACAACTCCCTTTACAGATCCAAGCGGCTTATATCATGTACCCATATGAAAGATTGGTTCATCTGGGATAGGATGGTGTTGTGTTATTCTATTTGATGAATTTCTTTGTGCTTTTGCTTGTTATGTAGCATGTGATATTTCGTTTTGGTTGTCTTTAAACAAAATTGTGCCTTTCATGATATTGTGCTATACCGGGTAATGAAGGTCAATGACATATTTAACTAGCCATTATTTGGGCGTGGAGTTTAGCCGTCCTATTGACAGGTTTGATTTGTGAAAAAATATATCAATATTGTGCACTTCCCCCATATTAATCATACTATAATATGATGTATTTTTTATTTTCAGAACGGATATCTTATACAGCAGTTGGTCTTGTTTAATACCCAAAGATGATGGTAAGCTATTTAACGTTTTGTCTGGATTTTAAGTTTATGCTTTCACGCTCCATTAGTCTCTTTTTATAAATTGTTTACAACTGGAACATGGCATAACGAATACGTTCAGGTGGATACGGCTTCTAAATATTCTATTAAATCCAACCACGTGGAAATATAAAAAATAGGAAGTCATTATTTATTATATACGAAGAACAACGTCAAGATTAAACTCATTAGTTTTGAGTAACACAATATCAGAAGCCGGTCATTAAATATGTTAAAAGGGGAAATTTTCACAATTTACGTCATTTGATATTTGCTGGTGTATTTTTTTTCTGAAAACAATGTTAGTAGTCTGTATTAAGGTATATAATCGTATTAGTAGCATTAATTAATAGGTCACGTCCGGTATTTGTTATAAATATAGCCTTCTGTGTTGCCCATGAATCCCAGTCTTGATAAAAAAGTCACTTACTAGTATGTTGTTTTTGAAATAATCTGGTTATATGTATGCTTCATTATCAGAAAAAATCACATAAGCTAGATGGTGCATTCAGATACATTCCTCAAATATATTACAAGTACAGTACATTTGAAGTCACAAGGACAATCAGAAAAATGAAAAGATACTTATTTGAATGCGCAGCTGTATATATAAAACTAATACGTATTTTGGATTTTTACTTCAGGCCAATGGTTCAAGGTCGCATGTCAGCCCCGACGAGAAATCGGATTCAAGTACGGTTACCAAAGCCGATAAACTTTATGTCAATCCAAATCTTTTAGTAGCTCGGTATCCAGGAACTCCACGTGTCAGTCTTACGTGTTATCACGGGTCACCGCGTGTCAGTACGAGTTACCATGGCAATCATTCATCCATTCCAAGTTTAGATGCTTTGAGTTTAAATAAAAATCGACGACGAAGCACTTTCCATTCCTACAATTAAGTGAATTATTATTCACTGCCTCAGGATGCATCTAACAATCGAAGTGTGCGGCAAATGACTGAGAGAAAGGCTTTGAAAAATGTGGTAGAGTTAGGAATATCTTTCATGTTTGTACATACTGCATTTGTTTCCATTTTAAGCTTACAGAGTATAATGAACCCTGAAGGAGGCGTAGGTGTTATTTCAATAAGTTGTATATACGCTACAACAATTGTTTCCTGCCTATTAGCACCTTTAATCATAAACACAATCACTCCCAAATGGACGATGATCGCTGCATTCATGTTATTTACAGGATACTTTGCAGGAAACTTTTACCCAAAGGAGTTCATGCTGATACCACTTGGACTTCTGTTAGGTTTACTTGGTGGTCCTTTAATGGCGGCACAGATGACGTACATAACAACAGTAGCACTGACATACTCACAGCATGCGCTGATTCTAGATCAAGAAAGTGTGGTTAATAAATTCATGGGAATATTTTGTGCGTTTTATCGAATTAGTTATATATGGGGAAACCTTATTACTACCTTGGTTCTCTCAAATAACCAAACACTCCGTGTAGATGTAGACGAAAATAGTATTAATGGAACACCGATAAATTCATCAATTTCATTCTTTACACCATCAAATGTGACTATGTACAGACCTTGTGGTTCATTATCCTGTCAAATAAACACAATGGAACGACCTGTGGAGAAATATGACATTACAAATAATCCATTTATGTATGAGACGGAGATACCAGATAGTATTAAATACATGCTTCTGAGTATTTATCTCGGGTGTGGTGTCATGGCGGCCGTCATTTTGATGGCGTTACTGGACAATAATGTTGGATCGAAGCGTATCAACAATGATTTGAAGATTACTACCAAAGAACTATTTTTCTCGACAATCAAAATGTTGAAGGACTCTCGCTGTTTATTGCTGATCCCACTGGTTCTGTTTGTTGGTTTGGAACAAGGCTTTATCTTTGGGGATTTCACAAAGGTATACTCATTGTCATCCATTTGGCAGCATGCTAATTGTCAATACCAGATTATTTTGATTTTCAGTTGTATAATGTATTTATCTTGTATTATTCGTTAATAGAAAAATACTGTCTTTTGAAAAATACTTGTCAGGATTCTCTTAATAGCACAAAGTCTTGTTTTACGTTCTGGTTTCCATTTCGTCTGCTGTAGACAAATATAAATTGTTAAGGTATTAATAAAACTGCACACATCGTAATCCTAATCGCATCTGTGATAAACCGCCTTATTAGTGTACGATCTATTCATATAACTGCTTACATTAATGTCTTTATTGTCTAAGTGTGTTTATATTTTGGTCGGATACCAGAACGTGGAAACGTATTGACTATGTTGTTGATACAAATAGCATATTGGCTTTCTGGTGGCTTATTTACATCTTTATAAAAATGTTGTGATTTATTGACTATCAAAAAAAATGTCAGTCTTTATCTGTCTTATATTGACCAAGTAGCTGAATGGAAGGCCTGCCAGCCGTATTTTGTGTTTGCCAATTGATGCAAAGATCTTCGATTTGTTATACAATATTTATCTTGACGTTCGTGTAGGGTGTGGAACGTTGAACCATAGCTTCAGAAATTACTAAGCACCCTGGCGAGATTAAAAACAGGGACCTCCCGAGTGTAATCAAGAGCTATATGATATATCCATTAGACCACTGGACATGCCACTGGTTAGATTTTATTCTTCTGCATTTAAATACCATCGTGCACGTCATAATGATGAATGCTATGACTTTTTTTCAGTCATTTGTGAATTGTACAATGGGTGTGTACAGTTTAGGTCCAATATTGATGTGTTTTGGTGGAGTTAGCGCCCTTGCCTCAATTATCATTGGTATGTATAATTATATAACACATATTGCAAATTTGTATACACATATGTAAACTTAAGATGGTGACATATATTCTACAGCGCTAGAACAATACTTCTCTACCTGTTCTTTTATTTGCTAGACATTCAACGTGGTTCTATCAACTTTCAATAATCCTATTTCTGTTGTGATATCTCGCCGCCATTTGTTTCAAAGTCATCAAACTCTTCTCTATCCCCGTGAGCTCCACATAACCACTGCTATATTTAGCAATTTGTCAATCTACATTATTAGTTTAGTAGAGACACGTTTCCTTGTAGCCTAAATTAGACATAAACCTGAGACCAGCTCAATTATCAAATTACCAAGTCTGTTTTTAGTCCAAATGTCAAACGTTAATTCATTATACGTTTTCAGGATGTATTGCAAAACACATTAAGAGATTTGCGTTTATAACTGCGGGGTGCACGTTTAATGTGGGTTTATTGATCGTATTTTGGTTGTGGAAACCAGCTCCGGGAGACGTTCCAAACTTCTTTGTTGTTGCTGCATGTCTTGGGCTGTGTGATGCAATATGGCAAACACAAACATACAGTAAGTATATGGGGACCTTCAAAGTAATGTGTATTATTAATCTTATGATGTTATCAAGCTTTTCAATTATGTTTGGTTGCTTTTAAAGCGCGTGTCATTTACTCACAGACTATAAAATAGAATGACTGTATGTAGCAATATAATATATTCAGTACGTTTATAAACTTTCTAAATGCGTTTATTAGGCTCAGAATTATGTCCTCAAGTTTGAACAAAAGTCAATTTCTTTCTCGATATTTGGAAATAAACTTAACAAAAAATGAACCCCATCGTATTTCTGTTTACAGCTTTATTTGGTGTCCTGTTCGTGGATAAACAAGAAGCGGCATTTGCTGCATACCGGATGTTTTACGCTACGGGATGTGCGGTGTCGTTCGGCTACAGTTTCTTCCTGTGTGTACAGACAAAGGTCTACATATTGGCCGCCATGTTGACAATCTCATTACTCGTGTACAGTGTGATAGAAATGAAAGTCAAACTTCAAAGTCAGCATATAAAAGACATTGTTGCGTTCTGACGGTGGTTTTAACCTTGTCAGTTTCAAGGTCACTGTTCAATCGATATGTCGCGATTGCAAGGGCAAGTGTTCCTGTTAAGAGACACACTCACTATCATACAGAGTTTTGATATGTATCTATGTTAATTTTCTCGAAATGACATTCTTTTATGGGTTTGGAGAGTTGTTCCTTCTCATTCAAAACATAACAGTACAGATGTTGTCAGAACGTGTCCATTAATCGGATCACGCTAAAATAACGGCTTTGGTTCATTTGTATTGCGTGATAATAACAAAATGTAAGTTTAAGTCTTACGGATACAATTCATAGAATGGATCTTTATAATGCAAACAGCTGCAATTCGAAGCAATACATAATCAGTGATATATGTAGCGCCTTGCTATCCACACCAGAGACAGACACTGAACATTCGCTCCCTGTCCTCAAACATGGATATTCGAACTTGCAAAATGAAATATGATACCCGGTGCCGTTCAGTTGTTTGACATGTGTGACATACATGTACACGTGTAAACTATGTATAAACGTATTATCAAACAAGTGTTGTAAACCTATTGTAAATTATTGACCTAGTATGTGTACAATGTACATACCATATGTGATACGTTTTTCAAGAAAACCTTCACATTTTTTGTCATTTGTGTTTGTTTGCAATTTTTACAACTGACCGTTATTGACATTGTTCATACATGTATAAGGACTTTTGGTTGTCACGTTCAGTGTTATTTGAAGTTTAATAAATAATTAACAACGTGGTCATGTGTGTTGCTGTATATTTAGAGCATTATTGTACATAATAATGTTATGAACGTTTTCAACTACAATTTCTGCACACGTAAGGTACATCTGTACTGATGTACATAGATAGATATATTTATTTTGATGTAAAATTAGCATTTGCATGGTAATCATCATATTAAAACATACGTATACAGGACATGCCGTCATGAATATATAAAATCACCATGTCAAATTAACATTACATGTCAAGGATAACACGGAAAAGGGTTCGAAATAACCATTAACTCCATTGTAGTCTTTGATAAATAGTGCTGTATGACACAGGAAAATATCACATTTTGAACAAATATTAGATAAATATGTATATATTAAAATATATAAAGTTACTTATCACGGTTAGATTGCTATTATTTAATGAAAAATATAACATTCTACAAAACAAGTGAAATACGATAAAGATGAACAATTATACCAAGAATGAGCAAAAACTACAATTTGCTATATTAAATAAAATATGAAAATGCCGATTATGAATTAGAAACAACTCTAATGATAAGTTAAAAATGCCTATTACAGTACAACTTAAAACCATATATTAAATATATTAACATTGAAATATTATGATATAATAATGTTAAGATGAAAAGCATTCTGAATCGCCAAGAGAAATAAATTATATAACTATCTGTCTTGACATAGAGACATACAATATAATGGAATTTAAAAACAATGTTATTTATCCCTCGATTTGAAAAAAGATGCGGTTCCAGAAGCACATACAGTATCAGTGATCCAGTGTATTGTTAATAGGAAACGGCAGTGCTGGGTGATTCACTGTAGATACTATTCACATACGCGGAAATATTGATTTGGTTAAACTGTTTCATTATAATACATCGGACACATTATACATTGTACATGTAGACACAACAGTTTGAAAAACAGTTTAGTATAGGTCGGCATATCCGAGGATATCAGTTTGAATAACCAGTGTACGTCTCATAAATGTAATAGAAATGTCTACTAACCAGTTATAGAGCGAGTCTGAGTAACAAACGTCTTCCACAAAACGTACTAGAAAGAGGTAAATGCCCTTTAATACTCGTATGTTCTATACAAGTAACAAGAGCACACATCATGCATTGACCAATGTTCTTGGTATAAACGAAACAAAAGCAACTCTGTAATATCGTTGACAATTCAATTAGAAAACAAATCTGAACTGTGCTATAGTTAATAGAGAACGTGACTTTAATATACAATAAGTGTGTGTTTCACCTTTGAAGTCAATGAACTATACACTCGGCAATTTAACACTGTCTTGTTTATTTCACCGAGAAAATGTGTAGGTGATTACGTTTAGTTCGAGTTGAATTAGTAACATTCGCTAACATTTCCAAAAGTGTGACATTTTGGCCAACAGAGAATGGTACTAAGAAATTGAACAAATCGCTGCTCTCCTTAAATATTTCCGCACATTAAATACAGAAAAATGATAAGAACATTGACATTTTGATCCGCACATATATCAACATGTACAGTATACAGTAATAGCTATCGCAGATAAAGAACTTATCGTGAAGCCTACTTTCCTATTAAAGTTTTACAGCATTACATGTTTGAATGGAATGAAGCATCGACCTTTATTAATATGTGTTCTGTAATTGTTCTTTATGTAGTTCTTGTTCGTTATAAGTCTACACGAGTCAATGAAATGTAAGTATTGACGTCAAAGGGAGAAACAGTAAATTAGCTTCACGTCTCGAGACACTGCGGGAAAATATCGAATATTACTAAATTCGAAAATGCTGATGCGATGTCCTTGATATTTCTGTTTTGGATTCAAGGTATCTGTACTTATATTTAATATACAACATACTAGGTTTATTCAATACGTATCCAAAAGCAGTACATGGACCTGTCTGGTAGGTTCAACACGTGTTTTACACTATTTCTTCTCTTAGTTAACCTAGCCGGAATAAACGATGTTCATTACTGACACGTATGACTGATTTGTTTTGGGAATTGTTTTGTTCTATAATAGTTTGCACGACAGATGTTATAAATATATGTTTATTTTAAAAATTCTAGGTACTCTATGCGTTTGGTTAGAATTTGAGCAACGCTCTCTCTCTCCTGACTTGTAAGACAGTAGTATTGTTCTGAACTGGTAAATTCTCAATTGAATTTAAAACTCATCGTGGGAGCATAAGCTAGCTATCCCAAATGTTTTTACTCCACGAACGTTGCACTTTATATGTCACGAACTTCAGTTCAAGTACAACATCTCGTTCCTTTCATGGCCAGCGGCACCTCCTCAGCCAAAATGTTTTTCATTCATAATTTGGCTTTTAACATAAGTTAATAGATAAGGCGTGCTTATTTATCCTTTCTGTCTTATGTCTTCTATGTTTTTCTGTTTTCTTGATCAAGCTGTCGTAGAAACCTGTATACATAAATTTTAATATGTTTGTGTAATTTATTCTACAGTTATTATAATATTAGTTTCAGTTCCAAACGTTACAAATGTTAACATATACCGTTTTCTATATTCTGAACGTTAACCTAATTCAGGAACAAGCAAACTGCACAGTATATTTTCGGACACAGTACGCATGTACTTCTCCTCGCAACCATCTATTCACACATCAATTTAGAGGAATTAATATAAGACAAACTCGAACCAGGATCAAGAACGTAAACATCAGGGTATAGATTGTTTTACGGAGCTTTTATTTGCCTCTCGTACTGTACTATTTGGGTTTAATGTAAGTTGTGTATTCAACGACATCTCTTTAAAACGTTACAACACAAGATATGCCTCCGTAGTTGAGTGGTCAACCCGCTTGTTTCCTAATTGGGCCACCTGAATTCATATCTGGATCGAGGCACTCATATGCTTTATTTCAGCCGAATGCTGACTGGCAAATGAAGGAGTTGTTATAAACGCATGCACTTTGTCTGCCTTTTGGATCACTGTTATTGTAACACCACTTCCGATCTATCTTTGAAACACATCTTTGGACAATCTCTTACCAATATGTTGTTTATGCTTACGCAGCTTTCCTGGATATTTCAATGTTATCTTATGTCGTATATAAGACCACCCAACCAATACCAGTGTATTTGCCAAATACATGTCCATTGTCGGATATGTCTTATAACCAAGACTTACGTATAATCAAGTGTACACATTATTTAATAGTTCGAATAAAGTGCTGATGTCAAACAATCGTTCTCTGTCAAGACTTGACCTGGTCCGGTGATTATAAACATTTTTCATTCTCATACTCCAACTCCATACTCCATGCTCAAACTTGAAAAAACATATTTTTTATATAATGCTGCATCATAACCAACACCAACTTGTAGCAAGTAATCTTATGGAACCTCATTTCATATCTTTCTATTCAGTAATAAAGAAGTTACATCAGTTTTTGTAAATAAGAAATGATCCAATTGGAGTAGAGAGTATGAGTTGGAGCATTGAGTACGTTCTCCAATGTTTTTAATCACCGGGCCTGATCTACATTTCATACATCACTAGACACGTTTAACTACTCGTATTGTTCAATAAAATCATCACGATAAAACAAGACACATTTTCTTCCGCATCACTCATCTACAAACTATTAACTATGACGATATTCTAACCGATGTTCTGAAGCGGATATTCAAACGAAATTGATCGGAAATTGTGTTGAATGACTTAAAGACAATGATACCGGTTTTTACATGATGATGTTTCTTCCAACCAACTGTTACGCCCTACCTATTCACTTAAATCGAATAGACACGTTTTATTACAACTTGATTTCTTAGGAATGTTACAAATGAAGACGGCACTTGTTTGTGTTGCACCCACGTTGTAAAAATCGAACTTGCATACGATATTTGTTCTTAATATTTTCTTCTACGCATCATCGCTTAAATCAGATAATTCCACAAAAATGAACAGATTTTCGTGTTGAAAAGTGTGAAATAGGATTGTTTTACATTACCAGGATATAAACTGATAACAACGACCATACTATTTTTATATTCATTAGATAAGCGACAATAAGGTTGACAATCGTCGTGTAAAAATGAAATATGTTTTAGTGGTCGGTGAAGAGAGGTCAAATGTATCCTTCATATTGTGAAGTAATGTGACCAATTTATATATTAATAACGGTTGAAAGATTCAGCATTAATATTATGCTTTAATAAATGTGTTTGATCATCACGTGAGACAAACCTAAGCGGTTGATCTGACAAATCACAGTTTTAAAATTATTAACCATTCAAACACAGTTATAACAACACCAGTATTGTAACACAACCAATAGTTCTGCGTCAAGTTATATTATCTAAAACAGTGAATTTTCCTCAAGAACTGTCGTTTCCAGTTAATAATACACTGGATCGCTGAAATCGCAATAATAAAGAAAACTAGAAAGTGTAATCTTACGATGCAGGAATCTCCTAGGAGTTTATGCTTAGTGTAAACTAGAAAATGACATTGGTCTGTACAGAAGTATTGGATAACTGCAAGGAGGGCTTTTATGGCTTGTATCTGATGGTGTGTTTATAGTATTATTTTATTACATGCCGTTTGACTGGTTTTATCCTTGTTTGTTTGTCTATATGAGCGCTATTGAAAATATCGGTATTGAAAATCCACCATAAATTTACAAACACATTTTAGGAATTAGCTACATTTTTGTAATTGCATAAGGACTCATCTTGACAAATGAAGGAGATTCCTTTTGTTGTACGTGCAATTTGAATCTAAGCGCAAATGTGTTTTAAAACACCAATCTTTTAAACGTCATAATTGATTGCCAGGATACTTAAGTAAGTGTTTAAATTCAACAAAATTAATATTTCCGCGTCAGAGAATACCATCTGAAACAGAATTTTCCTCCAGCCCTGTCGTTTCCAATCAACAATACCCTGGATTGCTGTTATCGCAATGATAAAGACAACTAGGAAATGTTATCTAATAATAAAGGCATCTCATAGGAGTTTATACTTGGTACATTAATGTCTGTGGCATGCATTGAATTATAAAATAAGTGACATTAATATTTTATGACTCGTATCTAATGGTGTGGTGAATACTGTTAGTTCATTGTATTATATTATTTGTGTCTGGTGCTATTCAAAATATCGGTATAAGCAATCCGCTATTAATTCAGCAAATAAAAATCGGGAAATAAGCTAATATATGTGTTCATCTTGACCAAGGAAGGTGATATCTATTGTTTGATTGGCACAATTGTGTTTTATAACTTTTAAAAATCTTTAAAACAACTACTACTGATTACCAAGACATGCGTTTTATCATGCTATACTACCATCCGTTGGAGATAATATCAATCACTTATGGTTTACAATTGCCGGACAACATTGTTTCATCTTCTGAATCTAAATTTTATGCAATATATTTTGGCAATATACGTAGCTGCTTGTTCCGGAGTAACCGTAATAAATTCCTGACGAAATGTCAATATCGTTTCAGATTTATTGCCCACAATATGTTATTTCATCTAAAATGTAACATGCTTGCGATTCATGACGCAATTGGTCTTTAAATTTTCGGACGAACGGCTGATATTTATAAAGTTGTTAACGGAAAACCTGGCAATTATTCAGAATTGGAAACATAGTACACATGTACATATATTTGATAAAGGGTCGTTCGGTGATTTGTTTTGATCTTATGGTCTGTGATATGTCTTTTTGTGTCTTTCATGACAGTTAAAAAATAGCAAAATGATTAACTAACATGTCATCTACCACCACGCATTGGGGGGAATGATAGGAAATAATGATAGGAAATGTTGCCGTCAGTAACAAAATAGTGTCTACTACTTAACTTTTAATATCTTTGCAAACCTTAATGCAATTTACAAATGTGCAACTTATGGAGACGAAATACAAAAAGTACTTTCAAAACGAGTTATAGCAGGGATAATATATAAGGTCCATTGTAAAGCCACCATTCAAAAATGTTTAGTGGAGAAATGCAACATTTGTAACATCAATTTTCCATGTCTGAAATTCATTAATATTTGTTAAAAACTCAATCACTTCAGTCTTGATCAGGAACCTCATGTTATTTGTTATGTTGTTGATTGACGATATGCTCACACTGCAAGACGGTACAATCATGATGTTTCATTAAGTTATATTCTTCAAATATATAATGTAACGGAAAGTGATGTTACTTGCTGCAACTGTCTGTCCTTTTGCATGTTAATGTATTTGTCATTACATTGGTATCAGAATAATAATTGGTCTGTATGCAGATTTATCGTATCGCAAATGCACATGCAATGGCAATTTATACAGTAGTCCCTAAACTATGTATTTTATTAGTTTGTGTCTAGACAAAATGTATAAAGGAAATGACATCATCCAATATCGAAGAACCATTGTTCAGAACAACAGTTCAACAATTGTGATATGTTCGCTATTGATTATTTCATTAAATAGCCTTTGAAGTTCGTATTTATATACGTATTTCGTTTTTAATACTAACCATAGCGTTGCATTTTGATATATTTTGTTATTGTATCTGTGTACAAAGTTTATCGAAAGTGATAAATAGTGTCAATATTTGTTTTGCTTTTGTTATTCTCAGTTTTATTAATTTCACATTCGGAATTAATTTGTAACTGAACTAGAAATGTAATTAATCGAGGGAAGAAAACAGTTGATTTGTTTCATATAGAGTACAAGTTATCCTTTATACTTTGTTGTTCGAAGACATTTATCATTCGGTGTTTGAAATGGATTTTTAGATTGAGATGATGATATTTTAAGCACGCTTAGAAAGAATGTGCTCATATCAGGTGACGGCGATGCTAAGTGTCAATATAATTTGCCTCTTAATCAGCTTTATTGTGCATACATAAAACACTCAATATCCTGATGTTAACGTTCTTATCCTGGTTTGAGTTTATTTTATATTAATTCCTCTGAATTGATGTGTTAAAAGATGGTTGTGAGGAGAAGTACATGCGTACTGTGTCCGAAAAACATAGTTTGCATTTTGCTAGTTCCTGCGTTGGGTTAACGTTCAGAATATAGAAAACGGTATATGTTAACATTTGTAACGTTTGGAACTCAAACTAATATTATAATAACTGTAGAATAAATTACACAAACATATCAAAATTTATGTATGGAGGTTGCTACGAAAGTTTGACCGAGAAAACTGAAGAACCTAGCAGACCTAAAACAGAAAGGCTAAATATGCACGCCATATCTATTAACTTATGTTAAAAGCCAAATTATGAATGAATAACATTTTTGGCTCTGGAGGTGCCGCTGGTCATGAAATGAACGAGATGTTGTACTTAAACTGGAGTTTCTGACATATAAAGTGCAACGTTCGTGGGGAAAAAAACATTTGGGATAGCTAGCTTCTGCTCCAATGATGAGTTTTAAATTCAATTGAGAATTATCCAGTTCAGAACAATAATACTGTTTTACAAGTCAGGAGAGAGAGAGCGTTGCTCAAATACTAACCAAACGCATAGAGTACCTAGAATTTTTAAAAATAAACATGTATTTATAACGTCTGTTGTGCAAACTATTATAGAACAAAACAATTCCCAAAACAAATCAGGCATACGTGTCAGTAATGATTACAATGCATGAACATCGTTTATTCCGGCTATGTTAACTAAGAGAAGAAATAGTGTAAAACACGTGTTGAACCTACCAGACAGGTCCATGTACTGCTTTTGGATACGTATTCAATAAACCTAGTAGGTTGCATATTAAATATAAGTACAAATGCCTTAAATCCAAAACAGAAATATCAAGGACATCACACCAGCATTTTCGAATTTAGTGATATTCGATATTTTCCCGCAGTGTCTCGAGACGTGGAGCTAAATTACTGTTTCTCCCTTTGACGTCAATACTTACATTTCATTGACTCGTGTAGACTTATAACGAACAATTACGGGACAAATATTAATAAAGGTCGATGCTTCGTTCCATTTAGACATGTAATGCTGTAAAACGTAAATAGGAAAGTAGGCTTCACGATACATTCTGGATCTGAGATAGCTATTACTTTATACTGTACATGTTGATATATGTGCGGGTCAAAATGTCAATGTTCTTATCATTTTTCTGTATTTAATGTGCGGAAATATTTAATCAGCGCATCGATTCGTTCTATTTCTTACAAATGTAGTACCATTCACTGTTGGCCAAAATGTCACGCTTTTGGAAACGTTAGCGAATATTGCTATTTCAACTCGAACTGAACTTAATCACCTACACATTTTCTCGTTGAAGTAAACAAGACAGTGTAAAATTGCCGAGTGTATAGTTCATTGACTTCAAAGGTGAAATACACACTTATTGTACATTAAAGTCACGTTCTCTATTAACTGTAGCACAGTTCAGACTTGTTTCCTAATTGAATTGTCAACGATATTACAGAGTTGCTTTTGGTTTCGTTTAATACAAAGAACATTGATCAATGCCTGATGTGTGCTCTTGTTACTTATATAGAACATACGAGTATTAAAGGACATTCAACTCTTTCTAGTACGTTATGTTGAAGACGTTTGTTACTCAGACTTGCTTTATAATTGGTTAGTAGACATTTCTATTACATTTATTAGACGTACACTGGTTATTCAAACTGATATCCTCGGATATGCCGACCTATTCTAAACTGTTTTTCAAACTGTTGTGTCTATTTTATAATGATACAGTTTAACCAAATCAATATTTCCGCGTCAGTGAATATCATCTAATCTGAATCACCCAGTACTGCCGTTTCCAATTAACAATACCCTGGATCACTGATATCGCAATAATAATAAAAAACTGGAAAATGCAATCTAATAATACATGAATCTCATAGGAGCTTATGCTTGGTAGATAAATGACATTGGTCTTCACTGGCGTTTGTTACTCGTATCTGATGGTGAGGTTTATAGTATTAGTTCACTTTATTAGAATATTGTTTTCTGGTGTTATAGTCCATTCATTGAAGCTAAAAAAAATGGTCAACCTAAAACAAATTGCAAAACAGAGTTTCTTTGCATTTTCATCATCGACAGACTATTATCAACTTCAGACAAAACGTAAAGTATGCGAGTTCAGTGGGGTAAATACAAAAAAATCGACATGTTTAAGGTCACTTTTGGTAGCAATTTCAGCAATATCTTTATTTCATACTACATGGGGAACTTTAAGTTCTAATAATTTCCGTGTAAGTCGTTAAATATTTACTAATTGCACATTAAAGCTTATATTTTCTGTAAGATACAACCTTCTTCTATCGAATTATGACTGTATCATCACACAATTTACTTTTCATATATATGCCAGTCTACGTGTTGATATATTACCCATTCAAATGTCGACAAAATGACTCAAAATAGCACTTGTAAGGGGAAACAAATTTTTTATTCACTTCTTTAATATTAATCCAATTTGTTTAGAATTTACAAATATCATGTGTTGTATACATGTGTGTCTAATGGAAAAAGGATATTTGTGTTTGGCCAGTATACAATAATTATAAAATACATGCATCTATCGACTCGGGAGAAATAGTGATTGTTCTCTTTGTCTGTTCGTTCACAATTTCATTTGTATCTACAATTTTGACTTTATGATTATGAAACTTGGTCAGAGTGATCATCTGAACAACATTTAGGCCAAGGTCGGAAATTAATGATCAAGGGTTAAAAACTAGGTCAATAGGTCAAATTGTAGCAAAAGCTTGTGTAATCGCTGGAGGTCATAATATTGACCCAATATTTATGAAACTTGGTCACAATAATAATATCAAAAAAATCTAGGTCAAAGTTATAAATTGGGTTATCCGGGGTAAAAAAATAGATCGCTAGCTCAAATCAAAGGAAAACGTTGTGTAGGTACAAAAGTCACAATTTGGTCTTATATTTATGCAACTTGGTCACAATGCTCATCTCAAAACACATAAGACAAGTGTGTTATTGAGTTATTTTGGTCACAATTAGATCAATAGGATAAAATAATGGATGCGACTTTTTGGCTCAAGAATGTTTGTCTATTTTTTGACCTAGTGACCTAGTTTTAACTCATGATGTGTAAACATTGAATTCGACCTACATTTTGTCTTCATGATCCATGTGGCATGGTTTCATAAAGATTAGGCAAAAGGGCGCCTTCTTAAGACTTGTTCTATTATTTGGCCTTGTGACCTAGTTTTTAACTCGGGTTAATCCAACTTCACACATTACCTTGATTTTTGTAAGGTGGTGATTGTGACTCAATATATCACTAGTGTAAGGTCGAAATTGCGACCCTTGGTGACTATATCTTGTATTTTCTATGTTTTGACCTAGTGACCTAGATTTTTGATACGGTTAACTCAAATTATTATTTGACCTAGGTTAGCTTCCGATGATCATTGCTGCCAAGTTTCATACAAATCAGACCAAAATTGCGACCTCTTAGCACAATGTAAAAATAGGTTACTGATACAAGCGAAGATTTATTTTCATCAAAGGTGACAAATATCGCGAAAACATGTGACAATTCAATATATTTGTGAGTATCTCAAAAAGTCCCACGAATATTCAATTAGGACATGTTGTACATTGCTAAGGATAGCTTTACGCACCATATAAACAAAAAACTTTTTAGTTAAAATGACAGGCTATTATCATTTTCTGGCTTTTTATATGAGTTTTATTATCCGAATATCGATAGAAACAATACGCCATTATTTCACAAGCAAAAATTGGGAATTGCTAAATACATACGGGTTCATTTTGATAAGGAAATGGCTGTGTACGTATTGTTGGATTGGTCATTGTGTTACAAATTGAAGCAGAAATGCGTTTGTAACTTAAATATTTCAGGCAAAGTAAATGATTGCCAAGATATGTGGTTTTAATTTGTTACTAGTATACTGTCTGTTTTATACACTACCAAATACTTACTAGTTGCCAGACTACATTGTATCACCTAATGTATCTAAGTTCATAAATGCAAGACGAATTTATTTTGGCAATAAGCATAGCTGCTAGTTTCGGAATAACTGTAATAAGTTCCAGAGGAAATGTCAATATGGTTTCAGAGAACGGCTTTATTGCACACACCAGAAGCAACTTCCTCTACCATGTTGCATACTTGTGACTTACAAAAGTAATTGGTATTTTAAACCTTTGGAAACGTCTGATATCTATGAAGTTTTCGACAAAGAAGCTTGGCAATTATTCAGAACTTGAAATCTAGAGCATGACGTGGTCCTCACTTTATGTCTATCACGCAACAAGACCAGACCTGTACACACATAAGGCTTAATATTATATTCATTTGTAGTTCCTTTGTTTAACTTGTCTGGGTGCTTATGACTTATTTTGTATCATACGTAAAACTAAGGTCGTTAAATTGGCATTATTTAATCCGGTGTCCATTAGGTCCAAGGTCATTGTCAACTTCATTGTCATTTGTTTGTGTAGTAACCTACAGGAAATGTGTAATTTGCACTTTTAAAGACTAAGCGCTAAACGCCAGTTTCAACCATGTCGGAATAAGAATAATGATATACAGATTAATATAAGTAAGTAGCTACCGAATGTATAATAATTGTTGCGCATTTATGCCTTTGTAAATAAATTTTCAATAGAATAATATTAAATGATTTGTGCTTTGTATGCAGTTATTCAAAATAGAAAATATATTGTACATTGACAATGTGTAGTATCTGAAATATGTAAACTGTATTTTATTATCTCGTGTCCAGACAATATTTATTAAGAAAGTAGCATTATCCAAATTTGCCATAAAATACAATGATCTGTCGAAGTTGTAATTACACAATACATCCCAATATAGAAGAAACTTTGCTCAGAATAGCCATTGTCAAATCGGTGTTGTGTCAGCAAGCCTTTAAAAAAAATAAGCATCATTCACAACAATATCTATCCAAGCGAATGTGCTTTAACAAACCTGTTAATTGAGGTGTGAGACATTGGATGTCATGTGACGCCATTCTAAGCGCCACCGTTAGAGAATATTCTAGTGTCTTTCGTGAACTATATCCGAATCAATGGTGCGATTGATTTCTTTGAACACAATTTAATAATTCGACAATACAAAAATAAAACGATACGCAAAACTTTCTTTAAAATTCTTCATTTTGGAAATACTTTTATGTTTCGTTCGTTTTTCACTATTTTAAGATATCTTTGGACTATGACCTACTGTTACGATTAAATATTATTGAAATATCAAACCGATTGGTCTCATTGTAACCTGGTGATAAAGAGAGTGTGGTGAACTTTCATCGAATTCTCCTGCATCCGCCACAACCAATTAACGCTCAACAGAATTGCCATGACCCAATATCCGATTTCCTCTTACAAATTCACTGTAAAGAAAACGTGAAAGAATTAAATTATTGCGTTGCGAGCCGTGGTATTAGCTCTCTGTTACATAAATTATTTTTTTGTGACACGATTGCGTTTGACGTCGTTGGCTGGGTGCTCAAAAGTTTTATATAAAATGTAATTCTGAATTTAAGAAGTGATTCTCACTAGTGCATATAAATCCGTCAACTTTATGTTGTTTTGTGTCACTCATTCAGTTTGATAAGTGTTGATAATAAGTAACACTTTTTTAATGAGATACTTTCGCATATAGATAGAAATTCAATATAAAGGTTTCGCGACGATGCCTATCAGATTATGTTGTAGATGATCAGTTCTGGAACGGTCAACAATGAAACATGTAATTTCTAATAAGACACCAAGACATTGTTCTTTTTTGTGAATTCCATAATGTGCTTTTTTGATTGCGGGCCACCTTCCGCGTTGAATTTGTTATCAACTTTAAATAATGTTTATGCAAACTTTTCAGATTTGCAGAAGAGTTTTCATCCAACGAGAAAAACAACATTTCACCGGAAATGGCGTTGACCAGATGCCATTTAAGAACGCTATGTCAGTCCGTTTATCGAAGCTTTTAAACAAAGTCGACTTGTATGTAAGCAGGTGTGTAGTTTTCTATTATTTTTGCATAAAAACGTTTTATTCCTAATGGTTATCTTAAGATCATTTATAGAATTACAGAATAACATAATGTCACCGTCTGATCTTTTAAAGGGTGTTTGTAAGTGACATTGCTATCCGGAATCTTTGTCAGGATTGCATCTGTTTATGTACAGCCATGTGCTCCTATTACAAAGTGCATGGTGTAATATTTTCCTCAGGATGAACAGTTGTCAATAACAAGTTACATGCACATGACGTCGCGAAAATGGTTAATGTCAACTCCGTCGTAAATCACGATTTAAACAAACTAACAAACAATAAACAAACGCAGATAATCTAAAGTATAACACTGTTAGTGATATTCCTCATACTAACGTAGTTACCAAACATGAAATAACTTAATTCATATCTCTGATCGGGCCAAAAATCTTCGTGGTTTTGCTGACAAATCACAGTTTCAAATTTATCAAAACATTCAACACCATCATACATGTAATAACAAAATCAATAGTTCTGCGTCAGAGAATATTATCTTAAACAGTGAATTTTCCTCAGGAATTGTCGTTTCCAATTAGGCCAACCCTGTCTCTCTCATATCGCAATAATAAAGACAACTAGAAAATGTAACCTAATAATGCTAGAATAACTAGGAGTTTATGCTTGGTATATTAATATAATTTGTCTGCACAGAATTATAGGATAAGGGACAGAGCTTTTGTGGCTTTTATAACATTAAATTTGTCTGGTGTTATTCTTGTCCTGTTGTCTTTATTAGTGTTATTCAAATTATCAATGTACATAATCCGCCATTACTTCAGAAGCTAATATCAGAGGGGTTCATCTTGTACAAGGAAGTGGATATTTATAGGTGGATTGCAAATTTGAAGTGCAAATGAGTTTTATAACTTAAATCTTGAAAAAAACATAAATGCTTGTAAGTATATGTGTATCAATGCCCTGGACATAACATCCGTTTCAGGATAATATTTGGTTGATGATTTTCATGCAACTTTCTCATATCGCAAATACATAAACATTAAGCATAGCCAATACGCAGTCCCTGAAATATGTACTTTTTCATCGTGTGTCTAGACACTATGCCTGAAGGAAATGACATCATCATAAAAACTGCTGTAAAATACGATGCTCAAGTCAAAGCAGTAAAGACACAATCAATCACATCATGGAAGAACCATTGCTCAGAATATCATACTGTAAACTTACATTTAGTTAGTTTTAACTTTCTGTGGAACGACTGTTATGTCAGCAAGCTTTTAAAGGAAATAAGCATCATTCACAGCAAGATCTCTCCAAACTAATGAACAACACCTGTTTATTGGGGTGCGGGACGTTCGCTATCATGTGACGGAATTCTAAGCGTCACCCTAAGAATAGCTTCTAGCTCCTTTCTGTGCTCTAACCCGACTGAATGACTTGATTTATGTATTTTAATACTACAGGAAGTCGTACTCGAAAATTAAACGATACGCAAAAATATCTTTAAAACATTAAATAAAGCTTGTTATTGAAAGCAATTGGCGTCCATGATCGATTTTTGTCAAAGTTCTACAATGTATCTTAGCCTCAGGATAGCCTGTACTAAATGAACTGTAATCAATTCAGATACCAATATGCACTGACAGCGGGGTTTCATAAATGTATTGTAAGCATCATTCATATAGAGCTTGCAGCAGAGATATCACGCAAGCAAAGACGCTGTGCACATCAGTTGTCTTACATTGAGGACATACATCTAAGACTATTGTAGTTACGACTACCAAGCATGTGCATGTACTATACGATTAACGTATATGGTTGAATATGACGTGTGAACCGAATTACACCTTGAAACATGCTTGACCTGTTGCTCGGTTGGTAGAATATTCACCTGTAACGCTAATGGTACGGGTTCTGTTCCTTGGGTCGAGGAGGTACAATGACTTTGACTTTGTGACCACGTTAATGGAAAGTGAGATGCAATATGCTGCTGACTGAAATGGATCGATCGGGATCGTTATCCGTTTTACTTGATATATAAGTTATATGAAGTACACACACAAAATTTCAATGTTATAATGTATATTTTGTTTTCAGGAAACACTTTTATGACATTGTGTTCCAAATGAATGTCGCGATTGAGCTTTTAAGTTCCATTGGAAAGAATAGACACGAGTCAGGTGACGGTGTTGCTAAGCGACAATAGAATTGCCTCTTAACTAGATTAAGCGTGCATACTTAAAACTCATTGTTCTCTGATGTTAACGTTATTTGTCTTGGCTTGAGTTTGTCTTGTACATTTATATTAATCTGTCTGAATAGATACGTCAATACCTTGCTGTGAACATAAAAACGGTCGTACTTTGTCCGGGAAAATGGAGTTTGGATTTTGATATTTGCTCCTTTTTATGACGTTAAGAATGAGTAAATATATCAATGCGTGTGCGTTTTGACTTGTGTCTTTAAATAGTCAGCTGATAAAATTGAAATTAAAAGAATACACAAACTGTGAGGTGAAGGGATCACCAATGCACTCATAGTATAGAAGCATGTGATATGCAACATTCTATATGATCGTAGTTATGCAGAACTTGTTGGTCAAGTAAATAAGTTTATAGAAAATTTAACCCTGGATTAGTTTCAAACGGAAATATACAGTCCACATGACATACGTCCCAAAATCAAAACCCTTTGGGAAATGAAAGGTTGTTGCAACACGAGTTAGATATATTGCATTCACAAATTACTCTTAATACTCTACTTACAAATAAACTAAACGTTTCAAGTAATAGCTAGGTTAGATGCAGAAAATAGTTACTGAAACTTTATCAATGCATATTATGAGTAAACAACATACAATGACACTTGATGCAAAGTTATTTGTATCATAAATGTTAACAACGAGTATTAAACCAATATAATAGAATCAGGAGAGAAATATTGTAACAAGCACAAGTGAACCTGTCAGAAAGGTCAGTGTTTTGCATTCGACTGAAATTTCACTAATCATATGGTATATCAATTCCTTTCAATTGTAAAAACAAAGATCAAGGGTAATGTATCACCGTTTACGGACACAAGGCCATAAATAGAGATTGGTAATATACTCAGTGTTATTTTCCTCTCAAGACGCGGAGCTGATTTACGATTCCTGGGAGTGACAATTGGAAAGGAACACATAAATAACAATTGATGAAGACGTTATAATGAAGGACGAAAATTAAGAGATCGGATGCTGATAAATACGTAATTAAGAAGGTACGATTTGTTTTAACGCGTAGGCAGAACTTTATTACTTATACGTATACGGTACGAGTGGATATTTCCCTATTTTTAGACATTTGGTATGCGGACATATTAAATAACTTAGCAGATTGTTCAATTACTTAGAATAATTAAAAATATGCCAAAGAGTTACGCTAGTCGAAATGTTAACAAATTATGCATGCACATTTTGTCAATCTCAATTTCCTGTATCCCACGTCGCGAACTTACTCCATCATACAATATCTTAAAATTGCCGAGTGCCTTGGCCAATGACCTCAAAGGTTATAATTGTATGGAAAGTCACGTTTTCAATTATTTGAAGCAACAATTTTACCGAGTTGCTTGTGGTTTCTTGTTTCTGTTGTTAATTGTTCAGAAAACAATAAATGTCAATAAACTCTTACTTGTACATTATGGGGAAGATGTTTTTCACTACGTCTTGTGGTATAAATAGTTAGTTAGTAGACATTTTGTAATGGTGATTACAATACGTGTGTTTATAATGCAACTCACCATATGCAATGCACCATAAACAATTCACCATATACAACTGATCATTTACAACTCACCATATACAACTCACCGTAAACAACTCACCATATACAACTCATCATAACAACCCACCATATACAACTAACCATAAACAATTCATCATATACAACTCACCATAAACATCTCCCCTATATACAACTCACCATAAACAATTCACCATATACAACTCACCATAAACAATTCACCATATACAACTCACCATAAACAATTCACCATATACAACTCACCATATACAACTCACCATAAACAATTCACCATAAACAATTCACCATATACAACTCACCATATACAACTCACCATATACAACTCACCTGAAATATGTACAGAATACGATAGTCTGTAAGCAAATGTGTTATAATAACTTTATTCATTTAACGATGAAACGCCCATTAAACTAAATGCTTATCTCCTATGGGGTTATCAAATAAAACAAAAATTACCAGCACGAGTACAAAACTATATAAAAACAACAATTAAATGTCAGACTAAAGTCCAATCGTCGTGGACACCACAAAAGGATAAAATAATAGTGCTATGGTATGTTATTTTGTTTATCGACGTAATGCATTGACATTAATACGGTGAAGTATAGTGTACAGTGTGACGTACGTTTGAGAATAGCTCGCAGGGTCATTCAACCTACAGACAAATAATAGGAATATTATGACCCAGCCAAGATTAAAGGTTATTTCTGTGAAATAAGTAATGATTTCATGGGAAAAGCCGTATATGATACACAGCTAGGTCCCGAAGCAGCATACAGCTAATACAGTATTAACTTCTGTGTTTGTATGGCCACCAAATTAATGGATTTCATCATATCCTAAAGTTTTGCATTTGCCAATCATAACCAATACAGCCACGTATGGCCCCGAAGGGGCCGAGTATTCATTATTTCTCAGGAATGGACAGATACGCGGACTTTCTCTGACTTAAAATACACCATTACTGTCAAATGTATATTTGATTTTCTGTAACGATGCTGTAAATATCAAAATTGAAACAAAAATGCATTTTTCCAAAAAATTCACCCCTGATGTACCTCTTATAAATAAAAGATTAAAAATATGAACATGTCTGAGCGAGAAGATCATGCTTCTTCATGAAACCAGTGAACTAAGACAATAACTCTCCATTTCTTTAATAATGGTGTGTAGTCCATGCAAACACATGTTGTGAGTTATGTGTTACACGATCAAGCAATGGTCATTTACACAGTGTCACTTGATGTTATAACACGGTGGACATTATAAAGACTATTAATGTTTCAGTCAGAGGATATATTTCCGTGCAAAAACTATACATGGATATTTATAATTGATATGCAACTTGATGGACATAACTACAGTGTTTTTAACATGTTTTTATTACATAGAGCTGTATTTGCACAGTCATTTATATTAAAGTATTAATTAATTTACTAAAAAATTGGTATATATACTTGTGAGAGCAGTGTCTATCAGATCGATGTTGGCTGCCACGCCCACAAGAGAGAAATAGTCTCCCCAGTGAGACTCAAGTGTTTCATTAGGTAGCCCAATGACCAGGGGAAGTTAATGTCAAAGGTAGATTGAGCGGCTGAACAGCTGAAAACAGCCCTCGTAAATTGGTAGCTTAACTTTTTTTCTTACGCTCCAAAATTTAATTTGCCTGTTCTTTAATTAAAAATTAGTTTGTACGTATTATTATATTTAACCAGTTTTCATCGGATCATCTCAAAACCTAGTTGGACATTCTAATGTAGGTCAATGTAGATTATTTCATTGTCAGTATCATGCTGAAGTCGGGTGTCATGATTTGGTGATAATTTTGGCCCTGATGAATTTATGGAAAAATGTAATTGCAACTCATATAATTGTCATGAACATGCGAAAGTACATTTGCGAAATAACGTTATTTAATATCCCACTAGCATCATCTTGCTTTCTTTATTCCTTGTGCGCGTACCACCTTGATAGCTGAAATTATGTCACGTTTACAGTTATTTAGTTACAGCGGATTTATTTCATTTTCTAGTTTCGTTGTTGATTGAGATTTTTTATCTGTGTTCGGCTCTTTTAGTTGAGTGCTGCCTTTCTTGAGATTCGTATTGACGTCGCGCACGGTGTTGCGTCGTGGAAGCGTCACATGGAAAGCGTAAAACTTAACGTCAAAATATTCGAGCAGTCATTTTCATCGCGTTGTCTTGAAAAAACTACTATAGTGATGTGTATTAAATCCAATACATTGTTCAAGTATATATCAACGATAATAATACTGAAAAGAATACCAATATAACTTGTAATTTTATTAAATGTTTTTTATAAAGAACGTCGGAAAAGTATTTTGTATTTACAAAAAGAACCGGTTTGATAATGTTTTACGGTTCTTTCTTCAACAATAATATCTCTAATTTAGTTGTAATCTTCATCTTTAATTTATTACTTGTAAGTAACCTCTATACGTTTTATTACTCTATGTAGGAAACAATGCGCTGGCTTAGAACGAGAAGGTCGTAACTACAAAATCGATATTAAGAGAAATCAAGAAAAAAACTCTTTACTTATGGTAAATCAAGCTTTTTCAACATCAGTTAGTTCGGCATGACAAATTCGTATTTTCACGAAAATAGGCTAATAAGAATAGCCTTGTGAAGCAGTCTTCTATATGGGTCGTAACTAATACAAATCTAGTTACAATCTTCTCATTCTATAAGCTAGCGAATGTCATACAACATGTTATTGATAACTAGTTTGTTTTAATAAATCAATATTGCTTATATTTTTAATTAATGTGTTCGTATTTGCCCCCCCCCCCCCTGAAAAGATTTCATTCACAAAACATAGGTAATGTTTAACATAAATTATGAATAAAATATATGTATATCATACACGTGTGTTTTCATTGTGAAGTGTATTAAAATTATGTATCTGTGTGTCAGAACATGCGGACGTTAGCTATGTCCGACGTCATGTTTAGAGCGTAAATTTATACAAGTTTACAAGCTATAATGCCGACGTAAAATATTGTATTATTTTAGCATTTATGCTGGGAAACTTATGAAATTTTACGTGGTAAATCTGTCATGAAAACGGAATACGAATATCATAATTTTGTTTCAGTATTCATTAAAATCTACTAACACCGTAGTTCAAATAATAATGAATAATTAGAGTCGTGGTTCGAATTTTAACATTTTAGAAAAAAATTACAAAACGACTTACATCCGAATATAACCTCTCCGAACAAAATTAAGTACCCTAGCTATTTGAAATTTTGACAATTTGATAACGGTATAACAATCAATGAAACGGTACCTTTCTTTTTTATGAAAGTATGTTTCAGCATCCAATATTAATGACATAATATAAGCTACTGGGACGCTTACTACGAACAATGCGCCATTTTCTATTTTGTGACATGCCGGGTGGCAAACGAAGAATGCTTATAAAATCATAAAAATTATAGTTCAGTTATTTTTTAATTAGTGTACACTTTGCATGCTGGTCATAACTATAACATGTGGATACGGGAAAAAAAAAGTGACGATCATAAAGAAATATTTGTGTATGAAATATTTTTTTCGGATTTTACTGTCGCGTCAAAATAATTTGTGACATGTTTTTGTATTTTTATAAAATTGTTGTATTTTCTAAAATTGCGTGTTCTCAACCATATTTTCACTACTAGTTTGATGTCATATTATTTCTCTTAAAGTGTACAAAATATCAATATTTTGCGTGGAAAATGAAAATGACTGGAGGAATTTTTATATAGAAGTTTTATATATTTTACGCAAAAAATGGCAAAGTTACAGAATTTTACAAACTATTTAACAATTACCAACAGCTATGTTTGACGTCTCACGTTCAAATGTAATATGCCATCTTGTTCGTTATTCATTTGCGAACACATGTGGTATCTTACCGTAAAACTTGACCTTAAATCGACTTCTTTAAGGTGAAATATCGCACACTGCATCAAGACAAATGTGACGCAGTTACACGACGTTTTTCAACAAAAATCTCAAGAAAAATGCCTATTATAAATTTTCAGGAAGGTGTTCATCTATTTTGAAATTATGGCCGAAAAGTACATTTTAAAAACTACTCCTAGTTAAATTTTGAAAGAAATCCGATATAATTATTCTCTTTACCAATTTTCTTCCAGTGCGCATACCCTAAAAACGTAAAAAGTAAAATCGTGCGCGACGTCATTGTCCTTTCTGTGAACACATATATTTTCTAATGCACCAGTCAGTTACATCTACGGCACCAACCCCTGGGCATGGCCGCGTTTTTTTTATACCTTCCAGCTTTTCACGCACTGCCGGGGAAATGTTGGTAATTTTTTCACAAAACCAATACCTTTGGGACAATATTTAATTGTCAGCTGCCCCCGCATGGGCCGTTGGAGGGCCGGGGTTTTGAAAACCCAAAAGTAATTTCCCGACCCATCCCTGGGGATGGAGTGCCATGAATGCAACTGACTGGTGCATAATATAGACATTATTTACAATCATTCTCAATTACTTGTTAACACATTTATTAAAACTAACTATCCATTTTTTATTAACACAACATAATTATGTGTGTTATGTTTTTCAGGCATGAAGAGTTTCCTTAACAATAACTCTCCATTATGTTGTATACACATGCATTAAATGTGTATACAAAATAATGGAGAGTTATTGTTAAGACAACTCTCCATTCCTGAAAAAATATGGAGAGTTTATGAATAGGTTAATCCCCTGGGTGTATTTTAATATAGGATAACGTCTCTAGGTTCCAGTATATCCCGAATACCATTCTGTTTCTTATCATTCACATAGTGGACATGCCACATTGTATGTGCCAAGTAAAGTTTGTAAAAAAGCTGACAACAACGGTATTTATTCTATTCTTTAATCGAATTTACCGATACACCTTTGACGCTCTATCGGAGAATGATTAACTATCAAAACAACGTAATATTTCTGTTTGTTAGGTTACAGTGTGTATCCGAAACTGCACCAACTTGTATTATAGTAGATTCGGGAAGAATCTGTGACCATTTGGTGAAACATCTTATCCTTCATGGAAAATATTTAAACTTACCTTTTTAGACTAACATTATATCACACACCTCGTGTAAAAATTGATATATTGTTTCTCAGAAACGAACGATGATCGTGGAATAACACATTGCATAGGGACATTAGCACTCAATAGCAGAACATGAACAGAAAATGACGTTCACATTGATAGCTCTGCGTGGAAATTGTCCGGTGAAAATCATGGCGTTTTAATTTCAATTACAAATTTATTAGCATAAAAAAACACATTAATCTGTACAGCTACAAAACACTATGGATGTACACAGTCATATAATGTTATATGATTTCATAGAAGCAGCGTGATAGTAGTGACCATTAAGTGTTTGTGAATAGAATTATTAGAATGCTATCTTATTATCATATTAAGGAAGCTTGAAAATGTATGGATTATGATTTTGTGTCTTCCGTCTACGTAAGCGACTATTTCTTCCTACTGGGTCTCAATGACATCAGCATGACCTGTTTTAGTTCTATTTAATGATGCTGATATAATAATAATCAAACTAATAATTGCTTAAATTAGTAAGATGCTTAAATGGTAACAGAGGCTAGAGTGATTTATAAGCTTCGTCTTATTTCATAATCTATGCGGTAAAAGGCGTCACTAGGAGGGCTGATGTACACGTTTAAATCTGCTAACCAAGTAGTCAGCGTTTGTTTCAGTATAAATATTTGATATGCGGAAATGATTAAAAAGTTCAGTGATTGGGTCTGATTATTTGCTTGTTAAATGGTGCACTAGCTGAAATGAAAGCGCATTTTGTAATTTCGCAAAATTCGCCGACATTTCCATATCGCTAACTTAGTCAATTATACAATATCCAAGTACAAATTCAGAAACGTGTCCAATTGCAGAGCGTCAATGCCAATGACTTCACGAAGAAATGAATAAAACTTGTCAGGAAAATCACGTTTTCTATTATTTGATGTACAGTGTAGAAACTTCGTCAACGTCATTGTAGATTGAATTGTTTGTGTTAGTTTTATACAATGAATATTGGTCAATATCTGGCGTCATTTTTGTTGTTAATGATTTGGGACATATCATTCATCTCTATCAACTCTAACAATCTAGGGAAGATATATGTCACTCAGTCAACCGGAATAACCAATTTAAACGAACACAGGTCCTCGCTTAACACAAAACAGCCATCGAATCACTTTTGATTAGTTCAAATTTGCCGTTGTCAATTATTTTCATGATTGCTAGGAAACGAAGCGATATTTTGAAAAAATAAAAACGACAAAATACAGACAACATGTTATTTAAAGAATACTTATGGTGATTTTCATTAAAGTCAGTGAAAAGTCACTTTTTGCTCGATGACGTCGCGCAATGGTAGTCTACATCCTTAAGGATGTTTGTACTTCGTACAGTTGTAAAACGTCTTACTCCGTGTGTTATTTTCAATAGCATCGGTAATGTATTAGGTACTTGATGTCGTTTGAGAATCACAAGGTCTTCTATTCATCAGACAAATAATAGGAAAATTATCAAGAAGCTAGTAGGAAAATTATCAAGAAGCTAGCGATATGATTCTTTCCTGGGAAACAAATAATGATTTCATGGCAACCCGTCACATAAACTACACAACTAAATTTGTGTATGTCTCTAAGGAAGGAGCAAACTGCTAATATGGTCTGAACTTCAGTGTCTGCAAGGTCAATAAAATAATGAATTACATCCTATCTTCATTTTTGCCGTTGGCTAATCATAACCAATGTAGCCCTGCATTGTCTCGATAGAATATACACTTGATCGAATCGCTAGTATGCTTATAAAGTGTGAAGGGTTATTTTCTTTATCAGTCTTGATGATTGGTTCATTAACATTGAAACTTATCAAATATTTATATCTCTATGGCGTCCAATAAACGCACACACTTACAGTAAGTGACCAGTATCAAATGCAGTATTAAGATTGCAGCAACTGCATGCATTGTCTTCTTTCAAAGACTGACACGCTATAACTGAACAGCTTCGTTCATTTTATGTATAATGTTTAATTGTAGGATAACGTCTTAAGGTTTCAGGATTTTCTGAACACTATTCCGTTTCTTATCTTATATATTGTTTTAAGCTGAAAACAACCTTAAGTATTATATTCCTTGCTCAAATTTACGAGACATCTTTGATATGATGTTCTATACGAGATTGATTAACTTTCAAAGCAACTTAATATTTCTATTCGGTAGGGTAAAGAGTGTTGCCGAAACCGACTCAGCTATAAAACAGTTTAGTCGATCCGGGAAGAATCTGTGATCATTTAGTGAAGCATCTGAACCTGCCTGGAGAGATGTGTGCTTCTTAGCATAACATTGTGTCATATTGTATGGTTAACAGACAAGTTTGAATCTAGTTTTACTCATTATTTGTAAAGCAACAATTCCGTCAGAGAAATAGACACGTTGTGATTAGCATGCAGACAACTTGCTTAAGGTACGTTTTGCTTTATGTACACAATTCTGGGATTTGTTATATTTTCATAATCAATAATGTATTTGAACTAACGAGAAATTGATATAATGTTTCTTTGGTACAAGAGAGTAGCACAATGTATAGAGGAAGTAACACTTAACAACATGAAAGTCACAAAACGCCATTTCAAATTGAAATCCCTGCATGAAAAAGGTCCGATTGAAATGACGGATGATTGAAATATTGATAACGTTTGATTGATTATTATGACAAAATGAATCTGAACAGCTACAAAACACTTTGGATGTACACATGTTATATAACATGTATCTCAATGAAGCAACCTAATCCAAGAGGCCATTGAGTGTATGTGAGTATAATTGTTATGTTGCTTTCATATTATCAGATTAAAGAAGGCTTGAAAAAAGATCATGGATTTTAAGTCATCTTTCTACGAATACGTCTCTTACTTCCTACTTGGGGCTTAATGACGTCAATACTGCTCGTTTAAGTTCAATTAAATGAGCCTGATATAATAAAAATCAACCTTATAATTGCTTAAATGAATATGATACTTAAATGGTAACAGAGGCGAGAGAGATTTATTAGCTTGGTCATACTTCATATTCTAAGCGGTAATAAGCATCACTAGGGGGCTGATGTAATATAATTGGGAAATGCTAGATTAAGTTTTACCTACCAGACAATACGAAATGATCCAGAGTCTAATATCTGATACTAAATATCAGTCATTAGCTGACAAGCAAAACATAAACAATGTAAGTATTATATATAAAGGCATGAATTATGCCGAGCATAGCCTTTATTTGCTTTATTTCTACTGAAACATGGCAGGCATATATATGCATATATATATAAAGGCATGACATATACACCACTTAATTCAAGCCAAACTGATAGCCGATGACGTAAATACAAATGTCGCTCAATCAGACGTTTTGTTAAACTATTCTAAAATTGATTTATTACAAAAAAATGTTAGCATTGTTGTAACATCACACATTCATAATACTAGTATAACGATTATTGAGTTGCTTGCGGACAGATACAGTAGAAACACAACGATTTTAATAGTGCAGCACTAAGACTTAATTACACTCTCTTGAAAGTATTAAACACCAATTATTTATTTCTATATGTGAATAAGGATATTTGACAGACACAAATATATATGTAACCGGTGCTAGTGGCGCGTGGTGTAAAGATTGAAACATTACGTTCAGGAACTATCGACAAGCATAATGAGACAATGTTGATTGAACCGCCTCTGGCTAAAGTTGTGTGAACCTTAATTAATATTCACGCCTCAGTCTATTTCCTAGAATATGCATGTATTATGCCCAGTGAACGAATGTGACTGAATATAACGATGTTATAAAATGGTATACCATAGACGTGTATTTTGTACATACAGCAATTGTTTGTTCGCTATCAATCATATCACATCAGGAAAACCTGGCCGTATTACATAAATGGAAACATAGTGCATGACCAAGCCATGAAAACTACATGTTAATCATTTGCGTGCTTTGTTTTGCACTTTTGGTCTGTGATTTTTCTAAGTGTGTATGTTACACATTGATTAACTACTATTTATCTTGATTGGATATATGTTTCTCTGTAAGACGGTACAAGCATTCTATTTGATTATGATACATTCCCCAAATATGCCATGTCACGGAAAAAGATGTTTTCTGCAAATAATGTCTTTTCGTCGGTGTATTAATGCCTTTGACATTACATCCGTATCAGTATAATATATGGTTTATGATTTTGTAGCAAATATAAAGCATTATGCATAGTTAATATGTGGTCCCTGAAATATGTATTTTATTATCGTGTGTCTAGACAATATGTATAAAGGAAATGACATCATCCAAAAACTGCTATAAGTACGATACTCTAAGTCAAAACAGTAAACACACAATTAATCACCCCATGAAAGAACCTTTGCTCAGAATAGCATACTGTAAGTTAGTGGAACGATTGTTTGGTCAGCAAACTTTTATAGGAAATCATTCACAACAAGATCTCTCAAACCTAATGTACGTACTTTTACAACACCTGATTATTAAGGTGCGAGACGTTCACTATCATGTGACACCATTCTAAGCGCCACCGCTAGAACAGCTTCTAGCACATTTCTGGGCTCATGCCCGACTGAATGGTTTTAATTTTTTATTTTAATACAGCAGGAAGTCGTATTCAAAAATAATACGATACGCAAAAATATCTTTAAAACATTAATTATAGTTTATTTAAAGCAATTGCTGTCCATAATTGATTTTTATCAAAGTTCTACAAATTATCCCAGTCTCAGGATAGTCTGTATTGACTGAACTGTAATCAATTCAGGATATGCCAAAATGCACTTACAGCGGGATTTCATAATCGTAGTGTAAGCATCATGCATATAGAGCACGCAGCAGAGCTATAACGCAATCAAAGATGTTGTGCACGTCAGATGTCTTACAATGAGGGAATATATCTTAGACTATTGTAGTTACGACTGCTAAACATGTGCAAGTGGTATACGATCAACGTATGTAGTTGAATATGATGTGTGAACCGAATTACACATTGAAACATGCTCGGCCAGTTGCTCGGTTGGTAGAATACTCACCTGTAACACATGTGGTATGGGTTCTGTTCCTGGGGTCGAGAAGGTACATGTATATTACTCATTGATAACGGCAATAGTACTCTGACCTTCACCTCGTGACTACATTTATGGAAAGTGAGATGCAATCCGCTACTGACTGAAATAGATCAATCGAGCTTTTTATCCGTTTTACTTTATTTATATGTTTAACGTTTATGAAGTACACACACAAAATTTCAAATTCAAAAGGTAATGTAAGGAAAAAGTCATCCCCCTCAGCGTCAATGTTTGTTTAATGGCTATACCCATTATACAGAGCTATACGGGAAAGAATTATCAAGTAAAATATTTATAGCATCATCATGTTACTTAAACGTTCTGCTCAGAATAACAATTCAACAGTTGTGATATGCTCACCATTTCTGATTTTATAAAAGTATACCTTTGTACTTTGCACCAATACATTTCTTTGTGATAGTACTTCAATTACAATATATCACACGTATATAGTCTTTATTCTACTTTTAAATTCATTGAAACAGATAAGTAGTCTTAATATACACGTATGTGCTGCTATTATTACATTTAATCTCAGCTTAATGAGTTTCGTATTAGCAATTATTTTGTTGCTGGACTAGAAATACAAGTAATTGAAAAAGGAAATAACTGAAATATTTTAAAAGTGGGTGCGTGTTATATACATGTATATGTGTTGTTTTCAGGAAACACTTTTATGATATTGTGTTCCAAATGAATGTCGCGATTGAGCTTTTAAGTTCCATTGGAAAGAATAGACACGAGTCAGGTGACGGTGTTGCTAAGTGACACTAGAATTGCCTCTCAACTAGATTAAGTGTGCATACTTAAAACTCATTGTTCTCTGATGTTAACGTTATTTATCCTGGTTTGAGTTTGTCTTGTACATTTGCATTAATCTGTCTAAATGAAAATGTCAATACCTGGCTGTGAACATAAGAACGGTCGTACTTTTGTCCGGGAAATGGAGTTTAGATTTCGATATTTCCTCCAATTTTATGACGTTAAGAATTTGTTAAAATATCAATACGTGTGCGTTTTGACATGTGTCTTTCAACAGTAAATTAATAAAATTGAAGATAAAAGAGTACACTAACTGTGGGGCGAAGGGATTCCCAATACACTCATAGTACATGTATTGTAACATGTGCTCTGCAACATTCTATATGAGAGACATAATGGTAGTTATGTCAAGTAAATCGTTGGTCAAGTAAATAAGTTTATAGTAGATTTCACCCTGGATTAGTTTCAAACGGAAGTATACAGTCCACATGGCATACGTCCCAAAATCAAAACCCTTTGGAAAATGAAAGGTTGTTGCAACACGAGTTAGACATGTTTTATTCACAAAATACTCTTATAACTCTACGTACAAATAGATGTAGAAAATGGTTACTAAAACTTTACCAATGCATATTATGAGTAAACAACATGCAATAAAACTTGATGCAAAGTTATTTGTATCATAAATGTTGACAACGAATATTAAACCAATAAAATAGAATTAGGAAAGAAATATCGTAAAAAGCACAATTGAACCTTTCAGAAAGGTCAGTCATCTGCAATTGAATTCTATAGCGAAAACTGATATTTCACAGTTCTTATGGTATATCAATTTCTTTCAATTGCAAAAAGACAAATCAAGGGCAATGTATCAGCGTTTACGGACACAAGCCCATATATTGAGACTGGGAATTTACTCGGTGTCAATTTTCCTCTCAAGACGCAGAGCTGATTTACATTTCCTCTAATCGTCATTAGTACATTGTATTGAATAATAGGCTACCGGAGCGACAAATGACCAGGAACACACAAATAACAATTAAGGAAGACGTTACGATAAAGGACGAAGCTTGGCAAAATTCAGTGATTGGATGCTGATAAATACGTAAATATGAAGGTACGATTCACGGTTCGCTTTAGCTGTATTACTGTAAGAGTTGATATTTCCCTCTTCTTAGACATTTGGTATTCGGAAATATCAAATAACTTAGCGGGTTGTTCTATTGCTCAGAATAGTTTATAGTATGGCAAAGGGTTACTCTTAGAGAAACTCTTTGGCATACTATAAACTATTAGACTAGTCGAAATATTAACAAATTATGCATGCACATTTCGTCAATCCCAATTTCCTCAATTTCCTGTATCTCACGTCGCGAACTTACTCCATCATACAATATCCTAAAATTGTCGAGTGTCTTGGTCAATGACCTCAAAGGTAATAATTGTAAGGAAAGTCACGTTTTCAATTATTTGAAGCAGCATTTGATTATTTGAAGCAGAGACTTTTCCAATAAGAGTGTCAACAATTTTACCGAGTTGCTTGTGGTTTCTTGTTTTACAAGGAACGGTGGTCAATGCCTGATGTTTGCTGTTGCTAATTGTTCAGAAAACAATAAATGTCAATAACCTCTTACTTGTACATTATGGGGAAGATGTTTGTCATTACGTCTCGTGGAATAACTAGTTAGTTAGTAGACATTTTGTAATGATGATTCAAATATGTTTGTTTATAATACAACT
Organism: Spisula subtruncata; assembly: GCA_963678985.1. NCBI lineage: Eukaryota > Metazoa > Mollusca > Bivalvia > Venerida > Mactridae > Spisula > Spisula subtruncata. Next base: position 19,115,967 of record OY787672.1, on the reverse strand, counting down.
CACCATATACAATTCACCATATACAACTCAACATATACAACTCAACTGATATTTGTAGACCATAGTCTGTGAGTCAATGTGTTATAATACCTTTATTTATGTAATGATGAAACGCCCATTAAGCCAAAGGCTAAGTTTCTATGGTGTCATCAAACAAAACAAAACAAAACTTACAAGCATGAGTACACAAATATCTAAAAAAAACAATTAAATGACAAACTAAAGCCCAATCTTCGTGGCAACCACACAAGGATTAGATAGATGTCTTATGGTATATTATTTTGTTTATCAGCATTGAAATAAAAACGGTATATTATTATGTACTGTGTGGCGTACGTTTCAGAATCGCTCGCAAGGTCATTCAACCTGCAGACAAATAATTGGAATATTATGGCCCAGCGAACATTAAAGGTTATTTCTGTGAAATAAGTAATGATTGCATGGGAAAACGCCATATATGCTACACAGCTAGGTCTCTAAGGAGCATACAGCTAATACAGTATGAACCTAAATAATGGATTTTTGTTCGTTTCCTCAAGTTTTGCCTTTGCCAATCATAACCAATACAGCCAGGTATGGTCCCAACGGAATATACACTTTAGTAAATCGTTCGTTTGTTTATCAAGGAAGTGATGAGGTTATTTTCCTTATTATTTCTTATGATTGGGTCAATGACATTGCATCTTATCGAATGTTTAGATGCATTTATCGTTCAATCAAAGCCCCCACCCACTAACATTATGTGGACAATATCCATTAAGATTGCAGCACAGATTTGCATTGTCTTCTTTAAAAACCCGAAACTCTATAATTGAAAAGCTTCTCAGTGTGATCAATACAAAGTTTATATTATCTTGCTTTTATTGTTTTATGTGGATAATTTTAGGGTAACGTCCCATGGTTTCAGTATATCCTGAAAACCATTCTGTTTTTTATCATTCACAGAGTGGACCTACCACATTGTATGTGCCAAGTAAAGTTTGTACAAAAGCTGACAACAACCTTAATTTTTCTATTCTTGAATCGATTTTACCGATACACCTTTGACGCTCAATCTGAGAGTGATTAACTCTCAATTAAAAACAGCTTAATATTTCTGTTCGTTAGGTTACAGGGTGTATCCGAAACTGAACCGACATGCATTAGAGTCGAATTGAGTAAAATCTGTGACCATTTGGTGAAACATCTTATCCTTCATGGAGAGATTTTAACTTGCCTTTTAAGTCTAACATTATGTCATACACCACGTGTAAAAATTGATGTTTTGTTTCTCAGATACGGTCGATAATCATGGAATAACACATTGCATAGTGACAGTAGCACTCAATAGCAGGGCATGAAAGTCACAAAAACGGCATCACATTGATAGCTCTGCATGGAAATTGTCCGGTGAAAACCATGGCCTTTAGTTTCAATTATTAAGAAAAACATTATTCTAAACAGCTACAAAAATATTATGGATGTACTCAGTCATTTAATAGTATAGGAAAACCCTAACCCTTATGGAAGAAGTCGGTAAGAAGTAACCATTAAGTGTTAGTGAGTGTAATTATTAGAACGCTATCATATTGAAGAAGCTTGAACATGTATGGATTATGATTTTGACACTTCCTTCTACGTAAGCGACTATAATTTCTTACTTGGTCTCTATGACATCAGCATGGCTTGTTTTAGTTCTATTTAATGATGCTGATATAATAATAATCAAACTAATAATTGCTTAAATTAGCATGATGCTTAAATGGTAACAGAGGCGAGAGTGATTTATAAGCTTGGTCGTATTTCATAATCTAAGCGGTAATAGGCATCACTAGGAGGGCTGATTTACACGTTTAAAGTTCTGCGAGCCAAGAAGTCAGCGTTTGTTTCAGTTTAGATATTTGACGTGTGGATATGTTTAAAGAGCGTAACGATTTGGTCCGATTATCTGCTTGTCAAATGGTACGCTAGCAGAAATTTCGCAAAATTCGCCGACATTTCCATGTCGCTAACTTACTCATTTATACAATATAAAAGTAAAAATGCAAGAACGTGTCCAATTGCAGAGCGTCTATGATAACGACTTGACGGTGAAATAAATAATAGTTGTCAGGTATATCATGTTTTCTGTTATTTGATGTACAGTTTAGAAACTTTGTCAACGTCATTGTAGATTGAATTGTTTGTGTCACGTTTTATACAATGAATAGTGGTCAATACCTGGTGTCGTTGTTGTTATTGATTATTTGGAACATGTCATTCACCTCTAATACTCTTATAATGTAGGAAAGTTATGTGTTACTAAGACTAACCACAGGTGGCAGTATCAGTATTTGGATAAATAATAATAAAAAAATAATTAAAAATCCATCACTGAGGTAATTATACATGTACTATGAAGGTATAAAGCCTACTATATCTATGTCCAAAGATTGTGGAACATTGCATCTCGTTGTTTCAGCATAAAATACGTGCGCTGAAGGACAATCGCTACACAAGTCATTCAAATAAACTATTAGATATTCATTCCCAGCGAAAATCTCTTTCAATTATATATTATAACTTCACATTTGCCGTTGTCAATTTGTTTTCATGATCCTGTTGAAAGTGTTAGACTAATGAATTAAGGATGTTTGCACTTCGTAAATTGGTAAAACGTCTTAATCAGTGTGTTACTTTTTAACAGTATCGGAAATGTATTATATACTTGATAGCTTTTGAGAATCACAAGGTCTTCTATTCATCAGACAAATAATACGAAACTCATCAGGAAGCGAGCAATATGATTCTTTCCTGGGAAACAAGTAATGATTAAATGGCAACCCATCACATAAACTACACAACTACATTTTTTTGTATGTCTCTAAGGAAGGAGCAAACTGCTAATATGGTCTGAACTTCAGTGTCTGCAATGTTTATAAATTATGAATTACGTCCTATCTTTGTGTTTGCCGTTGGCATAATCATAACCAATGTAGCCCTGCAGTCTCTATATAGACAGTTAAGTCGATCCGGAAAGAATCTGTGATCATTTAGTGAAGCATCTGAACCGCCTGGAGACATTTGTACTTCTTAGCATAACTTTGTGTCATATACTATAGTTAACAGACAAGTTTGAATCTAGTTTTACTCATTATTTGTAAAGCAACAATTGTGTCTCAGAAATAGTCGCAATGTGATTAGCATGCAAACAACTTGCTTAAGATACGTTTTGCTTTACGTACACTTCTGTGATGTGTTATTATTTCAAAACCAATAATGTGTTTGATGAACTAACGTGTAATTGATATAATAATGTTTCTTTGGTATAAGAGAGTAGCACAATGCATAGCGAAAGTAACACTCAACAACAGGAAAGTCACAAAACACCACTTCGCTTTGATATCCCTGCATGAAAGAGGATGAATGAGATATGATGACGTTTGATTGATTAATATGACAAAATGAATCTGAACAGCTACACAACACTTTGGACGTACACATATAATATAACATGTATCTCAATGAAGCAACCTAATCCAAGAGGCCATTGAGTGTATGTGAGTATAATTGTTATGTTGCTTTCATATTATCAGATTAAAGAACGCTTGAAAAAAGATCATGGATTTTAAGTCTTCCTTCTACGAATACGTCTCTTACTTCCTACTTGGGGCTTAATGACGTCCATATTGCTCGTTTAAGTTCTGTTTAATGAGCCTGATATAATAAAAATCAACCTTATAATTGCTTCAATTGGTTTGATACTTAAATGGTAACAGAGGCGAGAGAGATTTATTAGCTTGGTCTTACTTCATATTCTAAGCGGTAATAAGCATCACTAGGGGGGCTGATGTAATTTAATGGAGAAGTGCTTGCTTTTGTTCTACCTACCAGACAATACGTAACAACCCTAGGTCTAATATCTGATACAAATGTCATTCATTAGTTGAGAAGCAAAACATAAACAATGTAAGTATTATATATAAAGGTATAGACAAATAAACTACTTAATTCAAGCCAAACTGATAGCCAATGACGTAACTACAAATGTCGCTCAATCAGACGTTTTGCAAAACAATTCTTAAATTGATTTATAACAAAAAAAACATTTTGCATTGTTTTAACATCACACATTCATAATACTAGTATATAATTTGTACACAATTATTAAGTTGCTTGCGGATAGATACAGTAGAAAAACAAAGATTTTAATAGTGCAGTACTATGACTTAATTACACTCTTTTGAAAGTATTAAAGACCAATTTTTTTTACTTCTATATGTGAATAAGGATATTTGACAGACACAAATATATATATATCGATGGCTTAGAACAAGAAGGTCGTAACTACCAAATCGATATATTGAGAAAACAAGAGAAAACTGTCTGTAATTTACTCTTCACCTATAGGAAAACACGTTTTTAAAACTTCATTTTGGTTAACATGACAATTTCAGATTTTCATGAAAATAGGCTCATAAGAAGCGCCATGTGAAGCAGATTTCAAATATGTATGAATCTAAAAAGGTTACGACCTTCTAATTCTAAGCCATCGATATGTAGACGGTGCTAGTGGCGCGAGGTGTAATGACTGAAACATTTCGTTCAGGAACTATCGACAAACATAATGTGACAATGTTGATTGTACCTCCTCTGGCTAAAGTTGCGTGAACCTTAATTAGTATTCACGTCTCGGTCTATTTCCTTGAATATGCATGTATTATGCCCAGTGGAAGAATATGACTGAATATAACGATGTTATAAAATGGTATACCATAGGCGTGTATTTTGTACATACAGCAATTGTTTGTTTGCTATCAATCATATTACATCAGGAAAACCTGGCAGTATTACATAATTGGAAACATAGTGTATGACTTGGTCCTCTTCTACTGTCGACCACGCCAAGAAAACTACATGTGTACACTGTGAGGCTAATAATACAAAATATCTTAAAAATAGAGTCGTTTTGGATCGATTATATTTGGTTTATGAGTTTTATGCAGCTTTTCCATATGGCAAATACATAAACATTGTGCATAGTCAATATTTAGTTCCTGAAATATGTACTTTTTATCGTGGCATCATCCAAAAACTGCTATAAAATACGATGCTCAAGTCAAAACAGTAAATACACAATCCATCACATCATGGAAGAACCCTTGCTCAGAATATCGAACTGTAAACTTACATTAAGTAAGTTGTAACTCTCAGTGGAGCGATTGTTTTGTCTGCAAGCTTTTAAAGAAAGTAAGCACCATTCGCAACAAGATATCCCAAACCTAATGTATGTACACTTAGCGGCAATGAAAACGCAACACTTACATAGTATAACATAACACATTTAATAAGTGTGTAAGCATCTCGAAATATTGTCACAGGATAGATATAAGCAAGTGACACATGAATATCACTTCGAATCAGATAAGGTTGTTTGCAACATAGCTTTGTACCAGTTGTTTTGGGGTCAGTATAAAACAGATATTCACAATTTTTAATCTTTTAAAACCACCGTCTGGATCGATGCATCGTTTACACCTACGACGTATTAATCGTATGAAACCTTCATGGAATACTAGTGGGATGCTATGCGGTTGTTGTAGAAGGGCTATGTGTAGTTCAGGTACTGTTAAAGGGCCTGTACACTATTATGCGCACAACCAGCAAAATAGTAAGGCTTGCTCTATTAGAGCCTTGGTGTATTTTCTATGGTCAAAGGGAGATAATAATGGAGTAATAAATTGAGTAATTAATTTACTTGCCAGTTTCTTTACAACACTGCTTCAAATTTAGCGGCTTTAAACGCATTTTTGAAACTGCCTCGTTTGAGATTAATATAATTCTAATATATTTGTCCCAATGATGGTGAAAGTATGACCGTTTGTTACTAGAAATAAATTGCATGGGCGCTATAGGTATTCTTTTAAGACTGATTATTGCACTGAATTGAGAATACATGCGCTTTTTAATTGCGTGCTTAATTTTCAAAACAAACTTTACGGCTAAATATTAATGAACATCATAACCTGAGCATGTAGACTAGTTCAGTAATATCCAGTTATACACTTTAGTGTCAAAGTTTGGTGATTAATCTTAAAAAGTGAGGATAATTATCCAAGAGTTATCGCACTTGACTTAAACATTTTTCTTACCTCCTATGATTTCCAATGCATTTGTATCTCTCTTAACAGGTGTGTATGTATTCAAACTTGTGTTAAATGAATGAAATAATGACTTCGGGACTTTAAATCAACGAAACTTTGATTTTTAGTACTTATACCCCTCACTTGAGCATAACGACCGATCTTTCGGAGTCTTCCTTTGACATATGCACCATGTTTTCTACTAGTTTTTTTGTTTTTCCGACTCATCCATCCATATTCTTAAAAATGCTTGCACAATATGCGAGCCACCCATCAGCGCGAGGAAAAAAGCATTTAAAGGCTATTCCGCTATGGACATGTGATTATTTTCATCGAAAAAGCTGAATTATGTAGATAATATAAATCGAAGTCAGCATACAAAATTTCATGTTAAGAGGTTAACGGATTACGAAAATATTCAAGATTAAAAAGTGTTGCGTTTTCATTGCCGGTCAGTGTACTTTACAACACCTGATTATTGAGGTGCGAGACGTTCACCTACATGTGACGTCATTCTGAGTACCACCGGTAAGGCAGCTTCTAGATCCTTTGGTTTGATTTATTTCTTTTAATACAACAGGCAGTCGTATTCGAAAATACCTAATACGATACGCAACAATATCTTTTAAACATTACTTAAAGCTTGTTATTTAAAGCAATTGGCGTCCATGTTTGATTTTTATCAAAGTTGTAAAAATTATTCCAGCTTCAGGATAGACTGTTCTAAATGAAATGTAATCAATTCAGGAGAATGATGCAAAAATGCACTTACTGCGGGATTTCATAATCGTATTGTAAGCATCATGCATATAGAGCACGCAGGAGAGATATCACGCAATCAAAGACGCTATAAACATCAGACTATTGTAGTTACGACTGCTAAGTATGTGCAAGTACTATACGATTAACGTATATGGTTGAATATGATGTGTGAACCGTTTTACATCTTGAAACATGCTCGACCTGTTGCTCGGTTGGTAGAATACTCGCCTGTAACATCAATGGTATGTGTTCTGTTCCTTGGATCGAGGAGTACATGTATATTACTCATTGGTATTGACAATAGTACAACGACCTTCACTTTGTGACCACGTTTATGGAAAGTAAGATACAATCCGCTACTGACTGAAAGGGATCAATCGGGATTGTTATCCGTTTTACTTGATTTATACGTTTAACGTATATGAAGTCTACACACGAAATTTTAAGTTCAAAAGGTTATGTAAGGAAAAAGTCATCCCCCACAGCGTCAATGTTAGTTTTTATGGCTATACCCATTATACAGGGCTATACGGGAAAGACATTTCAAGTAAAATATTTATAGCATCATCATGTAATGTTCTGTTCAGAATAACAATTCAACAGTAACTGTTGTGATATGCTCGCCATTTCTGATTTAATAAGTATACCTTTGTACTTTGCACAACACATTTCTTTGTGATAGTACTTCAATTACAATACATCACACGTAAATAGTCTTTATTATACTTTAAAGTTCATGGAAATAGATAAGTAGTCTTAATATATCGTAGGTGTTGCTATTATTATATTTAATCTCAGCTTAATGATTTTCGTATTAGCGATTATTTCGTTTACAAGTAATTGAAATAGAACATAGCTGATACGTTTTTATATTGGGTTCGTGCTATTATGTATATTTGGTTTTCTGGAAACACTTTTATGACATTGTGTTCCAAATGAATGTCGCGATTGAGCTTTTAAGTTTCATTGTAAAGAATAGACACGTGTCAGGTGACGGTGTTGCTAAGTGACACTATAATTGCCTCTTAACTAGATAAAGTGTGCATACTTAAAACTCATTGTTCTCAGGTGTTAACGTTATTTGTCTTGGTTAGAGTTTGTCTTGCACATTTGTATTAATCTGTCCGAATAGATATGTCAATACCTGGCTGTGAACATAGGAACGGTCATATTTGTCCGGGAAATGGAGTTATATTTCGATATTTCCTCCTAATTTATGACATTAAGAATGAGTAAATATATCAATGCGTGTGCGTTTTGACTTGTGTCTTTAAATAGTCAGCTGATAAAATTGAAATTAAAAGAATACACGAACTGTGGGGTGATGGGATTACTAATGCACACATAGAACATGTATAGTAACATGTGCTACGCAATATTCTATATGAGAGACATAATGGTAGTTATGCAGAAATCGTTGGTCAAGTCAATAAGTTTATAGTAGATTTAACCCTTGATTAGTTTTAAACGGAAGTATACAGTCCACATGTCATACGTCCGAAAATCAAAACCCTTTGGGAAATGAAAGGTTGTTGCAACACAAGTTAGAAATATTGCATTCACAATTACTCTTACAACTATACTTACAAATAAACTAAACGTTTCAAGTAATAGCAAGGTTAGATGTAGAAAATAGTTACTGAAACTTTATCAATGCATATTATGAGTAAACAATGACACTTGATGCAAAGTTATTTGTATCATAAATGTAAACAACGAGTATTAAACCAAAATAATAGAATCAGGAAAGAAATATTGTAACAAGCACAAGTGAACCTTTCAAAAAGGTCAGTGTTTTGCATTCGACTGAAATTTCACTTATCATATTGTATATCAATTCCTTTCAATTGTAAAAACAAAGATCAAGGGTAATGTATCACCGTTTACAGACACAAGGCCATAAATAGAGATTGGTAATGTACTCAGTGTAATTTTCCTCTCAAGACGCGGAGCTGATTTACGATTCCTCGGAGTGACAATTGGCAAGGAACACATAAATAACAATTGATGAAGACGTTATAATGAAGGACGAAAATTCAGAGATCGGATGCTGATAAATACGTAAATAAGAAGGTACGATTTGTTTTAACGCGTAGGCAGAACTTTATTACTTATACGGTACGAGTGGATATTTCCCTATTTTTAGACATTAGGTATGCGGACATATCAAATAACTTAGCGGATTGTTCAATTACTTAGAATAATTAAGAATATGCCAAAGAGTTACGCTAGTCGAAATGTTAACAACTTATGCATGCGGATTTCGTTAATCTAAATTTCCTCAATTTCCTGTATCCCACGTCGCGAACTTACTCCATCATACAATTTCATAAAATTGCCGAGTGTCTTGGCCAATGACCTCAAAGGTTATAATTGTAAGGAAAGTCACGTTTTCAATTATTTGAAGCAGCATTAAGAGTCGTTTCCAATAAGAGTGTCAACAATTTTACCGAGTTGCTTGTGGTTTCTTGTTTCTGTTGTTAATTTTTCAGAAAACAATAAATGTCAATAACCTCTTACTTGTACATTATGGGGAAGATGTTTGTCATGACGTCTTGTGGTATAACTAGTTAGTTAGTAGACATTTTGTAATGGTGATTACAATACGTGTGTTTATAATACAACTCACCATATGCAATGCACCATAAACAACTCACCGTATACAACTCACCATATATAATTTACCATATACAATTCACCATATACAACTCACCGTATACAACTCACCATATACAACTCACCATATACAACTCACCGTATACAATTCACCATATACAACTCACCGCAAACAACTCACCATATACAACTCACCATATACAACTCACCGTAAACAACTCACTATATACAACTCATCATATACAACTCACCATATACAATTCACCATATACAACTCACCATATTCCACTAACCATATACAACTCACCTGAAATATGTACAGTATACAATAGTCTGTAAGCAAATGGTTATAATAATTTTATTTATTTAACGATGAAACGCCCATTAAGTTAAAGGCTTACCTCCTATAGGTCATCAAACAAAACAAAAATATATAATACACAATTAAATGTCAGACTAAAGTCCAATTGTCGTGGACACCACAAAACGATAAGATAATAGTGCTTTGGTATATTATTTGTTTATCGATGTAATGCATTGACATTAATACGGTGAAGTATAGTGTACAGTGTGACGTACGTTTGAGAATAGCTCGCAGGGTCATTCAAACTACAGACAAATAATAGGAATATTATGAACCAGCTAACATTAAAGGTTATTTCTGTGAAGTAAGTAATGATTTCATGGGAAAAGCCGTATATGAAACACAGCTAGGTCTCTAAGGAGCATACAGCTAATACAGTATTAACTTAAGTGCCTGTATGGTCACCAAAATAATTGATTTCATCATATTCTCAAGTTTTGCCTTTGCCAATCATAACCAATACAGTCAAGTATGGTCCCAACGGAATATACAATTGAGTGAAAGTTTGCTTATAAAGTGATGAGGTTATTTTTCTTATTATTCTTATGATTTGGTCAATGACATTGCATCTTATCAAAAGTTTAAATACATTTATCGTCCAATAAAAGCCCCCACTAACAGTATGTGGGCATGCAATATTCATTATTAAGATTGCAGCACCGATTTGCATTGTCTTCTTTCAAGAACTGAAACTCTAAAATTGAACAGCTTACTCAGTGTTATTAAAACAAAGTTTATATTATCTTGTTTGTATTGTCTCATGTGAATAATACTAGGGTACCATCTCAATGTTCCAGTATATCCTGAATACCATTCTGTTCCTTATCATTCACAGAGTGGACCTATAGTCCAGTAAGGATAATAATACAGTGGCGCAGCGGTAGAACCGACATTTACGATGTAAAACCAATCATAAAGGTTTATATAAACATTTGCAGAATATATTTATGTTTAATAGACCTACTCCGGATCTCCACTAATCTGTAGGCACAAATAAAGTTTTACCGTTATAACACTTTTGGCGCATGAATATTCATATCTGGTGTCAGTTGTTTTTGCATATGAATACAAAACCCGTCTAACTAGGCCAGATTTGTTTGTACCTACATGTAAATTAAGGGGAAAACCATATTGCACAGAGTTCCGGATATCAACTATTTAACCCTACCTGTATAGGCAATGGTTGTAATATTTTGGGTACACAGCAAACAGTTACGTCACTGTCAAAATATCCTGAATGGACTGTATCGCATTGTATGCGCCAGGTAAAGTTTGTAAAAAAACTCACAACAACCGTAATTACAAGTATTCTATTCTTTAATCGATTTTACTGCGTGTATCCAAAACTGAACCAAATTGGAATAGAGTCGATTCGGGTATGATTATTAGAATGCTATCATATTATCATATTAAAGAAGCTTGAAAATGTATGGATTATGATTTGAGCTCTGCTTTGCGATTTCCAACCTGATGTCAAAATTCCACATATTCACATTTTGGCAGGATTGTGTAGAGTTATGTTTAAGGATTTCAAAAAGGTATACCTTTTCAAAATCGTCCAACTAAGTGACATGCTATGACAAAATGAAAACAACGAGCATGAAATTACAACTGAAGTTCAAAATGACGTCATTGACGTCACAAAAAATAAACGAATATGGTGACGTCACATAATTAGTACAGGTCCTATTATAAGCACCCACTAAGAAAAAGGAAATAAATTACACAAATTTAATTTGTTGGATCATGACACATCAAGGATGTATTGTAAACTAATTTGATATTTGATTTTTTGAGTAGACGTTACAAAATAGTTAACCAATTCTCAAAATTCTCACTTTTCGTTTATGTTTTATATTATTTTACCTCAAAAATACTATAATTTAACAAAGTATTCTGGCACTATAAATTTGGTATCTTAAACTGTAAGGCACTATGTATCTACCACTATTTAAAAAAATCAAATATATTTTTTGTATGACATTGTTATCAACCGATTCCCAGAATGCTCGCTTTTGTTTAGATTACGACATGTTTTGTCCCAAAATATCGGATTTTAGTTAACGGTATGGAAAAGGATTTTAATATCGTTAACTACAAGTAACAACATACCTATCACAATAAAATTGTATCCCATAAAACTGTAAATGTTGATGTAGGTTACTGATTCCAAAAAATCATGTTTAGCTTTTATATTTTGTAAGATTTTACCCCAAAATAATAGACTTTCACAAACACGTAATGACGTAGATTTTTAGTATGTTACAGAACACCCATAGTATGACATCATCAAACAAAAAATATTTTTTCGCAATTTTGCTCAAAAAAATATGTGCTCTGAACTAAATATAGGTTTTCCAAAAATCCATATTTTATCAAGCGGTTGGAAATCGCACAGCAGAGCTCATTTTGACTTTTCTTTCCATGTCGCTAGCTTAGTCATTTATACAACATCCAAGTAAAGATACAAGAACGTGTCCAATTGCAGAGCGTCTATATCGTCATTATAGATTGAAGTGTTTGTGTTACATTTTATACAATGAATAGTAGTCAATACCTGGTGTAACTTGTTTTGTTGTTAATTGTTTGGAACATGTCAGTCACCTCTATGTACTCTAATTATGTAGGGAAGTGATGTGTTATTAAGTCTAACAGAATAACTCATTTAAACAAATACGATATGTCCTTGCTTAACACAAAACGGCCATTGAACACATTTAGTTAGTTCAAATGTGCCGTTGTGAATTATTTGCGTTTCGCATAATCCTATGTTGAAAATGTTAGACTAATGATTTAAGGATGTTTGCACTTCGAACATTGGTAAAACGTCTTAATCAGTGTGTTGTTTTCAATAGCATCGGTAATGTATTATGTACTTGATGACGTTTGAGAACCACAAGGTCTTCTTTTCATCAGACAAATAATAGGAAAATTATCAAGAAGCGAGCATTATGATTTTTCCTGGGAAACATGTAATGATGTCAAGTTAATCAACGGTCATATGAACTACACAACTATATTTGTGTATGTCTCTAAGGAAACTAATAGAGTCTTAACTTCAGTGTCTGCAACCTCAACAAAATAATGGATTACCTCCTTCTATCTTCATGCTTGCCTTTAGCTAATCATAATCAATGAAGCCCTGTATTATTCCGATAGTATATACAGTATTATACACATGATCAAATCGTTAGTTTGTTTTTAAAGTGTATAGAGCTATATCGGAAGATATTTTCAAAAGTTTCAAAAACTGAAAAACAATTATGCTTTAATATCCATTAGATCATTTTCGCTTCTGTTTTAACAGAAACTCTCTGTGTGATTTATTTGAAATGCGAACTTTCCATTTTCATACGAAAGTGTTCCAGAAGACCGTATGAAACTATAAGAATAGTCTATTTTTCGACGATTGAATAAAAGTACACGAAACCCATCCAGAATTTTAACTTGCAATTAAGGTAGTCTAGTAGCATACTGAAAACGATGCAAGTAATTATTTTGACATTGAATGACATCTATACACTTTAAAGTTAGAGGGTATTTCCCTTATCATGTGTGATTCTTGCCAATGGGTTAATGGTATAGCATCTTGTACAATGCGCTTGAGTATAGTTGTTAGATTGATATATCGTATTGCCAGGTTACTTAAGGCTTGAAAATGTATGCATTATGATTTTAAGTCTTCCTTCAACGCAAACGGCTATATAACTTCCTTATGGGGGCTCAATGACGTCAATATGGCTCGTTTTCGTTAAGCTTAATGAGCCTGGTATAAGAATAATCAAACTAATAATTGCTTAAATTAGTATGATGCTTAAATAGTAACAGAGGCATGAGACATTTATAAGCTTCGTCTTATTTCATATTCGAAGCGGTTATAAGCATCACTAGGGGGTTGATGTTATATAATGGGAAATAATCTGATGAAGGAAGCAGTACTCTCATATCACAAATGATGAAAACCAACCATCACTGAATCTCTTCTCTCGAAATTAAGGAGTTTTAGCCGAGTTATGTTTAATCGATATACGATTGAGGAGTTGCCATTGACAAGTATTGAACGAATACATTGTCCTTCTGTTCTTCTTCCAGGTGAATGATGTGAATAAATACAAGTCGAAATCACGTACAAACCACTAAATCGATAATCTGATTCAATGCCCACAGCCAAAAACCACTAAACAACACAAACACATAAGGGCGTAAAGTGTATAGAGCTATATTCTAGCGGTCATTTAATGTAAACTTGCATAGTTTTTAGTATGATACTGGACTACCTTTATTGCAAATTAAAATTTTGAATGGGTTCCGAATACTTTGATTCAATCGTCGAAAAAATAGACGATATTTATAATTCCATAGGGTGTTCTAGAACACTTTCGTATGAAAAAGGATAAACTCTCTAGTTTCTGAAGATATATATTTTTTTTAAAATCAATACACGCAATATTATACTTATTCAACGTCCCACTAGTGCATGGTGACGTAAGTGCGTTTCAAACGTTGTTTGGAGCGTCGGGTGTATATGGTATTCGATTATTGTTTAAAAATAATCACTTGAAAGCCCCGCTCACGGCCTTTCATATGCATATAAATTAAATAAAATGTATGATACGAAACGAGAACGCTGTCCATTTTTGTTGCGGCGGAGCGTCGTTATACGCTACTGTTATAACGCCACTGGCCTGACGTTATAACAAATTTATGCAACATTTTGCACAGTGACCTGTAATGCCATTATATTAAAACACTGTAAAACGCTGTAAACTTCGAATAATAATAATATGCATTTACAGAATCCATACGTATCCAATTACAGCAAGGGAAAACACTAGACCGACTCGATTTGGTTTATTGCCTTTTGTGTTATCTGTATGCATATGTGCTTTGTATGTTGTTGTTAACGCATGTTCGAACTAAATCTTAGGCAATACGATTCATGTGTTTGTAATGAATATGTGCTAGTAATAATTAACACGAAGTATGTGTTTATACTTTTGTTCTGCAATACCTTCTTCAGGCCGTTTCTTTTTCGTGTACACCGTACGTCGCATTTCTTTCTTTAAATCTTCATTCGCTCTCCAATCTCTGTTTTCTGATTCAGTGAGTTGATCATGTTGTCGCATTATGTTTCCCGGAAAAATTACCATTGCAGATTTATGGAAGACATCAAAATACTTTTAGTTCTATGTCATAAATCACTAGACGCTATACATTATATATTTATTTATCTTCGCCCGTATATATAGTGTAGCGATGACATTTTAGCTGAATGATGGCGAGCATATTTGTGTGGTGGTTTCTTATGCCGTATTAGTCTTAAAAGCAACATACGATAGCTTAGGAACCTGAAACATGAAATATACAATGCTATTTTAATAAAGTAAAATATCGAGATTCAAAAAGCATGTGTGAATACGTGAGACATAAGAATCAGGCAACATATACCTGAACAGTTTAATATTCTATTCAAATTCAAGACGTGGCGCTCATCTTATATAAACCAATACATATACGGAGATTTTGGCCCGCGCTCGAGTAAATAATTCATCTGGTTTCAGTAAATCTGGTGGGAAATCACTCACCACAGGAGAGGCTTACTAGTATTATGAATAATTATCTAGACATCAGCGTAAGTACAAAAGTGGTCTGTCCTGCTTTCTAACACCGTCATTTTCTAGGGTGAGTGAATATTTTAAAGAAGTATTAGCAATGACCCACTTTAACGTAATCAAAGTGTGCCACGTATAATGTACAAGTGTGGTAAATTGGTTATAATAGAGAATCGTCGACAAGCATTTTCCTCAAAATGAATAATTTACTACGGCTAAAATTGTTAAATTCACCATAATTGTTACAGCAAAAGTTCAGCGAAACTGGTCTGTTTATAACGACACATTAACTCGAGACCGATATTCTCTTACCTCGCCAAGTCAATTATGAAGAAGCATTTTAGAGAAAGTATAGGAGAAAACGTTAATGGACATTGCGAAAACGCCTCGAATGTAAGAAATCTGAGATAACAATTATCCATCGTACGATGGCATAGCTAAGAGGGAAGAAAATTATACTTCTTAAGAGAGAAAAAACAAGGCAAAATATGCAATGAAGTATCATTACAGGAAGCCATAAAGGAAGGAAATGGTTCTAACAAAGGATGTTACAGCAGCTAAAACCAAATATATAAATGTAACACAACAACAACCTCACATGTTTGGCTTTGTAGTAACAGCACCAGCATTGACCTGAAAAATAATTCGGATGTCAAATTTATGTAACAATCTAGTCTAAGTAGAAAACGCGTACAACACATTCAATTGATATGAATTCGAGTTATCTCAATCCAAGTACATCGCACAGCTTAAACATAAAAAGCTTAACATAAAACGAGAGCACGCTTAACATTAAACAAGAGAACAGGAAGCATTTGATTGTTCGTATCCTGGCAGCTAACAAACTGATTTCGGTTTCAAATGCTTCGTGGATGTCTTTTGTATTATTCATGACTTTTGCATGAACAAACAAAGACATAAATAAATATAACATTGTCATTTCATGAATCTAGCAATCGTTATAGCATTTGTACATTTCATAGACGTTTATCGATTGATAATATCGAATTGCCATTTCCCAGTTCCGATTGTAAAATGTGGTAAAATACTTTTTATGTGAAACTTGGAAATGTGGAAAATACGTTCTGGCAAATTGAAACAAGCGTTTAAAACAATAAACAGAAACACGAGTTTGAATTTTATAGACCGGCATCCAAACAAAATATAATTTAATCAATAAAACATTCATGATGCAATGGTTGGTGAATAAAAAAAGTGAACCATTAAATTTGATATGTTATTACACATGTGAATGTAGTCAACTTACACGATACAATGCATATTTAATCTTCCTAATCAAATGCCGATGTTTACACGAGCCCAGAAGCAAACAAAGCTATATTATTAATATTATCGTAATGGAAAGTCGAACATAATATCATAGGCAAACAGTTTGCATGTTGCATAAGCAATTGTTTTATAAATAATTAGAAAGTATGATTTTCAAAATGTCTGGTATTGCTACTAGCATGTTGCTATTTTTGGAATGTTTCACGGTTAGGATACACACAATATTCTTTATTTAGTTCCACTAAACACAATTGCTTCGTTGCTAAGAAATAATGATAGCCGCTTTCAGCAACCTTCGAATAATTGTAATACCAAATTTCGCAAGAAAATAAAAATTAGGTAGGATGAGAACCTTAAGCAGAGACAGGTGTTTTAATTCAAGACGTTTGATAAATTTAAGAGTAGTTTTTGTCTTACTTTTTGCCATTCCCTTTCATGAACCTCGTTATTAGTGTATGCGTAGGATAAGCATTTGCCATTATCTCCCTTTTCGGTAACAATGTATTGACTTAACAAGACGTGTAACGTATCATTTATTGTGGGTGTAAGTATATTATAGGCTTGCCTGAACAATCCTTTTTGGGATTTTTTTGTTCTGTGCCTGTCTCTTGTGTAGGCGCGACCGCTTTTTTGTGTTGGTTTGAGTTGTCTGTGCCATACATGGTTTATCATACATGACATTGAAACCCCTTCTTGTTTATAGCTCGTAGTCTTAGTATGGTCCCTGTAGGCCAAATTTCGTTCTTGGCATTTTCATTCATTTTCTAGTTTCTATATCTGGCAGTTGATAATGCACTGATCATATATTATTTAATGGGGTATATTTCACCAATGGCTGATGTACATGTAGTGAAGACATTAAAATACTTTTAGTTCCTTTGAATAAATCACGAGGCGGTATTTGTATGCATAACACATTTATCCTCAGCATAATACTAAAATTATTCTCTAGCGATGATATTTCGGCTGAATTATTGATAGCATATTGATTTTGTGGTTTCTTACGTCACACAAGACTGAAAGCACCATTTTGAATAAGAGTATGACATTTTAATTTAATCTAAAATGTTCGAGATAGTTAAGATCATTAACATAAGTTGTTCAAAAAATATTTTCTTTTTTGCCTCAGTGTGTTTAACATAACCATTTATTAATGTTAAATCAGTTTCTATTGTGACTTAATTACATTCGAGCCGTTTGAATTCATATGTCTAAATAGTAATTAGCATACATTTATTAATCTAATAAGCAATCACTCATGCATGTTCTTACAATTTTATTCATTTATATACACATTTGTAATAATCGCGTACATGAATGAGACGTAAATAAACTTATCTTATCTTACAATATTTTTGCTCTAAAATTCCTTACATAAAAGGTCAATATATGGTATTCAGAAAATGGGGAAAACCTTTTATGTGTACAATTATAAGGAATGGTGTTAATTTAATGCTATGTTGATTACCATTTTGATACATACAATAGTGTAAGGAATTACTCTCGGAGGTTATTTAAGCAAAACACCAACATATCGACGGTGCCAAGCCAAAACCCCGTAATTCAATTTTGGCTCGCCCATATGGGATCTCCCGGTGGCGAGGGTAAACAAACCCATCATGTTCTATTTTAATGGCGACAAGACAGAAATGCGCGGAACGTCTTGCAAATGCGGATGCTGCAAAAAAAGTTTTCGCGCCAAAATTGAGTTATTTGGTTTTGGTTTGGAACCTTCGATATGCGATCAGTACAAAGATGCCCCATTACTAACGGCGTATTCATTCCCAAGCCACACAAGTATGCAACAACACTATAAATGCAACGTTAACTATTTCCGAGACACCACAAGCAATGCAGTTTTTTTTCTCAAACATAGTCAGTGTAATCTCGAGTGGAATCATAATTATGACCAATGTCATTTTTACTTGCTAAGTACCTCTATGAATTGTTGCAAATTAGTTGTAAAAAATATAAAAGTGTTATCAAAACTAATAAATGAAAAGTGATAGTTACATAAGAGTACAAACTATTACACATTCAAGGCACGCCCTCGAAAGATTTGCAAGGCTCTTAAACACCGTTGACCAATTTACATTCGCGAATTATACTTTCGGGTATTTCGGGAATTATACGAGGGGTGTACCAGAATTACGTAGACTTTTGTCATAACGTTTTTATTTAGGCATGTATTATCACCAAATTCGCCGTAGAAAAACTTCAAACCCTTTTCAAGAGTATTGGTTAACATTTTTTTCTAACAGAGTGTTAGAAAGCCATTTAAGCTGTCGCCATAGTAACCAATAGTTGGGTATGCGGGGCAGCGAATTTTAAATTTTTTTTTGGCGTTATTCAAATGCTTATACCTCACTGATATCAAGTTTAATTTTAACGCGACTTCGTGACATACAAACACAATACCATCGGAACGTTCGCCGTAAATTTCGACTTTATAAAGGTAACCGTTGTTGATATATGGTACAAAACAAGCAACAGCTGCTGCGCGTCACCAATGAAAATATGACGTTAGCGAAATACGCTGGAAATCGCATCAACATGAAGTTTTGTGTGAACCTCGGGAAGACGCCAGAACAAATGCTTTAAATGTTGGAACCTGCTAACTATAAACATGTTGTATCGAGTTACCTGATTTTCAAACCACACTAGCGCATCAATCGTGATTGAAATCGAATTAAACGACATGGACCGACGGCGAAAACCAACGGAGAATGCGGCGCCACCAAACGTTTTCTATGACCATATAGACCTGGATCGACGCTCTATTAGTAGGGTTGTATGCGACATTATTGGTACTATATTGGAACTGTTATCACATTTAAGGTAGTAAATAAACATTCGCAAGTTTTGTGTACGGTTGTGCCCATATTTATAGCTACAATATACACAGTTAGGAGCTTCATTTATCCTTGAAGTTCCGCCGACGTCGTGACGTTCCGTTGACGTGCCCCGCATACCATACCCCTATATATCCCCGGAAGCTGCAGAAGTTGATCCAAATAAGATACGGCTTTGAAATTTCACATACTTACGCAGTAAATATTATTTGCACTCCACACAAAAGTATTTGTTTCTATGATGAATGGTATGGAACGTATGCCAAAAGTCTACGTAATTCTGGTACAACCCTCGTACACGCGATAATCAGGACATCGCTTCGTGTCTCGCGCTGATATATCGTGCCTCGCTTCGTATGTCGTGTCTTCTGGTTTGAATTGTTTATGCGACTTGCGAGAATCGGGCGATATAAGATTGTGCCTCGCGTCGTATGTCGCCTGATTCTCGCGTGTCGCTTCGTGTCTCGCTTCCCATCTCGTGACTCGACCTTGGAACGCGAGACACGAGAATCGTGCGACACACGAAGTGAAGCACGATATTTCAGCGCGATACAAGAAGCGACATGTGTTAATCGAGCGACATACGAATAGAGGGACGATATTTTACCGCGAAGTCTCGTAGTTTTTTAGACTGCGACAGAGCGAGATCTCGTGTTTAAATATCGCGCCTCGCTTCGTGCTTCTCTCCCCTCGCCATAGGGATGCGAGACAGGATAATTCATTTGGCACTAACCGGATTCGGTATGCTTGTGTTTATTGCTTGAGGAATACAGCTTCGAATACAATATTAACCTAGCTCTGAAACACGCTTACAAAGCATGTTATTGCATATAAGAAAGTGTAAGCAGAAAATCTAGTTATAAACTGTTTATCGAATAACAATTCATAAGTTGCTTAATGTTCCAGCCATTAAACATTTTGGAGATTTCAGTTCGCATAAAATAATATCTGGACCATGCATGAGAATAATGGCGTGCTGCCACGTTTCAAAACGTCCAAGATCAAGTTAATGTGAATTAAGATGATCAACCATGAACTCATGTCACTTTGAATGTTTCATTTGTCAAACCCACTAGAAAATAGTTAATTACACCATTAAACAGGCATTGTATCATTCCAAACGTGCAAGCATTACACTTAAAAGCATTGCTTTCACATTTTCGTGCACTGTTCATTCATTTAAGGGCATGGTAAGGGTCATTGTTTGATGTCATTTAGTTCGTATTGTTGTGTATTACATACAACATAACTGATTAAGAATGATCACAGTTTAGTAATCTCGTATTGTTTGATTACATGTAATATCAAATGCAATGAATATGGCGAAGAATAACATTGACCACGCACAGTTGACACTTCGAGTGGTTTTAAAATACCATCAGTATTTCGACAACATATTGTATAGAACCTACTCGAAATCAGATAATGTACGTGTGTCTTAAAACAATTGTCAAATGCAGTTAATAACCCGTTTACACGAATATGTAGTGTATGAAGGATGACCTATCTTTTCCCTAGAAATTAAGAAAATATTTGATCAAGTTATGTTAAGGTGTGGCCATTGATAAGTATGTAACGAATATATCGCCCTTCTTTGTTTCTTTCAGGTAAATGATGAGTCCATTAATAAAAATATACTGAAATTATTTTTATTGACTTGAACAAAGTCAACCAATTTAGATCTAAATTAATTTTACAAGCGCACATGTAAATGGACAGCAATAAAAACATACGACATACAACATAAACTGAATACATGCATAGAATAAGGTTCATACCAGTTGATCTTCCTAAGACAACTACATTTGGGAGATTTATATATCGTACAGTTGTTGGCATACTGGTCACGCTCGAGGGAAATTCCCCACCACGATATAGTATTATTATTATAGATAATTGTCAAGCATGCATTATATTTCATCAACGACCTCCATGTATTGACCCGTTTAAAGATAGAATACAAAGTACTTACTAGTCACGCTTCAAAGCGTTTTGCTGATCTGTAGTACAACATCATGAAGTGGTTCGTTCTAGTTTCACATTTATAAACACCGTCATTTCCTGTGAAGAGTGAATCGATTATCAATGACCCAATTCTACAAAATTACATTATTTTCTAAACTAGTATAATAGCACTTTCAGAGTGTGATCATGTAAAAGGTTAGCCATGTATAAGAACGTTCCGTTCAATGACTACTTAAGATAAACGAGTATCATTGATTAAGAGAGACATGCTTTGTTCAATTTACCGTTATTGTTATCAGCAAAAGTTCTAGGAAAAACGTATTGTTTATAACGGCTCATTAACTCGAGAACGGATTCCTTTTACATGGTCAGGTCAATCATCAAGAATAATTTGAGAAGTCTTGGAGAAAGCATTAAAAGTAATTGTGTAAATTTTCTCAATATTTTAAGACCGTACGTGACATGCAATTATTATTTAGTAAAAATGTATTCTGTTTCTGCTGCCACCTTTGGTTGCGACCCATCTTCTGACCATACACGTGTGGTAAATGGTTATCCATGTGTAGGAAATTGTTGTTCAAGGACAGTTACTTATATTTGAGAATTGTCGAATCCGTCGACGGACTTATATATTATGTGTTTATAGATACAAGCATTTTCCCTCAAAATGAATAATTTACTACAGCTAAAATTGTTAAATTCACCATAATTGTTACAGCACAAATTCAGCGACACTGGTCTTTTTATAACGACACATTAACTCGAGACCGATATTCTCTTACCTCGCCAAGTCAATTATGGAGAAGCATTTTAGAGAAAGTACAGGAGAAAACGTTAATGGACATTGCGAAAACGCATCGAATGTAAGAAATATTAGATAACAATTACCCGTCGTACGATGACATAGCTAAGAGGGAAGAAAATTATACTTCTTACGAGAAAATAAAAAAGCAAAATATGCAATGTACGCAGTATCATTACATGAAGCCATAAAGGAAGGAAATGGGTCTAACAAAGGATGTTACAGCAGTTAAAACCAAACATGGAAATGTAACTCCACAACAACCTCACATGTTTTGCCTTGTAGTAACAGCACCAGCATTGACCTCAAAAATAATTTGGATGTCAAATTTATGTAACAGTCTAGTCTAAGCAGAAAACGCGTACAAAACATTCAATTGTTATGAATTCGAGTTATCTCACCCGAAGTTCATCGCACAGCTTAAACATAAAAAGCAACAACGAGAACACTCTTAACATTAACCATGAGAACAGAAAGCATTCGATTGTTCGTACCATGGCAGCTAACATACTGGTGTCGGTTTCAGATGCGTTGTGGATGTCTTTTTGTATTATTCATGACTTTTGCATGAACAAAACAACGGCATAAATAAAACATGACATTGTCATTTCATGAATATAGAAAAAGCTAAAGCAATTGTATTTCATAGACGTTTTTCGATTGATAATATTGAATTGCCATTTCCCAGTTCCGATTGCAAAATGGTGTAAAATACTTTCTATGTGAAACTGGGTAATGTGAAAAATACGTTCCGGCAAATTGAACCCTGCGTTTAAAACAATAATCAGAAACACGAGCTTGAATTTTATAGGCCGGTATCCAAACAAAATACAATTTAATCAATAAAACATTCATGATGCAATGGTTGGTGAATAATAGAGATGAACCATTACATTTGATATGTTAATACATGTAGTCAACTTACACGACACAATGCATATTTCATGTTCCTAATCAGATAACGATGTTTGCACGAGAAAAGAAGCAAACAAAGCAATGGTATCCACTATATTCTTAATATTATCGTAATGGAAAGTCGAATATAATATCATGGAAAACCTTTTGAATGCTGCAAAAGCAATTTTTTTTATAAATTATGAGAAAGTATGATTTTCAAAATGTCTGATATTGCTTCTAGCATGCTGCTATTTTTGGAATGTTTCCATGCGTTGGTATCACGAATAGGATACACACAATATTTTTTATTTAGTTCCACTAAACACAATTGCTTCGTTGCTAAGAAATTATGGCAGCCGCCGTCAGCAACCTTCTAATAATTGTAATACCAAAGTTGCCAAGTATCGCAAGAAAATAAAAAATAGGTAGGATGAAAACCTTAAGTAGAGACAGGAGATTTAATTCAAGACGTGTGATAAATTTAAGAGTAGTTTTTGTCTTACGTTTTGCCATTCCCTTTCATGAACCTCGTTATAAGTGTATGTGTAGGATAAGCATTTACCATTATCTACCTTTTATGGTAACAATGAATTGACTTTACAAGACATGTAACATATCATTTATTGTGGGTGTAAGTATATTATAGGCTTGCCTGAAGTATCCTTTTCGGGAATTTTGGTTCTGTGCCTGTCTCTTGTGAAGGCGCAACCGTTTGTTCTGTGTTGGTTTGAGTTGTCTGTGCCGTACATTATTGATCATACATGACCTTCAAACGCCTTCTTGTTTATAGCTCGTCGTAATAGTATGGTCCCCGTAGGCCAAATTTCGTTCTTGACATGTTCATTCATTTTCTAGTTTCTATATCTGGCAGTTGATAATGTTCTGATCATTTATTTCTCGGGATATATTTCACCAATGGTAGATGTTCATGTATGGAAGACATTTAAATAGTTTTAGTTTCTTAGAATAAATCACGAGACGGTATTTGTATGCAAAACACATTTATCATCAGCATAATACTAAAATTATACTCTAGCGATGATATTTCGGCTGAATTATTGATAGCATATTGATTTTGTGGTTTCTTAAGTCACACAAGACTGAAAAGCACAATTTTGACATCTTGAATAAGTGTATGACATTTTATTTTAATCTAAAATTTTCGAGATAGATATGATCATAAACATAAGTTGTTCAAGAAATAATTTCTTTTTTGCCTCAGTGTGTTTAACGTAACCATATGTGTATTTATGATTGTTAAATCAGTTTCTATTGTGACTTAATTACATTCGAGACGTTTGAATTCATATGTCTAAATAGTATTTAGTATACATTTATTAATCTAATAAGATATCACTCATGCATGTTCTTACAATTTTATTCATTTATAATTACACACATTTGTAATAATCGCGTACATGAATGAGACGTAAATAAACCTATCTTATCTTACAATATTTTTGCTCTAAAAATCCTTACATAAAAGCTCAATATTTGGTATTCAGAAAATCGGAAAAACCTTTTATGTGTACAATTATAAGGAATGGTGTTAATTTAATGCTATGTTGATTAGCATTTTGATACCTATAATAGTGTAAGGAATTACTCTCGGAGGTTATTTAAGCATAACACCAACATAAGCGATCAGTACAAAGATACCCCATTACTAACAGTGCATTCATTCACAAGGATGCAATAAACCACAAGCAATGCAGTTTGTTTTTCTCCAACATAGTCAGTGTAATCTCGAGTGGAATCATAATTATGATCATCGTTTTTACTTGCTAAGTACCTCTATGAACTGTTGCCAATTATTTGTAAAATATATAATAGTGTTATCAGAACTAATAAATTAAAAGTGATATTTACATAAGAGTACAAACTATAAGACATACAAAGCACACCCTGGAACGTTTTGCAGGGCTCTTAAATACCGTAAACCAATTTATATTCGCAAATAATACTTTCGGGTTTTGTCGATCGTCGGCATGTTCAAGACTTTCTCGTTTTACGTCTCCCACAATGTACTTATTTATATTTTGAACACTATCGTTGCTATTTAATTTTGCGAATGTCTACTACTCGCAAACTCCGCAAAAATATCGCGCGAAATAATTGCATGTTTTACAGAGTAAACAAGTAATAAGATGATAGCACATCCACAGAGAAGGCTACAGAAATATCGGAGCACACTACGACATTTATAGAGATTTTACTGCATGGAAACATGCTTATAAAGCATGATATTGCTGTTATTCTATATAAGAAATTGTAAGCAGAAAATCAAGTAATGAACTGTACATGCTATAACTATTCGTCAGTTGCTTTATCTTCTAGCCATTAAACATTTGGAGATTTCGGTTCGCATAAAATAATATCTGGACCATTCATGAGAATAATGGCGTGCCGCCACGTTTCAGAACGTCCAAGATCATGGAAACGTTCAACCATGAAGTCAAATGTCACTTTAAATATTTCGTTTGTCAAACACACTAGAAAATGGTTAATTACACCATTAAACAGGCATTGTATTATTCCAATCGTGCATGCATTACAGTTAAAAGCATTGGATTCACATTTTCGTGCACCGTTCATGTGATGTTAAGAGTCACACAAAACGATTAAATTAGTTAAAATGATTTCATTTAAGGGCATGGTATGACTCATTGATTGATGTCATTTAGTTCCTCTCCAATCGTGAAATCGGGGTTATTATGTGGTGTATTGCTGAGTATTACATGCAAAATAACTGATGAAGACTTCTCACAGTTTGGTTATCTTGTAATTTTTATTATTATTACATGCAATGTATATGGCGAAGCATAACATTGACCACGCATAGTTGACACTATTTTGGAATGGTTAAAATATATTCGACCATCAGTATTAAGACAGCATATTTGATAGTGCCAAATCGAATCAGATAATGCACGTGTCAAATGCAGTTAATAACCAGTTTAGAAGAGTATGTATTGCATGAGCGGTGACATAGAGTGAATGAACAGCTGAAAAAATCAATCCTTGAATATTGGTATCTTAACCTAACTTATACGATATATTTATTTTGAGTCCTACAAATTCAGCAATGTTCATTGTAGAAACAGCTATTTGCGAAATGTGTGTTCAAGCAAGACACGTATTATACAAAGGTTAGGTATCCACAAGATCACAAAGAGACATGTGACTGTTTCATTTTTCTGACTGCTACTGTATATTGGCATAAAACCAGCTCTAAAATTCCAATGCTATGTGATCTTGCGAACATAAAGACAGGGCTAGCGGCGAATTGGAATTTAACATATATAACAGCAGTGTAACATTTAGTTCACGAAACCTTGACGTACAAAATGTAACAATGTTAGTAGAACCACCTGTGGCTAAAGCTGTTTCAACCTTAATTAGTATTCATGCTTCAGTCTATTTCTATTTCATGAAAACAATTTCCGCTGGATTATGTACGTTCTTATTCACAGCGGGAGCTGTGATTTGTGTTATAAATAAACATGCTTATATAAGAATATTGATCACAAACTTAAAACAAGCATACAGTTTACAAGAAAGGAATTACATAAACCTAAACGTTAACTTGGAAAAACGTTAATATAACGCGTTAAATAAAAAAAAAATTAATAAATATTGAAAATAAACCACTAATCAAATGCTTCTAGGATTGACACTACAAGCGTGGTACTATTGTCTACTAGTATATCGTTACATGTTACCCGGAATATAATAAGTAATACAATCATTGACAACAGTTTATTATCGATCGTTCTAACAGATATACAATATGTAATGTGTCCCTGAGAATATGTTTTGTTTATAGTAAGTAAATCCCCTTTGTGGTTACATTGGGCGAAACTCGGCAATGAAACATTCAATTGAGCAAAATACAAAGACTAGTAATATCACAAGTAATAATAAGATACCATAATTATTGTGAATATGTATACTAGTATGTAAGGAAAACAAGGATGTAGATTTTGTGAGTGTGTGTATTTGGTATTAATGACTATGATGGTAATAGCAATTTAGGAATGGCTACAAACATTGTTGAAGACCATGACGTACACATATAATGCAACAACCAGAAACAATTATACAGTATAACACCGATTTTTATGCTATAGCTCGTTCGTTACCTCCAGATAGTTTGCATTACTGTGAATGTTTCAACAGAGACGTTGGTAAGCCTTTTTTCACTTCCCAACAATACATGCTTGCAACCGTGAGCAGTCAGTTACGTATTGAGCAGAATATGGACAGTCTATCAGTTCACTGTATATGGGTTCTTTTCTTATAACAAGAGACGGCCAATTAATTCTAAAGTATACGATAGGTTTCCTATATATTATACCGATAATTAATAAACAGTTTTACCAATATTGAAGACATCATTTCCCCCATAAGGTTATTTAGACAACCATACACACAATTACGCTGTAAACTATAGAAATAATAACTATTTGCGATATGCAGATTAATATGTGCATATAAGAGGACAGCATGTCTGCATTTGATCGACTTTAGCACATTGATGCATCAACGTTATTTCTTACCTTATACCATTTTATAATATCTTTTATAATATCGATATACGATTAAGGAGTGGCCATTGAAAGGTATTTAACGCATACATCACCCTTCTGTTCTACTTTCAGGTGAATGGTATGTCAATAATGCAAAATCTACTGGAAATTCTTTATATTGATAAGAACGAATCAATTCAATTTAGATATATAATACGTTCATTTTTACAAGCTTAACTGTGCATGGCCAGTAATAATAAACATACGACATAGAACAGAAAGGAAATGTATATACGAGGGCCCATCAATAATTTCGTGAACTAATTTTATGCTGCGAGTATAAATAACTTTACACACTTTTAGCCTCTAGTCCTTATTAAAGTAACATCCCGTGCACTGTTTGCATGTATTCCATTGTTCGAACCATTACCGGAGCACGTGTTACAGGCCGTCACGTGACATCTCCCGCAACGTTTTGTTTATGACGCACCCAACTTCTCTCGGGGCTTGTATTTCTAATCATGCAGGCTATTTTTGAGTTTTGGAAATGGCCCGAGGTAGCCTATAGTCTATTCTGGATTATAGGATGGGTGCTGTAACAGTTGTATATTCAGGTCCCAGATTGTGTCCGAAACAAAGCTGCGGCTACGAATTTGCGAATTTTCATGGTATATAAGAATTTCATACATTTGAAGTTGTATGTGCTTTCTTTTAATAGTCGATAACGACTGAGATTTAATTATTGCTACAATAGTTTCTAATAACAGTAGCTTTCGGAGAAACACAAAAATTACAAGTTATTCTTTGTATTTCACAAAATATTATGGTCAATGCACTTTACCGACCGCCAATTTTAACAATCAATGGCCGGCGAATATGCTTATCGTCTTTGTTTGCTCCTCTGTTGCCCTTTAAGTACTTCGTCGACAATGAAAATGCACTATTCGATTACCAAGAGTCCATATAAACCGCATGCAAAATTCTCTGAATGTAGATGACATATTCCGTGAGTAATGTATAAATCTTTAATACACAACGTTACTCGATCATAGCAGGCGGCGCCATTTTTAATAACGAACGTCAATGACATGGCGTTAGAATATTGCTATGACGTCATAAATAGTAACGCCAGCAATCACTTTTTATGCTTAATTAATTGGATAATATATTATCTTTCACAATGCCAAATTTCAATAAGCTATGACAAAGCGTTATGAAACAGTTGAATTAGTTCACGAAATTATTGATGGGCCCACGTATAGACTTGCGTTCATACCAGTTGATCTTCCTAAGACAACTTCATTTGGCTGATTTAAATATCGGACAATTGTTGACATACTGGTCACGCTCGAGGGAAATCCCACACCACGAGATAGCATTATTATTATAGATAATTGTCAAGGCAAATGCATTATATATCATCCATGACCTCCAGGTATTGACCCATTTAGAGATAGAATACAAAGTACTTACTAGTCACTCCTCAAAGCTTTTTGCTTATCTGTAGTACAACATCATAAAATGTTCGTTCTAGTTTCATATTTATAAACACCGCCATTTCCTGTGAAGAGTGATACGATTACCAATGACCCGATTCTACAAAATTACATTATTGTCTAAACTAGTATAGCACTTTCAGAGGGTGATCATGTAAAAGGTTAGCCATGTATAGAACTTTCCCTTCCAGGACTATTTAAGATAAATGAGTATCATTGATTAGGAGAGACATACATTGTTCAATTTACCATTATTGTTATCAGGAAACGTTTTAGGAAAACGTATTGTTTGTAGCGGCTCATTATCTCGAGGTCGGAATCCTTTCACATGATCAAGAATAATTTGAGAAGTCTTTGAGAAAGCATTAAAAATCAATATGTTAACTTCCTAGATTTTTAGAAAATCGTACGTGACATACCATCAAAATGAATACTTTACTACGGTTAAATTGATAACTTCACCATAATTGTTACAGCACAAATTCAGCGAAACTGGTCTTTTTATAACGACACATTAACTCAAGACCGATATTCCCTTACTTCACCAAGTCAATTATGAAAAAGTATTTTAGAGAAGATATAGGAGAAAACGTTAATGGACATTGCGAAAACGCCTCGAATGTAAGAAATCTTAAATAACAATTACCCATCGTACGATGACATAGCTAAGAGGGCAGAAATTATACTTCTAAAGAGAAAAAAACTGAGCAAAATATGCAATGTACGTAGTATCATTACATGAAGCCATAAAGGAAGGAAATAGGTCTAACAAAGGATGTTGCAACCAATAGTTAAAACCAAATGTGGGAATGTAACACCACAACAACCTCACATGTTTTGCCGTGTAGTAACAGCACCAGGATTGACCTCAACAATAATTTGGATGTCATGTTAATGTAACATTCTAGTCCAAGTAGAGGACGCGTACAAAACATTTAATCAATATGTATTCGATTTTTCTCATCAAAGGTCCATCGCACAGCATAAATATAAAAAGCAACAACGAGAACACTATTAACATTTACAAAGAGAACATTATGCATTTTATTGTTCGTACCCTGGCAGCTAACATACTGGTGTCGGTTTCAGATGCTTTGTGGATGTCGTTTTGTATTATTCATGACTTTTGCGTGAACAAAACAACGACATAAATAAAACATAACATTGTCATTTCATGAATATAGCAAACGCTAAAGCAATTGTATTTTTCATAGACGTTTATCGATTGATAATATCGAATTGCCATTTTCCAGTTCCGATTGCAAAATGTGTTAAAATACTTTTTATGGGAAACTGGGAAATGTGGAAAATACGTTCCGGCAAATTGAAACATGCGTTTAAAACAATAAACAGAAGCACGAGTGTGCATTTTATAGGCCGGTATCCAAACAAAATACAATTTAATGAAATTTAATAAAACATTCACGATTCAATGGTTGGTGAATAAATGAGATGAACCTTTAAATTTGATATGTTAATACATGTAGTCAACTTACACGACGCAATGCATATTTCATCTTCTTAATCAAAGACCGATATTTACAAGTGGAAAGAAGCAAACAAAGCAATGATCTCCACAATATCCTTAATATCATTGTAATGTAAAGTCGAACATAATACCAAAGGCAAACATTGTGAATGCTGCAAAAGTAATTTTTTATAAATTATTAAAAACTATGATTCTCAAAATGTCTGATATTGCTTGTAGCATGTTGCTATTTTTGGAATGTTTCCGTGCATTGGTTTCACGAATTCGATACACACACTATTCTTTATTTAGTTCAACTTAACCCAATTGCTTCGTTGCTAAGAAATAATGATAGCCGCTTTCAGCAACGTTCCAATAATTGTAATACCAAATTTTTCTAAGTATCACAGGAAAAATTAATACACATGTATAAGGTAAGATGAAAACCTCAAGTACAGATAGATTTGTACATGAATTATTTCTTTTTTAAGACTTTTGATAAATTTAAGAGTAGGTTTCGTCTTACGTTTTGCCATTCCCTTTCGAGAACCTCGTTATCAGTGTACGTGTAGGATAATCATTTTCCATTATTTCCCTTTACGGTAACAATGAATTGACTTAACAAGACATGTAGTGTATTATTTATTGTGAGTGTAAGTATATTATAGGCTTGCCTGAAGAATCCTTTTTGGGATGTTGTGTTCTGTGCCTGTCTCTTGTGTAGGCGCTTGTTCTGTGTTCTGAGTTGTCTGTGCCGCACATTACATGTATTTATCATACATGACCTTTAAACGCCTTCTTGTTTATATAATTTCGTCTTAGTATGGTTGCCGTAGGCTGCGCGTTCTGCCTGACATTTTCATTTATGTTTAAGTTTCTAAATCTGACAGTTGATAATGTACTGCTCATAATATTCCCCGAGATATATTTCACTGATGGTAGATGTACATGCATGGAATACATTAAAATACTTTTAGTTCCTTTGAATAAATCACGAGACGATATTTGTATGCAGTTATACTGAGTTCCAAAAGTTCCGCATCCAATATATAATGTGTTATTTTTACTAGAATCTCCAACTTATTTATGATAATTCAATAGCGCATGTGTAGAGCGATGTGTACTTGATATAAATCCATGACAGTTACCGATTTGAAGGTATGTATCGATCCATAATAAAACCATATGTGACACCACCCCACGATTACAAAGTACACACAACGATAAACTACTATTTTGTAGTGGAAGGGAGGTAATAAATACCAAAAATTATCGCTCTTTGACCACAGATAATTAATGATGTTGCAATAAAGTCTGTACAATAGGCCAGATTTTAAGAAACATCCGCTTTGACATAAAAAACGCAACAATAAAGCAAGTTTCCCATAATTTTAATGTTGGATGGACTGCAATTAAGCTACAACAATGCCGTTGTTCTTAGTACAAAAAAATATAGCAGCATTACCTGTCTATGTCAGCGATATTGACCCTTGGCCTGTTGTCACGTGGTACATCATATACAGTTTTTGTCGGATGGAGATGATACAGCAGTCTTATTATGATAGAGACATGTCAATTTAATTCGACACAATGTATTTTTAGTGAAACACCAGCTTCTAGCGTCTTATATACACGAGTCGTTCACAATTATCAATTTTTGCAATCAAATTAAGCGTACATTTCTAACTTATTTGACTAACTTATTGTGTTTTTTCGTAACACAGACACGATGCAAGTAAACTGGAAGTGAAATTAAAGTAAAAAAATGAAGAACCCAAATTATGCGTGCTTGAATAGACGTTTTTACCATTTGTGATGGTGTGATCATTCAAGCGTGACGAAATTCAACGGAAATATGTTCAACATAAACACTATGGGTACGCAAATGGACAGTGTTCCTAAAAGTTGTTTTAAGTTAACTTTTCCAAAAAAAATGAATTTTGAATTAAGACGCAGAACTTTTGGAACTCAGTATATTATCAGCATAATACTAAAATTATACTCTTGCGATGATATTTCGGCTGAATTATTGATAGCATATTGATTTTGTCGATTCTTAGGTCGCACAAGACTGAAAAGCACCATTTTGAATAGGAGTATGACATTATATTTTCATCTAAACTTTACTAGATAGATAAGATCATTAACATTATTATGTTGTTCAAAAAATAGTATGCAATTGTAGAAATTTCATTTTTTGCATCTAGTGTGTTTAACATTACGATATTAATTATAGTTAAATAAGTTTCTATTGTGACTTGATTACTTTCGAAACGTTTAAATTCATATGTTCGAATAGTATTTAGCATACATTTATTAGTCTAATAAGAAATCGCTCATATTCTTACACTTTTATTCATTTATATGCACATTTGCAATAATCACGTACATGAATGAGACGTTAATAAACTTATTTTGTCTTACAATATTTTTAATATTCCTAACAAAAAAACTCAATATTTGGTATTCAGAAAATAGGGAAACCTTTTATGTGTACAATTATAAGCAATGATGTTAATTTAATGCTATGTTGGTTAGCATTTTGATATATACAATAGTATAAGGAATGACTCTTGGAGGTTATTTAGACACAACATCGACATAGGCGATCAACACGATGATACCCCATTACTAACGGCGCATTCATTTCAAAGACACACAAGTATGCAATAAAACTTTTAATGCAACGTGTACTTATTCCGAGATACCACGAGCAATGCAGTTTTTCTCAAACATAATCAGTGTAATCTCGAGTGGCATCATAATTATGATCAATGTCGTTTCAACTTACTAGGTATCTATATGAATAGTTGCAAATTGTAAAATATATAATAGAGTTATCAGAACTTCTAAATTAAAAGTGATAGTTACATAAGAGTACAAACCATTACGCATACAAAGCACACACTCGAACGCTTTGCAGGGCTCTTAAATACCGTAAACCAATTTACGTTCGCGAATAAAACTTCCGGGTTTTGTCGATCGTCGCCATTTTCAAGACTTCAAACTTTCTCATGTTTATGTCTCCCAAAATGTCCTTATTTATATTTTGAACACTTTCTCGGCTACTTAATTTCGCAAATACCTACTACTCGCAGATCCGACTATATACATACCCACGGGGAGCGGTGACCTAGCGGTTGGATGTGCGCTTCGGGAAGTCCCGGGTTCAAACTCTGGTTAATTTCTCGGAGCAAGAATAATCTACATGCTCCACTCCACCAAGGTGTTATTTGGTACATGGGAGGACATTATCCATTCCTGGGCACCGCAGATCGATGTTAGATGCCACACTCAAAGGAGAGAAATAGTCTCCACTGGAATACTCGAACGTAGGTTTCCTTAGGTAGCCTAATGACCAGGGGGAATTTAAATGTCAAAAGGGGGTTAAACGGCTGCACAGCTGAAACAGCCTTTGAAACTAGGTATTTTAACTTAACTCATACCATATGATTTACATATTTCAAAGTCCTACATCATTGTGTGAACAGCTATTTGCAAAATATATTATCAAGCATGGCACGAATTATACAAATGATAGGTATCCACCAGATCACCTAGAGACATGTTACTGTTTCGTTGTTTAGAACTGTAAGTGTATATTGTCAGAAAACCAGTTTTAATATTCCAATGTTATGTGATGTTGCTAACATTAAGACAGGGCTAGCGGCGCATTGGAATTTTCATATATAACAGCAGTGTAACATTTAGTTCAGGAAATCTTGGCGTACAAAATGTGACAATGTTAGTAGAACCTCCTGTGGCTAGGCTGTTTGAACAATTGTTAATCTAGACCAGCTGACTTATTGTTCTTTAAATCTTTCACTCACAGAATAATCTCCTAATTTCTCTTTGGACAGGATCTGTATCTTCATATTTTATATTTTGTAAGAGAGTTGAAAAATGATCGTTTTGCCTTTGAAAACATGCCTTGACAGAAAAAGTTCTTTGAAATATTGGGCCCATTTATCCAAAGATATTTTTTAGCTTTGGTCTGGTTCTACATTGTCCTCAAGGTCTTGTACTAATTTCCAGTATACAGATGGGTCTTTTTCTTGCAAAGTATCAAGACGAACAAATATTGACTTTATGAATTGCTTCTTTTTCCTTTTACATTCTTCATTATAAAGTTTACGATATCTAAACAACGTGTTTCCTACATTAACTTGAAAAGTGTTTTGGACATTCATTGACTATAGCTAAAAGTCCCTTTCTCATATTGCCAAGGTCCGCCATCAAACCATTTCTTCCTACCATGTTAAAGCATTTTTTGTCATGAGAAGTAATAACTTTAGGTAATGACCTCTCTCAGGCAGATAATGTTATGCTTTGGAAGCTGTTAGCCATGCTGTTTATTAATGTTTGATTACAATCTTAAGGTATGTGTTTTATTGATATACGTACTTTGGGTGAGTGGGTACAGTCAAATCGAGTGACTTCGATGTGGCTCAAACTCTTAATGAGAGGATTTCTCGGCACGTGATGATTCTGATAGTTATTAGAACTGATAATTGATTCAAGAACTATTGGCAATGTGACTGTACCATCTATTCATCTATAACGACATATTAACTCCAGACCGATATTCTCTTACCTCGCCAAGTCCATTATGGAGAAGCATTTTAGAGTAAGTATAGGAGAAAACGTTAATGGACATTGCGAAAACGCCTCGAATGTAAGAAATCATAGATAACAATTACCCATCGTACGATGACATAGCTAAAAGGGAAGAAAATTATACTTCTTAAGAGAAATAAAAACAAAGCAAAATATGCAATTAACATATACTGAGTTCCAAAAGTTCCGCATCCAAAATATGATGTGTCTTTTTTACTAGAATCTCCAACTTATTTATGATAATTCAAATGCGCATGTGTAGAGCGATGTGTACTTGATTTAAATCCATGACAGTTATCGATTTGAAGATATGTATCGATCTATAATAAAACCATATGTGACACCACCCCACGATTCCAAAGTACACACAACGATAAACTACTATTTTGTAGTGGAAGGGAGGTAATAAATACCAAAAATCATCTCTCTTTTACCACAGACAATTAATGATGTTGCAATAGAGTCAGTACAACAGGCCAGATTTTAAGAAACATCCGCTTTGACATAAAAAACGCAACAATAAGCAAGCTTCCCATAATTTTAATGTTGGATGGACTGCAATTAAGCTACAACAATGCCGCTGTTCTTGGTGCAAAAATATAGCAGCATTACCTGTCTATGTCAGCGGTATTGACCCTTGGCCTGTTGTCACGTGGTACATCATATACAGTTTTTTTCGGATGGAGATGATACAGCAGTCTTATTATGATAGAGACATGTCAATTTAATTCGACACAATGTATTTTTAGTGAAATACCAGCTTCTAGCGTCTTATATACACGAGTCGTTCACAATTATCAATTTTTGCAATCAAATTAAGCGTACATTTCTAACTTATTTGACTTACTTATTGTGTTTTTTCGTAACACAGACACGATGCAAGTAAACTGGAAGTGAAATTAAAGTAAAAAAATGAAGAACCCAAATTATGCGTGCTTGAATAGACGTTTTTACCATTTGTGATGGTGTGATCATTCAAGCGTGACGAAATTCAACGGAAATATGTTCAATAAAAAACTCAATTATAATAAACTAATAATATATTTATTTAAAAAGATAATGTAAATGCAATTTCGTGTTTAAACATAGAGCTAAGGTTCTATACATTTCTGATTATAGTTTCACAGCAGTAAATATATTATAGAAATGATAACATAAAATTGATTATTCTATGAAATACGCCGATGTGATGTATTCTGACAATGTATTTGGGTCTCTTCTGGAATGAACATGTTCATATTGTTGTGTTTTATGTAGTATTGTCTATATTTGTTCTACCCTCACTGTCGTCATTGTACAATATAATAATGAAATATCCCCAACAGAGTAAACACTCGTACATCATTATTGTAATATATAACAATTATGATTGATTATTGGAACTTGGCAACATTTTCGAACAATATAAAAATTGCATTAATATAATTCTAATGAGCGTGTATCTCATGTTTTATACTGTATTGCTACTAATGTTCGCGGTGTATTACCTTTCCAGTGAACACCGCTGGGTATGTAAGGCTGTCATGCATATTTTTATACCCGAAAAAGCTAATGAATTTTACTGTGAAAAAGCATGTGTATAGTCAAAGTATGTGCTACCTAATTTGATATAGATATTGAAAATACGCGCTGTATTTAAATAGTTCAATTGATAGTCTATATACTTTTCCTGTAATGCCATGTATATTGTTCCCCGATGAGGTTTATTATCCGGTATATTCCTTTTTATCTGCAAATAATAACCCTCGGGACTCTTTCTTCATAAAAATACATGTATCACAAATGTTTCTTTCCAACATCATGCTGCGGGGTCAATATGTAACTCGTATGTCGGGTTCTCCTTGTATCTTACCCTGTGGTATTTCCTTGCATTTCGTTTTTTCGTCAAGGTTACCAGAAATGGGTATGATGCGTGCACGTATAGCTGAAAACCATCTTTCTATGAACACATTTGGCATGTACGGGCCAGTTAATATACATGTATTAAAATATTATTATCCCATTTTCGTTTCCTTTAATCTTAAAGGTCATGTTTTTTGGGGGGATATGTACATCCAGCTTGTTACGTCACACGCCTTTAATTATAAACTACTCAGACCCGACATTCTAGTATACTATATGACCAGCACCCATAATTTATGTATAACTATGTCTCCCTTTTTTACGTACTCAACAGTGAATAGTCCACTATCATATCTTTTATTTTATAAGTATTTATAAAGTAAATATTCCTTTTCGCTCTTTTAAACGTAAAGGGCATAAGAAATGATACCCGTCAATATTGTTTCAGTATTACCTACTAAATTATATCATGCACATTGTGGTTATTGCAGAGAAATGAGGTAGTGTCATATACATCTACTGTTCTTGCTTTGTATGTGTAAAATGAACATGTTTATTTGCGTGTGTGTTCGTATGCGTGTGGAAGACGGGCGCGTGTGGATTTGCATCTGTGCAGTTGTGTGCGAATTTGCGTAGGTACTTGATATTTATTGAACTGTTATTCGGATACGATGCATAAACTGTCCAAATAATAATACCTTATAATCTATGCGGGACACCTATCTTTTTCATTACATCTTTCTCTAATGCATCTTTATCGATATTTTACCACTCCGAGATTAAACATATCAAAGTGAAATAATCAATTAACCTTAAAAAAATGTTTCTCCTACAAGCATACGTAACGTAATCTTGTATACTAAAGTTATAAACATAGCTTAAATGTCCTATATGCGTACATGTCAAGTGTGTGGGTATGTTAACGTGCGCGCGGGCTTGTGTGGGCGAGCGTGCATGAGCGTGAATGTACATAATGTCATGCATTTGTTGTATATTGGATTATTTGATTTTGTTATATGCATAACTACTGTCAATTGCGTATCATAAATATCTTTAATAACCCTTCCCTGACACATTTAAATTCCACATAGGGAAAATCCCTATACTTGAAAACTATTCACAAACCCCTTTGTTTTTCTTCTATGAGCCTGTTGCTCATGTTCTCATCTCGCTTCGCCCTTTCCTTTGTGAGCCTTTTTCTCATTTACATATATAGTATAATTCCGTGCCTAACAGTGCATAATGATTCCGACATTGCAGATCTTTTTCCTAATGATAACACATGACTTTAAACCTATGTACTTTTAACACTAAAGGAGTTTCGTCCAGAGAAAAACGATCAAAACTATTTGAATATCTAAAGCTTAAAAAATACGACATATGCCTTTTACAAGAAATCCACTGTATTGATAGTAACGATAAGGAATTATGGAAAACCGAGTGGAAAAATGACGTCTTTCTAAGTGGTAATAGCTCAAACAGCAAAGGCATAGGTATCTTCATTAGTGAACACATTGATTATCAAATTATAGAATATAAAGACGTAATCAAAGGCAGGCTTCAGTTACTAAAACTTGAAATAAACGAGGAAATATTTGTCTTTGTAAATTGTTATGGGCCAAATGTTGAAGATAGAGCCTTTTTTGAAACACTTAAAAACACGATTGTGGAATACAATAATGAAACACTGATTGTAGGTGGTGATTTTAATGTTGTCTTAAACTTCGATATAGATAAGCAGAATGGAAGAAAGAATACAAACAAACGTAATTCCGAAGAATTGAACACTATAATTTCTCAAAATAATTTACATGATATATGGCGCTTAACTAACCCCAAAAGTAAAACCTTTACCTGGCATAATAATACAAAACCGCCAATATTTTGTAGGCTTGATTATTTTTTAATTTCACAAGATTTAATTAACAAAGCTACCCAATGTTCTATATCGCCAGGATATAGGTCAGATCATTCATTAGTTAATTTAAAGATAGATTTATCCAAGGCCGAAAAAGGACCGGGATACTTTAAGCTAAGTAACAGCATAATCCTTAACCCAGAGTACCAAAATATCATACGAACTTCTATTCAGGAAACAGTCCAATATAATAATGCGGCAAATCCTAATACTTTATGGGAAGTAATAAAAGGCACTGTACGAAATGAATCCATAAAATTTTCAGCAAAAAGGAAAAATGATAATAAAAAAGAACAATTGCAACTAGAACAAAATATTAAAAAAATTGAAAGCGAAATAAATGAATCACCCCATAATCATGAACTCCTGAATAAACTTAACACAGAAAAAGAAAAGCTAGACCACTTGCTAGATGAAAATATAAAAGATATCTTAATAAGAACAAAAGCTGAATGGATTGAAGGAGCTGAGAAAAATACAAAATATTTTTCAAGCTTTGAGAAAAAACAAACGAAAGAAAAAACA
This sequence comes from Spisula subtruncata, assembly GCA_963678985.1. Taxonomy (NCBI): domain Eukaryota; kingdom Metazoa; phylum Mollusca; class Bivalvia; order Venerida; family Mactridae; genus Spisula; species Spisula subtruncata. The sequence goes on along the minus strand of OY787672.1, from coordinate 19,076,311 downwards.
ATAAATAAAATTGAAAATAATGGGTCAATAAAAACCAAAACAAAAGACATCTTAATAGAAATCCAATCATTTTATAGCAAATTATACCGCAAAAACGAACAAATTGAACATGATACAGATTTCTTTCCAGACGCCCATAAACAACTAAATAATGAACAGAAGCTAACATGTGAAGGCCTTTTATCAGAATACGAGTGTGGCAAGGCTCTTAAAGATATGCAAAATAGAAAAAGTCCTGGTTCTGATGGCCTAACAACAGAATTCTACAAAATTTTCTGGAATGATATAAAACCATATTTAATAAAATCTTTGAATTACTCATTTCAAAATAATAAACTCACTGAACTCCAAACACAAAGTGTAATTTCTCTCCTGCCAAAAAAGAACAAAATTTTAACAGACATAAATAATTGGCGACCAATATCACTTTTAAATGTAGATTATAAAATAGCTTCAAAATCAATTGCTAATAGAATGAAAAAAGTACTTGATGATATAATTAATAAGGACCAAACTGGATTCATTAAGGGAAGATACATTGGTGAAAATGTAAGAATACTTTATGATGTAATCGAACAAATAAACAAAGATAATGAAGAAGGGTTAATATTTTTCTCGGATTTTCATAAAGCTTTCGATAGTGTAGATCACGATTACATATTCAAATGTTTAGAATACTTTAACTTCGGTAACACATTAATTAATTGGATTAAACTTTTCTATAGAGACGCCAAAAGTTGTATTACAGTAAATGGCAACTTGTCAAACTTTTTTAAGATAGACAAGGGTGTGAGGCAAGGCTGTCCTTTATCCCCATATCTTTTCATTATAGGCATTGAAATATTATCACAATCTATTGACAAAAACGACAATATAAAAGGTCTCTCGATAAAAAATATCGAGATTAAACAAACGTTGTTTGCTGATGACGCAAGCTTCTTTTTAGATGGAACTGAAAAATCTTTCAAAAATCTTATTAGAACGTTTGAAAATTTCAATCTGGTGTCTGGCCTATCATTGAATGTGTCTAAATGTACTGTACTTAGAATAGGATCACTACGAAATACAAATATAATATACTACAAATCAAAACAATTCACATGGACATCAGATGAAGCTTCAACGCTAGGAATCGTTTTTACAAATAATCCCAATAAAATATTACAATTGAACCTAGACCCAAAAATAGATGCATTTCAACATACTCTATATAAATGGAGGAGATGGAAATTGTCCCTAGTAGGTAAAATCACCGTCCTTAAATCTTTTGCATTCCCAAAACTAGTATATCCATTAACTGTTTTAAATAGCCCAGATGAAGAAAGAATTAAAAAAATTAAAAATATCATGTTTGACTTCTTGTGGGATTCTAAACCAGACAAAATATCTCGAAATACTATTATTCAGGGATACGAAAATGGGGGGCTAAAAATGATAGATATTGATGCATTTTTAAATTCAGTGAAGGCAAGCTGGGTTAAAAGAATCGGCACAAAAACTGAAGCTAAATGGAATGTACTTTATAATAAGGAACTCTCAAAACATGGATACGATATATTTAAATGTAACATTAGTAAAACAGATGCAAATAAACTTAACTTTAACCATACATTTCTGAAAAACATTATCTCATCATGGTGTTCAATTAATTATACTACAGAGTCTATGAATAACCTCCCAAAAGAAATTATATGGAATAACTCGAATATTAAACATACAAATGGTAATATGTTTTTATATAAAAAATGGTTGGAGAAGGACATCATATTCATAGATCAAATTTATGACTTCCAAGTAAAAGACTTTCTTACCTTCGAACAAATGCAAAATGAATATGGTATCGAAAATGGAGAATTTCTCAACTACTTATCACTAATAAAGTCTATAAATAAAACACTGGGAAAACAATTAATGGACGACGACAATCTACCATCATTAGAACCTGAATACCTGTTTGACAAGCTCAAATCTAGTAATATTGGAAATAAAATGTTGTATGAAACACAAATCAAAACAAAAAAGGTTAATGCAAAAGCAATCACTAAATGGGAAAATGAATTTCAAGAAAGAACAATCACATGGAAAAATATATTTACTATACCATTATATTGCACCATAGACACAAAATTAAGAGAGTATCAATATAAATTCTTAATGAAAGTAACACCTAATAATGACTATCTTTATAAATGCAAATTAACAACTTCTAGATTGTGTGACTTCTGTTTAATGAACACGGAAACACAAAAACACCTCTTTTGGGAATGTCAAACAATCCAACATTTTTGGCTTAACATACAAGAATACTTGAACAGTAACAACATCTTTGTAAATATACTTAACTACAGAACCATAACACTAGGGCTGGAAAACGAAAAAGATAGCAGGACCGAAAACATAACCAATTTTATATTAATATTGGCAAAATACTTCATAAGCTATTGCAAATACGACAAATCAACTCCTTCAATAGAACATTTCAAACATTATCTTACACGACGCATATACATCGAAAGAATCATTGCAACGAAAAAAGACAAACTAGAATTGTTTGAAACAAAATGGAATGGATTTAATATCTAATAACATATCACTAGCACATCACTATAGAAAAATATATTGAAAGGCTCACACCCTTCTTACACCCTCTTTCCTTCTCACCTCTTTTCGCCTTTTTCTCTTCACTTTTTTTTTAAAAGCAAGTCAATACACAAACTAATAACCACAAGCATAGAATTTGAAGTTTACATTATATTATGTTAATAATTATGTATTGCTGTTGTTTCTGTGTGTATTGCACTGGTTTTTATTTTTGAAGTGTATGTATATATCTGAAAAAATGAATAAAATATATATATATAAAAAAAAAAAAGTAAACTGGAAGTGAAATTAAAGTAAAAAATGAAGAACCCAAATTATGCGTGCTTGAATAGACGTTTTTACCATTTGTGATGGTGTGATCATTCAAGCGTGACGAAATTCAACGGAAATATGTTCAACATAAACACTATGGGTACGCAAATGGACAGTGTTCCTAAAAGTTATTTTAAGTTAACTTTTCCAAAAAAAAAATGAATTTTGAATTAAGATGCAGAACTTTTGGAACTCAGTATAGTATCATTACATGTAGCAATAAAGGAAGGAAATGGTTCTAACAAAGGATGTTACAGCAGTTAAAACCAAATACGGAAATGTAACACCACAACAACCTCTGTCACATGTTTTGCCTTGTAGTAACAGCACCAGGATTGACCTCAACAATAATTTGGATGTCAAATTTACGTAGCAATCTAGTCTAAGTAGAAAACGCGTACAAAACATTTGGACCGAGATGTCGTAACGTTTGATCATAAATATTTTTTTCAAGCTCAAGACTTATATATTTGGAAAGAAGAGAGTCTGGGGATTTCATAAAACCATTTCTTGATTTTGGCAACTTCGCGTTTTTTTTAATATTTACTGTTGTTTCTGGTGTTTTTGTAAAACAAGTGGACCCAACCTTACTGATAAATCGACTTTTTGTTAAAGAGGTATCTGTGATTTGTTTCTATTATTCAATACAGGCCTGTATTTTACGTTACCAGCCATTTTCTACGCATTTGACCATCAATCATTAGTGCTTAGAAAACATGCATTATGAAATCCGATCATTTTTCGTATATTTTGATAAATTATTATATTATAAACATACAAAACGTTTTTTAGCTGGATATATACATGTAAATGGTATTGATAGGGTATTTTAATACTGCATACGTAATGCTAAAATTGGCTATAAATAGACAAAACACACACAACAACTATACATGTAATACTATACTGTCTGAAGAGATTTGCAAGACACATGTCTTTTTTATTTAGTTTCTATTTGTTTTATGTAAAAACTTTTGTCTTTTGCAGTAAATTTTATTCCGTATGCAATCATTATGTTGTAATTAACGTTACATAAGCGTATCCATACATCACAACTGTATTGCGTTGCATGCTCATTTTAATACTCACACATTTATTTAAAAAGGGATATGTGTTGGATATTTCAACAAACTACAATTAATATTTATTCAATTTTCTAAAGTTACATTCTTGTAGAGCATATATGAAACACCACTCATAATAAGAAAACGTCACATATTCTAAAATTGGAGTCGAAATGGTGTATTCGAAAAAAGCTGACATTCAGATTCATTATAAACGTCCATAGGACACGAAATCGATCCCCAATGTGAACATGTTTCAATTATTGGCACATCATAAAGCCTACGCATTTTCTATGCCGTTTTTAACCTCTGTTTTCACCAGTGTAATTTACGTTACGTTGGTATGTGTATCATACTTATTAACATTAAGGACACAAGAAAGAAGTTCAATAATTGTTTTTTTACTAAAAAACTACATATCTTCTCATAGCAACTCTGCGAAAAGATGAACTTGTCAATATACTCGTAGTTATGATACCAGTATGTATATTATTACATACACGTTTGTTTACCCTCTATTTTACATACATACATCTCATATTATATGTGTATTTGTAGTACAAAAGTATGTGACTATTCGATGTTATATTCACTAATCTGACCTGGATCCGATGGCACTACTTGATAATATGGAAAAGTATGTAAACATAACCTGGCTAAAAAAATATGTCAGTACATGATTTGTACTAAAGTTTTCATCACGTAAACTACTAAACAAAATAATATATCGGTACAATAGTACAATGCTACAAGTTGTGTTAATGAGCAATGCTTACCTGAACCAACGTTTTTTGGTAAAAATGTACTAAATAAAAACAATCAACGTATAGATTGTTTCTAGCGACATATTTAGGAGTAGAATAAAATGTGGTCATGTAGAATACTTATGTACTATATAGTATGTACTATATAGAAAAACTAGCATAAACACTAAACTGGTACTCAGTATAGCTGCCGTAGGCCGCACGTTTTGTCTGACATTTTCATTTATGTTTCTAAATCTGAAAGTTGATAATGTTCTGATCATATATTTCCCGAGATATATTTCACCAATGATAGATGCACATGTATTGAAGACAATAAATTTAATGCTATGTTGATTAGCATTGTGATACATACAACAGTGTAAGGAATTACTCTCGGAGGTTATTTTGACAAAACATCAACATATTCGATCAGTACAAAGATAACCCATTACTAACGGTGCATTCATTCTCAAGACACACAAGTATGCAATAACATTATTAATGCAACCAGTACTATTTCCGAGGTACAACAAGCAATGCAGTTTTTCTCAAATATAATCAGTTTAATCTCGAGTGGAATCATAATTCTGACCAATGTCGTTTTTACTTGCTTAGTATCTCTATGAATAGTTGCATGTTGTAAAAAATATAATAGTGTTATCATAACTAATAAATTAAAAGTGATAGTTACATAAGAGTACAAACTATAAGGCATACAAAGTACACACTCGAACGTTTTGCAAGACTCATAAATACTGTAAACCAATTTACAGTCGCGTATAATAATTGCGCGTTTTGTCGATCTTCGGCATTTTTAAGACATCAAACTTTCGCATTTGTATCGAAATTGTAAGCAGAAATTCTTGTAATGAACTGTTCAAGCTATAACAATTCATACGTTTCATCTTAAACAGTCTGAAAAAAATTTCTGAACCATTTCTAAGAATAATGGCGTGCCACCACTTTTCAAAACGTCCAAGATCATGGTAATGTAAGGTGATCAACCATGAACTCAAATGTCACTTTGAATGTTTTATTTCTTAAAACCACTAGAAAATAATATTGTAAAATCGCGTAAAAACTTGACTATTGTCAAAATTTTATCGATCGGGTTACATAAATCTTGTGCTTCAAGAAAATCACAAAACGCACGCATTTCATGTGCACCATTTACGCATGATAAATTTTGGTGTAAATTGCATCGAATCCTTTGCAAGGTTTGCTAATGGAAAGAAAATCACAAAAGAAAAGTTCTAAGCTTCGGAATAAAAAATCCCAGGATAGTCCGAACATGCGCGAAATAAGGCAATTCGGATGTCTATGACGGCGACGTCAAATGGGAGGTTGTACGAGTGTTTAATTGTCATGCATCGATAATGTCTCATCTAGAGACACACTACCAGCACCCTGGGACCGTTTACAACCACCTATGCCCAGGTCACCTATGTGAAATAACTCTCCGACAGGACCAGTAACTCCGCATGTACAATATCCAGGCAAAGTTCACATCTGATTCATACGCTGCTAAACAACATGTTGGATGTCGTGCGTATGTAATCAATCAATAATTAATCAATCTTTGACCTATTCACATAGAACAACGATTCTGAAGAAATTATGATTTTTACCCATTTGTGTCTCGCTACTTTTTTGCCGCACTATATACACTAGCACTGTTCAATCTTAATGGTAGCACGATATGAATAAAGGTAACAGGTGTATTGTTTATGAAATAAAATATCAAGTAAATTCAGTTTGGTTGCCAATCACAAAATAGTTTGAAATATGTTGGCAGTAACCCCAGTGTTGCGTTTCTAGATGTACTCAGTATAGTTAATTACGCCATTAAACAGGCATTTTATTATTCTAATCATGCATGCATTACACGTAAAAGCATTATTTGCTTTCACATGTTCATGCACTGTTCATGTAATGTTAAGGCCAAAATTGAAGTCGCACAAAACTATTCAATTTAGTTCAAATGATTACATTTAAGGGCATGGTAAGACTCATTGATTAATGTCATTTAGTTCCTCTCTAATCGTGAAAGCGGGGTTATTATGTGGTGTATTGATGAGTATTACATGCAAAATAACTGATGAAGAATTCTCACAGTTGGTTATCTTGTAATTTGTATTAGTATTACATGCAGTGTGCATGGCGAAGAATAACATTGACCACGCCTATTTGACACTATTTTCGAATGGTTAAAATATATTCGACCATCAGTATTTAGACAACATATTTGATAGTATCTACTCGAAATCAGATAGTGTACGTACGTCTTAAAACAATTGGCAAATGCAGTTAATTACCTATTTACACTAATATGTATTGTATGAGCGGTGATCTACATGTAGAACTGCTGAACAACTGAAAACAAACCTTGAAAATTGGTTTCTTAACCTACCTTATACGATATGACTTACATATTAATATTAAGTCCTACAAATTAAGCAATGCTCATTGTGTATACCGCTATTTGCGAAATTTATTATCAAGCAAGGTACGTATTATACAAAGGCTAGGTATCCACAAGATCACCAAGAGACATGTTACTGTTTCATTTTTCTGACTGCTATTGTATATTGGCAGAAAACCAGCTTTAATATTTGTATGTGCTCTAGCAAACATAAAATACACTTCTCTTGAAACAAAATATCTAGATTCGGAGACAGGGCTAGCGGCGCAAGGTTTGTTTTCCTAATTATATAGTAGCAGTGTAACATTTAGTTCAGGAAATCTTGACGTACATAATGTGACAATTTTAGTAGAACCTCCTCGAGCTAAAGCTGTTTGAACCTTGATTACTATTCACGCCTCAGTCTATTTCACGAAAACCATTTCCGCTGGAATATATACGTGCGTATTAACAGCGAGAGTTTTGACTTGTGTTATAAATGCACATACTTATATAGCAATATTATCTTAAAAGTAGTAAAAAGTTTGCAAGAAAGGCATTACATATACCTAGACTTTGTAACTACCTCTCCACCAAGAACGTCCATATAACGTCTATATCGTTAAAAGGTACCCGGAATTCCATGGACAATAGCTTATCAATGTCATCGATAATTCTAACAGAATTCAATGTGCATTATGTGTGTTTATTTGGTTCTAGAAAACAAACTTTCATTACACCAAGTGTTGACTGAGACGTTGGTATTTCTACTTTACATCCCAACAATAAATGTTTACAAACGTGAAGAGTGAAATATCATATTGAGTAGAATATCAATACTAGTCCAGTCATTGAAGCTAAAAAATATGGTCAACCTCAAACAAATTGCAAAACAGAGTTTCTTTGCATTTTCATCATCTACAGACTATTATCAACTACAGACAAAGCGTCAAATATGCGAGTTCAGTGGGGAAAATACAAAAAAATCGACATGTTTAAGGTCACTTATGGTAGCAATTTCAGCATTTTTCTTATTTCATACTACATGTGGAATTTTAAGTTCTAAAAATTCCCGTGTAAGTCGTTACATATTTACTAATTGCACATTAAAGCTTTATTTTCTGAAAGATACAACCTTCTTCTATCGAATACAAATATATGCCAGTCAACATTTTTGTACGTGTTGGTATACTACCCATTCAAATGTCGACAAAATGACTCAAAATAGCACTTGGAAGGGGAAACAAAAGTTTTATTCATTTCTTTAATATTAATCCAATTTGTTTAAAATTTACACATGTCATGTGTTGTATACATGTGTGTCTAATGGAAAAAGGATATTTGTGTTTGGACAGTATACAATAATGACAATATACAGAATGTACACGAATCTATCGATTCGGGAGAAATAGTGATTGTTCTCTTTGTCTGTTCGTCCACAATTGCATTTGTATTCACAATTTTGACTTAATGATTATGAAACTTGGTCAGAGTGATCATCTGAACAAAATTAAGGCCTAGGTAGAAAATGGATAATCAAGGATAAAAAACTAGGTCACTAGGACAAATTGTAGCAAAACCTTGTGTAGTCGCTAGAGGTCATAATGTTGACCTTATATTTATAAAACTTGGTCACAATAATAATATCAACAAAATCTAGGTCAAAGTTATAAATTGGATCATCCGGGGTCAAAAAGTAGGTCGCTAGTTAAAATCAAAGGAAAACGTTGTGTAGGTACAAAATTCACAATTTTGGTCTAATATTTATGCAACTTGGTCACAATGCTCATCTCAAAACATCTAAGACAAGTATGTTATTGAATAATTTGGGTCAAAATTAGGTCAATAGGTGAAACTAATTGATGCGACTTTTTGGCGCATGAAGGTTTGTCTATTATTTGACCTAGGGACCTAGTTTTAACTCATGATAAGTAAATATTGAATTTGACCTACATTTTGTCTTCATGATCCATGTGACATGGTTTCATAAAGATTAGGTAAAAAGGGCGCCTTCTAAAGATTTGTTCTATTATTTGGCCTAGTGACCTAGTTATTAACTCAGGTTAATCCAATTTCATACATTACCTTGATTTTTGTAAGGTGATCATTGTGACCAAACTTCAAAGGTGTAAGGTCGAAATTGCGACCCCTGGTGACTATATCTTGTTTTTTCTATGTTTTGACCTAGTGACCTAGATTTTGGTTCCGGTTAACTCAAAATTTTATTTTAGCTAGATTAGCTTCCGATGATCATTGCTGCCAAGTTTCATAAAAATCAGACCAAAATTGCGACCTCTAAGCACGATGAAAAAAAAAGTTACTGGTTCAAATCAAGATGTATTTACATCAAAAGTGACAAATAACGCGAAAACATGTGACAATTCAATATATTTGTAAATATCTCAAAAAGTCCCACGAATATTCAATTAGGACATTTTGTACATTGCTAAGGATAGCTTTACGCACCATATAAACACAAAACTGTTTGTTTTGCAATTAGTTTGAGGTTAAAAGTTAAAATGACTGGACTATACGTCTCAAAGTTCACTGTATGTGTGGCCTTTTCTAATAACTAGAGACGGCCAATTAATTCTAAATTGTACGGTACGTTTCTCTAGTCGGAGATTAATACAGTATACCAGTAATCAATAGATGGTTTTACCAATATTGCAGTCAATATTTCCACGATAAGGTTAAGTCAACAGAACAAATTTGGCAACCATACAAACGATTACACACTCAAATATGGAAATAATCACTAGTTGCGAAAAGTTGTGCATTCAGGAGAAAGACAACATGTCTGCCTTTGATCGACTTTGAAACAATGATGCATCTCTATTATTTTTTCTCGTCTACTGAGTTATCATATCTTTCCACCCATGCTCATTTCGTAAATATTCCAAATTATATTGCTTGACATATCATATGGGTCAATATTTAAATATTTGTTTTGTATAATGCATGTTTAGCATCTTAAAGACGATTGTTAAATTGATATTGTCAAACTAGTTCTTCGTCAAAAATGCCTTATCATTATAACATTTATTGAGTATTACCTGAATATTCTATATATTTTGTTTCACATCCATAAATTGCTAGAAAAATTTGATGATGATATTTTGGTACAATGTTACCATGTGCCAACAATGTCGATGTACATAGTTGCTGGCCTATCTGCAACATGCGCTCTAGGTTGGACCACCTTTCGCATATATTCGCATATCATGTAAATATACATTTCTTGGCATCAAATTAAATGGTTTAACATAGACTGGTAGGCTTATGTCAGAATAAGGTGACACAATGTTAATATTAATACAATATTCAAATGATAATTTTATATGATTAACTTCTCCATGGTTGTCATAAATTACATCAATACTATATTGTAGAAAACGATAAAATTCTAAACTATATAACCAATGATTATGCCATGAGTATGATCCATAGTAATTACACCGACAGGTATATCTACAATCGACAAACAAAACGTATTACATTGCAAAACGTATTATATTGATAAATATGAATTCTGAAAACCTGAAGCATGAAATAAAACAAACGATCAATTATAGTTGTTGAAAAGTCAATGTACGTTATCAGAAGCGCGATGGCATCATACTAACAATCTCCCGAGGATACTTGCCAAAATCTAAAGCATATCAAAACAACCCGTTAAACAGATGCAATTATGTACTTCTTAGAGAACACATGTTACTGTTGTATAATCACTATAAGATCACGCAATAATATCTTTACCATAAAGACATTCATATCAACGTTTCAATTAAACCCCTACTCCAATAAGTACCATCGTATCGATAACACATTTTATTTGCTTATACTTCAAGTTTCAGTTATAACCAACGTCTTTGACATGATTACTCGAAAGATCAGCTGAAATTACCTTGATATCTACTATCAACATATAAAACATATAAGAATGCTAAAAAGAACAATCTAGATGGCTAAATAGGAATTCCGAAAAGCTGAAGCATGCAATAAAAACAGAAATAAATTACAGTTTTCGCAGTCAATTTACGTTATTATAAGTGCGCATTGTACAATGACATCATATTACCAGACTTCCAGGATTTTTGCCAAAATATAATAAATTTGAAATAACGAGGAAGACTGTACAATTCCGCATCTGCAAAAAAATGGACATTGAGTAAAATGTATCCTGTTTCTTTGTAGAGGTTAAGAAAAAATACCACCATCCTTAGAATTGAAAAATTGAAGGTGTAGTCATTGAGAGGAGGTTGTCCTATAGACGGCCACTTTAGAGATGCTATATTTTACTTTTAAAGTAAATTCCATGGGCGTAGGAGCAGGGGGGCCAGGGGGGCCAGTCCCCCCCAATATCTTGACAGGGTGGGCCAACATATATTCCCCCCCCCAATAATTCAGAAGAAAAGTTATAATTGACGACCAAATATATCTCGTTATAGGCAATTTGCCTTCAGTTCTAGGTAAAAAGTATAAAAAAAAATGTTTTTGCGAGCGAAGCGAGCAAAATAACTTCCTTATATAAAAAGATGTAATCACCCATTGTTTGCAAAATGGCACTTGTGCCATAAATTGTACTCTTAACGTCACCCAACCCTCCTATATGACTTTGGGGGGGGGGGGTCAATTATATATAAAGCTTTTGAAACAAACGTTTTCACATTAAGCTTCAATCTAGCAATTTTTAAAAAAATTATGCAAATACTTGATTGTGTTTTATGTAACAACTTAAATTCCCTGTATTTAGGTCATTTTTGAATGCCAAATAAGGTATCTCAGAACGCCTAGAATGCACCAGATTGATCCATAGTTTCCGGATCCCTGTATACTTGAACGGATTAACGATTAACTTCCAGTAACCATGTAATTACTAAACCAAATGACCACAGAACCAGAATCTCACATTTAGTATATAAATATAGGAGTTTTTTGGGCGTTTTAAGAGTACAGTTTATGTCTAGAATAGTTTTGTGCAAATATTGGTGTTGACATAATTCACATAAGGTAGTTACTTTGCGAGCGTAGCGAGCAAAAGAAATTATTTTACCCCAAGTTGCCAAATGTTTGCCCCCCCCAATGTTGAAGACACTCCTACGCCCATGAATTCAAATATAATATATAATATAATATGTGAAATTAAGTGTATTGTCTTTGTTACAATTTATATCATGTAGATACACATATGCATTGCAGTAGTGAGTGGTGGTAGTTTCTGTCTGAATTTACTAATGCATAACTTTAATGACGTTTGAAAGTTTCCAATATTGTTTCTAAATGTATAGATTTGTTGTGTACAGGGCGTACAACAGAGAAATGTGTGCCACAAATTTCACGTTGCAAGACTAGTAGGTAGTTTCTAACCAGTTTATTTCGGGCTACCTAGAAAGAGACATTCTATAACATCTCCCTGTTGGAATGGAACATCAAAGTTCTATAACAAAGCTAATTGGTGAATCATTACTGAAATCAACAAGGCTTCCAGGCATCCGCTCTACTATCATGCAATTAGCATCTTTCTGAAGAAACACTAAAATGAGTGTATACTCAAATATCTGTACAAAACAAGTACTAAAACCCACATGTTTGTTGAAATAGTTCTTTGAACGTGTTCAATGATGTTATGCAATTAAATTCAACAGGGAATACCGTGACATTAATTCAAATTAAATCTTACACATTAAAATAAAGTACTGAGTTGAAAGCACTCTTTAAACATTGAAAGGATTTATAACAAACCAAATTGTATAAGAAAGTCTTTAAGGCATCATACAGATCATTATAAAATTCCAACATATACTTTAATATCGTGTTTAAACTTTAATTTCAACTTTGCTGAATCATAACATTTAAACACATCTTTGAAGAACTCTTCAGTTAAAACGCTATAAGTTACATGATATACGTATTCTATAAACACGAGATCATTTCAAAATAAATCGTGTAAGACTGAATATGAAATATTTTGTAGCTTAACATAGACATTTATCATACGAGTGCAGTATACAGTTTACCATATTTATGTTACTCGAGTTAAGCTTTGAATCAACAACAGCATGCATTTGTCTTTAACAATTATATCACTCTTATTTGCAATTGTTCTTTCTTTTCCTAGAACGTCTCGTCTATGTTGATATATGTGTTATTTAGTACATCATTATAGCAGATATTTATCACGTTTATTTTGTAATAAGGAGTGTCTAGCAAGGATAAGTATCAAAAATATTTCATTATTGGGTAGACATCCACATTGATCTTGTCTTTTAGTAATGCGATAAGTTACTGCTTTCTAGTTGATGACGTTGCAAGTTCTTGAAAATGTCAAACAATATAAGATGAGTTTTCTAATGTTTTGCGACTGCACATGTTTTCTCCTTTATCTTATATCTGCTGTTTCGCATCAGTGTACCTTGGGGTGTCCGTGTGATGTAAGGTCGTCAATGTGATTACTTGAATCCTAACTTTTGACTACCAAATGGTACTGATCTCGCCATGTTAGTACAATAGCCTGGTAGGCATTTTAATACCAGAATAAGGCGACTGGATAACGGCCATATTACTGAAGTACAGTCGTCGGGAGTTAACATTAACAACCGAAAAATATATATTTAATAATATATAAATCCCCGGCTGTATCACAATTTTTACATGCAATATTTCCTCTGCTGGTAATGTAACGTACACCAAACCTATACTGCCCACAAAGATTGAAACCATAAGAGTCCCAGCCTCAGTTATAAACAATGTTTGTGTAATGATTATTTGAGCGATCCTCTGTAATAATCACGACTGGTATATCAACAATCTACAAACAAAACATACGAGGTGGATAAATAGGAATTCCGATAAGCTGAAGCATGCAATAAAACAAACGACCAATTATAGTTTTTGCAAAGTCAATTTACGTTATCAGAAATGCAATGACATCATACTAACAAGCTTCCAATGATGGTTGCCAAATCTACATTATATCAAAACAACCAACTGAGGCAATTACGTATTAGTCAGAGAACAGCTATTTTGTAATCACCAATTAACGCATGTAATATAAAAGTATTATCATCAAGCCGTTCATTTTGACGACCAATTAAAATAGTCTTTAAATTATTAAAATCATACCGATAACATATTATATTTCAAATTTTAGATATAATCAATGTTTAATAATGACATTATTATTGGAACAAAGTACAATGACATCATATTTACAACCGTCCCAGGATATTTGCAAAATATAAATCATATCAAAGCAACCTGCAAGACATAGGCAATTACGTGCTCCCCGGAGAGCAGCTATTATATAATTACCAACAAAAACATGAAATAAAATTATTACCGTAAAACCATATATTTTAACGATCAATTATAATAGTCCTTAGATAGTAACAGAATACAAAATGTACCGATAACAAATTTATTTACAGGTATTATATATTTCAACTTTCATTTATAACCAGTATTTATGGCATGATGTTTTGAAAGATTATCTGTAATAACCATGCGAGGTATCTACTATCTACAAACACAACAAATTAGAATGTTGAATAGAACTATTTAGATCAATAAATAGATATTCCGAAAAGCTGAACTAAGCAATACAACAAATGATACTTTTAATTTTTTGCAACGTCAATTTACTTTATCAGATGAGAAATGATATCATACTACCAATCTTCCAAAGAACATTTGCCAAACTATAAAGCATATCAACACAATCCATAAGACAGAATCAGTTATATCTTTAGAAGATTGGAATGATCTGCATTTCAAACTCTGCAAATAAATCAGCGGCCTTTTATAACTACAAAAATGACCATTATGTAGTGGTTGTTGCTCTGTAGAGGTTAAATTAAAGTTCAACACCCGTAGAAGTGACATTTAAAGATGTTGTTGTAAAGATGGTGTTGCTCTCTGCAAATGGCCACATCAGAGATGTTGTATTTTTTAAACGAAATTCAAACCCTAAAAAGTGAAGTAAAGCGTATTGACGTATTTAATGATTTATGAATGTCGATACACATACATGTACACGGCATGATTGCTAGATGTAGTTTATGTCTGAGTTTTATAAACTCTATGACGTTTGTTACTATACCATTATTGTTTTAAATGTTTGAATTTGCAGTGTATGTTGTGTATTAAAGTGCCACATATCAGCATTTACAATACGTACATCAGAGAAATGCGTGTTACAAATGTCACGCTGCAAGCTACTATCTATCTAATTCATTTCGAGCCGCAATCGAACAGGAAACTGAACAACATTTCTAGCACGCAATGAAATATCAAACCTCCATAGTCTATATAACGAAGTTAATTTGAAGGATCATTACTGATAACATTTAAGGCTTCCAGCCATCCGCTGTACTTTATGCAATTAATCTTTGCTAGGGAAACACTGTAAGGAGCGCATACTCTAAGAATATTTACAACGCTAATATATTATCATACACTTGGTTTTGTTGAAATAGTTCTTTGAATGTGTTCAAGGGCGGTACCCAATTAAATCCAACAGAGAATACCGATACATAAATTCTAATCAAAATTATAATTTACGATAAAGTACTGAGAAGAATGCGCTCTGTAAACCTGGAAATCATTTATAAAAACTAATTTGTGTAAAGAAATTATAAAGAATGAATATGCACTATACTCGTACAGTTCAATATAAAATTTTAACCGACTTATATATAAGTGTGTTTGTTTCAAAGACAAGATGTGCTTTTTATAAATAAGTGTGAATAAAGTTTCGATTGCAAATTGTTAATAAAAAATGGACAAGGCAGAAAATGCAGAAGCAAGGTAAACACAACAATGAACCCACAAAAACGACAGATGACAGAACATAAGTCAATAACACATTGAGCAACACGATTCCTTTCCTGTAAACCTTATAATATCGAGCCCATGTCCGTCAGCGCGATGGCACCAACACTCCCGAGGGACACTGCAGATGTTTTAATGCGCAATTCATATGACGCTGTAAATTATTAATTGCTATCGACTGCGACCTTAAATGAGCATTCGTTAACCTAGATATCAACAGCGTGTGAATCTTTACGTTTGGGCAAAATCACCCATCGGATGATATATTATAGATTACCAACTAAAATAGCACATATTTAGTTTACTAGTACATTATTTTTCTACAACGATAATATTGTGTACTAGTAACCTTGAAGGCTGTATGTTCTTGCTTCAATACCACATGTTTCCGATTATTATGATTAAGTTTTTTACTTTAAAAACTTTACACGTCTGTTTTGTGCTCTACTTCAAATCAATGACATTGTCTGGGGACTCGATATTTAATTTCAATAGGAAATTTAATGAACATGCCTTACAAACTACGTACAATCCTCCACAACTGAGTTTTATATGATTTGTAGTTTAACACATATATTTATGATATTCAATATTCAGTTTACAATATTCATGTTACCCATGTTTTGTCTTTGAATTAACATGTCTTTGTCATTTACAATAACACTTCTCATTACTTGCAATCTGTGCTTTCATTTTGTAGAATGTATTGCCTTTGTTAATATATGTGTTGTTTAGTACATCATTATAGCAGATATTTATCACATTTATTTTGTAATAAGGAGTGTCTAGCAAGGATAAGTATCAAATATATATTCTATAATTGGGTAGACATTCCCATATGGATCTTGTCTTTTAGTAGCTTTATAGTTATTGATCATATTGAGTGAACTTTCTGAACTTGTGTCTGTTTTAGTTTTTCTCTTGGTTGATGCATATTAAAATCATGAGACCAGTCCATGAAATTATTATATGACCCTCGTATGCAATAAAACTATTAATGTAGCATGTACTTATTCCGAAATACCACAGACAATGCAGATTTTTGTCAGACATATATCAGTGCAATCACTTATAGTACAATCATACTTATGGCCTATGTCGTTTTTTTGTGCTTATAAGTAGCTCTATGAATAGTTGACAATTGCAAAGTATACACTATTGTTATCTATAGTAGTAAATTAAAAGCTAGTACTTCACCGCTCACTCAAACATTTTGCAAGACTCTAATAATATACAGTAAGCAATAGAGTAGTTACGCACCGGGAAGACAACAGAAACTTTAGAACACAATACGACTTTAAAAGTTTTATGGATATTATTATGAAATCAGTTTTGTTTAGTGGTGAAGTTATTGAGTATTATTTATATATATATGCTTGTATTTAGTTGCGCCAGGAAAACAGCTTCGCATACAATATGAACACAGCTTCGAAACATGATAATAAAGCATGGCATTGCTGTTGTTTCACATAAGAAATTAAAAGCAGAAAATCATGTAATTAACTGTTCAACATATAACAATTCATAAGTTGCATTAATCTTATAACCTTTAAATATTCGAAAATATATCATCACTTTTTGCTCTATCTTTTGGAATTAGCGTTATGGAAACCATCCTTTGTGCACCAGTCAATATTACGCCCGCGAGGGAGGGCGATGGGGATACAAGGGGAATTTAACAGACGAATCTTTTCGACAGGTGGAAATTTGACAACGTTATCGACTCCGAGTCCAGGGAATTTGGTCCAATTCCAAGACCCGGGGATTATTACGTCATTAAGTGTCCAAACCCCGAGGAGTTGAACGAACAGTAAGTAGTGTCTCAATGTCGGGGATTTAGACATACAAAATGTCTACCCCCCCCCCCCCTCCCCGCTGGGAAGCCCTTGGAAACGAGAATATTCCCTTTAACGCATTTATAAGGATATACTTTTTTCTAAGAGTGGTAAGAATAATACCAGAATAAGGCGGTAACGACCATATTGCTGAAATACATTCGGTGGGAGTTAACACTTACAAATATAAATCACCGGCTGAATAATCCTAATTGTTATATGAAATATTTTCTGCGCTGATAATGTTAATTACATCAAAACTATGCTGCAGACAAAGCTTGAAATCCAAATGATAGTCCAAGTCTCAGTCGTAACCAATGTTTATGTAATGATTATATGAGCGATCCTTTGTAATCGACACGACAGGTATATCTACAACCAACAAACAAAAACATACGAGATGGATAAATAGGAATTCCGATAAGCTGAAGCATGCAATAAAACAAACGATAAATTATAGTTTTTGCAAAGTCAATTTACGTTATCACAAATGCAATGACATCATACTTACAAGCTTCCCATGATGGTTGCCAAAATATAAATCATATCAAAACAACCCGTTAGACGGATGCAATTACTTATGCGTCAGAGAACAAATATTGTATAATCACCAATTGACGCATGTAATATAAAAGTATTAGCATCAAGCAGTTTATTTTAACGATCAACTTAAATACTCCTTAAATTATTACAATCATACCAATTGCAAATAAGATTTCAAATTTTAGATATAACTAATGTTTAATAATGACATTTTTATTTGAACAAAGTACAATAACATTATACTCACAACCGTCTCAGGATATTTGCCAAAATATAAATCATATCAAAGCCACCTGCAAGACAGAAGCAATCATAATTTATACGTTTAAACGATTTTCAAATTTCAATTCTTCTCAGTAATGTACAGTACAATCTTTGACTCTTAGTAAATCAACGACCTTTGTGGGCTGCAAAAATGGCCGTTGAGTTAAATGTGTGATTGTCTGGTCGTTATAAGACAAGGTTGATAAAATCCCCACCTTGGATTTCGAAAGGTATACAAAGTCCCCAAAGATATAGATGTCTATCTGAAAAATGGTTGAAAGAGGAACATAATCTTTTGACTGAAGACCCTTTGGTTACATGTCTGTCAATTTGTGATTTATTCAGAAAATATTGTGAGGCATGGTCTCAGGTCGTTAGAACATGAATATATTAGTCTAGTTTAACCCTCAGATCATTGAAACATGCCTCAGTATGTCTATTTTGGGCCTGAATGTTGTTGTTCTTTTTTTAGAAGAAACATGACCTACATGTACAATTTTAGTTTTTGGAGAGTGCTATTGTCTTTATTATATGATGTCATGCCATGATACTATAGATATAGATACTTAGATATTTAGTAGATTTAACTATTCACGTCAACAATCACATGCTAGATCATTGCTGTTTTGTATTATTTCACTTAATGTTCGTAGCTTTTTGGAAAAATGTCACTTCCGTCCGCCATGTTGTTTTTGGTTGTCAACTTCCTGTTAAATGTAATCTCTAACCTTCAAAGTCAGGTCAAGTTGTATTTATTATTCTAGATGAAAGTTGCTGGTATAATTCATGTGGAAATTAATGTCTATGTATTTTAGGAATTTTGGTATTGCTAATTAGGTTACGTTCTTTCATGCGGCCCCAATCCCAAGCGTGCCTTTGGTTCCGTTTATTTACATACCAAAAGCTCATTTGCATACCACAGCCTAATTAGCATACCAGAAATTTTAATGAGCGTTCGTCACATTGCCACTGTCCCCAGAGCAGGTCAGACGTGCTTCTGCCGCTCTTCATTTCTTTTAGTTAGGCATGGTCTGGTAACTTTTCATTCAACTTTAAACCTGAATTGCTTTTATTCGATAATTATTTTAGACTTTATTGAGGTCAGTATCGGTAACGTTATTTGACATTAGGCGGTTTTGTAACTTGAGTCGATTTTTAACTGTCTGTCGTCTGCTCTGGCTTCGAGCTAGTTTTACCGGTTATTTAGTCTTAGAATGTCTTAGTATTTGGTCTGATATCCCTCTTGTGTCTATGTTAAGCCCTTTTACCTAATAAAGTTCACGTTAAGCCGAAAGGAATGTTGTCTGTAGTCTTTTACATTTTTTTTGCTTTTTATCTTGTTCATGGCAATTGTCACGCGTGCAGTTGGTTGACGCAACCTGGTCTGTGTTATCAGGTAGCCTCCTCCAAGCTGTGATACACGTTTCCAGTGTATCAACCAGTTTACGACCAGGATTATTTGTCCAAGTCTCAGTTAGACCTAGGTCTATGCTGTAATTTGTCGCACAGTTGGTTGACGCTCTCCTGGTCATTATCAGGTAAGCCTCCTCCAGTCTGTGATCCACGCTACCATTGTATTTACATGTTTTTCGTCTTATTCCAGCATATCATTTAGCGATTGCTGATGTAGCACCACCGGTGTTTTATAATACCACCAGCGCGGGCGTTACAATATTGACAGTTTAACTATTCCATGTGGTCTCAAATACTCCCTATATGAAGTTATTTTTGTTTATTCAAAAGGGTATAATGCAATGTGATGGAGTTATATGTTATGCAATTGAAATATATCACTGAAACGTGGATAACACTTTGGACACACAAACCGTAAATAAGGCCACAGTGTTGCAAGAGTGTTACCATTTTTGATACATTGTACATTAATTAATACCAAGTAAATTCATGTTCAATAACATAATATTCAAAGAAAGCATAATTGTCCCTCACAAAAAATAACACAAAGCAATGGTCTTTAACCTCCTCCTTCTCCAAAGTAACACTTTCGTTTTATATTGTGCTCCAATGACGTCAGTCTATCATGTTTTGTTACTCAGTTTTGGTATAAAATTAACCAACATAGTAATTGGTTTATTTGTAATGAGATGTATATGGTAACGGGGATGAGAAAATGTTTTATTGTCTTAGCCATAATAACTATTACTAGGGGTGCCTGTATAGTTTCATTGAGAAAAGTGTCTGTTTTATAGGCAATGCGTAAACATTATCACCAAATGGCACAGATCAGATATTACTCAATGGCAGAAAATAGAAATGGAAACAATATAACTATACTTCATTATCCTCAAGATGTATTGCATAGAACACAAGTAGGTGTTATATATGTTCCTTTATACAACCCTTTCCGAAAATCCTTTCTACCATACCAAATCGTTTCTTCGTTTACCGTCCGATGTAGGTTTGTGCATATTGGGAAAGACAGTTATTTATTAATCTCTTATAATTATCTTCAACATCCAATGATATGTTGCTTTTGTAAATTTCATAGCTACATGATTTAACCAGGACGTCCTCAACCCTTACACAGCAGAAGATTTCACACGAACTAGTTTTCAGTTATTACAAATGACAACGCTTGAAAGCTATATTTGTGAGTGTCATTAAATGATACGGTCAAGATAGAATTGACCGTAAAGAAGTAAGGCCTTACGCTGCAACAACAATTCACAGAGTATATCTATCTATTGGGTGAATAAAACTTGTCTAGACTTTAATTGACGTTTTGTTAGCTATAGTCTACTAAGAGCATTGACGTATAATGGATGCTGTGAGTAATTTCTGATGCGCATCTTACTCAATTTTCAATCGGGACATTTTGTTGCCATCTAGACAATATAGTGCATTTAAAGTGATTTGCTACTCCGTCAATTGTTTTCATATTGATCAAGACATGCGAATTCTCATGTGTGGTACAAACAGTGTTGACAGTAACACCGGTTTTGCGTTTCTAGATGTACTCGGTATAAATAGTGCGTGATATTACCAGCTATAACTGTGGTTTGAGAGAAAGATCTATGGTTTTATTATTTGTTCAATTTCCCTTGTTTACAGTTTCATTGTATTCTTTTGTGATGAACATTTTCTTATGAGCGCCCATAGTATACCAATCGCCGTGGATCTAAGAAATAGACAAATAATATTATAAATGAAGACATGGTGGTTACATCCATTTGTGATTTACGCCGACAACATTTATATTCTATATATCACATGCAGTCTCCAATATTTCTTATATGAAGCTATTTTGGATTTATTCCAAAGTGAGAATGCAATTTGAAGAATTTATGTGAAAGCAATGGAATTATTTCTCGGAAACGTAGACGACAAATTTGGACACATGGAAACATTTTATTGTCTGTACGCCCAAGATACAAGTATTTGTGCGTGGGCTGCAATCATTTATTGGATATATATGCAGCAAAGTTCCGCTAATAAGACCACTTTGATTATTTTGAAATCATGCAGATTTTTGCCAGTTCAAGGTCCCAAAGTATTAAATTTATAACAAAAAAGGTCCGCTAATAAGACCGATTCGCTATTAAGACCACATTTCAGACTTGTCTTATTAGCGGAACTTCACTGTACCAAGACAAAACAAAGTACTACAGAAGCGTTGTATATAATGTCTCACCACTTAAGCTTGAGATATACACTTTAAAGCACCGTCCTTATTCCCAAAACATGATACGTCAGGCAAGCAAACATGCAGTGACACTCACACTCACACTGAACGACATAAAACACTAATATTTATTTGGTTAATCAACTTTCTTATACAAAACACCACTTCCGTTCAATATTATGACTCAATGACGTCAGCATGCATTGTTTAAGTACTTTTTGAAGAGCCTGGTATAACATAATAGTTTTAATTTTGGTGAGATATTAATGGTAACGGAGGTGAAAACTATATTAGAAAATATTATTAGCTGTAATAAACATCACCAGGAGAGCTTGTGAATCCATTATGTTGAATTGCCTCTGCATTCAATATGGTACGTAAAATTATCCCCGAAGGTATTATAGCGGACATAATTCATTTGCAGACAATGAAAATGTTAACAATATAATTATTTCATATCATAGTATGACGTTCACTCAAATGAAATTTTGCTCTTGCGTATAGTGTATGACGAATTCCTCAGAAATACGTAAAGTTCTTTTATGCAGACAGAAGGAATTGTGATATTACTATAACTAGTACTTTTATATAAATTTGATATTTGAACTGTCTTAAATCACTGATGATGTAGGAATGATACTGTCTGTCATAACGAAATTATGGCCGAAATGTACACATATTTGAAAAATGGGAGTATATATTGATCACGAAAATCAGAGATACAATATTACATACCACTCTTACACCTGTACGTAAGCGGACTGTAATTTGTTCCTCAACCAAACAATAGTCAGCATTTGTATTTGCTAACTACTTGTTTACATGTCTATACTTTGAATTAAAACACAATTGATATGTTGTATGTCAAAGCCAGTATGCAATTTCCTCATGTCATCATTGCGTTTTAGCTATTTCTCAAGCATCGTTCTTTTTATTTGATCGATTCCTGACATAACCTTTTTGACGAAACAAATCCTGAACTAGAATACATGTCGGCCATGTTCTGTCAGGGAATGTGCCACTAGTATTAACTAGCAACAAGTGGCTAAGATCAATTTAAACGTTACAGTTACCCCTATTCCGTGATGACACTGAAACTTTTTGTTTCTCCGATACGACGAATGTGTAATTTGACCATTTGGGGGGGGGGGGCAACCAGAACGAAAATGTCAATATAATTCATTGCTACTTGCGTTTAACCCTTTGATGATCGTATGTGTATGAAAACGTCTTCGAAGTTGTCGTAAACACGAAGTGTTTGACACTTTCACGTTCTCATCCTCTACGCATATGGAGGTAAATATTATAACCACAGATTCTGGAGAAGGAATCAGTTATAATGAACAAAACAACGGACAATTCATTGTGGATATACGAGATACAGAAATAAAGAATCAATAATCTTCTTTTAATATTTCATGAAGAAGAAATTGTGGGTTATGTTTTTTATACTTATTTCTTATTCTGGAAAGCATGTGTAGGTTAAACAGTACAAGTGTCCTCAGAATGTCTGTCTGTGAGTCCAATTATATTCAGTTAATAGAATTGTCGGATAGGATTGCATGACGAAATGTCTTTAGAAATTATTAAAATAATCGTCTAGAGATAGTTGCCTCTCGTGCAGATAAGTGTCATATAGTTGTCTTGTCCTTATAGTCGTTCAGTCTCCTTTTTTCTTGATTACTTTTGTAGATGTATTTCTTTTGGTTCGTTTAGTTCTGTGTTGGGCAATATGTCTTGTTATTGTGATACCAGTATGTGTTGTGTTTCATGTTTTCTGTATTCGACTGTTTAAGATGAGTGCCACCTTCACTGTTATTTTGTTTAATTATTTGTACTTTTATGTTTTTTTTTATCATTTTCGACCCATTTTCCCTGCTATTTCTTCTGAATCTGCGTCTAATTCTATCACAATACTACTAATGTTAATAACTGTGTCACATGTGAACAATGTAAACTATTACAAAGGGTTCTGACTAAGACATCATTGTATCGCCTTTTATGGAGGTTTGCATCCTCTAACACTATGCAGAATAATTGCAAAGTGTATGGCCGTAATAAAGTAAAGCCTTAAGCTGCAACAATTCGCAGAGTAAATCTATCCTTTGGGTGAATAATTTTGTCTAGACTGCAATTAACGTTGCAGAGTAAATCTATCCTTTGGGTGAATAATTTTGTCTAGACTGCAATTAACGTTCAGTGCTATAGAGAATATATTAACTAATAATTTCCGATGCACAACAGACTGTAACGAGACGAAGTGACAATAAAACATCTTTATAAACACACATCTTTGTTGTCACTGTGTCCTATTTGTTGTAGTTCATTAAGAGCCTGCATATTGACGACGCTAATGTCTTTATTACTCTTTTATACTACTGTAATAAATTAAGTTGGTTCTTGGGGAAGTCGAGGAAAATACGTTAGTCAATGCAGTCAATACATAGCATATATACATTGGTGTCAATGTTGTAAAGTTAGCCAATATTACTAATGAAGTAAGCCAATATATCAAGGACTAGAACGTCCAATTTACGATGTAAAGGGTGTCTAAATAGAGGTTTTGAGTGAATATATCTAATTGCTGGTACACGTATTGAATTTAACGATTTGATCGGAAGGAGAGCAGTGTTTTGGCCAAAATAGGCAAAATAAAAACTGATTGCATATTTCCCACGTCGTAGGCTACGTACTGATCACTGAATATGACACAGAATATCCTACAATCGAGCATGTTCCATCGAATGTGGTTGAGTTAGACGGTAAATATGGTAGCAACCAAATTATCCTTCTAAGTCTAAGTTAGATACAAACGACTTCATTTCAGTCAGCGTTCAGTAAAATTCATGAACCTCATGGATTGACAATGTCCGGAAATGGAATAAATCAAACATATTCCAATGTATATTGCTTAGCAACGAAACTATATAGTGCTTTATATAGATACCAGTCTAAGGGCACATATTATTCACGAATGACTTGTCAACAAATCAAGCATGTAATTCATGCATTGTTCTCTATATGAACTGGCAATTATGCTAACTTGGGAGGTGTATACATCCTGTGTTTATATTGATATATTGACAACCGTAAATATCACTTAGTATAAGTGTAAATCATGATGTGATTATTAAGGTTCTCAAAGTCAATGTTAATATAAATGAGAATAGTAGACACAACTATTATTTGCCAACTATAAAAACGACCAGAATAAGCAAGCAAAGCTTCACATGTGGTCTTTTTCACAACAGAAAAACCTCAAATTCAATTTTTTGACAATGGGACATACAATGGGAATTCAATTAAGCTTGTCAGTTGTTGTTACATTGGTGCAAAGTACATCAATCGAACTTTACACCATCATATGCCCATTTTTATCATTTGACGAAATATAAGACGATGTGAAGTACAAAATAGACATACTTTTTAACTCTGTAATAATTAAATCAGGGAAATTGCTGAATGTGTTGTGAAGTCCCTTGATCGTAAATTGTCGATTAACCAAGTGGTTTTGCTGGTCAGGTTTCATGGTTTTGTCAACGTAGCATTTTGTATTGGAATGAATAATGAATTTGAAATCGGTGTAGATGATAGACTGCTTTATCGAAATGGTAAGTAATGGCAAGATACTTCAAGCAAGCATGTATTATAATAATATTTAATGGGTTACATGTATCAGTATGAGCCAAACAGAAAAGATGTTTGTGCTATCAACATTACAAGCACGGACATCAGATAATTATACAATATCATTTTTATTTATAACTGTACGAAAGCGAACAGGTAAATATTTCCTCGCACTAACAATATTTAGCAATTTTCTTGGCATACTACATGTTGAAGCCGTTACTTGAAAATAAATACAAATTTATTGTTTGTGTATCAAACAAGTTTTCGCCAGCAATTTTCTCATCTCAACATTGTGTTTAAGCTATCACTCATGCATTGTCATTCTTTCCCTTCAACCAATCTATCATTACTTTTTCGAAAACACTGTTTAAATCAAAATAAGATGAAATACTGGACATGTTGTAACGAGCAATGTGCACCTGAAATCCAATGCCAACACATTACAAGTGGTAAACACCAATTTAAACGCTACAGACCCGATTACGTTTTGACATTGGAACTAGTTGATTCTCCGATACAGGAACAAGTAATGTGATATTTGGCGCCATTGAGGACATATATAATCAACAAAACCGAATTCTACATGCATGTTTTCTATTTACAAAGACACAAATAGTCTATGGAAGCGAATACAATGGTAAATTCACATATAACAATAAATAGCGACTTCTTGTGCGGCCAATTTAACTTACTTATCTTTATGAATCTGTATGAATAAAAAATGAAATCAGCAAAACTGATATTGGTGATAAAACAGATAATCTCCATTTGAAAATACGATAAACAGAAATAATAAAGCAAGTTTTTCCTTTAGATATTTCATGCAGAAGACTTTGTGGTTTATGTGCTCTTTGTTTTGAACTTGTTATATTATTCCACTAATGCATTTGCAGGTAAAAACAGTACTTGTGTCATTAGATGTCTGTCTGCCCACAACCAATTGTCTTTTCAGTAAAAAGGATCGGCAGAAAGGATTGTACGTATAAAAGAACATCTTGAGAAATTATTAAAATTCTTGTCTAGAGATATGTGCTTCTCATGCAGACAGGTGTCAACTAGTTGTTAGGTCCTTCTAGTCTTGATCATTTTTGAAATAATATGCCCCTGTTCATGACTTTTATTTTGGTTAGTTGTGTGTTGCAATGCGACTTGTAAGTGTGACGTTTTCTGAGTTTAAGTTGATGTTCCTTATCCATTATCATATTTTGTACTTGTAATACATGTACGTGTTTGTCTTTTTCGTTCCTCGTTCGCCCTTCTATTTCTTCTGAGATTGTTTCCAATCCTAATCCAACGTTTCTAGGTTTTTTCATTTCTCTTAGACCAACTTCTGTAATACAAAAATGTTGTTTTTAAGGAGGTCAAGGAAAATACGTTGGTCAATACATCCAGTACGAGGTGGACTGTTATACATACATTTTGTTTTTGGGGAGGTCAAGGAA
Organism: Spisula subtruncata; assembly: GCA_963678985.1. Taxonomy (NCBI): domain Eukaryota; kingdom Metazoa; phylum Mollusca; class Bivalvia; order Venerida; family Mactridae; genus Spisula; species Spisula subtruncata. The sequence goes on along the minus strand of OY787672.1, from coordinate 19,049,001 downwards.
ATACTTTGGTCAATACATTCAGTACGTTGTAAACATTCCTCCTCCAATCTTACAATTATATTGAGGGAATAAGTTAAGACGTAAAAGTCCTAGATTCTAGCTTATGTTGTGAATAGCGTGTGTATATAGAGGATTTGGTGTTGATATATCATGAACGCGGGATGTATTATCTACATGCTGATACATCAATCACTGCTTGATTTGTTGATTTAATTTAAAGAATTGACGGACCGGAGAGGTGCGTTATGGTCAAAATTGGCTACAGTTCATTTCGACTGCATGTGACCCTATATCGAATATTTTGTGTTAGACGGTAGATATATTATCAACCAAATTTTCTATCTAAGTCTAAGATATAATCACGAGTTTATTTCAGTCAGTCTTAAGGAAAGTTTATAAACATCATGGATTGACAATGTCTGGAATGGAATAAATGAAACCAATTCCAATGTATATTGCCTAGCAACGAAACTATTGCTGTAAATAGCTCCAAGTCTTAGAACGGATGTTAGTAACGAATGATTTGTCAACAAATCATGCATACAATTCATACATGGTTTTCTATATAACCTGGAAAGTATGCTAATTTGGGTGGTTTACGTTTATTTGGCTTCAACGTAAACGTGACGTTGTGCGAACTTTTAATTTCGTAGCGTTCTTTCTTAATTTATACAATTACATCCGTATTATTGCAACAGCAATTATCGAATGGGCATAAAACGATATTCCAGGGTTGGATGTTTTATACTTTAAACAGCGGAAGTTTCTATAGCAAAACGACAAACAACGCATCACTCTGCAATAGAAAATGAGTCCATATGAAATTGCGCATATTACACGTGTTAAAATGCAACTGGATCTTAGTTTTCAGTGATATACTGGTCAATTCATCACGGTTTGTCGTTCACATCCATAGTTATTAATCACTCAGGCCTGCGCATATGAACTTCAAACCGTGATATATTGGCCGGTATATCACGGAAAACTAAGATCTATTTCCTAAGTATACAATCACACAAAATAGATATGGTTACGGCTTTGACACTTAAGAAATGTTATTTCCAATATGAATTTAGTCTTCCAATTTATATGCAGATTTCTTTTGTCTTCTCTTATTGCAATAAAATCTGTGGGAGTTCGAACTAAATGTATCGGATTGTCTAATGGTTGGTGTAACTCTTTACTGTAATTAATTGACATCCAAATTTCTAACTTTCCAAACCGATCTTACCGAACAAAGTACATTTAATGTTTATATTTGAAGGTACATTTACTGTTAAAGGACATAAATATCCTGATTAAATTAAATACGTTCGTTTCAATGGATATTGTGTTATTAACTCTCCTTGAACACAGTTGTAGGATTGCAATTTCTGAGTATATGGTGCTAATTAAAATGATGCACGTTCCATTGTAGTGTGCTTCCAGTTTTATTTCTGTTCTTATTACTGAACGAAGTAATTACTAGTACATTTAAAGATCTGCATTTAAGGTACATTTCCTCTTTGAGGGCATAAACTTGTTTAATAGTTTTAACCCGTTCAATTTATTTCAACATTCTTCACATAGGGAGTTATTTACGTCTTTCGTGTATGTTTGTGTAGGACCAAACTATAATTAGGACTACTTGTCTCCATTGTCTATAGAACATTCTGTGAATATATTTTGCTACTTAAAAATGTTTTTTGCCAGTTTAATTGCTATGCTTCCTGTATTTTTACTGTCTATTATTAAGCCCCCCCCCCCCCTCCCTGGCCCCCGGCTCCTACGCCCATGTTGACACAAACTGGTTTTCAGATATGTCAGTTATTACAATTGACAATGCTTGAAAGATATATTTGTGAGTCATGTTATGATAAGAATAAGATGCGTTATGACTTGGTTTTTTTTCAAGGTCTTTGTTTATTTTTGTTTCATGATAGCTAGATAAGCTTTCGAACTTTGGGCGAAAAAGAGTGTCTGGAGGAATTAATATCTCATGCAGAAAAGTGTCATCTAGTCATAGTGTTATTGAAGATGATCAATTGTAGTCATACATGTGGTGTGCAATTGGCCTACGCATCATTCCATCTTTTCATAACGAACACATGATAACTCTTAAAAATGTATTTAAGTATCATAAAGAACATGTGTTAGTTTTCTGACCGTAATGAAGTAAGACCTTACACTGCAACAATTCGCAGAGTACATATTGATGGCTTAGAACTACCTCTTACGACCTTATAAGACTCATACATATTTGAAATCTGCTTCACAAGTCGCTTCTTATGAGCATATTTTCATGAAAATCTGAAATTGTCATGTTGACCAAAAGGAAGTTTTAAAAACGTGTTTTCCCATAGGTAAAGAGTAAATTAAAGACAGTTTTCTCTTGTTTTCTCAATATACCGATTTGGTAGTTACGACCTTCTTGTTCTAAGCCAGCGATATATCTATTGGGTGAATAAACTTGTCTAGACTTTAGTTGACGTTTTGTTACCTATATGAACCGCGTACAATGGATGTTGTGGGTAATTTCCGATATGCATCATACTCATTTTCCAATCGGGACATTGTGTTGCCTTCTAGACAATATAGTGCCTTTAAAATGATTTACTACTCTGTCAATTGTTTTTATATTGATCAAGACATGCGAATTCTCAGGGGTTTTGCGTTTCTAGATGTACTCGGTAAAATATTGCGTGATATACAATTTATAACCAGCTATGCCTGTGGCTTGAGGGACAGATCTATATTTTTATCATTTGTTCAATTTTCCTTGTTTACATTTTCATTGTATCCTCTTGTAATTAACTTTTCCCTATGACCGCCCATACAAATGTAGTGTAGCAATCGCCGGGAATCTATGAAATAGACAAATAATAGTATAAATGAAGTCATGTTGGTTACGTCAATTTTTTATTTAAGTAAACAACACTTTTATTTTAAATAACACATGTGGTCTCCAATACTTTTATATGAAGCCATTTTGAGTTTATTCAGAAGGGAGAATGCAATTTGAAAAATTTATGTGTAAAGCAATGTAATTATCTCTCCGAAACGTAGACAACAAATGTGGACACATGGAAACGTTTTAATGTTTGTATGCCCAAGATGTGCGGGGACTGCAATCATTTATTGATAATGTATTAGCAAGACAAAACAAAGTATTACAGAAGCGTTGGTTATAATGCCTTACCACTTATGCTTGAGAGATACACTTAACGATTCGTCCTTATTCCCAAAACAGGATACGTCAAGCAAGCATGCAATGACACTCACACTCACACTGAACAACATAAAACACTAATATTTATTTAGTTAATATTCTTTCTTATACAAAACAACACTTCTGTTCAATAATATGACTCAATGACGTCAGTATGCCTTGTTTAAGTACTTTTTGAAGAGCCTGGTATAACATAATAATTGATTTAATTTTGGTGAGATATTAATGGTAACGGAGGTGAAAACTATATTAGAAAATATTATTACCTGTAATAAACATCACAAGGAGCGCTTGTGAATCATTTGCAGGCAATCAAAATGTAAACAATGTAAGTAATTCATATCATAGTATGACGTTCACTCAAATGAAATTTTGCTCTTGCGTATATTGTATGATGAATTCCTCAGAAAAACGTAAAGTTCTTTTAGGCAAACAGAATGAATTGCGATACTACTATAAATAGTTCTTTTATATAAATTTGATATTTGAACAGTCTAAAATCACTGGTGATGTCGGAATGATACTGTTTGTCATTTGCGCAATGGTCGACGAATTATGGCCGAAATGTACACATATTTGAAAAATGGGGGTATATATTGATCACGAAAATCAGAGATACAATATAACATATCCGTCTTACACCTGTACATAAGCGCGGACATTCATTTTTCCCTCAATCAAACAATATTCTGCCTTTGTCTTTGCTAACTACATGTTTACATGACGATACTTCGAATTAATAACACAATTGATATGCTATATGTCAAACAAGATTTTGCCAGCAATTTCCTCATGTCAACATTGCGTTTCAGCTATTTATCAAGCATCGGTCTTTGATTTGATCGATTCCTGACATAACATTTTTGACGAAACAAATCCAGAACTAGAATACATTTCGGCCATGTTCTGTCAAGAAATGTGCCACTAGCATCAAATAGCAACATGTGGTTAAGATCAATTTAAACGTTACAATTACCCGATTCCGTTCTGACACTGAAACTTGTTGTTTCTCTGATACAACGGAAATGTAAGTTGACCATTGGGGCCAACCAGGACAAAAATGTCAATATAATTCATTGTTACTTGCGTATAACCCTTTCAAGGTCGTATTTGTATGAAAACGTCTTCAAAGTTGTCGTAAACACGTATTGTTTGACATTTAAACGTTCTCGTCCTCTGCGCATACGTTTAAGGTAAAATATTCAACCACATATTCTCGTGAAGGAATCAGTTTATAATGAACAAAACAACGGACCATTCATTGTGGATACAAGAGAAACAGACATAATGAAGCAAGATTTTTATTTTAATATTTCACTGCGGTTTATGTCAATTAATCTTATTTTTTATTCTGTTATAGCATGTGCAGGTTAAAACAGTACAAGTGTCTTCAGGTGTCTGCCTGTGAGTCCAATTATATTCAGTGAAAAGAATTGTCAGATAGGATTGCATGAAGAAATATCTTCAGAAATTACTAAAAAAATTGTCTACAGATATTTGCCTCTCGTGCAGACAAGTGTCATCTATATAGTTGTCTTGTCCTTTTGATTACTTTTGTTGGTGTATTTCTGACGTTTGGTTCGTTTAGTTCTATGTTGGGCAATATGTTTTACTATTGTGATGCCAGTATATGATGTGTTTCATGTTTTCTTTGTGCGACTGTTTAAGATGAGTGCCACCTTCATTATTGTTATTTTGTTTAATTGTTTGTACTTTTATGTGTTTTTATCATTTTCGATCCATTTTACTTGTTATTTCTTCTGAATCTACTTCTAATTATATCACAATGCTTCTATTGTCTATAACTGTGAACAATGAAAACTCTTACAAAGGGTTCTGACTAAGACATCATTGTATCGCCTTTCATGGAGGTTTGCATCCTTTAACACTTTGCAGAATAATTGCAAGTTGTATGGCCGTAATAAAGTAAAGCCTTAAGCTGCTACAATTTCCAGAGTAAATCTATCTTTTGGGTGAATAATTTTGTCTAGACTGCAGTTAACGTTCAGTGCTATGGAGAATATATTAAATAATGATGGATGCCGGAAATAATTTTCGATGCACAGCAGACTCAATTTCCTTTCCGGATGTTTTGATACTTCCCAGAAACAGTTACGCCCTCATATACTTAAATAATCATAACGAGCCGAATTGACAATTAAACACATCTTTATAAATACACGTCTTGGTTGTCACTTTGTCTTATTTTGTTGTAGTTCATTTAGAGCCTGCATATTGAAGAAGTCGTTAATGTCACCGTTTCTCTCAGTCCGCCTATTATAATACATTAACTTGGTTCTTGGGGAGGTCAAGGAAAATACGTTAGTCAATGCAGTAAGTACATATCATTATATGCATTAATAGTGTTAACTTTTCCGAATATTACCATGATTGCACTAAGCCATTAAATGTAGATATAGAACGTCGTATTTACGAAGTAAAGGGTGTCTTTATATTAGATGCTGTGAGTCTATAGATCTTATTGATGGTAAATCAATCACTGATTGATGCGTCAATTGAATTAAACCATTTGATCGAAAGAAGAGGAATGTTTTTGGTCAAAATAGACAAAAGTATTGAACTTACTACATATTTCCCTCGTCGTTGTCTACGTACTGGTCACTGACTATGACACGGAATAACCTATGAACGGCCATGTTACATCGAATGTAGATCAGTAAGACGGTATATATGGTAGCAACCAAATAATCTATTTGAGTTAGATACACACGACTTCATTTCAGTCAGCTTTCAGTAAAGTTCATGAACATCATAGATTGACAATGTCTGGAAATGGAATAAATTAAACCTATTTCAATGTATATTGCTTAGCAACGAAACTATCCAGTGTTCTATATAGATACCAGTCTAAGGGCACATATTATTCACGAATGACTTGTCAACAAATCAAGCATATAATTCATACATTGTTCTCTATATGAACCGGAAAGTATGCTAACTGGGGAGATTTACGTCCTGTGTTTATATGGAGATATTGACAACTGTAAATATCACTTCGTATACGTGTAAATCATGATGTGATTATTCAGGTTCTCAATGTCAATGTTAATATAAATGAGAATAGTAGACAAAACTTTTATTTGCCAACTATAAACACGATCAAAAAAAGCAAGCATAGCTTCACATGTGGTCATTTTCACAACAGAGAAACCTTAAATACAATCCTGTGACAATGGGACATACAATGGGAATTCAATAATTGATATCCGGAAGTCTGTGCTAGGTGGTTTTACCCTTAATTTACATATAGGTACAAACAAATCTGGCCTAGTTAGACTGGTTTTGTATGCATATGCAAACGCAACTGACCCCAACTCTAATGTCCATATACATGTATACAGATGAATATTCAAGTGACACAAGGATTATAACGAAAAAAAAACGATCTGTACTTAAATATAAGTGTGTATCAAACAAGTTTTCGCCAGCAATTTTCTCATGTCAACATTGCGTTTAAGCTATTACTCAAGCATCGTCATTCTTTCCCTTCAACCAATCTATCATTACTTTTTTAAAAACACTGTCTAAATCAAAATAATATGAAATATTGGACATGTTGTATCGAGCAATGTGCAACTGAAATCCAATGCCAACACATTACAAGTGGTAAACATCAATTTAAACGCTACAGACCCGATTACGTTTTGACATCGGAACTAGTTGATTCTCCGATACAGGAACAAGTAATGTGATATTTGGCGCCATCAAGGAAATATACAATCAACAAAACTAGTTTCTACTTGCATATTTTTATTTACAAAGACATAAATAGTCTATGGAAGCGAATACAATGGTACATTCACATATAACAATTAATAACGACTTCTTGAGCGGCCAATTTAACTTACTTATCTTTTATGAATCTGTTGAAATGAAATATGAAGTCTGCAAAAACTGATATTGGGGATCAAACCAATTTTCAAATAAACAAAAACGGATAATCTTCAGAAATATTAAAGCAAGCATTTCCTTTTAATCTTTCATGCAGAAGACGTTGTGGTTTATGTGCTCTTTGTTTTGAACTTGTTTTAATATTCCACTAATGCATTTGCAGGTAAAAACGGTAATCATGTCATTAGGATGTCGGTCTGCACACAACCAATTGTCTTTTCAGTTAAACGGATCATCAGAAAAGATTGTACGTATAAAGGAACATCTTGAGAAATTATTAAAATTCTAGTCTAGAGATATGTGCCTTTCATGCAGACAGGTGTCAACTAGTTGTTAGGTCCTTCTACTCGTTCCGTTTCATATTTTCTTGACCATTTTTGTAGTAATATGTCCCTGTTCATGACTTTTATTTTTGGTCAGTTGTGTTTGGGCAATAAGTCTTATAATTAATGCACATTTTTTACTAGTAAGTGAGGTTGAGGTTTTCTGTGTTTAAGTTGAGTGTTTCCTTCCGTGTTCCTTATCCATAATCATATTTGTACTTGTAATACATGTTTCTCTTTTTGTTTCTTGTTCGCCCTGTTATTTCTTCTGGGGCTGTTTCCAATTCTAATCCAACGCTTCTATGTTTTTTATTGTGCAAAATGTAAACAATGTAAGCCTTAATACGTCATTATATCGTCTTACACAAAGATTAACATCCTTTGGGACTTGCATGCGGTGAATGGTTACAATTTAACAACACCATACATAGAGTGCCATGACGTAATAATCAAAACTTATTTCTTTCTACAATTCTATTCTATACGACATGCAGAATAATTGCACGATTTATAGCCGTTATAAAGTAAAGCCTTAAGCTGCTACAATTCGCAGAGTAAATCTATCCTTTGGGTGAATAATTTTGTCTAGACTGCAATTAACGTTCAGTGCTATAGAGAATATATTAACTAATGACTGATGCCGGAAATAATTGCCGATGTCCAAGGGACTCAATTTCCTTTCCGGATATTTTGATACATCCCTGAAACAGCTATGCCCTCATATACTTACATAATATCTTAACGAGCAGAAGTGACGATTTAACACATCTTTATAGACACACTGGCGGCAACAAAGAACTGTGTTTATAAAGATGTGTTAAATCGTTAATTTGTTTGAGAATCAGTACTACATTGAATATCCTTACGAGATCTTTATGTCTCTTAGTCCACCTACTGAAATACATTCAGTTTGTTTTTGGGAAGTAAAGGAAAATACGTTGGTCAATACATTCAGTACGTTGTAAACATTCCTCCTCCAATCTTACAATTGTATTAAGAGAATAAGTAAAAAACGTAAATATCCTGGATTCTAGCTTATTGCTCTTTGTCCACCTGCTGTAATACATGCAGGTTTTTTTGGGGGGGGGTCGAGGAAAGTACGTTGGTCAACGCATTCAGAACGCTATAAACATTTTTCCAACCTTACAATTACAATGAGAGAATACGTAAAAGACGTAAAAGTCCTAGATTCTAGCTTATGTTGTGAATAGCATGTATATAGAGGATGTGGTGTTGATTTATCATGAACGTGTAATATATAATCAACATGCTTATTCATCGATCACTGCTCAATTTGTTCATTTGATTTAAAGAGTTGACGGGAGAGAGAGGTGTGTTATGGTCAAAATTGGCTACAGTACATTTGGACTGCATTTGATCCTATATCGAATATTTTGTGTAAGACGGTAGATATATCAGCAACCAAATTTTCGGTTATTCCGCACGACTTTATTTCAGTCAGCCTTAAGGAAAGTTCATAAACATCATGCAATGACAATGTCTGGAATGGAGCAAATAGAACCAATTACAATGTATAGTTCCTAGCAACGAAACTAGACTAGTTCTGTATATAGTTCTGTATATAGCTCCCAGTCTTAGAACGGATGTTAGTAACGAATGATTTGACAACAAATCAAGCATACAATTCATACATTGTTCTCTATATGAACCGGAAATTATGCTTTCTTGGGAGGTTTACGTGCTGTGTGATACATGGAGATATTGACAACCGTAAATATCACTGCATGTAAATGATCATCCGATAAAGTGAAGATTTAAATTCTCTACGTCAATGTAAATTTGAATGAGAGTAGTACGCAAGGCAATTATTTGTCAAATGTAAACACGACCAGAATAAGACAGTCACGCTACAAACAGGAGTCATTTTCTAGACATAGACACGCCAAGTGCAATTCTAGAGTATTCAAATCAGTCATACAACTGTTATTTATCTAAGAATATTCAGAGTTCACACTTTTAGGGGATATTCTAAAATTCCCTATATAAACTAACGTACAACCGCGATCTTGTTTACCCACAGCATCTTCCATGGCAGTAACATTAGGCCGGACCTACACTGTAATGTAATGAAAAATTTAAGGACCTTGGTTAAATTTAGATATATCACAGCTTATAGCTGTACTACTTTTGGCTACTGAATTATCTCCCACGAATAATTAGCACTTATTATGAATGGAAAAAACGTTTGTTTATCATTCCTTCATGAATTGAATGACGTTTATTTGAGGTTAACGTAAATATGACGTCGTGCGAACTTTTATTTTTGTAACGTTCTTTGTTAATTTATACAATTATATCCGTATTATTGCAACAGCAAGTGCATTTATCGATTAATTTGAGTTTTTATGAAATACATAGTTTGGAATGAGTTCTTGTTATGCGCTTGTTTAAATGAAATGATCACAAAACGATATTCCAGGGGTGGACGTTTTATGCTTTAAATAGCAGAAGTTGTCTATAGCAACACAACAAACAACGCATCACTCTGCAATAAAAATTAGTCCATATGAAATTGCGCATATTACACGTGTTAGAATGCAACTAGATCTTAATTTTCCGTGATACACCGTTCAAAACATCACGGTTTTGTCGTTCACATCCATAGTTATTTTAAAATCACTCAGGCCTACGCATATGAACTCCAAACCGTGATATATTGGCCGGTATATCATGGCAACTAAGATCTATTTCCTAAGTATACAATCGCACAAAGATATGGTTACGGCTTTGACACTTAAGAAATATTATTTACAATTTGAATTTAGTCTTCCAATTTATATGCAGACTTCTTTTGTCTTCTCTTGCTTCAATGTGGTATTTCGAACTAAATGGGTCGGATGGTTTAATAGTTGGTGTAATTAACAGACTCATTGTCATCTAAATTTCTAAACCGATCTTACCGAACAAAGTACAATGTCTATATTTGAAGGTACATTTACTGTTTGAGATCATAAATCTCCTGCATTATTTAAATACGTTCATTTCAATCCACCTTACATATTCGCATAGTGTGTTATTAACTAGGATTGCATTTTCTGAATATATGGTGCTAATTAAAATGATGCACGTTCCATTGGTGTGCTTCCAGTATTATTTCTGTCTGCTTGTTACATTACACACTTTCAAAATGAAAAAGCATCATATACTATAGAATATGACTTTGTTTTTATTTTAATGGATGTACAGACACAGAGAAACAAGTGCTTTACGAGGGTTGTCCAAGTATATTCATTGCACTAAATATTCATGTGACTCCCAAATAGAAAATTATTAGGAAAGTACATGATAAAGTGGGACAATATTAATTATTGTACAACTGATAGCATTATTAATTAGTGAATTACCACTTGTATATTTCTGGAGGTTTCGAATCGTATTTTGTTTCTGTGTGTCCGACATCAATTGCTGATGTTTGTTAGTCATAATAGTATTGCGACTGTAACCTATACTGCAAGGGTCAACCAGTTTTGTAAGTGAAGGACAAATGTTCTCGAGTAATTCCTCAGGTTGTATCATTCAATGGCTTACACAAAAACAGGAAGGATAAACAATAGTCCGCTGTCACAAACAGTTACTATTTAAAAGAAACTTTAATTCAGTTTGGTTGTATTTACACGTTGTAATGGCAAATCGGCTTTACTGCAAAGTAGAGTGGTCTTAATCTTCGAAAAACAATCTAACCGAACGAAGTTCAGTTTTTGTAAGTACATTTTAAGACCTGCATTTAGGGTACATTTCCTCTTTGAAGGTATAAACTTATTTAACAGTTTTAAACCGTGCACTTAATTCCAATCTATGTCTTATCATAGTGTGTTATTAACGTCTTTCGTGTATTGTTTTGTAGGACCAGTCTATAATTAGGACTACTTGTCTTCATTGTCTATAGAACATTCTGTGAATATAATGCTGCTACTTGAAAGGTATTTTGTTAGTTTAATTGCTATGCTTCCTGTATTATTTCTTTCTCTTAGTTCCATTATACTCTTTCACAATAAAGACACTCTGTCTATTAATTCCTATACTATTGGCTATGTTTTGTCTATATGTTACTGCAAACACTAGGGACAAAAAGTGATTCACGAGGGTTTTTCCATTAAATCGTGTACTTTGCAAATAATTCTCATTTTTGGCGTCAAGTGATCGTGATGTTTTGTATAGCTAGTTTGCGATAAAGTGTATGGTGTTTTTAACATTTCCGAAAATCTATTCATATGATTATGGTACAAAGTTACACAGAACAACAATAACAATGATATCATGTTTTCTACCTTGATATTTCATACAAAACAACAAATATGTTACATAGAACTTATGAACAAAAGTTTTTAACTGAATTCTGACGTTGCCGAAATTTCAGTGTGTATTAGGTAGATTAATTGCATTTATTGGTGAAAAATTTCATACATGTAGGTTTAGTAATTACAGAGAAATGTTTAAAAAAAACACGATTTATTTCTGTCGCAAACTAGCTATAGTTTCTTTTATATATTCCTTATTTATCGAAATCATGTGAGAAAAGTATTGTACACGGTGCTAAACGGCATATTATATTGTATAAAAGTCCGTATAATGGAAGTAAAAAATTCGCATTTGACTCTTTCTGGGATCCGTACATATATAAAACATCACATCCGAATTTTAAGTAAAATAAAAAAAAAACTAGGAACATGCTTATAGTCTATGTGCCATTGTAGAACTATACCAATATACATGTAATGCCAATTATTTACAAGTATATACTTATATCTATATAGCTCATATCCACAAGCATGAATGCATTTATAAATTTTTAATGATGTTAAACTTTGCAGTTTACACACATTAATGTTATATATTTCTGGGTTATAAGTATCAACCAATATCATCACAACATACATATGTTTCATATTAAACATATGGTTAAACAATCACAAATACAAGTGCCCGGTCAAGAGTCAGACTGGGCGACTATGCTGCGTATCTTTCACACAGTCTTCAAACAAATTCATGGATACTTAAAATGCACAGTGATTTTATAAGTTGTCCGACACTCTTTACATCAAAACATAACAAAGGGAGGTTACCCACACTTGATACGTTCTCCTGGTAGTACGAGTAATTTGTCTCTTGTATTTTTGCAAATAATTTAAGTTTACTTAAAAGATTCTACATTTACAGCTTTATTAAATGGATATTTAGTTAATTCAATTTTTTTATTTTTTTTTCCAATATATTATTCACTGTCGACACCTATTTTCTGATTGTCTCCATCGCCACGAGGATATGATAGAAGAAATTCCCTTTTACTCGAAGTGGACGCTCCCTGGGCTATCTAGTAGGCGGTACATGGTTATTTCTATAAGACATTAGACGTATTGATCATGTTTATGCCGAAAGAAAAAAACTCACCGGGATGCAACACTAAGTAGAAACTATATAATATGAACAACACAAACGAAACATACAAAATATAGACAACGTATAATTAAATATATATAGAATTATGTACGTCTAAGGGATCACCACAAATTGTACAATACAAAGTAAATACTGAAGAGTTATGAAAGCATCACAAGACGCATCGAATGCTTATAAGAAAGAATTAGTTAATATGGGACAGGATTTTTAAGGTACAAATATACATGCATTACAAAAGGTTAGTGAACACGCTGAATTGATAAATTTAAATGAGTATTGCATCAATAATTATTTAAGTTGTTTAACAACGATCGTTCGAACAAACCAAATAATACAACCTGTACATGCATTACTTTAGTTTATAAAAGCATTGTTAAAAGCTTGTCTTTAAGGCGATAGGCTCCTCTTTGGTTTGTGCAGAATTGTTTTCCAGGATTAACAGAACGTCAAAGACGTCAACAAACACACGTAATTTAGGAAAGTCTTTGAAAAAGTCAGCTCGTTCCAGTGTACCAACCACATTATTGGCCGCTCCAGCTATGTAAATGTCTACTTCGATTTTCTTGTATTCTTTAACTAATTGGTTCAACATAGCAATACCAGCCATATCTATGTATGTCATTACAGAACAGTCCAAAACAAGTGATTTTAAAGCTTTGTTGCCAACATCTACGGTAAATCCATTTACGTCCTTACCGGTAGCTATTCCCCCATTTTCTACATCTATTGACTCTTCCATTGCATCCATTTCCTCTGCGTCTAATTTCTTCAACATCTTCTTGAGTTGTTTCTTAGGGTCGGCGATCTGTTTGAATATTTGATTCTTTATCCTTTCAGCAGTGGCAAAGTATAGATCGGTAGGAATCTTAAAAATCATTACACCTTTCGTAACTCTGGTTTTAGTCTTGATGTCATTATTCACCATAATGTCCTCGGAGCTTGACAAGCCAACTACATGTCCTGTAGCCATCTGATCACGCACGACCGTGAGAAGTATTGAAACACCCACACCAGCCATGATTCCATAGTTCAGGTCAGCCAGCACGCTCACGGAATTGGTGACCACCCAAATAATAAAGTCATATTTGTTCACTTTCCAAATAGTTGGGAGATTTCGATACTGAAGAAGAAGTTCTTTCATCGACACGATAATCATTGCTGCAAGAACACTCAATGGAAGTGATTCGAAGAGTTGACCTATGACCAGGATAGCCAACAGAAAGAATATCGATGTTGTTACGGCATTCAACGTAGTCCTTGCTCCAAGTGAACTTAGAATCATTGTCCTTGGTGGAGCAGTTGCCGACGGGAAGGAGAAGAAAAATCCGGACACGAAATTAGAAGCACCATATGCAATCAATTCCTGATTGTCGTCAATTGGTTGTCCGTGTTTATTCGCGAGCAATTTGGCCAACGAAATACTCATAGCTAATGATAAAATTGCCATGACAAAGGCATCACTTGCGAAGCTGCCAGCATTTTCAAAGTGTGGCATGGCTGGTGTGCTGAATCCGCTTGGTATCGGACCTACAACATTAACACCAAAATTGTCATTGAAATGAGCAAAGTGTGAAATAAGTGTTCCGCCGGCACAAACAAGTAAATCTATCGGAATGGGCATTTTCATCTTTGCTTGGAATCGTTCATTGATGCATATCTTCACCAGCAATAGTACAATCATGCTGATAACTGCAATGATCACTTCAACAGCTTTTGTTTCATCTATCTTACTAAACAAGTCAATGTACATTCGAACTAGTTTTCCGGCACCTGCAAATGCCTGGACTTTGATGCCGAAGATTTTTGGTACTTGACTGGATGCAATATGAATTGCAGCGCCTGTTGTGAATCCACCCACGAAGGAAACTGACAGATACGTGGTAATGATTCCCATCTTAAGGAAACCCATCCCCATAAGGATAACACCGACCAGAACGCAGCACGCTATCGAGGCGCCTAATTTTACATTCATAATTTCATCTTCGGTTGGTAAGGTTGCATTTGTGCCAGTAAAGGATGCCAAAAAGGTATCTGCCTCTCTCTCAACAACTGTTTGTGTCAACAACGCCATCACAGCATTCGTACCAAATGATATATAAGGGGATGTACCGAATAGCATGTACACCAGGACTGGGAAGAAGGTAGCATAAAGACCATGAATAGGTTGTAATGAAGCCAGTAAACCAAACCCCATTGCTTGTGGAAGATGCATGAAACTAACCGTCAGACCAGACAAGATGTCTCCCAGTATATAATCTTTCAGTTTGTATTTCCGTACGACCTTCACTATTGGCACATATGACAGCAATATTCTGCCAACTCTAGGACCGGTGCAATGGCATGCTTTCTTTAGTTTGTCTCCAATAGTCGTAGTCGTTGCATCTTCCTCATATATTTCGTTGAAGGCCTCTTGAGTATACACATGGCGACTTATCGTCAGTTTGTTATCCGGTAATTTGTCCATTTTTGTCACGTCGTCATGCAGGACCAATTTCTGTTGAATAGAAAGGTAAACATGTAACTATTCAATTGAGCTATTACTGTTCTCAACCCTGAGTAACCGTATGATAACAATAGTTATTACTGTGGATGGTTAGACTTGTATCGGTGTACTTTATCACTTTAGTCATTGTTATATGCATTGCAGCAAATAAATATTATAAAGTTTTATTCCGAAATGGTAATTATATGGGGGGTTTTGTAGTTACAACGTCGTTAAATCTTGTATTGTAGATACAGATCTACAAAATTAATGTAACAATAGGCCAGTAAGGTTACATCAACGTTAGGCACCATCGTTATATGTTTCATCCACGATATATGTAAACGATGTACGTAACTTAAAGTCATACTAATACCCCCATCATCTTTTTCCGACCATCAATCGCATGCAATGAATTATGGAACCATTAGGTTGATTCTCAACTAATGACCATTACTTGACGGTAGAATGATAACTATATCTATTAATATTAGAATAAATATTGTATTTAGCAAAATGTGTGGTGAACAATATACTCATATTGCAAGAGTTGCTCCCCTTAGACTTTAAATCATATACTGAGCGTCAAAAGTTTCGCAAACGACCTAAAAATTCAATAAAAAAAATGTTAACTCGAAATAACTTGTTACTAACACTGCCCATTGGTGTACACATAGTGTTCATGTTGAACCCATTTCCGTTGGTATCCGAGACGCTTGAGTGATCACACCATCACAAATGGTAAAACGTCTATTCAATTGAGCAAAATTAGAGCTTTTCATTTAAGACTGAATTTTCACTTCTGATTTACTTGCAACATGTTGGTGATACGAAATACACAAATAGTTAGTCAAATTAGTTTGCCATGTACGCTATTGCTGGCAAAAATTGATAATTGTGAAAATAATCGTGTATGTAGTAGTCTAGAGGCTGGTGTTTCAGTAAAACTACTTTGTGTCGTACCATAATAAGACTGTTGTATCGTATCCAAAAGATAAACCGTGTGTATGACGTAACACGTGACAACAGGTCAAGGGTCAATGCTGCTGAAATAGACAGGTAATGCTGCAATAATGTTAGAACCAGACTCAACGGCATTGTTTTAGCTTAATCGTAGACCAACCGGCATTAAAATGTATGGGACGCTTCCTTTTGTTTTTCGTTTTTATGACCAGTTCGCTGTTTCTTAAAATCTGATATCTCGTAAAGTGTCTATAATACATCCACAATTTTCTGTGGTCAAAGGGAGATTATTTTGGTAAATTTATCGATTAAATTGACTCCCTTCCACTGTAAAAACGTTATATACACGATTATGTTCACAATTACCAATTTTTGACATCAAATTAAGCGTACATTGCTAACTTATTTGACTAACTAATTGTGTACTTCGTATCACAGACATATTGCAATTAAATTGGAAGTGAAAATTTAGTCAAAAAATGAAAAGCCCTAATTGTGCGCGCTTGAATAGACGTTTTACCATTTGTGCTGGTATGGTCATTCAAGCGTGACGGACACCAACGGAAATTGTTTCAACATAAACACTGTGTGTACACCAATCGACAGTGTTAGTAAAAATTTCTTTTGAGTTATCAATTTTAAAATATTGAATTTTTAATTCGTTTGCAAAAGTTTTGACGCTCAGTATACATATATTGTTAACAAATTTGTCATTCTATTGTCACCAAACCATCTGGTTGTTTATTACTTTTCTTTCCATTTTACGATGTTTTCCTATTTAGGGAGTCAACTAAAATGCATCATTCTGTAGTTAGAGCTTATAAAAATAGCGGTTTAAGACTTATCGTGACTTTAATTAAGCACATTGTAATGATTTTATTGCAAGTACAGAACCTAGTAGATAGTAAAAGGCAATACTTGATCCGTAGTTTAGCCAATACCATTGACATTGTATTAGAGTCTGTAGAGAGTTATTCCCCACATACAATGCACTGGTGGCAGTATCAGTGTTTGGAAAATAAAAATTACAAAAATACATAAATAAATTTCCGTCACTGCATGAGCTAAGTATACTAGGAAGGTATAAAGCCTACTATATGTCTATGTCCAGAAATTGTGGAACATCGCATCTAGAAATAGACTTGGTTCCTAACAATATAAACCATACTGTGAGTGAAGCGGGTATCCAGCGTGTTTATAAAATGACCTCGATCGGAGTTAAATAACGAAGAGAACAGTGTTTTGCCGTTTCGCAGTTATAAGATACACAATTGAACGAGATTTTCGGTGGGACTGAATATCTTATAGTTTATATGAATGACTTGTGTAGCGATTTTCCTTCAGCGCCCGTATTTTATGCTGAAACAACGAGATGCGATGTTCCACAATCTTTGGCATATAAACATATAGTACGCTTTACACCTTGATAGTATATTAGATCAGTGACGGGATTTCTTAAATATTTTATTATTTTATTTTTAATCGTTTGCCGACTAAACACTGATACTGCCACCTGTGATACAATGTACTCACTGAAAGCAAGTATAATTTATATCATGGCTAATTGCAATGATAATGGACGAGTGTGTTTTCAGTTCAAAGGAATGAGTACAATAACTACAGTGCATGATAACATTATTCTGCACTGAAGTAATTGCACTCATTCCTTTGAATCTCGTCTTATATATATTGTCAATTTATTTTAGCTATAATATTATTATTCCAAATTAGTTCAATTAAATATTGTTAAGGTAGTCTTTGAGGAAGCCGTAGAACATGTTTACTTGATCAAAAATTTTAAGGCAAGAAAAGTCGTTTAATCAAGAGAAATGTTTAGAAAATTAACAATCACTATTGTACAAATGTTTTCAGGCAATATCAAACAAAAAGTATTGGAAATTTAACTTAAAATTAATTTGAGACCCGGGGGTCAAAAACGAGTTTATAGTCTAACATAAGCTACAACATTTAATTTGGCTATAGTGTTGGCTTTGCTAAACATTGGCTACGATTGACACAAATATTTGCGAACAATGACCAATTTGCTAATCATAACAAAAATGGACATGAAAATACATCTATGTATAGCATTATTAGGTACGTGGCAAGATAAGAAAAATACCGTATTAAAAAAAATTGATAAAAGGATTTTTGTTTAAAACTAGTTCATGATATCTAAAAAAACATTTTTTTTAAATTGAAATTAATTGATGATAAACGTGTTCAATGTTAAGACATGCATAGTTTAGGTATAAAAATTGTGAAACAAGTTAAATTGACTACTTGCATCTTGCTTGAGGGAATGATTAAAAGTAATGTTATTCGGAGCTCAACCAAAGACTAGCTGATATTTTTTAGTTCGTCTGAATGTATGATTAATTAGTACAGAAAAAAAAGAATACAAGCCCAGATCAGTATAAAATGTATCTAAATTATCATCATTAATTTAGTATCATATTTTAATTACATTATTTATCTTAAGAAAAAACTGAACTTTTTTTAAAAATAAGACAATTAATAAAAACAAAGTTCTTACCTCCAATTCCATGCGATTATTTTTCCAGATTTGCAAAAAACAACACAATGAAATCCGGAAACCCGTTCTGAGTTTATAAAATTTTGTCAAATTATTATCTCAGCAGAAATTACGGCAACCACATTGGCTTGCCAGAGTTACAATAAGAATTGTTTCTGATGATTGTGCTTTAAAGCATAACATTTTATTATCAGTCTACCGTATCGATGGCTATGTAACTGCTCTTATTTATACCCGGGACAGTATAGAACGATTACAATTTGAGATAAAGTGTTTTTGCCCCAAAAGCAGAAATTTTTGAAAATAATAGTACATAATGTATACACACTAGACATGATGTTTGAGGGGGTTTTTACCCTTGCGATAAGAAGAAGAATGAGTTTTATTTCAGCTATACTGAGTTCCAAAAGTTCCACATCCAACAGATTGTGTATCTTTATTACTAGAATCTACTACTTATTTATGATAACTCAAATACGCATGTGTAGGGCTATGCGTACTAGATATAAATCCATGACAGTTATCGATTTTAAGATATGAATTGAACCATAATAAACCCACATGTGACACCACCCCACGATTCCAAAGTACACGCAACGATAAACTACTATTTTGCAGTGGAAGGGATGTAATAATTGTAAATAAATACCGAAAATTATCTATCTTTGACCACAGACAATTGTTGATGTTGTAATAGAGTCTGTACAACAAGCCAGATATTAAGAAACAGCATCTTTGTCATAAAACACACAAAATAAAAGCAAGTTTCCCATGAGTTTAATGTTGGGTGGACAATTAAGCTACAACAATGCCGTTGTACTTGGTGCATAAATTATAACAGCATTACATGTCTAGGTCAACGGCATTGACCCTTCACCTGTTCTCACATGGTACGTCATATACAAGATTTTTCGGATGCAGATGATACAACAGTCTTATTATGATAGAGACATGTCCATATAATTTGACACAATGTATTTTTCGTGAAACACCAGCCTCTAGCGTCTTTTATACACGAGTACGTTCACCATTATTCATTTTTGCAGTCAAATTAAGCGTACATTTCTAACTTATTTGAATAACTTATTGTGTTTTTTCGTAACACAGACACGTTGCAAGTTAATTGAAAGTGGAATTTAGTCGAAAATGAAAACCAAAATTATGCGTGCTTGAATAGACGTTTTACCATTTGTTATGGTGTGATCATTCAAGCGTGACAAAACCCAACGAAAATATGTCAACATAAACAATAATACCCTGGTCACATGTGCCCTACGAGCTCCGTACGAGTTGATTTTTCTGAACTCGCACGTTGTCCGTACGGAGCCTGCAAGTACACCGTACGGATATCGAGACTCGTACGAGCATCAAACGGAACTCCTAGAGGACTCGGTGAACTGGTGAAAACTTTACATTATGTTCAACTCGTACGAGATTCGTACAAGCTGTGACCAGATGCTACGAACGTACAAATACCGTGAGGATTAAAATATTTCAGACTCGTACGAGTTGGTAAATCCGTACGGACATCGTATGAGCATTGTGACCGTAGCATAAGGGAACACAAATAGACAGTGTTCGTAAAAAGTTCTTTTAAGTTAACTATTACAAAAAAAAATGAATTTTTAATTAAGATGCAGAACTTTTGGAACTCAGTATATATAGCTTTATTCAGTACACATTTGAAGTAGACTGCATGTATAATTAGACTATTTATCTCAATGATATGCCCCCTCTGAGGTTAATGGGTACATCATCTGCATACATTGCTCTCTACAATGTATTTGAGATAGACGAAAAACAAATCATAATTACTGTGCATGTTCTTTCGAGCATTGTACTGGTGATGTGCTTTAAATTGTTCTTGTTTTTTTTTTACTTTTACTCTGGTATTTTGACTGACAGATGCACCAAGTTATTGGAGTGCCCAGCGTTGTTGTCGAAGTTTTAATCAATCTAACCTATCACGAATGTGCCTCTTACATTCTGATCACCTCGATTTTGTATTTACCTGAGACAAACGGAAATGGCCGAGCTTTGACGACTGGTGCCTCTTTTAATGAGTAGTATTTTCTCTGATTTATGTTTTCTCTAATTGTTTGATATTGTTTACAGCAAACTGTGAAAAATATTTATATATTTTTTATTCGGTCATTTTTTATCCGTTCAATTCTTTGATGGAACATTGGATTAGGATAGAAATGTTTCGTTGATGTACAAATATACATGTAAGTTATATATCCGTAATCGAACATCGGCTCAATATGACAACAGGGGATGCCATCTGGTGTCTTTCCTTATAAACATCATCATGATTATAATGTGTACTCTGTGGTGGATTTGTATTATAGATAATTTAAGACTAAGTAAAGGGGAAAAATATGTGTCTCATGGTCATGTCGCTGGCTTAGAAAAAAAGGTCGTATGCACTACCTTATATGACAGATACGCGTACTTCTACTATCTGCATTACAAGGCGCTTCATATAAGCCTATTTGTACAAAATCGGGACCTGTCATACTGAACAAACTGAAGTCCAAAAGGTTTTTTTCATAAGAAAACTAGTTTTAAGAGTTGTTTCTTGCTTTCTCAAATTATTTATTTGGTACGTACGACCTTCTCATTCTAAAGCCCCGTTTCGATGAAGCGTAAAACCAACGCGTTTTAGACGCGTATTTATTCGGCATGTACTAAGAGCCGAAAATAAAATTCGCTTCAGTCTATATTGCATTGTTTGTGGCGCGTAAAATAATTTACGCATGACCATGCGACGCAACTCGTATTATAGTACGAGAATTTCGGTTTACAGGATTACGAGAAGCTGTTAGAAAAATCCCTGTCTTTTTTTGGTAAAATCATTTGTTCTGGACTGACCAAAAACACAAGCACCGTGTTCTCCACCACCTGGTCTGCTAAATTTGTATGCTAATCATTCGATTTAGCGTCTTCATTCAGCATGGATGTAGCATTTTATCGCAATATATCCATAAAAGCAATGCGTTTTTATCCAAATTACGCGTCTGTTTTCAGCATCTTGGAAAGGGCTTTTCATTAAATAGCACGTACGATGGATGATTAATTAGTGAATGGTGCATTATTACACTATAAATCATTAATTAATTTTAATTTAATAATATTTTAATGCATGAATTTTAACAACAGTTACAAAGGGCCTTATTACAATAATTAATAACATGATTGTTCAAAGTTCACTGTGTGAACATTATTCAAAGCATATGTCAGTGTACATGTGGAGAACTACATTGGAAATTGTTTTAAGCATCGTTTTAATTTAAGTAGCTTAATTATATATTGTACATACCGTTTTATATGCTATTTACACGCACTGACGATGAATGAAAGATTATGTGCTGCATCATAAAGGGGCAATACTTACGTAATGTCCTCTTTCTTTTATGTTGTTGATAAAAATGAACATTGGTGCTTTGAACGATCAATGCTCGTGTACAACAGAACAGAACAGAACAGTTTCTTTATAGACTTGAGCTATACAGCCCATCATCATACATAATATAAATATATACATGCATAAACGTGAAAGGTGATGAAAGAAAGAAAAAAAGACATTTGTAATATTATATTACTTTATTACTCGCATCAAACAGCATATAGCTCCACTTCATTGTATATACTATATAATATCAAAGTCTGTAGTGTGTAGAACTTTGTATTCAATTAAAGACAACTTTATTTATATGCAGTCAGGTATTAAACGATAAGAAAATCGTACAAGGAATACGCAGCAGTCAGCATAAACCACCGAGCAGAAAACACCACATCATACCTGCCAAGCTAGTTTTGTTCCAAACTTGGAGTGATAAAATAAAACATGTCATAAGATGTACTTAATATGACTTCAGATGCATAAACAGGGAAGGTATTAATTCCAGTGATAATGAATATGGGACAGAAGATCATAAAATGAATCAAATGTACCTTTCTCAAAGTTAGGTGACTTGTAAACTATGAAAACCAGAAATTAACAACGAAAATAGGAGTAACTCCATTTTAATAGGAATACTTGACAGGTATGACGGAATGCAATAATGGTATTATTCAACAGGTTGATTGGCTGATGGGTTTGAGCGTTAGAATCATCCAAATAGAATATAATGTTTCTAATGCAGAAATGAACATAATCAGAAAATAAATGATTGCAATAAAAATATTGCAAGGAATGTAATTAGTCTGTCACTTCGTTTTCGTTAATAATAAAACTGCTTTATGACGTAACCCATGGACTTGATTATAAAATAAAATGAACATTATGATTATATTATGAGACAAAACGGGCGTTTGCAATAATGTACGATATAACCAAGTCGCTAAATTATAGTATATGACGTACTTATAAAATAATTTGTTATCCAATATGTAACAGAGCATTGACCGTTTATACATAATAATAAACATTTATAAAATGCGTCTATGGTCCGCCTTGTCATGTCATTTTAGAACATCATAAAATACTTTACAGCATTATATGTTTCTATGGCATTTTACTAATGCATGCGCATTTTCATTTCAACACACTGTTTTCCGTTGTTCATCATTCCATACAAGTTCGTCTCTTCACAGTCCTTGAAAAATACATCCAATTTATTTTATAAACATGCGTATAGTTTTCTTATTGCTAAGTTATAGATACAAGGTTAAAGTTGCCCTTACACACAATATGCTCTATTAAATTAATGATACACGACACCAATAAATCAAAACTACGCGTACTTACGAAGTTGCTTAGATAAACGTTTTACAATGTTTTTATTTTATTATCCTGTTGTGTTGGTATCATGATTCGCATATGTGATATGATAGAGGGAGAGTGTTTGTTGTACAAATTCATAGATTCATTGTGTTCCGGTTTTGAATTATGAATAAAAGTAACTGGGTAACTGTGCCGTTGCTGCAACTGCATTATATAATTCTTCACAGTAACCAAATACGGCGGCAAATAAATGGTATGATATGCAAAATAATTAAAACTCATAAATAATGTTTGAAATAACAATTTAAATTGCATTTTATAGTTGTAACAGTAGTTATAATACGAAATGGTACGACCAGTTTAGACTATAATGCGTACATTCAAAAGGTGGTTGAAATGTCAATGAGACAAATGCATAAAATGTGAATGAGAATAATTTATCTGTATGTTATGCTTCATGTTATTAGATATTTTAAGTAGGCATCCTTTGTAGCTTAACAAACATCTTCGCTTAGCTTTATTCAATTCAGTCACGTGTCACTTGTAAAGAAAATAAGCAATATCATTGTTCTATGATTCAGTATGACTACTAGTATTCTATTGTGGTGCCGCTTTTGCATAATTATGTTGAACAGCCGTTATGCACGTGCGGATTTTAGGTAAATACGTATGCGACAAATGAGTATATAATAATTATGTCCTTCAGCACCCAATTGTATAAAGCTTGGTTAAATATTAACCGTGGTTAAAGTAACCCAACTGAGTAACGGCTAAAACTCTGGGTATGTAACCAGATGGGTTAATGGATTGTATAAACGTATTCAACCGCGTGGTTACCTAACCAGACTTTTAACCATGGTCAAAGTAACCAGAATGTTTTATACAATCGGGTTTTCCGATTTAACCAGAAGATTAACCACTTGGTTAAATTTAACCGTGGTTAAAATTTAACCAAGCTTTATACAATTGGGTGCAGGTAAATAGATTTTTTGTTTTCAAAGCACAGTTATTTTGTTTTTAAAAATTATTGTCAATACAGGCAATGAAAAGCTATATGTTTCCATTAAGTCAAATCTGAACAATGCATTATATACTGAGTTCCAAAAGTTCTGCATCTTAATTAAAAATTCTTTTTTTTTAATAGTTAAATTAAAAGAACTTTTTTGGAACACTATCCATTTGCGTACCCTTAGTGTTTATGTCGAACCTATTTCCGTTGGCTTTGGTCACGCTTGAATGATCACACCATCACAAATTAATGGTAAAAACGTCTATTCAAGCACGCATAATTTGGGTTCTTCATTTTCGACTTTATTTTCACTTCCAATTTACTTGCATCGTGTCTGTGTTACGAAAAATCACAATAAGTTAGTCAAATAAGTTAGAAATGTGCGCTAAATTTGCGTCAAGGAGGATGTTTCTTAAAATCTGGCCTGTTGTACAGACTCTATTGCAACATCAATAATTGTCTGTGGTCAAAGAGAGATCATTTTCGGTATTTATTTACGATTATTACCTCCCTTCCACTGCAAAATAGTAGTTTATCGTTGTGTGTACTTTGGAATCGTGGGGTGGTGTCACATGTGGTTTTATTATGGATCGATACATATTCTCAAATCGATAACTGTCATGGATTTATATCAAGTACACATCGCTCTACACATGCGCATTTGAATTATCATAAATAAGTTGGAGATTCTAGTAAAAAAGACACACCATACATTGGATGCGGAACTTTTGGAACTCAGTATATGTCAAATCAAGGAACCAATCAGAGAAATGATTGCATTTTTTATGTACACCATTGTTTGCAAACAGAGTACTAATTTCATTAAATGAGTTATATATGAGTGGGTCGAGGATGAGGACGATCAGTCATTCCAGGGGAAACATATACACCACGCCCATGGTAGAGTAGTTACGCAGGGCGTCCGCCATGGAAGAGAGAGCTCGAAGGTTCCAATCTCTGCCAAAGTTGCCTTGGAACTGAAACGATCGGTTGATGAGCCGCCAGCCAGTCTACTGAAGGATCATCTCTGACAGGCACACGGAAGTTCGGGAAGCGATTCGGGAACGCCATACGCATGAAAGATGAGTTTATCATAAGTCTAATTTGACTGGCGGTCTTCTTAATATTGGGGACACTATAATTCTGCTGAAACTGATAAGTAAGCATTAATTTTACAATAACCTTCGGTAGTTATGGCAACATATAGTTTCTGTTCTACACTGTGTATATACTGACTTTTATGAACTAACATGTTCAAAAGTAGGCTAACATGGATCATACGAGTGTCACCGGCAAAGTTAAAAAAGAAACACAAGTAGAATAACACCGGTATGCTATTCGGATATATTACCTACCCACCCGGTGTGCTTTCATTCACAAAGCACTGGTGTCATCATTACGATTTCCACAGTCGTATAACTACGTGTAAGGCTTGTGGCGCCAAAACGTAATCACATGGGTTACATGGAAACTACACAACGTCATGGCAACGTCACTATCTTAGATACGGAAATGTTACGCTCAGTTTTAAACTGGTAATAACTTCAATTTTACGATGATACCAAATTTGTATGTACAGACCCCGACATTTTATCCACTGGTTGCGGTGGAAGGGAAATCTTTACTTTAGCTATGCAGAAATTTCAAGATATAACACTATCTATCAAAGCATTATGCAAATAGCTAAAGTAATGACTAATCAAACATGGAGCTTCGTATTAAGCGAGCAATTTGAGTTGCTCAATTTTCTTAACATGGAAGTGTTTTTTCTTATTCAATATTTCGGCAATTTTTAAGTCAAAATGTTATGTTTTTCACTTACTAAGACAATACCAAATCGTTTCTTCGTTTAGCGTCCGATGACGGATAGGTTTGGGCATCTTGGGAAAGAAATAAAAAATGCAACCTCTTATATCTTCAAAAGTCCATTTAGATATTGCTTTCAAATCCATCATACTCATTCACCATCATGACCCCAACCCTTACACAACAGTAGCTTCTACACAAAGACATTTAATATAAAAAGTTATTTCAGTAACTTTTTATGATTGACAATACTCGATAGCTATATTTATTAGCCATATGCTTACATGAATAATGATGATAGAAGTCAGTGTGACTTGGTTTTTTTTCGAGTGTTTTGATTTTTTGTCTCAGGATAGCTAGATAGGTTTTCGAACTTAGGACGGACGCTAAACGAAAATACGATTAGGTATGGCCTTATATGATGATCTGTGAATGCCAACCACGCCTAACAATTAACTAATAGTACATTGCTTCGGAGTTGGTCTGGACAAGACTTATTGCTACGCTAGAATATGATGCTGAATTGTGCCTTTACCATCTTAGTAATTCTAGTACCCCCCCCCCCCCCCATTTATCATTAAAGAACACCGAATGCAACATTACAGATACCTTACACGTTGACCTAACTGGCATCCACGAGTTGTGTCTGTGATATTTCTTTTCTACCAACTGATGCACTTTAAGGAAAGAATCGCATTAAACAGTTCTCATTTAATTAAATGTTCTCCTTGCTGACCCAGATGAATGTATTGTATAACAACAGTACGTGGCGTGACAAATGCGTGAGTTTATAATAACATGTACAACCAAATCTATAAAACCTTTTATACTGCATAAATTATAATATTTAAACGATAATGACATCGGTTGGTGGTCGAACAAAGATTATAATACGTCATTCGATACGCCATTCGATAGGTCATTCGTGCCGCTTATAGAGAACAAAATTAAGAATGTTAAATTCATCAAACTTAATATATTTCCCATCGCGTTTGTGGACACACGAACTCATGCCGACACTCTGGTGCAACACGATTGGAACCTTATTTTTTCCGGAAACCTTGCTTTTATCCGCTTTCGTATAATAACAGATGTGAGGACGTCACTTCAACACCTCAATGGCATACTTTAATTTTAATGGATTTCTTTTGAAAATGCTGTTTTCTTTGTACTTTGGTTAAGGTTACCATAGCTAGCGCTTCTTTAAGTTGCAGAGTCGCTGTTCCTGCGAACAAACATCCCCTTTTCGCATCAGGTATTGGTGCCTTAGGGGCACACCAGCCCGAATAGGATCAGGTAGGTAAGAAGTGTTTACTTAGTAGGGAGATTTGACTTTAACA
This sequence comes from Spisula subtruncata, assembly GCA_963678985.1. NCBI lineage: Eukaryota > Metazoa > Mollusca > Bivalvia > Venerida > Mactridae > Spisula > Spisula subtruncata. The sequence goes on along the minus strand of OY787672.1, from coordinate 19,021,275 downwards.
ATAATTCATTTTAGTGCTCTCGTTATTGTTCCGTTCTCTCCATCCAAACAGTGAACTTGTGAGAGCCTTGTACAAATCACAATCAATTTTGGACGATTTAATAGTGCAAATTATCAAAGAGTATCTTTGCAACGTGTATTGGTAAAGCATAGAATGTCAGCGAATGAATCCAGCTCCATGTAAGATCTGAGGAGGCTGACATGACATTATATTTACTAAACAAGGTCACTAGGGGAGGCATAGAAGGTAATAGCGATGCATAGAATGTTAACGAATGAATTATGTCCCATGTTTTCACCTTAGGGGAATAACCTGACAATGTATTTATGAAGCAATGCAATTTGAAACGGGTATTTATAGTTGTAGAGCAACATTGGTGATAAATTGTTGTTAGGGGTACTTAAATTTGACCCAATAAAACAATACGTAGGCCTACATAGATAGTATCATTATGCTAATATGTTAAGATGTGTGGGGTATTTAAGATTGTATGAAAGATAAAGCAAAAAACTGTTAATGGTGAGTTCACCCATATCATTTATTTTCCAATTCGAGTTTCCAATTCGAGTGAATTTGGAGAACGCGGTGTTTACTTTATTGTACCCGAAAATCTAGTTCGTTAGCAATTATTTTCTTAGAAAGCATTTTTTTAAATGAACATTATTTCGAAACCATGAATTCAGTTGCATTATCAATAACAGAAGTTCGTTTAATTCTAAAAGTTCCTTTACTTACTTGTATAACCAATCATTGAAATTCGTTTTTGATTGATTACTTGTAAAATCAATTAATTTCGATGGGACAAAATTAAAGGGTTATGTTAAAAAAGACCATTTCGGTTGGATCCTAATTCGAGGTTTTTGCATTTCAGGTAATAAATACAACATTTGGTCAAAATGATTTTTCGATGGGAATTTGATTTCGTGGTTAATGCGAACAACGAAATCCACGAAATTTATTTCTCCAAGAAAATTAACGATTTTACAGTTTTACCAATCTATTGACATTGAATTTCGTTGCTGATTGAGCATAACTTTTGTTAAAACGGAATGCGACATTTCAATACACTCCTCTGGTTTATTTTAGTTTTCAGTCCCGATATTAAAACCAAGTTAATTAAAAAAAGGCCACTCGTTTACTAGGATTCTAAGATGACCCTCTTATTAAGGTTTCACAGTGTATTTAACTTTATTGTTAATACATGTACAAAATGTTATGTAACCGCTATTGTGCACACGTTATCGAACAAAATGTTGCAAAACGTGTGCGATTTTGTATAACAGTTTATCTTTCCAATACAGAGCACTTGATAACGGGTTCGTCCAATGTTAAGAATCAGTACAAACTCATGTGAACTAAAGTAGAAACATGCTGTTAAAACTGGGTGGGCATACCGGTTGTTATGTAACGTTAATGTCAGCTAACACCGCAAGTCGAAATGTACAAACACAAGTTTAACGCGGTAGTACGATTTTTAATCTTAGACCAATATCAACGAAACACCTTAGAAACTCATTCGGAGATTCCGAGTAATATCTGTGCCACTCATTTTTTAGGTGCAACACGGCAGTGTTTTCCCGAAACGGCTCAGTTACGATCCATGCAGTTGGTATAGCTTAGGATACATAACTAAGTGTGTATGATTCTTTGTGTCTTCTTTATCCTAATATGAGTATCCATGCGTCTTTTCCATGTACTCGTTAGACCATGCTTAATGACGTCAGCTCTGCAACAAGAAATATATAAATTATGTGTAAATAAATAATTGAATGTTAGCATCTTCAGTGTTGCAACACCACGTGACTTTAGGCTACAAAGTCAAGAGGAATTTTGCTTCACTTCGAAAACGAAAGTAGCCGTAGGTTTGTTATTTCTTCAGCAATTGTTATAAAACGTACACCACGCTAAGGGTGGAGATGTACGCTTTCTGCAACACACAGTATCTCTATCCGTAGCTGTGTCGTAAATGCGAACATGATGTGAAACTATCGGAGTATCGGGCTACAGTTACAGGTCTTTTTTTCCAAGGATTCACAGGTTTTAGACAAAACGGCCGAATTGCCGATAGGGATCCTGCATTTTGTTGAAAGCTCACACATTTTCCCTTAGCGTGGTCTATTTTTTCATATAAATCAGTATAGATTGGTGGCTGAAACATAGAATTTGGGTGTCTATTTGTGAATCGTAAATTTTTATTTGGGAACAAAATGATGATCGAAAAACAGTCACATGTTTACTTGACTACAGGCGAGAATGTATATGCGTGGTTAGGTTCTTCAGTTGCCTAGCAACTTGAAACCAAAGTATATGTAACACTTATATATTTTACGTGTTGTATATAATCTAAACTTTCCAATCAATACATTATTGGGTATATATACATTATTAAAAGTGTTGTATCATTCAATACTTTATAAGCTATGTTATTAATATGGGATAGAAACTAATTTTGAACGTCATTTTGACAATTGTCGAAAAAAAGACAATTCGCAAGAATCTTTTTTCCTGGGTTGCATTGATAGTAATATGGTGATGTTACATACTGAATAAAATGATGAGATTCTGCATTTCCATTGGTAAATGAAGAAATCAGATGAGATAATGCATGCACTCGTGACATTCGTTTGTAATGGGGACTGCTATTGTGAAACACCAAGTATATATTTTTTGTTGAAACCTGTTCCGGAAATTCAAATAAACAGCCTTTAAACTACCTTCATACCTATGCTGACTGGTCGTACATGAAAAAAAAACGACCTAGCTATTAAACTACCTTATAATTGTGCCGAGTTTTGTTACATTATCTTGACTTTTTTATTAATTTATATGGTCTTTAAATCGTATTTTGATGTCAAGACTACTGAACAAATGATGTAATGTAATACCTTTTACAGAAACAAAATATCTAAATAAACACATTATTAGGTCAACATGTCAAATACCATCGCGAAACAATGATAAATTGATGTGATAATAAAATCTTATTGCATTAAACTTTGGATATAACACCACATCGATGTCTGAATTCCGTACTCCTCTGATAATAAGTATACTACACAACATTAAAAAAGTCAAAATATTTATATTATATTTACCCGTGGTGTTTCTCACTATTTTTCTTGTTGTAGACAAAAACATATGATTGAAGGCTACTCTATGAGTAGCAGTGTTTTTAGATACTCGTTCACAGAGTTGCCTTTTGGGAATGATAGGTCATGAATGATTCTAAACTCACCCATAGATTTCTTTGGGATGAGGCCTAAAGGGGAACAATGAAAATTATCAAATGGTTTCGAATGAAACGGCCCAGCAATGCGACCCAAATTCATTTCTTTGGATAGCTTGAGTTGTACATGATCTTGATTTTGGTAAATAGAAGAGTGGTTGCGACATGTCGACTCTGACTGGAATTCAGTGCAACCTAACCTAAAACCTGATTTAAACCCATCAACAATACTGTGTCGCAAGGACGTATCATAACCTGATAATTCATTACATAAAATGTTACTTTTGATTGGTGTTGGGAGTTTTGTAATTGGATGATTTTTTATTAGACTTTGACTTGTCTTTTCTTGGGCATGAAATTTTGGGGTGGGATTCTTTGCATATTTGGCAGGAATGTCTGTACTGACAGGGGGTAGCTCTACATTTAGTCCCATTGTTGAAGTTGAAACAGAGTCTTGCCTGGCTGGACTGAGGGGGGGCACGAAAGGGCTTATGGATAGTGCAGGCTTTGACCATAAACTCTGTGATTGGTACCTGCCATGGGATGGCATTGGACTGACGAAGTTGTCTGAAGTTTTCGTCATAATAATGCCATGCGACATCGCCATGGGATGCTCCAATTTCACGGACAGTGGAGCAGTATTTTAAAAGGTTACTGGCTTCAGATGGATATTTTTCTATATATATACATATAAAAATCAAAAAGGCAGTAGTCCATTGATTCAAAGTTAGTTTATCTTGATTGGCAGCTTTTTTGTTGAATTGAATGGAGTTCGAGTCGATATTAATTGACACATTGTCCTCTTTAAAATTGGGCAAGAGACATTTCATGGAAATGAATGAATTGTTCCAAATTTTTTGTTTAATTCTAACTGAGATATTAGTGCCAAGAGGAATGCCTTCAGATACAGATATAGGAGGGGATTGAAAAGTATTACCATTGTGACAACCCACCGACTCACCAGAAAAAATATTTTGGAGAAAAGAACCAAATTGATCTGTATTAGAGTCCTGGATTTCATCCACATTCACAATTGGGGTACATGTAGAAGATGGACCAGGCACAACAGGGTTAATGTCATCAGGATTCTGTTGTTTGATAATAGCAGCTGCCAGCTTATCATAGTCAATATCACCAACTGACGAAGATGACACAGTTCTCGATGTCTTGGCTTTTTTGGCAGCTGGAGTGGTGTTAGTGTCAATATCAACCACTGAAGAAGATGACACAGTTCTCGATGTCTTGGCTTTTTTGGCAGATGGAGTGGTGTTAGTTTGCCTACGTTTTGACGGCATCTACAATTGATTAAAGTATGTATTACAACACGCACTTCTAAAGTGTGTAATCTCTAGACATAACAGATTAAGGTGCTGGCTAGTTAACATATGACCTATACTGGACCACTCACTCTTGGTAGCTTTTGTAACCCGGAAGATATAAAATACTTGATATACCAGCCAAATTTGATGCTAACGATGTGGTACCATGGACAATATGCAAGATAGGATAAATTAGCCAGAATGTAGACACCAATAGTAAAACAAGCACCAATTGTGGGTGCCCTCATGAATTGACAATCATTCATAATAAACAAGCACCAATTGTGGGTGCAAACATGAATTGATAATCATTTCAAATTAAAAAGCACCAATTGTGGGTGCAGTCATGAATTGATAATCATTCATAATAAAATAGCACCAATTGTGGGTGCGATCATGAAATGATATATCTATGACAATAAGATAACACCAATTGTGGGTGAAATCATGAATTGACAGATCTTTTGACAATAAAAGGCACAAATCGTGGGTGCAGCATGTTGTTAAAACATTTAAAATAACAAAACTACACCAATTGTGGGTGCGGTAAGAGCAATGGATAAATTAATCACAGGAATAAACTCGGTTACACTTCATCCTCTAAAAACCCAAAAGCTGGGAATAAGACAATGCAGTATATAATTTAATGGAAGCTATGTTTAACAAACCACATTTAGCAATATAATGTTAATCATTGAATAACATAGTATAAAGTAATATGGATGCCAACCGATTACTTTATCAACATTATGAGTGGTCATAGCTTTAGTTATTATGCATTAAAGTAATTTCACAGCCTAGATACTATGCATTTAAGTACTTAGCTGGTGTAATTTCTTGATTTACTTCTCTAGTCGTCTGGATACATGGAGGACTGCACTTTTGATACTCTGAAGGTATTTATTCATATACTTGACATTATCATCAGTGTGTAGTAAATGTACTCCATCACGTCCAATATGAGATATTTCTGGATCCCAGAACCCCCTGTGATGCCAAAACACCAATGAGAAATCAGGTTGGCGACAAAGACGTTGAAGTTCGATATTTAATTCGACCACTCTGTTGTTAAAGAAAGTGCCTACTTTCCTTGGATGTCGTCGTAGCACTTGTCCAATAATGACACAATTAAAACCTTTTGATATACTTATAAAGTTTGCGAAGGACACTATATTCTTTGCAAGTTTTTCAATACACAAATCCCTTGAATATATATCATTACCACCAAGTTGCAAAAAACATATGCTGCGCTTATGCGATAAGTCAAAGTTCAAAAGTTTACAACATTCCTTGGAATTGTTAACACAAAGTCCACCTTTTGCCTTCACAAGAACACAAAATTTCAAGCGATTTAGTCTCAGATTTTCATTTCCAGGGTTAGATAACATGTAAGTATTTAGTCTTCTTATGTAAGAGTGTCCAAATAATACCACGTCCGTTTTTTCACTGCAATCCTCCATGATCCAAACTTTTCCAGAGAAAAGTAACTAATCACACAGCGATCACGCACTGAGCAAGGTTAAGGTCACTATCCATGAGTGACCCCCAACAAAAAACGCAATTTGAGCGATAAACGTAAATGTTAACCTTGCAAGCTGTTGATATTCTAGATGAATAAGACTTTGTTTGCAATAACAAACAAAAGTTGAACACAGAGAATGTCTGTGTAAAACAATTTTAGCTGAAATCGTTCTAAATAATTTTAGCGTGATTTCACGATGGAAAGCGGTGAAGCGTAACAATTGCTCACCCGTTATAATTACTAATCAATACTCAAACAATCAATCCATGATTAGCTCCCCTTATCGTTCTAAAATGGACATTAATACAAGGCATTAGTTTGATAATAAAACATTTTATGAGACATAAAATTTTATTTGTTACTTTCTCATCCATTAATGAGTTGTTTTTTCTAGATATGTTTTACAATGTGTTATTATCAATTTTATATTGTGTTATTATGTTATGTCTTTAATAAAAGACATTTAACTACATTGATTGTTTAGTTATTTATTTTGTCTTACAAGCTGCACAAACTCATTTTCTTAGAAAGACCACTTAATGGCCATACATGCGATTTACTAATACATGTAAATTTATGAATAAAATCATACCATTAATTATTAGCATTTAACAATGGTCAATAAATTAATATACATAAAATATCCACTCACCAACTGGAGTAATACTGTTCATGTCTGAAAATATAGAAACTATACTTAGAGATGTAATTATGAAGGATATTTCATTTTTCAAGCGATTTTGCATAATTTGGCTTATATAATCTGGAGGTTCTGTCATCTTTTGAAAGAGAACAACATAGGAATTCAGCACATGCGATCAGCAAGGATATTTGTAGTTTCAGTAGTGTTAACAAATTTTGAGACAGTGCATGTTCATTTTTACTGATCACTTGGCGTTTGTGCTTGTGTATCGCTCTGTGAATTTGTGCTTGCCTATCGTGCCCTTTTACTTTTGTACGTGTGTTCATAAATATGCTAAATTCGCTCGATTTTATACAGTAAAACTTCGTTATCTCGAGGAGTGATAGGGACAGATAGAATACTCGAGATAAACTGGGTGCTCGAAATAACATGAATAGATTATACAACCGGAGTTTGGTTTAAAACTTGCTCGAAATAAATCGGGTGCTCGTGATATCGATGCTCGTTATAACGAAGTTTAACAGCATGTTATTATCTGGTTAATATAACCAAAATGTTATTTATTTTCGGACGTAGTTACCATCATTCTTCGGACAGTATTCACATACATTCACCAGTCCTATATTAGTTTCAAATTATCAATGCTAAATTGTCCGAGATCTGTATCAGACCGTCTCAAAACTTTAAAACCATAACAAGGGTAGTAAATTGCGATTTACACGCATCTCTATGTTTCGCCACTGATACGAGATATATCGCTGGCTTAGAACCAGAAGGTCGTAACTACAAAATCGATATATTGAGAAATCAAGAGAAAACTGTCTGTAATTTAGTCTTTACCTATGGGAAAACACGCTTTTAAAACTTCATTTTGGTCAACATGACAATTTCAGATTTTTATGAAAGTAAGCTCATAAGAAGCGCCTTGTGAAGCAGATTTCAAATATGTATGGGTCTAATAAGGTCGTAAGTAGTAGTTACGACCTTCTGGTTCTAAGCCAGCGATATATTTGAATAGAATCGGTATCTATGTTACATGTGTGCACGTACATTTAAAAAAAATAATGCGGTTTGTTAAAATTACACTCAAACGCTTTAAAAACGCACCACTATTGAAAATAATTCAATTTTGTCATAATTCATGCGAATATCTCGATTATTTGTTGGGATGCCTATTCGAACGTTACTTTGTCCCGACAAATAGTTCATTTCTCTTAAACTATTGGATAGATTTGCCATTTATTCAGTATTTATTTAGAACAATTGTTCATTTGTCTAAAAGCAATTCAGTCGTTATAAAATATCAAGGCAATGTTGAATAATTATTCGATTATTATCTTTCTAAAGACAGCTCTCGTATACGAAGTCCGTCAAACGACTGACAATCAAAATTGACAGCTCATCTAATTGTTTTTCTGATGTCCGTTTGATATACAAAATCTAGCAGAGTGTCTTTCCCGTACCAGACCCTTTTCCACAAACGATACGTAAGTATGAGTCTTGCATACTCCTCTTCCTATGCTCGCTTCCTCATTTAAATGTTTTTTACCTCAATCCTAGTCTGTGGAAGAACTGTATATTTTCAAGATGTGATTTTTGGCCGAAATATTGCGTAATCTTCAAGTCGCTACTTTTAGTTTTCACTTCATATACTAAAAAGTTTGTTTTTTTAAACCTACGTCAAAAACGTTTTAATACACAGTTCTTCAATGTGTTCGCATCATGTTCAGTTATTTTGATAAATGTTCGAGGAATATTTAATAGAATATAATTATGTTGAATGCTTTCCCATACCATATGGCGAAAAAGGGGCGACGTTTTGATGTGCGGCGACATAGCGCGACACTTTTTATTTGACGTTGAATTAATAAATAACTTCTTATTTTACAACATTTTATTTTGTATGTAAACATCAGCATTAAATGCAATAAAATTAATTTGATACCTTTATGGTTCAGATACGTAAATTTTAAAAATGAGAGCATTTGTCCCATTACTTTTTGATCATCCCACGTATTTATCCAGACATAATAAAGATAACGAATAAAGAAGTAACAATATAAATTATGAGGCTCCCTAGACAGAAATAAATGCGACATCATGCATCGTACTCGGGTTTCTCCGACAATACAAAGGCATTTTGATAAACAAAATTCATTGTGTAAACAAGCTAGTCATGCTATCGTCTAAAGCCTTTCAATAAAATTCAATATTTTCATTTTCAAGGGCAAGTATGAATTTAAAATGAAAGCTGATAGTTTATATTTTATAAAACCTTATACGAGTGGAAAACATTTTTGCAGCATCCGCATCTACTAGACGTCCCGCGCATTTCTGTCGTGTCGCCATTTAAACGGCCAATTGCGTTAATTAGATTGCGACAAGACAGAAATACGTGGGACGTCTAGTAGATGCGGATGCTGCAAAAAAAGTTTTCGCGCAAAAATTGAGCTACGGGCTTCTGGTTCGGCACCGTCGAAATACAGATGCATTCATTTTTAACCGAAATATACGCAACAACGAATACTACATAGGTTATGTTTTGTATAGGAATTTTCCTTCCCATGTATTAAACTTATAGAATGACAGTGTCATCATAAATATTACATGACTCAATAATGAAAGCATCTGTTTATATTCCGGATTGTTCTGTCATATTGCGGTGCGTGTTGGTATTTTTATATTCCGGATTGTTCTGTCATATTTCGGTGCTTGTTGGTGTTTTTATATTCCGAATTGTTCTGTCATATTTCGGTGCTTGTTGGTATTTTTATATTCCGGATTGTTTTGTCATATTTCGGTGCTTGTTGGTATTTTTATATTCCGGATTGTTTTGTCATATTTCGGTGCTTGTTGGTATTTTTATATTCCGGATTGTTTTGTCATATTTCGGTGCTTGTTGGTATTTTTATATTCCGGATTGTTTTGTCATATTTCGGTGCTTGTTGGTACATTTGTATTTTTAAATGCCGGATTGTTCCTGTCATATCGCGGTGCTTGTTGGTGGACTTGGTTCGACTAGAGTGAGCTGGTCCCACAGCTTCATTTTCGATTCAAGATCTGCAATTGAGTCATGTTCGGAACCAATCAGTGTGAGTTGTGTATTTACCTGGATGTACTGTACTACCATGTAATCGTGATCCACCAGGCGTACGTGGTGTTTCATCATCTCCCTCATCGCCACCGTCCTCACTGTCACGTCTATAACATAGTAAGTATTCAATTACCAAACAGTCGCACCACAACTTATACATGTAATTACAACAACCACGTTTGTCGAACATACGAGAAATTTGCAATCCAATCTCTAGCCAAAGTTACTGTAATATTCCTGACTATTTGTGGTAGTCAAATTTTGCTCTTACACGCCTTGTATATGATTGGCACGGTTAGACTTAGGTTTCGCATACAGTACGACATGAGCGCAAGAATTACAACGAACGCATGTGATCCATTGCTAGGTAATAATATAATATATCTGTCATGCTACAATATATCTAAACAACGAAGATGCTGATCGTACTCTACGAGAATTTTAAACACATGTTGTCGTACCTGGTTACGCTAGGGAAAAGTTTTACACATGTTACGGGCATGTTGAAATATGCCGCTGTATGCTGATAGTGGCTTAAATGTGAACTTTACTGTCGCAAAACTCATTTATACTTTTGAAAAAATTAAACCAAACACATATACATATCATGGATAACATTGTTCATTTACCCATATCAAAAAAATAAAACTCATGAGCTAAAACAATTCATTGACGTACCTGCCACGAGTAGCTGCCTTGCCACCACATTTGCATAATTTCTTTGCAACTCCAATTCCGACAGCAGACACGAGTGCTATAGATGGTAACGCTATGACCCCTGCTATAAAACTCGGATCAGTATTTTCGTCTAAGCTGTCATCCTGTATTGCAACAGCGATCGGAGAGTCGTTCAAATGCGACGCAGTTGAAGGCGAAGATGAGGTTGACGGAGTTGCTGATGTCATAGTCGAATACGTTGAGACAAGCGTAGTCAATAACACTGAAGAGGATCTCATTGTCGTTAATGCTGTAGAGGGCTTTGTTGTTGGTGATGGTGTAGAGGGCGTTGTTGTTGGTGATGGTGCAGAGGGCGTTGTTGTTGGTGATGTTGTAGAGAGCGTTGTTGTTGGTGATGTTGTAGAGAGCGTTGTTGTTGGTGATGTTGTAAAGGGTGTTGTTGTCGTTGATGTTGTAGAGGGTGTTGTTGTCATTGATGTTGTAGATGGCGTTGTTGACGATGATGTTGTAGAGGGCGTTGTTGACGATAATGTTGTAGAGGGCGTTGTTGTCATTGATGTTGTAGATGGCGTTGTTGTCATTGATGTTGTAGATGGCGTTGTTGACGATGATGTTGTCGAGGGCGTTGTTGTCATTGATGTTGTAGATGGCGATGTTAACGTCGATATTGTAGAGCGCGCTGTTAACGTTGATGTTGTAGTTGGAGCAGTTGACGTTGCTGCTGTAGAGGGCGTTGTTGACGTTGATGTTGTAGAGGGTGTTGTTGTCGTTGATATTGTAAAGGGCGATGTTGTCATTGATATTGTAGAGGGTGATGATGACGATGCAGTTGTAGAGGGCGTGGTTGTTGACGTTGATGTTGTAAAGGGTGTTGTTGACGTTGATGTTGTAAAGGGCGCTGTTGAAGTTGATATCGTAGAGGGCGTTGTTGTCATTGATGTTGTAGAGGGCGTTGCTGTCATTGATGTTGTAGATGGCGTTGTTAACGTTGATGTTGTAGAGGGCGTCGTTGACAATGATGTTGTAGAGGGCGTGGTTGTTGACGTTGATGTTGTTAAGGGTGTTGTGGACGGAAATGTTGTAGAGGGCGTGGTTGTTGATGTTGTAGAGGGCGTTGTTGACGTTGGTGTTGTAGAGAGCGTGGTTGTGAACGTCGATGCTGTAGAGGGTCTTGTTGACGTTAATGAGGTAGAGGGTGTTGTTGTCGTTGTTGTTGTAGAGGGCGTTGTTGTCGTTGATGTTGTAAAGGGCGCTGTTGTCGTTGATGTTGTGGAGTGCGTTGTTGAAGTTAATGTTGTTGAGGGCGTTGTTGACGTTAATGTTGAAGAGGGCAACGTCGTTGACGTCAATGTTGTTGACGGTGGGGTGGTTGACGCCAATGTTGTTGACGGCGTGGTGGTTGACGTTGATGTTTTAGAGGGCGTTGATGAAGTAGAGAGCGTTGTTGCCGTTGATGTTGTAAAGGACGTTGTTGAAGAGGGCGGTGTTGTCGACGTAAATGTTGAAGAGGACGTTGCTGTTGAATTCAATGTTGTAGAGCGCATGGTTGTTGATGTCAATGTTGTAGAGGGCGTGGTTGTTGACGTCAATGTTAATGAGGGCGTTGTTGTCGATGTGAATATTGTAGAGGGCGTTGTTGTCGACGTCAATGTTGTAAAAGACGTTGTTGTCGATGTAAATATTGTAGAGGGCGTTTTTGTCGACGTTAATGTTGTAGACGGCGTGGTTGTTGATGTCAATGTTGTAGACGGCGTGGTTGTTGATGTCAATGTCGTAGACGGCGTGGTTGTTGATGTTAATGTTGTAGACGGCGTGGTTGTTGATGTCAATGTCGTAGACGGCGTGGTTGTTGATGTCAATGTTGAAGACGGCGTGGTTGTTGATGTCAATGTTGAAGACGGCGTGGTTGTTGATGTCATTATCGTAGACGGCGTGGTTGTTGATGTCAATGTCGTAGACGGCGTGGTTGTTGATGTCAATGTTGAAGACGGCGTGGTTGTTGATGTCATTATCGTAGACGGCGTGGTTGTTGATGTCAATGTCGTAGACTGCGTGGTTGTTGATGTCAATGTTGAAGACGGCGTGGTTGTTGATGTCATTATCGTAGACGGCGTGGTTGTTGATGTCAATGTCGTAGACTGCGTGGTTGTTGATGTCAATGTTGTAGACGGCGTAGTTGTTGATGTCAATGTTGAAGACGGCGTGGTTGTTGATGTTAATGTTGTAGACGACGTGGTTGTTGATGTCAATGTTGTAGACGGCGTGGTTGTTGATGTCAATGTTGTAGACGGCGTGGTTGTTGATGTCAATGTTGTAGACGGCGTGGTTGTTGATGTCAATGTCGTAGACGGCGTGGTTGTTGATGTGAATGTTGTAGACGGCGTGGTTGTTGATGTCAATGTTGTAGAGGGCGTTGTTGATGTCAATGTTGTAGACGGCGTGGTTGTTGATGTCAATGTTGTAGACGGCGTGGTTGTTGCTGTCAATGTCGTAGACGGCGTGGTTGTTGATGTCAATGTTGTAGAAGGCGTGGTTGTTGATGTCCATGTTGTAGAGGGCGTTGTTGATGTCAATATTGTAGACGGCGTGGTTGTTGATGTCAATGTTGTAGACGGCGTAGTTGTTGATGTCAATGTTGTAGACGGCGTAGTTGTTGATGTCAATGTCGTAGACGGCGTAGTTGTTGATGTCAATGTCGTAGACGGCGTGGTTGTTGATGTCAATGTTGTAGACGGTGTGGTTGTTGATGTCAATGTTGTAGACGGCGCGGTTGTTGATGTCATTATCGTAGACGGCGTAGTTGTTGATGTTAATGTTGTAGACGGCGTAGTTGTTGATGTCAATGTTGTAGACGGCGTGGTTGTTGATGTCAATGTTGAAGACGGCGTGGTTGTTGATGTCAATTTTGTAGACGGCGTAGTTGTTGATGTCAATGTTGTAGACGGTGTGGTTGTTGATGTCAATGTTGAAGACGGCGTGGTTGTTGATGTCAATGTTGTAGACGGCTTGGTTGTTGATGTCAATGTTGTAGACGGCGTGGTTGTTGATGTCAATATCGTAGACGGCGTTGTTGTTGATGTCAATGTTGTAGAGGCCGTTGTTGATGTTGATGTTAAGGTTTGTGTTACAGGCGGCGTAGTTATATCGATATATACCGTCAGTGTTGCTGAAGATGTCAGACCATTGTCACCGGTACATGTGACTGTAGCTGTAAATGTGCCTTTACTTAGTGCACTTCTCTGCGTTCGAAGTTGGTCCCCTGTTAATAATGAATTGAATACATTAGTACTAGTATACCAGAAATACATTCTGGTATCACGATGATAGTTGCCAATAACCAATTTGTCAGGTTAACGCTTTAAAATATACGTATAGGGGTGTCGGATGTTTTATTAGCAGATGTTAAGCAAAGTGGTGCATTAGAAGTAGCCAAGTCTTGTGTGTGCAAGAAAGTATAAAAATTCTTCTCTGGATAATATCGAAACACATTTGTAAATAACGTTTCTTTGGTAGACCATCGAAAGCTTGATGGTCCTAAGAAACTTCTTGCAGACATGATATAACCAATGGTATAATGTCATTGCTTTATACCTGGTAAGTCAAATCTTATTGATTCGGCATAATTGGTCTATTCGATTCGGAGGACGGATAAACATTACGACGGTGCCGAACCAAAACCCCGTAACTCAATCTTGGCGCGAAAACTTTTTTTGCAGCATCCGCATCTGCTACACGTCCCGCGCATTTCTGTCTTGTCGCTATCTAAGTAACACGATTGGCTATTTAAATGGCGACACGACAGACATGCGTGGGACGTCTAGCAGATGCGGATGCTGCAAAAGAAGTTTTCGCGCCAAAATTGAGTTACGGGTTTTGGTTCGGCACCGTCGATTAGCTGTTCAGTGTGATTTTAAATCTCTTTGAAGTACACATTGCTCCTTATCGGCCGGCATCCGCCCGATACCTCGACATCGGGTACACATGACAGGTTCTGACATCGCCCGACCCTGGTATCACTTTTACTCATGTTAATGGTCTGTATAGACTTTGTCCGTTCTTGTGGTATATGGAGATAAAGAAATAAACCGGGTGTCCGTTGCCTGTGAAAAGCGCTACGTAGCAGTTTCGAAGGGAGGTAATCAATGCCTTCTATATTTAATTGAACGGGGGTAACTGAATGAAAGCACTTGATAGCGCTTGTCTAAGGCAACGGGCACCAGTTACGAGAACCTTACCAGTCATTGTTAGTGCAGGCGCTGAAGTTCCGCCCTCTACTCTACATATTTGACTGGTTTGGGACGTACTACATCCGTTGGATACTAGAAGTTCATAGATAACGACATAACCAAGCATCTGGTCAGCACTTGATAAGGACGTGACTGACGGCAAGTTGTTGAATACTGGACCCTGAAATGTTTACAAAAGATATTGGCACTTCTAACTTCGCAATACTTATATAAAGATAACATATCCCTGATGAAAGGTATTTCAAAAACAAATGCATAAATTCGATTATTATTTTCATAATCTCTGTATATTTTGTCTAATTACTGCAGGGCATTCATTTGACTCTTGAAACTGCATTTTGAACTTTAAATTTGACAAAAGTGCCTATTTTGACTCTTGAAAATTTAAGATGAAGAGTCAAATCTACTATACAAAGTTTTTTCAATATATTGATGACTAGTGAAAGCCCCTGTTACATCGGAAAATTGTTAACGTAATATACAATGCCTCAGTAGCTCAGAGGTAAGTT
This sequence comes from Spisula subtruncata, assembly GCA_963678985.1. Lineage (NCBI taxonomy): Eukaryota > Metazoa > Mollusca > Bivalvia > Venerida > Mactridae > Spisula > Spisula subtruncata. The sequence continues at coordinate 19,006,037 of OY787672.1, read as the reverse complement.
CGTTTGCCCTCCTATCTGGCGTTCCGGATTCACATCCGGGCGACGACATTCATACTAGTATGTCTGACATGATTCAGCCGAAAGATGATTGACAATTAAAGGCTGAGCCAAAGTCGAGAACTCAAACCTCAAGAACTCAAGACGAAAATCGCATATAATTCAAAGGTAATCATTATATATTAGTTTAGCTCACATCAGATACGCTCTGAATAATAAATGAGAACAAAACCATACTAGTAAGAGTGGTTGGATAAAGATCAGGTGTGTGCTAAAAATGGCGGCAAATTTAGACGCCATCTTGGTTTCCATGTTAACTTGTCCACCCTCGCTAAAATTAAACTTCAAACATCCCTCAACAAGAATAAAGCAAAAAACGCCCTGGCATTTTTTCACGCAAGCAAGTCAATATGCAAAACTAACCGTATCTATGACCGTGATTGTTAAACTTCCTGTGGCGGAGTTAGAACTTGCATCGACAGCGGAAAACACAAGTACCTCTGAATGACCAGTTGTTAGACAATCCTTGACCAGTAATGAATCTGAAACAGTGATAATAATGTACAGATGCAGGATCGTTGTTCTCGTAACTACTCCGGCCTTTGCGTAAAGAATCCGTGGTTGCGTTAGTAGCGTCCGAGAGGTCCCATTTTGACCATCGTATACATGACTAGATGGTGTTGATCGTCATTTTGTTGCATTCGTCAAAATATTGTTTGAACGTCGCCAATGTATATGTCGTTATAGACAAAGAACAAAAATACCACTGTATGATTGTTTCCTATAGATACAAATATGCAAATCACGGGAGCAATATGTCTGACTAATTTAAGTCGGTACGAGTTACCTACCTAGAAAAACAGGGGAGGGAATTTTTTGGACTAAATTTAAGTCGGTAAGATTTACTAGTACTTCCCTTGAAAATCACGGGAAGCAACTCTGTTTGACTAAATCTTAGTCGACAAGAGTTATTTCCCTTGAAAATCAGTGGGGTTAACTCAATCTGACTAATTTTAAGTCAGTACGATTGACTTCCTTTGAAAATCATGGGAGACAACTATGTCTGACTAAATTTAAGTTGGTACGAGTTATTTCTCTTGAAAATCAGGGGAAGTAATTCTGTCTTGACTAAATGAAAGTCTGTACGAGTTACTTCCGTTGAAAATCAGGGGAAGCAACACTGACTAAGTTTTTTTCCCTTTTAAATCAGGGAGGGAACTCTGACTGACTAATTCAAGTCGGTTAGAGTTATTTCCCCTGAAAATCAGGGAAAATTGTAGTTTATCAACCCCAAGTGGAATAGTGAGTTCACTTTGGATGTCAACAATGTAAAAGAGATATTAATGCATGATTGTTTTCATTTGTCGTCTCAATCCTACGTTTCGTGTTCAATATTTGTGCCCCCGGGCCATTCAACTACATAACTACGTAGCGTATTGTACAGGTCTGCATAATAACACATATACTAGAAATGAAACCTGTCTCATTCATACATTTGGTAAAGCTAAGATTATTTTTAAACCTTATCAAAATCACAGGTAACTGTATCATTGAAAACGAAAAGAAAACTAAAAAAAAACATGTTTTTTATTTTTTTATTTTTCTTTAAACTATGACACATTTTTTTTTCAAATTGTCTTTATCAATGATGCAGTTACCTGTGGTCAATATTACAGCTGTCTTTTCGATACTTCAAATTATTTGGTTTATAAGTTTGGTTATTGGCGTTATTACAGTTTCTTAGGAAGTATTTAGTTAGATTCACTTTTTAATTAACAAGTTCTCCAGAATTATCTCAATTTGAGTTAAATCTCATATCACATTTGTTTGGAGTTAATGTCCACGTGATGCTTGACTCAAAAGTGTCATCACTAATCAGACACATTATTCTGGGTTTATAAAAGTACAATGTCAAGATCAGAAAACGAACTCTGATTTAAGCAACATCTCAGTTTGAGATGAGATTTCTACCCGAAAGTATCACAATCGTCGGCTTGGTCCTGAAATGAGCATACTTAAAACTGGACTCCAACAGCGCGTGCGCGCGAGAATCTTTACAATAACGTTCCTTTTTTCCCCGTTTAAGTATGAGCAAAATCACCGTTTTTATGCTATAATTGGTGTTTAACTTCTCCACTTGTGGTGTGCCATACTACATTCAAATTGAATGTAATTGTTAAATTTGCCTTGTATTTCATTGACCTTAAATGGCTTACGACGATTGGCGCAAGGGAAACAATACCAAGAAGTATGCATATACACATACAACGTGGTTTTTTCTCTCTTTTTTATCAAATATTGTTCTATGAAATATCTTGCAATTGAAAACTTTCATTTACAATGTACATGTACATGTATTCTATTAGTAAAATTACCGAACCGGATACTAAATTTGACATATTATTTGCTACATTCAAATTAATACTCTCGACTCGTGCTCACGGGTAACTGTATCATTGATAAAGACAATTAGAAAACGAAAAAATTTATATTTTTCTAGAAAAAAATATAACTTTTCCAAAAAAATGTATTTAGTTTATTTTTGTTTTCAACGATACAGTAACATGTGCTTTGTACGATAACCAATAAGTGAATTATACTCACGGTCATCCGTGTTTGAAAGTTCAAACTTTGTAGATGCTGACGTCATGGTAACAATGACGTTGACGTCATCATTTGTGTTGATTACGTAGGCCACATCTCCCACAGCAAGACTACTGCTGACATCAATACTGGTGTCCAAATCAGTGAATCCTACACCACACACTGAAATAATACATTTCTATCACAGACCGCAATATTAGACTATACAAGTAAATGTAACATTCGCCTTATTTGCCAGTAAATTGAAACCATGGATTCCGACTCCGGTCAAAGGCGGGGATAGCGGGAAATGTCCGTATTTTTAACATTCCGATTGTCCGCCCTTTTGTGTTTCGAGCCAAAATAGATGAGAAAGATAGCTAGCCATTACTTAACCCATATTTTTCATTGTTTTTGCAAAAGTATAGACATGCGAGTTTGGCCAACATTAATTCATCTGCGATGTACGATTCCACTGTTTTGAAATTAAGCAGTAAGTTTGTTTAATCCCCTCCACACCCGGAGAAAAAATAACCTCTAAATAACGGTCAATGTTTACAGATCCAGAAAGGCTATGTTCTACAGTTGTTGCACTGAATATATGTAGAAAAAATCAACTTGCTTTTCACTAAATGCACCTAAGCTACCTGTCCACAGAGGCAAGTCGGCATTGTTGTCAAATTTTCATGGAGAGGTACTGGGACTGTCGCCGCGTTACAAATCAAACGCACTTACCACTAATCTACTTGTCCGGCACTGTAATTTGTTTCTAGACATGTGTCATTTTATAAATGTTTTAGTCGATACTGAGCTTATGTCGGTGTGGCAAGGAATTGTAATATTTTTTCGAAATTGCAGAATTGTCAGTGCCTGCCAAACAGCAAGTTAGTTTTTAATTTCCTTAATTATCGATTACAATTTTGGTTGATGTTCGTCGAAATATATTGAACAAATAATTATTATAATCATATTTTAAACACCATAAAGAAAATAATATGCCAATACATGTAAATTAAAACATCATTACTCACCGCTAGTCCACATAAACGCACACAGCCACAAATATATCATCAACATTTTTATTGTTTAATGATGAATTCATTTAGGTTATCATTTTGTACATTAATTAACACTTTCCTTGTCAAAATATTTTAAGATTTTCGACCTAAGTGCTTCACGAATGTCATCTCTTTAAATTCTAGCCTAATGATAATAACGTTAGTCATATAAAATAATATTTTTAAGTGTAATCAATTAATTACAGAACTATGGACCTTTTTACTTAACTTTGATATGAGGCCCCCATGCCGACGCGTGAAGTGGGGTATACTTTGTATTTACTATTTACCATATATTGCTTATTCAATTACTTATATGTCAATATATTTATTGCGGTGTTTGAGTATAGTTAAATCTTGACCATTTTTATTTCATGAAGTTATTTTAGTTAAGGGGATTATGAATTTATTTTATTAAACAAAGTCTTAGTTCCATTATTTGTTTTCATGCCCCCCCCCCCCCCCCCTATAGTATTTCTTATTCTTGGGAGCGGTGGCCTCGAGCTAGGGCGCGCGCTTCAACCCCCGTCTGAACCAATGTTAAAACCAAGAATAAACCTCATACTCAACTGTACGAAGGTGTTAATTAGAACCTGTGAGAGCAGTGTCTTTTCCTGGGCGCTACTTATCGATGTTGGCTGCATACCAAAAAGTCTCACATATGAGACTCGAACGTAGGTTTCCTTACGTAACGTTGGCCCATTGACCACAGGAAGTCAAAAATCTCAAATGGTGGTTGAACGACAGAGCTGCTGAAATCAGACCTCAAAATGCCATAACGTTTACCACTTGTTCCCATTTTCAATTTATGTGATCAATACAAGTGTTTTACAAGTGCAATGGATTGCTTCTCGCGAGACTGCCAATGTGAAAAACGAAGGTCTGTTGACAGGTGGTTTCTGTTAATAAACAGGTTAAATGAAATCAATAATTAAACAATGTGCGGTATTCACAGACAGGTTATTGTAATCGTGATCTTTGTTTACAGGAGACATTTAACACAAGGTTAACTCAATGTTTGAGATCAAGTGCCGGGTTCGATCACCGTCTGTGCTACTGCTTAATTTGTCATAGCAATGATAAACAACAGATAACCCACGGATTCTTACAACTCGTAGAGTACTCGGCGATTTAGTGAAAACCGAGCTGTGACCAGATGCTAAGAACGTACAAATACCGTTATAATTCAAGTATTATAGATTTGTACGAGTTGCTCAATCCGTACGGATATCGAGCTTTGCGACCGTAGAATTACTGAACACAATCCAGGAGAGGAATTGTCTCCCTATGGAGACGTGAATGCTGAATCGAACGCAGGTTTCTTATGTAGCACATCGAAATGTTAATTGATGACTACAGAAATCGGCCCTCGAAAGCATTTAAATTGTTTACCTTTATTCTTAGAATAAACGGATGCTAATTTCTACCATACGTTGTAAAAACGCGACATCGCCTCATGGGATCGATATAGATGTCATTTACTGTAACAATTACATCGAACTTAAGTTTTGATAAACCCCTACTTCAGACTAAATAATGCTATTAAATAAAAAGTAAATATAATGGTTACCGCGTGTGATATAGGATACATTTAGCGTTAAAGAGTAGGTTGTAATTGCCTTTGAAGACAACGCGAACTAAGTACCGTACTACTGTACTCAAAAGACATAAATGATGTCAAGTTGTGTGACTCTATTAACAATTATAAGGTAAATTAATGTCGTCTTTCATCTAAATGCATACTTCGCCAAACGGTAGATTTGAACAACGCAGACAATTACATTTTTGACATCTTCAAAATACAATGACGTTTATAAGTGAAGATTTTTCGTCGTCACATTGATGCAAAGGTCTTGAGCAAATAACTAAACGGCCTATTTCTATAGCCCTGCAAATGAATAAATACGATGTATAATTAAATCATAATTTTATTCAACAGTTACATTGAAGGCACGCTTGCAGTCGCAATACAGCAAGAAAGAGAATACATCTAGCACAAAACATATGTGGTTGTCTTACTTACGTCATCCTAACAAAACTCGAACAAATTGACGTCATCCTCGACTGGTATTTACAATACAATACAAATACTCTATTGCGTGAAAACATACTGCTGTAAAATAATTGATTTTCGTGGGGGATTAAATTTCGTTGATTTCGAGGGTCACATTCAACGAACAAAAAAAAATACAATACTTGTATTAATGAGTATAGTATGAGCTTCTAGTGGAAAATAACATCATTTCCCTTGAGATAGCCACTGTGACTTTCTGTAGATCTAGATCAGTTTCGAGAAACCACAATTGCGCACATATTTGAAATACGCTCTACTTGTAAAAATAGTCATTACATAAAAATCAACTGCCACGTTACAATGTACATGTACATATATATTATCAGTAAGTTCGAGGGTCAGGTTAACGTTGTTTTTGCTATGCTAGTCTACATGTAATACTATTATTCAAACTGGTTAAGATTTCGACTAAAACTGAAACTTAAGGTCACATGAAATCGTATTTTTGTTTAGCGCCCACCCTAAGTTCAAAAACCTATCTAGCTATCCTGAGTAAAAAAATGAAGCCCTCGAAAAAAAACTAGCCACAACGACATAGAACTATGTTCATAATTATAGGGCTAACAAATACTATAGCTTCCAAACATTTTCAATCAGAGTAAATAACTAAAAATTGGTCGTATAAAACAAACTGCTGTGAAAGGATTGGGAACATGAAGGTGAACAAGTATAATCAGTTAGAAAGCAATATCTCAATGGATTTTGAAGATTTAAAAGGTTACAAACTGTGTTGTTTTTTTCTTTCACAAGATGCCCAAACATATCCGTCCTCAGACGCTCCACGAATAAACGATTTGGTATGGACCTAAAGTAACGTTGGAATAGTACGTATAGTATGAAGAAATATGTATACATGTGTTTGTTTGTGTTAGAACATCGTATAGTGAAACTAAAGTGATAAATGCCGAGCAAAGTCTTTATTTGCAAGTCAGCTTTCTGCTGAGATAGTATGGCATGTACACATAACTATCAACCCGGATTTGAACCCGGGAATCCAGATTACACAGCAAGCTTCGGAGTATGAGCGTATGGTTTCGGTGTTTTCTACGGAACAGTGTCAAAACATGGTAACTTGTACACGTCATAGTAACGTCATACTCATACACATGGTCATATAAGACGAGAGGTTGAATTTGGACTGAGTCAAAGTTTACTATGATACCAAATTTGAATATTGATCGAGTAATGTTCTAAACGTGTTGTTCCTCCTTAGTACACTTCGACTTCACACATTGTGAGTATACCATAGCGTCCCTGCATCTGTATTTTCACAAATTGTCCAACCAACCCAGGTTGACACCATATTGTTTCAGCCGCACCATTGGTACTCGGTCCTTTAAAATGTCCACAAACAGTTTCCACTCCATCGGTCGTATTGCTAACTGTCAGGGTCAAGTCACGAAGACGATCTCCACAACAGTCCATCCGGTTTACTATCACTACCCTGTTGATGAAATACTGTCCCAACAAATTAACTTTCCACCAAGGTTCTCTGTCAGTTTGTGTGTGCGTGCAACTAGAGCCACGCCATTCTCTATTCCTGTTACCATCAGTGGCTACATCAGCATTGTTGCTACTTGTAGAACTTTGTGTAGCAGGTTTATTTAGCGCTACATTGACGTTATTCCTTTGCATGATTGCGGTGTACATTTCATTCAGTTTATCCGAGAATCCGTCGGTATTCAGACTAGTTTGTTCACTCTTCTTGTTGTCTTGTTCAATCCTTGTATCCAAATCAGAGACTTTATTTGACAGTTCGGTTAAACGCTTGCTAAGCAGTGCCATCTCACCCATCATAACATCGAAATGATCTTTTATATTTGCTTCAAATCCTACAACGTGCTGAACTTTATCAGACACTTCTAGCAAGTTCTGTTTAATCGCTACCGTATCGGCCGCCAAATCTTTATGCCAGCCTTGTACGTCCGCTTCCAGTTGACTAACACTATTTCCAATTTTATCAGACAAGTCTGTTAAATGTTTGGCGATCGCAACTGTCTCATCATTGAGATCAACGAGTTTGTCTTCAACATTCGCTTCCAATCTGACGACCGACTTTGTATTCTGTACCCTGGCACGTTTCTCATCGGAAATGCCAGTATGAATCACAGTCATTAATTGCTCTACTCGTGCTATACCGTTTTCCAGCCCCGTACTGTTGTAACCACCAACTTGATGGTTACATTTCACTAGTTCCGTTGCGGTGCCGTCTTGATCGTTTCCGGCTCTATGCGTATCACCATTGACGGCTGCTCCATTTTCAATTAATGGTGATGTTTTCGGATTTTCCATGACTTCAATCAGTTCTTGGTACAATCCAGACAGTTTTTCACACGTATCAAAATATTGCTGCACCCAGTCGGTACGGCTTTCGACCCCAAACACCAACACGCCGTTCACCAGCACAACAAAGACGAGTATATTCATCACCAATGATGCTTGTTCGATAAAACTCTATGACTACAGTCAGCAACCGGTAAATCAAAATAAATTCACATGTACTCACATTCTCAAGTTTATTGTAAGTACGAAACTCTCCTCTCTCCTCTCTCCTTGTTCTTAAACCTCTTGAAAATAATGAAGTACATCATGTGAATAAATGAATGTTTGACGCAAAAAAGCACTTGACATATGTATACATTGTCGCAGATGCTTGAAAAACATTTACATGACTATTTAAGCTAATATATTAATCCAATGCACAATCATGTATGTTGGTGCGATAACACAGTGCGCAATTATTTAAATCCCAATGGCAATGTGTCCGATTTGACGTCACAGCCGCATCAAAGACAAAATAAAAGTGGTTCCAGTAATGCACCTGTCAGTTGCATCTACGCCCCCGGGTGGGTGGTGAATTGCCGGGGAAACTTTTTTCTCCGAACCAATACGCCGGGGACAATATTTAGTGGTCAGAGTCCGGCGAAACATCGGAAATTTTAGTACCATCCGTCCCCCGCAGAGCGAGGAAGGGCGGCGGTTTTGACAACTCAAACGTAAAAATCCCGGCCCAATCCCGGCCCAATCCCGGGATATGGGGTGGATGCAACTGACTGGTGCATAATTCCCTAGGTAGAAGCTCGGCAAGAAAAATAACTCATAACTCCTGGTGATAGATAATCAGGAATTACGTGTTGAGAGTGATTTATACGAGGGTTGCCCTAGAATAGCCTATGTTTCTTTATATATTTACCTCCCATAATGATACAGTCATTTAATGCAGTATGTGCATTTCTACAACTTTAGCACGCGCGTTCGAGAATTTTCAGCACACACTATTAAAAGTGTGAAGCCCACGAATGAAAATTGTGATAGCATGACGTCATTAGCAAGTGTTGACGTTGACATTCTGTTGACAACAAGGCTTCACATGGGGCTCGTCAAATGTACACATTTTGTTAGTTTTTGGAAGATACAAAATGGAACTTGGCTTTTATGTAAAGAAATAATTTCTCTAAAATTTATTATATTTTCGGCATACAGTAATTAGTTGTTTTCAAGATATAACGTGCATATACGGCATTCTGGGACAATATTACCCACGTATATAAGTAAGCCGGTAGTAAACGTGTTTCACAATTGACCAAAATAAATAAAAGTAAATACGAGAGTAGTTTAACACACCAATTGTAGAGGAAGAAGAATATAAATGACTGCTACATGTCCTATCAACTATTCTCAAGTCCGATCCCTGAATGAATGCCTTAATTACGAGAGTTTCAGTGCGGGAAATCACTTGACTAAAATGTCACTTTACACAATGGCATTATAATCAGAAAGTTTTCCAAATATCAAGATTTCAGTGTAAAGTACCATTTTAATCACGTGTCTCTTCTCTCTGTGAAAAAATGCAAACATCTTAATGCATTTAATGTTGGCAAGCTTACGTCCATCGTACGTCACGTTCCATATTGGTCAATAATTATGACACTTGGTATGCCACTTTGAGTCAATCTGTGAATTTAAAATACAAAATCCCAGGAACAAACCTTAAATTGAATTTTTTACATAAAGTAGTGTTAAGTGTATAATGTTGTTTGTTTCTTAAACGTGGAAAGGACGTACGGATGTAGAACGGCGGAAGTACGTCGACGCACGTCTCACGCACGGTTTTCCTTGACCGCGAGTGACTGCGTGCATCGTACGGAACGAACATGGCAAGTAAGTTTAACGCGTGTACAGCGTGTTTACAGCGAAAAATATCATTACGTTTGTCAGATTATCGTGACCGTACTTGCACGTATTGGTCATGTGCGTTGTGAGTAAACTAGCAGTAGAAGACACGCGCATCGCATTAACATGGACGAACACATACACCGAACACAGATCACAGACAGCAAAAGTTTCTCCATAACTGAAAAGTTCTGCGTCGTGTATTGGTGTTCCCAAAAACGTACGGAGGCGGTATTCTCCACGTACCGATTACTACGTGTCATCAACGTTTTGAACGCAGACACCACGTTCTTACAAGCCCGTTCAGTTTTGACCACCGCTTAGTAAAGTTTGTTTATCATTGTGTCGTCCCCTTTTGAATGGGCCAGCCAATACACTTATCTTTCGTGCGTACATTACCTCCCTGATCCATTTTAGTATTGCCGGGTGCCTGGCAGAGATGGTAACCATCATTTAACAAGGTTGTGGCTCATCAATCGATCACATCAGTTCCAATCCGGCTTCCGACGAGATTTGAACCATCGACCTGCTGCCTCCAAGGCGGACGTCATAACCGCCTCAATAAATGAACGGCAAAATCGATGCTTTGATCAATCTAATAGGCCTCTCCAATAACCGCACTATTTAATCGCTTAACTATACGTTTTACCGGGTATTTAAGAATACTATAGAAGTTTAATGGCCCAATGTCGGTAAATAATTAATTTCTAAAGGAATGTTTAATTGTTGTCATTTAAATTGTCGAAGAAAACTGAACGTGTAACAAGTATTCTCAATGAATTGTTGAAATGCTGACTCCATCTTCATGTAGTTAGATTTTCCAAGATGAAGAAGAAAAATTCTGCGGTTTTTCTAGGATTACATGTTGTATGTTTTGCGGCATTTTCCGGTAAGTGATATGAGAATTTATATAAAATATGTCTTCGGAGTGCACGAGTAGCCAGGATAATATCAATATGCTTAATTACAATAATAGGAGTCGACACCAGTTACAGTGCATGAATATTGAACAACATTATGAAAAAAGAAAAAGGGCGTCATTTGAATATAATGTATTTAAAACTAAATTCCTGATGAATAGCAAGAGATCGAAAACTTGAAAAAGAGTTAGTGTTATTTTAACTGTTACAGTGTAGTTAGTCGTGTAGTTTTACAAGTTGCTTTGCTAATTGGCATTTCGCCAGAGAAGAGATTGCTCCTCCTGGTTGATTGTCGAAGGCTGCTTGGCGAAGGTTCTCAAGTTAATTCATTTGATCATGTCATTATAATTCACCGTTATAATTGATTTAAATGTATAGATTGACAACTTGCGTACTGGCAATTAATGCAAATTGGTGAAATGTACTTACAATGTTTTAAGCGACAGATATTTAAATTTCCAGGTTATGTGACAGGATGTATTCCTGGTCAACTTCCGGTCATAGACACGTGGCTATCCAGTAACTATGAAGGGTAAGAGTCAGTAGCGTAGCTGCCGCTAGGCCATTAGGCCTGGGCCTACACATCATTTCGAGAAAACATAACATATTTTAACTTGAAATTCGATCTCCTAAATATATGTCAAAACGCACCAGTACGTACCTTTCAAGGAATAAAGACTAAAAAACATCCGGGGAGCATGCCCCCGGACCCCCCTACATTTTTCATTTTTACCTACGGGCCTACACATTGCTAAGGTCCTAGCTACGCCCCTGAGAGTATAACATGTTGTTGGCTTGGTGTTGTTATCTAGAATATTCTCATTTAATTTTAGACTTGTTATGACTCGTACATGTACAATTAGAAAGCTTACTCAGACGGTTGTAAGTGCAGCGTTATTGGTTTTGTTCCTGTCGAACAGGTCAATACAATACAATACAATTACAATTATACAATGCAATACAATTACAATAATGCAATACAATACAATTACAATTATACAACAATACAATATAATGCAATACAATTACAATAATACAAGACAATATAATTACAATAATACAATTACAATAATACAACACAATACAATACAATTACAATAATACAATGTACAATACACTTACAATAATACAATACAATTACAATACACTAACAATAATACAATACAATACAATTACAATAATAAGTTAAGTTACCAATTTTCTAGGGCTCTTTTCAGCTGTTAGGCCGCTCAAGCACCCTTTGACATTTCAACTTCCCCTGGTCATTGGGCTACCTATGTAAACCTACACTCGTGTCTCCCTGTGGAGACTATTTCTTTCCTGTGGTGTGGCAGCCAACATCGATCTGCGGCGCCCAGGAATAGACACTGCCCTCACAGGTACCATTTTACACCATGGTGGAGTGGAGCATGTGGGTCTTGCTCAGAGAAATTAACAACTGGTCCAGAAGGGGATCGAACCCGGGACCTCTCGATCCCGAAGGTGCGCCCTACCTCCAGACCATTGCTCCACACGCATCAATAATACAATGTAATGTTATACAATCTTTATTTTAAGTCGGATTTCATTTACAACAATATAACATTTAATTAGCTACTAGTATGAATAGCTGTTGTCCGACATGAATGCCCAGAATGTCTATAAAACTTAACATGCAATGTCTCAATTGTTTAAGCAAATGTAAAGCATTGATTTTCGGTGGATAACTGAATACAGTTTTACTAGAGATATTTTTAAACGTTGTTGGAATAAAGATTTGAGCAATTCATTTACTATTACATTCAGTTAATTATGTCCCACCCACAACTGAGTTATGCTTACTCTATTTGTTATTTTCACATCTATACCTGATGTAACTGTCGAAACGTTGTAAAAATAAAATAACTGTCAACGGAGTTTGTTACTGTTAAATTATAATGCTCAATATATTAGAAATCCAATAATTTTCTTTTCAGATTATCAATTGGTGAATTTCTGAAAATTATGAAAGAAAATAATTGGAGTATCGGGAAACTAGGAGAGTTTCTATCCGGTTTAACAAGCGGTGGTTGTGAGCAGAGTAAACAGGAAGAAAACCCATATTTCCAACTCCGATTGAACGCCACTTATTACGTCACTTCCGTTAGCGTGACTACGTCATCAGAATGCTTCTATTGTGGTAACTAACTGTTCTCGTTTTATTTGTCTTAGAATTACAGTAAAACTACGTTAAGTCGAAGAGTCATAGGGACAAACTTATTGCTCGAAATAAACCAGGGGCCTTATTCACCAACGTTATAAGTCTAAAATTCAGACTTAGACTTAGAAATTTCATTTTTCATAATCACTGGCATTTCTTTGAAATTAGATTTTACCATGTGGAATTTTATCTGACTATTTGTTGTTACCCACTGAACATTTATACCAATTTATATCAAAATCGGTATTTTTATAACAACATGAGAGCGAATAGAATATTTGACAATGCAAAGTCTAAGTCTATGATTTAGACTTACAATGTTGGTGAATAAGGCCCCAGGTGCTAGAGATATCCGAAGTTCGTGATGAACTGTTTTTGACTTGTCGTAATTTTGTTGATAATGTGCACGCGCTTAATATTTGGTTGTTATACTACAACTATATTTAGTGTTATCATTTTAATGCTCATCATATCGAAGCGTTACTGTTTTTTGTGTTTATCCAAACTTGCGAATCGAACACGAGCCGCTGTGGTGACAAGCGAAGGGTCTAACAATCGTGCTTATTATTTTCAAATACCGGTCTTACCAAAAGCAGCCTACCTTTTAAACTAGTCCTGATTAACTCCCATTTAGTTTCGACTCCCTAAAACCATACCGTTGTGCCTTTCATTACTCAGGTACAAAACCGCTATTTTTAGAAAACAAGAAAAACTGTCTGAACATAACTTTGAAAAAAGGTTTTTTTAACTTTGTGATGCATGTTTCATATGTGTCTTATTAAAATGTCATAAATAGTACTTACGACCTTCTCATTCTAAGGCAGCGATATTAGATTGTTTGGAATGGTCTTTATTCAGAAATACGTGGTTGGTACGATCTATGTATGTCTTTAGTTTGTTTCGCTAGGCACTGACGCCACTTTTATATGGCTTTGAATAATTTGTATGAGTACATTTTAAATTTACATAAAATTTAATGTTGATATTGAACTTTTCAGGTGCATTGGAAAACATTTTACTCGAGGTAGGAGAAGCTGATGTTGGTGAGGCAACAATACTCTGGGATAGTACCAAACAAACATGTAAACTGGTCAGTACGATACTTCCCTGGTCGTCCACCGTAGACATCGTTTGTGACACACCGGTGTATGGTGACTCTGTACGGATTACTAAACTCACAGACGGAGCGGAAGAAGCTTTGTCATTATGTGGATTTTTAGTTCAAGGTGATTTCTCATTGTATTCGTATGATTGAACCTTTACATATATAGTACAACCTCCCTCGAGAGTAGAGATAAACCCTTCGTTGTTGGCACACAATAAATGGCTGTTTACAAAGGCTCATACTTTCGAAAGCTAAATTTACTTTTAGAAAAAATGATTACCGGGTATGTTTCGAAGGCGATTGGACTATGAGACGTTACTCTGTTGTATATAGTGATATACATAAATAGCCCAGTTTTTTACATATAAAAGAAAACATGAAAAAGACAAGTCAGTGGACTGTTTTGAATCGATTTACAATATATTAAATGTATGTGTAAAGGGAAGTAACCAAGTTAGTCATATGTTTTGAGAATTTTTGCAATGTATAGAACGATTTTGTTAATAGGGTTTCGTCAATTGAACTAAAAAGTCTATAAAAATCCTGAATATTCGTGCTTTGGTAAGTCTTATTAGTTGAAATTTTTGGACATTAAAAAACACATAGTATTCACATTCTTGAAGTCTGATCTTGTTAACTTCATTTCAATATTGACACTGTCGTGATTCAAATGGATTGTTCTTGTGTCTAACACTTTCTATATGCAAAGTGTGACTAAAACATCACAAACGTGAAACATTGTTATTCTGAGTGTCACGGGTAGATTTGTAGTTCAATGATAAGATATCGTTCATTATCAATACCCGTTTTAAAGTCTTTATAATGGTGACATCTACTTATAACTGACTATACCACACCAGGATAAGCGCATTGAGTTACGTTTGTTGGTATTTTTTCAAGTATGGCTATACATGTAAATGTACTTCATTATTATCTATTCAATAAAAATATTTAAAATAGCATGATCCGTTATTAAAAATAAACCGAACAAAATATGCATGTATTTATTTTACAGGTTATGTTGAATGTATCGTCTCATCCTCGACACCAGTGATGTCCATTTCAACAACAGCTTTATCTCCAATACCCTCATCGACTGCACTAAGTTCTGATATGGTTTCAACTTCAACTTTACTCACAACGTCTTATTATGACGTGTCAACAACGAGTGAAATATCAGCAACGTCTTCGTTGTCATTGACGTCAGAGCCTTCAGAGATTCCTACAGACACGGCAACATTATCAACCCTTACCGTTTTATTAACATCGCTGCAAAAAACCCCTTCATCATTCAAATTACCATCAGTGTCTGCGACCTCATCATCATCATCATCGTCATTCGAAGTTACACCAGCAACAACATTGGTACCAAGACCGTCATCGTTTGAAACAAGTTCCGTTTTGCAATCAACATCGACTCCACTTACATCATCTGCAGTAGAAACATTTTCAACAAACACAATGCCATCCATTGCTTCAACTTCTGAACCAAGTTATGTATTGTTAACATCTTCTACTTTACAAACATCATCGGATTCAATAACGTCTTCAGCAAGTTTAATGACCTCATTGTCGTCCTCGACTTTGGAGATATTGTCATATTCATCAACAATAACAGCAGGTTTGGAAACAACTTCTAGTCCTCCTCAAATTTCATCATCAGAGTTTGAGTCTATGTCAACACCATCTTTGACTTCAACATCGTCTTCTTTTGATTCAAGTTCCGTTATGTTACCCACATTGACTTCAACCCCAACATCTGCCATAGAAACATTTTCAACAAGTGTTTGGTCGTCCATTGATTCGACATCTGAGCCAAGTTCTATGTTGCTTTCTACTTCGACATTGTCAGATGCAGAAACGTTTACGACGAGTTTGATACCATCCATTTCTACATCTTGGTCACCAACACTGACTACAGGTATGCTAACGCCATCAACCCTTCCTTATAGTTCTAAACTATCGCATGTAACTCTTACATCTGGGCATTTACTTTCACCCTCATCGTCCTTGTCGCTGTATGTCACTGTCTTCGTTAACATTCAATTTGACGTCAGTAATGCCATTGTCTCCAATAACTGCATCGTCCGAATCAAGTTTAGATTCGGCGCTCACATTTCAAATTCATAAATGTATTTTCAACGCCTATTTCCGGAAGTTATGCGCCCTCACAAACACTAGCGACATCACTTCTGATATTGGCATCAGCCTCATTGTCATCATCACTATCGCCATCGTCATTCTCTTTACTATCCTTCGAGCTAACGTCAGCATTAGCTTCAATACCACCGTCATCTTCACCGATGGCTTTGTCACAGTCTGATATGTCACCTACAAATAGTCCACTCAATTTCTTAACTACAAATGTACAATGTCTGCATGTATTCACACATCACCAACTCTGTCAGGAATATTATTATCACTGACATCGACGCCCTCACTGTCAGTCTCTTCTTTATCGTTGCCATTGTATCAATCGATAGCAACATTATCACGACAACCAGTTTCATCTTCGTCGTTATTTCTCTCATCAGTAGCTCCTGCAATAGGAGAAATATAAATTACTCTAGTGTCACTATATTCGGACCAGTCTACAGCATTATCAACATCACCAACATATGATTCTTCTATAGCTACAATTTAATGTCGTCTTCGTTAGGTACAGCAGTTGGTGTGTTTTAAGCTACTAGTATACATTGAATCATTTTCTTTGATAAACTAATACTTCTATTTTAGTTTAAGTGTTTTTAATCTTTCGGAGAAATCGCTGGCCTGGATTGAGATGATCGTAACTACTATTCGCGACTTTGAAACACTGATACATATTTCAAATCTGCAGCATAAGGCGCTTCTTATGAGCCTATTTTCATGAAAATCAGAACTTGTAATGTTGACCAAAATGAAGTTGTAAGAGTGTTAGTTTTTCCATGAGTAAAGAGTATCTTATATAAGATCATCTCATCCGAGGCCTGCGAAATATACACTGCTTAATGTAAAATAGTTAAATGACTTGTTTAGTTTATCCATGTTTTATTATCTACTGAATATGATATTTTATCAACAGTATGCTTCTGATACGATCTTTATAGTCTGTTGCTATTCCAATCTCTAATTGACAATTAATATAATTTTAATATTAATTATACAATAAATATTCTGAACAGTCAGATGTACCATGCTTACAATCGTCTTCAAAGATACTTTTAAGCAATCAACAAGCCTAGTAGTCAATATCTTTCTTTTTAATAGTTCAATACTTTAAATTATAGAATCGTCATTGGCACCAAGCTCTGCAGTTGAACCAAGTTCCTCAATTATCTACACGACGTCGTCATCCATCCCAGCAATTGTATCATGGATGTCATCTAGACATTCATCACTATTGTCATCCTTGTCATCATTAGAGGGTATGCTAATCTTGTTTGTTCTTGTCTGACATAATTATTCCATACGTATGTGTAATTATTTAAACCTTTCGGTCAAGAATAACCCATGAAAGTGCAAGCACTTATTTCCAATGGGGTCCTGTGTTTTGCTGAAGGGACAGCAGGTGGAAGAGACAGTGGTGTGATACAAGGTATCCGGGCGCGATGCCCTAGCTCTTTCCGAAGAGACACCTTGGTGTATAGCACCGATACCTCTGGGTTGCTAACCAGTTCATCTCTAGTTGGGTGGGAAACACAGAAAAGCGTTTCAAAAATGATCCCGGCCGAGGATCGAACCCGGGACCTCTCGATCAGCAGTCAAGCAGGCTATCAACTCGGCCACCGTACGTACTAGGGTTCCGATCAGATTAAAATATCTTCATTGATTTGTAAACTACGATATGGTTGGTAAGCATTAACAAAGCGACGGTGAACACTCGTATATAAGATTAGTTACAAAAATGTTAATTTGTCGATGTAGGTACGAGTAAAGAATGTTTGTATTTTCATGTTGTTAAATTTAATGTATGATGCAATCATTTGGGGTTTTTTTCCAATTGTGTAATGTACATGTTTTAAGCCCCGGCATCTATTGATGCTTGAGGCATACAGCGATGTACCAATCCGTTCGTTCGTCCGTCCGTCCGTCCATCCGTCCGTCCGCCCGCCCAAACGCCCGCCCGCCCTCCCGTCCGTCCGTCCGTCCATCCGTCCGTCCGCCCAAACGCCCGCCCGCCCTCCCGTCCGTCCGGCCGTCCGTCCGTCTGCCTGTTTATTAAGTCCATCGAAGCATTTAATTGCTTTCAAACTTGGCATACATGCTTACCATCATAAACACATACCATTTTCAAAGCCTTGTAACACTATCCACAATTTAAACGAATTATGGCCCCTAAATGACTTAGCTATTTGTTATCGGGCATAAGCGTTTATTGAACACTATTTTGTTAGATTGGCAATAACAATACATGTATATACACCCCGAGGTTTGGATACATCATCTTAATAAATATTATGACAAAACTAAAATTACTACAATCGTTAACTGCCCCATATTAGTGGAACATACTGATTTGGTTCTGAATTTACAACCCCTTATTGTTGCAATAAACCGGGAGGCTACAATGTAACTTAATCAAGTGAGGAAATCGTGTAATTTATGCGCATGTGACTGTTTGTATGTTTATTTATCTTCATTTCTTTTTTTTTCAGCTTCTTCGTCTAGTCTAACACCAAGTCTAGGTTCTTCTTCCTCAATAGACGTCACAATATCACCGTTAAACGGTGTATCCAGTTCCTCCAGCTCAATAGCTATATCATCAAGTTCTTCAGAATTGTTCTTCTTTTCTACATCGACCGTTCCAGTCTGGTGTCCGTGTACATGCGAACAATATCAGCTAATCGCTGATCTAACAAATACCAACAAAACGACTGACGAAGTAGAAGCTGAGGTTAATGCTCTATTAGACGAAATGACCGTCGATAAAAAGACCACTTCACAGAGTGAAAGAAAGAAGGAAACTGCAATGGACGACCGATCTTCAGCTAAACTTGTTGGGACCATAGGAAGTGCGTTTTTAGCGGCTGTTTTTGGTCTGATAGTGATTTTAGATCTCCCTACTTTTGTGAAGGTGTTACTAAAACTGTACCGAAAGATCAAAAGACTTATCAGGAAACTGAGAAAGCCATCACAAGCACCGACTATTGTCCACAACCATCACGTTTTAGACTTAGTTGATTTAGACGCCCAATTGCTGAAGTAAATGCATATACAATGTGCATGTATGTGTTTAAAATGAACTGTCGGTGGTATACAACTAACATTTAAGTATTACTAATAGCCCACACTGCACTTTATCAATTACCGATGGTATGTCTATTTTGGACTTACAAGTTCTTAACTACTGTCAAGTTGTATTATCATACGGTGAAGTTGTTATTTCACTTACGAAAGTTTGTGTTATAATACCGATTAATAAATAATGAAGGAAAGAGCAATTTTGAGCAATTGCAACGTGAAACGCCGTAAGTTACTGATGTGGATACGTAAATGGGTGTCTTTAAAACGGCGCGTAACATTATGAAAATCAAATTCTTTAGAGTGATCTCCCTTGATAAATATTTCACAAGCTGCCATGATTAGTCTCCCTTATTAAACAGAAGCCAAATCCGACAAGGTGTGTATATAACCAATACATGGCCATAATATTGTTCAACTGTATGTTTATATAATAGCATGTATAGCTTGATTTAGTAGGCACTCATTAAACTTCTGAAGCTTGTATTAAGCGTAGTCGGTACTTATCGGAAATATTTGTTTATTTTTGCACCGACTTTGTCCGAAATATGCACGGAATATGTCCGGAGTGCCTACTAAATCTGGTCAAGCTATACCATATTTCATGGTACAGATGAGTATAAGAGTTACTGAACCAGTCATTGAACTAACATTTATAACGACTAATTTTAATAAAAACAATCATGCGACTGGTGTGAAACAGGCTTTATTTGGTAAATTGTCAGTCTGCAACGCATGGAAAGATACACAATCTCAACATGAATGTCTTCTTATGATCAAACATCTTGTCAAGATATCGCTGGCTTAGAATGAGAAGGTCGTAAGTCAATATATCGCTGGCTTAGAATGAGAAGGTCGTAAGTCAATATATCGCTGGCTTAGAATGAGAAGGTCGTAAGTACAAAATCATTCTTTTGAGAAAACAAGGTTTGGTCAACATGGCAATTTCCTATTTTCATGAAATTAGGCTCATAAGAAGCGCCTTGTGATGCTGATTTTCTATACGTATCAGTCTTTATAATTCTACATTTAATTTGTCATTCATCAAAAAAGTTGCCCATTTTCTAGGGCAATTTTCAGGTGTTAAGCCGCTCAAGCACCTTTGACATTTTAACTTCCCTTGGTCATTGGGCTACCTATGGAAACCTTCGTTCGTGTCTCCCTGGTGAGACTATTACTCTTGTGTGGGTGTGGTAGCAAAAATCGATATGCGGCGCCAAGGAATAGACACTGCCCTCAGAGGTACCGCTTTACATCTTGGTGGAGTGGAGCCTGTGGTATATTTTTGCTCAGAGAAATTAAGCTGCAGTCCAGATGGGTGTGAACCCGGGACCTCTCGATTACGAAGTGAGCACCCTACTTCTATTCCACCGCTCCCCACAGTCAGCATAATGTTCTGACTCTGCAATCTAACAACTTGAGTAACAGTGGTGTTGGCTATTCCTATTCACAGGTAACTATCATTGATAACGAAAAAAAAACTGAAAGAAAACACATTTTTTGTCAAATGTATCCATTAGTTTTCTTTCAATGTCCATTTGTAAAGAAATTGATGAACCGATCACAATGGTGCATTTTGTTTTTCATAAAAACGGCATTATGTATAAAAGGCAGTGGGTTTACACACACATTGTTATACGATGAATGTGAGTCTAAATTTAATTTAAAACACCACATACATCAAATTAGTACTTACAATAAAGTTTTGAAATTACAGTTTTAACTAATATTGATATTACTTTATAAAAAATTAATGAAAATGACTTCTAATTATTATATAGTTTTATTGGTTAATCATGAAGCAAAGAAATAAAAGGAAGCAATGAAAACGAATTTATTTTGTGATTCACCTCTAAAATGTGGACACCTGTATTTAACATATTAATGACTTTTCCACGTTGTTAATTTGATAATCGTCCCATTTAGGTGTTTGTTTTTCTGACATGTGGATCGCTATCGCATTTATAATAGGCAATATATATGACTGCATGGAGTTTATTCCGCGCCAAATCGAAATTGGTTCTCGGCGTTGTGTTTATCTTGCCGTGTTATGACTTTTAAGGCCAGATGTGTTTACAATTTCTCATTTTCCCTCAAAGGGGTTGCAAACCGTAATCACAGACAGGTTTCAGCTGAGGCTGATGTGAGTTTTACAAAGAAATACAGACGTTTATAATGCCCATGGTGGTATTCACAAAGCATCTTACGTGGAATCTTACACTTTCCTTATGTGTATCAGACAAACAGGAAAAATAAGAATGTACACGTTTAATATTGTTTTAAGTGTTATATAAAGCGCAATAGTAATAAACAAGAAACTATGAGATATTCGTAGTTTCTTGCAAAATATGAGCATTTAAATTTTTAACTTAAGTCAAAATATTTAAGCTTGCAGTACCCCCAAGATGCTTTGTGAATACCGACCTCTGCAACACAATATGGTATGGCTAATTGAAAACAACTTGCAGAATATTACAGAAATACGACGGACAGGTTTATTTCATAACAGACAGGCTAATAAGCCCACGATGAATTTACCTTATACATGTAATACATTTAATCATTGATATAAAAATTCATACTAGATACAATTTATAATCAAACAATAAGCATATTTTACTGGGGAAAAAACATGGAAAATCTGAAAATGATGAATACATTTAATTACATATTATGGCAGGGTCAATGGTCAATGTTATTTTCTGAAGGGTCTTTAAGAATAACTAATACGTCCATTTCATTTTTAACTCAATAAGTTGCCAAGTTATGCACACATATTTTTAGTTCGAGTAGAAGTCTGTTGTTTGTTGTTAACCATTAATGTTCAATTCAGTTACGCCGTAACATGTGTACACCTGTTATAATATTTTATATGATTATGGAAGTTTCGAAAATAACACCCATAATTAGTTTCACACTGTCGATAATTATGCATGTGCAAGTTGACAAAGTGTGTCGATTTGGAACAATTAGTGTGTGTATCTATTGATACATGTATATAACTGCTGGACAATATGTGGTAACACCTTATACATAATTGATTGATTTTATCCGAATATAGCACGTGTTGTGATATTTCATGTAATCATCATATGTCCCAAGATATTGGACATTATAGGTAAAAAAACAATGTTACGCCAACTTCGTTAGTCTGGTTCCCTGTCCTAAATCTTACAGTGGTTTAGGTCAGGCAGCAACCAATAATCGATAACTCCAGTGGTCAAATCAAAATGGCGGGTTTGCGTTAGTTTATATAGGCAATTTTAGAATATCACCCTAAAGTGTATGTTATGTATGTGTCATTTTGATATGACTTTGCATAGTAATGGAAAAAATAATGGTCTTTGCAATGATAGAAGTTTATTCGCTACAACAGCACTAATATCTACAAAATAACGTTTATAAAATGATTAAAATATTTTTGTAGCAGGGTTTTAATAGTCCATTAAATTACAAGTTTTCAAGTGTCCAAGTTAGCACAATCAGTAGAGCCACTGACTTGTAATCAAGGGATCACTGGTTCGATCCATGTATAGGCCGTTTATTGTTTTTCTTTTTTAATATTTTGCCCAATTTGTCTAATACAAAAACTTTATTTTCTCATCATGTTCCTTATTCAAGTATAAAATAATAGCGAATTACTTTACATATAAAAAAGTAACAAAAAAATAATAATTACAATACTGGTATCGAACCTCCAACATTCATGTTACTGATTTGACGCTTTACCAACTGAGCTAACCGGACATTTGATATCAGGTGCGATTTATATGCACTATATACACGCTGGTAAAGACATTTTCTTAATTTACTTTGCGTTTTTTTGTACATATCAGTTGTGTCATTTTAATGAAACATGTTTAATTGAAAAGAACATACATTTTCCCATTAATATACAAAATCTCATCGAAATGACACATGCATAACACACACTTTTGGGGGATATTCTAAAATTCTCCATATTAGCTAATGTTAAACCGCCATATTGTTTTACACATGGAAGCGACCATTTTTGTTAGATTACGCCGGACCTATACTGTAATGTAATGAAAGATTTAGGTACCGGGAACCAGACTACAACTTCGTCATCATATTGAGTTTACCACATTGTCAATTTGTCAGGCCAAGAAAACGACCACAAGAAAACATGTTTTCGGTGACCTACATCCATACCAGTGTCTTTTGATCGATATTATAAAGATATGGGTCACAAATCTCACGCCTGATAGAAATCGGCCGTTAATGGGCATTTGTCGGTCCGAACCAAGACATAATTTAGCTACAATAAGCTTTGAGACCATCTGATGACCGAAATATTTTTCGCCCGATGACTTGTGGACAGCATCGTACAATCATAGACCGATGTCCATCCGACACATTGTGTCCGGGGCTCAATAAAACTCGGCATACACACGATGCCTAGAATAATGACACACACCATATTACCTCCGACTCTGTACGGAGCGAATCCCGGACCTTCCGCACTATAATCGAACTCCATACCAAATCTATTTGTCTTTGAGTTATTAGATCCGTACAAAAATAACATTCTCCAAAAACAAATAAAAGTAATGCATGCAATGGAACCATATAGACAGAATATTACTTGGTGTATCGTTCTCTCGATATCGGTCAGTATAATAGCGCCATCAAATGCCGTCTGTGTTAAAAAAAATCAAAATTTCATTTAAAATGTATACACCAGTACCTCTTCGAGTCATCATGTCGCTGGCTTATAATGAGATGGTCGTAAGAATAATGCATATTTTAAATCGACATCATAAGGCGCTTCTTATGAGCCTATTTCCAGGACAATCGGAACGTGTCATGTTGACTAAACTAAAGTTGTAAAAGCTTGTTTTACCATATGTAAAGAGTGATTGTCAGAAAGTTTTTCTTGTTTCCTCAAAATATTTATTATGTAGTTACGACCTTTTCATTCTAAGCCAGCGATATATCGTCGAACGACAAAACAATATTATAATGTATATACCAAATCACTGTATCACTCATTGAGAGAGCCTACAATACAACCTGTATGACTAATTGCGATCTAAGCACTAATGCAACTTCCGGTTACTGTATGCTTTTGTGAGTCTATAAAATTCAACGAAAACCGGAAGTTGACTGACTCGTTTATATACTGTGAGTACGTAATACTTTGATTTTTCGTAACATGGTGGTGGTTCGCATTGCACACTCAAGATTTTGAACTCACTTCCCTCTTGTTTACAAATGCTGGCACTAGCGCGATGTTTGGCAATAAACATGTTCATAAGTGTCTGAATCTGTCTTAAAATATGGTTTGCAATAAGACGCTGTGGCGGATTTATTTGCAAAGAATATCTTTTTACAGAAACAAACAAAACCAAACACGTTGACCGTGTAAATACACAGAGGTGTAATAAATTAATAATGCATTATGGTCATCATTATTAATTATTATAAGTTATGTTTTTTTGCGTTTTGATCATGTAATAATTACACAAGTGTGCAATAATTAAATAATTGGAAAACAATAGTACCCGTCTGTTCACAATGTCCGGGGTGTATATAAACCCCGTACAATAACCGTCACATCACCCAGTCCTTGAGACGTCCGGTTAGAATAGAAACCGCATTAGCCACAATAAGGTAAGATTTTTCATATGTTTATTAAATGTTATACTTTGAAAATAATGTTTTCTTGATGTTTACTTTCTTTCAATGCTACATTTTGTACTTTGAAAACAATATTTTTTATAATGTAGACATTTTTTAAATATTTTTTCTTTTCAACTTCAGACTTCTTTGTTGATAAAGTATTTTCCCTTAAGTTGTCTTTTACACAGTGCTTCGTAAGAAAGGCAATGTTATAAGCTAAGTGTTTTGAAACTTGGAAATTGACCACATGATGTTACACTTGGTACCAACTCTTCCTATACATACGTTGTTCATAAATATGTAAATTAGTGTTTTATGCAGTGTTCTGTTTGAGCAAATGGTATTAACAGTTATATTGGTATAACCGGCATGTGAAATGTCTTTGACCATACCAATCTACTGTGCTTTGTTCAAGCATAAATTTTATAGTGAATGCATATTAATATTGATCTAGTTCTTGCTTGAGATAGTTTCTGAGTAAAATATCACAAATGAACAGAAGTATGCAGACAATCTCGGTTTCTTTGTCATGCACATTTGGCTTCATTTTCTTACAAATTGAAATGCTGCCGTATCAACCAGCTTTTCTTAGTTTCTGTCCAGGAAAAAAAGTTTAAATACCAAGCATATTCTTTCCTTGTTTTCATACTACCGTTGTTTACTTCAATTTGCTCCATATCGTTAAAATACTTGTACAACGTATAATTTTGCAGTTATTTGCCTTTACGAAACTTAAATTTTGGCAGTTGTTAGGTTTACGAAACGAAACACTTTGCAGTTTCCACCTTTTAAGATTCGTAAAAAACATTACACTTTTTCTGTTTTCAGCTTATACGAAGCATATTTTTTTGTAGTTTCGGCCTTTGCGAAATGTGTATTTATGTAGTTTTCGGCCTTTACGAAATTTGTTTCTTTGTTGTTTTTGGTCTTTACGAAATTTGTATTTTTATAGTTTTCAGTATGCCTGTAACCATGATTGGAAACGTGTTGATCGGAGTTTTGCTGGTGACAGGGGGTGCATTGGCACAGTTCAATCCTACATGTAAGTTTGTTTCCCCATTTTTGTTTATCATAATTAATTTTGTAACGTCACAAGAAAAACGTTCATTGCTAAAATACATTTACTCCGTAAAAAACAAAATTAAATTGTAAATTGAAGAATCTTTACTTTTACAAGCGGTGTCGTACTGGTTTGATGTTTACGGACGACTTATTCATGAAGCTTATACCAAGTATACTTTAGAATTGCAATATCATAAACATAATTCATGTAGGTGGTTTTTACAGGTTGGTTTAATGTAAAAGCATTTCGTATCCTCCTAAGACAGATTCTATATATTGTCCTTCGATGTCGGCAGACAATTATTGATACCGGGGATTCAACCAAAACTATTTGTTTGGTTAAATTATGCGCGCGCATCGATATTCAAAGAATCTTACATATTTCGCAGTATAACCATACAGTATCAGTGTATATACATTTTGTGTAATGAATTATGTATGTTTTCAGTGGATGTGACAAGTTGTACCAAAAGCAAGTTAGAGTTAACATTAACCGACGGATCGGATACCGGTATCATCTATATACAAGGTCAAGATACTGCTTGTAGACAGTTTACAACATCAGGCACTTCCTTACATACCATTGACTTCGGTTCTTGTGGTATAACATGGGTGAGTAGTGACACTTTCAAACGAAAACAGGAATATGTAGTCTCTTTGTTAAAATGTTTGACAAAAACACGTTCTAACGACTAATATTTATTTGCGATTGGTATAAAGTGGTGTTACTTTGTAATATAGCATATTAATATTTCATTTTCTGGTTATGTCCCTTGTCAGCGGAAATCGTTAAAGCGAAACCATAGGCACGTGCATGTTGATATCGTTCGAATAGAAGGAATAAAATTAGCTTATTTTGCGGACAACTCTGTCAATTTATAACATCGACCCTATTCCGAATATTAATAAAAAAAACTATGCTTTTTGCATATTTATCCATACTCATTCAACAAGCGTATTCTTATCGGAAAGGTTTAGAAACTTGACTAACCACTGACGTATCAGGGTGATATTTATTCTGATGAAGGCGTACGTATACAGGTGAAGGCATAATGCCGAAACACAGACAAAATTATATTTACAATGGTCTTGTTGGTGAATTGTTCATATTTTATCAATTATATCAGGAACAGTCTATTTTTTATAGAATTACATTTCTCCTGATTATATAAGCAATACATGTCCTAAATAAAGAATATTTGTAATTTTAGGAGGAAAGTTTTAAGGTAGTTGTACAGAAGAAATCCCTCTATCAGACCGGAGATGATAAACAAATACCCGTCATGTGTATTGCTGACCTCGGAGATCTGACTGTGGACAACAACCTTAACATCGGGTAAGGCAATTAACTCTAACTTTATAAAAATATTTTAACAAAACGCTCATTTCTCAAAAACCAAACTTAAGCCTACGCACAAATCATATAATATATTATACGTAAGTGGCAAACATAATAAAATAATGCACTACATATTCACAATATTTATTGACTTCTACATTTAATCACATCAGCTTGATGCATTGCAATAGACACATGTACCGGAGAAATACGGAAATGGCCGATCATTCAGGATTGAAATTTAGACAGCTCTGGTCTGCTTTCTATGTTATTGAATAGTGAACAGTACTCGTCTGATACATGAAAATTCATGATTAAATATACTAGAGATGCAAACACATGCCTTGCAGAATAATCAGGCGTAGAATTACATAGGGTGTGTTGGACCCTTATCACGATTGCCATAGGAGCTAGGAATTGCGAAAATGTTCAGTGGCTAACATACGCTAGATCTGCACTGGATAAACTGCTCGAACGCAATTGTGGGTTTTGGCGATCAGACCAGAGACTATGGTTAGCCCCAAAACCCAGCCATACAACTTTTCGTCTTTAGCAGTACTCAACTCAATGCAACATTGTCACCATGGACACTGTAATGAACATGTCTTATTTGTTATTTTTCTATCTTTTATCTAGAGACAAGGATGATGATGCAGGTATCAACAAGACGGTAAAACCTACCGCTACCATGACACTTTACATGAACGGTAACAACATCAATGGACAAACTGTCAAACTCACAGACACAATCACAATGGCAATGGCTCTTGATGACGAATACATTTGTAAGTTACATATTATAACCATAACAGTGATCTCCCTTGCCTCTCTTTGGCGACTATTATTTTAGTGTTTGTTCCACAGCAGTATTCGTTTGGCAAAGACGTACCATATTAACCTTACTAAAAACACGTTATAATTATCAAATATTAGTAGGTAGTGTTATGAAACATATCATTAATTTCTTTTTCATCGCCTAATAGCCTCACCTGTTATTCTTATACCATTTGTTAACTAATGCATTAATTAACCATTTCCATTGCATCTAGTTTTTTGCATAAGTTCCTTGCGGGGTTTGACTTCAGGGCAGATAGATAGTTATCAATGACATTAGTTTACATTCCTGATCAGGTGTAATCCATAACGTCTTAGCCTGTCTTCTCTTCTTCTCCTTTATCGGTTACATTTTTGTACTATGCTGCCGCTTGTGGAATAATTGTCAGTTACTTACGAAAGAGCACTTGTTGCTAATTAATTCAAAGTAACGCTCTTTCGGTCGACTGGTGCCGGAATTGAGATAATTGAATATGTATCTAAAATATTTGTTCTTTTTCTGTATTTCATATTTATTTATTCATATTTCAGTGGACTTCGATATCAAGGCTACATCTTGTTTTGCTGACAACATCGAAATCATCGCCGATTCGTAAGTGAACTTTATTGAAATTACGTACCTTTATTATACCAGTCATGCGAAATATATACAATGCAATTTTAAAGATAACGGACATAACAAAAACCTGACGGAGTTATCCTAAGGTTGTCAAATCCAATCGTGTGTCGGCAGAAATGGTGAAAACTACCACCAACAGTCAATATGTATATCATATTTGACACGAAGTCTGTATTCACTTAAGTTACTAATTGTGGTGCTATACACCAGGCGCGTAAAATATTATACAGAACTATGAACGATTCTGGAACTGAGTTGTCTTTTGTATCATGCACCATAATTTAATTACTAAACTCTTCTGAGGGCCTCGCCTATATGGATCATCAGGTGGCAATGAAAAATAAAAGCATACAGACTACCAATGTATAATTGTAAAAGAAAAACATAAGCGTTTTTGTTGATGAGTTTCAATTCCACTGATTATATATTTTACATATAGTCGATTCAATTTGTTTAAGAACATGTAATACTAATGCTGGAACTGAGGGAATAGCGGGGATAACTATTAACTAAAGTCTACCCAGCTTAACATAGTTAACCTGCTGGACGATAGTATATTTACAAACCGTTCTCATTTAACTTTGAAAGTATTGTAGTTGTTATACAGAGTTGAGCATGATGTTGTGTTTGTATTTTTCAGTTGTCCAATTGACGTTGAATTATTCCCGCACATGTCACGTGTATCTCAAGGTTTTATCCAGGCTCAGTTTGGAGCATTCAGGACCACATCATTGGCTGGTGGAGCTGTATCTATGCCCTTCTCTTGTACCCTCAAAGTCTGCTTGGGACTCTGTAATCCAGTAAGTTATTTTATATATTGTGTGATTTTATTAAGGTTGGACCATCACTGTTTCACCAAATATGGCTCCCTTCGAAAAGCACTCAGCGTGGGGAGGTGTTTGTTGGATTATGCTTCCTTGCAATGAAGGGTGGCTGTATTCGAACTTATATATTTTAATTAAGTGATTGTTATTAATATTTGAGCATTGATCTTTCAAAAACGAGACTCCGTTAGATTACAGATGTAGATCCCTTTTCAAGGATTGCATTATGCACTTTTAGAGCTTTATTCGAATTAGAGTTGCATTCTTGTTTGGATGTCTAGTGCTTTGTTTGTAGATTCTACATCTTTGTACTTATTTATTATTTCGATTCGAACACAGTCAATATTCTGCATTTGACAGCGTAGTAACACAGTGTAGCCGTTGCCGACTTACTCGAAACGCTAAATTGCGTTATTTGGCTAAGCTGTGCCTTAACAATAATGCAAGCATACCTTCGTTTTCTCTACGTCACCATCAACATGTTACATATCTCTTTGTATTACTCAATATGTATCCTGTATTTCAGACCAATTGTGATGACGGCCTTGACAGTTTCGGCAGAAAGAAACGATCTACCGGTATTGTGAAACGTCAAGCTGCTAATAACGAGGTAGAAGATATTAGTGTTGGTGGAACAATCTCCATATCCGCTGATGAAGTCATCATTGAAAGTAAGTAACCATGTTAGTAGTTATAATTTGTTTATGCAACATAATCGCAGAAATGTAAAATTTGGACAGATCAGATCAACTCTAAACTAAAACAAAAAAACAGCCCATCATATCCACGTACACATACATGTACGATGTACAGGTAGTCAGTTTCAAGGAAGTATCCTAAAACAAAAAGCACCTAAGGAATATTAAATATTAGTAATTTTGTTTTCTTCAAAAAGTGCCTCGGCTTGCGTTATTGCAGCTATGGTTTCTGTGTCCTCCTTATATCAACAAATGCAAGAATCCAATTCACTATTGTTGTGTTTCCCGTTTCAGCATCAGAAGTAGGCGCCTCCGAAATGTGTTTGGCACCTGGTCTATTTGCTGCTCTCATCTTTTTATTGGCCGGAGGTCTCATCGTTTCTACCATAGCTGCCGTCGTATTGTTCCGCAAACTGAAGTCACAGAAATTCATCTTGAAACAACTGAACGCTGGCAACCCTATGACGTCAGTTGTGTCGTCATAGATACCGCGTCATAATGGCTTCACCATCCTGATAGCGAACAACGATTATTTATTATAACTAAACACCCTATAATATCCATAAAATACACCATTAAATAAATAGAATAGTAGAATGTAAACAATGCTTGTTGTGTTTTATGTATAGTTTTGGCACATTGACATGGGCCTGACCTATTGATTACCATAATTTAACAGTCGATATATTGACTACGTTTACAACACCGTGTGTATGTTTTCATAATCGGGGAGTATCACGAAGACGCTCGAGATGAAATACAAATCTGAAATACCGATATTGCACGATTTGCTTGTGGAAATTGATAAAAAAATTATATTCACGGCAAGAACTTTGTAAAATATTCTTGCATAAAGGTCAGGCTCAGGTCAAGATAGCAAAGCTATATACAAACTGTTAGTACATGATATAGAGGTTTTATTACCTATGTCCCAAAGTACAAGAATTTCTAATCACAGTGCAGCACAATGTATGAATGATTTTATGTTACCATTGATGAAAGAATAGACCATTGAGAACCCTTAACTCACGATTCGCATGGCAACAATAAGCAGACACATATACGCTGTAGAGTTAAACAGTTTTTACGAATGGATATCCAGAATAAATCGAACTGTGTCAATTTAGTAGATGTTAAATGTGGATTTTAGTGTAAAATCGAATTCAATATAATTTTCTGTGAACACCAGTGAAATAAAATAAGACCTTTCTCCAAAAATCAACAAAATTTCTGTTTATTATTTGCTTCATGTTTCCTAACATGAAACAGTAATTGACTAAATTGGAAAATTAATGTTGAAATCAGAACGTCACGACTTGAAAATTAAGACGTCATAATGACGTAACGCATAATTTATTATGAAGTCCGGCGCTGTTGACGTTGCGTTTCTTTTTCTGCATGATACTTGAACCAGCTCCAAAACAGTGAAAATAACAAAATGATAATTTCACTGTCAGTTGTCACTGTTATTATCACTGAAAACACCGTAATCCATTGAAATCAAATAATAAATTAAATTACTACAGAAACTATTTATTGCATAGCATAGAAACACCACAGCACAACTTACAATGTCTGCTGAATTAAATAACTACATAGCTATTTCCCACATCATGCGTTTTAAAACTTTTGAAACTTGAGCCTGATATTCTGAACATTCTTAATACTCAACAGAGTGGGTTTCAGAAAAAGCTCGGTTGTTTGATGGTATCGTTTCTTCTCAAAAAATGTATTCTTTAATGGAGAGAAAACAACAGCAAAGTAATTGTAGCATTTCTCGATGCAAGACAAGCATTTAGCATAATGTACTAATAGTGTTAAAACTAACAACAACTGAGATTAATGTGGCATCCTACTAGGTAATTCATAGTTTATACACATCCATTCAAAAATATTAGACTGGTTCCCTATACTACAAGGTACAAGACGAAGAGGCTGTAGCTAACCAGTTTTTAACTTACTTTTCATAAAATTATCTAATAAAGAAACTTGCAAACAGTGAAATGGGCATTGTGTATACAAAAAGACAGCCCGGCAGTAGTAAACGATCTGGTACTTATACAATCAGTATTATGAACAGTTCATTCAATACCACACGTCTCAGTCCAGCAACATGGAGAGCTGTATTCAAACACGTTGTGTTGCATAAAGCCCTATATATGGGTGTGTCCTGTGAAATAATACAGCAGCTGCCAGCATGCTAACTTTAGAAGGTTCACATCGCTTCTGTGTTAAGCTCATGCAAAACTTCCCGCCATATACGGATGCAGACGTTTCCCTTAGCTTGTGGCGTTCCTCCGATTGAAACTGATTTCGATTACCAAAAGCTACACTTTTTGGCCCTACTTTGCAGACTGCCAAGTTACAACTTATCGAAACAAATATTTGTTAACAGATTGATGTACTATGTAAACGGTGAACGCTAAGACCTAGGATTTATTCCGGACATTCTCCACAATGCTGAATGACGTTTTACTGATCTATATCAATTTCAGGGAATCTCCTTCGAAATTGCAGTAGAAACAACTACTTATTAAATATGTCTTCGGCAAAGAGTTCCAACATCGAATACAGCGAATTAACGGCAAACACAGTGACTTAATAACTAAAGAAATACTATTTGTAAATCGTTCCTGTACATCATGGCAAGATATAAGAGAACATCCATATAACAGAAATTAGTCCAGTCATTTTAACTTTTAACCTCAAACTATTTGAAAAACTAACAGTTTTGTGTTTGTTTATATGGTGCGTATATATAAAGCTATCCTTAGCAATGGACAAAATGTCCTAATTGAATATTCTTGGGACGTTTTGAGATATGCACATATGTATAGCTAGTTTGCGATAGAAAAAAATCGTGTTTTTTAAACTTTTCTCTGTAATTACTTCACCTAAAAGCATGAAATTTTGCACGAATAAATGAAATATACCTACCTAATACAAACTCGAATTTCAGCAACATCAGAAATGAATTTAAAAAGTTTTGTTCATAAGTTTAATGTAACATTTTTGTAGTTTCGTATGAAATATCAAGTTAGAAGATTTGATACTTGCAACAGCCAATGTTACGGTCAGGTGATACGCCTAACGGTATATTTACGTATTTGCAACCTTCTTCATATAACACACGCGAGGCCGGTCTGTGAAAGAGACGAAGAAGATGGTATTGTTTTACATTGTTTACATGCGACACGCCTAAATAAACCGAATCATACGGGCCTCCTGAGTCTCGTCTTTATAACAGCAATGTCAATCCCGTCGATCACGGAGTTAAACGGTTAAATAATTGATACTAAATTATCAATGGAATGCCAGATCACCTCCCTGCGTTAAACTGTCCATGCACATGTAATTTCAATATATAATAAAGAATAAATGTCTTTTAATAAGTGATTAAAAATTATGAAAATCGGAATGGGAGCAGGTAGGAAGTTAGTAGTTCTGTGTATTTATTTACCAAACTCTGATTAATAGATTTTCAGAAATGCTTAAAAACACGATTTTTCTATCGCAAACTAGCTATACTGAATTGGTACTTGTTTTTCGCAATATTTGTCACTTTGATGTAAAAGTAAAATCTCGACTTGTATCAGTAACTTTTTTTTTTAATCGTGCATAGAGGTCGCAATTTTGGTCTGATTTTAAGAAACTTGGCAGCAGTGGTCATTGGAAGCTACTCTAGGTCAAATAAAAGTTTAGGTTGACCGGAGCAAAATCTAGGTCACCACGTCAAAAGATAGAAAAACACGATATAGTCACCGGGGGTCGCAATATCGACCCTACACTTGTGAAATTTAGTCACAATGATCATCTTCTGTGTCAAATTGGGTTTACCTGAGTTAAAAAGTAGGTCACTATGCCAAATAATAGAACAAATCTTTCAAGGGCACCCTTTTGCCTAATCTTTATAAAACCACGTCACGGGAATTCAATATTTACTTATCATGAGTTAAAACTAGGTCACCAGGTCAAATAATAGACAAAACCTTCTTGAGCCAAAAAGTCGCATTATTTTTTTCAATTATTTTAACCTATTGACCTTATTTTGACCCAGATAACTCAATCACGCACTTGTCTAAGATGTTTTGAGATGAACAGTGTGACCAAGTTGTATAAATACTAGACCAACATGTGACTTTTGTACTTACATGTAACGTTTTCCTTTGATTTGAACAAGCTATCTACTTTTTGACCCCGAATGACCCCATTTATAACTTTGACCTAGATTTTGCTGATATTATTATTGTGACCAAGTTTCATAAATATTAGGCCAACATTATGACCTCTAGCGACTATACAAGATTGTGTTGCAATTTGACCTAGTGACCTAGTTTTTTACCCTTGATCATCCATTTCCTACCTTGGCCTACAGTTTGTTCAGATGATCACTCTGACCAAGTTTCATAATCATAAAGTCAAAATTGTGAATACAGATGCAATTGTGGTCGAACAGACAGAGAGAACAATCAATATTTCCCCCGCAACGATAGATTCATGTATATTATAATTTTTGTTTACTGTCCAAACACAAATATCCTTTTTCCATTAGATACACATTTATACAACATGCATACATGATATGTGTAAATTTTAAACAAATTGGATTAATATTTAAAAAATAAATAAAACTTGTTTCCCCTTTCAAGTGCTTTTTTAAGTCATTTTGTCGACATTTGAATGGGTGGTATACCAACACGTAGACTGGCATACTAGTATATATGAAAAGTAAATTGTTTGTTGATAATGTCATTATTTGTATTCGATAGAGGAAGGTTGTATCTTTCAGAAAATATAAGCTTCAATGTACAATGAGTAAATATTTAACGACTTACACGGGAATTATTAGACCTTAAAATACCCCATGTAGTATGAAATAAGGAAAAATGCCGAAAAAGTGACCCTTGACAAGTCGATTGTTTTTTATTTTCCCCACTGAACTTGCATATTTGACGTTTGACTGTAGTTGGCAATAGTCTATAGATGGTGAAAATGCAAAGAAACTCAGTTTTGCAATTTGTTTGAGACTGACCATATTTTTTAACTTCAATGACTGGACGAAATAGGCTTGAATGTGCGGTCAATACGCTACTTAGAATAACCCTTTTACTCGACTCCGCAGTTATGCGCCAGATGTGACCATATGGTGAATGATTTAATACATCATAATATATATCACTGCCCCTATCAGAAGTTAATTGGGCAAAAGTCGCGACATCCACAATATTGCAGATATATAGCTTGGCTAATTTGACACGAGTCTGAACTATTGATTAGCATAACATTACAGTCGATATAGTTCAATTTTGAACCCTGAGCCATGAACTTTCAGACAAGTCTATTTGGGCGGGTCACCCGTGATTTGTTCAATAGGCATTATTCAAAGATATGCTACCTACTACTGTGTGTAATTTATCGATGTACAGTTTATCGGCGAATGGATTAAACTTTAAAAGTACAGTCACGGCTCAATGCTCAAAATCGAACTATACATTACCTACGAGACAACACCGAGTGTATGTATTCATAAGCGGGGAGTATCACGAAGACGCTCGAGGTGTAATACAAACACAATTTTGAAATACCGATATTGCACGATTTACTTGCGGAAATTGATATATTCAAAGCAAGAACCTTGTAATATATTCTTGCATAAAGGTCAGGCTCAGGTCAATATAGCCAAGCTATACGACCAATATTCACTAATTTTCTGTTTCGCACATGTCATTACAAAAAACAAAGATATTTAATCTAGAAACTGTGATAGTTATGTATGTCTGCCTAGTGTGCTTATTGGGCTCTGCTTGTCTTTATTCTATCCAGGAACGTGTGCAGGTCATAACATACATGTATACCAACCGAATGCACGTATAAATCGCTGGCTTAGAATCAGAAGGTGGTAACTACTACTTACGACCATTTAAGATTCTTACATGTTTAAAATAAGCACCACAAGGCGCTTCTTATTAGCCCATTTTTATTACAATCGGAACTTGTCATGTTGACCAAAACGAAGTTTAAACCTCTTGTTTTACCATTTGTAAAGAGTAAATATCAGACAGTATTTTCTCGTTTTCTCAAACTATCGATTTTGTAGTTACGACCTTCTCATTCTAAGCCATCGACATACTTGTAGCCATGTCTTTCTTTGTACGAGGGTCATTGAATATATACGGAGACCATCAGTCTCATTTAAATATAAATGAGTTTAAATGACAATTTCTTATATCAATACACATTTTAACTTATTATCTACAGTACAAACAAATGTATCTTCAATTATGTTGACCAGTAGCACGTTAGCAGACATTTTATTACCATAGTAACGCGCTACCACTCACGGCTGACGTAGCTATTGGTTAAACTAGTTATTACTTTCGAATTCGTTAATCTATATTCCCATATTTCTGCCAGATTATTTCAAGATACTCTCATGAAATGTCCTCGTGACATGGATTAAACGATAGACAGACGTATTGACATGTCATGCAATACCCCCGGTATCAGTCGAAATTTGTGATATGTTTTTTTTTTATTTTAACATACAAACATTATTTGCAACGTTAATCATTAACTTAGACATTGATATATATTGTGCAAGATATATTCATTCAACTACAATTTTAACTTGTATGTTTATTTCAGTATCAATGGTATAATTCCAGTTCGGGCTAACCATACGATAAACTGCAAAACGTCAGTAACGTGTGGTGTTGGCGGTAAAGTGGAATTTTTATTCTAGCCATACCTTGTACAAAAATGCGTTGTTTAATAAAAATGTTTTCTGCACTTGTCTCCGAATGTCGGTAGTTTAATGTGATATAATGTTTATTTCTCTGTGCCATTGGATATCAAAATGATAGAGCCAGTCCACGAATTAATAAATGACTCTCGTACCAGTTCTCCAAAAGTACTTAGTTGCATTTCGTTTCAGCAAGAGGGTACTTATGCGAGATTTAAAATTGCTTTGTTAAAATCGCTGTTATTATATTATACAGGGTTGGGGTTTTTACTTCTAAACTTCTAAAAGAAAGTACATTTTTGTAGTATTGATTATTATTTATTTCAAGCACGTGGTCTCCTAAAAGGTTGTATCACTATTCCTTTGGAGTCGGTTTCTCGTTGCAGAGAAATGTGACTCTGCTAAAAAGAAACGCACATTCTTTCTCGGGGTAATGCTACGGTCACAATGCTCGTACGATGTCCGAACGGATTATCCAACTCGTACGAGTCTGAAATATTTTAATCATAACGGTATTTTCATCTGGTCACAGCTCGTATGGACCTCGTACGAGTTGTACAGAATGTATAGTTTTCATCAGATCACCGAGTCCTCTTAGAGTTGTGAAAATCCGTACGGTGCTCGTACGAGTCTCGATATCCGTACGGGCTCCGTTGAAAATTCAACTCGTACGGAGCTCGTAGGGCAAATGTGACTAGGGTATAACGCAGGGATGGTGTTTGGTGTTCCTTCAAATTTGTACATGTATATATGCTCATGCACATTTTCGTGTATTTTTTTTAAATTTATTGTATGAGCTCTCCAACACTGGAGGTAATAAAAGTATAATTATTCTTGACATCCCACCCATCAGACTTCGTAACACACAATACAATTTCAAAGTATCTTAAAATATAGTTTGCAATAAGATGCTGTGGCGGATTTATTTTACCATGAGTTTTTTTTGCAGAAACAAATAAAACAAAACAATTTGGCCGTGAGGTGACATAATACATGATCATCGTTAATATTAATTATTAAACCATATATCTATATAAACATACATTTAGCACCTTTTCATGTAAGAATTACACAAGTGTGCAATAATTAAATAATTGGAAAACAATAGTACCCGTCTGTTCACAATACCCGGTTGTGTATATAAACCCCGTACAGTAACCGACACAACAAGCAGTCTTTGGGACGTCCGGTTAGAAGAGAAACCGCAATAGCCACAATAAGGTAAGAACTTTTATATTGTTATTTCTTATTTCAGACTTATTGATTTGAAAATGCTGGGGATTTTTACAATATGGTTGAGTTTCGTTTCTTATGTGTCTTGCCTAAGACGTATTATTAATAATGTTTTGTCTGACTTGTTTAAAGTGGACCTTCAACGAATTAACATAATGTCAAGCTTATACATCTAATATCTTTCTAATGACCGTTCATCGTTAAATGAGAATGATTATAAACATAAGCTCGCCTGTCGGGTAAACCATGTATTGTCGATTCAAAGATGTCTGTCAAAACCGCCAATATGTTTCATTTCTAAATAACTAAATGCAGTAAGTATAACTACAACGCTAAAGGACCATCAGAGTTTTAATTTATGGTGGTAGAATTTAATCCTTAGACACCTGTAATAATCGCCCGGGTTGAATGTTTGTTTACGCGGTTGTGACAGAGATCTTTGAATCAACTTTAAGTGTTATTAGTATTATTTATGGAATCGACAGTAGATCTACCATTTCGTACATGTGGATACATAAATAGAAGATTTTTTCTGTTTTAACAAGTTAAAGGAGTAAAGAATTATGAGAAATGCGAGAGTCAGTTTAATAGAAACAATACGATACAGCGTATTTTATAATACGTTTTAATATCTAGATAATACAGGTTTATTTCACATGACTTTTATATGTTAATTATTTTAATATTATTGTTAAATGGTGTTAAGCTGAACAAACTGGGTTACTTTAATGCAAAGATAGCACATTGCCTGTCAATAGTTTCATACCACTAGACTAAGTAGCTTTTCTGACTCCAAATCGATCCATATCATTGAAACACTTCTACCAATATTCAGCTTATAAAACATGAAGAATCTACACGTGTGTATATTTTTGCAGTTGTCAGCTTATACCAATTCCCAAAGCTACGAAGCATACATTTTTGGGAGCTTTCGGCCCGTACGAAATTTGTTAGTTTTTTGTAGTTTTCGGCCTTTACGAAATTTGTATTTTTGTAGTAGTTAGGTTTACAAAACGAAACATTTTGCAATTTCCACCTTTTGAGATTCGTAAAAAACAAAACGTTTTGGCAGTTTTAAGCTTAGGCTATACGAAGCATATTTTTTGTAGTTTCGGCCTTTACGAAATTTGTATTTTTGTAGTTTTCGGCCTTTACGAAATTTGTATTTTTGTAGTTTTCGGCCTTTACGAAATTTGTATTTTTGTAGTTTTCAGTTTGTCGTAGCCATGATTGGAAACGTGTTGATCGGAGTTTTGCTGGTGACTGGGAGTGCATTGGCACAGTTCAATCCTACATGTAAGTTTGTGACCTCATAATTGTTTTTCATACTTCATTTTGTAACGTTACAAGAGTGACATTCTTTGCTGCTAAAATACATTTTACTTTCATCTTTCCCCTAAAACATGATCAGGAATTGTTAGTTTTACATAATTTTATATATACGTCGTGCTGGTTTTTAAAATGATACTGGTTTTTGCTGTCGGACGGCGAAATCTTCTCGTAACAAACAAAAAGATCATTCGCCCTTATACATTTAGTTCATGTGAGTGAGTACTTGCACTATTGTTATTACACATTAAGTAATAGACATTCATGGCATTTGTAAACTCATACCTGCCAAGCTAGTAAACCCCAAATTAGGGGTAATACAGCAAATCATGTCTAAAGATGTAGTTTATGTGTTTAAAAGGGATTTAGGTGCACCAACAAGGAATGCATTAATTCGAGTGGTTATAAGTATGGAACTGAAGATCATGAAATATATCAAATGTACCTTTATTCTAAGTTAGGTGAACTTTGAAAACCAGACATTAAGAACGAAAATAGGAGTAACTCCACTTGAATAGGAGTATTCGCATGTATACTACGCCAATTTTTGTGGTGAAATAGAAAAGTTTTGTCAAGATATACACATTACAGAGCATTTGTCCGGGGACGTTTTGATCACCCCTCGTATTGTATTTTCTATTTCAGTGGATGTGACAAGTTGTACCAAAAGCAAGTTAGAGTTAACATTAACCGACGGATCGGATACCGGTATCATCTATATACAAGGTCAAGATACTGCTTGTAGACAGTTTACAACCTCCGGAACTTCATTACATACCATTGACTTCGGTTCTTGTGGCATAGCATGGGTAAGAATATAAACTTTTCATGTACTTATCTTTGTGATAGTGTAAATAGAAGCTCCTATCTTAAACAGCTTGTTACTCTAGAAGTGATTCTTCACTATATAGTTTACCTCTCCTGAGCAACAGCCTATGTACAACAATCAAACCATTGTTTTATCCCAAAGTGTGTTGCTCTAGAGAGGTTGAACTGTAGAAGGCTTTTTCTAGCTGATGTCGATACTATTCATAATCCATTATGGCAACCTTCTGATCGGAAGGATACCGTGTTTGTAATGCTCTAACGTTCAAGGGAAAACCAGCTTAAGTATTCTCTATGTAAAGCCGTTCGATTAAAACATCCTTATGACTATGTTTCCTTAGCTACACTTCTCAGTTAGCAGCCATGTCCGGTAATTACGCTGCATAAAACCGAGATGATTAAACTGCTCTGTTAGTTGTATATGTATTAAGGGAAAGGGGAGTAACTGTGTCGCATTGCATATTCTATATCATTATCTAGTTATGTCCCTTGTCAGTGCAAAAATGAGCGAAACACAATGCTTATGGGTTGATATTTTTACAGTAAAAGAATTTATAACACCAATCACACAAAAATGTATAAAAAATTTGTTTGTGAGATATTTATTCGAAGAAAGGGTAATACGGAAACAAAGATAATCCTCGTCCATGAGTTCATACAGGATAATATTTAATTATTCATAAAGTGCATGTCCTAAACAAAACTTCAAATATTTGTGATTTTAGGAGGAAAGTTTTAAGGTAGTTGTACAGAAGAAATCTCTCTACCAGACCGGAGATGATAAACAAATACCAGTCATGTGTATTGCTGACCTCGGAGATCTGACTGTGGACAACAACCTTAACATCGGGTAAGTCAAATAACTTTATCATCTAAAAAGTCGAATAACCCGGAGTCGATAAAACATACAATACGCGAATATTGCTCTGAAAACGATAAAGTTGACGGCTCTCTTTAGCTTGCAAAAGTCACCATTCGTACTTACGACTTACTGTAAATCAAATCAGCGTCACCTTTATACAGAGCTAGCACGTCGTACGTTGCTAATATGTGTGCCTTTCGCACGTGTTTGCCTTTGAACACAGCATTTGTGTTAGTTTTAATTATAGTAACTATATTGTTATTTTCTACCAATGTGTTAATAGCTTAATATTGAAACTCATCAACTAAGTTCATCTTCAGACAAAGAAACGTAACGTCAACGGTACCAGTCTTCTTATTATGCGTAACGTCAGCGTGTCATTTTGATTTCAATTTAAGCCATTTTAAGCTAAAAGGAAGCATATTTTTAACGAAGAGTTGTTGATGTTTGAAGAAATATCAAATATTATTTCATTCGTTATCACCGAAGATTGATGTTTCGCCCGTGCCTGTACCATTCACTCAGTGAAGTAATAACTTCTATCTGACACCAATATTAACATATATCATCTACGCATGTATTTTGGTAATAATAGTGATTATATTTATGTTTATCTAGAGACAAGGATGATGATGCAGGTATCAACAAGACGGTTAAACCTACCGCTACCATGACACTTTATATGAACGGTAACAACATCAATGGACAAACTGTCAAACTTACAGATACAATCACAATGGCCATGGCTCTTGATGACGAATACATTTGTAAGTTACATCTTATTATCATATAAATTGTCTCCCTTGCCTCTCTTTGGCGAATATTATTCGGAGTGTTTGATTTAAACGGGGCATCGTTTGCTATCGCATTGGCTATTGTAAAGAATATACTTGGCTGCTTGCTGACGACCTGTCGGAACCCGAAACTTCATGAGCCATATATTACTGGCACCTTAACCTTTATTAAAAGATAGATCATTTACGTATATGTTCATTTATAATCATCGTGTCACCGAACAAACTTTAATATTCTCTTACCTCGCCTCATCTTATCTTCACATCCACTGGTGTAAACGCCAGAATGCACCATTTTCCATCGCACCAATCTTTAAAACCTGTTTTAGCTAACAACTCTATTCCATACCTCCATATCGCCTTTGGTCTGCCATTTTTTCTTTTGTTAACAGTTGCTTGAGAAAAATCATGTTAGTTAGACTAAGCTGATACTCCAGGAAAATATAACGGGTAAATGGTTCCGGAGTGCTTGAAATGGTGCTTGTGGGGAGCGGTGGCCTAGAGGTAGGACGCGCGCTTCGGGGTCGAGAGGTCCCGGGTTCGATCCCCCTCTGGACCACTGGTTAAAATCTCTGAGCAAGACCCACAGCTCCACTCCACCATGGTGTAAAATGGTACCTGTGAGGGCAGTGTCTATTCCTGGGCGCCGCAGATCGATGTTGGCTGCCACACCACAGGAGAGAAATAGTCTCCCCAGGGAGACACGAGTGTAGGTTTCCATATGTAGCCCAATGACCAGGGGAGTTAAAATGTTAAAATGTCAAAGGGTGCTTGAGCGGCCTAACAGCTGAAAAGAGCCCTAGAAAATTGGTAACTTAACTT
Organism: Spisula subtruncata; assembly: GCA_963678985.1. Taxonomy (NCBI): domain Eukaryota; kingdom Metazoa; phylum Mollusca; class Bivalvia; order Venerida; family Mactridae; genus Spisula; species Spisula subtruncata. The sequence goes on along the minus strand of OY787672.1, from coordinate 18,963,099 downwards.
TTTTTTAACTTATATAAAATTTGTGGTGATTTGAAGAGTACTAATTTTATTTATTTGTCTTTCAGTGGACTTTGATATCAAGGCTACGTCCTGTTTTGCTGACAACATTGAAATCATCGCTGACTCGTAAGTGAACTACATTGAAATCACCTCTCTTTTGATAAAACAACTAATAAATAAAGAAAATATTTATCTCAGCAAAATAATTTTATGTTTAATTACAATGGAAACAAGAAACTTTTGATTGGAATTTACTTAAATTCCTAATCTGAACCAATCGATTATCGACGGAACATGGCGGAATTAACCGAAAACAGCTACTGTTAATAACTGTCAATGTAAAAAATTGTATTCATCACTTTATTTACACAAACTACAATTTTATCATTTATTGATGACGCATGAGTATATAAATTACATCAATTGTATACTTAACACAAAGTGTGTATAGAACTTAACATATAAATGTGTCTCTATTTTCAGTTGTCCAATTGACGTTGAATTATTCCCCCACATGTCACGTGTATCTCAAGGTTTTATCCAGGCTCAGTTTGGAGCATTTAGGACCACATCATTGGCTGGTGGAGCTGTATCTATGCCCTTCTCTTGTACACTCAAAGTCTGCTTGGGACTATGTAATCCAGTACGTTAGCATTTGTACATTTTGTTTATGTTGTCTCTTAGTTTTGACCGCTATTGTCCTACCGAATATGGTTCAATTTCGAATAGTAAGATTATGTCTCATTGCAATGGGAACAGTATTCGAACATAATCATTATTCTAAGTATAGAATTTAAATTTTGAAGTTTGTATTCCAACAAATTTATTGGGCTGTTCAAATACATGTACAGTTCCCTTTTCGGTAATTACATTTATTTTGTATATTCATACGCACATATATGATGCAAGAACTATTTTCGAGTTCAGCCATATTTGACGCATCTTTGACCTTAATATATTTATCGTATTTTATGCAATCATGCTCTCCTTATGTTGATTACCTGCTGTCTATTGTTTAAGTCGACGGTCATAAATAATGTTCTTATGCTAATAAACTAAACTAAAACTAAAGTATTTTTATTACCATCGTATTCACGGTGAACATAGATCATTACAAACGATTTATAATTATTTGCAGCTTATGTAGTAGTCAGACCTATCTGATCTATGCCATCCTTTGCCAAATGCATTAAACACTTACCAGTACCAAATCGAATGTGAGCGCTAGTCGTCGCACTACTTTGTTCCTCGAAGTGCTAATGTGCCATTTGGTTTAGCTAATCGAAAGTATCTTCGTTTTCACATAAATTTACAATATGTCTGCCTTATTTCAGACCAACTGTGATGATGGCCTTGACAGTTTTGGCAGAAAGAAACGATCTACCGGTATTGTGAAACGTCAAGCTGCTAATAACGAGGTAGAAGATATTAGTGTTGGTGGAACAATCTCCATATCCGCTGATGAAGTCATCATTGAAAGTAAGTAAACATATTCAGTACGTATGATTCGTTTACATATATACACAGGTAACTGCATCATTAAAAACGAAAATAATATGGGTTTGTTTTTCAAAAATAGTATTTTTTACAAAACGTGATTTATTTCGTTTTACATGGGAAATATTAATTTAAAAGTGTAATTTGGTTGCTTTCTTCAAAAAGTGCCTTGGTGTGCTGTAACGAATCTATGGTTTATTTGCCCTTTCTCCTCCTATCAACAAATGCAAGAACCCCATTCATTTAATATTACTTTGTTTCCCGTTTCAGCATCAGAAGTAGGCGCCTCAGAAATGTGTTTGGCCCCTGGTCTATTTGCTGCTCTCATCTTTTTATTGGCCGGAGGTCTCATCGTTTCTACCATAGCTGCCGTCGTATTGTTCCGCAAACTGAAGTCACAGAAATCCATCTTGAAACAACTGAACGCTGGCAACCCTATGACGTCAGTTGTGTCGTCATAGATACCTCGTCATAATGGCTTTATCATCATGATAGCGGAAAACGATTATTTATTATAACTAACACTCAATAATATCCATAAAATTCACCAATCAATAAATAAAACAGTAGAAATGAAACAAAGCTTTTTGTATTTTATGTCTACAAACTGTGCTAGTGCATTTCGTATACGACGTCACAGTGTATTACATGTACTACAACCCACTGTAAACGTAATTCCTATCACCGTGCAGATGTAGATCTATGAAGGATGTCATGTTATCATTCATGAAGCAATGGAGCAATGAAGACCATCAACTCAAGACTCGCATGGCAAGAATTAGCATGGATTACATGCATCTTGCGCTATAACCAAGTATGTCGGGAACCAGACTAGGCAAGAATAAGCAGACATGCGTTGTTGAGTTAAACAGTTATACAAAGGGTTATCCAGAATTAACCGGACTGTGTCGAATAAAGTTAATTACTACGAAAACTATTTATTGCATAGCATAGAAACAGCACAGCACCACTTAAAATGTATCCTTGATATTTCCTGAGAATTGCACGTGATTTGCGCAAACAGTGATACTAATAGACATTTATGGATGGAACGACAAAGCAGGTACACGCTGAGTCGTGTCACATAGAATTACGCCATGTGACGTTGTGTGCAGAATACTAGTACGTCACATTTCAATACATCTTTCTAAAGTCACTGTTGATGCCGTTACACTACAATTATCAAGAAAATTTAAATAGGTAATTAACACAACAACCATGTCATCTTACCAAATGCGAGAGATTTTAATTAAATTTCGTCATGTAGTTCCGACTGCACGACTGGCCCCGGTAATGCGCTTGTGGGCCGCCATAGTAACTATAACATAGTGCTAACACATCGCATGTCATATTAATGTATTACTGAGTTTTAATTAAAATATTTTTTTATTCTTTAGATGTAATCCGGAATTTTGTGGAATTTGTTTTTCCCTTAATAAGTTAATTTACATGTAGGTACAAACAAATCTGGTCAAGTTAGACTGGCTTTGTATTCATAAGAAAACACAACTGCAGACCTCTAGTCTTTTGTCTAGATAAGAATATTCAGGTGACAGATTGAAGGATTCCAACGGTAAACATGTGTGTGTATTGACAAAGACACTGTGCTATTAGCATACTCCTTCTCATTACTCTAATATTTGAAGAAGAAAAAACACAAATGCCATCCCTTCAGTTAACATCACGTAGCCATGATATAAGTAATAGAAAGAGAACGCAAACGCGAGGTTGCCTTATTTCGTCGAGGGCGGAGCCCGAGACTAAATAAGGAAACCGAGTGTTAAGTTTCTCTTTCTGGCTTATATCATTGGCTGTCAAATTGTATTGGGTGTGGCTAAATATCACATAACGGTACATTGTCCTCGCTGACCGATTAAAATTTCCAATACCACGTTGTGATATTAAGGGCACGGAGTATAACTTGGAGATTGTGCATGTTTTTCAAGAAAATTACACCTTTTCTTCTTTCGGTTTGCAAGGTCATTGCAGTTTTGCACGATACAAACTCATGAATGTATTTTATAATCATTTCTTTGTAAGATTTCGGTCCTTATACTACTGACTAAGTCCCCAACAACAAACTTGGACTTTTAATGTCATGTTTACTTTGATTGTGAACCGGCAAGATTTGCAATCCAATTGCTGTCATATGCGTCAACAAATTTGAAATTTATTTGTGTCTAACCTCAAGTGCAAATGTAATATGATCATAATACAATGCCTATTTTATTCGACAAAATAAATTTGAAAGAAAAAAAACATTTTTGAAACTTTACTTCACTATAGAATACACTCTATTACCTTAAAGTTGTAGACCCCAGTACGTACTTTTCAAGCACGGACATCACGGATTATTTTACAGTTAACGTATAAACAGTGGTACACTGCAAAATTATTGAATTTCGTTGGGATGAAATTTCGTGGTTTTGGTAAATATGACCATTTCGATGGTACTTTAATTCGTGGATTTTGCATTTCAGGTAATAAATACATGGGTAAAGTTTATTGTTCGAATGGATTTGATTTCGAGGTTGAGGTGAACCAGAAAGTCGGAGAAATGTAATCGCCCACGAAAATTAATGATTTACAGTATGCGTGTGACACCTTTCAGTGCAGGATAATATTATCATGCACTGCAGTTATTGCACTCATTCCTTTGAAATTTAAGTCCCACCCCATCGATTATCATTGGATTTAGCGCCATCCCTTCAGTTAACATCACGTAGCCATGATATAAGTAATAGAAAGAGAACGCAAACGCGAGGTTGCCTTATTTCGTCGAGGGCGGAGCCCGAGACTAAATAAGGAAACCGAGTGTTAAGTTTCTCTTTCTGGCTTATATCATTGGCTGTCAAATTGTATTGGGTGTGGCTAAATATCACATAACGGTACATTTTCCTCGCTGACCGATTAAAATTTCCAATACCACGTTGTGATATTAAGGGCACGGAGTACAACTTGGAGATTGTGCATGTTTTTCAAGAAAGTTACTCCTTTTCTTCATTCGGTTTGCAAGGCCATTGCAGTTTTGCATGATACAAACTCATGAATGTATTTTATAATCATTTCTTTGTAAGATTTCGGTCCTTATACTACTGACTAAGTCCCCAACAACAAACTTGGACTTTTAATGTCATGTTTACTTTGATTGTGAACGAGCAAGATTTGCAATCCAATTGCTGTCATATGCGTCAACAAATTTGAAATTTATTTATGTCTAACTTGAAGTGCAAATGTAATATGATCATAATACAATGCCTATTTTATCCGACAACATAAATTTGAAAGAAAAAAAACATTTTTGAAACTTTACTTCACTATAGATTACACTCTATTACCTTAAAGTTGTAGACCCCAGTACGTACTTTTCAAGCACGGACATCACGGATTATTTTACAGTTAACGTATAAACAGTGCTACACTGCGAAATCATTGAATTTCGTTGGGATGAAATTTCGTGGTTTTGGTAAATATGACCATTTCGATGGGACTTTAATTCGTGGATTTTGCATTTCAGGTAATAAATACAAGGGTAAAGTTTATTGTTCGAATGGATTTGATTTCGATGTTGAAGGTGAACCATAAAGTCCGAGAAATTTAATCGCCCACGAAAATTAATGATTTACAGTATGCGTGCGACACCTTTCAGTGCAGGATAATATTATCATGCACTGCAGTTATTGCACTCATTCCTTTGAAATTTAAGTCCCACCCCCTCGATTATCATTTGATTTAGCGCCACCCCTTCAGTTAACATCACGTAGCCATGATATAATAATTATTATAGACCTATACATGTAATTGTATTATAACATTGTACAACATTGATTTTACTAACCCATTATACATTATTGTATTCGCATACATGAATAAACACCCTTACATATGAATTCATTGAACAAAAAATAAAAGATAAAATCTAAAAACTGACACATCTTAGTCTTCAGAAACAGTAAACTCCTTGTAGAAATTGTATATTTATAAGGCAGTTTTGCTATATTTAGTCCTGGAACTATGAACTTTATTAAACAATACATAACAGCAAGCCTAGTAACCACTCGTCTATCTTAAATTGAACGTAATGTCCACAATGACGTTGGTCCTTTCAAATAAACAACACATATGAAACAAGTTTGTCAATATGTACTGCCTCCGTAGCTCAGTGGTTAGTGCGCTTATCGTCTAATCTTGCAACCCAGATTATATATTATATTATATATTTGCCTGTCGTGATGAGCAGAAAGCTGGCTGGCAAATAAAGTCTATGCTCGGCATTTTTAGTATGTATTGATGAACTGATCTATGAGTATATCGTAATCTCGTATATGGTCAATCCAAACCCTTCGCTTGCACAGGTGATGTTAATTGACGTAACATTATACCAACAGCCGGTATGTGGGATGTACGTGCATAGCCCTACCCCATACATGCCGGTGATCCATGTACATGGTCCGCGTGCAAACAATGTTCCAGACATGTTCACATGCAGTAAAATATTGTACGGACCTGTAATATAACAATATAACTGTTATTGTAATTCACTGTGCTGTTCAGAACTGAAACTAAAATACGATAAGCATTGAATCAGAATAGAATAATGTGATTTCCAATCATGGGTCATTGCTGTCATGTGACACTTTGTCATCGCCGGTTCCTGGTTGCAAGTCTGGTTGTAAAACGAGGAGGGATTTGAGCAGGATCAGCGACGTTACCACCTAAAATGAGCTAGCTACAGAAACCTCAACAAATTGTCTTATGGGTAATTAGATACTTGTGCCTCCGTAGCTCAGTCGTTAGTGTGCTTGTCGTCTAATCTGGCGACCGGGTTCAAATCCGGGTGGAGGTACATATATATGCTTGCAATGTTTCAGTAGAAATAAAGCAAATAAAGGCTATGCTCGGCATAAAAAAAGATACTACATATCGGAATGTAATATGTACATGTATTACACTCATATCTCAGCAATCTCGAATCAGTCGGAATGGGCCGAATGCAAAACAACGAATTGCTATTCCGAGGCGATTCCTGCTCATAATGACACAGGACTCGCACGTGATATGGGTAGGTATATTACTTACGATAATAAATGACAGACACTTTTGCGATAGGCCAAACACCTCCAAATTCCATTGCCCACCATGAACCAGGGCCGCGAGGTGTGTATGATCGAGTTGTTGTAATACCATCGATACTAAGATTGGCGTTCCTCTGTGCAACTCCTTCAGCAGGTATTAGTTTCGCGCCATTTTGTACCAGAAACCCTGTAAATAAATTATTCTATATATTGAGTCTTCAGGATTGAAAAACCTGCCATTCTTACAAGTTAATTGGTTACGAAAATTGTCATAATTTTTAAGAAAAAAACAACAAAAAGCAATCATGACGTCAAAGGCAAAATACAAAAGAAGTTGTGTTTTTATCTTGAATGTTAAAGTGTATAGAGCTATATTCTAACAATCATTTAATGTCAAAATAATTACTTGCATCGTTTTTAGTATGATACTAGACTACCTTAATTGCAAATTAAAACTTTGGATGGGTTCTGTGTACTTTAATACAATCGTCGAAAAATAGACTATTCTTATAATTTCATAGGGTGTTCTAGAACACTTTTGTACGAAAATGGACAGGTCGCATGTCCAATAAACCACAGAGAGAATTTCTGTTAAAGCTGAAGCGAAAAATGATCTAATGGATATGAAAGCATAATTGTTTTTCATTTTTTGAAACTTTTAAAACAATATCGTCCGATATAGCTATATACACTTTAAGGAAGTTACCGCTGCTAATTTTTGTAGAGGTTAAGTTTGGAACGCTTTGCCAGACGCCGTAAAGGTTATTCCGTAACTGTTACTAGAAGTGCATTAAGTATTAGAACAATGGAGCATTTTAGCAATAATTGTTTAAAAGGTACATGTAACATGTATTATATGTCTTAGATGTCTAAATCATTAATGTTCGGGATGAAAGGACAGAAGGAAGAGGATGGCTGGGTTAAATGTAAAACGAAGAACCAAAGTTCCGAGAAATACAAAGTACTTACCAGTGATGTCAACAGGAATTCTCTTGTACAAAGTCCACTGCGAAGCAGGTTCGGTGCTTCCACAAACCTGTGTGCTAACTAAATCACACACATGTCCGTGTGAAGAGAATTGCGCGAATCCACAAAATCGCTCTGTCTGGCAAATTGCGGCACACTTTACTCCAGAGTCGCAGTTACTGAAACTGGCAGACGTTTCATCATTCAGCCTAATGTTCTCGGAGATACCAAACTCCCACCACAGCACACCATAACCGTAACCAAACAAAATTAAAATACAGAATATTACAAAACTGCATGCCATGTTAACGGCCGGAAACACCATTCCTATTTGGTTACTTCTCCCAGACTGAATATAGATTGTTGACCCGGGGTGTCTGGTTATGCTGGACCCACATGGGAATTGTTGACGATGTAACAAGAGATCGAACTGCATACTTAGCTCTCATGTCTATAAGTGCAAATGCATTATTAAAATTAAATCTAGAAGATAACTGAAAACTGTGCGTTCATTTATTATTTAATTGGTCTCGAGCAAGATCAAACGTGACAAGAAAATACAAGTATCATCCTTGACAAAGATAAAAGGATAAAACGACGTAAAGATCAAACAGATTAGGATTAACTCGAAATATGGTCATTTTTACATAAGCTTGCATATTTAACGAACTATATCCTATGGAACAAAGTCACATGACTTTGATATCGCTAAAAGCTACAAAATCAAAACGGAGTTTGTCAAAAATTCGCTGCTTTAGAATGAGAAGGTTGTAACTACTAATTACGACATTTTAAGACTGGTACATAATTATTTAAAATCAGAACCACAAGGCCGCCTTGTGAGCCTATTTTCAAGAAAATGGGAAATTGTCATTTTCAACAAAGTGGAATTGAAACAGCTTATTTTACCATAAGTAAAGAGTACTTGCTGGACAGTTTTTTCTTGTTTTCTCAAAATATCGAGTGTGTACTTACAACGCCTCGAAGACAAACTAGCCGTAGATCTAAGTATTTTATTTCTTCTTCGATTTCTATTTCTCATACGCCATTCTTGAAGTATAGGATCTCTTTCAGAATATGTTAAATAGTACCATGTGAAACAGTGAGAGTTGCTGTATACAAGCGGTCAGTTTAAATGTTTCACGGGGTGCTCGAAATGACAACGCTGCCAAAAGAGATGTTGACAAGTTTCGTCTTTGATTTGAAACCGTTTTCGACGTTGGGGTCACGTGATACTGCTTAGACTAGTGTTTTCGTTCTCTATCAATAACTTTCTTATTTTGTAATAAATTATAATAATTTAAAAGTCTTTATTGACAGACGAGCAGTTTTAATTGCAATATTGACCACCCGAATGTTTCACATTCCATTACAAAGTTTATATGATTACTGTAAAATATTTAATTTTCGTGAGTACATTTGTTGTCAATTTTCTGGAATTGGTTACAATGATAGTCCGGTGTTCTCGTAAATTCATGAATTTAAGATACTAGTATTGTTAGAAAAATATCGTGTAACGTTTTAATGTAAAGTTATATATAATTTAGTGGATTTAAGTTGGCAAAAAATTTATCCGCGAAACTTACGCAAACTAATCAACCGTGAATATCAATAATTTTACGGTAGTACAAAATATAATCCTGTCAGAACTAAACACAAGTTATTATGTTTTTTATTCGAGATAATAACACAACTCTACTCGACCTTTTAAGTCTATTGTATCTTAGTTTGTGCGATTTGTTGAAGATTAAAACTACTTATAGCTCTTACAAGGCTGTACCTAGTGAAGATAAAATGTCAAAATGTTCCCTATGTACAAATATTTTTTATATACCCACTTGAACTAATCTTGTGCTCTATTATTGGAAACGTATGTATGGCTTATGTATATTGTATGAACAGAGAACGAAATAAAGCAAATACTGTATATTCACGTGTCACAGGTGTTTAAGCGTTCCTTTATTAGCATCATATAATAAAGTTTATTAAGTTATTTTATACAAATACACACGTTTTTGTTTCGTTTATACTTGTTCATTACAAATGTTGTTACATCGATCATCCTACTTATTGAATCGATCATCCTACTGATTAAATCGACCATCCTACTGATTGAATCGATCATCCTACTGATTGAATCGATCATCCTACTTATTAAATCGACCCTCCTACTGATTGAATCGATCATCCTACTGATTGAATCGATCATCCTACTGATTGAATCGACCATCCTACTGATTGAATCGACCATCCTACTGATTGAATCGATCATCCTACTCATTGAATTGATCATCCTACTGATTGAATTGATCATCCTACTGATTGACTTCATCATCATCCTACTAAGTGAATCGACCATCCTACTGATTGAATCGATCATCATCATCCTACTGAATGAATCGATCATCCTACTAATTGCATCGATCATCTTGCTAATTGAATCGACCATCCTACTAATTGAATCGACCATCCTAATGATTGAATCGATCATTCTGCTAATTGAATCGATCATCCTACTAATTGCATCGATCATCTTGCTAATTGAATCGACCATCCTACTAATAGAATTGATCATCCTAATGATTGAATCGATCATCCTGCTAATTAAATTGATCATCCTACTGATTGAATCGATCATCCTACTGATTGAATCGATCATCCTGCTAATTGAATCGATCATCTTACTAATTGAATCGACCCTCCTACTGATTGAATCGATCATCCTGCGAATTGAATAGACCATCCTACTGATTGAATTCATCATCATCCTACTACTTAATTGAATCGATCATCCTCTAATACAATAGGAAAGGTCTCCAACTTTAAAGGGAAATGGGGACCAATCAACAGAGCAGAACATATGGCACTTATGACCTTAATTTGTACTTAGCACCGCCAGTATTAGGAATGGACTTACCACCAGCCTGTGTGGCATTTCGTGCGAAATGTACCGAAATAGAACCTACTTTTAGTTGCTTTGACTTTTCAACGCTGAACATCGCCACCATGTAGCTCTTCCTTTGGTTAATTACGCTTATGTAATGTCCAAGTCAGTAGAAGAAGAAGAGGATGAAGAATAAGAAGAAGAAGAAGAAGAAGAAAAGGAGGATGAAGAATAAGAAGAAGAAGAAGAAGAAGAAGAAGAAGAAGAGGAGGAGGAGACGGAGGAGGAGGAAGAATAAGAAGAAAAAGAAGAGGAGGAGGGGGAGGAGGAGGGTGAGGAGGAGGAGGAGGAGGAGGAGAAGAAGAAGAAGAAGAAGAAGAAGAAGAGGAGGACGAGGAGGGGAGGAGGAGGAGGAGAAGAAGAAGAAGAAGAAGGAGAAGAAGTAGAAGAAGGAGAAGAAGGAGAAGAATGAACAAAATATAGAGCAATGTATCGGACCAGATGAGGACATGTTTTACACGAATCCCTTTTTTTCTTTATTTAAGTTAAAATATGTGCATCTTTAACAATATCAGCAGCAAACAACGGAAATAATCAAAGTACAAAACATTGTTTTTTTTCATAACGACGACATGGTCTTCGTGCTTCGACTTGATGGTTACCCATATCTGGTTCACGATGGTTTATTGACTAAGATATTGTGCCGCCCCTGCAAATTTCACATGTATTTTCCTAGCTTTATTATCTTTCGTCATTTCAATACAAATAGTTTAAAGTGGTTTACTTGTTTTAAAGTTTGATCAACTTCTGAAAGTACAAAAATGAACTAGTATTCAAAGCACACATATGTGTTCTGGACGAACTAAGGTAACAGTTTGTTGTATTCTTTTCTCGGACATATACACTGTGATAACATGAATAACTTTACTAACTTTGTCAGTTTTTAAGCTAATATGTGTTGTTATATGCCATTGTTTATCACAAACATGTAAGTTTTATTCAGGACATAAAATCATTTGCTAATGTTGCGTATTATTTTCTCAGCAGATGTTTTTAGCGTTTTCCTTACTTCTGAAAAACTGTCAAAATCAGCAGCAAATGACGTCGTAAATTATCAATTAATTCATTGCATTTTACCTATTGATGTTTCCACGCTGAAATACAAACGAAGAATTTGTGTATAATTAATGGCATTGTTGAATATTTGTTCATTTAGAATATTGTATGATAATAACAACTTATCCTTAAAATACTAATTTTAATTCTATTATTCATGTACAGTATAAATATAACTGAAATGTATTGCCCCATTGCTATACGATTTTAGTGTTTAAAAAACAATATACACAAGTTACAAAATTTGGTTAAATTATTGAAAAACATATTGTCCCCCGACAGTCTTAATAATAATAAATAGTATGTTTGGAGTTCAAATGTTTTTAAAAAGAAGGTTCGACTTGTTGTTGCATAGATGTTGTTGTTTTCTGTCAATTGTGAGGTCATATTGAGGCTCAGACTTAGTGACGTTGGAAGGGCAAACAATTACGTAAACAAGTTTTGTGTAAAACCTGTACACTTTTAATTACTTCTATCAACAACATTGTGAACGAAAAGTACAAATAATTGAAAACTTTCGCCAATATTTTGATACACAATATTTGCGCTTCACCGATGGGAAATTATTTGTTGACATTTTGTAGATTCAATGAATTTGGTTTTGATTAAGTTGACAAAGTCAAATTACTTAAGGTAGTTAAAATAGATAAATATTGAAGGAGAAAAGTGAATTTTATTGGAAAATCAGAGTTCAGTTAAACAAACGGCGTAGTGTTTATTGGGCGTTCCAATGAAAATTGGACTCATTAGTATTTGAATGTTGTAAGTGTTGTTTACATACGTATAACTTTATATATATCTAGTAAAATATTGCTGATAGCTGTATCATTATTTGTCAAGTTCTGTTCTATAAAAGTCTCGTCACGCATAACAAATACTAGACTGGTCCCCGGTCTGTATATTCTCACGATCGTTCAAAGCACCAGTTTAAACAAATACCAATCGGTGCACCTCGAACAATTCGTTATAATATATGAGTTACTGGGTCTTAATTACTAAAAGGAAGTCCGTTGCCGATCGTTTAATCAGGACAAATGTTGCTCAAACAGGCGACAATAATCCTCATTTGATGAGTAATATAGTTGGATAAGATCAAAGGTTAATGCATCCACAGATTTTGTTTCAACAAGTTTTGTATTTTATTCTATTTTCGAGTCTTGAATCCTGAACATAAACTAAAGATCAAGTGTTTAAGTTGATTAAATATTCACAAAAAAGAGATAACATGCCGTGTTTGTTCAGATTATATTCTCAAACACTGACCTAATAAAATGATAATACCCATCAACTTGATTTCCCATGAAATGTTGGTTTGTGGAGATTATCTATCGGGGAAATATTGAAGTGGGTTATAATGAGGTTCCACGAAGTCATGGCGTCCGTTTGAAATATGGGGAATTTCTTTCCTTAAGGCCAGACAACTCATAAACAAGTTTGGTGACCCATGAGTATTTTCGTTTGTGTTTGTTCGGTTCGCGTCGGGTTTGATCGGTTGGATTGGGTCGGGTCGGGTCGGGTCGGGTCGGGTCGGGTCGGGTCGGGTCGGGTCGGGTCGGGTCGGGTCGATTCATTCGTTCGTATGGTCGGGTATGATCATACGCGACTACGAATAGTACAAAATGTAATCAAACGCAGTGTTTGCTCAGCGAAGTAAATTATATTTCCGATTGATGACTTAGAGTTTGTAATAATGATAATAAAAAAGTTGTCACCTACTTAAACGTAGATACCATTGATAGTGAATCACTATATAAATTAAGCGGACATGACGCTATTTATGAAGTTCAATGCGACATTCAATTTTGAAAGAAATAATTTATTAACGCATTTTATTAAAGTATACAATTAGTGTTTATTATTTGACAATATACAAATATATAGAGTGTCATAACTCGTCTATGCTATAAAAAGAGATTGCGATAAGAAAATAGTCTTCCGGGACGATAGATCCGTTCACATGTACTCAACATTAAAGCCTTGGTCACACTGAACATTCTTCTAACCTGAGGGATATACTCTCAATTGAAATAACCAGCATCAAGGTACGTTCATCATGGTGTAAGGAAACTTCGGACACTTACATTGGAAGGAATTGTAATAAAACACTTAAACCTTCTGTATATATATACTTTGCTTTCTTCTTTTTAGCAATATTGTATTGTATTATGTCACAGTAGTTCAGTTACAAATTGTTAACGTAGTCTTTTAAAAAGCCCTGGAGCTTGTATGTAAATTGATATGATTTGTTGAAAATAAAAAAATTCTATGTAAAAAAAAAAGGAATTGTAATGAACCGGGTATTGTCAGAACGCCCGAATTATGCATTGGTCCCATTGCCTCGGGCATATACATCATACAGAACATACACTGGAGCTTCTACATGTTTTGATATCAAGTTCTGCTAAAAACCATAGACAGTCATCATGAGAATAATTGTATCGGTAATATTCCACATCGTCGATGATTTTTCTCCTCAGTGGGACCCAGGCATGACAAGCTACCGTCAGCAAAAAATGCTGTCAAAATACAGATTTATAGCACTATTGATGTTTCCTAACATGTATTTTATTGTATAGCTGGTACTTTTCAAGATCTTTATTTATAACAAACGACTGACTTATACAATGTAAAGTGTGCGTCTCTCAAATGGTGTCGCCATACAGAACGCTCGCACATTGCGTTGGTTGGCAGTAAATATAATTTAACAAACAAGAGACAATAATACAAAGCAATGTCCCACAATGCATTAAAGTTGACAATGTTCCCTCGATAGGATAAATACAAATGTACATTCAATGCAAGCACAGACAGAAAAAATAATATTGAAATATATGTAAATGTTTGATTAATCAAAATCAATCAGAATCGAATGGTTTCTATGTTTCCATGTCTGTGTTGATTGAAGTCCCGGAGGCAATCTAGACAATGGTGTCATCAAAATGGGGAGAATTCAACAGCCTTCGATTGCATTAATAACCTAGTCACATTTGCCCTACGAGCTCCGTACAAGTTGATTTTTATGAGCTCGCATGGAGCCCGTACGGATATCTAAGATCATACGAGCATCGTACGGATTTTTACAACTCGTAGAGGACTCGGCGATCTTGTGAAAACGGATAGCGTAATAAACATTCTGTACAAATCGTACGAGGTACGTACGAGCTGTGACCAGATGCTAAGAACGTACAAATATCGTTAGGATTCAAATATTTTAGACTCGTACGAAGTTGGTAAATCCGTACGGACATCGTACGAGCTTTGTGACCGTAGTTTAGCATTAGCCGATTATTGTCCCAATATATCAGAAAGGATCGATGGTTAAACATGGTCGATGACTATACTTATAACATCTACTGACTGACATATAAATACATCATTTATTACAATACTTGACATATCATGAGTTTTACTAGGAATCAAACGTCCATAAATAAGTATATATAGCACAGAAATCAATCAAGTTAAACTGAATATGTTCTATCGAATACTACGTATAATTCACGTAAAAAGTAACACCATCATTGTCAATTCAATTCATTTAAATGAAACACAACACCATGATCGAATGGTTTCTAGTTCAAACCAATAAAGGGATACCTGGTTACTTCTGAAGCGCTTTTCATTGTTTCCTACCAGCTAGAGATAAACTGGTATTTCCGGCGATGCAATACACCGGGTACGTAAAAGAGCCACCAAGTCTATTTGGAAAGAGTTTTAAGGTATCGCACCGGATTCTTTGTATCGAATATCTGTCTCTTCCCTAGAAGTCGTGGTCATTGGCCAATTAGACAGAGAACACAGGGTTGGTGGCTGACTTGGTCGACAGGAATGAAGCATTGCAAGACTGGACAGACTATTCTGCAAATGTTCGATCTTACGCAACGCATTCTTGGGCATTACTTTTTTTTTTTAATAATATTATATTGCTTTCTATTTTAGACATTATCAAGCTATGACGCAATTGACTACTTCATACTATCGATGTTTTGTTTCATGGAAAATGAATGAAAATCTCCTTAAGCGCTATATACACATAAACAGCATGCATGTCTTTGCATTGACGGATGTTATTGAAATTAGCCAGTTTCTGAATATCAAACGCATGCGGAGAGACGTCAATATCGTTGTAAGCGTTTGAGCCTTTATTTGAATTGTCTAATGGACTCGGTATTATAAAAAAATAATAAGTTTGTCGGAGAATGCATGTATAATTATGTAAGGACTGATGTTATTGAAATTAGCCAATTCTGCACATACATCATTTCTAACACACGGCGTGTGTTATCAATATCGCTGTAAGCGTTTGAACCTTTATTTGAATTGTCTAATGGACTCTGTATTATGGAAATAATATCATGGTTGTCTCTTGGTTAATGGGCCGTGACTCTTGACAAATCGAGGCTGGTGTATGATGCTTTTTGGAATCATGCTTCAAGGGGGTGACGAGGGTGGTAATTGGAATAAAGCGTTATAATCAACAAAAACAGTCGATGTTTAGCAACTTTAGTTCGCTTTTTAAATACATCAAATGAGTTTGATAAACGATTTAATCACTTAACGACTATTTACATTTCTCGAATGTGTTTGAACTTCGAATGAAACTCATTTCATTCAACAGTCTGTCTGTCTGTCAAACTAATCTGCTGCTATCTTCAAAACTGTAAGTTAGCGATTACACCGGTGTGAAAAAAACTAATCCGGACTTTCGTAGTTCAATGTAGCAATATGGGCTACTTTTTTTCGGTCCATTTTCTTTTATTTTTACAGTGTCTTTAAAAAGTGTTATGAAACTGGAATTAAAACGTTTGTTAAATCGAGGGCTTAGGGTTAAAACATTTACACTCGGCGGACATGCGCTCCCTTAAATGTGTTTTAAAAGCGGTATGATAAATTAATTAAAAGTCCGAAATAAAACTTTTAAATTACAAGATTTTAAAATTGATGTCATTAGTTTTAGATGTTCAAACAAAATTCAAAAATGCAAAAAATAAAATAAAAGAGAACGTTTAACATCAAACCATTGATTAGCTTATTTCATTTTGCTTAATAGAAAAATTACGTAATTTTCGTGACTAGTACATATAGATAGCAAAGTGGCTTGAACAATGGGGACCGCTTTAGATAAATTGTACATCCAAATATGGGCTACTGTTTGAAGAGGGTATTTAACAATTCAATACAGTGGATTTATATTTCGGTTAACGGAAATTTAACGCTTTATTTATTTACGTACAGAGAATTCGAATAATTTTAAGCCGAAAATAAAGACAGGATCGTAAATTATTTGAAATCGTCTGTAGACCAGATAAATACGTATTTGGGTATTGGAATGGAGTACGTACACAAGGGTACAGGATATTTTAATATTATTCCATAAACGCGGAACTATTAGTGATAGATATTGGACACATTTTGACTGCTTATTTAAAGATTCGATCGGTTATAATGAAATGAAGGCGCATTTGTTACCCAAAATTAAAAGGTTTTCGTCAAAAAACTGAACTAGATCTTTGCGATAAATATCGGATTTCTTTGGATATCGTTTTATAATAAATATTTTATTTTGGGGGCATTTTAAACCAGATTTTTTAAATGTAAAAAAAAACGGAATAAGGCGCAATATCGGCAAAAGTTTTAAACACTAGAAATTCAAGAAATCTGCATTTTGGGGAATTTTTTAACAAAACTCAAGAGTTGTTCATCAATTTAATTTCAGATTGAATAAGTGATAAAACGTATGTATATCACGAGCAGGATTGTGAAACAGTGAACATGTATTCAAGATACAAATCGGAGGCGGAAGATGAAACGTGAGTCATATTTTCTTATACATTTGTATTTCAAATAATATTTATATTGATGCCTAATTTCATACACCATTAACTGACATTATGCCAGTTGTCAATCAATACCCCTTAAATCAATTTTAACAATAAATTATAATCGCATGGTCCAATGGATCAACTTTAAAACCTTCGCCATGCAACCTTCGACAAACAATCAGGAGGAGCGATCTCTCCTCTGGCGTTATGGCAATTGTACAAATGACAAATTATAACTTCGGAATGATGCACAGTGCATGTGCGTTTGATATATCAAAACTCGGTTTTCAAGCACCCCAATCAGGGTCTCATCAATGGGGTTTTACTGTACATATATATGCATTCTTTTTTTTAAATCAACTGATTCGTTAATTAATTGACCTTGTTTTGATATTGCACAACAGATATAATAAATTATACCAGTCTGCATCTAAAACATGGCATTGTTACACACGAAAAATAAAATTCGTTTGGTTTTATTTGTCAGTTTATGTAAAACAAACTGTTCAACACACGTTAGACAATACCTGGTCATATCTCCAATTAGCCGAGCCGAGCATAGCATTTAGTTGTCAGTCAGCTTTCTGCTGAATATTGCAGGTATGTGTGTGCCTCCATCCGGATTTGAACCCGGGTCGCCGGATTAGGCGGTAAGCGCGTTAACCACTGGGCCACAGAGAACACGAAGCATGGAAGTAATTCATTCATAACTTTGAAATAGTTGGGTATAAACCATAATCTTTCGAACTATGACTCAACTATGTAGTGCAATTACTGGTAGTAATTATTAAGCCAATAGACAAACTACCCTACTTTACTTAAACTATAAATCTTAAGCGTCATAAAGGATAAAAGTACACAAAAGATGTTTATTTTTACACAATTGATATTTTTTACAATTTACAATTAAGTATTTAACGATTGACGTTCATGTATATCCATAATCCATATTGCAGACGACCTAGTACTTAATATTGATAAACGCATAAAGTTTGTGTATTAATACAATATACAACAATGTTTGTGTTGAATGGAATTATGTGTTGTCATTAATAAGTCTAGAAAGGTTTTAGCTTAACAGTAAACATTAACATTGACTGACAAAACTTCCCACCCAATATCGCAGCGTATAAACCAAATCACTGTATGGCTTATCGGATTACTATCACATTCAACTTGTATCATTTATTGCTAATAAACACATGTAAATCTGATCACTGTACTCATTACTGTCATACTATTTAATTCAACGTGTACTTATTATTGCAATTGCCGTAAATCGACTCGTTTATACACAGGGAATATGCTGTCCTTATTCTTTTTCTCTTCGTCTGCGCTTCAGTAGTAATTCGGAACTGCGTGTCATTGCAAACAAACCCTTTTTTAGGTTGGCCTAACAGAGGGAACTGTACGCACGTTTGTGATCATTGAACTCAATGCACGTAAAGCAACTGTAAAACTATATGCTCATATATTTCCCGGATGCAATCTACTCAAAAATATCAAAAGCTACCAACACGCAGCAACTCTCGCGCGCTATCTACCCCACATATCATAAACAACCGACACTTAGAAGTAGGGACTCCATATACGTTGATAGCATTCAGGTAATAATGATAAAAAACAGACCAAGATTTACCCATCGGGGTGCTTTATGTGTTATTAAAACCATTTGGAGGTTTCAATGCTTTGATATATGAAACCTATTATGCAAATGCACCAATTCAGACGTCGATGACGAACGCAAGGCGCCAATTCGATAAAACCGTTTAGATGAAGATTATTGAACACATTATTATGAATGAACGTATCAAAACAGGAACAATGATATAAAGTATCGTGTGTTCATTGCCTAAGAAAAGTGCAGCTATCAAGCGCCTTTATTCCCGTTCAATCAAATACAAAAGACATGGGTTACCTCCCGTGGAAAGCGCTACGTAGCACCCCACTTAGTTCATGTCGATTCAATAAGTATACATACTAAAGGTGCTACTAAACCCCATTCGAAAGAATAGCGTTTACTACAATTGACTCATTTACCCCTAGTTTACCCTAGATAAATATAGTTCACCTGACAGACCAGCTAATGTTTGTAACTGTTCTCATTTACTTTTGAACAGACAGTTGAAATGTATAAAACAGACGTTAATACTATAGGATTAAAGGTAAAATTGTTGGAGTTCACTAATGTGTAAACACCGAATCTGAAGTACACATCGAGTAAAGCTCCGATTCTGAATTTGTCAATGCTCTTCATTTACAGAGCTACAAGAGTAAAAAGGTTGATATCAAAATACAAATATTCATTTCTTCCTCAGAACATTGTGGTATTCTATTTTATCTGTCTACATTATAAACATCTCAATGCGATGGGTGCCCGCAAGACTGTAGTAACTACATATAATTAAAGAAGGACTTACTACAGTCTTGTGGGCATCCCTCGAATGTATTATGATGCATGTGGTTATTCATACTATTGACATACAAAGATCATTTATCAATCACAGTCAAAGCCTATACAAATATAATCTGTAATCAGTAAATCTAAGATCGATTAAGATAACTAAGGTATTGTTTACCCGTATTGGCACATCGTAAGCTTAACATGTCAACATGTCAGCAATAACACGTTTGAAGTTACCGAGTTGAACATGACAGCCCAATAACAATCGCTAATGATAAATTTAGATGGGTTATTCAATAACCGAAACTAATAAAATACTATGTACACTGGCACAGTCGATCGCCACCTCCTTCAGACAAATAATAAATTCCCCAGTAAGACCTTTGTCATCTCTTCGTGCAATCTTAATTCTCCAGTTTGACCTGTGACACCTCTTCACACAAATCAACGCACTATTTAAATACTTGAATTCCTAAGAGGCAGGTTTTCCAGATAGCCCGGTGACCTCTGGATAATGCCAGACCCATAGTCAGTCGTAAGACTGCTGACGATACAATTACTAGTATATAAGACAGGTAAACCAGGAAGCTCAATACAGGAATAATTTGAAAACAATTAACTGTTTTGTGTACAAGAACAAGCAAAGTTGAACCGTTTCTCTCAAGTGTATGTATGGGTACTTGAGAGGGACATCGTTAACGACAACGTGATGTGGCTGACAGTAGAGTCGTGTTAACAATCAGCTTGACTTTCCGTAAGTTCGTGATCGGGGATGTGGTAAATTAACAGTTTGTTGAACGGGCGCATGTCTGAAGACAGATACTATTTTTTTATTTCAATATCATTGCAACAAAGATGTTTGGTTTAGAACACAATGTCAAGAGCTCGTTCTGTGACATACCTAATACCTAGTTCCCCGTTAACAATCAACTAAATAATAATGTCAGAATAAATGTCAAACCAGTGCCAAAACTTCAAGATTAATTCACTATGTCAAGGGGTTAAACCTGAAATAACACTCAATTATACTGTACCCTGGTATGAAGAATATAATTCAAACACTAATCCCCTTTGACAAAGTTGTTGAATTTAGCACGAATTAATAATAAGGATTGTAACATTTTACTGTGCTCCTGCATTGGTCTGGAATAAATCGTCTTGATTGGATAGTAAGCTTAGGTTTGCATTAATGAAAATAATCTTGCCGTAAGCACGTGTGTGTGGAGTTTTCTGTGATAAATAGTGCATGAACTCATAGCGCTAATTCAGTGTGCAACAGTCTGCGTTCCAACGAATCCGCAAATCATAGAAAGTAAACTATCCTGACTTTTTTCTGACCAATTCCCAAATGTGTCAATTCGCCTGACCAAAGCAATTGGTTCCCCAAACGATGGTTACAAATGGGACATGGACAAAAAAGCAGAGCATGAAAGTCACACATACACTGCCATGAGCAATATCCAAATGTTATAAACAAAATGTTTGTTAACAAATTTTATGGTATTTGCAGAAGCATAAGACAAAAACACAATTTTGAAAGCTCATCAAGTGGATCTAGATGTAATATAATTTGAACCAAAAATCCGAAACATTATTGAGAATTAGCACATAATAACTAAGGTACAATTTGAAATGAAAATATATATATATATATATTATATAAATGAGCATGGAATATCATTAATGTGTGTTCATTTTTTATCCATAGCAACAAAGAACCAGCTAAACCCGCGTCACAGTTGACGTGTAAGGTGGTGAAGGAATTTCTGGCTGGTCTGAAGAAGAAAGATGAACCGAAAAAGGCGGCGTCATCTCTCGGCCAGACGACAAAAGATGACGTCATGAGATGGCTGGATGATAATGAGCTTGATCTAATGCATCACGTGATCATTATGAACAATCCCGAATCTGTGGAATACCTTCTGTCACATGGTTACTTTCAGGTTGGTAACGTTATAATATAATTTTTATATAGTAGGCTTGGTATTCAGTTGCCTTTAATCCTTATTGACTCAACTAAGACATGTACAGTCACGATTTTAGGGGACATATCCATCGGTATGGCCTTATTTCGCCGAGATACTGCTAAAATGTGTTTTATGGTTACATAATAAATAAAGTAACGTTATATATGACGCTTAATGTGTCAAATAAAAAAACGAAAATTACGAACAATACTCTGGAAAAAGATAAGCATCCTGAATTATAACTAACGTTAGTTGTTGAAACTTGGGCAATAGTCAAGCTATCGTCATGTCTATTTATTTTGAACACGGTCCATCGACATTCAAATATGTAGATTTGAAGGACATGCTGCAAATTGCATGACTGTGTTCCATAACTATTTGCGTTTTGGTTTTATTCTGTGGGTTTTTTGGCATTTTTGTATTGGACATGTTTTGTTTAGTTTTCCCGGGTTGTATATTATGCATGCGTTGCTTCTTTTTAAACCAAATGCCTTTTTATTTTAGGCACCGTTTGAGCCGAGGACCAACCTATACGCCCATCTAGCTTGTTACTTGGGATACCGGACATGTCTTAATATAATCCTTCAACACCGGAAAGATGATTATCGTCCAAGCAAGAAGTTAACGTACACCACCAATAGTACTAATGGTGTGACAGAGAGACGCCGGGAGGTACGTAAAGTTTTATATTAAATAGAAAGTGATGAAATAAAACCACGTCATCAAACCGGCATTTTTGTCCTGTGCTTTAGGCTCAATAACACCATTGTATGCTCATTCCTTTATGCCCTTTTGACAATGCACAACTCATCGTTTAACCTTAATTAAATACAATCTTACGCGCTGTAAGACTTCCTACAAAGTACACGATTCAACGAATTATTTGGTCTGTCAAATTCTACGTTGGGTGGTTTTAATTATGTCCGATTGTCCATTTGTTATAAACATTCCTTTGGTTTGGCATGTTTAAATGTTAATAACTTAGAATAAACATGGAGTATTAACTTTTTTTTATTAAAGGTGACGCCAATCGATGTAGCCGCCGAAGCTGGACATCTACCATGTGTGAAGCTCATCCTAGATCAGTGCTTTCTAAAGAACCACGCTGACCTTGTTGATTACCCCTACATAGCATTGGCGTGTATACCACAATCAACCCTCTCGCTGCAACTCATCATGAAAAAAGAAAAACCCAAAGCAGACGACATCAAAAAAGCAATCGAGGTGTCCTTAATGAAGGCGAACGCTCAGTGCCTTGATATTTTGTTAAAACAGAAAGTTAAAACAGACGACATGTTTGGAAAGAAGAACTTTTATCACGTGCTTTACACGTTCAGTCAGACGTCACAATTTGGAACAGACGGCTACAGACGCTTACCGGAAGCGACACAGGTTCTGATTAAGAATAAATACAGCGTTAAAACGTACAATCCACCTAACACATATCCTCTGTATAGTTTAGTAAAAAACGCCCTCTGTATTCATGATTACGTCAACACTCGTCATTACGTCATGTGCTTACGTCTGCTGATAGAAGCCGGTGCAGATCCTAATTTCGACGAGGCTGAATGTGAAAAGAAACTAAACGCGAAAGGAATCAAAACCGAACATGGTCGTATGTCGTACAGTTCAGCAATGCATTGTTTACTTGAAACTGTTGAAAACTTCTCCGAATACTTAGAATCAAAAGCCCTTGGAGTAAGGTTTATTGTACAAATGGCAGAAGTTCTCATTCAAAATAAAGCACGTATAAACGCTGTGGGGCGAATCGGTGATAAAAGTAGCAACCGTTACGGTACTGTTCTTCACCAGTTCGCGAAATGTTGCGTCAAGCTTGGCGTCGATACGGACATTTTCAAATACCTCTTGCGACAAGGTGCTGATCCGAACGCCAAAGAAGGTGGCAGTGGCAAGTACGTCATAAATACCTTCTTTGATACTTTGTTGGCTGATTTGAAGGAGTTTAGTTCCCATCACACACCAAAGGACTACACAGAAGACGTGACAACAATGCTGGGTTTGTCTTTGTTTATGACGCGAGATTGTGTTAAGGACACATTGAAGATTTTGAACAAAGACTTTCAAAAAGTGCCTCACCATATGAAGAAATATATACAGATGGCACAGAAAGAACTGGGCGAGAGAGTGCAAGAAGTTTGGCCCTTGAAACGAATGTGTCGTGTTCTTATATGGGATTTGTGCAAGAGAGACGCTGCTATTGTTACCAAGTTGCCCACTGACATAGAATCAAGGACGTACATTCTGCCAAGTATATGAGAACGGAACAATAGAAGTATAGTCGAAAGAATTTGACGCGATCCTGGCCTTAATGCAGCACCATTTAACAGCTGGTAGCTTGTCTATATTTATAACCCCGCTTGGAGGTTTTCATAAACGGGAAGCATCATGAAGATGCTCGATGTGTGATCTAAATAAAATCTAAAATACCGATATTGCATGATTTGTTGTGGTAATTAACTGTTCAAAGCAAGAACCTTGTTATATATTCATCCATAAAGGTCAGGATCAGGTCTAATTCCCAAAGGTATACATACAATCAAAGTTTTAAACTAATTTATACACAACACTACGTTTCATTATAAACAAAGACGTCCGTTGTGTTGGACGTCTTTGATTATAAAACATGGCTTACATCTACATTGTAATGTCCGAAAGTTACTACATGTACATGGAATCATACAGTCAACATTTTTACTCAGAAGTTTAACTGGCGTGTTTATCTTACTTGCAAATGTTTCAAATACTTAGTACATGACAGTAGTCAAAGACTTACATTTATTGCCCGAAAATGACTCCACTGCTATCCAGGCAATGAGTCGGTTTCGGTCAAAATGTTTGGATGTTGTTGACAATGTACATTACCTTTCGTGCATAGTATTCATTCCAGACCTGAGCGTTGGTAAAAACGGACGTTATTAGTTTTGTCTTCACATATTTCTACCTGCGTTCTTAGCCTTATATTATGTCACATACTACGTGGTATGTTTATTTACTGTGATAATTTTATTAGTGTCTACTTTTTCAATTTGATAAATTTGCATTTACACACCGCATTTTTGAATTATTTTCATGAGATGTTTACATAAAATAATTTACAATTACCGTCCAATATGTGTTATTGTCTTTACAATCAAGTTTATTTACATTGTTTTTATTTTCATCAAATAAATCATTCATTTAACATATGACATACGTGATGTTGTTTTATTTGTTGTTCTATTATAAGGACAGAAGATGAAACGATGGCCGATTGGTTAGCACTCTCGACTAATAATTTGAATGTCCCCGGTTGGAATCTCGACCGAGGTACTGGAGTTTTCAGCAACGCTTTTCAGCGTTTTCCGCCCAACAATATATGAACTGGTCGTTATGCGATGGGAAGTCGTCATGATCTTGTTGTTATAGAACCAAGTTGTATATTCAGAAAGAACTAGGGCTGCAGACGCTTTGTATCTCAAAAACGTTTTGTCGCTTCTCTCGTGGACTTGGGATCATTTTAGGCAAGGATAATCCCGAGATGCATCGTACTACAGTACAGTGCAGGAAAAGTCACCATCCATTACAAAAGTGTTTTTATTCAATCTTTATGTGTCACGTGGGGTGTCAAATTAACGAAAATCGCCGTTGACACTCATTTTGGTCAATTTTTCGTAGAAAAATGTCCATTTTTGTCGATTTGATAATAAAACTTTACATAAGTAACACATGTCTACAAAAACACTGGAGGGCCAAAGGAGAACGACCCAGCAAATTTTGTAAGAAATAGAAAGATAAGGTGCGCAGAATTACCCGATGCACAGAATAACCTGAAACGACTGTACGTATTTAATTGTACATCTGGCTCATTCGAAAGCAAACCAATAAAAATAGAAACAGCTTGATGAACCCGCACATGCTTTGTGACCCAAACATCGTATTAGCACATGTAACATAGTATTGTAGACCAATACTGCAAGACGAACATATAAAGGTAAAAACAAGTAGGACAGCAATATAGCTATCAACAGAAAAAACAGACACAAACAACACATATAGAAACACGAAAGCACGATGACGAAAACACAATAGTACGATAGAGAAGATGCGATAATACTATGGTTTTCTTCCTCGTACTATTGAATTTTCGGCATCGTACCATCGTGTTTTCATCATGATTAATAGAAACTCATAGTTTAAGGTGAATACACAGTAATATGTTCATTATGTTTAAAAATAATTATTTGGGCAGAATATTCTGCAGACAACATAGGCGGATCCAAGTGGGGCGGACCCGGCTAAAGTCGCCAAAGTAACGATTTTTATTTGACTGAAATAGTATATGTAATTTGCCTTTAATATTTTGTGAAAAAGTATTAAAATGTGAAAATTTCGTGCTCGCTCCGCTCGCAAAATTAGCTTTGATCTATGATAGAAGGCCGCATCAACAAAAAATGATGCTACTAGTACGCCTATATACTGGATCACTCTGCAATGAATGAAACACTGAATACTTTAAAGACTTAAATTAGTCTGGTTTTGTAATAAAGCATGTCCTATTTACTAGCCAATAAGGTATCTCAGACCACCAGAATGCACCAGATTGATCCCTCGTTTTGAAACTTTTTCCGTCAGAGCATGCCTCCCCGGAGCCCCTACTTTTGCTATTAGATTCTAAATATCATTTATTTTGTAAAGAATGTTTTTGTGAAACTATGATTCAGTGCACATAACATACGTTAACATTTTTTTTTACTTTTTTACTGAAAAACATATTTTTGCTCGCTTCGCTCGCAAACTAACTTCAATCTATGTAAATGTGTCAGCACACCTTCTTTGTGAAAACGTATATACTCCATAACTCTTTTTATATTTATAAATACTCTCACCTCCTATATTACTTTTAGAGGTTGTCAATTATATATTAAGCCCTTAAAGGTTAACAAAAACGTCTTCACATTAAGCATAGATCTCAAAATCGGGAACTTGTGCAAACTCTTCATTACGATTAATCTAAGTTCTGTTCTGTATTTAATAATAAAACGTGTCCTGTTTAACACCAAATAAGGAATCTCAGAACACCCAGAATGCATCCGATTGATCCATCGTTTAGAAAAATTTCCCGGGGAGCAATGATCAACTTCCAGTTACCACGTAATAACAAAATTGCCAGAGAACCATAAAACCCAGTTGTTATATATCAGTATATACTAGTAGATGTAACCTTTGTTGTTATGTTAAAGCATGCAGGTCTATGCCCTGGACCCCAGCAAATTTCTAACCCCCCCCCCTAACCAGAAATCCTGGATCCGCCCATTTACCATGATGCCTTTGGTCAAGACGCTGCTTGAAATCCCACCACCAAACACCGTTCACGTATATATAAGATATTTTGCCTTGCCTTCCTGCACCCAGTCTATACAAAGCAACCATGCACAATGTGTCATTTAAGTGTGTGTTATGCATTTAGAGATATATATGAAATTTGATATGGTACGCAGCATATCTTATTTCCGACTGAACTTTATTAAAGACACAATTTGGTTCCAATAGTTTAGTATGAATAAATAAAACAACATACAATAATGCACCAGTTAGTTGTATCCACGGCCCCCATCCCCGGAGATCCACATGGTGGCCGGGAAGACGGTCGTGTTTTTACCATCCAGCTCCACCCGAAATGCCATGGAAGTGTTGGACATTTTTCTCCAAACCAATTCCCTGGGGTTAATATTTAGTTGTCAGGGAATTGGTAGAAATCTAAGTAAAAATAAAATCCCGGCCCATCATTTGGGTGCAACTGACTGATGCATAAAGAACATTGTACATAATAAGCTTATTTTCGATGAACTGGCTTAAAATGTTTAAATTGATTATGTTATTATAAAAAGGTTTTGCATGTTCACATGGTGTTTCTATGTGGGGAGCGGTGGCCTACAGGTATGGTGCGCGTTTCGGGACCGTCCGGTCCCAGATTTCAACTCCCTGAACCACAGGTTAATTACTTTGGGCAAGAAAAATCCACAATGCTCCACTCCACCAAGGTGTAAATTGGTAACTGTGTGGGTTTCACGGGTTCCGTGGATGAAATCAACCACGAAATTAAATCCTTCGCGAATATAAAAGAATCTATAGTGGTTGATGTATCCTTGAAATTACTTCCCCTTTGAAATGGTGTTTTTCACAAAAAAGACGAAATTGTGTCCCATTAAAATTGAATACATTTACATTACTATGATAAATTTAGGAAAGTAGGGTACGACCCACTTAAGTTACTTATGTGTACTCTATACTGAAAGAAATACGAGCCTACTGGTTTTTTTGTAAAACGAACAAAGCGAATACTTAATAGCGTTTAGGTGGTATGTAGGGAGGGGTGTTCGGCAAGTTATGGACATGTAATATGTCAATTGTGTTTTATACAATTATTCTTTAAACGTGATTCAGCAAAATGTTTAATTTTAGCAACAAAATACGAAAACTTGAAAAAGCACACTACGTTTCATAACTACAGGCATTAAATAAGTATCAGCCTCGTAACTTATTTACTGGCTGACATGATAATGCAGCTACATTTACAATAAACGGACAAATATCAGAGGTCCGGAGACTACAATTTGATGAATCGTCCTTTCTGTGACTGTTACGTACTACATTCTTTGTTTCGATTTTTAAATGATCACAAATGTCAACGTCTCCAAACCGTATCACGACAAACATAATGAAATTGAGTCAACGTTGTTGTTCCAATATACCGAAACTTTTCGACCTACCCTCGTAGTAACTACCGGATACATTATTACATCAAGGCAATACACTATTATGGCTTGCTTTAAAGTTATAAGACAAGCTTATACAATGTGCAGCAAAATTAATATGGAAAACAAATTAATGATGAAACTCATGGTGCTGTGCGGCAGTCACATAGCACATATAATATCAATCGGTATGTGCTTATCTATCGGTGTTTTATACAAGGAGATACGGTCTGAGTTTCAAGTGTCGCAATCCGAGGCATCTTGGACAGCGTCCATTTTCAATGGTGTTCTTGGTTTTGTAGGTAAGTTTACTTATTTATTTTGCATTAGTTACAAATTTCGACATTTGCAAAAATTCATTTTTAAAAATACATATCCACTGTGAAATAAGAATTCGTTTCCTTTAAAACTCCTTATATCTGGGCCATCGTGCAGTGCTATCCGTGTGAATATATTCCGATTTATAGTATTCCAGCATGTTGGCGAGCAGACATGAGGCCATACCAAATCATTTCGTCGTTTAGTGTCCGAGGACGGATAGGTTTTGGGCATCTTGGGAAAAAATGTGTAACCTCTTATATCTTCAAAATCCATAGAGATATTGCTTTCATACTTATCATACTTATTCACCATCACGCCCCCAGCCCATACGCATCAGTAGGTTTCACACAAACATTCAGTAAGTTATATTGATTGACAATGCCTCAAAGCTATATTTGTTAGCCATATAATGATGAGGATATAAGTCGTTATGACTTGGTTTTCAAGTGTTTTGTCTCAGTATGGCTAGATAGGTTTTTGATCTTAGGGTGGGCGCTTAACAAAATTACGATTTGGAATGGTCTTATATAACGCACGGAAACAACACAATTCCTAAACGTTTCCAAATCGTAGCCGTTTCGTTCACAATGTTAGGACTTTACAAAGCCTGGACATGAACGGAAAAATCAAAATTCAGTATTTTGCTAGTTTTCAAAGACACTTGGAAACGTTATAATATGTAAACATTTTATTTTAGGAATACCCATGGGCATTATAGTTCCTAGGTTTGGAGAACGACTGCCTGTATTTGTTGGGACAATTATCCTCTGTGCAGGAATGATAACGAGCAGTATTGTGCCTACATATGACCTTTTATACCTCACATATGGCCTAATTGCAGGTATACGACAGGTGTTCAACTTATTTATGAACAGAAAGCGAACATGGATATTTTGTTACTTTAACAATGAAATTGAATAAAAACTTTTATATTGTGTAAAGTAGTGTATCAAGAAGTATATTTAATAATTGTAATTTGCCAATACTTTATGTTTAAATCATAATCAGCATCGGAGTAGAGGGTGTTGCTATTTGCGAAATATTTACGCTTACATTTTTCTTCTTTAATCGATGGTTTAGTAACAACCAGATAAAAAATTACACTGTTAAAGCATGAGAAAACTTCGACATCCACAGTTTGATTATAATATATATCAAAGTTTTATTATTAAGTTTATTTTATTTGGCGTTGTATCTGCATGGTGACTTGAAGCTGAATCTGGATGAAACACTATGTTCTGGGAACAGTCAATATGAACGATACGTAACACTTATTTGTTGAAAACCTTATTTGAAACGGATTGTACATAGACCACAACCTTCAATTTCGTCAATTTGATATTGATTTGGACGTGCGTTTTTCTATAATAACAAACACAATGCCTTTCCGCGAACAGACAAAGCTGGACAAACATCAACTTCTCCCTATCTTTGTGACCTTTTCTAAAATAGCCTACCCTAATCTATCATAACATTCTCTAAGAAACAACATTGCTTCGCCATAGTGAAATATTCTTTCCACATAATGTTGTTTATTTCGCATTTCTAAACTCCTAGACTTTTGGTAGTCACGATGCATGTTTTTCTTGATTTTCAGCGAAGGAACTTCGCACTTTCCTGAAACTATGCATTCAACTTTTTCGAAATAATTTCACTGATAGTTTCTATGAACACTCCCATCAGTGGTATTATTCCACGTTTTGCTCATTGATTCATCACAGACCTCATAAAACAAATTTAACTTTATAGTGTAGGTTTTGGCAATGTTGGGCAATTTTCAATTGTGGTGCCATTTCGCCATCACTGGAAACAGAACTATAACAATAGTTCTAACGACAAATATCACTAATTTTCTAATTAAAATGCAAAATAATAATTTACTAACACCTTCTTGGTGTTTATAAAGGACAAGTTTGTCTTAAAAACAGAAAAAACAACATCGTTGTCAAAACAGCTGTTTTAAGCTTTAACCAAATGAAATATACAATATATAATGATCATATGTTCAACTTAAAACATTTTCTCACTTGGCTTAAAATAGATATTTCAATTGTTTTTATTCGATACTGCATAATCGGCGTTCATGTTTTGTTCATAAATAAGTTGAACTCCTCTCGATTCCAGTTATAAGTAAAACTAATTTTGCAATTCTACTTCTAGTAATGAAATACGTTTCCCGTAAATAACCCTTATTTCATTAATTCGTCTTATAATGTGGTATAAATTTAAATAAACTTTGTAATTGTGCTTCTTATAAAGAAGTAATAAAATAATTAAATTTGGTGCTTAAAACTGGTAAATCTAGGAATGAGTAAATATACTTTGCTAATATAGATCCGTGAAGTTGGCAGCGGGTTACAAGTTCGTAGTTCGATATTCAATTTCTAACTGATAGCCAATACCGAACTAGCACAAAGTTCGTTATTCGACACCCTTTGGCCAATACCGAACTGGTGTCCAATCTGCTGCCAGCACAAAGTTCGATATTCAACCCAAAAAAAGGCGAATACCGAACTGGGGTCGAATCAGCTGCCAGCACCAAGTTCGATATTCAACCCAAAAAAAGCCGAATACCGAACTGGGGTCGAATCTGCTGCCAGCACCAAGGTCGATATTCAACCCGAAAAAAAAGGGCGAATACCGAACTGGGGTCGAATCTGCTGCCAGCACCAAGTTCGATATTCAACCCCAAAAAAGGGCAAATACCGAACTGGGGTCGAATCAGCTGCCAGCACCAAGTTCGATATTCAACCCAAAAAAAGCCGAATACCGAACTGGGGTCGAATCTGCTGCCAGCACCAAGTTCGATATTCAACCCGAAAAAAGGGCGAATACCGAACTGGGGTCGAATCTGGTGCCAGCACCAAGTTCGATATTCAACCCAAAAAAGGACGAATACCGAACTGGGGTCGAATCTGCTGCCAGCACCTAGTTCGATATTCAACCAAAAAAGGCGAATACCGAACTGGGGTCGAATCTGCTGCCAGCACCAAGTTCGATATTCAACCCCCAAAAAAGGCGAATACCGAACTGGGGTCGAATCTTCTGCCAGCAGAGGGTTCGATATTCAACCCAAAAAGAAGGCGAATACCGAACTGGGGTCGAATCTGCTGCCAGCACCAAGTTCGATATTCAACCCCAAAAAAAGCCGAATACCGAACTGGGGTCGAATCTGCTGCCAGCACCAAGTTCGATATTCAACCCGAAAAAAGGGCGAATACCGAACTGGGGTCGAATCTGCTGCCAGCACCAAGTTCGATATTCAACCCGAAAAAAGGGCGAATACCGAACTGGGGTCGAATCTGCTGCCAGCACCTAGTTCGATATTCAACCAAAAAAAGGCGAATACCGAACTGGGGTCGAATCTGCTGCCAGCACCAAGTTCGATATTCAACCCGAAAAAAGGGCGAATACCGAACTGGGGTCGAATCTGCTGCCAGCACCTAGTTCGATATTCTACCCGAAAAAAGGCGAATACCGAACTGGGGGCGAATCTGCTGCCAGCACCAAGTTCGATATTCAACCCGAAAAAAGGGCGAATACCGAACTGGTGTCGAATCTGCTGTCAGCACCAAGTTCGATATTCAACCCCCAAAAAAGGCGAATACCGAACTGGTGTCCAATCTGCTGCCAGCACCAAGTTCGATATTCAACCCCCAAAAAGGCGAATACCGAACTGGGGTCCAATCTGCTGCCAGCACCAAGTTCGATATTCAACCCCAAAAAAAGGCGAATACCGAACTGGGGTCGAATCTGCTGCCAGCACCAAGTTCGATATTCAACCCCAAAAAGGCGAATACCGAACATCAGCGAGAATGTGTATGTTCTAATTTAAACTAAATAGAGACACAAATGGTAACTGGGGTGTCGAAAATTACTGGCACCAAACATGGGGGTGGCTTTGGAAAAATAAATAAGTAAATTTATAAAAAAGCCACACTGGACACTGTTTTGCATTTCTTTTTATTCTCCATATGTTTATTCAAAATGAATAAATGATTCAATTCTAAGGAACTTCATATCTTGGCCCTTGTCTGGTAATATTGTCGATATCACCCCAAAATATTTATTTTTTTACTCACAAAATATAGTCTTATAAAGGATTTGGCAAAAATAAGATTTTCCAAATTTTAAGTTATTTGATCAAGTGAAAACTGCCAAAACATTATAAAGTACATGTCCAGATATGTATAGAAGTAATTCGTATTAAACAACCCTTAAATTTGCGCAAATAGTATAGCTATTGCGATTTCTGAAAAACAGATTTTGGTAAAAAATTACACGGAACTACAATAACTTCCTACCTACTCCCATTCTGAATTTCATAATTTTTAGTCATCAATTAAAAGACATTTATTCTTTATTACATATTGAAATTACATGCCTATTTATTGTTTAACGCAGGTAGGTAATCTGGTATTCCATTGATGATTTACTATTAATTATTTAACCGTTACAACCCGTGATCGGCGGGATTGTGATTGCTGTTATAAAGACAAGACTAAGGAGGCCCTTGTGATTCAGTTTATTTAGGTATATCGCCTGTAAACAATGTACAGTAATAACAAGTACTTCGTCAAATTCACAGACGGGCCTCGCATGTGTTAAATTAAGTAGGTTGCAAATACGTAAATATACCAGTATGCGTATCACGTGACCGTAA
This sequence comes from Spisula subtruncata, assembly GCA_963678985.1. Lineage (NCBI taxonomy): Eukaryota > Metazoa > Mollusca > Bivalvia > Venerida > Mactridae > Spisula > Spisula subtruncata. The sequence goes on along the minus strand of OY787672.1, from coordinate 18,929,629 downwards.
AATTGGCTGTCGCAAGTATCAAGTCTTCTAACTTGATTTTTCATACAAAACTACAAATATGTTACATAGAACTTACGAACAAAACTTTTTAAACTCATTTCTGATGTTGCTGAAATTTCAGTGTATATTAGGTAGAAATATTTCATTTATTCGTGCAAAATTTCATACTTGTGAGTGTAATAATTACAGAGAAATATTTTTTAAAAAAAAAACGATTTTTTTCTATCGCAAACTAGCTATAACATATTTTACAACCTGACCCCTTTCAGTATTGATACGCATCGGGGACATTCAATAAAACAAGACTATTTAAACTTTGTCGCACTAATTGTATGTTTTACGTGTAGGCTAAGGTTATATTTATTAAATAATGTGCAAACATAAATAAAAAACATATTTCCCGCAGTAAGATTTATACAAGATTGCAAAGTTTATTCTCGAAAACGTCTGTGTCACTGTATGTCGGAGTTCCAGTATTGGATAAAGCAATGTATTCTCATTTGTATAAAGCACGACATAAGAATGCTTTCGTCTTTATATTCCATTCTTGACTTATATTTCATGTAATGCTTTCAATCACTTATTGTAAGATTCTCAAGTAATAAACCAATTTACTGTTATCCCTATTTTTTTCATTTACTTGTTATATCCATTGGGTCAGTAAATTCAGTTGAACCTGGACTATTATCTACCCAGTAAACAGTACGATTGGTGAATCAAACAGGTAGTCCTTGACCAGTTCGACTCGTAGATCAGATCAGTAACATAACTGAAGAAGTAGATCAATTACACATAACCAGTACGACTGAAACATCAAATTGCACTGGCAGAAGAGATTCGACCCTTATTCGGTATTCGTCATCTTTTCAAGTTGAATATCGATCCCGCTACTGGCAGACGAATCCAACCCAGTTCGATATTCGCCTTTTTTAAGTTGAATATCGAACCCACAGCTGGCAGGAGATTGACCTCAGTACGGTATTCGCCTTTTTTTGGGTTGAATATCGAACTTGGTGCTGGCAGCAGATTCGACCCCAGTTCTGTATTTGGCTTTTTTTTATTTGAATATCGAACTTGGTGCTGGCAGCAGATTCGACCCCAGTTCGGTATTCGCCTTCTTTTTGGGTTGAATATCGAACCCGCTGCTGGCAGAATATTCGACCCCATTTCGGTATTCGCCTTTTTTGGGGGGTTGAATATCGAACTTGGTGCTGGCAGCAGATTCGACCCCAGTTCGGTATTCGCCTTCTTTTTGGGTTGAATATCGAACCCGCTGCTGGCAGAAGATTCGACCCCAGTTCGGTATTCGCCTTTTTTTTATTGAATATCGAACTTGGTGCTGGCAGCAGATTCGACCCCAGTTCGGTATTCGCCTTTTTTTGGTTGAATATCGAACTTGGTGCTGGCAGCAGATTCGACCCCAGTTCGGTATTCGGCTTTTTTTGGGTTGAATATCGAACTTGGTGCTGGCAGCAGATTTGATCCCAGTTCGGTATTCGCCTTCTTTTTGGGTTGAATAACGAACCCGCTGCTGGCAGTAGATTCGACCCCAGTTCGGTATTCGCCTACTTTTTGGGTTGAATATCGAACCCGCTGCTGGCAGAAGATTCGACCCCAGTTCGGTATTCGCCTTTTTTTGGGGTTGAATATCGAATTTGGTGCTGGCAGCAGATTCGACCCCAGTTCGGTATTCGCCTTCTTTTTGGGTTGAATATCGAACCCGCTGCTGGCAGAAGATTCGACCCCAGTTCGGTATTCGGCTTTTTTTGGGTTGAATATCGAACTTGGTGCTGGCAGAAGATTCGACCCCAGTTCGTTATTCGGCTTTTTTGGGGTTGAATATCGAACTTGGTGCTGGCAGCAGATTCGACCCCAGTTCGGTATTCGCCTTTTGTTTGGGTTGAATATCGAACTTGGTGCTGGCAGCAGATTGGACACCAGTTCGGTATTGGCCAAAGGGTGTCGAATAACGAACTTTGTGCTAGTTCGGTATTGGCTATCAGTTAGAAATTGAATATCGAACTACGAACTTGTAACCCGCTGCCAACTTCACGGAGCTTGCAAATATGCTTCTGGAAATAAAACATTCAGTAAATAAACTTTTTTGGTGTTATATTTCTACATGTACGATATATCGACGGTGCCGAACCAAAACCCCGTAACTCAATTTCGGCGCGAAAACTTTGTTCGCAGCATCCGCATCTGCTAGACGTCCCGCGCATTACTGTCTTGTCGCCATTTAAATAGCCAATCGCGTTTCTTAGATGGCGACTAAACAGAAATGCACGGGACGTCTAGTAGAAGCGGATGCTGCAAAAAAAGTTTTCGCGCCAAAATTGAGTTACGGGGTTTTGGTTCGGCACCGTCGATATAGTAAAATAGTAAACGTTAAGATACTGGAATTGAAACTTTTTGTACGGCTTACTTTCAGGAACTGGTTCAGGAATTATACATTACTGTGCAGGCATGATTCCACTGAGTCACTTTGACTCTAAGTGGCGACCACTCGCAACAACATTAGCAAACTCTGGTACTGCAGTTAGCGCCTTAGTTATGCCTCCATTTATGGTGGCCTGCATCGATGCTTATAGTTGGAGAACCACATTCGTAGTTCTTGGTTGTATGTCTGCCATTGGATTGTTATGTGCAGCAATGCTTATAAGACCAGGGGAAAGAGTATTTTCACTATCCATAACACGCACAAGAGAACCAAATAATGTGTCGGGCGTCGCAGGAAGAGCTAAAGGCATTGGTAAGGAGACATCCTTGTTGTGAGCAATGTGACATATCCTTATACATGTAATAGTACATTACATATAATTAGCTCTGCTCTACATGTTCATCGTTCTTTTACGTTCTATTTCCTGATTAATGAGTGGTTATAAAAGTAAAGGACCCACCGAAATTATATTTTGAGACATTTATACGTGCATTCGATAGTTCATTAACCCCTCTACTCCTCGCAAGCTCCTGTTCCCGAAGCCCACAGCCAATCTCTAGGCCACTAGGAATATTCTTTGTGTATTATACGTGTATAACTACTGCAACTTTCAAAACATGTACACTACACTGTTGTGTCGAATATGGCTTACGAAAAATATGGCACACGTGTAAGCTCTATTCGTAGGCCAGTACAAAGAATGTTTCGCTGAATATGGCTCGCTATGAGCGACAGAGATTGGCAGCACAAGGGCTATTCATAGGGTGAAAAAATGCGCTGCGGGGATATTCGTTCAGTGTGCACCTCAGCATATTCGGTACCGTAATTTACTGCATAGATTTATTAATCTAGGACAACCTAAATTTTAAAACAGCTATTTTCAATTTCAGACAATATCAATGACCTGTCATTGAAGCAATCTATCACATATGTGTTACACAATTCAGAGTTAATGGTATTTGTCACATCAACCGTATTGACATTCTTGGTCGTATATGGTCCACCGACATTCTTACCCGACCTAATGAAAGAATCAATGATTGTGGATTATCAGGTAGCGTGGTGCATCATGGGCATGGGGGTTGGAAATCTTTGTGGACGAATTATCAGCGGTGTGGTAGCTTCAAGATTTAAGAACCATGTGCAGTTGATTCATGGCTTTACATTACTTGGTTCCGCAGCATCAACACTTATCATTGCATTTGCTAACGATCTAACAACGTTCATGGCGATGTCAATACTTGTTGGATTGTTCAATGGTAAAAATATTCAAATTGTAATGTTTGTAAGCCTGGCAAATAGAGAACTTATATTATGTCCGAAACTATAACTAAATGTCCTAAAATTACAAAACTAATCGCAACTAATTATGCAGAAGCCCTATTCACAAATTGGCGTCGGGTTATATTCGCCATGTGTTGACGTAGTGCCTTTATCTCACTTGCAGGTGGCTACTTTAGTTTAATACTTGCCACGATAGCAGATTATGTAACACGTGATCAAGCTGCGGTAAGCTATGGCATACTGCTTACAGGGACGGGTATATCAATGACAGCTGGAATGCCGCTAGCGGGTACGTTCATTGAACAATACTTATTTTAATATTGTTGGCGTTCGGCTGAGTAGCTCCGTGTAGCGCCGATACACACTAGACTACCCCCTTTTTAACAGTTAGGCATTCTCTAATCGGGTGGGAAACACTGAAAAGTTTTTTCTGAAATTTACAGTGCCCTTGTCGAGATTCGAACCAGAAACATCTGCTTGAGAACGCTAACCACGTTGCAACTGTACATCCCAACAGTTTAAGATAACATTAACATATAATATGCAAAAAAGGCAACTGAATAACAATACCACATTTAACCCTTAACGGTGATCAAGTAATTTGAGTGCTTCGCCAATCCGTTTATCACATGACAAGGCAATATTGTTACATGATAAAGAAGAAAATAATACACCCAATACCATAAGACCGTTATGGCGTTCTAAACTTAAATGATAGAATATAATAGATAGTTTCAAAACTACTGTTGTCAACATATTGTTGTTTTTTGGTTTCAGGGTTCGTTTCAGATTATTTCAGGACTGAGCGGGGCGCTTTCATTTTCAGTGGTTGTGTTATGTTTCTGGCTGCTGTAGTGCTGTGTTTAGTCAGGACTAAAAGACATTGTGCGCATGCAGAAAGTTACAACCTCACGAACACAAATGGACATCTACGTGAAACCGCCCATAACTTCGACAAAAAAAGACATTTTGATTCTACTCATATGTAAAAGATCTACCATCCTTATATTAAATTCGGTATCAGGGTGCATGTATTACCACAACAAGCAAACCTTGATATTTTATATATATGGCCAAAACACTACCAAAGACCACGTTACTGACAAGCACTTATGAAAAGCTTATTTATATTTAGTGCTTGTCAGTTACGAGGTCTTAAATAGTCGCCTTTGGGCCGAATATAAAAATATCAGGGCCCTGTGGTATACCCTATTGACTTCTTTCCTACGCATCGTGTTGATAAATATACGTTTCGTGTGCAACCATCGCAAGTCTCTGAACACATGCGATCATTTTAGTTTTACATAAAAACGAAAAGGATCATGAAACGTTCCGAGAAAGTGTAGTACGTAAGTCATGTCGTTCCACTACTTATTTAAAACATTTTTATTCATTTATGGTAGAGCTCTTGCCAAATGTGGGGGTTGGTGAATTGTAAATAGTTTTGAGATTTCAGTTATCGTTGGCGTTTGACACTGGATGTACTAATGCGGAAGCGCCACAGCCAACCTTCATTGGTGTTTACATGATACATTTTGTTAAAAAGATAAAGATGTGACTTTTTATTCGACACTGTTCATCATTTAAAACAAATGCTCCATTGTTACCAATGTATGTCTTATGTCCTTTCAAGCAACTGACAACTTCTCAAAAAGGGCAAACATGAAATGTTAATCAAGACTATTTCACTCAAGACAGTCTAATAAATGTTTCAATGCTACCAATGCTTCTTGTTGAGGTAAAACATGTAAAATAAATCGATCAGTCTAGCAATTGCTCCAAGGGTACCAATGCGTTCCGTACATGCTCCTTGCAAGCATATAACAACTTCTCAATAAGGAAAAGACGGTTAAAACTTTGTTGTTCGGGTAAAACGTATGATGTTAATCAAGACGTCATTTGATATCAGTCAGTATAGCAATTGCTCCGAGATTACCGATGCATACTTATGCTCGATACAAGCAGCTTCAAATGTAATAACTTCTTTATATGGACAAATTGGTTCTACGAGAGGTGTTCAACTTATTTATGAACAAAACATGAACACGGAGTGTGCAATATTGAATGATAATAATTTAAATATCTTTTTTAAACCATGTGAGAAAATGTTTTTAGTTGAACGTATGATTATCATACATTGTAAATTTCATTTGGTTAAAGCTTAAAACAACAATTTAGTAGATGATGTTGTTTTTCCTGTTTTTAAGACAATATTGCCCTTTTATAAGCATCAAGAAAGTGTTGGTAAATTTTTATTTTGCATTTTTAATGAGAACATCAGTAATATTTGTCGTAAGACGCGTTATTAAAGTTCTGTTTCCAGTAATTGTGAAATGGCACCAAAAATTAACAAGATGCCAAAATGTCACAAAATACGCCCGTCTTGGTTGTGCTAGTGAAAAAAATATTGATTATGAAATAAAAGCCCATATTATGTCAAAACATTTTTGAACAATCATCTTAAAACTTATCTTGGCCTAGATATTACACCCATGAGCATCGTCAGCAAGTTTGAAGACGATCGGATGAAAATTGTTTGAGCTAGAGTACAGACAAGGCCAATTTCACATTTATTTTGGTAAAAGAAGGACCATAACCCAAGAAGGCCTGCACCTATTTGGCCTATAATCGAACTTGGCCTAGATATTACACCCATAAGCATTGTCAGCAAGTTTGAAGATGATCGGATGAAAACTGTTTGAGTTTGAGTACAGACAAGGCCAATTTCACATTTTTTTGGTAAAAGAAGGGCCATAACCCAAGAAGGCCTGCACCGATTTGGCCTATAATCGAACTTGGCCTAGATATTACACCCATAAGCATTGTCAGCAAGTTTGAAGATGATCGGATGAAAACTGTTTGAGCTAGAGTACAGACAAGGCCAATTTCACATTTTTTGGGGTAAAAGAAGGACCATAACCCAAGAAGGCCTGCACCGATTTGGCCTATAATCGAACTTGATCTAGATATTACACCCTCAAGCATTGTCAGCAAGTTTGAAGACGATCGGATGAAAACTGAATGAGCTAGAGTACAGACAAGGCCAATTTCATATTTTTTTGGTAAAAGAAGGACCATAACCCAAGAAGGCCTGCACCGATTTGGCCTATAATCGAACTTGGCCTAGATATTACACCCATAATCATTGTCAGCAAGTTAGAGATGATCGAAATGAAAACTGTTTGAGCTAGAGTACAGACATGGCCAATTTCACATTTTTTTTGGTAAAAGAAGGACCATAACCCAAGAAGGCCTGCACCGATTTGGCCTATAATCGAACTTGGCCTAGATATTACACCCATAAGCATTGTCAGCAAGTTTGAAGATGATCGGATGCAAACTGTTTGAGCTAGAGTACAGACAAGGCCAATTTCACATTTTTTTGGGTAAAAGAAGGACCATAACCCAAGAAGGCCTGCACCGAATTGGCCTATAATCGAACTTGGCCTAGATATTACACCCTCAAGCATTGTCAGCAAGTTTGAAGACGATCGGATGAAAACTGAATGAGCTAGAGTACAGACAAGGCCAATTTCACATTTTTTTGGTAAAAGAAGGACCATAACCCAAGAAGGCCTGCACCGATTTGGCCTATAATCGAACTTGGCCTAGATATTACACCAATAAGCATTGTCAGCAAGTTTGAAGACGATCGGACAAAAACTGTTTGAGTTAGAGTACAGACAAATTTTGGACGCCGCCGCCCGCCCGCACGCCCAAACGCCCGCACGCCCGCCCGCCAAGGGTGTTCACATAATACCTGTTTTTCAACGGGCGTATAAAAATTGCCCAACATTGCCAAAACCTACACTATAAAGTTAAATTGGTTTTATGATATCTATGATGAATCCATTAGCAAAACGTGGAATAGTACCACAGATGGGAGTGTGCATTGAAACTATCAGTGACATTATTTCGAAACAATTTAATGCATAGTTCTGGGAAAATGCGAAGTTCCTACGCTGAAAATCAAGAAAAACATGCCTCGCAGCCAAAAGTCTTGGAATCTAGAAATGCGAAATAAACAACATTATGTGGAAAAATTGTTTCATTATGGGGAAGCAATGCTGATTCTTAAAGAATGTTATGATAGATTATGGTATGCTATTTTAGAAAAGGTCACAGGGATAGGGAGAAGTTCATGTTTGTCCAGCATTGTGTGTTCGCGGCCGTTTTCATGGAAAGGCATTGGGTTTGTTGTTATGGAAATACGCACATCAAAATCAATATCAAATTGACGAAATTGAAGGCTGCGGTCTATGTACGAACCGTTTCAAATCAGGTTTTCAACAAAAAAGTGTTACGTATCGTTCCTAGTGACTGTTCCAAGAACATAGTGTTTCGTCCAGATTCAGCTTCAAGTCACCATATACAACGCCAAATAAAAAAAGCTTAAGAATATAACTTTGATATATATTATAACCAAACCGTGGATGTCGAAGTCTTTTCATGCTTTAACAATATAATTTTCCATCTGGTTGATACTAAAACAACGATTAAAGAAGGAAAATGTAAACGTAATTATTACGAGTTTCGGACCTTCAAAACGCAAATAACATCACCCTCTAACCTAATGCTGATTATGATTTAACCGTAACGTATTGGCAATTTACAATTTTTATATATACTTCTTGATACACTACTTTATTCAATATAAAAGTTTTTATTCAATTTCATTGTTAGAGTAACGCAATATTGATGTTCATTTTCTGTTCATAAATAAGTTGAACACCTCTCGTACATTTTGGGTAAAACATGTAATGCAAATCAAAACATCATTTCACTGCAGTCGATAACACAAGTGCTTCAAGTCTACCCACCAGAGTGTACATGTTCCATACATGCAACTAACAGCTTCTGTTATGGATGCTTATTCTTGTAAAACATGAAATATAAATATTTACGTGGGTATATCCAAAAGTAATGTCATTGATGCTGTAAAATCGTGTGTCCATAAAACCACACAATTTTCATACCGTAACTTCAGTCTATTTTGAATACACGTAAATCATTTAATATCGATCAGTCTAACATTTGCTCATAGGTTACCAATGCATACTTACATGCCCCTTACAACTAAACAATAACTTCTCCATAACAACAAAATGTATCTTTAATTGTATAAAACATAAATGTAATCAAGACATCATTTAATGGCAGTCTGTCTAAAAAGTGCTCATAGGCTACCGCTGCGTTCTTACATGCTCCTTACAAGCAATCAACTAACAACTTTGCAATAAGGACAAAGTGAATCTGTGTTTAGATAAAATACGATAAATCGAGCCATCATGAATGGCAGTCCGTTTTACAAGGACTCATGTGCTACTGGTTAATGCATACATGTACATATGTATATGAAATCAATTGGCAAAAGGACAAAACAAAAAGTTACTTTGTTCAGGTAAAACATGTAATCAACATCCAGACATCCATCAACTACAAATATAACATCTGCTCCACTACTTCAGTAGTATTGCTTCGTTTGGGTCAAAACAGAAAACAAAAATTTTTCATTTTTTTTTTATAAATTTATTTAAAAATGACAATTAGCTAACAAATTGCAATAACAGCGTACAAAATATATTTTAAAAACTACATGATGTGTAAGCTGCCACAAACATCACACAACCTATATATAAACTAACTATGGGACTACAGTGCTTCGTACATAAAGCTTAGGTCACACTCAGCATGTTTTGCCCTGGCGATCTACTCCTGAAATAAATATACTTCAGGAGGCCTTGGGTACTGGGATTTCATTAATTTTCTAATGACTTCACAGAATATACCCCTAGACCACGATGACCCTTTGTCCGATGCTCATTTATTACATCGGAGTACATCACAAAAACAAAAATGCTCAGTGGGGCCTAGGCTTAATGTTCGGTGTAGTCACACAACGTACATTGTTTGTATAAACTATATAAATAATACAATTAAACGCCCCCTTACAAGGCCGCAAAATTATATTTTGTCACACAATCTATGTACTATAAGTAAGATAAGTCGTATACAGGAAAAGTGCTCTTACATGGATACCAAAGATGTGGGTCCTATTAACAAATTTTAAAACTAAAAGAAATAATCAAACTTTCACAACACAGGCAAGAAACAATAGAAAACCATAATCAAGTTAGTATATCTAACTACATGTAAACTTCCAAAATAAACAAAAGAAACACTTCCCACTGCCAGTTAGATTAACAAAACACTCGACATTTGTTTTTCAAATTCATACAAAATATGGAAATGCAAGGAAGCATAGATGATAAATGCTTATTATATATTTAAAGTGACACGAACATGATCCAAATTTTTAAGAAAATATTGAACTTGTGACGAAAGTGATAAAATGAGCAATCTGTATATTTTAACCCATTAAAATAACAAAATGTTCACATAGCTTTTTACATCACAAACAGAATTAGGTTTCTAATGCACCAAGTTTTAAGTGTCAGTAACAGAATGATGCAATAGATGTAAAAAGGAAATGTATATGTACAGGCTATTGATATCATTAGAAAAGGAATGAGCATTTATATTATGAATCTATTGAGACGACTAACAGTCTAGGTGGAAAAAAATCATTCTAAAAGTTGATACATTAGTATTAAAATCTGACTAGCATTTAACCAATAAATATCAGAACTCGTAAACTACTTACGCTACAGCAAAATAAGTGGATATTTTCAGAGTTCAAAAATTAAGCAAAAATTGACTTTCAATTATCAATGCTTTGTCATTTCTTTGTAAATAAAGTAGGCTAAAATGACATGTAAGCGAATTTTGTAAAATGACAGAATTTGTCAATATTTTCATGTCAGTTACCGATATTTTTTGTAACTATCCATTTTAAATACAATACAGATAATACAGCAATGTCTGATTACCAAATTTCATCTAATGACTAGGAAAATAATGCTATCCGTAAACTGCAATCAGCCCTAAATACAGTATTTACTTGTGCAGGCATATATTATTCAATTCTTTGAAAATCCCAATAAGAGAAGCGTTCAAAACCTTTTTCCCATTACACAATATGCAACAATCGTTAAGTAGCTCTTACAATCCTCCAATTAGAACCACATGGTGGTTCCTCAATATCAAAAATACAATAAAAGACTCTTAGAGAGATATCAACCTGTTGGGCCAAATGGACGAAAAGTTAATTCCTTTGACAAAGTTCTGGCTTCTTACCAGAATAAAGGCACATTTGCTTTATAATTATTAAGACAATGAAAAAGGCAATACATAGAAAGATAAGGTCGAGTATAAATATAGAGGGGTGGTGGTCAAATTGTGAAATAGGATATATATTATAAGGGGCGTTCAAGAAGTTTCGAAACAAATGCCGTAATATGTTTATGTGCACATCTAATGAAAATACTAAACATGTACATTTATTTTGTTACTACCAACCTACCTAATCCATTCAGACTGCTTTGTCCCGAAGGTCATAAGCACGTGACTATAATTGTAAAAACGATCACTGAAAAATGTCAAGAAATAAAAATATCACACAGCACTTGTTCCGAAACTTCCCAAATACCCCTTGTACAATGCAAGCATACTCATATTAAATTGTGACATAATGTCTAAATGCAAAATTTCTGAAGCCATTTATTTTTCTCAACAGTTCACATTCAAAGACATACAGACAGGCCACTTTTCTATACACAATGTTTTTTTTAATAACAAAAATATAACAATATGTACTGTAATATATGTACTGTACTTATATATCATTAAACATTACACACAACTTTTATCAACTACTTCAATGTGTATTTATGTAGTCATCAAGTAATTTATCTAGCCACAAAGTTTGCTTAAAATAACCCAAAAGTTCAAAATATACATTATAAACCCTAACACAAGACCTAGTTAATAATGGACAGTGTTACACAATTTTATCATAGTTTGAAATAGATCATGAACTTGTTATCTTTAGTTATCAAACAAATATCTCATATATATAAAATCAGTTTTCGGATGGGGTTTATTTTCATCACAAGCACACTTGTCAAGCCTAGATCCCACTGAGCATTTTTAGCATCGGCGATGTTCTCCCGTTTAATAAATTAGCTTGGTGAGGCATCGAGAACAAGGGGGTTCATAAATTTTCTAATGACTTCCTCAAAGTTTCCCCTTGACCTTGAGGACCTTTTCTGGATGACATGTACTCAGTATCAAAATGTATCTAAAATGCCGATTTATTAAATCGGGAGTACATGGCCGAGGCAAAAATGTTCAGTGGGACCTAGACATCACGTATTGTGACTCAAACATTAGCTAACTTAGGCATTGAACAACATTATAGCCAGTATATAAGACAACAATGGACATTTTTATATTCAAGAAATATACAAAATAATATCACAGACATAAACATACCTGTTGGTACTTTGTGTACATAAAATATACAACCCTATTATGTAGGCTTACAATATATAACAGCTTGTTACAGGGATGAGGGATCAAAATGTATGCCATAATATAATATTTATTGTTTATACTTTTCTTTAACAACAAAAACATGACGGGTAGTTGCTGGTATTATGAAAAATGTTTTCACCAGTCTTTCCTAATTTGTTATGATGTTACCAGAAACAAACTATATTAGGCCGCTTGTAAACAACACACTCATCAACAAATTAAACAAGTAATTATCAAAACAACATCAGTATATACAATGTCATATTTACCAATATAATAATTAAATCATCAAATCATTTTTTATGGATACAAGCAGTATCCAATACATTGTACTTCGATACTTCAAATAGGTTTGCATCCAACAATAAAATGATGGGGTTATAGTGTACATGTTCAGTACTTGCCTTGAACAGGTGAGGGCCTAGAACTATTTTACCTGTCTGAACACGGTTTCTACTGAGTACAGTAACTGATCCCAAACGCTAACACATTTGTACAAGTTACTGCCTGATCCCTTATTCAAAAAATATATTCACTAATTCAATTATGATAAGACTTAGTATATAAGTATGCAATTAATACCTAATCTGCTAAATATAGTTTCAATATATATTTTTTGAGAAAATTAATGTGAACGTTTTAAATAAAATACAACCAAACAATAAACCAACTTTACCAAACAGATGAGCTTTACATATGCATCTTGTCATCGAAAAATGTACAGAACAGACTGAAAGGCAAGAAAAATTAAAAGCTCATGATAATTTTGAATCCATGAAGATAGATGGTCCCAAGTACAATGAAAATGATTGCAAAAGTTTAAAGATATTTTCGACATGCTGTAAAATCTTTTGTTCATGTGTTTTAAATTTTTACTGAAATCATTGTTTAACTAGGCCATAAAATCTAATCCCCACATTCAATAGATCTCCAAACTATGTAATAAATTGTTTCCATTTCCGTGTTTGGAAATCCACAAATTAAAAAACGGCTTTTTTTACAAAAAAATCAAAAAATTAAAAATTCTAAGAGAATCAATGACATAACAGTATATAGCACATAATATTACTGGCAAGATATAGAATAGACACATTACAATATGACGAAATCATTCATGTGCAAATTTCCATCCAGTAATCTATTGGCTGAATGAACAATAGAAAGTAGTTGATCAATAGCTTGCTGGACATCACAAAGCATGTGAATGCCCCAGTATGTAATACACGACTTGGGTTGATATAAATACAATTAGAAACAAAGTATGGTAATATGTGGAATGTTGCAACAAATATCATCAACTATGAACATCCATCAACCCTTTACTCCATGGGTACAGCATACTTCATTTCATACACCTATCTCAATTTCCATCACAAATAATTAACTCATTATGATGATTTAATAAAAGATTGACAACTCCTGTTAGATACATTTACTTAAAAGACTCCAATCAAGGGAAATCACTTTTGATCTTCGTCACAAAAAGCTGCATGTGAGATGTGCACATATTCTACACAATCTATTATTAGAATAGTGTAGGTTGTACGGGGTAAAGAGCTAGATGATTAATCGAAAGAAGTGGGGCAAAAGAAGTTTATCTACAGGACAGTCTTGTGTGGAACTTTAATAATTTTAAATAAACTGCTTTGTTGCATCACTCATGATCTTTTACTAGAAGTGTTGTTTTGAAACAAAAATGTATACATCCCACTAGGGGCCATAAATAATGCCAGCACAAATCATCTGAGCTACAATCCTAGACAATAAGCTCAACAAGACACCAAGCATTTATGTGCCGTTTCATTGTAATCAGACAAGCACTGACAAATTTTGTGACATTCATCCAGCACAATATCAATATACCTCCTCAATTATATCGATGGCTTAGAATTAGAAGGTCGTAAGTGCCACTTACGACCTTTTAAGATTCATACATATTTAGAATAAGCATCACAAGGTGCTTCTTATGGGCCCATTTTCATAAAAATCTGAACTTATCATGTTGACCAAAATGAAGTTGTAAAAGTTTGTTTTACCATAAGTAAAGATTAAATGTCAGACAGTTTTTTTCCGTGTTTTCTCAAAACATTGATTTGGTTAGTTACGACCTTCTAATTCTGAGCCATCGATAGGTGGGAGACATAAAAATATAAGAATAAAATATAATCAAACCATTACAGATAGAAACATAAAAGAAAAAGCTTGGTCTTAAAAGGAATCAAAAAACAAATGCTTGAATCCACAAAACTTCAAGAATGATTTACGAAGAGAAGTTCCTACACTAGGTTTTCTAGTTTGAATTTCTGAGTCAGATCATATTCGATGGCAGCTGTCTGGGTAAGCTTACAGTATTGTATCACTTGATGGTTGTTAACTAAATATGAAGGTATAATATATAATGGACTGTAATATGGTAATATTTAACATTATGTACATTCCTCCATCTATCCTGTAGTCTTGAGTACATTGTAACGTTTCAGAGACATTCTAAGAGACCCGAGTTCTTTCGCCACCACGTCCAACCGATCTTCCATTTCCTCCTATAAAACAATAAAACTCTTGTTTATTTATGTATCACTATTTGTATTGTAATATTTTGGGCCGGTGGCCTGTACTATTTGAAATAAACTTATCTATCTATCTTAATAAAACATATTTTAAATCACAATATACTGTTAACCAATTTATTTTTGCGAATATACTAACTGTTGCATTTAGCCGATCTGCGGCATACTGTAAAATCATTTAATTTTGATGGGAGAAAGTTTGTGGTTTTGATAAAAACGACAATTTCAATTGGATGTAAATTCGTGGATTTTGCATTCCAGGTAATAAATATGAGAGTAACAATATTGTTGGATGGAATTTGATTTTGTGGTTAAATGAGAATCACAAAATCCACAAAATCCAAGAAATTTAATCCTGAAAAGAATCACAAAATCCACAAAATCCAAGAAATTTAATCCTGAAACAAAATAATGATTTTACAGTAATTGCAGTTTTTAAGTCTCCCTTGATGTCTATATCAATGTTTTAAACACTTTCTTTACCACTCCAGTCAGCTGCTAGAAATTAAATTGCGCGAAATCATTTCTTGGTTTACATTATTCACATGATCTATATTTTGTTAGTTTCACACAAGAGATGTTTGTAAAACATGTATGCTCCCATATGTCAGCCAAATAGTCAAAAATGGTAAATGTCACTTTGACCTTGACACGTTGACCTACTGACCTAAAAATCAACAGGTATCATTTACTGTTGTTGGGCCAACCAACATGTAATTAAAAGTTTTTAAGTGCTAGGGCAAAGCGTTCTGGAGTTTTTGAATGGAAACAGACATACCTTCTGCACACTGACATATGCAAAGCAATATAACATATATTAACCTTAAAATCAATAGGGGTCATGGTCATCCATATAAATTATAAAAATCCTAGGGCAAGGCGTTCTTGTCTTGAGATATGATTGGAAATTTATCTAATGACCGATCAACCGCCAAAAATAATCCAAGATGGGGGGGGGGTAAAAATATGAAATTTGCTATCAAAAATTCCTGGACAGGCATATTCATGTTACAAAAGTATACTTATGCAGATTTAGGAATTTTGCAAGAAAAAAAAATTGCTATAATTGCAAAAATAAAAACATCAGGAAATATACCCGTCATAGTACAGTAAAATATAACAGTATAATACAAAACCAGTGCATAGTAAATGCCTTAACGACAGTGCCGAATCAAAACCCTGTAACTCAATTTTGGCGCGAAAACTTTTTTTGCAGCAACCGCATCTGCTAGAGGTCGCGCACATTTCTGTCTTGTCGCCATCTTAGTAACGCGATTGGCTCCTTAGATGGCGACAAAACAGAAATGTGCCAAAATTGAGTCACAGGGTTTTGGTTTGGCACCGTCGATAATATCTAGAAAATACATGCACAGTACAAACTCTCCAGAGCTACCCAAAAGAACTACATCATCTCTATAATAACACCTTCAAAATGTACCTAGATTAATATTTACTGTAAATTGAACCTCGGTATGGCAACAACCTCTGCACTATGGCAAATATTGGCAGCTCCCACAGTGTATTGCTCTACAGAGGTTGTACTGTAATTTGGGGGACAGTAGGAAAGGTTTATCATTATCTTTATACATTGGGGACAATAATATTCAATGTGATACATTGAACATGTATGAATCTAATTTCAAACTATAATAAAGATAAAACAATATACTGTAAAATCATTTAATTTCTTTGGGACAAAATTTCGTGGTTTTGGTAAAAAAGACAATTTCGTTGGCACTTGAATTCGAGGATTTTGCATTTGAGGTAACAATACAAGGGTCAAAATCAATGTTTGTTGGGATGAAAGTTTGTGGTTGAAGTGAACCACGAAATCCACGAAATTTAATCCCCCACGAAAATTAATGATTTTACAGTGATGTACATGTATAATCTAAGTGTGCCATTTATTTTTGGAAAATGTAAAGCTGTGTATGTACATAATGATACCAGTATACATGTACACTCATATGATTTTATATAGATGTCATTCATAATTTTGCACCTGCAGGTTTAAATTTAACAAAATTATATTATGATTATGTATTGATAACAGAACACCCTTAAAATGGCGAGCGGGGAGGACGTGAGGTATTCTTGTTGTTCAATATGTCAAGAAGATGGAATTAATACAGTGGCGAGACATTATTGTGTGGACTGTGAGACATATTTTTGTACAAGGTGTGTAAAGTGTCACAGAATACCATCATTAAAGTCACATCAAATTAATGATGTTAATACTTCTGGCACCATTGTTGTGGATGATAATGCTATGAGCATACAGAGCAGCGAGGTTCAACTCGAG
The DNA here is from genome assembly GCA_963678985.1 of Spisula subtruncata. NCBI lineage: Eukaryota > Metazoa > Mollusca > Bivalvia > Venerida > Mactridae > Spisula > Spisula subtruncata. The sequence goes on along the minus strand of OY787672.1, from coordinate 18,912,600 downwards.
TCTACCAGCAGTTTAAGATGTACACTACATCGAGGCAAGCTAATTGATACATTCTGCAAGGACCATAATGAGGTGTGCTGCGGAGCTTGTGTGCTGGTTAAACACAGGTAAATGTACTTCTATAATTATATAGAAGATATTTGTATTTTACAGCGTATGATCGTCTGATAATTCACCTTTATATTTATACGAGTGGCGTAATCACAAGTGGAAATAAGTCAGCTGCTCACAAGGTGAATTATCAAACGATCATACACCGTAAAATACTAATATTCTATTTATTTCATGCTTCAAATAGTTTAAATTTTTTAAATACCCCACTATATGCCTCAAATGTTTTGTGACGTCTTTTCCCGCTGAGTTGCCATCAAGTAGTTCTTCTGCAATGGCTTCGGTTTTGTCCATTTGTCTTTAAATTTATGTACATATAGTGGTCTGTTATTTGTTAAAGATTAACAGAACAAGTGAAAATGCTTCATTTTTTTTTATTTTTGACGAAGATGAAATTTGTTTAAAAAAGTGGTCTGTTTGCGTGAAATTATCGACTGTGAAATTATCGGGGAATAATCCACTGTTATTTGGCTGTAAACCACCGATAAACATGAAATAAACATTTATATATACTTTACAAGTAAATATTCATATATATGATATATGTTGCTGGCTTAGAATGAAAAGGTTGTAACTACTACTTACAACCTTATAAGACTGATACATATTTGAAATCTGCATCATAAGGCTCTTCTCATGACCTTATTTAACTTGTCATGTTGACCAAAATGAAGTTGTACAAGCTTGCTTTCCATAAGTAAAAGGAAGATTTCAGACAGTTTGTTTAGTTTTTTAAAACTATTAATTTTGTACTTACGACCTTCTCATTCTAAGCTAGTAATGTACAAATGTATGTTAAACTAAATTTGTTTTATATAATTATGGTGCTGGTTTCATATTAAGGTGTTTGAGCAAATAAAGCAAATTGCCAACTGAGTAAAATATATGTTAAGCTTATAAATTAAAGAGTTGAAGGTTGTAAACTTTTGGATAGAAAAAATGGTGAAAGTTGTGATCTGTTTGTAAATGTCCTTGGGTGCTGCATTAAATTATGTATTAAGTACTAAGTTTGCCTTAGTTTGATTCCATTGGCAAATGTTCACTTTGATGCTGGGTAGGTTGGTGATTCTAGGTTTGTCAAACGGGGACCTTTGGCATGAAGCCCATGGCAATCATGGTAGACTGGTCAGCAGCATTAAAATACAGATATTGATTTTGATGTCAGTAGGTCAGTATATCTGTATCCTTAGCACACAGGGCTAGTGTAGATGAACTTTCAAAGACACCCCTAATTTGTCCGTCAGATATCAAAAGATATACAGTCCACTCTCGTTATCTCGACTTCTCTTGAGTCGATATTCTCGATGTGTCGATATTAAATGAAAGTCCCAACTTTTTTCCTTCATTATCTATATAAACTATAGCTCCATTTAACTCGATTTTCATTGAATCGATATTTTCGCTAAGTCGATATCAATCCAAAGTCCCGATATCGATTTATAGTACAATACGTCGATGTTTATCTCGATATGATATTTAACCAAAGTTTTTCACACCTTCGCTCGATACCGTTGATATAATTAGCATTGTATAATGGTCATGTAAAATGTTGTATAAACATGTCATAATTGTTTGTATCAGCTTCGGTGATCAATGACAGCGTGTGAAAACTTAACAACCTTTAATTTAAAACATCCAAGCTCGCATAGAATTATGGCTTTTGTTTGTCAAACATGTCAGGAATAAGTGATCTATTGTGGGTTTAAATAACTTCGACTCTGAAGATCGACACTCAAATTGAGAAATATATACTGATAGATACATAGATCGAACAAAAACCAGAAAATACAACAAGTGAATACACTTAAAAAGGACAAAATGGATGAAGACGGAGATCGAGAGAATGGTGGAATTGCCGAGCAATTCAGGGAAGGACCCAGTCCTAGTAATGGGGGGATACCTGAATCGGTAAGGTCCCAAGTCCCGGGTGTAAAAGCAGGAGGGCTAATATTTATTTTAATAATAAAGATAAAAAAATAATGTTCATCTGTTCACTATCAATACAACCAAACACATCAAGTAACTATCACGATTTGTAGTTATCATGACACCGTCGTAGAAAACGAAAGTAAAACATTTTAATGTACTGGTAAATATGATTGATCTTTTGTCGATTTCTATCTCGATTTTTCGTTGTGTCGATATAATTTTCTCAGTCCGAAAAACATCGAGATAACGAGAGTGGACTGTAATTGCATATGGGCATCTTTTATGACATACTGTAGCTTAGGTGAACAATTTATCATTGGATAGAGATTCTCAAGAAACCTGATGAAAGCTGCTTGTCTTGCATAACATAGGTCAATGTAAAACTGAAATAGGTTCATCAAGCAAGCCGTATTAAAATTCTAGTATTGTCTCTCAATGATTTAAAAAGATATGAGGAAACCTGACAAGGAGGGCAAACTTGTTCGGTCTTGGCTGCTTTTCATTCAGTCTCATGCAATAACCGCTACTCTATAATTTCTTTGTGAAATAGGGTCATCCTGCATTTTTTCAGCGGGGACTTGGATTTTTACTTGTTCCTTTGGCTTATGTGTGGACATTGCTCAGTGTAGTTGTGTTGTGGTGTTTCTTATATTTGTGCTCGGCTGGTTAGGTTGAGTGCTACCTGCCCTGTCTGATTTCCTCATACCTTTTTTGGTAGTAAGACCTGTTTTATAATTTTCTACTTTAGATCATGTACAAGGGTATTGATTGCTACCGCTGCGAAAGATTTCAAATCAAGTCCCGATTTGAAGAAGTTCAAAGAAGCGCTGACTGAGAATCTGGTCCAATGTAAACAAGAGAAAAAGAAACGGGACGACAATCTTGATGGTATAGGTAAACAAGAAGCAGAATTATTACAAGAGGTGGATAAGTACGAGGAAGAGGTTATTGCGAAAATAAAGGAGCTGGCCAACATCTCCCGCAACAAAATACGTTCTATATATGGAGAACACAAGACGGACCTCGACACGGATATAGATGCTCTTGATGTCGTTATAGCCACAAACACCGAATGCGTCGACAAACTAGACCAACCTAGCGATGAACAACTATTCATCCATGCCAAGACCAATAAGAATGTTCCAAAAGATGGAGAAATGCTTCTACAAGCTCTGAAAAAGGACTGGAAAAGGAAAGAAATCCTGTTCAGCTTTGACCAGACTTTGAAGAAACGAGTTTTTGAGATGAAATCATTGGGGAAGTTAGGGAATAAGAAAGCAGTACCAGAAAAATCAGCAACATCAGGAGCACAATCAGTATCAGCAGTTCCAGAGGTATACCAGGCAACCTTCCAGTCAAATGTCCTTTTAAAGCAGAGTCAAGATGCACACTCCCGTGTATATGATATGTGCTTTACGCAGGCAAAAGACTTACTTGTGATAGACTATGGGAATAACAAACTGAAACGATTCAATTATAATCTGCAATTTAAAGATGAGATAGCATTATCAGGTTATCCAAGTGCTGTTTGCGAAATTGACAAAAATGAAGTTGCTGTAAGAATCTATAACACCAAAGTACAGTTTGTATCAGTCGGTCAATCAATGCAACTAACGTCTTCATTCACACTTGCTAGTAATGGATTTGGGATGATGTATGATGTGGGAACTGGAGAAATATTCATGTGTGAAGAAAATAAAGTAATAAGCGTGTACAGTAAGACTGGAAATAGACTGAGAACATATGATAAGGATACAAATGGTGAGCATATGTTCTCAGCATGTAGACAGATTGCACTGAGTGAGAACAAACAAGATATATACGTCACTGACCAGAACAAAGGTTTGATTGTTTTAGACAAGAATGGAACATTAAAACTGAAAGTCTTGCTATCGGGTGTTAGTGGTACATGGCCATTATGTCTGCTACCTGGTGGTATTTGTCTGACTGGAGGGTGTGGATCAGATGTGATTGTTCAGGTAGATAAAGATGGAAAACAAGTTGGTAACCTGATTGACAGTACAGATGGACGAACACATACATGGTGTGCTGTGTATGATCGTGAACAGTCCAGACTCCTTGTTGGAGGATATCCAGGTGTGATATCAGTGTACACACTGTCTGCTAAATACAAATGAACAAATCTATAGATCACTCACACACATGTGAGACAGAACTTGTTCATTACTTGTTTGATTGATTGTTGGCTTGCTTGATTGATTGATTGGTTGGTCTATTTATTGATTAGATCATTGAATGATTGTTTGATGGGATATTTGTTTGATTGACAGAGTGATTGATTGAATGATTGAATTGACAGTAAAGATGGACAAACAAATACATTGTGTGCTGTGTATGATCGTGAACATTCCAGACTGCTTGTTAGAGGATATCCTAGGATGATATCTGTGTACACACTGTCTGCTAAATACAAATGATTCAAATTCATGGATCAATCACATGTGATATCAGACAGTACTTGTTCATTACTTGATTGATTGTTTGCTTGCTTGATTAATTGAAGTGCTTGCTTGATTAATTGTTTGATTGTTTGATTGATTGATTGATTGATTGATTGATTGATTGATTGATTGATTGATTGATTGATCATGATTGACTGAATGATTAGATACTATCAATTCTATACATGTGCAATGGTATGGTTTGGTTTAAAGTTGCTTCAACGTTTGATGCTTGAACTAGCATTCTGGTAAAAATGCCGAAATTATTTCTAACAAAAAGTGACTAATAATTACCAATTAAAAGACTTTATGAAAGGGAGAGAAAATTAATGAAATAATCAATGAATACTGTAATAATAATGATAAGAATAATCATTTTATGTACTAATAATGTCTGAATGTTTACAAAATAAAATATGATATATAACAACGGTTGTAATTCTATATTTCTGTAAAATCATGCATTTTTGTGGGGATTTAATTTAGTGGATTTCGTGATTTACCTCAACCACGAAATAAAATAAAATTGATGAATGATTTTGACCCTTGTATATATTACCTGAAATGCAAAATCCACGAATTAACGTCTCATAGAAATTGACTTTTTTAAAGCAACCACAAAATTTGTCCCATCGAAATTAAATGATTTTACAGTAAATCATGAAATTTGAAGGCCTTGTTATACCTTGTGTCTACGATTATTCCTATCCACTCTGCCATGTAGAGGTATTTTATTGATACTGGATTCTAACTGTCGTTTCTCGGCCTGTAAACCATCGTACCGACTCTCCATCTCCGAGATCTGCTGCATTCTCTCCTTCACTTTCTCTTCCTGAAACAAAGGAACGAAAAGTTGAATGGTACGGATAAATTATTAATTTTCTGAAAAGCTCGAGACTACAGATCGACTTATACATTGGTTTGATACTCAGCCAGGGCACTCACAGGTAGCAGTATCAGTGATAAAGAGGGATAAGAAAAAAATGTAAAATTTATTTCTTTTAAAATTTGTAAAATTCATTTTGTCGAATTATTTTTCACAGTCCCAAATCATTTGAGAAAATAAGAGTTGACTGTAGTTGAAAATCAACCACGTTGTTAAAAAATAATCAAAATTTAGAAATAGAATCAAAATCCAAGCCAAGAATAAGTTTATCATTTCGAAACGTTACATAGTACTAACAAATGTCGGTAATTCAGATAAGTGTTTATAGGTGTTCATATCGTGCCTTGTACACACAGATAACTGTATAAACGACTAAAACAAAAAAACTTTTTTTGGAAATATGTATTTTTTTATAAAAGACAAATTTAAATTTTACAACAAAATATTCATAATCAATGATACAGTAACCTGTGATTTTACCTATTCATAATACTTTCTGTTCATAAAAAACAAAGCTGAAGGCAACATAATAATAGACAATAAATGACTCATTATGAGCTGTTGACTTATGTTGATATTTTGCTAAAAAAAGGTCCTAGTACCAGGTAAATTTGTTCCAAACAGTTCGGACTAAAATAACAAATGTATAATATATACCATAGTTCTAGGTCTCTCTTGAGTTTCTGTTCTCTGTTTAGCGAGTGATGTGTAGACATTCTCCCACTCTGGTCTTGTTGTATACTGACCACTTCTCATCATCTCTAGCGTGTTCTCAACTTGACCATTCGCACCTGTCCAGAAACACAAGCAAAATTACCGTTAAACTATAAAGAAAGCCTACACTTTATCTTTATCGTTAAAGCTTAGGTCACACTGAGCAAATCCTCATCTGCAATGTGGAATAAAAATTCAAAACATGCATTGAAATATCCCAATGTACTCTTGAATGATGTCAATAAATTGCTGGCTTAGAATGAGAAGGTTGTAAGTGCCACTAACGACCTTATAAGACTAATTCATATTTGAAATCTACAACGTAAAGTGCTTCTCATGAGCCTATTTTTTGAAAATCGGAGTTTGTCATGTCGACCAAACTGAAGTTCAAAAGGCTTGATTTGTCATAAGTATAGAGCGACTGTCAGACAATTTTTCTTGTTTTCTCAAAATATTGATTTTGTAGTCACGACCTTCTCATTTTAAGCCAGCGAAATGTCTCATCACTTCCATTTAACTTCCCCTAAACCAGTGGATTCTGTTCCAAAAGTCTATCAAAGCTCATTCATTCAAATAGGAAGTACACTGTCGAGGCAAAAAATGCATAGTGGGACCTAGGCTTTAGGTCATGTGTTTGAATTTAGTTGATTTTGAATCGGACAGGTTCATACTAATATACAACTTGCAGACACAGTCGTAAAGGACTTATCTAAATATCTAATGCAATATGCTACAGGCAATTCTAAGTTGTGTCTATATACAGAGGTTGTTGCTCATGAGAAGTAAAATTTATAGTAAATGGTAATTTCTGAAACAAAATGATTATGCTGCTCATTGAAGAAGAACTTGCACTATAATTGTCAGATATACCTTTGCCAGAAAGACTTATGCACTGGTGGAAGCCCTGTCTTTAAAAAACTAGTAAAGATCAGGGGCTATAATTCTGTTGAAATGTTGGATATTTGACAATGTAAGCTGTATAGGATGGTAAAATAGTTAGCCAAGTTTGATAGCATTGCATAAATGGAATATTTTAGTTTCAACAACTTGAAAAATTTTGTTAACATTTTCGAAGGGACGTGACAGACAGGCAGGCAGGCAGATACAACAGAATGGGTGGAATGAGTATCATTCATCTTCACACCCTTTAGAGACACTACAATGGATCAACAGTGGCTTGCAGACCTACAACCTATGAAGAATCAACATGTAATGACTTACCAGAGTTATTTCCCTTTGTAGCACCAACTCGACCTTGTTGATTATTATTATCAGCGTCACCATTGAACAAATTCTTCAGTTTACCCGACTGGTTTTCTGGTTTCCGAGGTGTAACATTTATTGTTTTCTTCTCCTCATTGAAGTCAATATCAAACCTGGTATAAATTGCATACATAACTTGTTATGAAAGAAAAAAAGAAATGGCTAATATTATTCCATTAATTATTTCATAATTTGCTGTCTTTCTAAACTTATGAAAATATCTTCTTAAACAAATTTAATTTCACAAAACTAGCTTTCATGTTTTAAGTCTCCGGCAATGTCCTTTTAATATTTTAAACAGTTTCGCAGCAACGTAATTTCCCAAAATTTCACAATATAATATCATGCTGGTTAACTGTACCTGGTTGGAGTATCAAAGTCTCCATTCCTTGTTGCCTGTCTACTGGTATCTGTATCCCCATGTTGGCTGCCATCTTTCTCACCTGTGGCCCTTTCTCGGCCCTTATCCCTTCTCTCCTCCTTCCCTTCTCGTTTATCTCGAGATTTAGAACTTTTCTCGGATTTACTAGACCCTGCTCGTTTACTGCTCGATTTCTCGGACGATCTCTCAGATTTTGACGGAGTTTGTGACGATTTTGTCTTAGCAACGCCAGTATGACTGTTTACACTCGGTTTTCCCTTCCTCCCTCGTTGAACACTCAGGTCTGGTACATAGTCCTCCTTGTTAGCGGGTCGTTCACTACCGTAGAATTTTTTCTGTAGTTTAGGTTGTGGTGGCGACAGGCTTGGTTTGACAGCAACAGCTTGTCTCATCATATCTCGTAGCTTGAACAGTTCTCTCTCAGCCTGCAATGGTCATTAAAATACAGGTTTAAATCCGCCAAAGGTTGCAAACACAGGTAACTGTATCGTTGAAAAAAAAATGTTTCTTGAAAATTTATATTCTTCTATCAAGGTTAATTTGTACAGAAATCCACGAGCCGGTTCAAGAGGTGCAGTTTGTTTTTAATAAGAAAACTGCTTTATGCATACCAATGATCTATAAAAGGATGTGTGTTTACACAAACAATGCTATGGGATGAATGTAAGCCAAAACACATTGTGGGGGACGGCCCTATAGATTTGTGTTGATTGCACAATATGAATCAGTATCTACATTTTATAGTATAACTTTTTAACTATTTGATCAATTTTGATAAGATCTGGCATATTAGTACTTTAAACGTTGCTGTATATGAATGTAATTAGTGTATGGAGATATTACAAGTCAAATTTTGTTTTTGATTGATTGAAATTCTGGTTCATTTAGAACAAATAAACCTTTATAGAAAAATATAAATTTTCAAAAAAATATATTTTCAGGTGGTTTTTTTCGTTTTCAACGATACAGTTACCTGTGGTTGCAAATGCTATTATGAAACAAGAAGTGTAATTGACTAAAAGGGCCATATCCAACCTAAAATTACTGACAATATGCACAAATAGGCTCCAAACCTTAGCTTTAATGTTAAGTTTCATTGAAATCTAACAGATGAATAAGCAAAAGTTCCATTGTTAACAGTTATCTGTACATTATGGTGGTTGATCTGTGAAGAAATTCCAGCCAACAATGTGTGAGGAGCTTGACAGCTATGATTTTGAATAACACACAGACATAATCATATAGACGGACAGACAGACAAACTTTGGCAACCTAAGTAATACACCCCTTATAAACAAGAGATGTTTGTAAAACTGCTATGCCACCATGGCAGGTTAATTGTCAGAAATAGTAAAGTACACAGTGATTTGGACCTTGGACCGAATAACCTCAAAATCATCTTCTGTTACAGGCCAATATAAATATATATATAAAGTTTGAAGATCCTAGGGAAAAGTGTTCTTTAGTTATTGAAGAGAAACCTTTTCGGTCTACCGACAGACAGACATGTGCAAAGCAAATATAACCATCATCAAAGATGGGGGGGGACATAATAAGAGGGGGCGCACAACAAGTAACTTTCACAGAGAAACTAACACAACAAGCAATGTCCTACCTTTAACAAAGGGGAATAATCGGATACATCAGAATCTGCCTGACTGTTAGGTGACATGGATCTCGTTGGAGTTATTTCCCTTCCTGGTGGAGTTCTTTCCCTTTGTATCATTGCTCGTTCTCTTGTCGGGGTTTCATTAACATCCCTCATACGTGATCTGTAAGAAATGTTTTATGTTAGTTAGCCACTAGACGAGGGGCTGTCTGCCAGGGGATTTTTTTAATTTCTGACTTTTATCTCTAACACAAGGGAAAGTCCCTAAGAAGTCGAGATTGTTTGACTAGTTAGCCACTAAATAAATTCTCAACCATGAGGGTTTTCAAAACACGAAGTTTGTCTTCCAAGAAATGCCATGACCTGGGCAAAAAATTGTCTTGTTTAAAATTACAAGCAATATATACAACAAAGCTCGGTATCAACTAATCATGTGAAATTTCATTGAAAACATGGTTAAGGAGACCTAGCATGGAGTTAAATTTTGTGACATGCATCGGGACAGAAATCAACCACAAAATTGGTATGTGACTATGTCTATCCACTATATGTGGGACACATAACTACTCAAGCTAAGCTTAACAGACTGATGTGGCAGGATCGCTCTCAGAGAGTCCTGTCATGTTTGCTTCTATTTTGGATGGTTGTCTGCTGTCCAAAGAACAAAAATTATTCAGTATATCAATCATATACTCTAAAATCGTTTAATTTTGATAGGACGAATCTCATGTTTAGATAAAAAAATACCCTTTCGATTGGACGTTAATTTGTGGATTTTGCATTTCAGGTAATAAATACAAGGGTCAAAATCATTGTTCGATGGGATTAAATTTTGTGGTAGAAGGTGAACCACGAAATCCACGAAAATAAATGATTTTACAGTAAATTAAACATTGTCATACTACACATTATTGAATTCTATGTGATAGGAGAGAAGTCAGCTTCCCTTATATGTCAAGCATCTAAAGGTGAATTTCTAGTACCATTTTTATTTCGCCATTGGTATGACTCTCCCTGTGATCAAACCCCAAACTTCCTAGACTCAAAGCGGGCGATGTACCGCTAGGCAATAAGGAGGCAGGTTAGATTTTGATATGCATCAGTAGAGGGTTTCTACTATGGCATAATTTCCGATCCCGAAAACAAGTCACAAATTGGTTTTGGATGCCAAAAGAACACACCCCAACACCTTAACAAGGATTCAAACATTGTTTTATCATCAAATTCAGTTTAAGGAACTTCCAATGACCATAACTTTGTCAGCTCTTTGAATATTTCAACCAAATAACTTTTATTTTGTGCAGAAAAGATAATTCTTCTTTAATGCAGCAAATCCGGATTACAAGATCATTTTGGAATTGTAAGACCCCTGATGTAAAAACTGTGAAATCGTTAATTTTCGTGAGGCATTAAATTTCTTGGTATTCGAATCCCATCAAACAATAATTTTTACCCTTGTATTCCTTACCTGAAAATCCACAAATAAACATTCAATCGAAATGGTCTTTCTTACAAAAACCAAGAAATTTTGTCCAATCGAAATAAAATGATTTTACAGTATTTGCATTGGAAACAAATAGAATTTATCTGGATGGAACTGACCCGCAGAAAAGTCAGTAAGTATACCTATTTATGTTTGAGACATCTTCCCTGGAGGATGAGACTGAAGAGTTATCTTTCATACTTCTAGTACTCGATGATTTATCAGATTGTCTCTCTTTATCCGACTCTCTAATCTCCTTCTTTCTAGAGCGAGATTCTTTCTTTTCTTTAGGTGGACCTGGAAATATAACAAGTATGGTAAAATACATTCTAAACAAGAGCTGTCAGTGGACAGCGCACTCAGTCACATATTTTGATAGTGTTAAAAAAACCAATATGTCACTGGACTTTGAATTTTTTTGCTAAGTCAAAAAGGGGCATAATTTGGTCAAAATGCTTGATAGGGTTACCTCCTCTTGTGTAAAACTTGGTGTTATGATGGGGAACCAGTGTACCAAGTTTCAAACCAATATGTCAATGGACTTTGAAACTATTTGAGGTGGTATGTAAACTTTAACATTACCATCACAACAACGTGGACACCGACACTAGGGTGACTGCAATAGCTCCTCTTATTCCTCGAATAAAAATAAACAAAGCCTTTAAATCAAGCTTTCTTCATGTTTCTGTGTACATTTAAAGACAGTCATATTGCATGGCCATTTACAGTTTTATCCCTGCCTTATTGGCCAACGCACACTGGACTAAGGAAGCGGTTTTCCATACTTGAGCCAACGTTTTGTTTTATTTAGGTGCTTCTCAACTATTGCCATATTATATACAGTAATGTATGAAACAAGTTTTCCTGGACTGTATCCTAACTAATACAGACCCTTCTGCAAGGAACTGACAACTTCTCCAAATGTGGAGGAAAATCAACATTGCTGTCAAGTTTTCATGGAAAGATGACTGTTTGTTTAATTGGGTTTACACCGCTTCTCAGCAATTTGTCTATCACATAAGGTTCGCCAATTCACAAAACCTGTTTTCCTGGACTGTTTTCTAACCAGTATTAACTGACCCACCAGAAGAACCAGCAAGAGTAAGAAAACAATGCTGTTTGTAAAACATGTATTCCCCATGGCAGTCCAATAGTTGAAAATGATAAAGAGCACAGTGACCTTGCCCCTTGACCTTCTGACTTCAAAATAGGGGTCAAATGCTGTCGCTGATCAACCTAAATGTAAAGTGAAAATCCTAAGACAAGCACTCTTGAAAAGAAACCATTTGGTCTAACATTATGGACCTATCTACTGACCAACAAACCGACCTACATGTGCAAAGAAATGTACTATCCCCCTCATCAAAGATAGGGGCATAACAAGGGAAGTGAAATTGTGTCTTACCTGTCTGTCTGTTAGACTGGGATACATCATTTCTAGACCTGTTCATGTCAGCAGATTTAGGTCGTGTTTTCTGTGAACTTGGGGTCCAGTCTAACATGGAGGTAGAGAAGCCGGGTACCCTAGGATCACTGGGGCCCGGCCTACACTCAGCTTCAGGGACCTTGACACTAGCAGAAGCCGGAGACCGAGACTTGAGACCATTTTGTACCTCCCGAGGTGAAGAAGGAGTGCCGAATGATTCATGAAGGGCAGATAAACTGTAAGAACAAAAGTGTAAAAGTATACAATCTCATGAAACAAATCTTCAATACAATGAAAATCAATAATTGCTCATATCATACTATAAATGTTCTAAAATACTGTCCTTTGAATTGTTGAAAGGAAACACAATTAATTGAACAGGTGATATTGACCAGATATGAATCTTATGCCTTTCTAGAACAAGTGAAACCAGGTGAAATGGGTACTGTGATAGTAAAGAAATAAAATGGCATTCAACAATTCCAAATTATAGGTTATTCTGTCCAGGTACACATGGAAATAAAGATGACCAGAAACCGATGAAGTGATGTACTGCATTATAGCCCAATCATCAATACAAATCAAATACAAAAAATTTTTACAAATTACTGTAAAATCATTTAATTTCGTTGGGACGAAATTTCTTGGTTTTGGTAAACAAGGCAATTTCGTTGGGACTTGAATTCGTGGATTTTGCATTTCAGGTAATAAAACAAGGGTCAAAATGTATGTTGGTTGGGATTAAAGTTCGTGGTTGAGGTAAACCACGAAATCCACGAAATTTAATCCCCCATGAAAATTAATGATTTTACTTTTACATACAATATCACACAATACAAGTACACATAAAAAACACCATCATCTGCTCTACGACGAGGCAATCGAGGAAATAATACAAGTACACATAAAAAACACCATCATTTGCTCTACGACGAGGCAATCGAGGAAATAATACAAGTACACATAAAAAACACCATCATTTGCTCTACGACGAGGCTATCGAGGAAATAATACAAGTACACATAAAAAACACCATCATTTGCTCTACGACGAGGCAATCGAGGAAATAATACAAGTACACATAAAAAACACCATCATCTGCTCTACGACGAGGCAATCGAGGAAATAATACAAGTACACATAAAAAACACCATCATTTGCTCTACGACGAGGCTATCGAGGAAACAATACAAGTACACATAAAAACACCATCAGTTGCTCTACGACGAGGCTATCGAGGAAATAATGCAGTTATTATAAGCAAGCAAACTTACTTGAACTAAAACATTTAATTTTTAACAGTTTATTTCACTGCAAAAGGCAAAAAGGTTGAAATATATTCACCCAACATGATGTCACAAAAATATCTATTAGACCCAAGTAATGTAAAAGTCAGTTACTAAGAGCGTTAAAAAAGACTAAAAAACAATCAAATTATTAATTTAAGCCTACAGATGAATCATTTTGCCTAAACATTAACAAATATCACTACTAAAGTAAAACACACAAACCACAAGGTATCGACGCATGATATTCTTATGATATCAAAATAACATGCATCACAACCCTGTGACACAAACAAAGTTCACAATGTCTAACGTTAGATCTACCTCACCGTTAGACACTATCAATACTTACACTCTAATTTAAGACAAGTATGAAAAATAACAAATACAATATATAACAAAACAGTCAACACAGAAAATTCTTGTAGTGTTTCAGTTTCATTATTTCTAGTGCAGCAACTACGGATTTCTAGATTATTTCAGAATTGTAGGACTCCTGTGTTAGTTGTCTTATCTTACACAACTTTCAAATCTAATCCTTTATTCCCTTGATACATTCATTCACATTCCATATACTATAGTGCGTCCAGGATAATGTGAATGACAGTAAAAACATGGAATGATCCATAAAGGTGAATCACTCGAATGAGCTTGATTTATCAGTGTTATTTTAGTACGCAATTGACCATACGTGATTATCTAAGCAACCAATTTTACAATGGTAGACTAAACCAGTCAATGTTTATGAACATCACATTATCCTGGGCGCACTTTATCACTAATTATATGAAAGGGAGACAAGTAATTTATAGAAATGGACATAACAAGACAACTTATCAAGGGAGACAATTCTAGAAATTTGTCTAAAAAATCTGCACATGTCATTGAACTGTCTACACAGTCTAATTTTAAGATATATGAAGCAAAGGGTTCATTTTCAAAGGTAATACATAAATATCAATTTAACTGTTACGAAAACAGCTTCATACTGTGCGAAAAATATACAGTACATGTAACCTATTTATTCTGTTCATTGCTATTGAATTTCATTGAATTTTGTTTTTTGTTTGTCTTTGTGTCTTCCATGCGGTTTTTGTGGATTTTTTACTATAATTACTGTAAAATCATTTAATTTCATCGAGAGGAAATTTTGTGGTTTAGGTTCGTTGGGAGTTGAATTTGTGGATTTTGCATTTCAGGTAATAAAACAGGGTCAAAATTAATGTTCGTTGGGATTAAAGTTTGTGGCTGAGGTGAACCACGAAATCCACAAAATTTAATCCCCCATGAAAATTAATGATTTTACAGTATGCTTCTGCTGAATGCTACTTTCCCCAACAATTGTTTGGTCTTATTTCAATATCATTAACTGCATAGTTTAACTGCTCTATTTATTTGACATTTTGCAGGCCTTTATCTATGACATCTTCAGTTTGAGAGTATCAGTATATATTCCAGAATATCTAGAGTCAAAACAAACATGATAAGTTCTAAATATTAAGTAATATTAATCAACTTATAACTTACTTCAGTGATTGTGTAACTTTATGTCGTAGATTGTCGTTCTCACGTCCAAGACGTTTATTCTCTAACTCCAACTTTGAAATAGTCCTGAAATTAAAAGGTATTACATGCACATGCATCAAAATGTAAAAAAAATAACAATGAGTAGTATTCACGTACAAAGCTGTAACAACCAAACAATTACAGTGGACAAACCAAATCACTGTATGATTTATCGGATTACTATCAAATTCAACCTGTATTATGCAATGTTTGTTGCTATTAAAAGCACATAATGTAAAATCTGATCACTGTACTCATTATTGCCATACTCTATAATTCAAAGTGTACTCAGTATTGCAATTACCGGAAATCGCCTTGTTTATACACAGTGAATTATGCAGTTATCATTTTTTTATCAAATTTATCACACACCCCTGCCTTTTTTCTGCAGTGCACATGTTAATTAATAGAAACGTGGAAAGTTTTCAAACAAGGTACGTTACTCTTAACTTTCCGACTTTCTACTGCTTTTTCTAAAAGAATGGCTCAGATAAGGAAAGTAGGAAATAGTAGGAATATTAGGGCCCAGTAGTAAGCCTGTGATTTTTTTATAAACTGTAGATAGCCTGTGTATTGGTGCATGTTTGGTCACTTCAAAAGTAGCAAGACTGTCTTCAAATTTTTACAAGAAATTGAGTATCGGTCAGTAAAAACTGAGGGAATAATTATGTGGGCTAACGCCTAATGGTGAAGAGAACGTTAGGCTACTGAATGTCACATTTGTGACTCTAACATACCTGTTTAGTTCGACCACTTCAGTTCTTGTTTCATACAGTTTATTCTCCGTAGCATTCATAGTCTCTTGTAATAATTTATACTCTCTGTCCAATGAATCGTATCTATCCACCATCTAAAATATCATATATTACATAGACAATAACAAACTCATAAAGTACAAAGATTTTTGACACAAACATGTTTATCTCCCACAAAGGGCCATAACTCTAGCAATATTCATCTGACCTAAAATTCATGACAATATGCTTAGTACTAACTATTCATACGAGCTTTCATTGATATTTGGCCAGTGGTTATGGTGGACAAGTGCAGACGAACGTTGCAACACCCATCTATACTGACATAAGAATAGACAGACTTTGTGTGCAAAATCAATATATCCCCCATTTCATATGAAAGACATCGTTAAGTGAAACATAACTAGACCGGCAATTTGTTGATAATGAAAACCCAGTTTTTATGTACTTTTTATTTCATGCTTATCGGTGGTTTACGGCGAAATAACGGTGGATTATTCCCCGATAATTTCACTGTTCATAATTTCACAGTTCATAATTTCACGGCAAACAGACTATTTTTTTAAAATCAAATTTCCCCGCCACAAAAAATAAAATTATAATCATTTTCACTTGCTCTTTTAATCTTTAACAAATAACAGAACATTATATGTACATTAATTCAAAACAAATGGACGAAATTGAAACAATTGTAGAAGAACTATTTGATTGCAACTCGACGCGTGCATGGCGGGAACACGACGTCACGCAAAACATTTCAAGTAAAAAGTGGAGTTTTTCCATCATTTAAGTCATTTGAAGCATGAAATAAATAGAATATTAGTATTTTACCGTGTATGATCGTTTGATAATTCACCTCGTGAGCAGCTGACTTATATTTTCACTCGTGGCTACGCCACTCGTGAAAATATTACATCAGCTGCTCACTCGGTGAATTATCAGCCGATCATACACGGAAAAATACAAATATCCTCTATATATCCCCAAATAAACACCCAAGGGGGGAGCATTCATTTTGCCAAAGGGTGCCTTTATTTTGGGATCCCAATTTTCCAAAAAAAAAAATTTCTATTTTAATGTTGAAGCAATAACAAAATATTAACAACCATTATATAAAGCATCAATAAGTATAATAATAATAATAATAATAATAACATCTTTATTTAACGAAGGTTACATATAAAATATGCAGAGTTTGAAACAATATACATCTTATTTTCATATGGCCTTCTGGTACCAGTATAATTGGTAATGATGATAATAAAGCAATAACAAAAAAAGTCTATGTTGTCACATATGGACATAACCAGTATTTACATGAAACATACAATTAGATTTAATAAAGTAAAACTACAACTCAATATAACACGTCAATAAATAAACACATATGTCGACAGACACTAAGAAGAAATACTCATTAAAAGTATGTGTTAAATGAAAACTCACACACATGCTTAAAATTTATATCAAGGTTTAAACTTATTTCGAATAAATTCCAATCAATTTAATAGGTAGTTTTTATACGTGTTTTTAAATGAATACAATGTTAAAGATGTTCTTATACGATTTCAAAAAAAAAAAAATTCTCCAAAAAGAGTGCTTCGATTGGGGGGGGGGGGGGAGTTATTATTAAAGGGAATAAGGTATGTATTTTTTGGAAATCTTACCCTTTGTAAACCAATCTTATCCTGCCTATGAAACTCCATTTCATCTTCCAGGTTTTTCTTATAGATTTTCACGCTATCTTCATTTGAGATTTTCTTTGATTCGAGCTCGTTGATGAGATCGTCTCTCTCACGGCAGTATCTCTGTAGTTCCTCTATATGAGCACGGTGTTGTATACTCATAGCTTGTGTATCAGTAAATGCTGAAGCATACTCACTCTGAAACAAAATGTTTTAATTCAGTTTTATTAAGTCACACTTGTTAACAGTATTTTAGTTACATGGGTACTGTTTTATCAACGCATTTATGCTAGCGTAACTCTTTAAGTTTTCATAAATATTGCGTATGTCGATTAAATGAGTTTTACTGCTAATTTCTACGCAAAGGCTGGGAAACCCTAAATAGCAAATATAAATGTAAGTGGTAAGAAATTGACACACATTGTTGATTTTTGACTGTCGGGTGTTATTTTAGACCATCGTTCGAAGTTTTAGAACATCACTTGTTTTTTTTAAACCATCATTAAAAAATAACTGACAAAAGTATGTTTAATCATCAAATATTGTTGAACATTTATGTAGATTCATTCATTCTGGTCCCTATTATATTGGCTATATTTTGTCCCGACTTACTTTCTATCTTCAATATATTTGCGTAAATGTAAGGAAGTACTTGCGATCGTTTAGTAAAACTCACTTACAAATTCACGTTAGATAAATGTTTGTATTAAGTAGATTTACGTGACAGTTACGCAATATTGGTAAAACAATACTATGAAGACTACCTTGAGTCACATTATACAGACAAATGGTCTACCAATAGTTGCCTGGAACTTTGTTGCTTATCAAGTGATGTACCAGTGCTGCTTGTCAAGTGATGTACCAGTGTTGCTTATCAAGTGATGTACCAGTGCTGCTTGACAATTGATGTACCAGTGCTGCTTGTCAAGTGATGTACCAGTGCTGCTTGACAATTGATGTACCAGTGCTGCTTGTCAAGTGATGTACCAGTGCTGCTTGTCAAGTGATGTACCAGTACGAGTGTTAACAACTTTGACATGTCGCTGTCAAGGATGGAACCCAAGACCGTTCATGTCCGAAGTTAGCTGACTAATACGTTCACATTATATTGTTTTACTACACGCATCTACCTGTGTATTTATTTTAAAATAAAACCACAGAAAAGACAATTTTAACTATTAAAGCAATTCAGCACTTACAGCTCTTTTCTCTAAACCATGATTCTTCTGTTCCAATGCTCGTAATTTTCTGTAATAGTAGAACATTTGTATTGACATGAGTAGTCCCAAAAGAGTGGATTTCAAAAGGTAGTACGACAGTTAATAAATCATATGAAATTGGATCTAATATATAAATACATCAGAGCTACAAGTACGAGGGGCATTGAACAACAGTTCAAAATAATTATAATGTCTATCTGTGAAAAACAAACAAACAAAATACACTATCAAAAAGTACTTTATTTTATGCCACCAGAGCAACAACTTCTTTTACAGCAACCATACTTTTAAGATGGACACCGGAAGAGAAAAAGAGGAATGAAATGGGAACTAGGACAGTAGGTATACCAACCCATACCAGTACCCGAAAAGCATTCATCCAATTTTAGTTGCACTAGAGAGGGTGTACTTAATACTCAGTGTTCCCACTGACATTTTATTTGGGAGTACAAACACATGTTTCGTTACAATTCTGTTCCCCCTGAGTATCAGTTATATAGTACGGTGAATCAAAACTGGGGGTGACAGCAAGCATTTTGGGGGAGAAAAATGGGTTTTTTTGGGAACACTGATACTTACAATATGAGTTCTTCATTTTCATCATCCAGTGCACGACATTTATCCATGAGACGTTTATTCTCCGCCTCCACCATGATCTGGTTCTGTCCGGGTGAGATAGCCATCATGTCTGTACTTACAGCCGAGGCATCGAGTGAGTTAGACAACGCATTACGTAATTCTCGTAACTCATCCTCGTAATAAGCTCTCAGGTCGGCTAGATGCTTGGAATGTTTCTCTCGTAGGTTCATCCTCGTGCTGAAATATTCACAGACAAACTAGTTAATCTTAATGCGCCTAAACTAGTTAATCTGAATGCGCCTAAACTGGTTAATCTTAATGCGACTAAACTGGTTAATCTTAATGCGACTAAACTGGTTAATCTTAATGCGACTAAACTGGTTAATCTTAATGCCACTAAACTGGTTAATCTTAATGCCACTAAACTGGTTAATCTTAATGCGACTAAACTAGTTCATCTTAATGCGACTAAACTAGTTAATCTTAAAGCAACTAAACTAGTTAATCTTAATGCGACTAAACTAGTTAATCTTAATGCCACTAAACTGGTTAATCTTAATGCGACTAAACTGGTTAATCTTAATGCGACTAAACTAGTTAATCTTAATGCGACTAAACTGGTTAATCTTAATGCGACTAAACTAGTTAATCTTAATGCAACTAAACTAGTTCATCTTAATGCGACTAAACTAGTTCATCTTAATGCGACTAAACTACTTAATCTTAAAGCAACTAAACTAGTTAATCTTAAAGTGACTAAACTGGTTAATCTTAATGCGACTAAACTGGTTAATCTTAATGCAACTAAACTAGTTAATCTTAATGCGACTAAACTAGTTTATCTTAAATAGGAAACTAGTTAAAACTTAAAAAAACTAGTTAATGGTTATTAAGGTCCCGTATGCACAAAACTAAGATGATTTTTGTCCAAAAAAAATAACTTCCTTAGTTCATTGAATTATTATGTTAAAAGTTTACAAAAATATCTTAGATTTGTCTAAGATGAATATTTGTCAAAGTATTGCACTATGAAATCAGTTAGAATTGTGTAAGAAAGAAATTGATTTTTTTCCAATAGAAATCATTTTCATCTAAGAAAATTTCATTAGAAAATATATATGAACTTTTGTGACTATCTATGGCATAACCACACATCCTGACACCTAAACTCTGTTTCAAACATTGTAAAAATTCAGCTAATGAAAGATCAAATGACCAAAACTTAGCCAACAGTTTGATATTCTTATCCAGCAATTTTTATCTATGGTTACCGTAGTTAATGCACTCCACTAAGTTCCGCCCCTTAGATAAAATGCCGTAACTATGATAGAAATACATTATACAATAATAAAATAAAAATAAAAACAATTACCTAGGTGACAAACAAGAATCATCAAATCTGCTTGAATCTTGAGTACGGTCTCTCCCACCCGATGTTCTTGGACGTTCTTCATAGAACTCGGCTCTATCACGTGATAATGGTAAGGATTGAGTCAGTCGGCTAGATTCATCTGCTGTCGTATCCACCGGACGATCTGTCGACTGAAATAACAAAGTTTCAATTTATCAAAAATGTACCATTTTAGAGTTTAAGTTCAGACATGCATCCTTTCAGCTCTCTATAAAAGTATGCACCTAAATTATCCCTTTAGATTACTAATTAGCTTCCTTATACCTCCGTTTTCATCTTCATTTGTTACAGAAATATACCAGTTTGTAGATGCTAAACCTGATAAAGCTGTCAATAGCCTGTCATAATGTATACACTGTAGGGTGAAAAGAACATGTAGCCAAACTCCTTCACTATAGGTGCACTTTATTATACACACTGCTAGCTGTTCACTGGCATGACATGTCAATAGCCCAACTGAAACAATACTGATTCTACTGGTTCCTTGGCCTTACTACTAAACTATGAGGGAAATGAGACGCATGCGATACCGTGCATCATCCATGTAACGATTATTCAATAGAGATTTCCTGATGCACCATAAGGTTCGTACAATAAAATCCACTTTATGTGAGGCAAGAACAATTGTTGAAAAGATAGATATTTATGAAAATATTACAGTCAACAGATTACAGAACAATATCGCAAGTAGTTAATACCTGAGAGAATTTGGATTTGCTCAAGAAAGGCATAGGACTGCTGTAAACACCAGCACGAGGTCGTTCACAGGTTACCTCCGCATGTGATCTGTCAGTAGACATATCCTCTTGTAGACCACGTAAACCATGTCTGGTATCACTTAGATTGTCCAGCAGTTCCTTTACATGTCTGGAGACATTCCCAGGACCACCATCTATAATATCAACAATTATATCAGAAATCAAAAATTTAATCATTTCGGGATAAAAAGGTAAGTCACCAACATTTGATTCTTTTCATTTTAAGAAAAGTATTTTTCAAACCTGCCAATAGTTAAATACAAGGAGCATTTGGAAAGTTTCGGAACAAGTGTTGTAATATTTTTATTTCTTGATTTTTTTTTTAATTTCCTACAATTGTAGCCACACGTCTCATCTATTCATAAGGTACACACTACAAAACAATGAACAGTTATTATAATAAAATAATGTCTCCTTAATTATGACCAAGAAAAAAATCATACATTAACAATGTAACACTAAGTCTTATAACTAAACATGTTCAAAGAAAGGAAAAGAAACTGACCTGCAGATTGATGTGGTGACCTTGAATCTCTGCCCTCTGGTGACCTTTGTCTGTCCATGACCCTTGACCTTGGTGACCTTGAACTGTTGATTGACATATCTCTATCACCCTTGGTGAGTCTTACATTAGTAGGAGTCCTCTGTGAACTCTCTAAGGTTGCCTCCCTTGATCGCTCTCTACTCCCTGACCTTGAGAGGTCACTACGGTCACTACTACCACGAGGTGATGACCTTCGACCTGTTGGCCTTGACCTGTCTAGTGTACTGTCCATTGAAGCGAAGTCATTATCTAGGGAGCGTTTTAATGGTCTTGGAGGTGAAGGACTTCTTTCCTCTTCTTCCTCTCGGACTTCACGGTAAATCTCACGCCATGTCTTCGTATCAAAAGAGTTCCGTAATGTTGTTAGGTCATCCGCAGCTGGAAAATATCAAAACAAATTTCTCTAATACTGCAAAATCATCAATTTTCATTGAGATCAAATTTTGCAGATTTCGTGATTAAGCTTCAACCACGAAATCAAATCCCAGCGAACAATAATTTTGACCCTCATATTTATTACCTGAAAAGCAAAAGCTGTGAATTAACTCCCATCAAAAGGGTCTTTTTTATCAAAACCACGAAAATTTGTCCCATCGAATTAAATGATTTTACAGTAGCCCCAAAGCAGAACATTACAATAAACATTCTTGAACTACAATTTTGTGGTTCAGAAGTAAAACTAGAAGGGATTTAGACACAAAAATGTATGTATCTCCTACTAAAGCAACTCAGGCATATGAAATATACACAAACAGCTTGGTATCTGGGGCCTTATTAATCAACATCATAAGGCTGAAACTCAGACTAAGACATAAAGTTGACAACATATGTAATCACTGCCATTCCTTTGCAATTATGTTAAACCATGTGAAAAGTTAGCTGATTATTTACCCACTGAACATGTATACCTATTTATATCAAAATAGGTACATTTATAGCAATATGAGAGCGAATAGAATATTAGGCAGTATTAAGTCTAAGTCTAAGTTTTAGAATTACAACGTTGGTGAATTATAACCCTGAAGTTTATAGAAATCAAACCAAACTAAAGGCGTAAAGTCAAGGACAAAATTGGTTACGTCCAGACAGGGAGACATGAATATTCAATCTGGCACTTTATACATAGTGTTAGCTGGAAAGGCTGCAACCTTTAATTATGTTTAACATTAGAAAACATGCAATAACTTGATGAATGGAGTTGTATGAAGTCTCTCATAGACAGGCCTGCTCGTAGACAATATGCATGTACACAGTAACACAAATGCATGGGTAAAAGTTAGAACTTTTGAAAATCTTTAAATCCTAAAAAATGTGTCAATTTTACGAAGGAAAATTAAGGAAAACTGCCCATTTTTTAACAATAAAATCCTGGAAACTCATGTATACCTGTTTTATCAGCCCCAGATCTCTCGGTATGTGATCTACCAGGGGATCTCTGACTTGGTGATTGACTACGGTCAGGTGATCTGCGCCTATGAAATGAAATAAATATATATTTTACTAACAATAAACATAGCAGTGAAAGCTAGCTAGAAATATAATGGATTAATTCCTATGTTGAGTACTGTAAAGACATTAAATTTTGTGGGGAATAAATTGCATGGATTTCATGGTTCACTTTCAACCATGAAATCAAATCACATTGAACATTTATTATTACTCTTGTATTTATTACCTGAAATGCAAAATCCACAAATTAACGTCCCATCGAAATGGTCATTTTGTACCAAAACCACAAAATTTAGTCGCATTGAAATTAAATGATTTTACAGTATATAAAATAACAATAAATGACTGACTGATTAGGACAATCAATGCTCAAACAATATCAAGGTCAAAAGGTCACATATTGATTTGTATTGAAGGAGAAAGTCATAACTTTAAGTACTTTATTATTTTTGACAAACAAATTAGATAAACCAAGTACTATCATTTATACCATAAAATGAAACATAAAGAATTTTTTTAATACCACATGAATTCCCTAGTATCTGGTTTAGTATACCCAGTATGTATAACCTTACACGTTTAAATGACGTCACTATATTATATTATTTTTGGCGTTGTTCATATAGCTACATGTATATAGCCTTTATTCCACCTGAAAGGTGCATTTGTTCATGTTACATGTATAAGAGTCCTATGATATAAAGAATCTAATACTCGTTGTCAAATCGGCACAAAAAATCACTGTATGTAGGTCTATGTAAAACCAGTAACCCCTGGGAAGGAACAATTTTGACCCCAGGGGCATAATTTGAACAATCTTGGTAGAGGACCACAGAATGATGCTAAATATAATTCGGCATAACTTGTTGAGAATCCTGGTGTGATATACAGTAAAACCTCATTATCTCGAGGACTAATCGTGACAAGCCAAATGATCGAAATAAAACGGGAGCTCGACATATCGGTGTGATAAGTATACAACATATATTTAGCAAATTCGTCAGGACTTTGAAATTTACTCGAAATAAGCCGGGTGCTCGTAATATCAATGCTTGTCTTCACGAAATTTTACTGTTATTACCTTTGCGTGCCTTCCCTATCAGGTGACATTTTAGCGAGAGCCTCTTTATGAATGTCTAACTTTTTTCTGATGGCTAGATGTTGTTTCTGTAGCTCTAACTCCATCTGTTGCTGTAAACGTTGTATATTATACTGGTGTCGATCATACTGACCTCTCAGTTCACGACGATGTTCACTCTCCAGGGTGTTAAACATGTCCGACCACTTAGCCTGCAATAAATTATAAATAGTACTTGAAATAGAATAAATCCTCATGTCATACCTACCTTAATAATAAGAATACTTTAGACATTAAAACTACAATTTTCATGTCCATTTGCCAAGTGCCTTGAGAAAACAGTTTGTCAACAATTGTTCAGTTTTTAACAGTGGCAGATTCACCTTACCAGTTTTCTTGAAATGTATCTGAATCAGTTTTGACTAAGTTACCTTTCCACATGTGGAGGAAAATTGACATTGATTTACTATTATAAACTCAGAATAGTATTTCTCTTTGTGACTCTATGTATATTTTTGTCGACCAATCCTAATGGAAATTTACTCAAATACACTTGAGATTATTTCAGATGAAATTGAGCTCAGATTGAGATGCTTCAGGAGATCTGGGAAAATGACTGCTACATTGGAACCATACTGTAACTTAATCTTGGCACACTAACCTGTTGGTCTTGTAGAGTCTTAAAACCCGGTATAACGCTTGATTCCTGTGGCTTCACGGAGGAACTCGGCTGTTTGGTTGGTATCTGATGTGAAACACGATCATATGCACGCTTCAACAACTCATTCTCATAACTTGCCGATGTTCTACTTGATTCATGGCTGTATGGATACAAAACAAGAAGGTATAAACAAATTTTGCAATATCAAATTATATCATGCAAATTTAATTATCAATTTTACTAGCTCAGACCAGGCCCTGTGATTATAAACATTGAAGAACGT
Organism: Spisula subtruncata; assembly: GCA_963678985.1. NCBI lineage: Eukaryota > Metazoa > Mollusca > Bivalvia > Venerida > Mactridae > Spisula > Spisula subtruncata. Next base: position 18,887,060 of record OY787672.1, on the reverse strand, counting down.
ATTCCACTCCAATTGGAGCATGTTTTTTAGTTAAAAAAACTGCTGTAACTGTTTTCTAAATGAATCAAAACATATTATATGGGGTTCATTTTCTTAATTTGATCATTTGTAGCAAGTTTGTGTGATTTTGAAATTTTAATGCAAAATTCTAAAAAAAAAATTTCATGGTTGGGCATGGATTATGGAGTTTGAGTATGTTAGTTGAGAACACCTTTATAATCAGGGTACTAGAACTGACCACCTATGTCAAGAATCAACACTCATATTGACTTACATCAACATAATCATATTAGTGTGAATACATAGACTCAAGGCTTGAAATTTGCACACTAAAATAATTTATAATGGTATAGCTCTGCAAATTTGACACAAAACAGACCTTTTGATTAGCATAATTTGACCATCGATATCCTGCCTGTATTTATTACCTCGGTTGTATGAAATCATAGTCAGGGAGTATCATAAAAACACTCAAGATGTAATACGTACATACACTATTTCGAAATACCGATACTGCATGATGTGCTTACGGAAATTGATATATTATATTCAAAGCAAGAACTTTGTAGTATGTTCATGCATAAAAGTCAGGGTCAGGCCAAATTCGTCAAGCTACATACACTGAATACTGTTGAATTATACCCTTAATTATGTAGAAGTTCCTTTAAAAAAGAACATATGGTTTTCAAGATTGAAAAATGTTTGCTAAATTTTAATAATGAACATATCTAACATTGAGATATTGACCTAAAGTGTTTGCTAAACTTTAAATAATGAACATAAAATTAGAAATAATGTAACAGATTTAAAAAAAATATTGCTATACCTGTCCCTGGCATAGTCTGGTCTTTCAGGAGCCTCTATGTATCTGCTGTCAGATGTGAGTCTGTCTCTTTCATCCTGAACATCGTAAGGTCTAGGACCAGTTCTCTTTACCTCTCGACCTGAGGTATCTCGAGTAGTGTACTTTATCCTAGACAGATCTGAGTCCATTGAAAGATTCCTATCCCTCGATGTGGAGGTTTGAAGATCCGACAGGCTCATTTGACGTGGAGAATTTCTGTCAGGTTCTTCAACTCTTCCCGAGTACTGTGATCTTGGCAGACCAGAATCTTGGGAACTTTGTCCGTCTCGGACACCTACTCTTACAACCTCAGTGTCCTCTTTCTCCAATAGTTTCCGTATCTTCTCCCTATCAAGTTCAATATCCTCATCCATAGCATTCGCGTCAAATACTTTTCTAAGATTGTCATGTACATGTGGTTCATCATTTCTTAACAGATCTTCAGTTTGAAGTCTAGGAACTTGATCTCCGAGAACATCCTCAATGACTTCTCTTGGAGATTCTTTAGGCGACTCAGCTGTTTGTTCACCATTTTCAGTATTCGATTCTCTCGGGGAGACTCTTGGCGATTCTTTCGGTGAAACCCTCGGGGATTCTTTTGGCGTTACTCTTGGAGATTCTTTCGGAGATTCTGTTGATCTTGGAGATTCCTTGGGTGATTGAATATCACCACCAACTCTAATACCTGAATAACCAATACCTATTCCTTCTTTTGATGTTTTAATAATTCTAAACTTGCCATTTTCTTTTACAGATTCATACTGAACCAGAGGAGGGGATACTGACTGAGTTGATTGAGTTGATTGAGCTAGCTTAGTTTCTGGTTCAGATACACCACCAGTATTGTTAACAATCTCTGAAATCTTAACATCATTTCCATTATCACTGTCTTGGTTAGAACTTTCCTTATCATTAAACACTTCTTGTTTAACCAAATTATCATTGTTTCCACCTCCGATGCCAACAGTTTCATCTGGAAAATCATCAGGTTGAATGTCTAGTTTGTCATCAGTATTATTGTCAGTACTTTCAAATCTTGGAGTAGATTCACTTGAACTTGTATCCCTGGTTACAGAGAATAATCTAGTCGAAGGTTCATATATCTCCCTCTGTACGTCAACAATTGTTCCTGAACTTTTATCCTCAATGGAATCAGGTCCTGACTCATCCGGTGAGGCGGATTTCGGAGACACTGGTTCCATTCCTTCCAAGCCATATAACTGAAGAATGTTCTCTTTCTCTTCCTCATTCAATGATTCTATATTATCATCAGCTGCATCGGAAACTTCGGGGCTCTTATTATTTTCAATTTCATCCATGTCAGTGTATTGGAACAACCCAACCATGGCTTCTTTTGGTTTTGCTGCTTCTTGATTGGAACTATTTTCATTTAGGTTTGAATCTAGTGCATCATTGTCATCATCTTCTTCTTCCTCTGCATCATCGTCAGCCTCATCATCAGCACTGTTACAGTCCTGATACTGGAATAGACCAACTTTTATGTCACTTGGTTTCACTTCATACGTGTTTTCTTTGGTACTTTCATCAACTTTTTCGTCGTCAACTTGACCATCAGCCTGCATTATTTCAATAGCGCTACCAATGGCCTTCTTAACAACAGATTCAGCCAATGCGCTACTATCTGTGTCTGAGGTAAAAGATCTTTCCGAGCTTGCTTCAAGTTGAGCTCCAATTGAACTTTCAACATTTCCACTAAAATCAACATTTGACTCCATTGTAACATTAAACTTATCAGTTGTAATACTTGGAACATTTGCTGATCCATCAGGATCCTCCTGCCCATTTCTAGAATTGACTTCAACCATAGCATCTACGTCTTTATCTAAGTCTCTCGACTCATTCTGCTGCTCTTTAGAATCTTTACCAGCAGCATCAGCCGGGTCATTCTCAGTGGACGTGTTATCACTATCTCCATCTGCGGAAACAACAACATCATTAGTTCCACCATCAGCTGCTTCCCTTAACTGTCCTGTGTTGATATTTATATCTTCCTCAGCACCAGATGCATCACAGGCTGAGTCTCCATTGTCAACCGTGGATGGTGGTGAACTCGCACTCATACTTCAGTATCTTCAGCTGGAAGATAAGATAGGTAATCTTTACTTTGATTGAACAGCTTTTAAAACATATTTTAATGGTGCAAATGCATCCAATGACATTGGATGTGCATCCTAACCCACTACCCATCCGCACTTGCAGAGTGCTTTACAGGCTCAGTGGCCATGTAAAATTATATCTATTAGGTGGCAACATTATTGTGGTAATGTTCATGTTTAAATATCACTGCCAAATAATTACAAAGGACAAATCCATCGAAGAACTAGCTAATTTATCTGAGTAATCTGTTCACAACTGATCATTTTTATTTACAAATGAAACACCCAGCAGTCGAAAATTATGGTTTGGAAAAGTTGTTGGTACAACAAAAATTTAAAAAATTTAAAAGCATTGAACAGACACATTTGTTAATCTCACGCCTTAAAGGGACGAAACTCCATTCGGATGATTAAAACATGTTTTTGTAGACGTTTTAATCACAAAACTATGTTTAACGAATACATAAAGACGGTGCCATCTCCAAAGGCAAACTACTAAATAATCAAAATGCCGTTTTTTATAATTAATTATTCCTGTTTATCATTTTTCGACCTTAATTATAAATGCCTTATCTTGGGTAAATAAGCTAATGGGAGACCATCAAATCATCAAAAAAAGAAAATGCCGAATATCTGTTTTTTTATTTTGGGCGAAGAAAAGAATGAATATCAGCAATTCCATTTTATATATATGTATCATTCGATATATGTATTCAATAAGATGTTTTGAGTATGAAATATATAATTTAGTTCAATATTCTATGATTTCTGAAGGAATTTTAGTTTTCATAAAAAATTGTTTTTTGCCTCTCCTGAAAAGTGGGTTTTCGTCATAGGTTTTTTTCGAATGGCACCATAGATAAAGTATCCTTACAATTTACATTACGATCAAAGGTGTTACTGATGAATTTAACTACCAAAGAAGTTTTACTGTCCGTTAATTAGGTAACGGGTTTCTCGGCATTTAAACACCACCCTACGCTACACAGCATTGCATAAAGATTTTAATGCAGAGCTACAGATAAGCTGCGTATTGGGGTAATTACCCAATTAATTTTCTTAAAAACCCAATAGATTTTGAGAGGAGGGAGTAAGAAAAAGCAATTACAATCTCATGAAATACCCAAATAGAAAATGATGATATAGTGAAAACCAGTACATAAAAGATCATTTACCCTATGAGTTTTATTAAATACCCAAATAAAATTTGTAAAACCCAATCAAAACTGGAACTGGGGGGTAAAAACCCCAATGGACTAAAACATTATCTGTAGCTCTGTTAATGTGTTAGTCACACAATAGTTTGGTTTTTAAATTAAATAATCCGACGTTATAAATCCGATTATTTTTCTTCTAGACGAATACATTCAGATTTGTATATAAATGTATTAGGAAGCCTAGGTCAAGCCAAAAAATGAGATATTAAGAATTTTTTTATAAATTTTGCAATTTACCAACTGGAGTTGAGTCCCTTTAAAGTCAGTACAGCATTTTCGACACATATATATACATGTAATGCACCAGTGACGAGGTCAGTTGCATCCACTGCCCCACCACCCCAGGAATGGGCGGACCATAGCCTGGAAAAGGCCAAGTTTTACCACCCAGCTTCCCCCGCATTGCTGGGGAGATGTTAGGAAATTTTTCACCGAACCAAAGACCTAAATAATTTAGGTCTTTTACCGAACCAATACACTGGGGGCAATATTTAGTTGTCAGGGGCCTGGGAAATACCAGAAATTTTACCATGAACTGTCCCCCGCAGGGTGGGGGAATGGCAGGGGTTTGACAACCCAAGAGTAAAATCCTTCACCATCCCCTGGGGTGGGGGCTGTGGATGCAATTGACTGGTGCATTAGCGAAGGGTCCTGTTTTCTAGGTCCTTCTTGCTTTTCATTGGCCTTGGGCAAGCAGACCAGTGTAAGTGTTGAGTCTTGATAAATGGAGACTTCCTCAATTATTGAACATTCTGAGGATGTTTTGAATTTATGGGAACATTTTCGTATGGGGGCGTTGTAACAAGGTATTAAAACTGTTTACTGAAAGCGGTAAACACTAAATTATTAGATATTGAACAAGTGCCCCGCTGAGGATCAAACCAGGGACATCTGGACAACCATGTCATCCACTGAGCAGACGGCTCTTTCAGTAGAGCGTAAGCCAGGTTTAACTCCCAAGTCATACAAGATTACAAATACAACTCAGGCAGTGAGTCTGAACTCACAAGGCAAGCAATTTTGTCAAAAATTTGTTGGAAAAAACATAAATTGCGACATTCAGACCACTATTCAATGTGACACTGTTTTAACAATGTAATAGAACCAACGAAGAAACCCGAGAACAGCCGTTTGACAATGTGTTACAAGGTGCCAACATTTTATTTGATGTTATCATTTTTTTCAAATTTGCTAAACTTTTTTTTCAAAATAAAAAAAAATATGAAAAAAAATCCACAGGTTTATTGCCTCCAGGGCGTTAAATGTTGAAGGGTTTAATGTGTGGCACACTTAAATTGCAATTTACTCACCGTAATTAAAGCATAATCACAAAATTTTATGTCAAAAACTAGTTTTGACAAGCAATTTCAGCGGAAATGTTTTTATTTTGGTAAGAGTTGCTCCCCTTTGAAAACAGGTCGTGTTTATAAGCACGTCTCCGTACCATTAGAAACACGGAAATTCCCCGAACCATTTATTTCCCTTAGACATTTGCAGTTCTAGAGTATCATGCGTCATTTTAATGAAATTATTGATAATTCCATGTGTCTGTTGAAGTATTTTTTTAATTCTCGAAAATTGTTTAATTATACGCAATTAACTCATTGAGTCCACGTGTAATAAATTTAAAACAAACCTCGTCATAAGGTCTGCCTGAATTTAGCAGAGCATTTTACAAAGTCAGCTCTACATGTCACTAGTGTACACAGGATATAGGCGCATAGTAATTTTATACTCAAGTTTGCCTTATAACAGTTTCTACACTATTTTGTAAACTGATATAATAGTGTGGAACACTCGTAGAATCTATTCTAGTAATGAATTACTATAGCTTGGCTATTTTGACCTGAACCTGACCTTTATGCAAGAATATATTACAAGGTTCTTGATTTGAATATATCAATTTCCGCGAGCAAATTGTGCAGTATTGGTACTTCAGATTTGTGTTTGTATTACATCTTAAGCGTCTTCGTGATACTCCCCGATTATGAAAACCAAAGACCTGTAATTTAGGTCTTTGTGAAAACATACAATCGGTGTTATAAACGTAGATAATCAATCGACTGTTAAATTATGCTAATCAATAGGTCAGGCTCTGTCAATGTGGTCAAGCTATTATTATATGGAAGTATACAATAAATACAAAAGCTCCACATCATCACTAAATAACTAAGCTAACATTCTCATACGAAATACCTATACAAAACACGAAAGGCTTCTCACAGTCTAACAAAACACTGGATTAGACCACATTTAGAGAATGGCATCGTCTGTATGACCATTGCATTCACATGTTAGCATTTATATGAACTCAAAATCGTTAAGTATTACAATGTATATACGTATATATATAAATATTAATACTCCACAAGACAAAATAAAATGATTACAATATTAAGACTCCATCAGCAAAATAAAATTATTACCACATATGCAAGGTAAGTGCAATGTTTCTGAAGACAACAAAACATTCTTAATAAGAGAATATTTAAATTTTGTTTCCGATCACAAAATTGACCATCTAGTGTAGCAATCACCATACACAACTTTTTGAAAGCGAACACCGAGTTTACAAGCCACAATATGTACTCCTCGATTAGGCTTCGCCATCATCTTGTCCCACGGTTTTGGAGACCCTTGGTGCACCGCCGAAGATCTGCAAGCCAGCTTCCACAACTCGTTCCGGATCTCGACATCAATGACATCTTCAAATAGTCAAATTCCCTCAATGTATACCACAATGCTGTGAAAATTGATATCCTCGCACATTGCAACTATGTCAGGTACGTATATGACGTAATCGGCAAGCAGACAATGGCCAAGCTTAAACGCCACTAATTTACACAATTTTGACTTTTTCAAAGTGAAAGTGAACTGATTTATAGGATTTTCTTTACTAATTGAACCGTCGAGTAACAAATAAAAACTTAAGAAATAGAACAAGAACTATCTTCAAATGTACTTAAAAACATTAGACAGAAATAAAGAACATATCGCATGCTTGAATGAAAAGGTCGTAAGTAAAATCTCAATATTTTAAGGAAACAAGAAAAAATGTCTGAAAACAACTCTTCACTTATAGAAAACCCAACTCTTTGGACTTCAGTTTGGTCAACATGACACGTTCCGATTTTTATGAAAATAGGCTCATGAGAAACGCCTTGTAATGTATATTTTAATATTTATGAGTCTTATAAGGTCGTAAGAAGCACTTACGACCTTCACATATAAGCCAGCGAGATATAAAATATTAATGCACCAAGACAGCTCAAAGACACTCAAAGAAAATATACAATATCTGAGACTTTATCGCTGGATTAGAAGACTGATACAAATTTGAAATCTACCAGGCGTATCTTATGAGACAACTTGTCATGTTGACCATACTGAAGTTGTAAAACTTTGTGTTTCTACAAGTTAAGAGTAAACTTCAGACAGCGTTTTCTTATTTTCTCAAAATATTGATTTTGCACTTACGACCTTCTCATTCTGAGCTAGCGAAATACATAACTTAATATCCGATTCCCTAAAGGGATACTTCACCTAAACCTTCATAAATTGACCACAGATTGAATGAAATTGCATGGCTTTTAGAAATTACCATACGGTACCATACTATAAAGCGTGGGTAAGTTCAAATGCTATATATCGAAGGGGAAATATCCTTCTTCACCTACATGTATGTGTTTCTTAGCAACCAGAGTGTATGACCATACCAACTATATTTGTCTTTGCTTCAGGTGAATTCGTCACTTCGTGGTGCTTTTAAAAGGAATATTTTTAGATATTGAATTTATTTTGTTACTAATGACAAAGGCATCCCGTTGCCAATTATCAAAATATGGGGTAGAAGTCTACCTAAGTTTTAAAGCCTTACATGTGCCCATGGTCGAACAAATGTCACCGTTAAAACAAACATATCTTTGAAGATCATCAAGGCCACTTGGTCAAATTATAGTCACTTGAGGTTACCAGTTTGGCATGGCTTTATGAAACTTATGATTCATCGGCTTTATGACTAGAACTTGGGCATTTCATTTTCTCGTTCGGTTTGGTAAAACAATGCGCATTGTTCCGTGTACTTGTGCTATGTAATGTATTTATGTTGTCTGTACTCGGTTGGTTTATCTTGAGTGCTGCCTTCCCTTTCCGATTTTCTCATAGATTTTTGATCACACATCATTGTAGTGTCAATTATATTTAACCTGCCATGAAGAGAGACCACCAGCAAATAAAACATTTCGTTTTTACACACATGTTTGAATGTTTACTGCATATATCAGCTTAGGAAGAGAGTCAATTGTGAGCGTAGTGCCTGGTACCTGTCAATTGAGCATAGCAAACGACTCAGGGACTGCACACAAATACTGGTACGTTGTATGTTTTGGGATTTTAAACCAATCTGTATTACTATTTCGATCCTTCGCGTAATGTCATTCGGGTAATACTATACTAGATACTGAAGATAAGTTGTATATTTGAGATAATCACTCATTGTTATTGTATTTTCTAAATAAATCCTAAGCTCATGCTAGTTGACTACATCGCCCCATTTAGTTCATTGTTAAATCAACAATGCTATATAGACGTGAACTAAACCTGACTCATGTGCTGTATATAGATGATCACTTAAGTTTTTGATGATTTTGGTGAATGGAATTACGGTGACTCTAAAACAATCCACAGCGACATTCATATAGTGATCAATAAATAACCCTTTGTGTTTGAGCAGTTTCAGGGGTTTAGTCAAAATTGTTTGGCTACCTTGAACCTCCATTTACTAGTTTATCAATTTATGACCATTACAAAGGTCGAGTATGTTTACATTTTTATGCATTTTAAACAAGGATGTTTACTACTGATATTTGATTGTTGATGCTTATCTAGGAATATCACCATAAAATAACATAAAGTAGCTACTATATAACATATTAACACTCGATAAGGGTGCTTAAGGAGTACGTATTGTCAATATACCTGCGTTGGTGGATACTTTCAGTGTGTGATGGTTGGTTCGTTATTATTTCATGATCAGTTCGTTCCATAGTATTTGAGGACCCAGTGCAGTTAATTTTAGAAGTATATTAGTAGTTGAGACGCTAGCAATGGGTGACACAATTAAAGATGCAAATGGTACCGGAACAGCAGACGACAAATCACGTGACCCTGATGCTGACACTGATCTTACTACTTCCGGTGAACGCGAACGTGAAGTTGTAATACCTAGCGCAACAAGGAAGAGTGCTCCAACAGTTGTGGAACAGATTGACCACCCATTCGGTTATTCGAATGACACTTCGGATCTTCGTCTGTTAGTGGAAGGAAAGCCGCTATACGTATCACGTGTAGTGCTTTCACTGGTGTCTCCAATATTGAAAAGGTACGCTTTATTCTCTATTCATACACAATCATGTACTACTCTAATAACCTTAAATATGAAAAAACACTTGTTATGTCCAAAGAGCTACTTTGTAGTGTGAGCGGGGTTTGTGTTGTTTATTTTTATTAATTTACCTTCTGTAGTCCATTGGTATTCTTAGTTGCTACTCCTAATTTTGGAACATGGTGTGCCATTATAATTATTGTCAAAATAAAAAAACCCGAATAACTATGATGCTGACTGTAGTAACGTGAATTTGTGTTTCGTGTGTCTGGATGCACCAGTCAATGTTATTCCCACAGGTGGGTTACAGGGGGAATTACACAGACGAATCTTCCCAACCGGCGGGAATTTCTTCATGATTACTTGTTCCGACCCCGGGGATTTAGACAGAAAGCAGTATTCATCCCCAGAGTGGGGATTAAGCAAATCAAAAACATCTAATTCCTCTGGGTCACCCGGGCCGACTGTTGGTTTCAAATATAGCACTCCGTCGCCCAAAGGAATACATGGAGATAGCTAAGACTGTGCCAAATAGTATGTTGATCTAAAGAGTAACTGAAAGGATTTATCATTTGACATAAATTACTGTCAGTGTTTTTCAAGATGGAATATGATAATTATTGTACATGTGCATGTTTGTGATGAGTTTTATCATTTTCAGTTTGTTATCAATAAAGGGACACGAGGATAATGTAGAAATGTCGATGTCGGGGAAGAAATATTTACACATGGTTCAATTTCTGTGCTGTATATATCCTGATATACTAGCACCTATAAATGGTAATACATGTGTATATTATAACACACTTTGATGTTCATAACCCATGACTAGAATATATAACTTCATTTGTAATAGACGTTTTAATTAATTTTCAATGATACTACATGTATTATGTTCCTGTAGTTGCTTCGTGTATGAAATTATGAATCAGTTGTATTACCGTTATATAACGTGGTTTCAGTTTTATTCCTGAAGATTTTGTATCTTTGCCCGACGGTGTGAGTTTTTCACTGCATACTATGTACTCTTTTGTGGCCATCATATCACTGGCTTATAAGACTCGTACATATTTGAAATGTGAATTACAATGCGCTTCTTATGGACCGGGCCTATTTTCATAAAATCGGAACTTGTCATGTTGACCATACTGAAGAGTTGTTTTTCCATAAGTAAAGGGTAGTAAAAGGTAGCTTTCTAAACATATTGATTTCGTACTTACCACGTTTTCATTCTAAGCCAGCTATATACATGTACTTCTTTATTTATTTCGTTTTTTTTTTCAGAAGAAAATGTCGAATTTGTTTTGGATCTTGCTGACGAATTTCAAGTAGCAAGACTGGTTGACAGATGTGAAGATTTTCTTGTAACGGATGTTGCCAAGGTTTCACCACCGCCTCATCCAGAGAAAATAGTCTGTTATCTTTCATTGGCGGAGAAATACGAATTAGGAACACTACAGAAAGCTACATTTGACGCTGCTGCAAAAACGCCGTCGGATTTATTAGAAAACGTTCAAGCCTTTTGGGAATTACCATCGGTGACAACCACGAGTGTATTCATCCGCCGATTAAAATTGTTGGAAAAGTATGGAAAAACTCTCCGCTGTAAACTGAAGGAAGTGCAAAACCACTGCAGTCTCTATCACAAAGGCGACAAACACGAAGATAGTCTTTGTATAAAATGTTATGCCCAGATTGGAAAATATGCTCAGGGTGAACTGAAATACATTTGACATTTTAGCGTTTTTATTATTCACATTTTTACATTAGTTTCAATTTTGTTCCTTCAATTTATTGTGAACATTGTGACGTACGCTTTTTGTTTGTGTTGTTTTTCTCTTAGTACTTCCGTTTTGTGCTTTTTATGCTCGACAGGTTCTGTTGAGTTCTGCCTCATCTGTCTGAGGTGCATCATCATGAAAATAAATGTCACTAATTACTAGTATATGTTATTTACCATTTATGTTTAAGTAAGGCCTTGATTTAATAAATGTATGGAACCATTATATATAGAGCACATGTACGTTTTAATAAAACTCAAAGAACAAGGGATACCATGAATCATAACAACAACAATCACTACAGATACGTCCCCCCCACCCCCTGTACAACACTATAATGTGCGCATTTGAAATATCAGAAGCAGCCTTTTGCAGGAAAGTGAAATTGCAAAAAAAAACATATTTATACTATAAGCATACAGTTGCATGTGCGTAGGAGCGTCTTTAACATGGGGGCGGGACATTTGGTGGGGGCAGTCACATTGCTATTTATTTACTGTTATAAGGTAGTTAAGGCCCATATTCACTGGTCGTTCCTCCATCCGAGCTCTCTTCAATATATATGGACAGTATAAAACTCCGTGGTGGCACAGTGGCATTGCATGCATGCACTGACGTGTATGCTTATACAATGCAATTTCAATATTTCCTCTCAAGAAGTTCAAAACTTAGGTCTATAAAAATCAATGAAATCACACGAAAAAGTTAATTAAATCGTTGGTGACTCGCACAGCCGGATATAGTCGATTGAACACGGTGAAAGATGCTGTCTACTGCCAAATCCAACCAATCAATAATTCACTAGCAAACATCAACCAATCAAATGTCGCGGACAGATAAATCGATTGTCACAGAGCGTGGGGGCGCTGACTCACACGTGTATGTTGACAATACGAAATTGAAAGGTAAGATGACTATTTTAGAATTAATTGTATTTGTTAATTAACCTATTAGTGAGTGAGAATATACACTTTACTGTTTCTGGAATCGATATAGTGCAGGAATTTATAATTCATCTGCATCCGTGGTTATTGCAACTGGATTTAGACTGTAAACAAGTAGGATTGTAAATTGATATTGGATTTTTATTTTTTCACTGTGTATAACGGATTATGGAGGTTGGCTGTAAACTGTATTGTTTATCTATAGGCTTACGTTTTGTTTCATAAATGCAACATAATACGTGTTGCAAATTATCATAATTCGTGGAGTTTATATGCAAGCTTTGTAATTATCTACATGCAATTGTATGTTTCCAATTTTCTATGGTACATAATTTATGTACAACAGAAACACAAGTTCTCTGGTTAATAATTAATTAATGACTGTTTAATTGGTGCTTGGTATAACCAAGGCTTCTTGATATTGTCCCTGTGTGTTTCTGGTAAATGTTTACATTAGTTGTTCTTGATTAGATTCCTAACAGATTCCTGTTACAATGTATGAACACAGTGTCATTATATATTTTGTGCCTTTACTGTAAAGTAGAGTACCTGATTATAGGCATAGGTTCCGGCTCCCTTCCTTACTTTTGGGGGCTTCAACTCGCTTCCTCATTGGTGAGGCTTAAAAATCCCAACCTCACCTCTGAGGGTTCCAACTCCCAGCCTCATCTCTGAGGGTTCTAACTCCCAGCCTCATCTCTGAGGGTTCCAACTGCCAGCCTCTGAGGGTTCCAGCTCCCAGCCTCTGAGGGTTCCAACTGCCAGCCTCACCTCTGAGGGTTCTAACTCCCAGCCTCTGGGGGTTCCAACTCCCAGCCTCACCTCTGAGGGTTCCTACTCCCAGCCTCATCTCTGAGGGTTCCAACTCCCAGCATTACCTCTGAGGGTTCCAACTCCCAGCCTCATCTCTGAGGGTTCCAACTCCCAGCATCACTTCTGAGGGTTCCAACTCCCAGCATCGCCTCTGAGGGTTCCAACTCCCAGCATCACCTCTGAGGGTTCCAACTCCCAGCCTCTGAGGGTTCCAACTCCCAGCCTCTGAGGGTTCCAACTCCCAGCCTCTGAGGGTTCCAACTCCATGCCTCACCTCTGAGGGTTCCAACTCCATGCCTCACCTCTGAGGGTTCCAACTCCCAGCCTGATGTTCCAACTCCCAGAATCACCTCTGAGGTTTCCAACTCCCAGCATCACCTCTGAGGGTTCCAACTCCCAGCATCACCTCTGAGGGTTTCAACTCCATGCCTCACCTCTGAGGGTTCCAACTCCATGCCTCACCTCTGAGGGTTCCAACTCCCAGCCTGATGTTCCAACTCCCAGCATCACCTCTGCAGGTTCCAACTCCCAGCCTGAGGTTCAAACTCCCAGCATCACCTCTGAGGGTTGCAACTCCCACCCTCACCTTTGAGGATTCCAACTTCCAGCCTCACCTCTGAGGGTTCCAACTCCCAACCTCACCTCTGAGGGCTCCAACTCCCAACCTCACATCTGAGGGTTCCAACTCCCAGCATCACCTCTTAGGGTTCCAACTCCCAGCCTCACATCTGAGGGTTCAAACTCCCAGCCTCACCTCTGAGGGTTCCAACTCCCAGCCTCTGAGGGTTCCAACTCCCAGCCTCACCTCTGAGGGTTCCAACTCCCAGCCTCACCTCTGAGGGTTCCAACTCCCAGCCTCTGAGGGTTCCAACTCCCAGACTCGCCTCTGAGGGTTCCAACTCCCAGCATCATCTCTGAGGGTTCCAACTCACAGACTCACCTCTAAGGGTTCCAACTCCCAGACTCATCTCTGAGGGTTCACTCCCAGCATCATCTCTGAGGGTTCCAACTCCCAGCCTCACCTCTGAGGGTTCTGACTTTCATCCTTCAACATATGTTCTTCTTAGGAAATGGTTCCAACTAGTACCCCTATATCGTAGTGCTCAGAGGCATCCTTACCTATCAGGGTTCTAGCTCCAAGTCTAACCTCAAAAGGTTCAAACTCCCAGTGATCTTCACCTCAGCATGTTCCAACCCCATTGAGGAACTTTTGAGGGTTCCAAATCCCTCACTGAGTGTTCCAACTCCTAAATGCTCACCCCGTAGGATTCCAAGTCCAAGCTTCATCTTTGCGGGTTCCAACTTCCCTACTTACCTCTTGGAGCTCCCTTGCTCACATCTGGGGATCCTACTCTAACCCACCCTGAGGGTTCTGACTACCACTCACCCTACCACTGTACAGAGAGCCAATTTTACTCTACCTAGGTTTTCAACATCCTCCCTCACCTCCAAGATTTCAAACTAATAGTATATCATTTTTATTTCTGGGGGATCAAACTTCGACCCTTACCCCTATGGTTTCCAACTTCCACTTAATACCTCTGAGGGTCCAAACTCCCATCCCTAAAGGTTATTACACCTACCCTCTTTTCTGAGGGTACACGGCCAAGATGTTTATTTGTTTATATCTTTGTATCATTCAATATGTTTATGCACACAGGTGCAGTCAAAATGGTGTGAGTATCCTACAATATCCAGTTGAAGTATGAATTCTGCCAGACTTGCCTCTCCACGGACAGGACGTTTTTATACTGCAGGTAAAGTGTGCAGGGGCCGTATTCATTAAGCTCCTAAGGGGAAATTATTCCTTATATAATTTCACCTTAGATATCTGAAACATCATTAAGTCATATTCAGATATCTAATGTGAAATCATATAAAACTAAGGGAATTCCTATAAAACCTTAGGTAAATTTATCAACCTAAGGAGTAATTTCCCCTTAGGAGCTTTATGAATACGGGCCCAGGAGTCTGTTGTCTAACTAAAGCACTACTGATCATCACTGAGCACTCGATAGTGCTGTGCTAGAAAAGGCTTGCTTCAAAAAGACAAATAAAACATTTACATGCCATTGAGTGCTCAGAGATACAGTAAAATCATTAATTTTCATAGGGGGATAAAATCTCTTGGATTTCATGGTTCGCCTTTAACAACGAAATCAAATCCCAACAAACAATGATTTTTACACTTGTATTTATTACCTGAAGTGCATAATCTTCAAATTCACGTCCCATCGAAATGGTGTTTTTTACAAAGACCATGAAATTTCGTTCCACCGAAATTAAATTATTTTACAGTAGCATAATGTTGCTTAGTCTGAAAGGTTCTATTGAGTGCTACTTTAGCCGTCTGTTGAACAACAAAGCACTCTGTAGCAACATTCTGATACATGGTTTAGAAACATCGTCTAGGTAGGAAAGTGCTTGATAGTGCTATTTGATAGCAGTTTGGTTGGGCTTAACAAATTTAGCTGTTTCAGCCTAAAATAGCATACATTTTTCAAATAAATAATTCATAAATTAAAACTGATAATGTTGCCTTTGCCTTATATGGCATAAATTTTGCGCATAAATAATTCAAATTCATAAATTGTAAAAAATTTGAATTGATCTTGGTGAAACAAAAACTTACTAGTGTGTTATCTGCAAGTTTTGTGTGATTTATCAATTTATTTAAACTGTTTTTGAAGTATGAATGATTAATTTATGCTGATTTCACTGTTTTGTCAAGCTATAGACAAGTGTTAAAAGTTATTTAAAATATTTATAAGGTAACTAAACCCTATCACAAACTAGCATTTTATCTAATAATTTATTGTTTTCATTAGATTTAGAATACTGTGAGACCTTGATATCAAAATTCATGTGAGTATATATATATTGATTGTCATTTCTCTAAAATATTGCTAAAATCTTGCAATAATTATTTTTTCAAGTCAAGTTATATGAATAATAAAACTGATTGATAAAGTATTAGTATATATATCAATAATTATTGATTAAATTCATGTCTGTCACTTTTTCCAACCAAATTGGGTATTTTCAATTTAATTTCCTAATTATTTAATGCCATGTACTGATGCAGGAGGCATAATTATAATGAGTGTCCTTCCGTCTGTCTGGTGTCCGTCTGTCTGGTGTCCGTCTGTCTGGTGTCTGTCTGTTTGTCCGTCTGTTTGTCTGTCAGAAAATGTTAACCAATTTGACACGCCTTTGACTTAGAGTCTGTTCAAGACATTGCCCGAGGCCTCCATATTTGACAAGAAGAATATAGTCAGTCTTACCCCTTCCTGAGATAAAATAATCAGTTGTAACCCTTCCTGAGAAAACTTTCTGCTTGACTAATACTGATTGAAGGAAATAAACAGTGGACATTTATAATAAATGATGCAATAAAGCAGGCTGGATTTATGAGGTGGAGAGTTAGTTAGAGCCATAAAGTATCCAGTCTGTGATTTTCCCCTCCTTATAAATACTATAAATGAAGAAATTATTTTGTGCAATTTAAATTTGCGGAGTTTGTGAGCGGTAGAAAATTACATAATTAAGTTTCCTTGAAAGTGTTCAAAGCATTTAGTAATATGGACAATGCTGAAGACTTAAAATTGAGAAAGTTAGAAGTCACGAATATGCTGAAAATTGGCTAGTAACATGAAATAAAAAGTAAGTATTTGTGGAAGGAAATTGGTTTATAGTACAATACTGCCCAGAGAGTCAGAGTGGTATTGTTTTATGTCTGGCTTGCCATACAATTTGTCAAGTAGGCTCACAGACTGAGGCAGGGAGAAATTATTTTGTCAAGTTTTGCTTTAAGAAATCAATATTTTACCATACTGTCTGAGTTTTCTCCATTTCTCAGATCTCTCTGTATGTGATTGTGTCTCTGCAATCATATTGCTGACTTCACTGGATTCTTAAAGGGGATTTATCCGATTTGGGAAATTTGGAAATTCCTTTGACATTCCGTAGAAGATTTCTGACAGTGTTTGAAGTGTAGGTGATTGGATTTTGTGTGATGTTCTTGGATTTGTTGACACTAATGGGGAATGATATTTTTGGAAATTATTTGATAACGCAGAAATTTTCGTTAAATATTTATTACGATTTCAATGTTTTTGGTGCCTTGTGTAGAACTAGACAACTAGGAATATGTTTAAACTAACTAATTTTGTTTCTGGTGTATAAATAGTGTAGGACAAAATCCCGGGTGGACAGAATACCAGCCCCTCATTTTTGACAGGGTGGACATAATCCTGTCCATGTTTTTTACAGGGTGGACAAAATCCCCACCCTATAAATTTCAGGGTGGACATAATTCCCCTCATGACTATATTTATATGATATAGTTGATAGTATGCATGTTAAATAAAAAATTAACCTTTATTGAAACATAAGCATAGAGAAGCTCCTTACAAAATCACACAATCACACAATAATCGTTAACAATGCAGCTCTACATAAGTCAAAGTCATGATGGGTATTATGTCCACCCTGAAATTTATAGGGTGGGAATTTTGTCCACCCTGTAAAATACATGAACAGGATCATGTCCATCCTGTCAAAAATGAGGGGCCTTTATTCTGTCCACCCGCGATTTTGTCCGGATTCCATAAATAGTGCATACTTAACATCATATTGTTCATTAGGGACAAAATTTTATGTTGATAAATTGATTACCACAAAAATATTGAAAACAAAATCCAATGTTGTAAGATCATTTAAGTCTGGGACATTTTAAGAGTAGGGGAATATAAATTATAATGAGAACATAATATTTTTCTGCCTACCTTCAGTATGATAATTTTATCTTCACATTGAGTTAAATGTATGATGAGCTAAGGACCTCTAAAAAAGGTTAATACCCTTAATATAATATAGTATTAATAATTTTAAAATATTTGAATAAACAAATGCTTAATTTGAATTGTACTTCTGTGTTGAAGAACTTATCGGAGTTAAAATAGTATAAACATCTAACAGTCAATATTTGTTGATAGTATGAAAAATACAATGCCTTTATAATACTTTAAGTTATTACTGTAAAACAATTGTTTTTTATCCATTTAAAGATACATGTCTCTATTATCTTGTCTGGGTAATTTATGTTTAATTTGATTATTTGTTAAACAGAAACATTATTGTGTATTTGTTAAATAAAGTAAATAAATAATTTTTAAGTATACTATATCGAACATGCTGTTTAAAATGTCATTTTAAGACTGTAAGATCTAAAAGTTATAAATATGCATGTCTTAGAATATGCAATACAAAATACATTCATGGATGATACATTAAGGTTAGGGTCAAGTCAATATCACTGTAATATACTAAGAATATAATTTGCTTGGCCTAAGTGGAGCAGGCCTGGTATGATAGATAATGTTATATGTCCAAAGTAGAGTAGTGTGCAATTATTGTCTGAGGTGGAATTCACCTTAATTGATCCAGATAAATCCTAATGTAATGATGAATTATACATTTAATACAGTGAGAGCTGGATTATCATGGATGATGTTCGAATGATGTTGAAATGATGTTTTGGATGATGTTCTTATTATATTAAAAGGGTGCTCCCTAAAATACTTGTGTGACATTCTGATAAATTAAGTTGGATTATTTCGGATAGATTTTGCTGATGTTCATAATAGGTGCTCATGACTTTGTGTTCATGTACATTACCTTGTGATATCTATTTATTTTGGATTAAAACATTAACAAATGTCACCATGACTTATGGATTAAAGAATGAACAGTAAGTCTTATTTAGTACAACCTGTATAGAGCAACATCTTTTGGGAGCTACATTAAAATTTTTAGTGGTTGCTATACAAAGGTAGTTGCTCTATGGAGGTTAAATTAAGGGAAAATATCAGCTGAGAAAATTGTGACAGTGTTGTTGTAGAGAGGTTATTGTTATACAGTAGTTCTTAGGAGAGGTTTAAAAGTATAGCCTGACTAATTTGACACAAGCCTGCCCTTTTGATTAGCATATTTTAACAATCAATATATTGCCTAAGTTTACAACACTGATTGTATATTTTATAATCAAGATGCTCAATATGTAATACAAACACATATCTGAAATACCGATATTGCACGATTTGCTTGCGGAAATTGATATATTCAGCGCAAGAACCTTGTAATATATTCTTGCATAAAGGTCAGGCTCTTGTCAAAATAGCCAAGCTATACCAAACTGTATATTTATTAATGTTATTGCATGACTGTGTCCCAGGTAATAGATGCACTGTGTCTTAACATACTTGATAATAATAGTTTCATGCATTTAGCTCATAAAATGTATTTTTTTCTCATTTAGTAAAATGATAAATTGTGAAGATTTATGTCATGCCTATGTAATTCTTCTTATTATATTGTACTAGAGCAATAATGTTAGTACTGAATGGTAATTTAGGTATGATTCCTTGTCTCGCCCATAGGTGGCAGTATCAGTGTTTGGGGAAAAAATGAAAAAAATCTGTACTGAGCTAATACACTATCAAGGTATAAAGCGTAGTATATGTCTATGTCCAATGATTGTGGAACATTGCATCTTACAATAGGCTTGTATCCCAACAATAATTACGATACTGTGAGTGCAGCGGGTAACCAGCGCATAAATAAAATGACCTTGAGTGAAGTTAAATAACGAAAGTAACACTGTTTTGCTGTTTTGCAGTTATAAGATATAATTGAACGAGATTTTCGGTAAGAATGAATATCTTATAGTTTATTTGAATGACTTGTATAGCAATTTTTCTTCAGCGCCCGTATTTTATGCTGAAACAACGAGATGCAATGTTCCACAATCTTTGGCATATAGACATATAGTACGCTTTATACCTTGATAGTATATTAGCTCAGTGACAGATTTTTTTTAATTTCATTTTTTAATCGTTTGCAGATCAAAAACTGATACTGCTACCTGTGGTCTCGCCAGGTCAGTGTAAACCTTCCATGAACATTTAACAACCTTGTTGTTTCTTATCCATATGTGGAGAAGTTTCTGTTTCTTGTGGAAGGGTAAATTTAAGTTCTGAATTTAAACATGATTGACTGCCAAATGGCAAATGGGTTGAGCCACAAACTCCAACATATTATAGTTAGATTTTCCTCTACTTGTGGAGCAGTTGCTGTTTCTTGTGGAAGGGTAAATTAATTAATTAGTACTGATTTGTTTACTTGAGCCACATATCAGTTCGAAACCTGAGCTGTGGCTCGCCATTAAGGTTAGAGACTAGTTTGCTTGTTTTGCATTTACCATAGACTCAGTATCATATGCATGTATTATACTTTGTGATTTCAGGTAGAATGGGAGATAACCGTGCCTGTTTTCCTGGAGAGGTATGTACCTTATACTGTATCTGGTGTTGTCTGCAGAATTTAACCCGTTCATCAACCTTCTATTTGCCGATATCTTGTATATGAATGGTTCGCACTGACCATGAAAAGTCCTTGAATTTGATGCCTAGTCCTTGAAAAGTCCTGGAATTTCTCACTGACAAAAAGTCCTTGAAGTCCAAAAAGTCATAAAAGTGAATGAATTCTGATAAATAGTCCTTGAATTTATGTCCTTTGAGTAGAAAATAAGACACTATCCTAAAAAAACATGATAAAAATCACCAAAAATATACAAACCATGCTATGTTTACAACCCCGGTTGTAGTTTGTATCGATGGCTCAGTACAAAACTATGGTACATACCTATATAAATTAATGTAGTTACCATAGTTTTCACCATACCCTTGTGATTTGTTTGTGGAAATTGGTATATTAACACAAAACTCTTTAGATAAATTCCGATATAAAGGCAAGGATCAGGTCAATTTCTCAGTACTATAATTTGTATTATACTGGAAAATCATTAATTTTCGTGGGGGATTAAATTTTTTGGATTTCGTGGTTCACCTCAACAACAAACTTTAATCCCAAAGAATATCAATTTTGACCTATGTTTTATTACCTAAAATGCGAAATCCATGAATTTAAGTACCAACAAAATTGTCTTTTTACCAAAACCACGAAATTTCATCCCAACGAGTTACAGTATATGTCTGATATGTGGAGTCGTCCATAAGATTGATACATGTTACTGATACATATCAACATTCCACATAGCCATGCAGGCTTGATACATACTGGTATACACATACTAGGTTCCTGTGACATCCTGCATGAAGGAAATTCCTACTCCCTCCCGTCTGTGAGCAGTTAAATCCATCATTGGTCATGTTATCCAACATGTAATTGTTTTCCTATGATTGTATCATTACAGAGCTGTCATTCTGTCTTAATGTTATTTCCAATTAAGAAATTTGAAACGATTTTAGTTGATAATCAAAAAGGAAATGGTACTGTATTAAATTTTCAGCAGTTATGACATTTTTTGTTCCTTGTTATCTATAGTTGTCAAAGACCTAAGTTTCCTGATAAATGACTTTATGGTTATGCATTGACAGTTGCTTTTAACAAGACTTTTTAGTAATTTTTGTATGGGTTAAATGTACTTTTTCTATTGAATTATTCTGTTAGTAATGACCTAGGGGTATACTTGGACTTACTTTCAGCAAGGTTCACTAGATACTTTTGTTGGTTAAATATACAATGTCTGAGAATATATCACTGGCTTAGAATGAGAAGGTAGTAACTACTACTTACAACCTTTTAAGATTCATACATATTTTAAATACCGGTAAGTATCACAAGGCACTTCTTATGAGCCCATTTTAATGAAATCGGAACTTGTGATGTTGACCAAAACGAAGTTTAAACAGGCATTTTTTACCATGTGTAAAGAGTAATTATCGAACAGTATTTTCTTGTTTTCTCAAAATATCGATTTTGTAGTTACGACCTTTTCATTCTAAGCCATCGATATGTCCTGATAAATGACATCAGGGGTATAACTTTGACCATTTGTTTCAGCAAAGCTCATCATAATAATTACTGGACACTACAAATTCCATTATGAATATTGATGATAATGGAGATTATGGAGATCAAGGAATTATGAGAGAAATTACACTACTTCGTAATAAGAACAAAGTTTAACAAATCGTCAATGCAACAATATTCAGTGGTTGCATTATTGTATAAAATATCTTGGGGAGCGGTGGCCTAGAGGTAGGGCACGTGCTTCGGGATTGACAGGTCCCGGGTTCAACCCCTCTCCGGACCACTGGTTAATTTCTCTGAGCAAGACCCACTTGCTCCACTCCATCATGGTGTAAAATGGTACCTGTGAGGGAAGTCAATGCAACAATATTCAGTGGTTGCAATTGAATACTGTAAATGCAAATTGTGGTCTGACAATTGTCTGACATAGGTTGCATGGTAATAATTTTTTTTCCTTATAAAATTCTTGAAGCGGAAATGACAAAAATAATCCCCTTCAAAGCAAAAAATTGTTTGATAGTGCTGTCTTTACAGTAGGGTATAACTTGACCAGATTTAACTGACACTCATCAAAGTCTGTAAAGCTTGTCCAGCCATGCTCGGTTGTAATGATTTGTATGTTAATTTACTGTATACCGTTGTCTCCGGACTTTTGCGAATTATTCAAAGAGTCTCAGTTTAATAACACTTATATAATGATGCTATGTATATATTCTTATGATTATTATCATGTACATCTGATCAGATGGATTCAGGGTACCATGTATCTGATAGATATACTTGTTATTTTCACATAAATGCTTCAACCAACATTGTTGCTAACTTTCATAAGATACAAAACCTTGTACATGTGTAGATTATCATGATTGTGGATTATTGTGACATTAATTATCAAATGTTTGCTTTTATCTGGGTAACACTGGTTATATCATGGCCAAAAGTCTTTGTGACTGATGGAGTACTGTATAACCTCTGTAGAAGGAAACCCTAAAGCTGCTTGGGATTGTAGTGCAGAGGTTGTTGCCCTGGAGAGCTAAACCCTATTTTGGCTGCTTAAGAGAGAGTTGATTGATTGATTGATTGACTTATTGATTGATTGATTGATTGATTGATTGATTGATTGATTGATTGATTGATTGATTGATTGATTGATTGATTGATTGATTGATTGAAGTGACCACTTACACATATTTGACCATACCTTAAATCATCTATTCTTAACACAAGCAACTTTTTCCCGTACTGCAACATTATTTGCAGCATGTGTTTTAAGCTGTTAATGTTACAAGGTAACACTCAAAGCAATATGCTAAGATAATAAAATAAACATCACAGGGCACAAATGCTATAAATCTTATAACCAGTTAATAGATATTTTATTATTGCATGATCTGGCAATTATAATATCAGTTTCTGTTTTGCATTTTGGATCAAAGTGGTATGAATAGTTTACAATAGGTGAGTAACAATATTACAACAAAATCTGTATAATACTGTAAACCCATCATATTCCATGCTTGTGTTTAGCAACCCAGGATCATGACCAAAATATGAAAACGTCCTTTGCTCAAGTAATAAATATAGCAGAACTCTCAATGGCCAGATTTGAACTTAATGCAAGTTATTGGTATTCATGATGGATTATTGTTTGTTGATATTGCGGATGAATAAGATCTAGAAATGAAGTCCTCTTGAACAATTGTCTTCAAAAATAGGTTACATAAGAGTTTCGTTTCAATATTTAAAATAAACTAATTTAATGAACCACCAATTTACTTTTTACTGGAATTTGCAAAATCTTGCAAATCAATTATGAGAATCATTTTCTTTTGCTTGCATGCAATATTCATGTTCAACCCTGACCGTGGCCAAGTGGTTAGGGTGTCGGCCTTCTGAGCGGGAGGTCGAAGGTTCGAATCCCAACGGAAGCTGGGTTAGAACTGATGCAGCCGGTTGGTGAGCCACCAGCTAGTTAAAGAATGGTAACCGTTGGCCCATCTCTTCCAGGCGCCCGGCAATACGAGAAGGGATTTGGGAGGTACTGTTCGCATGAAAGATAGAGTGTCTCATAAGTCAAATTGACTGGCCCTTTCAATAGGGGTTACACTATAATAAACAAACACTTTACCTTTTACTTTTGTTCATTGTCCACAAGCAATCTAAGGGTGTGGGCAATACATGGGTTTTTACTGTATTTACTATTTTTAGCATTGTATTGTCATAGTTCGACTTCTAAGGCATTGTTCCTTTGGTGCTTTAGACACTTGTGAACTTTCTTTGTAGTATCAAGTACTTGCATCCTGTAGAATGTTTTAATGAGCATTTTTGTTTTATAACAGCTATATATAACATACTCTTGCATAATGTTGCTTTAAATATTTCTTTATCTGCATATAATACTCTGTATGTTTTGCTGTATAGTTTTGCATGGCAATTGACATTATGCCCAAGCAATTATAGTCATAGTTTATTGAAGTACTGTAATGTTTCTCCTAAAAGTGAGTCTATGTATTTGATAAGTGTTGAAATTCATTACATAGAGCTGGATTCAGCAGAATTGTATAAAGGGAGGTAATTCTGGAGAGACTCTTGGAAAAATATTATTATACAAGGGAGGTTATTTATCCAAAACTAAATCCAGAAATATAAATGATAAAAAAGGGATATTGTAAAATTATTTTTAAACAGGTTATTGTTTAATGTAGATGATTAAATACGAAAAACCCCAATAAAATGTATGCATTTTTTGCTTATGACAGGTGATCATTATGTTCTGAAGGCAGGGGGGATGGGGGGGGGGCAGATAGGTGGCTTCTAATTGAGGAGTGACCACTTATGTAGGTTTGTATTTAAAATGCATTGAGTTGCTCAGGCATACATTCATGTGTGTAGAAATATGATCTCATGCATTGAAAACAGTTCAAAAATGAACTTGGGTGTTAATTGATTATAATTGTGCATTATCATTGTACTATTGATTCAATTAATTAGTACTACTAATGAGGAAACTATCACATTTGAAAGAATAGCGGGGATTACCGTTAACTCGGATATACCCAGTTTTACCTGGATTAACAAAGTTTACCTGATGGATGAAGTTGTGTTAATAACCATTGACTTTGAAAGGACTGTAGTATGTATACTAGCTGTATTGATATTAATATTAGTGTGGATGTATTTACATGAATTTCATTGGTCAATTTAGTTATTATGTCGGTATCAAAGTTCAGCCCAAAAATTGCTTATGCAGATGTCAGTCTGATGTGACAACTTTTAGTGTATTTGCCTTCTATGGCTTATCAGCAAGTACGGTCACAGGTTGAAAGCCATACAACTGTTTTATCTATATAATAACTGTGAGTAATCTAATATTGCCACTTGATCTCTTATCTCAGTATGTTACAGCAATTTGTAACTGATAAATCAATGACCTAAAACAAATATATTCAAATCTACACAGAAGTTGTTCAACAGGAATTGGTAAACATATTATGTAGAGCTAATATCAATACTTTCTAAAAGCCAAACAATTACAATAAATAAATATGACTGTGCGATATTACATATGTTATAATATAACAGAAAACAATTGTTACTATTATTTAATATTATGATTATGCAGGGCTAATATTGAGTGCTAAATTGATTTCGAAAGCCAAACAAGTATAATAAATAAGTATTGCTTCGCTATATTCTGTAACAGCCATAACAAGGAATAAAAGCTATTGAGTATAATATGTATAGCCAGGCTAATGGACGTGCAATATTGGGTTAAAATGGTTTGCAGAAAAAATCAGTTACTGAGTATTTTGCAGAGCAAATATTGAGTGTTCTATGATTCAAAAGCCAAACAAGTACAATGAAATGTAAATAAGTATTGCTGTGCGCGATATTGTGTAACAACGATAACAGAGAGAAAATCAATGAGTTGACTTGGCTGTAGCAGAGACTCTCTGGATATTCTGATGGTATTTCAGGACTTTTGAAATCCCTTGGGTTGACTGGTAAACATAGTATGGTACTGGTATGGTTCTATGATCTAATCTCTGAACGCTTGTAGCTATAAAAACATGAAGTTATCTTTAACAACTAATATACTTTTGTACTAATTAGGACTCAGGGTATGGTATATGGATTTGGAGTATGTGAATATTCATGTTGTATTGGATTATATGTTTGTTATCGGTTTTTCGTATTGAAGGACTTATAAAAAAGTATGGTATATAAGTATTGATAGTATTGATAGTCATTAGTGTCCGAGACTTAGAGGATGGGATCAGGATGGTAAATACAAACTTGGTTGTATGTCTATAGCTTGACCAATTTGCCACGATCCTGACCTTTTGATTAGCATAATATATAGTCGATATATTGTCTACGTATACATTACCGATTGTATGTTTTCATAATCGGGGAGTATCACGAAGACGCTCGAGATGTAATTCAAACACAAATTTTAAATACCGATATCTCACGATTTGCTTGCAGAAATTGATATATTCAAAGCAAGAGCATTGTAATATATTCATGCATAAAGGTCAGGCTCAGGTCAAAATAGCCAAGCTATACCATGTATTGAACAGTTGGATGTACATCTCTGTGGAGGATTAGAATAATATGTTTTGGTATACATATACATGATCAAAGTTGGAGCAGTTATTTGACACAATTGTTGTGGAACATACTTTTGTGCCGCCTTTTGTGCGGTTACGTAATGTTCTATAGTTGGCTTAGTAGAACTGCGTACATAAAACGCTTGATTTACAGTCAGAGTTGCTGACTCGTCAGGATGACACCACTCTGTTTAATAAAACAGAGAAAATATAACAAAAATGTATTTAAGTTTAAATACCAACCAAATTTTTAATAGTTCTAAGTATTTTACAAAGTTCTAAAACAGTTTAAATGTAACAAAGTTCTAAAGTAATTTCTAAAGTAAACAAGTTTAAAGTACTAAGATCTAATCTAACTAAGCAAAATATTTGTTAAATATATCTTATTGAATAAATAACCTAAAACAATGTTACTGTGATTCTGTCCTTAAATTACCTAATTATAGTAAATCTAACAAAATAATAGAGTCCTAGAATACTCAAAAATCTAACAGTTTTAATCCTAATTAATTAGATAAAAATATTAACAATAATTTACTAAAGTATTAATGAAATAATTTACTTAAATCTCCAAGTTAAATGCCTAAAATAAAGTATTAAGTACTGTTAATTAATTAATTAAATAAATAAGATTATACCCTGGAGAAGTTTCTTTAGATGTTGACAGTTCAGCTGCTACTTACAGAATGACCAAGCTCTCTGAAATTTCCACAGAAGTGGCAATTTCTCTACTAGATGGCAGCACTAGTTTAGAGCCTTCTGATTGGTCAATTACAAAATAAAGGGATCATGTGACTAATGGTTAAAAATAGACATTAATAATAAGGTCTAAAAATAGAACATGATAAGCCCCTGGCTGCATAATTAAAATCAGCAAGGGAGATAAGCTTGTAAGACAAAAAGAATCTAAAAATAGATTACAAAAATATTGACTTAAAAACAACAGTAAACTATCATAACTAAATCATTTCAAAGTATTAAAATACATACAAATATAAAGAAGTAAATATACATATGTTTACAGAAATGGTTTAAATGCAAGCTGATAAACAATACAAAATATACAGGTTGTTTAAATCTATGATCTTATATCATTTCTAATACACTTATAGACTAGCTAAATATAGACATAATGACTTAAAATAGACTAGCTAAATTCCTAACATAAAACAGTATATCAGACTCTAGAATGTTAAATGAAGGTAAAATACATAACTAAGTGATGTAATCATGGTAATAATATGTAACATGCTGGAGTAAAGATCTGACTTTACAACAATACACTGGTTTTCGGGAAGAAAAATTTATTACTTTAAGAAAAGTAATAAATTTTTCAAGATTAAGACTTAAAATATCATGTTACTAATATTACAGAACATATATAACTAACAATAATAAAATCAAACATAATATAAAAGCTAATCTCAAAAAATGCTAAACATAAAAATAAAAACAAACAAATATTTACTAACATATAAAGTCACAATGCTAAACTTAAAACTTAACTTATCTAAGACTGAACAGTTTTAAGCATAAAAATAACAAAAATAACATAAAAATAT
The DNA here is from genome assembly GCA_963678985.1 of Spisula subtruncata. Classification (NCBI taxonomy): domain Eukaryota; kingdom Metazoa; phylum Mollusca; class Bivalvia; order Venerida; family Mactridae; genus Spisula; species Spisula subtruncata. Next base: position 18,858,891 of record OY787672.1, on the reverse strand, counting down.
ATACATTATGTGAACAATAGGATAAAGAAAGGGCCAAAAGCATGCTCAAGGGCCACATAAGGGAGCGACAATATTGAGTCTTCTCTTCTCCTTGTGGTCGTCTGAGATCGCGTTTTAAATATAAGAGTCAATTTTCTCTCGCGTAATATGGGTACAAATATCATGTAATAATGTTCATTGCCCATGTTTAATATCAAAAACGCGTTACTTATTATATATTAAAGTTCATGTTCACAATCAGTTGCGCATTATAGTTGGGTAATACAATTAAATGTTTATTGTATTGTTTAAGAAGTCGCGTTTAATTTCACTTTTATCACTTGAATCACTTTTTCACTTTTTCGCGTATCGCTTAGTATTAGGATAATATCACCTCGTGTCTACTGTAAGCAATTGCTTTCTTAGGAATTTTTAAGTAAATTCTCATTAAAAACTGAGTGATTGAGTTACGCTACCATGTTATAACATTCAACAAAGTTTACAAAATTAATGTTCATCATGATCTCACAAACAAGTTCTCAAAAACTTTACTATAAACCATTCTAATTCTCATCATATGCAAACTTAAGTATCAACTCATCAACAAAACAAAGTCTCTCTCACAAAAACAATCATTTGATTCCTAGGATGCAATAGTAACAAAAAATATGATATCTTAAATACTATGCCCATAGACCTTAAATTCTATGCAAACAAAATATCAGACACATAGCTCGGACCTATAGGTATTAGAACCTATAGAGAATACTCTAAAGTGAATCTGGAATAAACTGACACCTATAGATATTGGAATCTATATACCGAATGCCTAGGATACACAACAGACACATATAAGATATTATAATCTATGCAAAACAATAGACTCCTGTAGAGGTTAGACTCTACCCCAAACACACGGACGTTAACTTTAGGAAGGAACAAAGACATCTATAGAGATTGTACTCTATATCGATAGAGATTAACTCTAAAGAACAACACTGTGATATCCTTAATATCAATCCCATAGAACTTAAATTCTATTCAACAATCTCTCAAAAATTTACTATGCAAACCTAGGAAACTATCCTTAAGCTCAAACAAATAACTTCACTTAATCAAAAAGTTAACAAATAACCTTACATACAAAGTACATCAACAAATCCTTACAAAAATACAATGCTCAAAATATTTTAGGTAAAAGCAACATGGTATGGTAGTGTAACTTATACTCATTAAAAACATTTAAGTCAGACTTGTGTGCCACAACATTAAATATGAAAAAAATGTTTAAATACTAGGTGATATTATGCCTAATAAACACAAAGTTTTCTTACATAGTCGTCTAATTTATCGAAAGGTCTCTCACATCATCGCGTAACATCTCGGCACGGTTTATCGTCTTTGGACATCTGGGTACATCTTGGACTGACATCTCGGCACGGTTTATCATCTCGGGACATCTGGGTACTTTGAGAACGGACATCTCGGCACGGTTTATTGTCTTGGGACATCCGGGTACTTCTAGGACGGACATCTTTACACGTTGTATCGTCTCAGGACATCTAGTAAATTCTAGGACCGACTTCTTGGAATTCGGTTTCTTCGTTAGTTTCTTTCCTGTGCATTTAATGCACCTACGTACATGGTTTCGGACATCTTCATCCATCTTGTACCAATGGTATTGCGTTCTTAGATTCTTGGACGTCTTGTTGACACCAAAGTGTTGACCTTTGAGTGTGTTGTGGTGGTCTTTGACAAGCTGGGATCTCAGTACCTTGGGTATTAGTAGTTGCATGTAGTGCTGTCGTTGAGATCTACACGACCAAGCCTTCCGGTATAGTAAGCCTTGTCTTTTTACTATGTTGTCGGGGTTCTGCCAATACAATCGGACTGCTGCACTTAGACTGGCAACTTTCTCTGGGTTTGGACATTCTCCTTCATCTTTCCACTTGTGTAGGTAGTACAGATCTGGATCTTGCCGTTGTAGCTCTTCTAAGTCTCTGGAAGCATATTGAGCGAGGTATGACGTTTTCTCATTCTCCTTGTCAGGTACCACTGGTTTGCTTATGTATCTGTACTTAGGTTTTCGGATCTTCTTCGTCTCTGTACTTGTGGCGTTGGTTACTCGAATGTGGAAGTCCTGCTTCGCTGCTCGGTGATTTTCATTAATGAAGTTTTCAGTACTTTCTGGTACGAGTTTGGTGTTTATGGGTACTCTGATTGTAACCAATGGCGATTTTACTCTGTTTATCATAATTTGTATATCGTTCTCTGCGTTGTCTGCATGGCATACACTTGAAGCTGAAGATTTCATTTCTGGACTCCCATCTCCTGATTGGTGTGGTTGGTTCTGTGTATGTTCATCGTTGGCCATTTCATTAAGGTTTTCTCGCATTTGTATTACTGATTGGACTGACTCTCGGCCTGTAGACTCAGCCCTTTGTAGTTTAACGACTTGTTGGGGAACACTTCATCGCCATTGTTTTTGTTACTCTTTGAATCGTCTTGGTTGTGTTCTTGGTCTGGACAATACGGTGATATATGTCCTTCTCTCTGGCAGTTGTAGCAGACAACTGAGTTTGACTGGTAGCCTTTCTTTGGTTCAAATCTTCTCTCTTCGTGGTTCTCATTGACGGTTTGTTGTTGTCTGAGTAGTGACCGCTTAAGATCTCGTCCAAATTGAGATAGTTGTTCTTCTGTGATGAACTTCTTGCCATTCAATCTGCGTAGTTCTGGGGATTCTTCGTCGTCGGTATTTCTACTTTCGTCTTCTTCAACATAAGATGTGGATACATGTCTTATGTCGTTTCTCTTTCGGGTACTTTGCTTGCATGTTTCATGAAGGATCATCATGTCTACTGCTTCAGATATACTCTGGGATGTTCTGATAGCTACTTCATAGGCCATCTGGGAATCTGGTAGGCCTCTCAGCATATGTTGGATTGCTATCTCATTGTACGTTGATGTTCCCTCTATGTCTCCGTACGCTCTCGACATCAGGAGTTGGATTCTTGAAGCATACTCATGTATGGATTCTTTGGAGGACTTCTGTGCGTTTTCTAATTTAGCCCTTTGTGTTGTAGCTGGGGTTTTGTGACCAAAGCGTTCTTTCAGTGCAGCGATGAAGCGTGGAGTGTCTTCTCTTATGTTTGTGTTCAAACTGGTTATGTAGGCTGCTGCATCGTCTCTCATACTTAATACCAGGTTGTCTCTTTGTTTCTCTTCATCCCAGTGGTATTTACGTGACAGGATCTCGAATTTCATCCAGAAGTTTTCCCATTCATGTGTCTTTCCATAGAAGTATGGCATAGACTGTCGTGGTTCATTGGTACTTCTTGAGCCTCTGTCTGGTGAATCGTTTCTTCTCCGTGGCTGCTGACGGATGTAAGCTTCTCTATATGTAGGTCTGGGAGAGGGGTTGTGTCTTCTATATTGATCTGGCAGAAACAGCTGTTGATTTCTGCCTCTGACGTAGCTGTCTTCTCGGTTGTTGCTGACGTCTTCTGTGGTTCTTCGTTGCTGCTGTCTTAACTTGTTTTCTAATTCTTGTACTCTTTGAAGTAGCATGTCCATCTTGTTTTCAGTAGGGGGGTCACTTCTCATGGGTTGTCGTCTGTTCCACGATGGAGGAGGTAGCCTTGATCTAACTTCATTGGTTTCTGTGTTGGTTGTCATATACCATGGCGTAGGAGGTTGCCTTGATTTAACCTCACTGTGGTCTGCGTTGATTGTCGTGTTCCATAGCGTAGGAGGTTGCCTTGACCTAACCTCATTGTGATCTGCGTTGGTAGTCGTGTTCCATAGCGTAGGAGGTTGTCTTGACGTAACCTCATTGTGGTCCGCGTTGGTAGTCGTGTTCCATAGCGTAGGAGGTTGCCTTGACATAACCTCACTGTGGTCTGCGTTGATAGTCGTGTTCCATAGCGTAGGAGGTTGCCTTGACATAACCTCATTGTGGTCTGCGTTGATAGTCGTTGGAAGGACCTGTTGATTTACTTGTGTGAGCTGCTGTCTTGGTGTGGTGTTCAGCGATGAGTCTCGAGCCAGTATCTCTGTCATATCTGCGCCGAATAGACTGTCGCTGACATGGGAGATGGAGTCATCGAAGTCTTGAAGCAAACTGGTAGCAGTTGGCAAGTTGGTTGTCTGGTAGTCTGGTGTGACGTAGGCCTCTTCTTCAGCAATGTTGTTGGTACTCATGGTGTGGCTTTTCTTTTTGTTCGCCCTAGCTGGTGTGTTGATAGCTGGTAGCTGTCTGGATCGCAGTTCCATTTAGGGTTTACGTGTTCTTTACTGGCAATCTTTCTGGTTTGACGTTCTTCAGGTTCTTCTTTCTTATGAAGAATATGGTTGGAGCCAATACAGACGATTTCGGAGCAAGTTACGGACAATATCGGAGCAAATTACAGACGATATCGGAGCCCTTCGGACAATATTGGAGCCTTTCGGACAATTTGGATGCTATCGGACAAGACTGTTAAGTCTGACAATGTTCAAGAGAGTAGATATTCTTTCGTTCAAAGAATATGTGTGGAAGCCAATCGGACGATCTGGAGCCAAACAGTCGCTAAAATAAATTATTATTAGTTGGGCCTGGATTGTCACGTCATAGACCTGTGGACTGGGGTTGTCACAGACCTCCGTGTATATATTGATTGATCTGTGGTAAACAAAAGTGTGATTAGTCGCCTATGGGTGGGCCTCTGGGGGGTATTGGTCTTTATAAACACTTATTTAACTAACAGACTGATCCCTTTACGACATCGACTTTGATGTAGACTGCCTATCGCTAGTTTAGCTACACGAGCCGGTTTATGCCGCAAAGTTTTCAGATCTATTTTATACTTAGAAAGATATAAACGCTTAAAAGAGATCAAATAGGCCTGGACCGAGAGAATAATTACAGTTTGTTTAACTAACAGACTGATCCCTTTACGACATCGACTTTGGTGAAGACTGCCTATCGCTAGTTTAGCTACACGAGCCGGTTTATGCCGCAAAGTTTTCAGATCTATTTTATATTTAAAGTGACCGAAGTTGAACTTTCGAGTTAAAAATGCAAAAGTCCTAAAAGAACGGGGCTGTCCTCACTGACATCGACTTTGGTACAGACTGCCTAGCGCTAGTTTAGCTGCACGAGCCGGTTTATGTCTCAGACTTTTCCGTTTTACACTATAACTAATTTTTTTTTAGAGATCAAATCTTAATATTAAGTTCAAATAACTCGAAAATTCAGCGCAGTCGAATGATAGACAAGAAAGGTCAAGAATAGACTATGTCTAGGCAGTTCACACTTTCTATACCTTAGTTGAATTTCCCTTAATAGTAAAATTAGTTTAAGAAAACAAAAATTTACTTAATAGTGATTTCCTATTCTGGCAATGAAAAGCTATCACTAGTAAAATTCTGCAGTAACTTTACTAGATCAAGATGTAGAAAAATTTACTAATAAAACTAAAAATCCTATCTTGTTAAATAGCAAAAAATGCAAAATTTCTGTCCTACTAAGTTAAAAACTAACCCGATTCTGACACCATTGTTGTGGAACATACTTTTGTGCCGCCTTTTGTGCGGTTACGTAATGTTCTATAGTTGGCTTAGTAGAACAGCGTACATAAAACGCTTGATTTACAGTCAGAGTTGCTGACTCGTCAGGATGACACCACTCTGTTTAATAAAACAGAGAAAATATAACAAAAATGTATTTAAGTTTAAATACCAACCAAATTTTTAATAGTTCTAAGTATTTTACAAAGTTCTAAAACAGTTTAAATGTAACAAAGTTCTAAAGTAATTTCTAAAGTAAACAAGTTTAAAGTACTAAGATCTAATCTAACTAAGCAAAATATTTGTTAAATATATCTTATTGAATAAATAACCTAAAACAATGTTACTGTGATTCTGTCCTTAAATTACCTAATTATAGTAAATCTAACAAAATAATAGAGTCCTAGAATACTCAAAAATCTAACAGTTTTAATCCTAATTAATTAGATAAAAATATTAACAATAATTTACTAAAGTATTAATGAAATAATTTACTTAAATCTCCAAGTTAAATGCCTAAAATAAAGTATTAAGTACTGTTAATTAATTAATTAAATAAATAAGATTATACCCTGGAGAAGTTTCTTTAGATGTTGACAGTTCAGCTGCTACTTACAGAATGACCAAGCTCTCTGAAATTTCCACAGAAGTGGCAATTTCTCTACTAGATGGCAGCACTAGTTTAGAGCCTTCTGATTGGTCAATTACAAAATAAAGGGATCATGTGACTAATGGTTAAAAATAGACATTAATAATAAGGTCTAAAAATAGAACATGATAAGCCCCTGGCTGCATAATTAAAATCAGCAAGGGAGATAAGCTTGTAAGACAAAAAGAATCTAAAAATAGATTACAAAAATATTGACTTAAAAACAACAGTAAACTATCATAACTAAATCATTTCAAAGTATTAAAATACATACAAATATAAAGAAGTAAATATACATATGTTTACAGAAATGGTTTAAATGCAAGCTGATAAACAATACAAAATATACAGGTTGTTTAAATCTATGATCTTATATCATTTCTAATACACTTATAGACTAGCTAAATATAGACATAATGACTTAAAATAGACTAGCTAAATTCCTAACATAAAACAGTATATCAGACTCTAGAATGTTAAATGAAGGTAAAATACATAACTAAGTGATGTAATCATGGTAATATTATGTAACATGCTGGAGTAAAGATCTGACTTTACAACACAATGTTGCAGTTATTACTTGTATTCCTGATTTGATACAATTTCAAATTAAGAAATATTATATTAATTATTGTTACTAGAAGGAATAATGACAGTACTGCATTAAATGTGGCATATCTATTTATACTGCTGAAGCCCTTTCAGGCACTCAACACACGACACACGCTAGTAGGTGATTTACTTGAATTTACCAGAAGACACCAGATGCAATGAGCTGTCACATGTGATCGGAATACAATATAATAGTGGAATGTTGTTCTTCACATGTGGTACTGTGGAACAATGCATGGTCTCTAATAAGTGTCATTGTCTGTCTAGACATTCTGACAGTGTCTGTAATATAATTCCATCATTTACATCAATAACTTGCTACCAGGAAAAAAAATCTGGATATCGGAATATGCCGAGATATTAAAATGTCAAAACAAGGAAATCTGACTGCCGGATGTTGATGCGGGTATATTAAAATGTCAAAACAAGGAATTCTGACTACCGAATGTTGTTAGATATATTAAATATCAAAAAGTGAATATTGTGTACATCTTGTGCAATACAAGAAAGGAAAATTGGAAGCTGGATTGTGCTGAGGTATTAAATATTATATTGCCCAAATTACCAGCAAGGAACATCTGAATTCTGGATCAAAAGTGAATTTCGTGTCCATCTTATATCATTGGGCACAATACTGTTTAAAAGCAAGGAAAATTTGAATTCTGGATCCAATGTTTGTAGGCAGATATCAAATATCCAATGTGATTACCCATCTTGTGCAATAACCAGTATTACCAGCAATAACAGGAAGAATCTCCTGAGAGAACAATAAATTAATATTGATCAGACGGACAGTTTTCCCTTGTTCCTATAGTTAATGAGATTCCAGTTTGGGAAATATTCTGTACATGAATGGAAGTAGTTGTATGGGCTAATATACTGACAGCTCCCCTGTTGGCTTGGAAATATTCTGTTGAAGGTACAGGCTAAAATACTGACAGCTCCCCTGTTGGCTGTGGTCATAGTAGTCAGACCGAAACACTCTTAGGCTGCCATTCTGGTATTTCTGTATTCTATAATTCCTTTGGTCATGGTATGGACTAGAACACTGACAGTGTCTTATTTCAATCAGCATCCTCTCATCCACTCATCTGGAAAGTTTGTTAGGGTCGTGTAGCCATTGATGTTGAATGTTGATGAGTTTAACTGATAGAAAACAGCTGAAATTTCATATATTCTTCTATCACATAGCGAGTTATTCATAATTCAACAGTATTGTTGGAAAACAAAAAACTTAGACAGAGTAAAACTATCACCTATTTTTGAACAGACAATACAATCCCGGGCACTCAAATTGAAGTATCGTTAGTCTCCTAATTGGCATGGTGAGCTATTTCACAAGTTCTAACAATATTCTAAGTTGGAAATCAAGGAGCTTTGAGGAAAGGAAAAAAACATCTATTCGAACAGACAGCAGTCCAAGTTTCATAAATTCCACGGAATAGTTGGAAATCAATGAGCTGGGAGGAGTTTAGAGTATCATCATATTTAGCAGACCACAAATCCAGGATCCCGGATACATCAGATGTTTTATATCCACCTCATAGTTGATTAACACAATGCAGATGAGAGCGGTATGTATATAATACAGGTGCCTATATGACTCAAATGATGCTAACAATATGCTACTTCAATAAGTTTTAAAGTGTTGCATATTGCCTTGCATTATTGTAGTACTATTGTGCTAACGAATTAGCCTGATCCTCAACTTTTATATATCTTGCGAGGAATTTATCAGTTTCCAAGATAAAGTTGTGCTTTAAATTACCTCCTTCAAATGCTACAGTATATAAATATGTCTTTTTTTGGGTTATCGCAATAAGTCATTTTTTTGCACATTTTTCTCCCCTATTATTTATTAAATCCTATACACCCGGCTACAGTCATACATATGAAATTGCTATGTTTCATGTGATGTAGTATCCCAATTAATCATACAGTGACCAGAAATCAAGGATGCTTTCGCCCACAATAAGTCTTAATGAGTTGAAATGTATACTCTCGCAATAAGTCATACAGTAAATTGGTAGTACTCACTACACTGCTTATAAAAACAAAGGCAGAAATTAAACTGTACACACTAAATCCTTACTGCTAAATTATGTTAAAAGAAGTTGAGGGGACTAGGTTAATTTCTTCCGGACTATTATACTTATGACCTGCTGCCAGAAAATCTTGAAATACTTGAGGAGTGAGTGAATACTTGAACCTGATTGAGTGGCAACACAAAGCGGCTGGTGATGAGGATGTACTTGTCTTGTTTCTATTTTATATGGTAAAATCATGATTTTTTGGGGGAAATTCAATTTGAGTCAATACTGTCATTTAAATTGACCCCACAAATAGATGCCATGTATTTTGCAAATTTATGATTCCCCACAAGAGGTTGTAGAAGGTAAACAAAACAGTTTGCAGTTTGAGTGTTGTTCCATACTGAAAGGTTTATTACATTACCGCTGCAGATAGTATTCTTGTGAAGAAAGGAATGCTATATTGTCAGGGGGGTAACTCCATCAATTACTTTTCTGCTCTATGGCTGCATTCTGTAATTATAGGATAACTGTAGGACTGAAGTAATATAACTCTAATACTTCCTGAAATTGGCTGCATACTGGCTGCATACTGTTTACTGCAGGTTGATTGCGGGATGTTCTAAACACAGAATGATTTTATTGCGATATTAACATTGTTACCTTGTAGTTGATCATAGTTTTTTTGCATTGTATCAATTAAACTGATTAAAAATTCTCAGTTTTTGAAGCAAATTTGGTAGCATATTTCTCTATTATACAAAACAAACCACAGTGGTGTTGGTTTGATCACAGGCCTAAGAAATTATATATCGCAAAAAACAGCATTTGACATTCCCAATTTTCTCCCATTCATAAGTGAAAATGAACTGATTTGAAACTTCTAGATCAGACACCTTCAGGAATCTCCTATTAAACGTGTTGTGGAATCGATAAATGCGCGCTAGCGCCGTGCCCTTCGCCTCGGCTCTGTCTTTACGCAACGTTCTATAGTTGGCTTAGTAGGAACTTATGTGCAAAGCAAATAGTAGTTTCTATACGAGAAACTCAAAGTACAGTCAGATTTACTGACACGTCAGGATGACACCACTCTGTTTAATAAAACAGAGAAAATATAACAAAAATGATTTAACTTTATAAACTGAACTAATTTTAATAAACTAAGCAAACATCTAAATGCAATGAAAACAAACAATGTCATGAATTAAAAGTTACAAGATGCAATCAATGAAATTATTATTACTAAACTAACCATGACAAAAATGTGATGTTATACAATACTCTAAAGTAATGATCAAAGTACAAGTATTATACACTAGTCAAAAATAACCTTAATAATACACTAAACTTATGATCAAAATACCAGTATAAAATGTATACAAAATAACCTAGTCATGATAAAAATAAACAGACTAAATACAATATTAAAACTGTCAAATAAACAAATGCGTCCATTTGCCCAAAATCAAGCCCAAATATTCTATTTAATGATTCTGAACTTAACAAGTATTTAAAAGCATAGCAAGCCTAAGAACTCTAAAATGGCTAGTACAAAAATATAATTAATTACCAAAAATGTAATTAAATGTAAGTGTTAAAATAATAAGAATAATTTACTTAATAAAATAACCTAATTAAATACAAAAATATTACTTAAATAATTTCAACAATTTACTTAAAAAGCTCCAAGATAAATGCCTAAAGTACCTAAATTATTAATTAATTATTAATTAATTAATTATCTTGGAGCGAGGATTTAAGATCCTCCTATTTCAAAAATAAGAATCAGAATGATGAAAATTGCCAAATTTACAATTATATAGACATAATTAGTATGTAAAACTATTTCTGATTGGTCAGTTACAATAATTTAAACCAATCAAAAAGTATGTAACATAACTATCTAGGCAATTCAAATTCCTTGTTTACATAAGCTCCAGACAGTTTTACATAACAGAGTCCTTTCATCTCTAGCAATACACAGATCATGCAGCTGGTGGCTGATAAGTACAATGGCGATGCACAGCATGATGGTTAAACTTATGCAACATCTTAGAACTTTCTAGAATCAACAGATATTTGAACAATGGTTACAATAATTAAATGTCATTATGAATCATATGAAATGCAACACATATATTCAATAAAGTATTAATACAAATTAATACACAAGATGGTGTTAAAATGCATGTAGATAAAGCAATATAAGCAATACACAAGAAAATATACAGAGTGGTTTAAATGTATGTTTTTATCTCATATACCTATAGACTAGCTAAATATACACACAATGACTTAAAAATAGACTAGCTAAATTCCTGACACAATACAGTATATGAGACTATAGAAAGTTAAATGAAGGCATATCATGAATTAATCATGTAATCATTGTAATATTACGTAACATGCAGGAGTAAAGATCTAACTTTACAACAAACGCATCAATGGGTCGGAGCATGGTTGCGATCAAGTCTAATTATGTCTCAGTCAAACACAAAACAATCAAAATATAATACATTTAATTGTATTTAAGTTATAATATCAGTTACTTGAGAAGATGACCCAGTCTGGGTTTGATGCCATCGTTACATTGTTTTGATATTTGTCAATGCTAATTGCAGTAACAATGTTTGCTAAAAACCCCAATCTACTGCGTTATACTTTAGATTTGTTCTATTGTGACTGTTAAAAGCCTTTTATTTGAATTTAGTGCAGACTAATAGTGAATGGTACAGGCTATTGTCTATAGCGTAAAGTTCGGTTTGACATCGGAATCGAACCCGAGCAGTGCAAACCTGTCAAATATATACTGTATTGAATGGATGGAAATTTGGGAAATAAAACTGTTGTTTGTGATATAATTTCTTAGACCTGTGGTTAGATTGTAGGTCACGGCACTAATCATGATGACTATGTCATGAACATTTGAATGTCTACACAATATTTGTGGAGAAAATTCGATGGCTTGGAATGAGAAGGTCGTAAGTGCCACTTACGACCTTTTAAGATTCATACATATTTAGAATAAGCATCACAAGGCGCTTCTTATGAGCATATCTTCATGAAAGTCTGAAATTGTCATGTTGACCAAAATGAAGTTGTAAAAATTTGTTTTACTAAAAGTAAAGAGTAAATGTCAGACAGTTTTTCTGTGTTTTCTCAAAATATCGATTTGGTAGTTACGACCTTCTAATTCTAAGCCATCGAAATGGAGAAGAAAGGGTGATATTTTGTACAATTTGAGAAGACTGTCCGAGGAAACTGAATCAGCAAAAAAAATCAAATTTGCATAATGATATTCATACATTATACTCCAGAGTACAGCTGGGACTCATTTCCTGTCAGAAAATTACATAAATATTAATGTTTATTATTCTAGTGATGAGTAATTGATTGTTAATGTATATATACATAGTGTTAATTACATAAACAGAGGCATGCAAAAAATCTCTTTTGTGTATAATAAAGTTCACATTGTTTTTTGGTAACTCAGTACATACGCCACCAATGGTATGTTAACAAATATTACTGCAGCATGGGAGTTTTGTTGTTGTCTGTAATCATCATCTTTTTTTATCATACCGTATTTATATAGCCCTTTTTTTCATGAATACACACGTTCAAAAGTGCTGTACAGTCCTGACTAATACATGGTTAAAACAATATATAATGTACATAAAATATACAATTTTTTATCAAAGCTATTTAATCTCCCATCAGTATCATATTGCCAAAACGAAATGCAAGATAAAACTTAGGAGAAATGGTATATATAGAAATACTCTGTAAGATGAAAAAGTTCAAATTGACCAACTGCATGTTACTTTCTATCCGTGCAGATGGCAGCTTTCCATGGTACATTATATGGTGTTTGATCCTATCAAGTAGTACCAATGTATTCATTGTGGTTAGTGCGCTTGCTGTCTAATCTGGCGACCCGGGTTCAAATCCAGGTGGTGGCACATAATTTTATATATGCCTGCCATATTTCAGCATAAAGCTGACTGGCAAATAAAGGCTATGCTCAGCATTTTTAGGAGTTTTTAGACATATTACTGGATGTAGTGGAGCAGTTTGTGTTATTCATGATAACTGAAAAATTAAGCTGTTGTGCTTTGTATGGCATTGAAATCAGAACCTCTCAATCCCAAAATGCTTTATGCTACCTCTTGGCCTCGGTTCACCTAGTCTGGCCACCCGACTAGATAATATATTTTAGTAATCAAATAGCATAATTTTTTTTCAATTTTAGCTAGATTTTGTTCTGGGCTTGATTATCTATGTTTGAGGGTGTAAAGGGAAATAATTTCATGAAAAAAGAGTAGATTGAGGAGTTGTCTTTCTGAACGTAGAGTATGGTAGACAGACTAAGGTTTACCCTATGTTCTGAAAATATGCAATGTGAATTCCCTATAACAGAATTATTGGAAGAAACTGAGAGCTGAAGTATTTGGGCAAACCGATATTGCAGTTAGTTGATCTTGCAGACTAAAGAATGTTTAATAAAGTCTGCATTGGCTATCTTTTATTGAATTACCCAGTCATGTAATCTATCATTTGAGCTGTGCTGGGAAGTAAATATTGTTGGAGGCTGAATGTTGGTCAACAATAAAATATTACAATGATATTTTCTCATACATCATTCTAATGGAGCCAGAATTCCGTGAGGGAATTTGAATTGTGCTTTTTGTTGGCAGTTTTTTTGTTGACACTGGTGTTGTTTATATACCAGGGGAATTCTCTGGTGGATTTTGAATGGTGCTTGATATTGGTATAGCTGGTTGACTTTGGTGTTGTTTATGTATTTACTTTATGGGATAATTGAATGGTGCTTTCCAATGTCCAATATGGTTGACTCTGGTGTAGTTTATGTATTTATTTTATGGGATATTTGAGTGGTACTTTCCTATGTCCAATATCGTTGACTCTGGTGTTGCTTGCATGTATAGGTGCTATGAAGAGATCTACTATTATTATACAGACACCATTAATCAGCAATAGCACTTCATATAATGATACATGATGACCAATTACTATTATTGTTGTTTGATTTGATAGTACCATGTGGCTCTTAATTGTGTTCTTGCATCCCATTTGGAAGTAACGTTTGAACTTCTATATATATTTTAGTATTTGGCTTTCTTTGTTAATAATAAATGTTTGAAAATGTTTTGAAGCAATTTTGAAGTGAACGTTTTCCTGGTCAAGATTATTCCTTTTCAAATGCAACATATATAATGTGCTAGCTTAATTACAACTCTTCTATTTAAAGTATCACTTTGGTGGTGTACATGAGATCTGGTACTATACATTGTACATTGGTTTCTAGTTAAAATTTTGAAAGTGTATTCCATCAGTTTTAAATTCCACAAAAAATGGAATGAAGCATCTGTTTTGTGTCATATTTGATTTTTTGAAGAATTTTAAGTTGTCTTTTTTATGTTATACGTGGGCCCATCAATAATTTCGTGAACTAATTCTACTGTTTCATAACGCTTTGACATAGCTTATTGAAATTTTGCATGGTCAAAAATAATTTAGTATCCAATTAATTAAGCATAAAAAGTGATTGATGACGTCACTATTTATGACGTCATAGCAATATTCTAACGTCATGTCATTGGCGTTCGTTATTAAAAATGGCGTCGCCTGGTATGATCGAGTAACGTTTTGTATTAAAGATTTATACATAACTCACGCAATATGTCTTCTACATTCAGAAAACTTTGCATGCAGTTTGTATGGACTCTTGGTAATCGAATAGTGAATTTTAATTGTTGAAGAAGTACTTAAAGGGCAATAGAGGAGCAAACAAAGACGATAAGCATATTCGCCGGCCATTAGTTGTTAAAATTGGCAGTCGGTAAAGTGTATAGACCATAATATTTTATGACATACAAAAAATAATTTGTAATTATTGTGTTTCTCCGAAAGCTACAGTTATTAGATACTATTGTAGCAATAATTAAATACCAGTTGTTATCGGATATTAAAAGAAAGCACATACAACTTCAAATATATGAAATTCTGATATATAATGAAAATTCGCCAATCCGTAGCCACAACGTTGTTTCGGACACAATCTAGGACCTGAATATACAACTGTTACAGCACCCATCCTATAACTCAGAAAAGACTATTGGCTACTTCTAGCCATTTCCAAAACTCAAAAATAGCCTGCATGATTAGAAATACAATCCCCGAGAGAAGCTGGGTGCGTCATAAACATAACGTTGCGAGAGATGTCACGTGACGGCCTGTAACACGTGCTCTGGTTATGGGTCGAGCAATGAAATAAATGCAAACTGTGCACGGGGTGTTACTTTAATAAGGACTGGAGGCTAAACGTGTGTAAGGTTATATATACTCGCAACATAAAATTAGTTCACGAAATTATTGATGTGCCCTCGTATATACTTTTTACCCAGCATGTTCACATATTAATATTTTTTGATAATACATAGTGAAAAATTGTTACTGTCGATTCAAAAAGTAATACTAATATAGGGAACAATTCCTTTCGATTGAATAGCGCGGACTAATACCTGAGCAACAAGTTTATGTTTATAACCATTCTCATTTAACTTTGAACAGACTGTATCATATTTATTGAAAGTTACTGTTTTCTATTTACAGTGGAAGTTAATTAAATATATATAGCACCAATTACCTAGCTAAAGGTAAATTTAGAACAAACTGAACTGAGTTAAGAACTCTCTGAATTTCTGAATGAGCTACTTTTGCTTGAGCTATTTTTACTCCTTACAGTTGATTAACGAGCTCCAGCAGTGTGTTAACTATTTACCGTTGTTCTTAATTGTTTCCTTCATTTTCGCTTCCTTTGAAATAAAATTACTCAGCCGGAGAAGGGGGGGGGGGGAACATGGAGAAAGTAATTCCATCATGTAAAATCATTATTTTTCATGGGGTCTTAAATTTCATGGATTTCTTTCGTGGGGGATTAAATTTCATGGATTTCGTGGTTCACCTTCAACAACGAAACTCAAATCCCATTGATCAATAATTTTGACCCCTGTATTTATCACCTGAAATGCAAAATCTATGTATTAACGTCCCACCAAAGTGGTCATTTTTACCAAAACCCCAAAATTTAGTCCCATTGAAATTAAATGGTTTTACAGTATTCCATATGGTTATGGGTCATTTACCAACAATTTCTATCTGCTGTGCTGTGTGTCCTCCTGGAAGTCATTAAATGAAAAGTTTGCTTTCCCCTGTTACCTTAATTATGGTTTTATCACCTTTCTGCTCCCTGCCAGACTCACTTCTTGTACCATACTTATATTAAAGGCTGCGCAAGTGGAAAATTATTTATTTTATTAAAATTCGCCATTTTTTTTTTTTTTTTGGTACCATATTTGATTTTTCCCTCGTAACTATCTATCGATGCTTATTGAACTATTCATTGATGCATACTCATCTATTGTGGATGATAACTACATGGTAGCCACCATCAGCCAACATGCCCATTTGATGTATATAATAGGAAGTCTTAAATCAAAAGAAAGGGGTGGGGTAAGAATAATAGCTGCATCCACACATTAAGAGTATTCTGACCCGCAGATTTGGTTTGGGGAACTTAATTTGAATTAGTGGTTGTTAAAGATGGTCCATCTGTCATGTAATTTAAGCAATTAAAGTAATTTCCTTCTCTTCAGTCTGACATTGACGAGACGGTTAGATGACAATACAAAGTTAACAAACATCTAGTACATGGGTCAGGTTACATTTAATTACACCATTTGAAATATTTATAATGGGATGAAGTTACAAAAAAGACCATAATGAGAATTTTTTACACATTTTTTCTGATATTTGTAGTCTATTAGTAACTATTACAGATGTGGTGTAGTTTTGGCTTTTTCCATAATGCTGAAAATATTCTCAGATGACAAAAAACAACATTTTGAATGAAAAAAATAATGTTTGATATTTACATATATTGTACATTTAAGGTGTTATTTTGCAAATTTTGTTCACAATGAATTTGGCAATGAGTCTCAATTTTATACAGTGCAAATATAATAAAATCTATGTGATAATTGTAAAATAAATGTGTTAATTTAGAAAATTTGGGACGGTTTTCTAACATTAATCATGATAGGCAATGATGCAGTATCTATAATTAGGTGTAAAATAACAGAAATTAAATAGTTTCAGAAGGGCTGGTTAGAAGAGTGACACTTGGACAACCTTTGAAAAATCAAAATTTTCTTGAGATGGGGAAACCTTGGTTTCACTATGGTAACTACGGTAACGCTTCTCCTGGCATCATTTTTTTCTGGATGAAACTGACACTTAGTTTTACAGTTGTTAGAAATTAAACAGGAAAACTGCAGATACTCTGGAATAATTTATCTTAGGAGAATAGTTCACTAATTGCTATTGTGTGATTATCATTGAGCCAGAGTACATAATTGCTGGATGTGTTTCGGATATTTTGGGAAAGTCGTTATTGATTTATTCTGGACTGGTTGTGAACTGACTATACAGTATATTGGATATTTAATTTATAAGGAGTATGTTTCCAACTCTGATTGTAAGTATGAGTGTGTCCATCCATCCGTTTTTCTGTTTCTGGGTCCTTATTCACCAACGTTATAAGTCTTAAACTTTACATTGTCAAATGTTCTATTCGCTCTCGTGTTGTTATAAATTGACAGATTTTGATGTAAATTGGTATACATGCTCAGTGAGTAACAACAAACAATGAGATAAAATTTCACATGGTTAAATCGCAAAGAAATGGCAGTGATTATAAATGTTGTCAATTTTAAGTCTAAGTCTGAGTTTTAGACTTACAGCGTTGGTGAATAAGGCCCCAGGTTGTTCTTTGTTTGTTTTCTTATGAAGAATTTTTTTTACAGTTTTTACAAAATAATAAGCCTCATAATTTGCTGCCTCACAGCTCGATCACACAAAGATGATCAATATATCACTGTCTTAGAATGAGATGATCGTAACTACAAAATAAAAAATTACAAAAACTGCTTGACAATCAAGATTTTTCAACTTCACTTTGGTAAACATGACAAGTTCCTATTTTCATAAAAATAGGCTCATAAGAAGCGACTTATGATGTAGATTTTAAAAATGCATTAGTCTTAAAAGGTCGTTAGTGGCACATACGACTTTCTCATTACGACTTTCTCATTCTAAGTCATCGATATAGTGAATTTTACAAAATATTTATTAACAGATTAAAACTTTGATTCTCTTTTTGAGGCACGGGTCATACCCTTCGATAAAAATTTAAAACAATGTAATTTTTCCATAATTTTATTATTATGTGGAGCAGTTGCAATTTACATACCGTAAAAATGGAACAGTAAGAGAGGTTGAAAATAGGTGAATTATCTGTCACAGGATATTAAACTAAAAAGTTTTTGAGAAATCAAAATAAGCAATCAAACAACATACTGTAAAATCGTTAATTTTCGTAGGGGATTACATTTCGTGGATTTCGTGGTTCACATTCAACCACAAAATCAAGTCCCATCGAACAATAATTTTGTCCATTGTATTTATTACCTGAAATGCAAAATCCGCAAATTAACGTCCCAGCAAAGCAGTATGTTTTACCAAAACCAAGAAATTTCGTCCCATCGAAATTAAATGATATTACAGTATTCACCTTCATGATGTTTGAATGAATAAAACCTATAAATATCAAGTATTATCATGAGTTATCATCAGGTATCATTGATAATTTGTTGTATTTAGATTATGTGAACTATATGAGGAAATTTGTTGATACTACTGACCTGTATGAATTAACTATCTGGATAGCTGCTTCACTTCTGAGGTTGCATCATGTTCTGCTTCAAGATTTGAGCAGTGGATATATAACTAGTTTGCCAAGTTTAATGATAAGATAATCCGGCTATTTTCTATGATAATTCTGTGATAACTAGCCTTTTAGATCATTGATAGTGTTTATTTGGAAATCTTAGGTTGTGTTTCTATTCCCAGAAAGTTCATCTGAAATAAAAAAAACTTGATTTACAAATTGTTGATAAAAGACCATATGCGAAAATAATTTAATTTCAATGGGTCAAAATAATTGTGTGATGGGATTAAATTTCATGGTTGTGGGAACCACAAAATCCACGAAATTTTATCCCCCATGAAAATTAATGATTTTACGGGATAAATGTTTGCTGTTTAGATGTGTAAATATGTTGTATTTTACTGTATCATGGTGCCTAAAATACAAGATTATAAGTTTTTATTTAGGAAACTGAATGTTAAAACATTGAGTACTAAATGATGTCCATTAGCTGCATTTTTCTAGTGAAATCTGTATTTAATTATTTGGAGAAGGGGAACAACTGTGCTGACTAATCAACTTTAGTTCTCATTAAGTAACCTCCCTTGATACTACAAAACCTATATTGCCTATGATCAATGATTTTATTTCCCCATTCATAAAGTCAAGGATGGAGTGGATCTTATTTCGATGAGCTATCATGTTACCGTTCCTTTGACCACCCTCCCCCCCCCCCTACCCCCAAAAAATAAGAACAGGAAAAATAACAATTTAAAAAGTTATTTGTACAATTTTATTTACTTTGTTGTTGAATTCAATCCTGATATATTAGTTCATGAATTATTCATTCAGATGTTACCTTTTACCACAGTCCAGTTCATATACTTAATTGAAAACCTTTCATCCATTTAGATTGAGATTGGATTGTGCGAATATTGACAGTTTAGATAAATTAAATGATAAATGTCCCGCCCCTTTCTCGATTAAAGTTGTCAAATCTTGACAAGTAGGCCTATACTGGCTTCATTAATCTATGCATGTGATCAGATTCCATTCATTCACCACAGTGTGCATCACTTTTGTGCTGCCTCACTTATGTATAAGTGGGGGGGGCATTTAGCATTGGTGCTGTCCGTTTGTAACGCACATCTCCTGTTTTGAACTGCTCACAAACACTTCGGCAGAATTTCTTCAAAGTTTCACAGATTAACAACCTAAATGAATAGTTTGGAATTTTTGCTGCATCAATTTTTACAACCCTTTATTACTTTGACTTTATACTGCAATGGGGGTACCCGTGTTCCCCTGGACACATTTCTAGTTTGTGTGGCATTTGGATGCTAGCATATTTAACTCCATAGACAATGTAGCCACAGCTGTGGTCAACTGAGCTAGTTTTGTTACCCAGTGTAACTGTTGAGCCTTGAACCTTTCACAATTATTGCGGTAGTTCGGACATGCAAAGCTT
This sequence comes from Spisula subtruncata, assembly GCA_963678985.1. NCBI lineage: Eukaryota > Metazoa > Mollusca > Bivalvia > Venerida > Mactridae > Spisula > Spisula subtruncata. The sequence continues at coordinate 18,838,816 of OY787672.1, read as the reverse complement.
GGGACTATAGTGTGTCCGTCACAGAGGTGCTGATAGCTGCATTAGTCAGTACAAATGATCTCAAGCTAACAACAGAGCACTTTCACCACGGTTTGATCACTTTCACCACGGCACAACCTCAGACGATACAATCAAAAAAGTCTACATGTCTACTTTAATAAATGGTCAATTTGCATGCTGCAACTAATTTTGTTTACAGTTAAAATGTCTGTACAATTTCCTAAACATCTTCTTCATTCAGACCACTGACAGTTTTATGGTGGGAAAACTATCTTTACTTCAACCTTCAGGGGTCAGTTTAGGTTTAAAGTCTACAAATTACTAATTATAATGAAATTAAGCCATCTATAGTACTAGTATTCATTATACAGTTCAGGCAGATTTCACTTTGATTAATAGCTATGATTTTAACTCCCAATGCCTGCAGCTATTGACATATGTAGTACAGAGAATTTGACTCGATCCTTATCCTTCTGTAGGCCTAATATTACAGCTGATTATGATGTATAGCTTGACCAGATTAAACTGAGACTCATCAACTTCCATATGCACTCGGCGGTATAAGATTTGTATGTTTATTTACTTTATACCGTTTTCTCATATGTTTATTAATGTCCGAATTTTCCGGATTTCAACAAATTGTGCAAGGAGTCTCAGTTTAATCTGGTCGGACAATATTCACTGCCTATATGTACTGACCGGGTTGTATGTTTTCATTAGTATAGAGTATTAGAAAGACGCTCAAGGTGTATAGCTTGGCTAATTTAACAGGAGCCTGATTAGTATAATTTAACAGTCGATATATTGCCAACTTTTACAACACCAATTGTATGTTTTCATAATCGGGGAGTGTCACGAAGACGCTCAACTTGCTAAACAAACACAAATCTGAAATACTGATATTGCACGATTTGCTTGCAGAAATTGATATATTCAAAGCAAGAACCTTGTAATATATACTTACATAAAGGTCAGGGTCAGGTCAAAACTATACACCCTTTCATTTAAGACCGTACTTAAATTGTCTCCCTTTGATGACGTCAAACGAGGGCTCAAAGCGAATACACGAGCCGATTACCGTTAGCGTGTAAAGGAAATAAAAAATGTGTCAACTTTAAACCGCTGTAAATCACGTTTTACTCTGTCGATTTTTAAAAGATGAACACTTACGAAAACAAGATCGTATAAACTTTTTAATAATGTAACTTTTGTTAATGTATTTTCAATAATAAAACATAAAAAGCCATGTTTTCGGAACGAAAACTTCAAGAGCGAGAAAATGTAAAAATAAAGAACTGAATTCAATACTCAACAATTGGCATTTAACTTGCTCAAAATGTTTATTATTTGCAGTTTTAAGAACTGTGTGACTAAGCTTTCCAACAATTATATTATTAAAAGATATTATTAAAGTTTTAAAAGGAGAGCCATGCTTTTCGAACCTAAATACAATGCATCACGCGCGCACAATCCACTCATTGAAACCTGACTTACATTTTATACTAGCATAAAAAAATTGTGTATTTTAATAATTCATCACACATCATAAAAGTATAGAATATTAGCTATATCATTTCAAAAGTACGACTATCCAGCCAGAAATTAAAACGTTAATTTACACAGGAGGAAATTTCTTTCTAGATATAGTTTGTACTAAAATCCGGGCGGCATGATTTTACATGTCCGCGTGTGCTTACTTGTTTAGTGTTAACACGAGTACATTGATGTGTTGTTTACTGCAATCAAAGAAAGTAAGGAATCACCGGAAAAGTTCACACGACGAATGACTTAAAATCAGAATCAATTATATGTAAAATTTTGTTGTATGTAGGTAAATCTAAATTGTTTGGCAATACAATGTAGTCTGTTTCAAATCTTACTCTTCCATCATGAAACCTTTGTTCATTTGAAATTCATATACAAGTAAATGAGAAAAGTGCTTTATTTATAATTTTAAATGGTGTCTACGTGTAAAAATATTGCAATAAAATATATTTGAAACATCAAAATGAGCATTGTAGCACAAGTCATACAGGTGCATGTCCATTAATTTACACTTTTTGTTCGGACACGGAATTAGAGAGACCTCCGTGGTTTGGATAGACATAATTCATACTTTTTTTATAAAAGTAACCCAAACGTTGATTTAAAAGTGTCAATCAATGTCAATCATTTAAGGTAAAACACTGATCAATATACTGTACATGACAGATGGTGACAACATAGTACTGATTGGTTGTATATTAGTACCCTGCTGTGAAACTAATTGAGAGTATGGTCTTGGTGGCTTATCTTGATATTAGGGGATCCATGCTGTTTATTGTAAATCATTATATAATTATACAGCACCTAGAATTTATTTATGCGTTAGGGTTTTAGCACCTTATCATCTGACAAGATTTTATTTATGCATTAGGGTTTTAGCACCTTAACTTGATCTGTCTCACTTTAATTTGTTATGTTTTTCCCATCACTCGAATTGCAGTTCAGGTCACTTTTTGTGAATTAAGATTTACAATTCTTATATTAAAAACAAAATATTGTTAATTGTGATGTTAGTTTGAAGAGCAGTTGTATATAAATAATGTATTTTTTTAAATTAATTTATAACAATCAACTGATATCATAATCGTCATTTATACAGCTTTTTAAGCCGAATTTGCCCGAAATGGCGCGTATGTAACCAGATAGGACATTCCAATAAATCGTTGTGGCTCTAATATACGTGTAGTTTTATTCAAAGGCCTAAATAATTATGTTTTTGTTTTATTACAATCCATAATAAACAACACATAACTTGTGAATTGTATTGGTAAAAAGAAATGAGACATAGCAATGATCCAGAGTTAACTAGGTCTAAAGGCGGTAATGATGTAGTATTGGAAGAACCAGGTGAAAATACTTGCGCTTTATATTCCCGGCAAAATATACATTTATCAAAGTACAAATATACACTCTATCTTAGCACTAACGCTCAATTTAAAATACGAAATGTGCATGACAATCAACCGAATTACAAAACAACATTAATACAACTACAGATCTTTTTGGAAATTAACGCCCGATAATTGACCATTGTTGATAGAAAAAAATCCGAGAAATCACACGTTTCCTCCACATCCATAACATGTAACATATTATACATACATTGTTAGTATATTATAAACATCTTTATTGAAAAAACAACAGCTACAAAACATGCAATTAACGAAAAAAGCGATTAAATAATCTCTTCGCTACTGCGTTTATAGTGTCGTTAATTTGTAGAGCCCTCGTTTGACGTCACATCCGGTTACGGGAGGTAACTCTGTACATACGATTATCGCTTAATTGAAAGGGTCTATAGTCAAGCTATATCTAAAGGACAAATATCTCACAATATGTTCCCGGAAATGTGTATATTTAATGCAAGATCCTTCTAATGTGTTCATGCATAAAGGACCTGGATCAGGTCAAACTCTCCTTACTTCTCTTTTTGGATGCTACACTATTAAATTGAATCAAAGTTGTCATTAAAAGGTGACTGTAGGCCAAAGTGCATGTCTCAAATGCAACCTTGGTCACCTCAAAGCTTAGACAATAATCTTCTTTTAATTGATTAATAACCTGTTTCCGCTGTCCAGAAATTTGAAACGAGCGTATGCAGCAAACTCTTTATGATGACCCTAGCTGCCAGTTATGTTTGTCACCAAAGTTTTTGTAGAGCTCAATGTCTATGCTTTGGGTTTGTCAAGGTTGCAGATGAAAATTCTACTTTAATGTTGATTTTCCTCATCATGTGGTGACGTGGCTGTTTGTGAAGCAGTCCAAGAAAACAGGTTAGGTGAAACAGACGCATAAACTGGTAACCCGAAAAATTGTTGAAAAGATGCTGAAATGGAATAAACATATACGTTGTGAGAGATTTTCTGGCGTATTTTCCTGCTGAATTATTGATAGATAATTATATATGCATTCAGATGCATATTTTATTAATTTGGATGATTCATATGGATATGGGATATTGAAAAATAAAATATCAGTTCATATGAGTCATTGATTGGTATTTCTTTTATATACCTTCAGTTTGGTTGTTTGTAATGTCACATTGTTCTTAGATCATCGTTAATACCAAATCCTCATAAAAACAGGCTGTTACATAAGCCTAACTTATGGTTACATATAAGCCACTTATGCATGACATGTATTTTCTATTTTCTCTAAATTTTATGTGTGTTTTAACCTTTGATATAACTCCTTACTCAATACACTACTGTGTTTAACAGAAAATAAACTTTCAGTTATCCCAAGAAGTTTGTATAATCTATGAATAAGTAATACAATGAACAGATAACAGGGTAAAGATGCTTTAGCTCCCAATAATTCATGCAAGTTTTATTTATAAAGCATCATAAGAAATGATACAGTGATAGGTTTAAGCGTTTTGTCCATCCTTAACTATCCAGATGCGAGATATGTGCTAGGAAATGTACAAATCTCATGTGCAGCTTTTTGTGGCAAATATCAAGAGTGACTTCCCTTGATTTTGTATTTTGTTAAGTTCATTTCTATAGTTGGATTGTTTCCCCTATCATAAAGTGTGTTTCAGGATATTAAGTGATCTACATGCATAGCTTGGCTATTTTGACCTGAGCCTGACTTTTATGCAAGATTATATTGCAGGGTTCTTGCTTTGAATATATCAATTTCCACAAGCGATTCGTGTAATATAGGTATTTCAGATTTTGTGTTTGTATATATTACATCTCGAGTGTCTTTGTGATACTCCCCGATGATGAAAACATATTATTGGTGTTGTAAATGTAGGCAATATATCGACTGTTAAATTATGCTAATCAAAAGGTCAGGCTTTTGTTAAATTAGCCAAGCTATATCTATTGAGTAAAGGCTTTAAGATAGAGTCTACAGTCCTCACTAATAAAGGACAAACTTATTTACTATCCTAAGGTCGGCCTAATTAAAACTAGCTCTGTGAACATATAGCTTGACCACATTAAACTGAGACTCTTTGTATAATTCGTTAAAATCAGGAAAAGCCTGAAGTTAGTAAAACATATACCTACAATATTAATTATAGCTGGTCTTAAACAGAGATAGCGGTATATAGTAAATAAACATACAAATCGAATAGAGCCGAGTAAAGCTGGAGAAGCTTAAGGTGCGTACACACAGTAAGTTTTGGTGTATAAGTCGAGGATGTACGCTTTTCCATGTGTACACCATGTCCATACATTTCCCTCATATCACTTGGTAACAATAAAGGTGTACATCTCGAGAAAATGTATGGTAGGCGCAACTACACAGTACACCTTGTCTTATAGGTCAAGATGTATACATCAAAACTTACTGTGTGTACGCACCTTTACGGACTTTGATGAGTCTCAGTTTAATCTGGTCAAGCTATACTATGGTGCATAAAAGAGTATTTGACAAATGCACTTCCCATGTCAATAAGTTGTTTGATCTTGCACGTAAATGAGTGCTTAATATAAGTGTGCTGCAGTTTTATTACTGGTGGGCTATTTATGTAGATGCAATGATTTATTATATTGAGTCTAAATAACAACAGCAATTAGTGAAGAATGATGCATGTTAATTGCATGTATGGTCTGTACTTGTGTCGATGTATAAATTATGTTAATGATGGTCTATGAATATTCATATTAGATGATAATTGTTGATGTTTAGACAGATTTTGTTATAAACGATAATCTATTCAGATACTGTAAAATCTTTAATTTTCGTGGGCGATTAAATTTCGTGGATTTTGTGGTACACCTTTTACAATGAAATCAAAACCCATTGAACAACAATTTTGGCCTCTGTATTTATTACCTGGAATGTAAAATCCACCAATTAACGTCCAATCGAAATGGACATTTTTACAAAAACTACAAAATTTTGTCCTATCGAAAATAAATGATTTCACAGTACGGTCAGTTATGGTAAGTGTCCAATGATGTGTGACCAGTGTATATGTGGTCAGTTCAGGTATTGTCCAGATAGGGTCAAGTGGTCTGGTACCCTGAGTTACTGCCCCTAGGGGGGTCCGAGAAACGTACAATCCATGGTCATTATATCATATAGAATACTATCAGCATATTAAATCAAGAGATGTTTTACTAATTGCTATGGTGTAGAGTTACTATTCATGTGACAGGGTTTTTGTATAGCTTACCTTTATATACAAAGGTCGGACGAAGACGTATCACACTGTTTTTTCTCCTTCTTTTCTTGATGTTCGACGTGATTGATTCGTCCATATAAGAATGGAGTTTAACTAAATGTAAATGTAAATTTCATCAAAGGGAACTGTCACAGTACATGCTGTATGTACGACAATCGCGATTTAAAATTTTACGTCATTGTTAAATAGTGCTCGTGGGCAATTTTGTTCAGAATTTGATGTACATCGAAGTTTAAAAATTGTACATTTATTGGGATTTAAATGAACTCAATACAATGTATCTTGCGTGTTGATGTAAATTAATAGTTTTGAATATATATACATGAGTGGAATTTTAAAGGCTTGGACTTAAGCTGAAGCAATTTGGTATGGACATTCAATTTATTAAAATGTGGAATAGAAGATTGAAATAAAAATGTGTGTTTATTAGGATAGGATTGTGGTTATTTTAAAAAGTAGTGAAATTTGATGAATTAATGGGATTTTAATGGTTTTGAAAACTATTTTGTGTTGTTGACTCAACATAGACAAATTCTTTTTGTTGATCGACTCAACATTAAATGAATAATTATAACAGATTCATATATCGGCTGTTTTGAAGATGTGACTTTATCTATTGGATGCATGGTTATAATTGTGTCATAAAAAACGATGTGTTAAATAAAGGTGATAATTTTCATGCAAATTATAACTGATGTAAAAAACTAAATGAAACGAGCAAGCAAGCAATTAATTAATTAACTTATTTAGTATAAACACCATAATTGAATTTTTGTATTAATAGTTCAATGGCTTATTAAAATAAATCATAAATATTTCATTATGACATAACTTATCATTCCTTATAAATTGTTCTGTTATTTATTACCATAAGTAATTCTTGATAATCTTGTCATATTATTAAGAGAACAATCATTTTATCTGTATTATATTGTGAGTGCTATCTCCGAGACTGGTTGTGCTGGGATCACTTAATGCTTATCAGTTCATGCTAGCTGCCACTCAGGTCGCAAGGCAATATGATATAGACACATTTCAGTATGAGGAAACCATTCATATGTTAATCTATTGGCTGAACAATACAAACTTGCCACTGACCAATAACTCGTTGTATATCAATTTGCATATGAATGCCCCGGTATGTAAACTTGAAATGTGTCTATTGGGCTCAAAACTGCTGATCACTTAAAAGTTCAGATAAAGGTCACTGATGAAAGTCGAGGTAACTGATTGAATTCAAAGACATTGATTGAAGTCAAGGTCACACAATTGGATGCCAAGGTCACTGAATACTGTAATCAAGATCACTGATTGAAATCAATGTCATGGATTGAAGTCAAGGTCAAATAAACAGATTCCAAGGTCACTGAATGAATGCCAAGGTCACTGTACATTGATGTCAGATGATTTCAGAAGATCTGCCATGAGATATCGTGAGATTTGGCACATGTTTCCAATCTGTGTGATTTATGTATTTGACTCAACATATATATTTTTGAGCAAAAAAGGTGTTATACTCAAATACTTCTCTGATGATTTTCGCAGGGCTCTATTATTTTAACCTGTGTGGCATCTTTTACATATAAGGTGACTTAATTATGGAGAACTTAGTGACAGTTTTTTTCATAAGATTGAAAACTGTAATCTGCTTGAAGCTAACTCCACCTAAAAGCAAAGGCAAAGGATTTGACAAACTGACATTTTAGAGCAAAAGTCATTTCTTCATGAAATATTACATAACTGTGGTTTAAATAATCCACAAAATGTGGTAATACTAAACCCGTATTGTGGTAAAGTTAAATGTTTTATAAATTTGGAAACTATTATGTCTTCCAGCATAACTTAACATCTAAATCTTTTAAATCTGAAATACTTGCATTCAGAAATGCTTGGTATCAAAACTGGAAAGTAGACATATTATACTGTAATTTAATGGTCATTGGTGAAAGTTGTGGTAAGATAAACCAATTCCCATCTAGCAATTTAAGAGGAGTTGTGGGCCTTTTTGACAGAAGGATAAGTTAGTTTTAGATAAATAATAGATGGATTCATGTCTTGCTCACCCTGAAATAAAATATTTTAAGTCTAGATTTATTTCGTTGAGTTCTCACTTGAGTTGTTTTATGTCTTGTTTAAAGCTTGAAAGACATATTTTAGAGTTTGAATGTCTTCGATATGCTCAAGTTTAAGTATTTTAAATACATAAATCTCATTCAGTTAAGACGATTTATAGATTTTACCTACCGAAGCATAATAAATTGAGACTTTAAAAGTGAAATTAACAACTGGAAAATTATACAAGATACTCGTTTAGTTCAGGTAGCACTTATTTGATTATTGAGAGCTTTGAGGAAGTAGAGACTTAGTAAAGACTTTTTAATGAGACAATTTTACCTCCAAAAAAGAAATGAGGAAATCAAACATGGAAGTTAGCACTCAACTTAACCAGCCTAAGCCTGTCTCACACCGAACACACGGCTTATACGGTTGACCACCCGTGTAAACCGTACATACAATCGAACCAACCGTGGCCTTGTCTGAGTTACACTCTGGCCATTCGAGTGTATTCGTGATAGCCGTGTTTAAATTTTAAAACTTTTAAAAACTGGCATGGTTGCCAAGTCCGTGTATGATCGTACAAGACCGTGAGAGACCGTATGAACAACCACACATGAAGTCCACTCCACGAATGAGCTCAACTGTGTCGATATCGTATATAAACCGTATGGAACAAAAGTCTGTGGGACTGTATGTTAACCATGTAAATGTCCAGTTAATTGAGTAAAAGTCGTGTTTAATCATACTAGGCGTAGCAGACCGTACTAGACCGTACTTGGAACCGTACAACAATCGTATGAAAACCGTTTTGAAAATCCAGTTCAAATCGTGATAAACCTTGCCTGACCGAGTATATCCCTGCTTTGTTTGTACAAACTCGTACTATATTCAAGTCTAAATCTTACCAACTCATCCCCTGGTGAGGCACAGTTGGAGCTCAATACTCGTACCAGTCAACCCGTATAACCTAGTAAACCCGTATATAACCTAGTATACCATATTGGAACCGTGTGCCCAAACGTGTTCTGTGTGTTAAAGGTGAATCTTTACAAGTTTTTGTGTATGATTAAATCAATGTTCACATTTAATTTTTCCTATAGAGCAATATATTACATTATTATTATTACTATTATATTAGATGATGATTATGCTTTGATCACGGGTTTCATATTTGTTAAGATGATCTAAAAAAAAGCTTTAATTTCTTTCAGAAAAAAAGTCATAAATAATCTCAGTTTACGCTTTTCACAGTCCAAAACAAATTGCAAAAATTGTTTGGGATTTAAGAATATGATGCTGGTTTATTTAAATTTATAATAATTTAAAAAGTAAATGGAGATATCTGGGTAACTCAAGCAACAATATACTTGTTGTATATTTAACTTAACTCCACATTAACTCATTCATACAAATTCAACCGAAAATTCACCCAAATTTGCATTTTTAGCTCACCTGTCACATCTAGTGAATGAGTGAGCTTTTGTGCTCACCCTGTGCCGTCCACCGTTAACAAGTCCAAACGATTTCTTCTCCTAGACCACTTGGCCAAATTTGCTAAAACTTTGCAGGAATGTTCCTTGGGAAGACCTCTACTAAAGTTGTTCAAACGGTTCCAGTCTGCTGATCAATTCGGCCATGGGATTAAAAGGGAATTTTAAAATGTAAACTTAAAAAAAGTTCTTGTTTGAAACAACAAGACTCAGGGCCTTCATATTTGGTATGTAGCATCAACTAGTGGTCCTCTATCAAGATTGTCCAAGTTATGCCCCTGGGGTCAAAATTGGCCCCTGCTCGTGGGTCACCAGTTTTATATAGACTGAGGGAACGGATAAAAACCTTCTTGTCTAAAACTACAATGTCTAGAGCTTTGATATTTAGTATATAGCGTCAACTTGTGTTCCTATACCAATATTGTTCAAATTATGGCCCTGGGTTCAAAATTGGCCCCAGTCAGGGGTCATTGTTTTATATAAGACTTATATAGGGAAAACATAATCTTCTTGTCTACCATCATCTAGTCTTAACTTGTTATAATGTGTAAATGTTTGTTAGTTGCATTAAGTCAGGTGGGCGACCTAGGACCCTTTAGGCCCTCTTGTTTTCACTCTTGCTTGAATTTGATATGATAACATGATGGGGCTAGGGTGTTTAATAAGGGCATTAAATTTCTCATTTTTATTTAACAAAGTGATACTTCAATAAGATCAGTATGTTACCATCTTTGCCATAAAACATTATATTTTGTCTCATCTGGTGGGGTATAAGATGATAGCAAGGTACATGAAATATAAGTTATTGTACGTTTTGTAGCCGAGGGTTTACATTGTATTGTGTTATAAAAGGTGAAATTTTGTTCAACTCGTTTCTCCATACACTGTACATTATGCTCATTATTTTTTGCCATTTACTTATTTTTCGCTTTAAGTGTGTTTAAAACAAATTATTATATAATGCGATATTAATCTTTAAATAAGACTTTTAGCTCAACAGTTATGTGCAGCTTTTTGTGACAAGAATTATCTCCCTTGATAATATGCCTTATTTTAAAGTCCATTTCAGTAATTGGATTGTCTCCCCTCCATTTTCATTTAATTGGAAAATTATTGGTTATGGATATTGGAGGTTGTGTATTAACTGTTATCTACGGTGTAAAGGGTTAAGATGCAGAACCATTTTTAATGTATGTTCAAATTTAAATGAGAACGGCTATAAACATGGCTCGTCCATCAGGTAAACTAGCTCTGTTTATCTGGGTTTAACTGGGAGTATTTGAGTTAACTGTAACCGTTGCTATTCTTTCAAATGGGATAGTTCCCTGATTTGTATTACTAATTGAATCAACAGTAATATGTACAGTTCTGCTATACTGATTTGATCACGAAGATCACTTGAAATACATAAAAAACATAAAATATATAAATTAAATCCTGTTTGGGAATTTCATATTTTCGGTGAATATTATTTTACGGGTATTTTGTTTATTACACTGCTTGATCTGCCATGTCAAATAAACCACATTTCTGTAAGAAAATTTTAGCACATTCACAAAGCATCTTGACTGAACCATAATAAAGCTTGATATTTAATCATAAAATATGTGACTGTCGTTCTGGTTACAAAACATCAATCTTAGGTCCATGTGACATAAAATATTTGTACAAAATGAAATAAATATGTTGGCGAATTTCCTTCCTTATTTATTTGTGGTTGACAATCATTTTAGTTCAATTACATAAACAGTAATCAAAGTTTGTATAGGTGTTTTGTCTTTAGTTCAATTTATAATATAATGTATGGTATCTTTACGAATTTTTGACAAATATTGCAAAAATACAATACTCGTTTTGTTTTAAACATACCTAAAAAAACTGGCTGCGTACATCTATTGTAAATTATGTAGGTTGGTGGTTGAATAAGTTTGTATACCTACCTTAGTGTATTACATTCATTAACAATGATTTTTTGACAAAGATTTGTCATGGAAGTTATCACCGTTAACGTCATTTACATTGACGAGAATTTTTTTTCAGAATTTTATTTCGAACTGATGGATTAAGTCGACACTGAAAACTTGTAAGAAGTTTATGTATTCATAAAATTGATCATGTCTTCATCAGATGACTCATATGATGTAAATTTAATCGTCAGCAGGTTGTCAAAATAGACAGCTTCCTTTTTAAGTGGATTTAGGAAAAAAACTGAAATCTTCAAGTATGAGTGAAATAAATCGTAGTGGTAAGGAGGGGAAGAGTGCACCCGTGCTCTCACGTAAAATAGGGGTCGGATTGACACGGATTAATCTGAGCCCCGGATTACGTGACACATCACAGCGGGGACTTGGAAGGGAGAGTACTCTTTCAATGCCGAGTAAAGTGACAATTTCTGGAAATTCATTAGGAGCAAGTCGGTTAAATTCGGACCGTTATACAAGTGGATATAACCGACTCGGTGGATTTAAGAATTCAAGTTCTCCGAATGTTAGCTTTGGTTCTGGTGCTAAACCATCTGTTAATAAGGAATCGTCTAGAACTGACCTTGACATCAATGAAAATACTCAAGGTCATTTACGGAAAAATTTCTCCGCCACGAATACAGCAGAACTTTTGAAAGATGATAGTGTGGCATCAACCGCGGGTGTTCAGAGGAGTCAGTCAGCTAATAGAGGGTATACCAGTAGTGCTTATAGTCGTCCTGTTAGCAAGGCAAACACTCTCGGTGCAAACAGTGCTCTGTTGGAATTCGAAACTAAGCAACCACCAAAGACTATAGATTATAACAAGAATATCACTGATTATAAATCTGAAGGTAGAACTCAGGAAAGTACTGGTAAATATACTAAAACTAGTAAGAGTAACTTCAGTACATTTTTTTCAAATGTTTGTGAATCTAAAGCACCTAATTGTGACATTGACCTTGAACAGGATGAAGAGGATGCATGTTTGACCCCTGTGAAGGTGAAGGACACATACACTGGTTCCCAGTACATGCAAGTGGACGTGACTTCACCTCAGTCTCCTAGCAAGGACTCCGGGTACCATTCACCGAGAATGGAAACTGATGTTGATTCTTTTAACACATCAGTCCGAAAGTCAAGGTCACCTGAGGTTAAAGAAACGGTCACAAATCGAACTGAGACACCAAAGTTGGAAAAACTCCCTGAAAGACCAGTAAGAACTAAATCTGCTAACAGGAAACGTGTAACTGAGCAGTTCAAACAATGGAGCCAGCTTGATACCTCACCTAGGAGACCTGGAGGTGAAATGTCATCACCAATGGTTACAGCCAATGAAAATGCATCTCCTGGAAAATCTGACCATAACCTTTTCCAAAACACAGTAAGGTGTGGTGATATATACAATGATCGGAATAATGCTGAATCGGAATATATGACAAAGTCACCTGTTTTAAATGCTAGTGTCAGTAATGAGTCTGCTACATCATTAGAAGATAGTGAGGGCGGTATACCAGTGGCAAGGCCAAGGTCGCATCGTAGATTGACGAAAAGGTCAATCAGCTTTAAAAAATTGGTAAGGCCTTTATAATTAATTCTATATGTCTCATAACTAGCTTCTGTAGACAGTCTATAATCAGTCTTCACAGTGCAAATTCCAATATCATGTTTTTGTGGCGTTACCTTTTGCAGATGTTTTCTAACTGCATATAGACCAACTAGTTAGTTAGATAAAAAGTGTAACTAATTGCCTAAATCACTGCTTCTTATTGTCTGTTGCTGAAAGGGGTCATAATATGTCCATGTATAAATTGTTTTAATTAGAGTGAAAATTAGCGAGCCTGTATATCTTTGAAACATTCTTTATGGGCCAAAGTTTACCAGGCGAGTTTCATAAATTCGCATAATGTGCCAATTCTTATCCTTCCATGAAATTTTGTCTTTCCTCTGCACTTGACATTGTGGGAGTTGCTATTCTTAGGTTATTAATTTAGTACCCATTGGTATATATATAGAAAACAATCCAGAAAAACTGGTTTAAGGTGCATCTGCCACTTGTTTGACTGAAAATTGTTGAGAAAAAAAAACTGAGTTAAAACCCGAATAAATGCAAAAAGCCTTAAGTCTAAATGTCTATATTATACATAATTGAAATATACCATTATCATATTTGGTCGGTTAGTTTCATAATCGGTTGAAAACATACATCTAAATGTTTGACAGTCTGATGATAATGTAAACATATAGATAACATCATTATAAGCCTTCTGGGCAAATTATTGTCATATATTGTATTACATACAGTAGAAAATTGTCAACATCTTTATTTTGTAAACAGGAAAACCTCAAAATTTAATGAATGAGACCTGACTGTATGAGAAATGTTAGCTTTGATAAAAACCTCAAAAATGAAAACTGACTGTACGAAAAGATTTGGGTTAAATCCAAGGTAGTCTCATTATTGAGTGAGTATCAGAGAAAAGTTCAAATTGGATTCTGTTGTGAATGAGGGTAAAAATCAGTTACAGACTTTAAAACCTAATGATTTGACTTGTTCTGAAACAATTTAGCCATACAATTATCATGATTATCACTGAAACTGAGATATATTTTTATTCATAATTTGACTTAGGTTTGGTTTGTTACTAATTAATCTTTGACCATGCCTTTGTAGGTCTGTTGTAGCCACCATCTGTTGTTAAAATGTGGCAGAATGATTATTTTATTTAAAATGCTAACTGATCATTAATGATGGAAGGTCACGGAATATGTCTCAGTCAAATTTTGTTGAACTACATTGTCACAGCAATCATGTGGGTCACGTCTTACAGTTTAGGTACTTTGTATGTTACTTTGTGATGTGGATATCCATTAGCAGGTAATACTTGAATAGCACAATGGTAGATCAACTTAATTGATAAAGTTCAAGATATAATTTTAACAAACTGTAGATTATTTCACTTTTAAAAATACTCTTTGGTAGATAGTCAATAGTGCAAATTTGTAAGCTATAGACAGTATAATATGATGACATAAATATGACTGAAACATATGTCTTCACTGCACATTACTTCATATGTCTGACACCAATCTGATAAGACATGAGCCTAAGAATGTGTAAATGTCTACTGTACAACAATCAAGAATAATCTCCCTTTGTTACATGTTTCGTAAAGTTAATTTCAGTAGCATTTTTTGCTCTGTATTTATCTATTAATGAATGAAGAAGAGTTAAACAAAAGGGAGGGAATCACTACTTGCAAACCTTTGATATCACAATGATATCTAAATGTCTTATGTTCATGTTTCAGCTGAAATATAGAGTGAACAAGGTAGAACCTCTTGTAGATTTGTAGATTATATGGTTTTGGTGCATGTGCAAACATATATAGAAAGGTATATTTCCCACAAGGGCCAAACAGATAATAACTGACAGAATAGAAATAACTTGCAGGACAAAAAAACCTAATATGACAGGGAAGGTAGAACCCATAGGAACAGCAGAGCATGAAAACAGAAAAGGCACAAAATAGTCCGGCAGATAAACAGCATATTTTGGGGTAACCGTGCAATGTCTTCTATACAAAATGTTTTTGCATTTTCTTGTTCTCTGAACCAAACCATAATAGAATCCGAGTGATGCCACCTTGTCATCATTGAGCAATTCTCAGAATGAGGCCCCAAAGGGGGTATATGAATTTTCATGAATTAATCAGTATAAATACATTATTATTTTATCAAATGTACAGAAAAGCACACTAAATGTGTTGTTTATAGTATGCCAAATAATGTGTTTATTCTTATGGAAAAGAGTTTAACGACACATTACGGGCCTAAATTCATCATTTCATTTCCAATCTATAATATAGTTATTTATGTGAATATAGATATTTTACTAAAATTTGATTATTAAGTAAGTCTCATATTTCTTATAATAAAATGTTGAATTGAACATGGTCTATGTATCATTTTATCTTTTTCTTTATTGAACACAGACGCGCACCCTCATTGCCTCATTTATCTATTTCAAAATGTAGTACATGAATATTTAAATAGAACTTTTCTAACGATAATAATTACGGTTAAAGTTGCATTCCGTAAGGTTTAGTGAAACAACTTGACATAATTACGAGTAGTGTGGACGAATTTCATAAAATTCATACATTTAAATTTACCCCTAGCAGGGCCTCAATTCAATTGATTTAATTGTTGATTCATGTTTGCACTTGTCAATGCCACTCAATTCAATATAAAATATACTCAAATATAAAAATGTGTGAGCATGCATCATTTACTAATTTAACTCATGTCTAGTTTTAGGTGTAAACCACGAGTGGGCCTCATTTTCTCAATTAACTATTACACATATTTATAAATTGAATAAACAAAATATAAACATCATTTTGGATGTTTTGCAACGCAACAACATGAACTACATTACAGGTGTTTTGCGTTACATTTGGTTGAACATTATAAATTATAAAAGTGTGTGTTTAAGCTAACTATATTGATAAAAAGACCTACTATACCTCTATGGGGTCACATTCGCTAAATTATGGCAGGGCCTCAAGTAAATTAATTTAATATTCAGCTATGTTTATACCTACCAATATCACTGAATTCATTTCGAAAAATTGATATAATAAAACATTTGTTTAACATCCATAATTTACTATTTTAAACCATTTGTTTATCTAATAACGGGCCTCGTTTTAGGTCTAAACCACGAGTGGGGCCTCATTTTCACAAATAACTATTGCAAATGTTAATAAATTGAATAAACACATTATTTGGTATACTATAAACAACATTTATTGTGTTATTATGTACATTTGATAAAATAATAATGTATTTATAATGATTAATTCATAAAAACTCATATACCCCTTTGGGGCCTCATTCTGAGAATTGCTCAATGATGACAAGGTGGCATCACTCGGATTCTGTTATGGTTTGGTCCAGAGAACAAGAAAATGCAAAAACATTTTGTATAGAAGATATTGCACGGTCCCTTGCAAGTTCTGCCGGACTAAAAAGCATGGACATGAAAACACCTATTTATTTTCTTGAAATATTTCAAACAATGGTACATGCTTACTTCTGCTACTCTTCAATATTATTACTTTTGACTGTCTGAAGGTCATGCTAGTATAAGTACCATAGAAAATTTAATGGCATCTATGTAACACACATATTAGTTTAGTAAGGGCTATTCTTTTAACTGTGGTATGGAAGACAGGCTCAAGACCCATTGGAAACTGTATGCCATGCACCCATTGAAAAGCTTTAAACCCGAGCATTTGATTCACAACATGATTCAGTAATTATGTCCCCCATCTTTGATAAGGAAAGATGGGGGATGAGGGGGATGTCCCCAACCTTTGATGAGGGGGCATATAATCTTTGTTTAGGGGCATATTATCTTTGATGAGGGGGCATAGTATCTTTGATGAGGGGGTATATTGCTTTGCCCATGTCTTGTCTGTCGGTCGGTAGGTAGACAATTTGGTTTCCGTTTAATAACTCAATAACACTGTGTCCTAGTATCTTTAAATTTTGCATGGAGGTTGGTCAGCAACCGTAAATGACCCCTATTGATTTTGAGGTTAGTATGTCAAAGATCAAGGTCACTGTGACCTTTACAATTTTGAACTATTTGGCTGCCATGGGGGCTTATGTGTTTTACAAACATCGATCTCTTGTTGAATGAGAGATTTCATACTGGTTTCTTCCTGTATTTGAGGTTCACATTGTTACATACTTTATAGTTTTACCCTACTTCTTTGTCCAATCAAAAGCCAGGGATTTTCTAATTTTTGGACCACTTATTCATTTTATATATAATATTGTTTCTTTTTATGACTGAAATTTACATGTTTTCACTCAAAAAGAATATTGTTGAGCATTAAAGTTACTGAAGCAAGTTAAGATGTAATATATTGAGTTTGTGATAAAACACTTTCTGGTAAAATGACCTTAAGATATATGTATGTATGTGGGAAAAAATTAATGGTGTGGAACAAATAGTGTTATTTCATTGCTTGAAATATATAGTAGGTGATTGTTGTTCCTATACAATGTATGTGTCAACTTTAAATATACAGTACAACCTCCCAGGAGTAGCCCTCTGTTGGACAATAACCTCTCTGTAACAACAATTTCAAATTTTCCTTAATCCAATATTTACTATAAATTTAACCTGTGTAACAAAACCATTACAACCTAAATGTATAAACTTTCAGAATTGTGTTGTTGTTTGTTGGAATAAGACAGTTGTATATGTGCGATTATTCTATTTTTACTGTGTGATTGGTCAAAAAAGAAAAGAATTACAAATAAATATAGGAAGGTGTTGCAAAGACTTGTAGTATGGTATTCAGCAAAATATTACAAACATTACAAAAATACTTAATAAAACTTTACAAATGCATTTAGCAAAAGATTTACATTGACATATACCAAATAGTGCAATGACATTTTGCATGGTATTGCAAAGACCTTTATCAAAGCACAGCAAACACATATTAAATGTTAAAGACATTCTGTACATACCTTTTAACAAAATGAGCATTGCTAATACATTTTGTGAATAATGCTTAGTCGAGCACTTCAAAGACCTTAGCAAAACCTGCAAAGAAATTGCTGCAAAGACTTTCAGCAAAGTACTGCAAATATCTTATAGCAATGTTTTGCAAAGGGCCACAAATACCTTTGCCTAGCGCTGCAAAATTCTTTGCATAACGCTGCAAAGACCCTCGGCTATGCTCAGAAAAGACCTTTAGCAAATAAACCCTGCAAAAACCTTTAACGAAGCGCTACAATGACCTTTAGCAATGCACTGCAAATACCTTTAGCAATTAAAGCACTACAAGTACCTTTACATAAAGCTGCAAAAACCTAAAGCAAAGTGCTGCAAAGGTCTAAGCAAAGTGCTGCAAAGACCTTTGCATAATGCTGCAAAGAACTTTAGCAAAGCACTGCAAAAGCCTTCAGCAATGACCAGCACTATAGCAAGGCATTGGGTTGATACATTCAGTAGCTTAAAGTGAGTAAAAACTATAGCAGTTTTAGAGTTAGATGTTTAGTAGATTTAAGAGATCAAAGGCTTATTGCCAGTAACTGGAGCTGTAAGGTATCGGTTTTGAAAAAATGTATGTGGTAATATTGTGACGAACACATTGACTAAAAAGATTACTTAATAATGTCATATTTAGTATTGGAGCAACACCAATGAATCAATTCATTATGTTGAATATACATGCTTATGATTTGTTCATACTTAGGCTTGAATGATAAATTGTTATATTTCATGAATCTGTGATTGTGTTTAATAAATAGGAACAAATTGTGTGTTAATACATTGCAATTATGTTGCCATAATGGAGTACCATTGTTTTTGGGTTATATTTACGGCTTTTGGTGTTAAGAGAATAATGTATGTTAATCTATTATATAATTGATCATTTAATTTTTAAAAAAAATTAATTTCTAGTTTGGTTATGTGTTTGAATGTTTAAAAGAATTCTGCTCATGGCTTTTACGATTTTGGATTTTAGATTTTAAGAATTCTGAAAATTCAATATGAAAAGGATAAACAGCATCCAGGCATTCTAGAAACCACACATAAACTTTCTGTTTGGCCTTTCAGGCAGTATTTGATGGATGAGATATTAAGTTGTTGGTATATTGACTTGATTCATCATCCATTGGGTTGTCTGTCTCCAATGATTGATTTCTTATTGCATCCCTATGTAAACATGATTATCCCCCAGCCAAGTTCACTGTAACGTCTTAATGTTTGGCAGTTTAGCTGTAGGTGTAGTGCAGAGAATTTGAAATGATCTTTGCCCTTCTATAAGCATAATTTGAGGATTGATGAAGGTTTACAAACTACATGTACATGAAGAATGCATTAAGTTGATGTTCCACAGGCATAGTTATAATAATTATAACATTGTACTGGAGGGTCATACTTGGTGGTTTATGGAAATGCAAAATGTAATAATATTTGAAAATATTCTGTTTTTTCTATGACTGTCATCTCTGCCTATTACTGTAAGGGGTTAAAATCAACATTATCACATGTTTGTGAAGACCACCCATTAGATTTTGTAATAGGGGTATTTGTTCACAGGACTGGTGGTCTTTGACATGTTTATTGAGATTTTGGTATCAAATTTTTTGTCTTACAAAATTGACTTTTTACTCTCTGTAACATGCACTTGATGAAAAAGTCTAAATTCTGATGGCTGACAAATCTGACATGTATGTGCCTGTTAATTAGTTTTAAAATTATGGTGTCAAGTGAGCTAAAAAACGAATCATGAACTTGGTAATGAGTGCAATTTGGCATTAAGATTTTGCTTAAGTAGTGTTTTCGATAGAATGCTTTCTTTTTTTTAGACATTCTGTTTTAAAACTTTTGTTGCAGTCATGGCTTCATTATTTGTTGTTTCGACTTGTTATATTTTAATAACCTTTAATTTATTTAAAGTTTTTTTGCTTTTAGTATCAGTTTTATCAGGATAGGCCTTTTCGACTGGGCTGTCTGGACCATATCTGCATGAGGGATGTAGTAACTGCGAATATTTACTGCATGGTTCATCTAGATTGAAAACCGATCACAGTGTAGCTAGATTTAACATAATGTTTGCTGCAAATCCCATGGTGTCCATTGCCTAAGCAAAGCGCTAATCCAGCGGCTTCATTCAGTTACCTCGCGTTCAATTAAATATTGAAAGTGTTGAAAGCGCTGTGTTAGTGCATTTCTTAGTCAATGGACATCTGACTGCATGAACAGCTCTGTCGCATCCACAAATAATTAGAAGTTACCACTATTTGTACTGGCTATATCTATTGGCTTAATTATACTCTACAAAACACTACTTTATTGGTTAACCAGCTTTAACTTAATAATATTCAGTTTGTAGAATCACGTGATCAAATGAATGCGGGTTTACGCTCAAAACTATTGCTATAAACTATAAGAATACCCGACAAGTACTGAGTTCTTTAGCTGTTTGTAATTGATGCTCGACCAAATTATTACACTCGGTTGGAAACTGCATTTGGTCGAGCATCAATTAAAAACAGCTAAAAATAGAGCAAACTCGGTACTTGCTGGGTATTCTTACACATACAGAATGTACTTTAGGCTATATTATATAACCATATTAAATACACATTTGTTATAATCAAGAAATAACTCACTGTTAGCAGACGAAATTGCTATATTTTTTGGCATAAAACCGCATTCATTTCAATCGATTTGACCACGTGATTCTACACACTGATATTGCTATTTAGTCTAATTCTCCAGTTTATGAAAACAGACTATAGTGGTCATGCATGCTTGTTAAAATAATCATTGAATTTGAATATGTAGATCTTCAATGATGCATACATTGGAGGTAAAAAATGACATGCACTAATATGAAATATGTAAATGAACGATCATGAGCTGCTCAAATGCTGCCTAGATTAAATTATTGATAGTGATTCAAAAATACAACTATCTAGTCCAGATCTATAGGTCATTTGGTTGATAAATTGACCATCAAGTTCTTGACTAGTGGCCATCTTAATTACCCAAGCTCCCTCCATACTTGATCATAGTCGCCACCAATAGTGAATTTTCAAATTTTCGGCTGATGATATATTCGTCTTTTAACTCGTTGTGACAAGTTAAATAGTTTCAGTGACAGGATATGCCCCCCATGGTCGGAGTCTTGTCGTAATGTCATGCACATCTGTTTTTGAATATTAAAGTATCAAGTAGAGTGAATTTAATTGAAAGTGAAGTAGGCAAATTTACAAGTTTTGAGTGATGAGAGAATTTGCAAAAAATGATTTGGTTTTATAAATACTGATGAAAACTTTCACTAATTTCATGCATCAAGCATTGCTGTGGCTCATAACATAAGACAGTGTGTAAAATTGATGTTTTCTATGTGATGAATATGAAGTTATATATATAATTTATATAAAATATTCGACTTGTTACAACAGTCGCAAATCTTAAATTGCAAAATTGGTAGTGTTTTACACAATTTTCGCCTATTGTTATGGCAACCGATTGTGACAAATTGGTATGGATTCGTATATAATTTTTTTAGTGTGAATATTTGAATCTAATTTTCATCTCATCACAGAGGAAAATAATGTTGTAGCGAATATCTAAAGGGATTTTATTACTCGTGTTTTTCTCGTCTATTTCTACTACATCATTGACAGTTCAGTGGTCTTAGTGACATACTTACATACATCTCAATTCTTGTGGAAAAAAGGATTACGTTTTAATTCACCGATGTTTACGAAAGTATTTCAGGTAATTATTATAAAGAAGGTGAGAAAATGGTCATCTTTACAAAAGATGTGGGAAATTGGGTTAATTAATGAAAGTTTAGGTATTTCTTCATATTTGGGTTAATTAATCTTACTTGGCTTAATTCGGCATGTTTGGGTTAATTTAATTTATGGTATTTTGGTTGATTCATTATATTTGAGTTTCAGTTCAATTCTAATACTCAAATTTTCGACCTATCGGTCTTATTCAAGAGCTATGATGATGCACTTACAATTTATCTACATATTTAGTACAGGTTGAAACTTTGCATTATAATTTGTTCAGGTTGAACATTTGAGTACTAGAGTGGTTCTGCTGCAAACTATAATGTGATACCCTTTTAGGGATATATTTATACTAGATTCAGTTCAATATTCTTTATATACTGTGCAATTGAACTGCAGTTTTTTATGCTAAAAAATTATAGTCGTCATGATTACCTAGGTCTTTGGCAAGATAATATTTTGGTCACACAATTAAGTACTCCTAAAAAGTCGACTGATAAGCCTAAGTCTTTGCCTTGTTCTGATGAGCCTGTGGTCAATGCTGTGTCATCTCTCTATGGGGCCCCTTAGGGGAGTTATGTGGTAGACAAAATGTACACCATTCTGGATGGATGGAGGGCTACATTATTTCCTAAGACCGTACACATGTACTCAGGTATATTCATTTCCTGTGTCTATTCAGTTTGCCTGCAGTTTGAAGATGTTCATATTCATATTTTAATTCACAATATATCAGGTTTACCTGAATTAGCTATAATCATATTGATGTTATAAGATCCTGTATATATTATACTGTGAAATCATTTCATTTCAATGGGACAAAAAATTGTGGTTTTAAGAAAAAGACCCATTTTTTGGGGAGGTAATTTCAAGGAAACATTTTCCACTTAGGCAGATACTACAGTGCAGTTCTGCTAAGTGGACGACCACTTCAATTATTTCAAAATCATGCAGATTTTTGCAATGTTGTGGTCCCAAAGTATTTAATTAAAAAAATAAAAAAAATAATAATAATTGTACTGATTAACTTAAATCATGGCTTTTCGTGCTTTTCTAAAATTATAATACATGTTTGTTAAATTATTCCGTATAAAAAAAGAACAAAAAGGTCCGCTATTAAGATCAATTTGCTTATAAGACCACTTTTTGACTAGTCTTATTAGCGGAACTTCACTGTTTTTACTATGGAATCATTAATATTTTCATGGGATTTAATTTTGTGGTGGAAGTCATCCTCAAAATTAGATCTGTCACGAATATCAATGATTTGACAGTATAATTATTTGACTGTAAGGCAATACGAAATGTCGTCTTAGTCTATCTACCACCTTCTGTCGTTTACGTTATATGATCTCTTCTCTACTTATCATTGCATCAAATGTATCATGTCATTTCAACTCGATATATAAAATTACCAATTTTGAAAATTATTTCATAAAGACAGCTGAAAAGAACCAACCTGGTGCCTAAAACCTGAAGCTATTGTTAGTAACCATAGTTTTTCCATTGTTAATGATGATCGTAAGCCTAACAAAAGCTTCTGCATATAGCCCCTGCCTTTTGTTTTATCTGGCTGGATAGAAAAATAGTTGTGTAGAGTCTTAGGTTCGTTCTAAGCCTAACATAGTACCAGTATATCTCCTTGGAACTTAGTTAGTTCCAGGCAACTGCTGGTTTGCCCAGAGTAAGGATATAGTAAAGTGTCTTGGTAATACAGTTGATCATCTTAATGGATGACAATTAGGTCATATTGTTGTTTTTAGCTCACCTGTAACAGAGTGACAAGGTGAGCTTTGGTGATCACTCTTCGTCCGTCGTCCGTCAACAATTTGCTTGTGTACACTCTAGAGGCAACAGTTTTTATCCAATCTTCACGAAACTTGGTCAGAATGTTGTTCTGCATGAAATCTAGGCTAAGTTTGAAACTGGGTCATGTGGGGTCAAACACTAGGTCACTAGCTGAAATCTTAGAAAAACCTTGTGTACACTCTAGTGGTGATCGTTTTCATCTAATATTCATGAAACTTGGCCAGGCTGTTGTTCTCCATGAAATCTTGTTTTCACTCCAGAGGTCACAGTTTTGATCCAATCTTCATGAAATTTGGTCAGAAAGAAAGTTGTATTGATACTTACTACTTAGACAGGTTGAGCGACAAGCGACCTAGGGCCCTTTGGGCCCTCTTGTCTTGCAGGATAAGGACACTATGTGGTATTTTCTGTTGCATTACTGACTAAGCCATTTAAGTTTTAATTGAACTCACTACTACACAATGAGTCAAACGTTTAATCTTTAAATTTGATATTCTTGATAATTAATGAAGCAAATTGTTTTGGAAAGGTTGTATTAAGTGAAAGACAGACCTTTTAGGCTGTTGTTGCACATGTTTTCAACTCATATATACCGGTATTTGTTTTCCAAGATGTATATGTGTGCTTTAGGCATATAATGTGTCAAGTACAAAGTATATCTTCTATACTCAACAAAACGTCTTCTGTATTTCAGAAAGTTTTTTGTTGTTGATTAAGTGTTTTAAGGTGCAAAACATATAAATAACATGAAGGTTTCTCCGTTTTTGATGAAGATACAGTAATTAGCTAAAATAGAAATTACATCCATCCGATGAAGAAACAGTAATTAGCTAAAAAAGAAATAACACCCATCCAATGAAGAAACAGTAATTAGCTAAAAAAGAAATAACACCCATCCCCTTGATTAGATGAATGAAGTAGCTAAATAATTACTGCAAAATGAACTGGCTAATTAAAAGCAATTAAGCTGACTCAAATATAATGTGTTAATTTAGTGACTTGCATGTTATGTAAATAATCAGGAGGGCTTCAGGTGCAAACTCAGTCCAGGTTATTAAGTGAAGTTATAGCTTGGCCAATTTGACACGAGCCCGACCTTTTGATTAGCATAATTTAACGGTCGATATATTGCCATCGTTTACAACACTGAATGTATGTTTTCATAATAGGGGAGTATCACGAAGACGCTCGAGATGTAATACAAACATAAATTTGAAATACCGATATTGCATGATTTTCTAGCGGAAATTGATATAATTTATTCAAAGCAAGAATCTTGTAATATATTCTTGCATAAAGGTCAGGCTCAGGTCAAAATAGCCAAGCTATACAAGTTCATAATACTGTATGGGTGGTTGAATTAGTGACATGGAATTTTTTGCAATTTAGTGTGAAAATTTACAAAATTTGCTAAAAATTTCAGCTTCATTAATATGACATTGTTGCTTCTTCTATGTCACGTTCTTTGTAAGCAAAAACTTAAAGAATGTGGATTTGAAATATTTGCAAAGTTCACAATTTTTTTAATGTTTTCTTTAGTTATATTTTTTGCAAACAAAGAATGCTATGAGGAAACGTGAAAAAAATCTTAAAGTTCCATGCACTGATTGTGTGAAATGTGATTTTTTTTTAACTTTTCAACCCACAGAGATAACCAATTAACATCATCAGTAATATAGTATGCTGACTGTTGACTGGTAATAGTCATGTTGATACATATGTAATAGTAATTATAACTATAAGATGTCTATAATGATATAAATATACTTGTCAACATATATACATACCTATCATTTTCAACTTGATAAACATTGGTATAAATGTCTGCAGGCCATATTTAATTTGCCATGCACCCCTTCGTTTAAAAGTTATGTCCTTGGATGTACACATATACATTTGTATTTAACTTATCTATATGTCATCGGTGAAAGGATGTATACAGTCCGAGGCAATCATGGTATACATATACTTTGTTTATATTTTAAAATAATAAAATTAATTGATTGTAATTTTAAATTAATTATATATTTATGCTGATGTGCAATTGGTTAAATTGTTGCAGAGTGTCATAATGTTCTACATGTAATTAGTATTCTTGGAAATGGGACATTAAATATGATGCTGATAAAGAAACTGGACTTTATAAGTGATTGAATATTTTGTAGAAAAAGAAAAGACATTGAATATGATGTTATTGACAAATAACTACCAGTGTTTATACTTTGTTGATATTGTAAAATAATAAAATTAATTGATTGTAATTTAAATTAATTATTATTTATCCTGATGTGGAACTTGATAAAGTGTTGATAGAGATTGTTGTACTTATTACAAGTGGTTTTGAAATGGGACATTTTATTATGATGTTATTGACAAAGAAACCAACTATTTGATTGTGATCAAATGCAATTGATAAAGAAATGTGAAGTGTTATTGACATCAAATAATGATATGGAGTTATTGACATTTGTGATGTTATTTCAAAAGGAAATGGGCTATTTAATGCAATGTTATTGATCATCAAAGAAATGTGATTTTTTAAGTGATTGAATGTTATTGACAAAGAAAATTTAGTAATGAGACATGTAAGATGATGTATATATATGACTTTATTGCCTTCATTTCTTAAGTTATAGCTATTGTTATTAACGAAGAAATGGGACATTTAAGGTGAATTGCCATTGACAAAGAAATTGGACATTTAAGGTGAATTGTCATTGATAAAGAAATGGGACATTAAAATCGAATTGTCATTGACAAAGAAATGGGACATTTAAGGTGAATTGTCATTGATAAAGAAATTGAACATTTAGGGTGAATTGTCATTGATAAAGAAATGTGACTTTAAGGTGAATTGTCATTGACAAAGAAATGTGACATTTAAGGTGAATTGTCATTGACAAAGAAATGGGACATTTAAGGTGAATTGTCATTGATAAAGAAATGTGACCTTTAAGTTGAATTGTCATTGACAAAGAAATGTGACATTTAAGGTGAGTTGTCATTGACAAAGAAATGTGACATTTAAGGTGAATTGTCATTGACAAAGAAATGGGACATTTAAGGTGAATTGTCATTGATAAAGAAATGTGACATTTAAGGTGAATTGTCATTGACAAAGAAATGGGACATTTAAGGTGAATTGTCATTGACAAAGAAATGGGACATTTAAGGTGAATTGTCATTGACAAAGAAATGGGACATTTAAGGTGAATTGTCATTGATAAAGAAATGTGACATTTAAGGTGAATTGTCATTGACAAAGAAATGTGACATTTAAGGTGAATTGTCATTGAAAAAGAAATGGGACATTTAAGGTGAGTTGTCATTGATAAAGAAATTGGACATTTAAGGTGAATTGTCATTGATAAAGAAATGGGACATTAAAAGTGAATTGTCATTGACAAAGAAATGGGACATTTAAGGTGAATGTTAATTGGCAATGTTATTGACAAAGCTGAATGCTATTGACTAAAAAGTGGGGCACTTTTAAGATGAATGTTTCTGGAAAAGAAATGGGACTTTTGTATAAATTAGTGATGTCATTAATAATGAATCACACAGTAGTGCTAAATTTGATATTAAGTACATTCTCTTATTTAATAAAATGTAGTTGTAATTAAGTATCTGTGAGTTATATACCTTTCCTATAAATTGTGAATTAACATGACTTTGTTTGGGAAACAAACTACATTCAGGTTACCTTAAATGTTTTTGACATTGAACCAAATATTTGATGCTGTATTAGCCTTTGATGATATGTCCATATTTTCATTAAAATTTATGATGTATGAAATTACAGTTTTACTAATATCCTTCTATATGCTTCCTGCATTTATTATGATATATTAATATGTTATATAGGGTAACATGTCTATGATATACACCTGCATGAAACAATCAAATATATCAGAGGTTAAATTCGACAAACATACATGTTTAAAAGGAAGTTTTCAATGAGTTATGTATTGTTTTCATCAACTCTGCCATGTGAATCATGTCTGACTTGGTCAAGTTTAATAGAGAGTCCACCATCTTCGCTTTAAAGCTACAATGTAGGTCACTAGGCCAAAATCATAGAAGAAACTCCTGCAGACTACTAGTAACTAAGTATAGCTTGGCTAATTTGACACAAGCCTAACCTTTTGATTAGCATAATTTAACAGTAGATATTTTACCTACGATACAACACCAATTGTATGTTTTCATAATCGGGGAGTATCACGAAGACGCTCGTGATGTAATACAAAAACAAAATTTTGTCGCTCGATTTGCTTGCGCAAATTGATATATTCAAAGCTAGAACCTTGTAATATATTCTTGCATAAAGATCAGGTTCAGGTAAAAATAGCCAAGCTATAGTCACATGTCATCATCTGAAACTTGGTCACATTGATTATACCAACGAAATCTCCTAATGTAATACATTCTTCTATTGCAGGAAGACGATGAGTACATTGGTTTTGCCTCGCTGCCGGAGCAGGTCCATAGAAAGGCTGTACGACGCGGGTTTGAGTTTACACTCATGGTGGTCGGTAAGTCCATTATCATTTGTCGTATGAAGTAAAGGGTTAAATAAATACCAATTTTTTTATCTTGCACTATAGTTTGAAGGTAGCATCGGTTAGTAAGTCAGATGATTAGTTAGCCAGTTAGCTGGTAGGTCATTTTGGTTGGTCAGTCAGTCCATTGAATAAAACCATGCTCAATTTCTGATACAGTATCTCCTTTGCCTGTAACTAACTTTTTTACTCACGGTCGTCCATGAAATCAATTATAAATGTATGAATAAAATGATAGATTGATATGAATTTATTAATGGATGTTGATATAAATGTGGGGTGCATTCAGTAATGCATTGATTTGTGTAAGATAGATCAATTATTCAGCATTGACATATTTGATGGATGGTGGGGTATACTGATGTAGCTATATTGATGAATGAGGCTGTAATGACAGTTGATGAGATGGTTTTGTTTAATATGAAATGACCAACATCTGGCCCGGATCTTCCGAAGCATCTCAAGCAGAAATCTCATCTCTAATTGAGATTTTGTCCAAATCAGAGTCTGATTTTAAAATAAATTTGAAGTTTGAACTCATTACAATTTACTGAAATAAACAAAGACTAATGATTGCTCTTTGTAATATTAATTATGAGTCCATCCTCCCTTGGAAATTATCCAAACCATACATGGCAATTTTTGTGATGAGATTTATCTCAAATTGAGATGTTTTGGGAGATTGGGACCAGAGCTTATATGTTGCTTTTATTATTATTAATTCCTCCACATGTGGAGAAGTTGTCTGAATTTTTCATGACTTTGGCGTTAGTCGTATCCTCCAGACGTAGAGCAAGTTTTGGTATCATATCAGGTATGAGATCAATTGTGCAACTAAAAGAAAACTTGTTAAAACCAAATTGTCTTGAAGTGTTTTTTACTAGAACTGTGTGACAATATGAAAGTTGACTATATTTACAGGGGAGACAGGTCTGGGTAAATCTACATTGATAAACAGCTTGTTTCTGATGGATTTGTATAAAGACAGAAAAGTCACCAATATTGAAGGTATGCATCCACCCCCAAAATTAAAACAAAAACTTCTGATGCATGCATTTCAACAGTTCAACTCACGTTTAATGTTCAATTATTATAACATGATTAGGATAAATGCATGTACTACAATGGTAACTGGACTGAAGAGTCTCACTGGGATAACCCTTATATAGCTGGTCAGACCCATTCATGGGAAATAATTTGCTGGATCTGCATGTGGATCTGTATCTAAGTGATGTAGAATGTTGACATTGTGTTATATTTTACAGAGAGAGAGTACAGAAGAATGTTGAAATTCTTCTTCTTCTTCTTCCATGTAATTTGCAGGGCCCACTGTTGGGCATTATCGCAAATGTTAGAGACAGAGGTGAGATACAAGGAATCCGGGTGCGATACCCTAGCTCGTTTCGAATAGATTCCTAGGTCCTTTAACATGCCCGGTGTAAAGCACGTGAGACTACCCCTGGGTTACCAACCAGGATCATCTCTAGTTGGGTGGGAAACACTAAATAGCGTTTCTGAAATGACCGGAACCTCTCAATCAGGAGTCAAGCGTCTTACCACTCGACCACCGTGGCACTAATTATGTTATATTTTACAGAGAGAGTACAGAAGACTGTGGCCCTGGAGAAGAAGGAATTGGAGATTGAAGAACGTGGGGTCAAGTTAAAACTGACCATTGTAGATACACCAGGCTTTAATGATGCTGTCAATGCTGAAGAAAGGTATGAATTTGTCTTAGAATTATGATACAGGACCACTGTTGTGGTGTCATTGCACAATTGTTATAGACCTACCCCTTGCACAATGTGTTAAATTGTAAAGGGGTATACTGGATTCTAGAGAATTCTCGATTTATAGCTATTGCAGGGTTAACAGGCCAAAATGGTTACCGGTAACCAACAGGCCAGATAAGGTCCTTAATGCAACTATTTTCTTCAACTTGTGTATAAATTTCACATTTTAAGCCATCCTAAAATGGTTTTTAAGCAGTCAATTTGGTCTGCAGCTTGCTGTTAATGAGAACCCTGCTATTGTAAGGTGAAATTGAGTATTGAGTTTAAATAGTGATTATTCTAGGACCTGAAAGAGGGCAGGGTGCTATAAAAATTGGGCAGGGTGGGTCTAGGGGGGTCCGGGGGCATGCTCCCCCGGAATTTTTTTCAAAAAATGGATCCATCAGGCGCATTCTAGGCGTCCTGAGGTACTTAAAATGATATTGAAATAGGACAGATTTTGAGGCATTATCAGCATAATTTTCACACAGACAGACCCCCATTGTGTGTCACATGTATGGTAAGTTCACTCGGCTGGGAGGCTCTTAGCTATCATCACCGAGCTTTTCAAGATCATGGAAATATCAAGTTGTGTCCAGCATCACCAGACCTTGTGATTGCTGGACCGGAGTCTGAGTGACCCATTGGCTAGCTTTATGTTCCAACAGCCAATGCTTCAATATGCAAGCCTTTCTCTTCCCGAGAACTTAAACAGGATAGGAATAAACAACCATCACATTCATATCAAATCTAGAGGCCTTCAAGTTCAGCCTCGGTCCCAGGAGTAGACAGCTGCTGCACATAGGGTGTACAAAGTAACTTTAAATTGTAAATAATAAAAGTTTATGATGCTATTGTACATACAATTTTCAAGCTGAGGCTGTCTTGTTCAATAAATCATTTGGGACTTTGTACAATCCAGTAGATTGATTTCTGGCCTGTATTTATAAAGAAGAATCACTTGGGACTAGTCACAATCCCCAGTACTTCCCCGGGTGTTGGGGGCTTCTGTTTCAATTGAGAGGTGGTTTACATGTACTTTATTACTGGTGTTTATTAACATATGGGTGTTATTCCTAGAAAATCTCCTCTGGACAATCAAGTTATCTACTTTAGGACTTCATATAATATGGCAATGTAAAATTGTTCTTGTTAAATTAAAAAAAATATAAAAATAAAATGTGTTTCTTCAGTGGCATATTAAAGCTTGATATATCGATTCTATTTTGTATTTGACAGCTGATATATCATACCAAACAATGAATGACATACTTGAATCCTCGTATGTAGCGCTTATTTGCCAGAAAATGGCCAATATTCAGCGTAAATAAACGTATCCGAAAATACGTGACTATCCGAACTTAGAAAACTCGCATATCAATGACAGCGTACTTTCGACCATTTAATTCTAATTTATGCGTTTAAACTTTCATAGATTCGTCAAATACACTTAGATTTGCCATAAAAGCTCGTAGTTTACACGCGTGGTCATCCCCAGAATGATTTACATTCGCAAAACCTAACACGGCATATTTTGCAGAACACACGTAGTCACGTGACACGTATGTCGGCATATTTTCGCATAAATTCATTTAGCCAGTCAAACGCAACTGTGTTCACTTGTAATCATTTTTTTACGTCAATTACATGCAAATATGCGATTTAACACTACAATTGGTCTTTGGATTACGTTTTCCGTCGGCAATTTTACGGATCGACTATTTGTGACTAATTTTAATTTTCGTCAGTCGAACTGCGTGGATCAACGCGCGTGAGCATAATAAAGGGTAATTAACGGATTAAAACGTGTTTGAGGTAGTAACTTATTGTTTTCAGTGGATTTACACCCCATTGTGACCATTGATAGTTATCTAATCTACGTCTCTTGTTTAATTTTGCACCTCGAGTTGACCCCCTACTGACTTGTTCTCGCCGACGGGGACAATTAACATGTCATTATCAGCAACTTTAATCGAATGTTGTTTGATTGACATGTTGATTTAAGGCATATTTGGACAAAAGGGATGTTCCAAAAGGCGTTTTTGGGCAAAAAGGGCGGTTCAAAAAGGCATACTTGCCAAATTCGGGCAAAAGGGCGGAGTTAAAAACGGGCAGGGCGGAGCGCCCTGCTATTCTGTGCTAGAATAATCACTAAACAGTTATTAGAGAGCTTGTGAAAGGAACATGAACCTGTTTGACATATGGGTTGCAGTTTAGATGTTCATATCAAAATCACGTGACAATGGAAGCAAGATTTCTTTATGAATCAATAAATAAGTGTTTGTAACAACTCAAGTTCAGTCCACAAAGCATGTTTTTTCTGTTCATACGCATAGCAATTTGACATAGTCTGTATTTTCTTTTTTAGTAAATTAATTTAATTTGCCATTCTTGACCTATGTTTTGTTGTTTTTCGTGCCTTAATTTTGTTTTCGGCTTGTGTTTTCAGTTGGAAGCCGATTGTAAACTATATAGACTCACAGTTTAATGCATACTTCACGGCTGAGAGTGGATTAAACAGGAAAAATATACAAGATACCCGTGTTCATTGTTGTCTCTATTTTATATCTCCGTATGGTCATGGGTAAGTACTTCAGTCTTCATACATGACATGTTTTGCAGACCCCTTTGCATGAGATTCGTGTTGGAAATGCAGGAGATTTCATTAAAATGCAGGAGATTTTCCTTGTTCAAACTTAAAACTTCTATAAATTAAGTATTTAATATGCAGTTTTCACTATTTAACGTGTAATATTTGTCACCATTTTCATATTTTAAACAAAAATGATCAGGTTCCAGTTTTTCAAGAAATGCGTGAGATTTGATAAATTTGCCTCAGATAATGCAGGAGTAGGGTCTTAAATGAAGTAGATTCACACATAATGCATTAGATCTGTCATATATGAATCTCAGCATTTAAAGTTTCAACTTCACATATTATATGTGGCCAATGTCCATTTGGTTGTTCATGGTTTATACTCAATAGTCCATGAATTCAGCTTTTCCATGGACACATAAACCTTTGTTTCGCATGATTTTCCGGAATATGTCTATGGATATCCAAGGTCTGTCAATTGGAAAAACAAAGACCGCCTGTTATAGCAATTAACCTTGAAAACCCTCTTTCCCTTTCGGACATGTTCAATTCGAAATACGCTGACATTCTGAAGTTGTTTTACAGGAATTTCTGCTGGCCAAAACATTAGAGACTACTAGTTTTGTATATTGGGCTTCCAGCTGGGGTAGTGCACTGCATTTTTGTGTCACCGCACTTATTTATACTTATATGTTCTTCAAACTTTCACAGATCAACCACCTTGATGTGTAGTTGACTGTAAAGGAAGGAATTTTTGCTGCCACAATTTTACCAAAGTTATGGCCCTTAGTTACTTTCACTATATATACCATGGGGGGCACCTGTGTCAATGAGCATATTTTTAATTAATCCTGAATCTGGGTTTGATTTCCAGTAATGGCAGCTCATACCCTTTTGTGAAAATAAATCCAGACAATTCGATAATTTTGCCTCACAAAATGTTTTAATTGTTTAGTATGAATCAAAACCAAGGACCAATATAAATAAACTTTTGGTTGCCATATATTGCAAGAAAACCAAAATAATTATATTCAGAGAGGCACTAGATTGGTCATTTCTAGCTTTCTGTTTGTGACTTTTAGACCAAACAATTATTCTGTTTGCTGTATGTTACAGATTACGTCCTGCGGATGTTATGGTGATGAAGAAATTACATCATAAAGTGAATATTATACCTCTAATTGCCAAGTCTGATATGTTAACCAAACAGGAATGTAAGCGATTAAAGGAAAAGGTAGGAATCTTTTGTATTTTTGTGCCCCTGAAGGATGGCATATGGAAATTGAATTGTCTGTCAGTATGTTGGGTATTCAGATTTTTAACACAATTTTCCAACCGAAAAAAACAACATCTTTGTAGATTAGCTAATTCGGCGGATGGGCAGATCGGTGAGCGCCCACTTTTTGTTGCTGTTGGATAACTTAAGTCAGGAATGAGATATCATGATAAAACTTGATGTGTAGGTAGCTTATGTGAAAAGGCCGCTTGGGATTGAAAAAAGGGCTGATGGGGTCAATTCCTAAAAGATAGAAAAACATTTCCACTCAATAACTTAAGTTAGAAATGAGATATCATGATAAAACTTGCTGTGTAGGTAGCTTATGTGAAAAGACCACTTTGGATTGAAAGTTTGGCCAGTAGGTAGCTTATGTGAAAAGGTCGCTTGGGATTGAAAAAAGGGCTGATGGGGTCAATTCCTAAAAGATAGAAAAACATTTCCACTCAATAACTTAAGTTAAAAATGAGATATCATGATAAAACTTGCTGTGTAGGTAGCTTATGTGAAAAGGCCACTTGGGATTGAAAAAAGGGCTGATGGGGCCAAGGTCACCATTCCTAAAACATAGAAAAACATTTCCACTCAATAACTTTAGTTAGGAATGAGATACCATGATAAAACTTGCTGTGTAGGTAGCTTATGTGAAAAGGCCGCTTGGGATTGAAAGTATGGCCAGTGGGGTCAAGGTCACTGTTACTAAAAATAGAAAACCATTTCCACTCAATAACTTTAGTTAGGAATGAGATATCCTGTTTAAACTTGCTGTGTGAAACTAGCTTTTGTGAAAAGGCCACTTGGTATTGAAAGTGGGGCTGGTATATTGACGAGGGGTCAAGTTCTTCTAGTTTATTAGTCCTGTTACCTGTGAATTATTCTTGTTGTTTCAGGTGTTAGCAGAAATCAAGAAACATAATATACATATATATCAATATCCAGACTGTGACAGTGATGAGGATGAAGAATTTAAACAACAAGATGTAGAACTTAAGGTACCAGTCTGTTTATTTTATGAGGAATTTAAACAACAAGATGTTGAACTAAAGGTACCAGTCTATTTATTTTGTGAGGAATTTAAACAGCAAGATGTTGAACTAAAGGTACCAGTCTATTTATTTTATGAGGAATTTAAACAACAAGATGTTGAACTAAAGGTACCAGTCTATTTATTTTATGAGGAATTTAAACAACAAGATGTTGAACTAAAGGTACCAGTCTATTTATTTTGTGAGGAATTTAAACAACAAGATGTTGAACTAAAGGTACCAGTCTATTTATTTTGTGAGGAATTTAAACAACAAGATGTTGAACTAAAGGTACCAGTCTATTTATTTTGTGAGGAATTTAAACAGCAAGATGTTGAACTTAAGGTACCAGTCTATTTATTTTATGAGGAATTTAAACAACAAGATGTTGAAATAAAGGTACCAGTCTATTTATTTTATGAGGAATTTAAACAACAAGATGTAGAACTTAAGGTACCAGTCTATTTATTTTATGAGGAATTTAAACAACAAGATGTTGAACTAAAGGTACCAGTCTATTTATTTTGAGAGGAATTTAAACAGCAAGATGTTGAACTTAAGGTACCAGTCTATTTATTTTATGCCCCTAATGCAGGAGGCATGTAGTGAATTCCCTGTCCATCCATTTGTCCATCTGAAAATATTAACCAAAAATATTTTAATGCCCGGCATCTACTGATGCAGAGGCATATAGCGATGCACCTGTCTGTTTGTCCGTTCCTTCATTCGTCCGTTACAAGATGTTGAATCTCAAAAAACATTAGATGTCCATCCATACATTGCTTTCCAACTTGGCATACTAAATTGTTAACCACCATAAAACACATTACATTGTCAAAGCCCTGTTACACTATCAAACGTTTCAACAGATTAATGGCCCCTGAATGACCTATTAGCTATTTTTTACGGATGAGGTGTCCACCAGGGCGTTAAACTTTACTAAACACAGTTGTTTTAAAGTCTGTTGAAGCGTTGCTTTCCAACTCGGCATACTTGTTTACCATCTAATCACCTTATATTGTCAATGCTATGTATCGCTATCCAACATTGCAACATTGAATATCAAAATATATGCTTGTAATATGCTCATATGAGAAATTAAATGTATGTTTTCCTGATTCAGAAATCCATTCCATTTGCTGTTGTTGGCAGTAATACAGTAGTCGAGGCAGGTGGCAAGAGGATCCGAGGTCGTATGTATCCATGGGGAATTGTTGAAGGTATGAACTTACCTCCCAGTTTACAGCTACTTCAATGTTATGCCCCCCCCCCCCATCTTTGATGAGGGGTAAACTATTTTGCACATGTCAATCGGTCGGTCTCTCTGTTTGTCGACCAAAATTGTTTATAATTATCTGATTGCCATAGTAGAATAAGGACTCTATACTAAGTTGGCTAGATTTTGTAATAATTGATTACCTCCCTTGGAATCTGCTCAGACAGCTTACCCCAGCTTTAACTTGTGATGACTGCTTCCATCTGATGGATTACAATTTGTTCAGTCACTTTAACTTCACAAATCTTTTAGTACATGTATTTCTTGTTTTATTTTTATAGTTGAAAATCCACTACATTCAGATTTTATCAAACTCAGACAAATGTTGATCAGGTAAGCTTTACAGAATTACCTCCCTTTGTTATATCAAAATATGCAACCTTAAAGAAAATTGCTGGTTTAAAGAGCAGATAACTCCTAAATAAACATATTCAACCTGGCCTTCATTTTTTTACAATTATTCTATTTCTAATACGATATTATATTCTTAAATAAAGTTGTAACAAATTCTAATATTTTGAAATCTTTTCTAATTACCTTTTAAAAGTCTGGTAACTGTATGACTAATTGGGACTTCACAATCTAAACAATATGTGTAAAGACTGGTGATTAACCTTAACTGATACAATGTGTGTTTTCAGTACACATATGCAGGACCTGAAGGATGTCACTTGTGATGTACATTATGAGAATTATAGAGCCGAACATATATCTGAACAAATGACCACTGGTCAGCGGGAACGAACGTAAGTAACTCTCTTCATTTGTCAAAATTACAGACTGGGCTTAATTGAATGTTTGGCAGTTATGATTGATTAACATGTAGATGTTTGTAACAGAAAGAATAAGTGCAGTGAGAGATTTTTTTGCCAGAATATGACCATTTGCTAGATGTCTCTATCTCCTAAATCATTAGTTTGATTGAAATGAAGTCTCACATGAATACCTAATACCAGGCTTAATTGTAATGTATGTAACTATTTAACCTCTCGGTCAAGGATAACCAATAAAAGGGCAAGCACTTATTTCCAATGGGGTCATGTGTTTTACTGAAAGGACAGTGAGTAGAAGAGATAGTGGTGTGATACAAGGAATTCGGTCGCGATGCCCTAGCTCGTTCTGAACTTTCTCCTTGGTTCTTTAACATTCCCGATGTACAGCACCGATACATGCGAGATTACCCCTGGATTGCTAATCAATCTCTAGTTGGATGGGAAACAATGAAAATTGTTTCAGAAAAAACCAAGTGACCCGGCCGAGGATCGAACCAGGGACCTCTCGATCTGTAGTCAAGCGGGCTATCCACTTGACCACTTTCCACCCTAGTTGTGCATTGTAAGTGTCAGGAAATTTATGTCAGATAAATTTTTGCTACAGGGTAGTCAGTTACAGCCCTTCGTGGGAGACTCGTTTTTGGATCAAAAACCAAAACTCTATTTTATAATTACAAGTTATATTTATATTTCAGGAAATTAAAGCGTGACTCTGTAGCTAACCTTGAAGGAACCTTGGAAACAGAGAAACTATTACAGGAGAAGGAGGCTGAGGTAAATCATAATCATTCAGATTGTTTCAATAAAGGAAAACATATCAGAAAGCTGACTTTGGTTCTCTTACCTTTATACAAAATGTTTTATAATATAGTGCGCCCAGGATAACAAGAGGGAAAATTTTGACTTAACCGCATAGGTAGAAAAATCAAACGTGCACGATTTATCAGTGTTATTTTAGTGTTTAATTGACCGTATTTGTTTATTTAAGTAACCAATTTTGCAACAGTAGACCAATCCGATCAATGTTTGTAAACATCACATCATCCTGGGCGCACTATAATAACTTTTTTTGAAGAGGTAGTCTTCCCTGTGAGACTGTCATGGCTTCATGGTGACGGATATTAATCTGGAATGACGTTTTTAGGGTGATTAATCTTGTAAGAATTTGGTGTGCATATGCTTTCTGCTTGTAAGCTGTGAAAGAACAGTGAAAATTTTCTTGGATATTTGGCGTATAACTAAGAAAGCCAATGATCGATTGCCGAGACTAGAGAAAGAAAGTTTGCTGCCCTAGCTCTTTCTGAGTGACTCCTTGGACTTTAAATAATATGCCTGGTGTAAAGCACAATACAAACAAGACTACCTTTTTGGTTTCCAACCAGTTTAACTCTAGTTGAATTGGAAACACAGAATTTTCAAGCATTTCTAAAAACTCAAATGCCCTGATTTAACACATTGCACAAATGTATTTCAGATCAAACGAATGCAAGAAATGTTGGCAAAGATGCAAGCACAATTAAATGGGAACAGTCCACGATTGAATGGCAAAGTCGGGGGTCATGTATAGCTGTGACCTCTGGATGGACAAACTAGAAACTTTTCTACTTGTAATGACTGTCAGCATTGACTTTGTAGAATATGGATTACTGTAAACCAAGAAATTATTTCGCGCAATTCAATTTTGCAGAGTTCACGCGTGGTAGAAATTTGCAAAATTATTTAACTGCGAAAGTGATCAAAATATTAATATAGACTTTGCAGGAGACGTAAAAACGAGAAAGTTGTTTGTCGTGAATATGCCGACAATAGGTAAAACGCGAAAGTAAATTGGTTTACAGTACTATGTGTTTGGGTGCTCTGTGAGCCGAAATATGGAAAGTGTACTTGATCCATGTGAAATAGCATTGTTTTTATGTCTTAAATTATTTATGATGTTAGTTATGAAGAACATGAATTTGTATGTTATTGTATAAATTCGAGGATGAAAACGGAGCAATTATATTCTGTTATAGTTCTTTCACATTAAAGTATACAGAGCTATATCTGACGATATTTTTTTTAAAAATTTAAAAACTGAAAAACAGTTATGCTTTCATATCCATTAGATCATTTTTTGCCTTAAATTTAACAGAAACTCTCTCTGTGATGTATTGGACATGTGAATTGTCCGTTTTTATACAAAAGTGGTCTAGAACACCATACGAAATTATAAGAATCATTTATTTTTTTCGACAATTGAATCAAAGTAAACAGAACCCATCCAAAGTTTTAATTTGCAATTAACGTAGTCTAGTATCATACTTAAAACGATGCGAAATTATTTTGACATTAAAGGACTGTTAGATATAGCTCTATACACTTTAACCTTGCTTACTTGATAAATACATGGGTGAATGCACATGACAGAAATGATGGGTTCCAAGCCCTATGTAAGTATAGGTCGTGTAATTATGTAGTTTGTGTTGGTTTAATGTGCGAGGACTTATAATACTTAATATACATGTACTTCCACTTTGCTTTTGCCCTGTAAATGCATATTTTTTATCATAATGATTGTGAAATTTATTTAAATATTTAATGAAGACTTATCATTCCATATGTCACTGACTTAAATTCTGTTTTAAGAATATATAAACGTTGAGCTCATATGTCAAAAATATTTACTGGATTGGCTTACATGCAGTTGGGATCATTTAGCAATGTTTTGTGCCTCACATAATTATTTAGCAATTTGCCATTAACTTTGGCAGGAACATTATCCAGCATTCAAAGTTGTGTACCTTTAAGTTAGTGAAGTACTTTTTGGAACCAAGTTTTAGTAGAGTTTATGGGGTTTGTTGGGTATCTTGATGAACAATCAATGTTTATTGGTTTTGTATTTAAAATACGTTTTTTATGAAAAGTCCATAATGTCCATAATTTATGGGACTTTTTTCAAAAAAAATTTTGAATGTCCATGCTTATTGGACTAAGTATATGACTTGATTGTAAATCTTTACGGACTGTCCATGTTTTATGAGGCTTGTTTGAAGATCTGTTTTATGGATTGTCCATGTTTTCTGTTGTTATATGTGTTGTGCAATCTACACTTCTTTTTTCTAACTTTGTCTTGTAGTCATGGACATATTGAAAAGTGTAATATCGATAATTATAACAAGTTTGAAAAGTGTTATATGGATTTATATTGAAATGTGTAATATTTAGAATTGTTTCATTTTTTTATTCATCAACATTTTATCTTTTATTGATGTTTATGATATGTTTACCTTATCGCCATGTTTTGATTGGTTGCTATGGTTACTGTTTGGTTGCTACAGTGAACACAATTAAATTCTAAAATTAAATGTTGTTTTTATAACTTAATACTAGCATTTCTCCACATTTTATAAGAGGAAAAGTAATTATTTCTGTGACAAATTTGTTATTTATCCTTTATTTGTTTATAAATATTGCACTTTCATGTACCACATGCTTTGCTCTAAGATTTTCAAAGCACTGGTCAAACTGTGCTCAGATGAATCACTGGCCCAAACGAATGTGTACAGTAATACAGTTTACTTCAATATAATAAGAACACATTAAGATAAAGACTATCATGTTCAGGACTACTTTCACTATTACTCAATATTTTACCATAATTAGTAGAGACCAATTTGTAATCTGGAAATTAGGGCTCATAGATTCCTGGTCATAAAATCTTATATTGGTTTATTTCTAGAATTTGTGCACCGGTTATTATGGTAACTTTTCTCTGAAGTACTGTGTATGATTTTGTATGTTTTATGTTTAAATGTGTTTGATATTTTGTTTTCTATATTGTATAATTTTATACATTCTATGTGTATGTAAGTGTGACTTGTATAATATCTCTTACTATTTATAATAAATATAACTTGTCCGTACATAACAAACAGTGTTTCTATGTTCTTTTCTGTAATTATTATACCTCTACACAAAGAGTTTTTAGGGCCCTTGGGGGTACTTGATTCAAGCACTCTGTCAGTCAGTCTGGTTGTCGAGGCTTTTCAATATTTTTCCGATCATTTTCCCATCTCAATGGCTGAGAGATGAAGACATCCATACTTGGAGCATATCATATATGAAATGCAGACACAAAAAACACACATAATGAATACCCTACCAATTATCTTTATTTCCAATATTTAAATACAACAAAAACATAACAACAAAAATACAATTTATTAATTCTCATTCCAGTAAAAATGGAATTCTTATATCATCAGCATACAATTGAATAATTTTGGATAACGAAAAAATAATGCTTTCATGGAATATTTCAATTAATTATTGAAGACAGTTTATAACTAATTATGAGATACATATAATATTAGTTAGCCGATAAGAGCATGTATAACTAGTAATCATTAGTATAGCTTGGAGAATTTGACCTGATCCTGACCTATGCATCAATATAGCACAAGGTTCTTGCATCGAATTTATCTTAATTCGGCAAGTAAATTGTGCAATATCGGTATTTTAGACAGTGTTTGTATTACACAATTTTTTTGTGTACCTTCAGCATCTTATGATGCTCCCTGCTTACGAAAACATACAACCAGGGTTAAAAATATAGAAAAGATATCAGCTGTTCAATTATGCTAATTTAAGGTCAGTATCGTGTCAAATTCTCCGACTAAATATCCTCAACAACATAGAAGGTGCAAACATTTAACAAAGCACTCTCCGGTATAAAACATGTAACATCACAAGCAACACATATTTGTACAAAAATGTCAAATCTAAACATGATATATTTATATGTATATTGCCATATAAAAATATACCCGGAAGTAATACATGTAAAAAGTATTGTGTAAAAGTTATAACTTATTCCTACAATAATAATCATTTCAACAGGCCCTTAGTGGGCATAAAAACAATATAAATAAGGTAGTGGTTAACAGTGTTATGGGCTAAGTGGCCAACTATATTGTGACTTTGGATTTGCTGCAATAAAATGTTTGAGACAGATGTA
Source organism: Spisula subtruncata (assembly GCA_963678985.1). Classification (NCBI taxonomy): domain Eukaryota; kingdom Metazoa; phylum Mollusca; class Bivalvia; order Venerida; family Mactridae; genus Spisula; species Spisula subtruncata. Next base: position 18,796,685 of record OY787672.1, on the reverse strand, counting down.
TACAAGATACTGTAAAATCATTTAATTTGTTCGGACAAAATTCGGTGATTTTGGTCAAGTTGGGACTTGAATTTGTGGATTTTTTATATCAGGTAATAAAACAAGGATCAAAATTAATGTTCGTTGGGATTAAAGTTCGTGGTTTTACAGTACATAACATGGATGATATTATCACAAAAGAAAAGAAACAATTGTAAAAGTAGGCATTAAAAATAATGCATATCACATGGTCCAACATCAAGATTATGGAACTTCAAATTAATTCTTAGACTTTCTTCATCAAATAACTTTTATTTTGTGGAGAAAAGATAATTCTTACTAATGAAGCAAATCCTGATTTCCGACTTATTCTAGAACTGTAGGATCCCAATAGGTTTCATTAATGTCCTTGAATCTATGGTCATGGTCAAAATGAAGTCCATTACATAAGCCTGTGATTCTGTTATCATCTGAGCTTGTTAGACTATCATACACAAAAGTTTACAACCACATTCGGGGAAGTCCTTATCATTTTACCAAATGCAACTGAACATCCAAAAAAACCTTTTACCAAAATGTCAGTTTGGACAAAAACATGGACAGACAGTGGAATATTTGATTACATGGTTATATGATAAAATCATTCAAATAAATAAAATAAATTTAACACTGTGAGAAGATTCAATAAGTAGTTAATTCACAGTCATCAGGTAACAAAAAGCAAGGTAATAATTCAGATACACAGCTACACGGCAATTCCACAACAATGGTGTCAGAAGTGGGATAGTTTTAAACTCATTAAACTCAAGATGCATTCTTTTAATTTTTGAATTTTGAAAAAGTATAATTTAAGCAGTTATCTTAAATTTGGTAATTCATTAATATTTTTGTAGTTAACATTTCTTAGATTATGGAAAATTGCACTGAGTTTTCATATTGCAAAGACGGACATAATACCGGCATGATACCCAGATGGAACTCAGATGTCACGTATAGGGATTTCTACCGTAAATATGATGGGAGATATAGTGCTCCCAGGATAATGTGATGTTTACATACATTGGCCGAATTGGTCTACCGTTGTAAAATTGGTTACTTAAATAAAAACAAACTGTCAATTATATACTAAAAGAACACTGATAAATTGTGCACGCTTGAATTGACCACTTATGTGGTGTATTCCAGATTTTCCTGCCTTTCTTGTTATCCTGGGCGGATTATAGTCATAACTACATAGTGATGATAAAACAAATGTACAACAACAATAGAGAAAACAATATCAAAACAAATTATAACAACACAGATCAATGAGCCAAAAAATAATAGCTGACAATATTGGATAACAAATAATACAAAATGCATATCTGCACCATGGCAATATTTGACATATTTATTATTGCTTACAAATGTATAAAAGCACCAATCAGATATATCATTGTGACTAGCAATATGCAGAGGTTATGTTAATCTTTGTCCCAACTCAATAGCCGAAAACTTTCAAGTAGTAGGGAAAGTGCCCTGGCATCACCTTGAGCTCTTACAGTTTACAAACTTTTAAAGCGGAATATTATATTTTTACAGATCCTGAGCTAGTCTGATTAGCCAATTGTGCAAGTGCTTATAATTATGCAGAGAATAATGCTGAAATATTTTTTATCACATAAATAACACAATCTTGCAATGTGAGTGTATATAGTTTTCTTTTGGTTACTTTATTGCATTTGACTGAGACAGCCGTGCATTCGGGCATTAATATTGTAAACAACAAATTATTATATACATGTTCAAAATAATACAAATAAAATAGTGACAAAGATCATTAAGTCATGTGTAACAAGAAAATAAAAACAAATTGTATTAAATATAAATAAAACTAATGCGGATAAAACTGCTTGGTACTTTTTGTGTAAATGTCAATAAAACTTTTTGGTACATATGTACATTTATTTAAAAATATTTGTGCATTATTATAGTAAGGACATTTTTAAAGGTTTTTACCAGTATAAGTGATATTATACAGTTTACATGTACATATTTATCTAAAAAAATAACAAATTCAAAGAATATTGACCAACAATCTTATCCACATACTGAAACTTTCATTACTCTAAGTTAAAATAATGTATACTGTAAGCAATCAAACATCAACAGTAGCTTTTTCTAATCAATAATAACAATCAGGCGACAAGTATAATTGTATTCCTTATTCTCAACACATTTACGGTTAACAAACATCTGGATTAAATAAGTCATGTAAATCACTTTAGTATCACAGCTAAGCTTTCCTTCAAGAACTGGGTTAGGAATTCACAAAGCATCGCAAGTGAAAACTTGGAATTTTCTAAAATTCTAAAATTTTCCTTAAGTGTATCAGTTTAACAGGAAAATCAAGATAAACAATTATTTACATTGACAACTTAAATATAATAGGTGCAACACACGGAAAAAACTAGTCAGGTTTCAAATATGATTTATTGATTATTTAGGGGCATTATGTAAAGAGCTACAGTAATCACAAAGAAAACATGGGTTATTCTTCGTTTCTTTTGAAATATGTGCAGCTCAATATTTAAACTGAAGTCAAAATATTAAAAAGTTTTCACTTAAGATGCTTTGAGAATACCGACCCTGGATTTCACTCTATGGATTTATCAAACACACAACAAGTAATTTTGGTAAAGCATGTATATCCTATTGCAGCCAATTAGTTATTTACATGTATGTAACAGGACACATTTATTGACTAACAGATAGTAAAATCAGTAGAGATCGTCTATTAAAGGTGACCATTAAACGCTATAGAGTTTGAAAAATCTAGATCCAAGCGTTCTAGAGTTGTTAAGTGGAAACTGTTTGGTCTACCAACTGACAGTTGGCTTATTCACCAACAAAGCAATATACCCTTCAAAGATTGGGGCATAAATCATCAATAAAATAACCATCCTTGTATTTTCAAATGCCAAAACAAAACAAATTTTCCAAAAATGGAGGGGAGACAACTCAATTACAGACATGGATTTATTAAAACATCTTATCAAGGGAGATCATTCGTCATTTGTCATGAAAAGCAGCAAATGATATGTGTACATATGTATGAAAGCCGAAGATTCAAATTTGCTTTACTAATACAACAAATCATGTTGATGTAAAATGTCTATTCTGGAACATAATATGCAAATTTTGCTTTGGGTGCCATTAGCACATATACTTACGCCAGCACCATAGTTCTACTTTTAAGAACAGCATTATGAAATTTCAATTGACCTTAACTCAGTCAATACTTCACCAAATAACTTCCATCTTTCTATTACACTATTGGAAGGTAGTGAAAGCATTTCACTAATAACTTCCATCTCACTATTTTTTCAGAAATTAAATCTGGATTTCTAGACTATTGCGGGACCTCTATTATAGAACTAAGAAGTCATTTTGACTCTCCACTTACAGAACTAGAGAAAGCCCTCACATCACAAACATCTATATCATATTCAATGGTAACCCTCACAGAATTGATATTCTTTCCTCCATTGTTATTCCTTCCTTTATCTTGTGTCAATTTTACCTATTCTGTCTATTTAGTCCCAGCCATTTTGACTCTCCACCCTTCGAAGGTAGTGAAAGCATTTGGACTCTTCACCCTTCAAAGCCCTATCTGCACAACCATCTACATGATATTCAATGGTAAACTTCAATATTGAGTCAAGATTGAGTCAGGAGTTATTTTGACTTTTTACCCTTGTGAGGTAGTAAAAGCCCTGACCTCACAACCATCTACATCACATTCAGTGGTTAGCCTCCAACAACCAGTACACCTCCCTCATTTAGTACGCCTCCTCTGACGCTCAATCTTATGCTTACTTCTTCTGTTTATTTAAGCTTTTGGGTATAGTTACACCTATAACAGCCACTGACCAATACACTAGACCAAATAACATAAATACGAAGCTAACATCAAATGGTGGTCCTAAATGTTCTGACGAGTATCCCACGGTCCAGGAAAATATAGACCCTCCTACTATTGGTGCAATCGATCTGAAAACGTAAAATATTTTTACCAATTAAATGTCAATGGTGATACACCCGTGCTAAATATTATATATGAAGGTATTACAATGTAAATTAAATGGCAATGGTGAAACCCCCATGCCTAATATTGTATATGAAGGTATTACAATGTAAATTAAATGGCAATGGTGGTACCCCCATGCATAATATTGTATGTGAAGGAATTACAATGTAAATTAAATGGCAATGGTGATACCCCCATGCCTACTATTGTATATGAAGGAATTACGAGAGGTGTTCAACTTATTTATGAACAAAACATGAACATCGATTATGCAATTTTGATTAAAAACAATTGAAATATCTTTTTTAAACCATGTGAGAAAATGTTTTAAGTTGAACATATGATCATCATACATTGTATATTTCATTTGGTTAAAGCTTAAAACAACAATTAAGTAGATGCTGTTGTTTTTCCTGTTTTTAAGGCAAAATGGCCCTTTTATAAGCATCAAGAAAGTGTTAGTAAATTTTTATTTTGCATTTTTAAAGAGAACATTAGTAATATTTGTCGTTAGAAGTATTATTAAAGATCTGTTTCCAATTATTGTGAAATGGCACCAAACATTGAAAATTGCCCAACATTGCCAAACCCTACCCTATAAAGTTAAATTGGTTTTATGATATCTATGATGAATCCATTAGCAAAACGTGGAATTTTACCACAGATGGGAGTGTCCATAGAAACTATCAGTGACATTATTTCAAAACAGTTGAATGCATAGTTCTGGGAAAATGCGAAGTTCCTACGCTGAAAATCAAGAAAAACATGCCTCGCAGCCAAAAGTCTTGGAATCTAGAAATGCAAAATAAGCAACAGTATGTGGAAATTTTGTTTCATTATGGCGAAGCAATGCTGAATCTGAAAGAATGTTATGATAGATTATGGCATGCTATTTTAGAAAAGGTCACAAGTTTAGGCAGAAGTTCATGTTTGTCCAGCATTGTGTGTTCGCGGCCGTTTTCATGGAAAGGCATTGAGTCTGTTATTATGGAAATACGCACATCCAAAGCAATATCAAATGGAGAAATTGAAGACTGTGGTCTATTTACAAACCGTTTCAAATCAGGTTTTCAACAAACAAGAGGGCCATGATGGCCCAATATCGCTCACCTGATAATAAACCCTGCACAATTTTCACCCAAAGGAATAATTTGAACATCTTGGTAGAAAACCACAAGATGATGCTACATACCAATTATCAAAACTCTAGGCAGTTTAGTTTTAGGCAAGAAGATATTAATATGTTTTCCCTATATAAGTCTATGTAAACCGGTGACCCCCCGAGTGGGGCCAATTTTGACCCCAGGGGCATAATTTGAAAAATCTTGGTAGAGGACCACTAGATGATGCTACATATCAAATATCAAAGCTCTATGCAGTGTAGTTTTAGACAAGAAGATTTTTATATGTTTTCCCTATATAAGTCTATGTAAAACGGTGACCCCCGGGGCTGGGCCAATTTTGACCCCAGGGGCATAATTTGCACAATCTTGGAAGGGGACCACTAGATGATGCTACATACCAAATATCAAAGCTCTTAGGCATTGTAGTTTTAGACAAGAAGATTTTATATGTTTTCCCTATAAAAGTCTAAGTAAAATGGTGACCCCCAGGGTGGGGCCAATTTTGACCCGAGGGGAATCATTTGAACAATCTTTGTAGAGGACCACTAGCTTAGTCTACATACCAAATATGAAAGCCCTGGGCCAATCGGTTTCGGAGTAGAAGATTTTTTAAGGTTTTCCCTATATAACTCTATGTAAAACTAATGGCCCCCGGGGCGGGGCCAATTTTGACTCCAGGGACATAATTTGAACAATCTTTGTAAAGGACCACTAGCTGAGTCTACATACCACATTTGAAAGCCCTGGGCCAAGCGGTTACGGAGAAGAAGATTTTTTAAGGTTTCCCCTATATAACTCTATGTAAACCTAAGGGCCCCTGGGGCCGGGCCAATTTTGACCCAAGGGACATAATTTGAACAATCTTTGTAGAGGACCTCTAGCTGAGTCTACATACCAAATATGAAAGCCCTGGGCCAAGCGGTTTCGAAGCAGAAGATTTTTTAAAGTTTCCCCTATATAACTCTATGTAAAACTAAGGGCCCCCGGGGCAGGGCCAATTTTGACCCCAGGGACATAATTTGAACAATCTTTGTAGAGGACCTCTAGCTGAGTCTACATACCAAATATGAAAGCCCTGGGCCAAGCGGTTTCGGAGAAGAAGATTTTTTTAAGGTTTTCCCTATATAACTCTATGTAAAACTAAGGCCCCCGGGGCGGGGCCAATTTTGACCCGAGGGGAATAATTTTAACAATCTTTGTAGAGAACCTCTAGCTGATTCTATATACCAAATATGAAAGCCCTGGACAAAGCCGTTTCGGAGAAGAAGATTTTTTAAGATTTTCCCCATATAACTCTATGTAAAACTAAGGGCCCCTGGGGCGGGGCCAATTTTGACCCAAGGGACATAATTTGAACAATCATTGTAGAGGACCCCAAGGTGATGCTACATACCAAATATGAAAGCTCTAGGCCTTACGGTTTCAGAGAAGAAGATTTTTGAAGTTTCCTTTTTGAAAATCTATTTTTAGCCTGTGTGACCTAGTTATGCCACGGATTGGAATTTTTTTAACAACTTTGGTAGAGGTTCACCCAAGGAACATTCCTGTTAAGTTTTATCAAATTTGGCCGAGCGGTTTAGGAGGAGAAGTCGTTTGAAGAAATTGTTGACGGACGCACGACTCACGACGGACGACGGACATCTCGGTATGACAAAACCTCACCATGACCACATTGTGGTCAGGTGAGCTAAAAAGTGTTACGTATCGGTCCTAGTGACTGTTCCAAGAACATAGTGTTTCATCCAGATTCAGCTTCAAGTCACCATATACAACGGCAAACATAAAACTTAAGAACATAATTTTGAAATATATTATAACCAAACAGTGGATGTCGAAGTCTTCTCATGCTTTAACAATATAATTTTCTAGCTGGTTGATACAAAAACAACGATTAAAGAAGGAAAATGTAATCGTAATTATTACGAGTTTTGGACCTACAAAACGCAAATTACAACACCCTCTACCCTAATGCTGATTATGATTTAACCGTAACGTATTGGCAATTTACAATTATTATATATACTTCTTCATACACTACTTTATACACTATTAAAGTTTTTATTCAATTTCATTGATAGAGTAACAAAATATCGATGTTCATTTTCTGTTCATAAATAAGTTGAACACCTCTCGTACAATGTAAATTAAATGGCAATGGTGATACTCCCATGCCTAATATTGTATGTGAAGGAATTACAATGTAATTTAAATGTCAATGGTGAAACCCCCATGCCTAATATTGTATGTGAAGGAATTACAATGTAATTTAAATGTCAAGGGTGAAACCCCATGCCTAATATTGTATGTGAAGGAATTACAATGTAAATTAAATGTCAATGGTGATACCCCCATGTGTAATATTGTATATGAAGGAATTACAATGTAATTTAAATGTCAATGGTGATACCCCCATGCCTAATATTGTATATGAAGGAATTACAATGTAATTTAAATGTAAATGGTGAAACCCCCATGTGTAATATTGTATATGAAGGAATTACAATGTAAATTAAATGTCAATGGTGATACCCCCATGTGTAATATTGTATATGAAGGAATTACAATGTAATTTAAATGTCAATGGTGATACCCCCGTGCTTAATATTGTATATGAAGGAATTACAATGTGTTGCTTGACAAGGTGCTAAAACAATAAATACCTGGTGACTGCTGTGACTGTCATGGATAGACCGTTGACTTGACCAGCAAGTTTAGGTACAACAGAGTTGTTGATAAACAATCCAGTAGCCGAGAATACACAACTAATCATCAACTTCATGATAATATTACATGATAACAGTAACGTCCATAGTAATACTGGTCTGAAAGGTAATAAATAGGTTAGAGTCAGAAGATGTTTTGTACAAAACATAATTTTATAGCAACCACCATTATCTTTTTTGAGTGCTACCTTTCACAAATTTTCTGCTTAATGTGATTCAAATTTCAAGAATTTCAAAGTAGCACTGAGGGTCCAAATGTGGCTTTTTTAATTTTTAGTGTCAAATCCTTGATAGTAAATATCTTCCAAAGGCCTTATATATAACAAAACAGATCCATCTGGACGTTGGTACATTAAGAAAATGCCTTGTTCAATTCAAGCTTTGATATTAAACAAATGAAAGGGGTGGCAAATTGGTCGAAAGGTTCCTTCTTTGATTCTCGACAGGACACTTGGTCATTGGGCAAACTGGGAGGGAATCACACTAAAGACCCAACACTTGCTACTGTCTCTGAGTCAGTTAAACACTAACAACTACAAACGTTACAAGTGGAACATTTTTATAAAACATTTTTTTTAAATGAAAGATAAAAGATGCATTACCTGTTAACCAATACATGAAGTACTGGCATAGCTTCTGTGAGCACACACAATATAACCGTACATATCACTAATGTCTGAAACACAAACAGAATCAAAGTTGTTGGCTATTGGCTACTATTATAGCTTGGCTTTTTTGGTCTGAACCTGACCTTTATGCAAGAATATATTACAAGGTTCTTGCTTTAAATATATCAATTTCCAAAAGTAAATCAAGCAATATTGGTATTTCAGATCTGTGTTTGTATTACATCGTGAGCGTCTTTGTGATACTCCCTGATTTTGAAAACATACAATCAGTGGTGTAAACGTAGGTAATAAATCAACTGTTAAATTATGCTAATCAAAGGTCAGGCTCGTGTCAAATTAGCCAAGCTATAATTACGTACATTAACTTTTATTACAAAATAGGAGCTAGATCTATTTAAAAGTAAGCATAGAATTGTGCTCCTAAGCTTAGCTAATCTTGCTCCTTAGCTCATTGTACAAAACTACTCAAAACACCCTGTTCATACAAAGACTAAATGACAGCCCAACAGTGGCGCCTCTTTAAATAAAGTTTTTTTTAATCAAAGAATAATCATGAGCCTTACCTTTTTAAGACCAAGACGTCTAACAAGATTTGGAAAGAAGAACAATTGTACAAACAACATGGGTAGAGAACTTGTACCAAGTACTGCACCAATCTGTTTTGGCCTGAACCCTAGACCATCTGAAAATGAAATATTAAATGATGATCAGTCACTTAAGAAAAAATTACTTTTCAAACATACAAATTAAACAGCGGAATAACCTATAAATATTTAAAACCAAAAATGAATTTGAGATAAGTTCCAGCCAGATTTCTTACTTTTACTTAACAGAACCCTAGACCATCTGAAAATGAAATAATGATCATTCATATCAGAAAAACTAACTTTACTTAACATACAAATTAAATACCTGAAAAAAATTCAGTTTAAATTTTCAAACCCAACCTGAAATAATTTGCGATAACACAGACATAAAAATTCACCTCTTTGGCGATAACAACAAAACAGATTTCAAACTAGTAGATCTACTTACAATTTTCAGAAAATTAATTTGGTTTTTCAAGTGTTTTATCTAATGCTGATTGTGAGTTATAGACTCCTTGATTATTTGACTGTGCCATCCTTGTTTAGCGATTGTGTTGTTATATAGCTTGGCTTTTTTTACCTGAGCCTGACCTTTATGCAAGAATATATTACAAGGTTCTTGCTTTGAATATATCAATTTCCGCAAGCTATTTGTGCACTATCGGTATTTCATATTTGTGTTTGCATTACATCTCAAGTGTCTTCGTGATACTCCCGGATTATGAAAATATACAATCGGTGTTATGAACGTAGACAATATATCGACTGTTAAATTATGCTAATTGACAGGTCAGGCTCATGTCAATGTGGCCAAGCTATACATGTATTGCAATACATATGATCACAAACCATTAACCGTCTCAATACCCATGCCTAACAATGTTAACTTTTTTCTTTTTATATAACATATTCATTTCATTGGAATCAGTCATTAGTATAACAATAACATGTCTGAAATTAAATACAAACCTAGCATAATATCGGTCGACGCCCACACTGAGAATATATCCTCTATACCAATCACACTGAATGAAAACAGTGAATACAAAGTGACTGCTAGAAATACATCATACTGCCTGAAATATATAGAAACATAATATATAATATAACTACATCCCTCCAGACTCAAATGATAAGGGTGTAAATAGCGATTTCAGTAACTAATAAGAATATTCAATACAGCTTAAGCAACACTTTATTACCAAAATACCATAAATCACTTTATACTTGCAAGATCTATTTTTCGCCAATTTCAGTAACTGACTTATTTCGGTATTTTATTCATCATCAGTTGACAATTCCTAGACAGATGTTCATGTAACACGCAAATTTTATATATAAAATTGTGTGAAACTAAAATTGCAAAAAGTTGCAAAAGTGACATCGCAAATAATACCCGGAGTACAGTACATACCTAATCAACTGTACAAATGCCCACTTCTTCACATTTTTACAACATCCACCAGTATCTTTACTTTCATTGCCTCCAACTACTCCATTGTCATTGCCTCCCGTCACTCCATTTCCATTAACTTCGGCAACTTTGCCATTAGTTTGTAGTTCTAGTAACGCTTTACTCGTCACATCAAGGTCATTGTCTACATTGTTATCACAGTCAGTTGTGGTATTGTTGTCAATGTAGAAATCATGTTTAGAATGTTTATGATTAGATCTAGGTTCTTCTCTCATGTCGGTAAATGATATACCTCTTCTTGTAATGTGAATTTCTTTCCTGGCACCTGTATATATCATGAGATTTTTAACATTTAATCATCTCGAAAATCCAATAATTGGACCAACTTGGTGGAACAACTTACCAGACAATTTGAAGAATATAAAAACAAAATTAGCTTTCAGAAAGTGTTTAAAAACACATCTTTTCAGAGTGTTTCATAAACAATGAACATTTTACTAGCATGTTATTTTTTGTGTACAGCGCAATAGAAAACAGTTTGTTATTTTTGCGCTTTAAAAATGTATTGTATTTGTATTTATCCATAAAATATTACTATTATTAATTTTATTTTACAAGGGTTCTATTTAACACAAAATAACTACAGTAATCATGACAATAAGATTATTAAGTAGTTTCATGTGCCATTCCTGCACAAAATCTGTTTAAAATACTCTTCAATAGTATAAATTCAACTTTAGAATTTACATTGCTATTTAGTCAAATATTGTTTTTATTTCTGCAGAAAGGTGCATTCTATCTAATGAAGCAAATATTGATTATGTAGGACTCATATGCATTGACCTCTCTACCACAAAATAAAATTATAATTTCAAGTCAAAATATCTAAGCTTTCCACCAAATTTGGTTTGTGAATATAAAATTGATTTGACCTACCAGCTAGGTAGGTTGCTCCTTCAGATTCTAGATGTAGGTCCTCACAGGATACAGCCATTCTTGGATTGAACTCTCGTAGATGTACGGGGAAATGTTTGAAGGTCGGGGTACCACCACCATCAGTCATCTTGGAATGTAGACTGACTTTCTCTTCATCTATTATATCACCATTCTCTACCACAACATCACACTCCTGTCTTAATATAACACAACCAGTCTGAAAACAACTTCTTTATCATGTTATCTACACTGATCTGATACCTGCATATCTCCAATAGGGGGCATACATATCAAGCCAACAAAATGCAATGTTATAAATATGGTTAATGGTTATACTGAAGCAGGTACAAATTACAGTTTATAGGATCAAAGGTTTTTGTTATACGAAGAGGAAAACAGCAAAAGGTATCAATAAGCTTATAAGCCAATTATTATTGATATCACAAAATGAAATATCATGTCGAGTTTATTACAGCCAAATTCAAAGAGCTACCACATTAGATTTGTTTCAATCTGAGACCAAACATCTCAAAATAAGCTCCTATTTTGCTTTGAGATGCTTTTTTGGGAGATCAGTGCCTTGTGACTGCTGGACATACATTTGCTAAGTAATAGACCGCTCATTTTTGATGGGTGGGATAAACAATATTTTGCTACATTCGTATAACTCACTTTAATGACTGCATCGTTTCAGAGAACCAGATCAGGTCTATGATAAAGGCCAATATACAAATAACAAATCCAAAGAAATACACCCCTCATCTTTGAAGGGTGACATAAAAATGATACTACTATGACTCACTTTAATGACTGCATCGTTTCAGGTAACCAGATCAGATCTATGATGAAGGCAAATATACAAATAACAAATCCAAAGAAGCCGGGTAGGAAATAAGGGAACTGGTAAAATAGACCTTCTGGGGGAAATGTTTCGGGATACTGTGTACATGGGTCGGCCAGGTAACCTGAAAAAGTGTCAATATATATCTAGTCAACAACAGCAATGTTAATTTCAGCATAAAGCAATTATACAATACAATACAAAAGTTTATTTTGGCATTAAACAATAATTAGTTTCTAGCCACTAAATTCTATATACATACATGTTATAATTTGATAGGTGAAAGTTATATTTTGTAAGTTTAACAGAGGCATGATAAAAAGGATAAATACAACAAGCAATATATTATTTGTTGAACAATTAACAAAATTTTGGAGTATTCTTTATAAAACATTCTATGAATCAAAGTAGAAAAGAATTCCATTCATTGAAATGGTGCTTGTTTTTCACGTGGAAGTGCAGCGATTGTTATACTTTAGTTACGTGACACTGTATATTGCAAATACACAACATCACATGCTTTCTAGTATACAAAGAGAACAATTTATTTGAGTGATGTTTTCACTTCTTTTAGTGCCAATCAGGCATCTCAATTTTAAGTTCCATGAAATATAGGTAGTTACTTTATAGAGCAGCAATTGAATAATCTTAACCTTATTTAGAACTACATTGTACTACAACTTAGCTATCTGTCAAACTATCCATCTACATATCTCACAAAAGTATTGTACATTTTACTGCTTGTTTGAAGTTCGAAACATTTTGTAGTTTGAGCATGAAATTGAGTTCAGCATGATAAATGTTTTATAAGGGTTTCCGGATGAGTACATTCCCAAGAAGAAGCAGTAAGCACTTACCCCCGATGGCTGGACCAGCAACAATACCCAGTCCCCAGGATACAGATATTATTGACATTCCTACAGCTTGGTTTGTATCATCTGATATTTCATATAATATAGTTTTAGCTGTACCAACGGTACCTGTAATATTAGAACCATACTTATTTCATTAACATTTGCAATTACTGCATCGATTGGATGTAACCTGAATGACAGCATAGTGAGCACACTATCAGGGTAGCCATTTTGTTGAGAAAATGAAATTCCCAACCATTTTATTAATCATAAAGTTTTTTTTCTTATTTCTGTTAGAATTTTTTTTATTCAAACTTGAAATATATCCAGAGCAAATCCAGATAAAGGCTACTGGAAAAAGGAAGCATAGTGGCTGAGTGAAAGCCATTAGTGGATGTCACATGTTGACTGGACAACTGCTTTGTGGCAAGTACGTAGGCTTACATAGTCATAAACACTAAAGATCCCCTTGTTCTGCCAATTCTGGATCAACACGTTCTTAGTTCGCAGCCTAGTAGGGATCTGCCTTTCTGAATGAAGGCGAACAAGCAGCCACCGCATCTTGTTGCTACTGGAAGCTGTTTGTTTGTGTTCCATTGAGACAGTCTTTACTTCCTTGCCAGATTGTGCAAAGATTTTTAACCAACATTAATGGAAAAGACAGTTGTGTGATACAGGGAATCCTATTGTGCTATCCTAGCTCTTTACAAATAATAAATTAACTATATTAATTACATACTTATCTCCCTTTACCACAATAGTAATTAAAGGCCTCAAAACCTACCCCGTCACAGACTCCTTGGGTATTTTTATATTGCCCTATGTACAGCACCAATACATGCCACCAACCAGTACATCTCTTTTCAAGTGGGAAAACCTTATAAGTGTTTCAGAAATGTTAACGAAACAGGGATTTAAAGTTAGTGACGTACTTACCATTGACTAGCCCAGCAAACATACGAGTAATAATAACAAAATATATATTGGTAGCGAAGCTAAATGCCAGGGATGATAAACCAATCAACACGACAGTTAACAGTACAATGGGTCGTCTCCCTTTCTTATCTGATATCCATCCCCAAAAGTAACTGAAAAATAATTTGTAGAATAAATACAATAAAAAATACAATATCATAGGTGCCACTGAAATCATTAAAGTACAACTGCATCTGGAACATTTTTTACAGTCTAAAACTACCTTAGAAATATTTGGTTCACTACGTAATTTATGCAGTTATACATGCACATGAAGTGAAAATAAACAGGGGTCCAAACAGGGATAAGATACCAAACCTTTAGATCCCATAGCGCAAGCTTACCTCCTCGAAACCAACGCACCCAAATGCTCTAGTCATAGAACTCATGAGTTTATACTCGGTTACTTTAATTTACATATCGACACAATAACAATATTTTATCATTCATATAATCAAACGATGAAATGCAAATATACATCATTTTCCCACTTTTAATCATAGATTTCACTGACCTTCCGAAAGCTCTACCAACAAACATGGATGATGCAACAATCCCAGCATAGTAGCCTTTGTCAACCTCTTTGTAACCAAATGACTGAAAAATATCATCAACAAATTACAGTGTGCTTGTTGAATTACTAGTAAATATAGAGTACAATTTTTACAATACTAGTAAATATGTTCGAATATTTTTCATAAGTGGTACTGAGTATATAGCAGTCCTTTTACCTTTTTTCATATAGATATATCAAGTCATACACCTACAACTTTTCGATTGTTACAGTAGGTGAGCTAAAATCTCCACACTAGTTTACTTTTAACAAGAGTGTCTCAAGAGTGTATGGCTACAGTACTTTTTGTGCTTTCATTCAATTATGTTTTAATTATCATAAATATAAGTTCAACTTGTTTAAATCTAACTGATCAACATTACCGGTATTTCATTGCTTATTAGTCACATTATCCTGACACCGCAGCGTTTTTTCCCCTTCTTTGTAAAGTACCATAAAACGTACTTTCCCAATCAGGAATAATGTCCAATTTAGTTATTTACAAATAAAAATTCCCAAAAAGGGAGAAAATTACCGTGAAGCTGCTATAATAATTAGCAAGAACATTGGAAACTTTTTTCCCTTTATCAACAACATATCATCCATTATGCCATAAAACAATTATTATCAAGACATTTAAAGGTATTTTAAGCACTTTATAAGTCAGACCAAAAAAATCCTATGACATGATCTCTCCTACAAAAATTCCCAATTTCAGGATTTTACGTGCAAAAATTCCCAATTTGACTGGTAACCAGTACTTTCCCAAACTGGCAAGAAAAAAACATTGCACTGTGATAAACTTTGTAGAGTTTCAAGCAATTGAAATATACAGTTTAATACAAGTACAATTTTTAATAACTTTGGTATGTCACGGTCAGAGATCAAACCACCCAATACCTCCGAGTCTCACAATTAAGTCAGACAAACTACCACTATGCTATTTAAACAAGGCAGACATATGAAATTGCATCATAAAATCATTAAGAAAAGTTTACTTACAAGTATCATCTCTGGTAAAAATGGAAACAAGAAGGTGATGCTAAACGAACTGGAAAACTAAAATAAAAATAAACAGTATAAAGTAAAGGTTCCACTCAAAGAGAATGTAAAGAACAAATCAAATCTGAGGGTTCCAATAGCTGTAAAGACTCAACTGCATTCAAATTTTGTTGTTGACCTGCCTGGGTATTGGCTCCAAGATTTTACAACATTTTCGTGCTCTATTCAATTCTTACATTTTTTTTCTGTAGCATTGTCACACAAATGTTTCTTAATAAATTTCCATTCAGTTTCTTGAAATAAGATGCAGAATTCTGTTCCAAGTCAATAACACTCAGCCTCAATTCAGGTTGACAGTGAAAATATATAATTAAATAATGTTTAATAATTGTTCAGTTTTACTGTAATATTTATGACCGGGACAATTTCAAAATTATGAAACCGAATCAAATTGGTTAATCGGCTGCCATTTTGAAAATGGTGATTCCTTCAAAGTACTTTTACCAGCTATAAAAAGTATAATTTTTAAATAACTAGTATTATGTTGAATATGATCACAAGCAGATTGATGTATCATAGATTACCCCTGCGTATCAAGCTTTTGTACCTGTTGTGAGTACACATTCGTCAAAATATAATTTATACATATATGCAGTAAAACACATTTTATCGACATTCTAGGATGTGCACTGTTTAAGAAGGATTAGCAGTTTTGCAAAATTGAAACCAGTTACACCTTGTAATCGAATCGTGTCTGATTAACCGAGTAATCTTCCCGGTCCTAGTAATATTGAAAGAATTAATTGATTAATATAAAGCCTTACCAGTGAAATAAAAACCAGAAATATAACTTTCCAGTTGACAGGCGTAGCTCCCTCATTAGTAAGGCTTAACTTTGTCTTCACAGATGTGAAGGCTACCCAGACCTTGGATTGTTTCCTAGGTATTTGTGGTTGATCGCAAGCTTCCTGTGATAAGGGCACCTTTGCATCTATATCTGTTTCTATTTCTTCATCTTGTGCCTTTTTCTTATCCATGTTTTTTTTTGTAGAGATCTAACCATAAAAACAATTACACATAAACAGTTAGCTTAAGCCAACATTTAAATAATCAAAGACTAGCAAACATAATGACAAGTTCATACGTTAATTAGGGTTATATATCTGTTTTATTGTGAAACTGCGTACAAGTTCTACAACATAGTAATCACTGTCAAAGTTTCATTGCTGATGATATCAATCACAACAAGGATATAAAAAAGCAATTTTTTCATTTTATAAGGAAACATTCATTGGTTACATTGACTTTTAGTTCAAATTTGTTTGAAGTAGGCTTAACAAAGAGTTTCACACCTGGAACTCCTACCACAGATAGGTTAGGTCTGGACAACGCCCCCTACTCCCCCCCCCCCCCCCCCCCCTATGCACCTGGAAAGATTTTATCATCAACTGTTTCAACATTGTATACCCAGACCTATACACTAATACTAATAAACAAATTTGGGACAAATAAAGAAAATATGTTATACCGTTCTAGCTTAAATATGTATGTATGATTAGTGTATGGTTGTGGGTATACAATGTTGATGATATTATAAAAATATTTCCAGGGTGCCTAGTTGTTGGTGATCAGGCCCCAGGAATCTTTGCTTCCCACAGCGATACTAAACCGCGGGGAACATTTTCCCACATGTCTATCAAATAGCGATATATGATCATTGTTAGTTAGTCATTTCAAAATTTGTCCCAGTTATGGAGCAGTTGTCAAGCATCGCGTTGAAAGGTTCAAATTGAAACTGAAAGTAGCAAAATCCTAAGAAAATATGTCACCAATATTTTACTACACTTATATCACTTTATTAACTAGGTAATTTGTAACAATACAATATAACATGTAATACTAATAGGCATAACAATTGTTGATAACATGAAAAACAAGGTTTGAAATATTGATCAATTATTTCGTAACAATCAATATCGCGAAAACTAGTGACAAATTGATAAACACATTTAATGGCGAATGTCTCAACAGAAGGGTTGTTACAAATAAAGTAAGATTGAACATTACTTACAATATTATAATGGAAAGTCCGAAAATTATTTTAAAAATGCCTTAATATCGATTTTTAGACAATAACAACTGACGAAATTTGTCTAGTTCGGCTAAAACCCAGTACTCAACCGTTCACCCGGTACCGTGAGAATAGAAATTTATTTCAAAATATCCCTAATGATTATTCTCGAAATAGACCTGACATTAATTAACAAACTTATATTAATACAATATGATGTTAAAACACATTCAATGTCAAATACATATCAGGAACCAAGCTTATCAGGAGTTTGTATATCCAAACTTGGTAAAAATATAGTCCAAGGGTAGATAATCGCTAAACTTTGATTAGGTATTTTTATCCCTCCCCCATAGATTTGACTGATTGTCAGTCTGCCCATCTCAAATGGAAAAATAAGACCATCAACTTATTTCATTGTGATGAAGAATTTATAATGTAAGCGCCTCAGTAAAAACCAAGAAATTATGAGCTATTCTTATAGGTTCTTGCAAAATATTTCAAGTTCAGTGTTTTAACTTAAGTCAAAATATTTAAGTTTTCACTTAAGATGTTTTATGAATACTGCCCCTGCAGTCTTCTTAATGTCATAGTATTATTGGTAAGCAGGCGTTCATGAAGTTATACAACTAAGTATTTGCAGAGTTATTGCCCTTGAGATGGTGTTGCTCATATAATTCTACTCCTGTATTTGAGCTACATTCTTCAAATTCTGTAGTCCTAGTTGTCAGTAGTTGCCTGTCTTAATCAAATATTTTAATTAGATATAACCTGTATCAGTAGGGTAGCCCTTGAATTGATGGCATTGTTTTTCTTTCTCATTAAATTTTATACGTGTACACAATTGTATATTTATACATATTATAATTTTATAGTTATTTGAGTTACAACCCTTCACATTGTCAAATTTTTATTATAGGGCTATCTAGTGAGTGTGTACTGTGAACCTATTTCTAGGTCTAATAATTTGTAATCACATGATAAACACATGTACACTACATATTGGGGTTTTAAATGTATTTGACAAAAAATAAAATGCATACCTCAAGAAATCCTCAATAACCCAATATAACTTCTCTGTCCAACAACTGTATCACTTTATTATAATCTCGTGTATGAGGTATGTATAGTGCAGTGGGCTGGTAATCCTACATGTATAGTAGCTCACACCATACTCTGAGAGATAAGAATGAAATGTACCGGTACATATGGTATTGTTCTCCATAATGTCCTTATTTTTATCACTTTAATATCTCAAACATTCCAATTTATGATATAGTATCACAGTTTTGGTTGATTTCATAGGATTTGACCTGATGTTCAGATGCAAAAAGATCGAGTACTCAGTTGATTAATGAAAGGATTTAATGTCGGTAGGTACAGTGTTTCCTCTCGTAACGACACCTCTCTGACATTCAAAATTCCTCCCCTGCATTTTAAACATAAATGGAACGACACCTCTCTTCAACAACAAACGACACACTCAAAGTGAAAACATTCAAATAAGACTATCAAAACTAATCGCATGTATTCAGTTGTAAGCTTTCAACAAACACGTAACACATGGTTGTCTCTGATATCTGTATTTGTGTAATATTTGCTGGTGTACAGTACAACCCTTATAGAGCAACATCCTTTATGAGCTGCAAGTATTGGCTGTTATGTAGAGGTTGTTGGTCTATAGAGTTTAAATTCAATTCAGAGTAAACATCAACTAAAAGAAATGTTGAAGGTGTTGGTGTAGAGGTTGTACTGTATTTGTGCAATATCTTTCTTCTTCTTTCTTTCTTTCATGTCTGGGGCATTATCGCAAATTTCAGAGTCAGAGGCGAGATACAAGGAATCCGGATGTGATACCCTTGCTCGTATCAAATAGATTCCTTGGTTCTTTAACATGCCCAGTGTAAAGCACTGATACACGCAAGACTACCTCTGGTTTGCCAACCAGTTCATCTCTAGTTGGGTGGGAAACACAGAAAAGTGTTCCGTAAATGATCAAGTGTCCAACCCGGGATGTCTTGATCAGCAGTCAAGCAGGCTTTCTGCTCAACCACCATGTCACCTATATATCAATTTGCAGTGCTGTATATTGAGAATGAAGACTGTTCTCTGGAAGTTGTGTTGATCAAGACGTTATCGGTGTTGGTATAGCTTGGAGAATTTGACTTGATCCTGACATTTATGTATGAATATATTACACAGTTCATGATTTGAATATATCAATTTCCATCAGCAATTTGTGCGATATCAGTATTTTAGATTTGTGTTTGTATTGCACCTCGAGAGTCTTGCACTTTTTAAACATACAACCGGGGTTATAAATATAGACAAGACATCACCTGTTAAATTATGCTAATCAAAAGATAAGGATCATGTCAAATTCTCTTGACTATACATTTACATTGCATTCTCTTCAAAGTGGCCTCTACAGTAACAACCTCTGCAATATCAATCTCTACAATTCACTTAAAGGACAATGCTTTGGAAAGTTTACATTGTTTTTACACAGTTTTCTTTTTGTTTTGAAATATTTTCAGCTTGTTATATAAACTGCATGCATGTGTGCCAAGATGTAAACCACATGCTACACTTTCGTGTAACAATGAATTCTTCAGAGTTTATATATTTATGTTGATAATATTGTCATGAATTTGTACTAAGACGGCCAATGACTATTTCCAGAATATGCATCCAACTGCAGTCCTCGTGTATCCTCAACTAATCCCATAGGGATAAAATATTGATCAACAAACAAGAACATCAAAAAGGTTTAACAATAAATTCCTTTTATGCATATAGGTAAAGCAACTGCTTGAAGTTGTGTAAGACTTTTTTTAATCATTAATCTAATTAATTAATTTAACACAATGACAAATTTATATATTTTGTTATCTTTAATATTTTTTCCATGAATATTGCACAAAAACATAATGAGAAGAAACAATGATAAAAACATGATATAAATAAACATTGTATATCAATTGACAAAACAATCGTGAACTACCGGTAAGTCAGGTACTTTGTACACATTGACAATTTGATAATGCCTTGGTGCCACTGAGATTTTTTGCCTTGGCGATGTACTCCCGATTTAATAAATGGGCATCAGAAGGCATCGGGAAAAGGGTCCCCGTCGTCTAGGGGAAGTTTCAGCTTAATCATCTTAAAATTAGTGATATCCCTGTTTCTCGATGCCTCCCGAAGCTTATTTATTAAAATCGGGAGTTTATCCCCAGAGGCAAAAAAAAATGCTCAGTGGGACCTAGGCATAAACAGCAATAGGTTTCATTTTCATGCTATACAGTAAAATCATTAATTTTCTCTTAACAATAACATAGTCTAATGTAGGTATCCAATAATGCTTGCACACATAAAACATGGAATGTAAATCACTGAACCATTTAGTATTTTGTTTATACCATAGCACTAAAGATGTATACTCATAATATTCTAGAGTGAAAATAACGAGAATGAGGTTTGTTTGAATAAATATTAAATGAATGGTAGAATAGCCAGCAGAATGAGATAAATATATTTATCACATAACCTGCGGCGTGGGAGTGCATTAAAGCCATGCCGGAAATATCGTAACACACTCCCAGCCCATGCATTAAACATTTAAATTAGCTTGACGTTGATTGGTCCAGGGTGACATAACGTAAGCCACTCATTTAATCGATCCAAACATCGTCATGATGTCGCACGCACTGTAAAGCTAAATTTTGGATGGAACCTATGTAGCATACATCAGCGTTTTGAACGTTAATGAGCGTTCTCTAAGGCTATGTGATAAATTGAATCTTACAATCGTCCTAATTACATACGAGTTTTATTAACTTCGTCGACAAAAACAATATGAAACTCGGCAAAGCCACATGTCATACTGTTTTGTCCACTCGTTTAATAAAACTTGTATGTAATGAGCACTCATGCTAGATCCTCTATATTCAGAATACATTGACATCTCCTACCTTTAGCAATCACAAATATTGTTCAAGATTTTTGGCCATTCTTAATATGTCTTCACTGCAAACACCACACTTAATTCTTCCATTTCTATCGAATACGATCACTCATAGAGCTAGCATGTACATTACATTATCACATGAATGGATTCAGTTTGACCGGCTCTATGTCTATTGTCAGTTTTTCTAGTAAAGTATTTCCATTGATAATTTTAGTTGTAGCAATCAAATAATCAGTACCACCTGCAATATAAAAAGAATAACTTTAAACTACATGACATTGTTTGAAATATTAACATAACTAGACTGGAATATTCATTCATTCCAACATCTACCTCAGCAATTTTGAAAGCAAGCTTCTGATTGGCTTGTTTTTTTAAAAGTCTAAGAAAACAAATATTTCATTGGTTGATATGAAAAATCAAGTAAGCACATATTTTGATGATGTCAAACGGGAAAAAACAGCAACTTGGAAATTTAACTTTGGAACCAGTCTAAGAAAGCAAGCATTTGATAGCTTGTTTACGAAAGTACTCTTTAGAAGATAAATCATAACAGAGTGAGAAAAGAACGAAACAAAAGGGCTCTAAAAATCGCTCACTTATCTTCATAAAGATTAAAAAGGTCAAAATTGTGACCTTTGGTGTCTGCACGTGGACAGGTGATGGAAAGGAAAACAGGCAGAGAGTAATCACAAAAACTTGTTCTTAAAATTAAACTAGAACATTATAATATTAAGGTTACCATTATGGTAAAAAATTTGTTTACGACTAAAAATTTAGTAATTTATTAACAGATGTAGCAATTATTGTAAGATGGTGAAGCATGTTATGTTAACATCATGTCATGAAACCAGAGTAACTCCACAGCAAGGGTGGTAAACATAGAGATTTTCTTGGGTGTTCAAAACAACAAAGGGAAGGTAAAAGGAAGGTAACACTTAGCCCCTTGCCAAATATTGTACATGAATCATAATCATAAATGTGATGTTTATATATATAGACGAACAGAAACAGAATCGCAATAAATAGAACTGTGTATAATATAATTCAGAATATTAGTGAATTCGAAGACAAGAAAGTTTTTACATAAATGATTTGTAAAACATTTTTGCTGCAACTTAAAAACAATTTCAACAAATCTATTTTTTTGGAGACTGGAACAATCCTCAATGATTATTAACACACATAACCAAAAGTAACAAGGTCTGCAATAGCATAGTAACGGTACAAAGACCTGCAAATGGGATGGGGGGGGGTTGAAGCAATATCTGTGTTATAACTATTATTCCATTAATTTGTACCAATTTTAGTCACACATCTAAACTACTAGGAACAATTAAAGCTGATTCACTTAAAATAATATTGCAGAACTTTAAGAGGACACATATTGTATACTATACTATTTCAGTCAGTGAGAAATGCCCATAACCAATCACGAAAAAAGGAACGAGTGTCCATTTTTGAGAAAAAAGTCAAGTAAGTGCCTTTAAATTATAGTAGCACATTTTGATTGAAATAGAAAGAGTTGAAGTCCATTTTGAGAAAACAGTCATAAGTGCCCATTTAAGTAAACTGGTCAAAAGAGTGCCCAATTTGCAGACCATGCTGATAAAAAGCTCAAAATAGTGCCCATTCTGAGCGAAACAAGTCCCCAAAATTGTAGACCAGTTTGAGTAAAATAGTCAAGAGTGCCTACTTTGAGTGTGCCCTGTAGTCTTAATCTATTTTTCAGGTAACTATACTAACTAGTATCCAGCCAAAGACCAGTAATACACAAGAAAAACCACAGTACTTTTCATAACTTCCCTCCATGCAAGCCCAGATAAAGCACACAGCAGTTAAAATAATATGACAAATTATGTCTGGTTGCAAAATTTACATAAGTTTGATACAACCATTAATTCTTGGTCATGAAAACAAAAGTCAAAGTTAAAAATAGAACTCCAAACCCCCAGACTTCTTCCCAAGTGGAACAGCTGATTTAGAAAGCAATCCTGGAATTCAGGCACTCAAAACAAGACTACCATAAAACCAACAAGGTACAAAAGAAATAATATTGCACAAGTTTAGTCCAATCTGGCAATTTGTCCAAATTAAATCAATGCATGAATGCAAACAGATTTCTTACCACTATCCCACGTCTCTCCCCTTTCTGTAAATGTAAGGGTTATGTTGTTCTTCAGTAAAGACACATCAAATTTATGTTAGGTCGCCTTTTTTTTATTTTGGTGACGGGAAGAGGCATTTGGAAAATAACTACATGTACTAATGTAGGTGAGTAATGCTTGGGAAATTACGACTTTGGTGAAGGGGTATCCAATATCTATAGTTGACAGTAGCGTATAAATGTACATAGATGGTACAATTCAAGTGTTGGAAGATGTACTAGTTGTGTCTAAAGTACAGGCAAGTACAATTTGGAATAAAGGGAAAGCTAATATCTATAGTTGACAGTAGTGTATGCATGAATGCATGGTATGATACAACAAGTGCTTGGGAAATATTTAAGCATGCTTACAAACTAGTTTTGTCTAAAGTATGGGCCATCGACCATTTGTAGTTTAGGTTTTTCCCCGTACAGGGATCTTAACATCTGGCTGCCTGTGATCATCTTAGTGGTTGCAATTACATAA
The DNA here is from genome assembly GCA_963678985.1 of Spisula subtruncata. NCBI lineage: Eukaryota > Metazoa > Mollusca > Bivalvia > Venerida > Mactridae > Spisula > Spisula subtruncata. The sequence continues at coordinate 18,772,328 of OY787672.1, read as the reverse complement.
TCACAACCTCCTGTGGTCAACATATGTTACAAATGTATAATGTAAATATCAACAAATATCAATCATATGATTGGTCAATATTCATGATGCACTTAAATGTGATTTGAAAGGGATTTAGATGCATAAACAAGGAATGTATTAATTCTTGTGGTTATAAATATGGGACAGAAGATCATAAATGAATCAAATATACCTTTGTTCAAAGGTAGATGAACTTGGAAAATCAGAAAATAGGAGTAACTCCACTTCAATAGGAGTACTTGGCAGGTATGTTTTCACAAGAAATATCTTAAAACACACCACTGCATACAATTAAACATGTCTATGCAACATAATCATTACTGTTACATACCTCAAGACTAAAACAGCTGAACTTTAATGCCTCAACCAGTCATCAGGCAGGAAAATAGTTTGAGCCAAAGAAACTGTTTCAGGTTTCCAATATGCAGTGTGAGAGCGAAAACTATTTGAGGCATTAAAGTTCTACTGTAGTTACTATACCAGTTAAGACCAGGCTGCTAAACAATACATAGTGTACAATATATATATACTAGACTAGTTACTCTAGTAATACCTGATCATGCATTTCTAGGATAATAATCATGATCCAAATGTTCAAACACTTTGTAAAGTAGCAGAAGAATAAATCAGTACCCAATTTGATTCCTATGAAACAAGGGGAAGAAAATGTGTTTAACTAATTTTAGCTGATAATAGTTTAAATTCCCGTAAAAATCAAGGGAGATAACTCTACAATTCAAGAGTTGCTATCCTTGAAATCAGGGGAAGTAACTCTTGCAATACAGAGTTTCCTCCCTTGAACTTTTTTATCAAATGTTGCCACAGAAATGTACTTGAATCAGGAGTTGATAAATAATAATAACGACTTTATTTATAGTGGATAACATATTTGGTTCTAAATGTTGGTAATCTAGGAATTATGTGAACTTCTATTTAAGCTAATTTTTAAGGAGCTTTTAAAATGGGTTTCTGACATAATTATGTCTCCCATAAAGGGCCATGACTAATCATCCAAACTAAATTCCTTTAATTGATTCATGACAATTACTCTAATAGTATACAGAACGTTTGAATCTGCAATTCAGAACTAATCTATACTGAAACCCTGGATTTTTTAAGCTCTCATCCATATTCTGCTGCTATTTCACCAAGATTTGAACAAATGTATACCAGACCACCATTGTAATATATACATACCATCATCTTGCTGGGCCAGAAATCTTAGTGCAGCAATCTCAGCGTAGGTGACACCACCCAGGAAGAATACTAACGTGACTTTCTGATCAGAGATACCAGAATGTGATGATGTAATGGAACTTCCTGAAACAGCAATACATAAATACCTCATTGTAAATTCACATTATGCTTCATCATCACATCATCAAAAGAGTTTTAAAAGATTTAAATGTGGTCTTTTTAATCAATGACTACTGCCTTTCCCTGTCTGATTTCCTCATATCTTTTTTTGCAAAATCAGTTTTTCGAGCAGTTTGAGGTTACTGTAAAAGCATTAATTTTCATGGGGAATTAAATTTCATGGATTTCCTGGTTCACCTTTAACCACACAATAAAATCCCATTGAACAATAATTTTGAACCTTGTTAGTTGTATGTATTACCAGAAACGCAAAATCCACAAATTAACAGCCCGTGGAAATGGTCTTTTTTTCAAATGGCTCGCTTGGAATTGTCTTTTTATGCAGTCAACTATGTATTTCTGATATTTATGAAAGAAAGTCAAGATTCTCCATTATCCTCAAAAACAACACCAAATTCCCCTAACTTAGGACCCTGGCCCCAATCACCAAAGTCTAGTTAGGGCCCTGCTAAAGAGGCTAAACCATTTGTTAGATATTTAGTGTAAACCATTGGTCTAACAACAGACAAATCGACAGACATGTGCAAAGCAATAGACCTCACAAGCAAAATGGGGCATAAAAAACACTCCTACTTCTCTTTCTAAGAGCCACAGGTATCTGTTGTATTTCATCTACTCGTGGACCAGGTAGGATGCTGAGTAAATCTGTAATACTTCTCCAGCCAGGTCGTGCTAGGTACTGTATTAATCTTACACTCAATGGTGCATAGCCACTATACACGTATGATATGTCGTTAGGTGTCTGAAATAGTGCAATATATTGTATCAACCGTACACTCAATGGTGCATAGCCACTATACACATACGATATGTCGTTAGGTGTCTGAAATAGTGCAATACATTGTATCAACTGTACACTCAATGGTGCATAGCCACTATACACGTATGATATGTCGTTAGGTGTCTGAAATAGTGCAATACATTGTATCAACCGTACACTCAATGGTGCATAGCCACTATACACGTATGATATGTCGTTAGGCGTCTGAAATAGTGCAATATATTGTATCAACCATACATTCAATGGTACATAACCACTATACACGTACGATATGTCGTTAGGTGTCTGAAATAGTGCAATATATTGTATCAACTGTACACTCAATGGTGCATAGCCACTATACACATACGATATGTCGTTAGGCGTCTGAAATAGTTCAATGTCAGTGCATTGATGAGTCTTTCTTAAAGCAATGAAAACTCTGACTGTTTTAAACCTTTACTCTACCGTAAAATCATTAACTTTCAAGGGGAATTCAATTTCATGGATGATCTCAACCACGAAATTAAATCCCCACAAACAATAATAATTTCTATAGTATATGACTTGTATAAAATATCTTTGAAATAACATCCCTTGACCCTACAAAATAATCTTTTTTCACAAAAACCGCAAAATTTTGTCCCACTGAAAATGATTTTACAGTATACAAATTAATTAAACAGATGCATCTTTCTTAAAGCAATGTGAAATCAAATCCCATCAAACAATTATTTAGCTCATGTATTTATTACCCGAAACGCAAAACCCATGAAGCGAAGTCCCATCAAAATGGTCGTTTTTACCAACACCCAAATACTTTTACAGTAATTTATATATAACAAATACAGTAATTTAAACATGGTTTCTTGAGAGAAATTATTTGCATTGAAACCACCATACCAGATGGTTTTTAAACGAGATGTTGTTTCAAGTAATGCATACCTTCTCGTCCACTTCCTCCACAGTAAGTTTTAGAGATTTTCTCACTACTTGATAATTTCTGTTACTATGGGGACGAAGTAAACCAGCGCTCTCCAGATTACTCAAAGTTACTAAATGATGAAAGCCGTATGTCTACAAAATAACATTTCAGTAAAATTATTTAATAATTAATTGCAATGAAATGATTTTTATTAATACATAATGCGTGTGCATCTTGGCATTATAGGGCTGTTTCAAAACAGATAGTGACATTTGAATGTTCCTGTAAATTTTGAAGTAAAATATCAAGCATGAATAAGTATGCTCTAGTTATAATATCAAGCATGAATAAGTATGCTTTAGTTATAAAGTGTGAAATAAATTAGGATATTCCATGGCAAAATATCAAATCTTTTGGCAAAATAACAAATTTGTCGGCAAATATCAAACTTTCAGCCAAATGAAAGCATTGACCATAATTTTGTTTCATAAGAACTCAATACGGAACATGAGTCTAATTTCATAGGGGTGCACGAAACTTAGACACTATAACCAATGTGTTTTATTAATACAAAGAGCACATAGTATTACATGAATCATCCATATGAATACAGTAAGAGTTGGAAGATGAAAATGTTTTATGAGTACTGGGTATGAAGCTTTAACATACCTGAACAATTTCTCGTTTATAAAAATCCAGCACCTTTGGTTTCAACCCATTATTACAGAATGACTGTATACATAGTAACCGCAAAACCTGAAAATACAAATATAATAGTAAATGGATGACAAGTTTTCATTTCATAGTGTACCACAAACAACTAAACTATCCTAGATTTTTGCTAGACTAGGATCATGATCAAGATTGACTAAATTCCATCAATTGGTATAGGAGAAGAAGTCATTCTTAGGAATAGTAGGGAGAGCTATAAACACATCTCTTCCCTGGCACCAGGTTTTATGACAAATCTAAATCATTTGGAGGAACTTTCATAGCAGTGAGTCACACAAGAAACATGTAATACATGTATAGGTAGAATCACTTTTAAATAGGACAGTTTTTTTTTGGACTGACGACTGGACCATTAGTTTCTGAGAAATAGCCACTCTAGTTTACCAACATGATCATCTCCAGTTGGGTTGGAAACACTGAATTGAAATAACTAAGTGCTGTGGCCTAGAATCCAAACAGAGCATTAATCACTCGACCACTGTGTCACCATCACACATGGTTACCAAACTTTCACTTGCTACTGAATCTGAAGGGTCATTATATATTGATTGCTTGGTTGCTTAGATTGGTGAGTGTTGATTGAACAAACGAACGAAACGAACAAACGAACGAACGAACGAACGGACAGATGGACGATTGTGATTGAATGAATGAATTGTGTCGTAATTACTATTGTTATTGATGAGTGTCTGTCTAACCTTTATAAATGTATAACAGTTCCACATAATTATTGATGATTTATGCAATGCCATGTATTTGTGTATTTTATTTTTCTCTCTCAAAAATTATGTTGTTAATCATTGTTTGCTATGTTACTTTTTTCTTTTCTTTACATTCTTTTAAATCTTAATCATTGAAGGCCTTGTTTAAAATAAGATATGTATTTATTCGTCTTTGTTTATGTATATGTCTTAACTTGTCACCTTCACAAAATAAAGATTTTATTATTATTATATTTTTGACTAAATTTTACCATTTTATAGACAAAATAGACCTGATTTTTAGACTGAGAAAATGTCCTTTTAAACTAAAATTTTAAGTGTCGAAATGTGGCTTTTTCGAAATGACAACGGCCAAAACCTCTACTCCCGAGTCAAAATAGAAATGCTGTTATTATACCCACCTTGAGCAATGGTTCCCGTCTACCGATACAATCCTCGATGTATGGGTTAACTTTATCAGTGTCTTCACCTTTATAGAGTTCTTGTTGACATCGTAAACAATCCATAAAATCATCCCCATCTGTACCGTCCTTAATTAACTCAGCTATTGATGTATCTACAAATATACAATAATGAAAACGGCTGGATACTGTCAAAATGAATTTTTTGCAAGGCATTAAATTTGGCTTAAGTAAAACTCAAACAATGGCAGTATTTTTAAGTTCGAAAATCCCGAAAATTATGACTTAGCAAATGTACCAAATTTGCACAATTCTAACCTTATAAAAGATTTAACAGTATATTTCTAGCTTACTTTGGCCCATATTCACAAAGCTATTTCAATATTTTTGTCAAAAATCTATTAATTTTAATCTCAAAAGATTTTTAATAATAATTTAATTTTGTAAAATTATATCTATTACAAGCAATGGATTTACTGAGAGACATAATGGCTATATGGCTTCAGTCAATAGTAAAACCCAAAAATTGGAAGACTTCATAACTTACGTGTGGCGAGTGATGTTCTGGCTTGTTGTAAATGAGGAAGTTTGGTGACAAAGGATTTCATTTCACCCACTGTCTTAGCAGCATGTCTTTCCTGTTATATAAAATAGACGACTGTAAGTACATGTACTGTATATGCAGTCAAAGTAGTGACAAAGAAATAATGCCGACTTTTGCAAATCTACTGAAGTAACTAACATTTCCTCTCAACTAACTTACATGTTCTCTCACCTAACTTTTGACCTACAAGAATTCTACTAAGAAATATAAGAAATCATCATTAGTTCTACATGCCGAATTTCTGAATTTCAAGCTTCCCCAATACTTTTACCTGTCGGAGTAGGAAACTACACAGAATATTGGAGATAGATTTTGATGGCATTCTTCAGTGTAATGGACAAGAAGCACTTAAAGTGCATTCATATATTGGGCCAGAATAACTATGGCTTGTATCAGCAGGATGTATCAAATTAATTAATCAATACAAATTCATACTGTATAGTTTAAAGCTTCAATAAACGTTTTATGAACTTTATGGGTGTATCGCATAGCATACATGCCAGATCTCCTGCATCATGCAGGAGTCTCCTGCATTTGATACTCTACTCCTGCATGATTTTCGGCAAATTGATCAAATGTCCTGCATTTCTTGGAATACTGGAACCTTGACATTTTGGGTTTGCATGATGAAAATGATAAAAAATATCCATTTGAACAGTTTTATGAAGCATGCATGGTAATATCCTCCAAGTAAAATAGATGAAAACTGCATATTAACTTAATTTATTTAAGTTTAAAGTTTGAGCAAGAAAGATCTCCTGCATTTCATTGAAATTTCTTGCATTTCCATCACCAATTTCCTGCATAGGCTTCAGGATAATATGGCATGTATGGTGTAGTACAAAATGTCCTAACACATTCACCTACATCAAACTGTGCAGTAATAAGCTTGGCCTTCTTGCTGACTGACAAACCGACAGCACTGAAGTTTTTATCTCTGAGTTCAGCAAATAGTTCATCTGACGAGTTGAGTACCACAGTCTTATGTTCCATATCAGCTTGACCGCTATCTTTGTTCTCCTTTGTGATAAATTTCTCTGGCGGTAATTTGACCGATGCTAAAATGAAAATATAATGTGATAGATTAGTATCAATCAGGTATAACAAATCCATGGTATGTGTGATGTGTCCCTCGTATGCCATGAATCATAGCCATCTGCTATGTGCTCTGAAACAAGGCTGGTGAATCCGCAACATGTAAGATCTGTAAATGTAATATCTTTGAGATTGCCATTTCTAGAACAAGTCTTAAATACACTACACAAGTTTTTAATTGAGATTTTATTTTTCAGACAAATTAAGGAAATATTATCAAAGAGAGAAAGCGACGGATTCTTTTTATCACACATTACCATAGTAACCTTGTCAACACAATGCTAGCTAGAAGTTCTAAGAACTAATGAATTTAAGCCTACAATGTTAGGATTTTGCCTCAAATCACTAGTGGCATCATCATTTGTATCAATTAGATGCAGAGCATATCCTTTATTTGTCAGTCAGCTTTCTACTTAAAATGACAGGCACATGTGTGCCTCCTCCCAGATTTGAACCTGGGTTGGTAGACGGTACTAACCACTGAGCTACATAACTACAGTGTATTTATGTGATAAATTATTTGTATCATCATGTAATAAACTACTTACTGCTGTTAATTCATAAATCAATCCCTCGTATGTGAGCTGTGTAAGCAATGCTGTCAGTAGATCTATGGTTTTATCTATAATGACGAGGTTACATGAACTACTTACTGCTATTAATTCATCAACCAATCCCTCGTATGTGAGCTGTGTAAGTAATGGTGTCAGTAGATCGACTGTTCTATCTATAATGACGAGGTTACATAAACTACTTACTGCTGTTAATGCCGTAGAATTCATCATTCAACCCCTCGTATGTAAGCTGTGTCAGTAATGGTGTCAGTAGATCTACGGTTCTTTCTATAATGACGAGGTTACATGAACTACTTACTGCTATTAATGCCGTAGAATTCATCGATCAATCCCTCGTATGTTAGCTGTGTAAGTAATGGTGTGAGTAGATCAACGGTTCTATCAATAATGATGAGGTTACATAAACTACTTACTGCTATTAATGCCGTAGAATTCATCGATCAATCCCTCGTATGTGAGCTGTCTCAGAAATGATGTATGTAGATCTATGGTTCTATCTATAATGACGAGGTTACATAAACTACTTACTGCTATTAATGCCATAGAATTCATCAATTAATCCCTCGTATGTTAGCTGTGTAAGTAAAGGTGTCAGTAGATCTACGGTTCTATCTATAATGACGAGGTTATCTATCTGAGGGGTAATCTGTGGTTCATTCCCTTCCAACTCTCGTCTCATACGTAACATCATATCAACCACATGCTGTATAAATACAAATGTAGAATAATTTAACGTTACAGAGTGATAGAAACTAGCTACTATTCTTTCATCTTTTATCACCATTTGACCATATATGGAACATATTCCATTTAAATAAAAGTGCAAAAGTTTTCAAAATTATGATAACATTGACTGTCTTTGGCACAAAAATATGTCTTCCACTCTGGCAAAGATAGAACAATTTTAAACAACTCTGACAATATTCACAACTAAGCTAGGTGCTGAGTATCCATTTGAAGTTTCATTGAAATCTGACAAAAGGTTCAAGGAGACTGTGTGTTAGAAACATCCTTTTTCTCTGTTCCGGAACAGATGGAACAGAGAACAGTCTTACGAACAGGCCGGAACAGTGTTCCAGACATGTTCTATCTGTTCCCAAATAAAAGGTGGTGCAGGCAGAACAGGTCACATGATTACAACAACAACAAGACAACCAGAAACTTCACGAAATGTGTTATTCTGGTCACCTTGGCAATAGCATGTCAACGGGGTAAAACAGAAATGACTGAACTTTTACAATGGGAAATTTTCTAGTGGCATTTTTCTTCCACCAATATAACGGCTGAAACTAACAATATCGGCCACCTTAAAAGTTTTATTTCTTAATATTATTTATTCAACATTATTTTTATTGTTGTTACTTCCTGTTCTGTTCCCTTTTGTTCGTAAGTCGTTTGGCGTGGAACACTGTTCGGAACAGTTTTATTTTGTTCGTAAGTACTTGGAACAGGAACAATTAGAACACTGTTCTGCACATGACTTTCGAACACACCCTTAGTGTGGACAAACTTTGTGATATCTCTTTAGATGGACATACATCCAGCACAAAATCAATCTATCTACCCTAAGGTGACATAATATATAATCAACTATAGGCTGAATGAATGGATCAAATTTGTCAGGAAATTACCCTTATGTTTCCATTCTTCATATTACAGAACACAAAGTGAACAAAAACCATGCTTACAGTATGTAACCATCACATTGACCAACAAAAATATTCATAGAATTGATAAACCATCTAGGAGACTGTATCTTGATAAAAGCATGTTTTTTGTCTAACATAAGTTGACAGCTTCAAACATGCTATTGATCGTCAGACATATACTTTGAGGAGACATATACATTTCTCATAATATATAATTTGCTGCAAATTGCCCAAGAAGTCATTTTAGCATTACCAGCATTTATCTTTTACCAACTTTAACCATGGTTTAAACTTCTTTGAAATGAAATTCATCTTAATACTGTAAAATCCTATATTTTCATGAGGCAAACATTTTGCGAATTTGTTATTTCACTATGTAAAATGTTCACAAATAGTGTTCAGAAAGAACATTTTTCTACATTTAAACATGGTAGTTTAAACTTGCGAGCATAATGTTTCATATGGCAATCGAATATGCAAATATATTGAAAATTGACCCCAATAATTTTCTGAAATGCAGTATAACATAAACAGGATAATTATCTCACCTTGGCACATTCCCCTTTACCATCTATGTTAGGTATAATACCGTATAATGTCTGTAACGTGACTAGTGCTTGTGCTGCATAAAACATACTTGTATTATCATTCTCTAAATAACACTCCTGAAATAAAAGGTAACAACAATTATTGTACATGTGGCTACTTTCAGGAAGCTTAGTGAATGAAATAGATACACATTTTAACCCTATACAGAGCCATTCTCTGTACACGAACAACCTCTCTATAACAGCCACTAAGAGGAATGCATTTCAATATTCCCTACCTAATATATTACCATTCAAATTCCATGAAAGTTTTATTTCGTACAAATTAATGTCTACACCTAATTCTGAGTAATGCAGCTGCAACAAGCAGGTGAATTTCCTCTTTTTGGATTTAGAAATATCAGCTTCAGGTGTGACCGAGGACATGTCGCTAGCTTAGCATGAGACTAATGCATATTAGAAATCTACACCATAAGGCGCTTCTGATGAGACTATTTTCATGAAAATCGGATTTGTCATGTTGACCAAACTGGAGCTCAAAATATTGATTTTGTAGTTACGACCTTCTCATTCTAAGCCAGCGATGTCTTGTCAGATAAATTTCCGTAATGCCTAGCTGCACCTGACTGAAAGCTGACTGGTGATCAGAGAAAACAGAAACTTTAAGCTATCACATACCTTAAAAGAATTATCCATCTCCATAGACATAACATCATTATCAAATGGTATCAGAGCTAGACTGAATTCATCTATATGATTGAGTGATCCGTGGACCCCTAATTCCTGGAAGTATAGATTGTTCCATAATACACATGTATACACATGATGAACTGTCACTGTAACTCTATACCTATCTTGATGTACTATATAAGTCAATGTATTGATGTCATCAATACATTGACTTATATAGTACATCAAGATAGGTATAGAGTTACAGTGACAGTTCATTTTAATAAAGTAGCGAAACTGACAGTATGGCTATGAACGATAGATACACTGTATTGATGAATTTCTCCAACGCTAGTGCATTACAGTACTAGGGTGTCCTGTGGGTTATTGGTATATCGTTAAAATAAAATGACAAAACAGACCAACATTATTTCACTGTCTTCGAATCTTACAAAGTATGTCTTTAAATAAACTAGGTGAACATCAGTGATAGCTGTAGTGATAGAAATTAAGAAAATCATTAAGAAAAGTATGTCTTTAAAACTTTTTCCTGACAAAGTCTCTGTAAACTGTAAAGCTCTCAATTTTGAACTGATTTTTCTCATTGTGATAAAACACTGAAGATGATAACTAATCAGACATGGAAGGCAGCACTTAACAGAAACAGGGAAGCACTATTAAAGACACAAAGCACAGAAAGACTTCATACCTTTAATTTCTTTTCACACAGTAGACTTTTTCTAGGGACAAACATTATGTGAAACTCTCTTCTGAAGCCGCCTCTGTTTTCTTCTCTGAAATATCAAGTCATTAAAGTTTGAACATAGAATAAGTGTGTTGCAATTTTACCTTAGATGTTGAACGGACAACGTCATTTATCTGTTGATTTTGTGTTTCTCAAATTTTCCAAAATTCAGAACTATATAATTGTTTGCCATCAAATTAGACAGTTGTAAGTGCAAGACCATTTTGTTTTATCCATGCCTAACTGGCTTATGACGTCCAGCATTGAGGGAAGAGACAGAATGTTTGTGTGATACAAGGAATCTAGGTAAATCATCCTATTTCTTTCCAAATAGATTCAATGGTTCTTTAACATGCTAGGTTTATAGCATGATTCTACTGAGACTACCTGTGAGATGCTAACCATTTCATCTCAATGTTGGTGGGGAAATACATTTAAAAACGTTTCAGAAACCACAAAGTGCCCTGCTCACGATTCAAACTATGGACCTTCTGATTGCTAAAAGAGAGAGCCTTATTAACTTGGCCACTGAGTCACCCATATTATATAAGTAACATGTATCTAAAACAATAAGTTAATTTAGACAACTTACTTTAACAGACTGCTAGCTATAAGATCCATGAGTTCTAGTTTAGGTCTGGTAACGTATATGATATTCTGTACACTACTGTCAGGTAATGATTGTCCTTCCTTTGGTAACAACATCATCTTCTCAACATCATGCTCCTGAAATAACACTCAGATACAGAGTACAGCTTTCAAAACAGCTCTGCATATAACATGGTGGTAGCGAATTCATTGTATACAACTTTCAACAAGAGATTCATAATTCGCTGGCTTAGAATGAGAAGATTGTAAGTGCCACTTACGACCTTTTAAGATTCATACATATTTAGAATAAGCATCACAAGGCGCTTCTTATGAGCCCATTTTCATAAAAATCTGAACTTGTCATGTTGACCAAAATGAAGTTGTAAAAGTTTGTTTTACCATAAGTAAAGTGTAAATGTCAGACAGTTTTTCCGTGTTTTCTCAAAATATTGATTTGGTAGTTATGACCTTCTAATTCTAAGCCATCGAATTATACAGATTTCACAAGTCTTCAAAAACAACTTACAGGTAGCGATACGATGTAGGGCGTTGTGATTTAGGGTAAAAAGGAGCTTTTTGATTTAAACAAATAATACATTTTAGCAAAGACCAAATTTATGTCTTTGATTTTAGCCAATATCTACAAAGAACAGCATTTAATACATCATTCATGGCTGGTAACTTATGGCAGCTTTATGTGTCTGTTTGAGCAAAAACAATTAGCATCAATACACCAGGGGCCTTATTCACCAACGTCGTAAGTCTAAAATTCAGACTTAGACTTTAAATTGCCAAATATTCTATTCACTCTCATGATGTTATAAATGTACCGATTTTGAAATAAATGGGTAAACATGTTCAGTGGGTAACAGCAAATAATCAGCTAAAATTTGACATGGTTAAATATAATAGCAAAGAAATGGCAGTGATTTTAAATGTTGTCAATTTTAAGTCTAAGTCTGAGTTTGAGACTTACAACGTTGGTGAATAAGGCCCCAGTTGTCAATCAATTATAGCTTGACCAGATTAAACTGAGACTCATCAAATTGTTTTAAGAAAATTTAAGTTCATATATATGTTTTTCGTATTTACATGATTTAGAAAACTGTCCTTTTTGTACGATAATAATATCAATTCATAAAGAATAAAACATGGACATTATGCAAGCCTGAATCATAATAAACAATATATAAGTCCTTAAAACAAGACTGTTACAAGGATGTAAACGTTTATCAGTTGTATCAAAGTAGGAAATAGTATAATATGTGTGGCCTTTTAGATATGTTGTAATGTACATGTTAAAAGTATTGAGAAAGAGTATAAAGATTATAATAATAAGAATCCACCATGAGCTTCTATGTAGGATAAGGATATCGCACACAAGGGGTTGAATTTTAACCAGGGACAAGGCTTGCCGAGTTCCTGGTTAAAATTCTGACACCGTGGGTGAGATTTCCTTTATCCTACATAGACTGTCTCATGACGAATAATTTTCTCCGAGGTAATTTGAGAAAATTTGAGTTTAGAACATTATTTAGTGTTGATGGTGTCAACCTGACATCATCATAATGTGACATTTGCTGTACCATTGCATTTAAAAAAATTGTTAATAATGACGTAAATAAAGCATATTACTCTAATATTTTATCACCCAAAACGGCACTTTGAACATTATTTAGCCGATGTTTGATCATCTTATTACTAGCAAAATATCGTCAGAAGCAGGTAAATCAAGATACTAAAATATCCTGTTCTATGTTGTCGGCTAGAAACAAATTATTGTTTAATGCCTAAATAAACTTTTGTATTTGTATTATTGTAATTGTTTGAGCGCTCATGTAGGATAGAGCTATGTTCCATTTAATAACAACAAGCTTATCTTACATTAGCAACCGCGGTGAATATATAATATTATCTTTGTTGACACAGGTTTGACAGTAGCTGTTCATTTCAAATATAAAGAGAGTAAGATATTTGTAACGTACACATTAGAATACACATTGTATAACAATCAACAGAATTTAGTCAACTTCAGAAGTCAAAATAAAGTAAATATGAGATTTTAGCAAGATTTTTTTTTAAACTTGAACGTTTTGTAGAAGTCAGAAGATAGCAAACAGAGAATTTTGCGAGCACGAGAATTTAGTTAAAACTAAAAATGAGAATGTTTTGCAACAAGGATTTAGTGAACATGAGAATTTTTATAAATATCAGACCAAATTTTTCAAACATCAGAATTGAACAAAATATATCAGTATTGTGTAAAAATAAATAGGTACATGTAAGAATTTTCAAAACATAAGAACTTTAAGGAACATAATTTTTCTCAGATGAGTCATAAACAAATGTAGAATTATAATAAGACTCGGTCAGTCCTTGAAATAATTATAGATGATTTGTCAGGTCACTCATGCAAATACTTTCCCTTTCTACACAGTACACACCCTAGACAAAGACAGATGACCTGCAGGAAGAGAGTCAGTCTGCTCATATGATTTTTCGGTTCCTCGTTTTTGGTTAATAAGATTCCACGGTTCAACTAATGTAGTAGTAATACCACCCTATATATATAAAACAAACATTTTGTATTTTATTTTTTATCTAATCAATATAACCATTATCACCTGTAATTTGTAACTTCTTATTTTTCTGATAGAAAACTTTAAACTTCTTGTTCAACACCTTGCATATAGACACACATACTACTGGGTTTCGTCTTTGTCTGGGACAAGTTACTTTAATAAGTACAAATGTTGATTCATGTCTTTAAATTTAAACAAAAATCACTTGGTAGGCTTCAAATTAGCTAGTCCAAGCTTCTTAGACGATGATTATTCCATTTCAGTGATTATTCCAATTCACGATCACAATTAAAGATCGACGTCAGTCAATAAAAAGATCATTTAGTTATGGTACCCAGAACTACAAATTAGCAATCTATGGAGGAAGGCCATAAATGGTTTGCTGAATTTCAGTATGGGCGAGTAAATTTTTCCAATTTAGAACTACTGATACTTATGATACATTTGTATTGAAAGTGCCTTTATAAAAAAAAACACTGTCAAGACTCAAGTAGTGCATACCTTCAGCAGTTTGTACTCTGCAATAAGTCCAAATGGTCCAATAAGAGCGTTGTCCCAAACCAGAGCCTGAAATATACAAGCAAGAAACAAATAATATTAAATGTTAAGTTTTCAACAAGACCTAAAAAGGTATTTTATAATTGGGTCTTTGGCTGTGGATAGCAAACGGCTGTCTGTCTGAGTGTCAGTCATGAATCAGGGACCTACAGAACAATAGCCAAGGGCGATAAACTTTCATCCATCGCACAATAACAAACATAGGAATCCAAAGATGAAACAGATGACAGGTATGTATGCTGACACTTGCTAACAGCAATGTAATACCAACAACCCCATTTTGACACATTACCCCACCCACTTTTTATACACAGAGTGTTGTAAATATTGCATGCAAAATCATATTGACACCTCGCATTCACACGAATTAAGTAAATAAAATGATAACCTTTGAGCCACTGCATTTGTCCAAGCATTCTAACAACTCCCTTCTGTAGAAATCTCGCAAATGACCGAGATTTATTTTTCCACTTCCTAAATGAGAAGCACCGGAAGCGGCCATTTTGGAGGATGAAAAAAAATTTGGGGGTCGTCTCAATGCATTATTTTACATTTTTAGTATATAACTTTTATTGAAAAAATCAAGTGGTGTGGTGTTATCAATAGATTTATAAGAGTACTAGTACAAATGTAGTAAGTATTGGAAAATGAATTAATGACGTAATTACTTAGTATCCCTAATGCACCAGTCTGACAGCACTTGTAACCACGCACCAACCCCGGGGGTGGGCGGAAGAAAGTCAGGGAAACGGCAGTGTTTTTACCTTCCAGCGTCTCCCGCATTGCCGGGGAATTGTGGGGGTATCTTCAAACACCGGGGACAATATGTAGTTGTCAGTGGCAGGGGAAATACTGGAGATTTTACGCTCACCTTTCATCCCCAGGGTGGGGGAATGAAGGGAGTTTTGATAACACAGAGGCACAGGCACACGGTGTCATCGATTTAATAATGTGGCAATAAAAAATAACGTAGATCTACGTTCTTTTTTCATGCAAGTTTATTAAATCGATGACACCGTGTGTCTGTGTACAAAGGTAAAAACTCCCGCTAACATATTTAGGACCAAGCTCGAAAATCTAGCTTCATATTATTAAGTCCAATTATGATATTACAATGCATTACAGTTGATGTATTTATCTTTTAGATACCATTAATACATGTATAATCTCTGTGCAGAGACCAAAGATACAATTTGCTCTGTGTACATTTTTTGGGAGATAATATAAAAGCTTGAACTTGGGCACCTTTTAAAATCTTTCTATCTACCGGTACGGTTAAACCTCGCAATCAGTAAAAATCAAGAGCTTTCCCCATAAAATATATTTTAACAAAGATGAGCATTGATTATAAGTTACATAGCATATTTTAAATACAATAAACATGTGGTTGCATCAAAGAGTGGCTAATACGGTTAAAATACCTACCAAGGAAATGAAAATACCCTGATTAAAGTCGAATTTTAATTCGCTAATTGGATTTTAATTGAATTACGCGGTAAAAAGTTGGTGAAGGGCGCATGCGCAGTCTTTTAATAATAAAATTATATTGATATGCATGATATTACGTCTAAATTAAAATCTATAATGACACAATCCAATACTTTCATTCAAAAAATGCACTGTAATCGGTATTAAAGCATCAGCACCAGTTAATAATTGATAGCGCAAGCGATACCAATTAAGATTCGGAGGCTGCAGATAATATTGCGCGCTTGACAGGTAAAAATAACGTTGAGAAAATCCCGCCTGGAACTATTTTCTCACAATTTTCATATTGCTTGCGTAACGAAGCATTTGGGATGTTTTGTTAAAAATTCCCTGTCAAATTACATATTTAAACATAATTAATAATTACCGCATGCCAAATTATCGTTTATTAACGAAATATTTTAACTAGAAATCACTTCCGTGGACTATTTTCTATTGCGCTTAATTCTTAAACAAGTGTACTTCGGTCCCAGTGACAGTCAATATTCGCGAAGATGGCACTATTGGAAGGATGTGATGGAGTTTAGCATATTTGGATTATTTTAGCTGATTAAACATGTCTGCTACGTTACTGTCGAAGCGTTCGATGTCCTTAACGGACCAGCAAGAGACGCGACAGTCCCTACTTCGTGCAGTTAAGAAGGAGGTAAGGGAAAAGGGAACAGTTTTCGGAGATGTATCGATCGGATACATTACCATAAATAATTAATGATATTGTATGTTCTCTCATCAACTTCTGCGGTGAACCGCAATACGGAGCAATACCCTGTGGTTATTTAAATTAATAAGACGAAATTTAAAGTGATGTTATGATCTTTACACTGCATTTAACTTGTATGCTTGCTTTCTTAATTCAATTTTAGTGCTTTTATAGAGAAAATTTGTATTTTATTTTTATATAGAATTATCAATATCAATTCTCTGTCATTACATGTTGCTTTGATACAACCAAAGGCTGAGGGTCCTGATTGAAGGGTTGACAACTTAAATAAACATTTAGTTTGGTTCATATATCTATGTCTATATATATTTACAGTCTGTATATAGTCTGAACAATTTACTTAATTAATACTACACCTATTGTACATGTACGTAAAAGCAAAACATTCTCTGCTAATAATAGCTTCACATATTTGTAGCAATAGTCAGTACCATCTGTAGTGATGATCATGTGATTATTAAATTGTTTGGTTACCCGTTATCCTTATGCAATGTGGTTAAAGTCTCCGCTCATAAACCATGGCGGGAGGTCCTCCTGGTTTGATCCTTAGTTGAAAGATCTGAGAAATTGTCATCCTAGTAGATTTATTTAAAGGAAGTGGTACGGTAGGGACTGCTTCTCTAGCCACTTCCTAATTGAAACAGTGACCATGTCAAATTTTACTGTGCTTGACAGATTCATGAGGAGGCCTGCTGAGGAAGTATTGTAATTTGTAGTGATACTTTTGATAGCTCTCTCTTGCCTTGCTGTCCTTTTGCTATCCAGTAGGTCCAGGTAACTGAGTTCTATCCTTAGTCACTGCTGTCACTCATTGGGACATTAACCCCTCAGTTAACTTTACAGTTGAAGACCGTGTCTATAGATGTTAAATGATGTAGGAAGCGATAGTACCAACAGGAAATAACCTAAATAATTTATTTATGCACTTGATTTATGCAGTCACTAGCCTTGTGCAGGGTGGTGCAACATTCCAAATATCAACACAGTCACATGACGTTAACAGTCTTCTACCCCTCATTGTCTGCTGTATTTGACACTAACTATACCACAATTATTGCAGTTAAGTTTTTCTTAATTTGTCGGTATGCTAAAATAAATATCATAATTATGTCAGCGTATCACATGGACGTAATGTTAACCCTCGAAACAGAAACAGAATCGCACCATTGACTTGCCTTTTGGTGACTTTTCTGCCCTCAGGTTCCAAATTATATCAAAGTCACACACACTTGCATATGATATTTGATAATATTAGCACGCCATTGGCTTCCATTCATGATAACCATTCCTCTCCAGTCTGTCAACTTCACAGTCAATCCTGGATCATTATCAGCTTCCTCCCACAAGAAGTGGGAACTCCCCTGCCCCCAATGGTATAAAAATAAACCTGTTATTTGAGAAACAGAGAGACCAGTAAATGCTGTTAAAAATTGGTAGCACAGTACTCAAATATCAGTATGTAACGCTCTTGACTATGAGTATGATGTGAGAGGTCCCTGGTTCGAATCTCAACATGGGCAATTGATGGATATTTATTGAATGCTTTTCTTTGTTTCCCACCCAACTTAAAAATTAACTAGTTCAAAGTTGGTATTCATCTGCTCTATACACATTGTTAAATAATGAAGGAAATAGTCAAAAAGAGAGAATGTAGTATGCACAGATGTCTTGTATTGTTTGCATTTTTTTATCTTCTGTCGATACCAGAGATCATTGGCCAATTAGACAGGGAAAGAAAACATAGTGAACAGACAATTAATTCAACTGTCTCGATCAAGCACTAACAAAAAAGTACATTGTTAGGTAAAATCATGATTCTCCTTAATTATTAATATTAATTATCATTTATCTATAATCAGATGTTAAATAATTAGGTTTGCTTTGATTTCCTATTGGATTTCTAGCATTGATTATTTTGTTGTTTATCATATGAGACTTAGTGAGAGCTATGGCCGCTGCCTGATTGAGAGCATTGCCTGAATGGCGTGATATGTTATACACAGGTCAATAATCTCAATATATCGGGCAAACTTGCGTCTCTACTAGTCGTTCTTACCACTGTCTATACTTTATAGAATCATGCCATTAGCAATTTTTTTTCCCAATAATGATTGACTGTTTCATGATTACAGTGACTGGCTGCCGTGGCTTTTGTTTCTTTGTTTTCACCATTTATGTCAGTCGTCATCCCACGCATTGACGTAAATTCCTTCTCTAGCTTGAAGCTAATGGTTCCAAATTCTATAAGTTCTCAGCTTCTCGCAGAGTATCGGTATCTGCCTTGATGTCACACGACATACATATAAGGCCTAAAAATATATATGTTTGTTTCCTGTAACATGCTAAAAAAGATGGGTCGGTAGGTCATGATTTTTATTTTGGTAAGGGCACATTCCTTTGTCCCCAACAACCAAATTTTAATAAAATTTTATTTTGCAGACCCAGTTATCTCCATTATATAATTAAAAATTTTAAAAATGATGAAACACAAATACATTAATATTTTTGTTGTTTACAAAAAAATTGTCCAAATTTATAATTAAGTTGGAGATGCCAATAAAAAAGTTGGGTAGGGGGTAAATTAAGAGGTACGGTAACAGGAAACAAACTTTTTTAAGCGTAAGAAATTGGAAGAAGATTTCATGACATGTTTTTCTACGGGGATTTCGCTAAATTACCATATTGAGTCTTTTATTGACTACCGTAGATGTTAACTGATGACTTCAATGTTCACAATGAGCTCATGGTTAGATTGCCTTGTTAGCATATTCCATTATCTATTGGGACAAATAATCTACATCAATTCTCTTTTCAAACCAAGACTCAATCTATATGACAGTACAGTCCAGTATGGATAAAAATCCAGTGACGCAATGAAACAATCCTCTATTACGTTGTAAAAACAAGTAATAAGGATTATACTAACAGTTTAATACAAAACTAAACTCTACCTAGTTAATAAGCAATGGTTTATTCTTTTGGGTACACATAAATGATGATGTCACTGTCACCATATCCTAACTGGACTTTATCTCTCAAATTATAACTGATGTTTTTTTTAAATATTTGACATTATTCAATAAACTTTTATGTAACTACAATATTTATTAATAATTAATTTTTACTAAAAAGAGTAAAATTGACTATAGAATAATAAAACTCCTGCAAATGTCGAGAATTTAATATGACTCATGGGTTCAAATTTCTGTACCTGGAAAGTCTGGAATCAATGTCGGTGTATTTCATTAAAAATGTAATAAATTCATTTATCATCCAACTTAAAGTCGTTCTGGTGATTCCAGTAAAAATTATGGATGTATAATTTTTGCTGTATTTGGAATTGGAAATTGATCAAGAGTTGTCCGTTCATTGATTCTTCTTAATTGGGTATTCATTCACAATCCTGGCTTCCATGAAGGGAAATACTATCGTTAAGCAGGAGTAACTGTGAAACTATCCCATCCTGTCACGTTTCACAGCTACTCCTGTTTAGGTACGGCTTAGTTAATGTTTATTTATCCTGCATGACGTCATTGGTGGTTGGCAATAACACCCCAACATTGTTACGTTATCATATATAATTTGATATTTCATAATTATTATATGAAATAATTAGAAATAACTTGTGTACATCTGA
This sequence comes from Spisula subtruncata, assembly GCA_963678985.1. Lineage (NCBI taxonomy): Eukaryota > Metazoa > Mollusca > Bivalvia > Venerida > Mactridae > Spisula > Spisula subtruncata. The sequence continues at coordinate 18,751,928 of OY787672.1, read as the reverse complement.
CCACATGTGTGAGATACCGAGCCCATGCAGTTGTGAAAATCTAGGACGACATATGATAATTATATAATTTGATATTTCATAATTATTAATATTATATGAAATAATTAGAAAAAACGTGTGTACATGTAACCACATGACTTTTTTGTGTGGTACTGTGCCCATGCAGTTGTGAAAATCAGTGACGTCATCGTTGTGATTTTGAATCATAATTCGTTATGTGGGATTGGTATATCTAATTTCAGTCCTAAATTTTGCTGTTATTAATCTGCTCATGCAGTGTTTAATAGATACCATCACAGGGATTCTACATTTACAGAATAATCTGGAAATCTATATATACTGCACCAGAGAGATCACTACTTTTTGTACAAAATAAAAGTTATTTGATTACAGGGACTTAACTCCATTCCGATGATAAAAACACATTTTGTAGATGTTTTAATCACGAAACCATGTTTACAAATACATAAAGTATTGTTATCACTTACATTGTGATCAAAGGTGCTATTGATGAAAACACAAGGTCATGTTTTACCGTCCTTTAATTAAGTGAGGGCTTTTCTCGGCATTTATACACTCATACACTATAGAATAACATTGAATATTATATTTTACTGCGTTAATCACACAATAGAGTTTAAGGGTTTGAAATGTAATAAACCGATGCTATGCGATTATTTTTCTTCTGGATGAATAAGTGTAGATTCTTACACATTAAATGTATTAGGTTGGTCTGAAGCCAAAAAAATGCGATTTTAAGAGAACTTTTTGATAAAATTTGCAATTCACCAACTGGAATTGAGTCCCTTTAAAATTTACCAAGTTGTGACTGAGTTATGGTCATTAGAAAGTTTATATGCAGAATATTAATATTTGAACAACTTTTGAGTTTGGTGAAGGGATTGTTTGCCGATTTGGCAGCCAAGACTGACTTAATGTCTCTATCATTCTTCGGGATTGAGTGTTATACCTCAGTAGAACCTCTGGTATCAAGACGGATATAAATCGTAAACACTTATTTCACCATTTAATATACAAACTAAGTTTGTAGTATAAAACTATTATTCTAGCCTAATAAAATTCCTGTGGAAGATTGTCTGGAGAAACTTGTTAACTTGAATCAGAGTCATTGTTACTTTTATTCATTCATTAATGAGATAAATCTACATTTTTATTTAGAATTATATAACATTATCTGATATTCTTTATTCAACCATTAAGGCTGTCTGTTACTACAGGGTTATAGGTTACTTTGTTCAGACATTCAATGTCAAATTATGGTCCCCAGGGGCAATGTACGAATACTTCATGACCTAACCTAACCGCAGTAAAATCAGAATTTATTTCAAGGTTAAACAGGGTTTGACACTAACTAATTTTGGTCATTGATCCGACCATAAAGAATCCTTAAATCTATAAATAAAACAGTTACTGATCCTTCGTGAATATCACTGGTCCTTCAAGATTTTCACTGGCCCCGACCCAGGGGACCGGTGTTAATGTCGAGCCCTGTTACAAGTATGCAAATTTATCCTTCTGAAGTTGTTTGCTAGCTTCAATATTTGTGATTATTGCAAATATATCGAAAATGAATACCTCCAGACTCCTGAACAGCTTTGACTTTATAGTTAAGTATATCTAACGACAATCGTAAAGAATGAAAGAAAAGTCAGACTAGATTCTCCTATGTTTTTGCCAAGATTGCAATGTTTCTACTATGGTCCAGTCTAGGACCGAAACGATTTCAATATTTTGAAATCGGTTAATCGCTGGTATGAAATCGAATTGAACCGGTTAATCGGTTAATGGTGTTTTCTTCGAAGACCACTATATCAATGCAGTTTTGAGAAGCTGAATTTGTTTGTGTTTGTTTCATTTTCACGGTATACAATATCAATCGAAGATTTATATGTTAAATATGATTATATTAAGGATGGCAACGAATACCAAAATTGGTATCCGGATATCCGGAACGGTATCCGAACAGATATCCGGATATCCGTATCAAATTGAATGTTGTTAAAATCGTGTTGGAATAAAGCCAATGCTATGCGACAATGTAACATAATTTTGCGACCACCATCTTCTTTGTGTACCAGACAGACTTACATTAAATGCCTAAATGCGGATATTCTGCTATTGTTACATCCATACCTACGAGTCCAAATATTTAATCTGACCTCTAAGCTTTAATCTGAAGAAACCTGTAAGTTGTTAACATTTTGTGTTTACATTTTGTGTTTACCGTGAGTGTGACTGTTTGCTATAAGGGTATGTAACTCCATCTGAATTATTTCTACTTTCGCTTTGACAAGCTGCTACACGGTGATCTTCCATGACGATATACACATGGAACTTATTGGGTTCCTGATGCATTTTTTTTATGTTCATGTTTACTTTCTGCATCAAACATAAAATTGAATAAATAACTGATAACATAATTGTGCATTTTTAGTTTTTATTTCCAATCATAACCAATCGATAGTCTTGATACACTTTGAGTAATATTTAATTAGAAATGGGCGTTGCAGGGTCAAAACCAATGATAAACGTCGATGCATATTAATTGTAAGTTATTTGCTGACAGTTACGTTCAGATTAACCAAAACTTCAAAGCTTAGCTTGATTTTAATTAGCTGCCGATGAGAAAAGAATTTTTGTAACGTACGGCTACATAAGACAAATACCAAATTCGTAACCCCTTTAATCACCATTTGCACCTTTCCTGGACCCGCGCAATTAATCGAAACTGGTCTTATTTAATTACTAATTGAGTAGACAACTTGTTAAAATCGGGATAATTACTAACAAACACCTATAATCTGATAATTGTCCGGCAAAAACAGACTTTAAGATACACCGCAGTGATTATCACGTAAAAGCAAATCTAACGGAGACCCTGTGTCAAAGAAATAAACAGACCCCCCAATAAACCGCCCCAATAAACAATGTGTCACCGACATCAAATGTATTCTATTGTTCTAGGTGTCAATCGATGTTTTCGTCGTAAATTTATGAGAAAACATTTTAATTGAATTTTATAACGGATATAGAGAAACTCGGGTCCCTGTCCGGTGAGAACAATGTTATCTGGCGAGGTGATATCGTTCGGGTGCCGAGGTTTACCGAGCCATCCCGGGCGATATCGCCAAGCCTGATAACATTGTTCGAGCCGGACAGGGACCCGAGTTTCTATTTCTCATGAAACCAACAACGGGACACAATTTAGAGGCATATTTTTTAATTTTAAACTGGAGTTGTCGATCGTCCTTAGACCGCCCGCCGACTAACACAACTTCATTTGCTTCCGTACACAAAATATAGTTCTCAATTCTACGCTGTTCAATTAACAAAAATACTTAAAAAATAAATAAGATCTATTTCAGTTTTTAGTCAAAACTAGAAATCTAAGCAAATTATAAGTATTACCAAAATAAGAACATCGTGTCGTAAAAGTAGAATAAAATTCCGCTCATGAATTTTGATGTTTTTTTCTTCTGGGTGATGCATCAATGAAACGTCATCAATGACGTAGTGTGTGTGGAGAAGGTCGCTAATTATGTCAAACTTTCTTATGTTATGAATCACACAATGACAAAATACGGATTGATTTAAATACTGGATTGTGTGTGGCAACGGACAGTGCAAAATTGTATCCCGTGAAATGGAAATAACTTCAAGAATGAACAGTTTAGACATGCTTGTAGAACCGAGTGGGTGGAGAACAGTTTTCAACAAGACCAACTTAATCACGACAGAATGCTGATGAAAACAGATGAAAATACACAACGGTGAGTAAGACATTGGTTTGTTGAAGAGTCTATTAAAGTTTGTTCTATTGTTTGTATAAATTGTAGGGTTGTGTACTGAATGTAACAATGTTTTGATTCACAAAAAAGCCCGGTGTCTCATGGTTTTCGTTTTGTAGGTCAACCTTCGCGAGTCGTGAAAATGAGATTAAAAATTCCTTTAGGCCAAAAAACTGGATATAGAGTGGATAGCTATGACTATTTTAACGTTTATTTATCTTTGACGATGCTAAGCCAGTGTATTTATCTGTGTTTGTTGGTTTATTTCAGGGCCTTTCAAAACGATCGATCCGTGGGCGACCCGTATCAATTCAAGAACAATTACTGTGGCGTAGCCCTACCTGGCGAAGAATCATTGCTAATCTGGAGTGTAAAACTAAACGTTGAATAAATAATAGCTATTAAATGCACAATTCTGTTGTTTTCAATGATATTTATGACAATTTAAGACGGAATGTCATATTGCAAAATAGTCCGTTATTTGTGGGCGGAGCCAAAAAGTGTTCTCAGGCTATTGACCTGAGAACACATACTTATCTCAGGTCATGTGTTATCAGGCAGTTACCATGGTAGTTGCATGAGAAATTCGGATCCCAATTTACTATTCGGATACTCGGAACGCGATACGAATATCCGGATATCCGTTGCCATCCTTAGATTATATAGAAAATAATGTATCGCATGTTACGTAAGCACATCCAACTAGTTTGCTTGTTAATGTGTTGACCAACACATTCAGGCATGGTGTAATGCTAGTGAAATGCAGAAACATTAAATTATTGGAATCGTACGATGGGTATTGCTTTAAAACGATTAGCTGTTTTAAAGCTGTTTAAAATTGAAACTGGTTTCATCTTGTAATCGAATTGTACCTGAATAACCGAGTAATCGTCCCGGTCCTAGTCCAGTCACAGTTAACAATAATGTTCACTAGAGATGTAAACTGGGCATCCAACCTTGATCCCTCAGTCACTTCAGGTCGATCATGATATTGTACATTTCTGTATTAAAAGTTAAAACCCAAGCTTCCATGAACATTTGACAACAATGTCAAAGTTTCCTCCACATGTGGAGAAGTTGCAGGTCGTTTGTGGAAGGGAAAGTGATTGTATTATTACAATGCCCTGATTAGAATGTCATGTTCAGGAAAACTGGTTAGCTCCATCCACTGTCTAACTGAGAAATTTTGGCAAATAGCATTTAATCTGCAAGTAAACAAACATTTATGATTTAGCATAAGAATAACGTTTATAATACAGAATGGGATAACGGAATGGAATATTGATTTCATGGTTTCGATGTCATAATGTTTATATGGTCAAATATTTAAAGTGGAAATATCCATTAATAAAAATCTCCAGAGAGAGTTTAGCTGAGTATTGGATACCGGTACACGATATCAACGTTTGCAACTAATTTTCGGGAAATCACAGATTTCTAGCAAATTCTCGGAAATTGCCTCTCAGCGTTGATTACTTTGTTTATCAGTGAAATGGTAGCAGATTTTGTCTGAAAATCACAGATTTGTCGGAAATTCTCGGAAATTGCATCTCAACCACGATTATTTTGTTTATTTGTATTCATGAGCAATCTGGGTTATTTATTGTTCTGGGTGTTATTTGTTGTCAATACTGAAAGTCATTTACACCAGTGTTGTTGTTATTATGTTGCTGATTACACGTAGGACTGATTCTGTTTGTTGATAGAAAATAATTGTTCCAACTTGATCATTGAATGATACTCGACTATTGAATTGAATTTCGACAATTTCCAAAGTGTGTGAGCCAACAATTTGTTTAATAGCAGTATGCCTACAGTAAGCAGTACAAGAGGCATTACATTTTGTCTTGCAGTAAATATTGTTGCACTAGCTATGCGACATGCATTGGAAGTAGGATAGTCCAACTATTAGTAGTCATGAGACAAACCGACTAAACTATAGTCTTGGTGACTTCATACAGCTAGTATGACGTCACTGGTCTCGTTCTCATCTTGTACACTCTCGTTAGACTTGGTGGAGAAATTGACACCAGCAAAGTCCGGTACACTCACCACTTGACCATGGTCTATGCATTCAATTTAGTCGGCTTTGAAATGACCTGCGTGACTGTAAGTGTAATCCAGGGTGGGTGAGGGATGTACTGGTCCATGAGTTTGTGGACGAGAATCATCAAAATATCAAAATCATGAACACAACATTTCCTAAAATTCATATCCTGGTGATTCATCATGTAGGTCCCCGGATGGTGTTGTAGGACTTTGACTCATCCTTCTCGTATGTACATGGTAACATTATAATTCACTGGTAGATAGAAAATCAAATATTTACCTTAGGTCCCTTAACTGAAAATCACCCATCCCAAGTAATAGTTTTTCCAGTTCCAGTTATAAAAAAATGATTGAAAATATTTTTTTGATTGAAAATATTTTTTTTGATTGAAAATACTTATATAGCGCTTTATCTAAAGCGCTTAACACGCAGAAGTCAGCTAAAGTCTAAAAAAAATCACTTGATTATCACTGATATGCATTTTTAAACAGATGTGTATTTCCAAGTTTTTTTGAAGACTGCCAGAGAGTCAATGTGCCTCATTTCCAAAGGAAGACTGTTCCATAAGGTGGCAGCACATTTGTCGAACCGCCTTTCTTGGTTCTTACTCTAGGAATGTTTAATAGCATAGCAGCTAGTGTCTGATCTAACAGGCAGTGTACCCTGAGTGTAATTTCTTATCCTTGTTTATCTTCAGGTCAAGCAAATCATGGAGGAAGCGGTGACTCGGAAATTTGTTCATGAAGAAAGTAGTAGCATTACTTCCCTTTGTGGTATGTATAAATTACTTCCCTTTGTGGTATGTATAAATTACTTTTTATGCCCCCGGAACCGATGGTTCGGGGGCATATTAAAATCGCACCGTCCGTCAGTCCGTCCGTCAGTCCGTCCGTCCGTCCGGATTCGTTTCCGCTCAATAATTCAAGCAGTGTTTATCCGATCTTCACCAAACTTCATGAAAATGTGTAAGGCCATGAGATCTAGGTCAAGTTCGATAAACAGTCAAATTGACCTAGCCGCTTCAGAGTTACGGCCCTTGACACATAGAAAAATGGCGTTTTTTTTTGTTTCCGCTCAATAACTCAAGCATTTGTCATTGGATCTTCACCAAACCTCATGAAAATGTGAAAGGCTACGAGATCTAGGTCAGGTTTGATAACCAGTCAAATTGACGTAGCCACTTTAGAGTTACGGCCCTTGACACATAGAAAAATGGCGTTTTTTTTGGTTTCCGCTCAATAACTCAAGCATTTGTCATCGGATCTTCACCAAACCTCATGAAAATGTGTAAGGCTACGAGATCTAGGTCATGTCGATAACCAGTCAAATTGACCTAGCCGTTTTAGAGTTACGGCCCTTGATACATAGAAAAATGGCGTTTTTTTTGGTTTCCGCTCAATAACTTAAGCATTTGTCATTGGATCTTCACCAAACCTCATGAAAATGTGAAAGGCTATGAGATCTAGGTCAGGTTTGATAACCAGTCAAATTGACGTAACCACTTTAGAGTTACGGCCCTTGACACGTAGGAAAATGGCGTTTTTTTTTGGTTTCCGCTCAATAACTCAAGCATTTATCATCTGATCTTCACCAAACCTCATGAAAAGGTGTAAGGCCATAAGATCTCGGTCAGGTTCGGTAACCGTTCAAATTTACCAAGACACTTCAGAGTTGCGGGCCTTCACACATAGAAAAATGGTGTTTCTTCCCGTTTCCGCTCAATAACTCAAGCATTTGTCATCGGATCTTCGTCAAACCTTTTGAAACATGAAAAGGTGTATGGCCATAAGATCTAGGTCATGTTAGATAACAAGATTTCAAATTGACCTACACGCTTAAGAGTTATGGCCCTTTACACAAAGAAAAATATGTCAATATCACATTTGCCCAATATATTATGACACATCTGTGACGGTGCTGATATCTTAACGTTACGTTACTATCAAAGCATGCACGGGGGCATGTGTCGTCCTATGGAGACAGCTCTTGTTTATGGCTACAAAGTACAATTATACATTATAACATATTGCGGGAGGTTCCAGGTTGGAGCCCAGGCAATGCTTTATACTACAGAGGAAATATAAAATGGTAACAAATATTTCTTTGCAAGAAGCCTAACATGTTAGGAAAGCTTTTTTCATACCCTTATAGTGATGAATAACATCAGTTATGAGGTATGGATTGTGATGAAAATTAGGAAAGTAGGAAAACTTTTTACAATCACCAAAAAAAACCAGGCTGCGTCATTGTGCATTGCTATTAGGTTTTATCCTTGCCTAATTGGCCCATTACCTCTGGCTTGGAGGAAAACCCAAAATAAGTTAGTATAAACTAACGTTACATAAGTATATGACTTGTCTTGTCTAGTCTGGTATTGTCAAAGTATTGATTATTTCTGAGAAACAAATGTTACTTCTTACATAAATCACTCACTGTCCAATTTTTTTCATATTTATTGGTGTGATGCCTTACACTCAAGATTTATTGGCATTAGACCTTTCATTGATTTGTAAAGGCAATTATGAGAAGACCAATCCCATGTTATATTACATTGTAGACACTATCTCGGCTTCAGTGATGTCCGCTAGGAAGGGATTTTAGGAATGAATGTCCATTTTACCTAGAACTACTTGCTCTTAAATCTGATTGTTACAGCCCAATTTATGGGAGGGGACTATAGGTTTTCCCTCCCTTTGTCTGTCTGACTGCATTTGGAGTGAGAATAAAATTGACATTACGCCAGTTGTCAATCAATACCCTTTAAATCACGTTTAACGGTAAATTATAATCACATTGCTCTATGGATTCACTTGAAAACCTTCACCAAGCAACCTTTCAACAAAATTTAATAATCAGGTGGAGGGATCTCTGCTCTGGCGTAATGTCAATTGGGCATGTGCATACGAGTATCCAAATTTAAATCTTTATTACTTTTCATATTATTTATATAGATATTGAACAGTGAAAATGACATTTTGCTTTTTTCTCTGTTTAATAGCAGCTCCCATTGTTGTACAGCACAGAAAAAGGATATAATGCCAATGGCACCATGCTTTAAAATTTCATGATGTCATAATTGGACAATTATTTCAATGTTATTTGTCTAATCTTACACAATGAACAAATATCCTTTATATTCTTTTGATCTCCACATGTACATTTGGCTGGATTAGAAGGAGAAGGTCGTAACTACAAAATCAATACTTTGAGAAAACAAGAACAACTGTCTGACAATCACTCTATACTTATGGTACAACAAGCTTTTTCCACTTCAGTTTGTTTGGTCAACATGACAAGTTCTGATTTTCATAAAAATAGGCTCATAAGAAGCGCCTTATGAAGCAGATTTCAAATATTTATGAGTCTTATAAGGTCGTAAGTAGTAGTTACAACCTTTTCATTCTAAGCCATCAACATGTACATTTATTTTGATGTTTTCAGGGGCGGTGGAGGCATGTTTACTTCATGGACTCAGGAAACGAGCACTGGGCCTGTTCAAGTTCAGCAATACAACAGCACTGTTACAGAAGGTATCCAAATCCTTCGAACCAGCGCTGGCTGTCGTAAAACTAGTCAGCGAAATAGAACTCAATAATGATCCATCAAAGTAGGTTAATTTGAAACTAGTTTTTGTGAATACTTTATTTGCATTGATTATTAGCCCTTAACTCAATAATTTCAGTCTGTTCAAAGTGAATTGATAAAGGTTGTAAACATAACCTCATCTGTCATGTAAACTATGTTTATCTAGGTTTAACTGGGTGTAACTTATTCTTACAAATGGGAAAGTTCCCTAATTAGTATTACTTATTGAATCGACTATATGCCCCACACTATCGACTTAATCTGATATTTACATACTTAATTTTAATTAAGAACTGAGTTGATCAATAACAGGGTTTCATTTTCGTCAGATAAAAACATTGGAAATATCGCACAATCTTAATTCTAATGGACTTGGTTTTTTTCACTTTGACAGCAACCTTTGGATAACAAATAAAGGCAAAGCTTCTCTTTACTTGCGTCTAGTTTCGCATCTAGTTTCAGCGCTATAAAGCTTATTTAATGACCTAGTTTCTACTGTAAAAAGCTTAATGACCTAGTTTCTACTGTAAAAAGCTTAATGACCTAGTGTCTACTATAAAAAGCTTAATGACCTAGTGTTTACTGTAAAAAGCTGAATGACCTAGTCTCTACAGTAAAAAGCTGAATGACCTAGTCTCTACCAAAAAAGCTTAATGACCTAGTCTCTACCAAAAAAGCTTAATGACCTAGTCTCTACAATAAAAAGCTGAATGACCTAGTCTCTACTTTAAACAGCTTAATGACCTAGTCTCTACCGAAAAAATCTTAATGACCTAGTTTCTACTGTAAAAAGTCGAGAAGCTCAAGTTTTAAGTCCATTTCCTCGTTTGATCAACATTTTCTCTTCTGTAAGTCTTAGTTGATGACTCCTGTTTTGAACGTTTGCATGTCTCTGAAACCCGATACAGCTTTTATCTTTTTATGTACTTAATTCCCTTGATAAAAGTAGATATTTTCTAATAATTAGTTTATTTTTGGACCATATTAATTAGTTTATTTCTAGACTGTGTTAAATAGACTAGTTTATTGTTGGAACATATTTATATATTCCTAGAACATGTTATTTTATTCCTGGAAACACTGTTAAAAAGGGATGAAAAATAAGCGACGCTATCTATTTTAGTTGAGGCTATTTTTGTATAATTTACTGCCATAATAATTGTTACATATTCAGGATGTTAATTGTGGGAATTTGATTTGATTTTGTTGTTGAGCTCAATCAGCGAAATTTGGTTTTCTGTGTTTATTAATGTCTCGACAGTATACTTTGAGTTGAGTTTGAAAACCTGGGACGGTATTTATAAAGCATCTTAAGTGAAAACTTGAAAAATTCTTAAAATCTCAAATTAACCTTTAGTGTATCAGTAATTTAAAACAGGAAAACTAAAATCAATAATTGTTTACATTATTTAGAAGCATTATGTAAAGAGCTACAATAATCATATAGATCACATGAGCTATTTTTCATTTCTTAAGTGAAATATGGGCAGCTCAATATTTAAACTTTAGTACAAATATTTAAGTTTTCACTTAAGATGCTTTATAAATACCGGCCCCAGTTTTTCCTGGAAAATTCCCTGTATTTCTTTGTTTGGTGGGAGCTCTACTGTGTTTAAAGTCACAGAATTATTGTAATTCTCTTGGTCAATGCTGATGATATAAATTGAACAGTTTTAAAAAGTGTGACAAACATAATGCAAATTGAACAATTACTGTATTTTTTCAAGGAAACATATTCTTATCAAATACTCTCTGCATAGTATGCTTCTCAGCAATTTAGCCGCATATGATTTTCATATTAAAGGATCTGCATATGATATTCATCTGATTCTCATACATTATTCTCATATTGCCATCACTTCAAGGTTTCATATGAGAATCATGTGACAGGGTATCATTTGCAAATCCTTTGAAGATTCATATATGACTTAAAAATGCCTGTGTATGAACACAAATCAACTGTAAAATTAGGTAATATGTGTAGACAGTTCCAGGACTATGTTAATTTGTTAGCACTAAAATATATGTATCATCTAATCTCACAATTTTTTCCATTTCAGAAAATCATTAGACACCAATAAGAATCAAACAAAACGTCAGACCTCCATCATGTTTAGTCCGAAATATCTGTGGATACGAGTCGCTATCTTTGAAAAACAACTCGCCAAAATTCTCGATTACCTGGTGCAGAATAACAGGTAGGAATAATAATTACAATTTTACCTTATTTCAAACCCACCTCTACATTAAGACCACTTCTTTAAAAAAGATATTGCTATTTGCATATATAAAGTTACCCGGATATTTAGACAACTTACTATACCAGATAGTGCTATTATTACATTTATTGATAGCCCATCTAGATTTTAGGACTACTAGTTGCAATCACAAATTATGGCAACCTGTCTATACAGTCTGCCTGGGTATTTATACCAGTTTTGTAACAAATTATTTTAATTCAACCTGAATAAAAGTCAACATTGATATCAATACCATACCCCAATTAAGAAAACATTAATACCTGCACGAGCGGCAGCCATGGTCCAGTTTGCCAGATTTGTAATCTTGCAATCTGGGTTTGATTCTCAGTTTCAGCAGGTCATACCCTGCCATTAAGATTTGACAACATAGCCTATTTTATTCTGTCTTGTGAAAAAGTTGATTTTTTTGTTGAAGGTTAAGCTAGTAGTACTGGTGCAGAAAAAGTCCAGATATTGAGATCAACTGAGAGAGCATTACTTTTTGTCCTGGTCCCTCATTAGTAGACTAATTAATTGGTTGCAGAAGCTGGTGTAATATTCTTACCAATGTTTAATTAAATTCCACAAAGTTTGACGTGATGTTGTCTAATTAACAATATTGATTACGGTATAACCTTCAGTTAACAAGAAACATGAAGAAACTTATGCGAACATCGCACAGTAATGAACAAAATTTGTTTTTGAAATGGCATTTTGCACAAGTGTTGTAAGAAAAGCAATTAGTACCAATTACAGTGTGTGCAATAGTCATGATGTAATGCTACCCATCCCTGTGCACTGGTATTAAACTAGTATATTAAACGGTCAAAAGGTTTTGCTCCGACAATTTGCACAAGTCTTGTAAGAAACGCAATTACCGTGTGTATGATAATCTTATGTTAGCTCTCACAGTTTGCGCACAAGTGTCGTAATGAAAACAATTACCGTACGTGCCATAATCGCATTCATTGGACTGGTACTCATCCCTATGCACTCTATAATATATAACTGTACATGAGAAAACTGTTAAATATGTTATCTCAGTGACAGTTGCGTAAGTTTTGTTAGAAAAGCAATTACTGTATGTATACTCATCTTGACGAAACAATACCCTTTCCTGTGCACTTTATTTATTACTGTACTTGTGAAAATTGTTTGTTGGCTATGATCATCGTTTGTGTGCAATTGTCGTCATAAAAGCAATAACCATAGATAGGATTATTTTTTTAAGTAACAGGCTCAATCATCCTTGTGCTGTTTATATTCAACTATAACACTGAAATATTAGCTCAGTGACAGTGTGTGCGCAAGTCGTGTTAGAAACGCAATTACCGTATGTAGGCTCACCTTTATGTAACAGTACCCATCCTTGTGCAGTTTATATATACTGCACTTGTGAAAATTGTAGGGATGGCAATGAGTACTAAAATCGGTACTCAAGTACTCGGTCATTCTTCCGATGGAGTAAATGGGTACTCTGAAAACAATAAATGTGCATGATGTTTGGGAAATAGAAATGTACGGCAAACGTGCGTGTCCAACATAAAATAGAACAGCGTGTTTGCCTGTCCGTTCTGTTCGTTTGTTGATCAAATCTAGATCAGTAGAAGATGAAACAATATTTATATATACAATAATAAAAACTAACATAAAAAACAATACAGTGTAAAATCAATAGAACTTTTATTTAATAACGCTAGAAAATCAAATAATAACAAATAAACAACTAAGGAGGAATACTCTCATCAACCGGTGACATAATATTTACACAGCGTGACCAATTTACAGTTTAGTTACCGTTTGTTCATATACACACAATAACAATTAAAATTGAACGTAATCTTTTCTTATTTCTTAATCGATGTTACACCCAATAATCAATAACTGCCAATTAAAAATTGATGGCAATGACTCGGGTTGATGTCAATGAAAGAACCCGTGTTAAACAAACAACAAGACGATGATTGACAGGTCTGTGTGTTAATGACGCTTGCAATACTGTCCTTGTGGTGGCAATTAAGGCTTGATGACACGCTGTTAATTGTAATTTTAGCTGACCAGATAACACTTGGACATGTTCTGTATTAGACAGGATTAACAATGATTTTTATTTTTTTGAGTACTCGAATACTGGTTTTATTATTTGATAATCGGACCTTTGAACAAGTACTTGAGTACTCGAGTACTCGTTGCCATCCCTAGAAAATTGTTAAGATTATTAGCTCTCACAGTTGGTGCGAGTGTCGTATTAGGAAAGCAATTACTGAGGTACGTTTATCTTTATGGAACTGGCCCCATCCTTATACTGTTTATATGCTGTACTTGAGAAACCTGTTAAATGTTAGCTCATTGACAATTGCATAAGTTTTGTAAGAACGACAATAACCATATCGATGGCTTAGAATTAGAAGGTCGTAACTACCAAATCGATATTTTGAGAAAACACGGAAAAACTGTCTGACATTTACTCTTTACTTATGGTAAAACAAACTTTTACAACTTCATTTTGGTCAACATGACAAGTTCAGATTTTTATGAATATGTGCTCACTGATGCTTATTCTAAATATGTATGAATCTTAAAGTGGCACTTACGACCTTCTAATTCTAAGCCATCGATATGTAGGCTCACCTTAAAATATGTAACAGTACCCATTCCTGTGTACTTTATGTAACTGTAATTGAGAAAACTATTGAAATGTTAGCTCAGTGACAGTTTGCGCGCAAGTCTTTTTAGAAACTTAATTACCGTATGTAGGCTTATCTTTATGTAACAGTACCCTTCCCTGTGAACTTCATATATAATTTTACTGGTGAAACTGTTTGATATTAGCATTCACAGTTTGCGCGAGTGTCGTTAATATAAAAAGCAATTACCGTAGATGCAATAATCATGATGGACTGTTCTCATCCATGTGCACCTGTATAAAACTACGATATATTACTGTACTGGAGAAAACTGTTAAACATTTAGCTCAATTTGCGCCAATATTGTAAGGAAAGCAATTACTGGTAACTTATGTAAATCTTACATATACCCATCCCAGTGAAGCCTCCGTTACAAGCTCAGTTTATGTTAGTGCGATTGTCGTCTAATCTGGTGACACGGGTTCAAATGCCTGCAATATTTCAGCAGAAAGCTGACTGGTAAATAAAGGCTAAGCTCGGCATTTAGAGGTGCACCTGTGTTAAACTTTCTATACATACTGTACTTGAGAAAAATTAGCCATAATGATTGTATTAATTTTGACTGATTAAAGCCTCAATTAAGACGGAAAATGTTCAAATAAAATTAGTATAAACTTATATTTGTATACTCTTATACTCCCTACTAGAAAAAATAGATTTTGAACTATACAAAATTGGTTGCTTAAATAAACATGTATGGTCGATGGTACACTAAAATAACACTGGTAAATCGTGCAAGCTTGATTTTTCTATCTATACATAATATACTACTTTTTACCGCCTTTCTCGTTATCCTGGGTGCACTATACCGCCAATGTCTTCATTTGGTTTTTATTCATTGATGATGTACAGAATATTATTGATTAAATTCAAAAAAAGCTGCTGGGTATTGATGTACTTATTGGTGATGTGATAATTCCTAATCATATATATATTAAATGAATATAATCAGTTGAAATCCTTATTTAGTCATCGTAAACCTCTTCATTTAAGCTTATATTTACGGTTGCATTAATGAACAGTCTCAATGACAGTAAATATAAAGTACATATATTATATACAATGTATTAGTGGATATTTCCACAGGTCAAAACTGAAGTAAATTTTGAATTTTGGACGCTTATCATGCGAAAATATTATAAATTTTACAGTAACATCATGTTTAGGTTAAAGTTATTAAACAATTTCGTCATGAATGACTAGCAAAGCATATCGATGTGAATGTGGCTTTTAATTTATGTAGAAAATGTTAAATTCATAACCTTGTAAACAGGTATAGAATGAGCCTCTGGACATGTATTCTAGCTGACTTTGTGTTTAAACTCTTTTTTAGCTCACCTGAGCACGAAGTGCTCACTGGTGAGCTTTTAGGATAGGTGGCTGTCCAGCATCCGTCGTCGTCCGTCGTCAGTCGTCCGTCAACAATTCCTTTAAATGACTTCTTCTCCTAAACCAATTGATGGAATTTAACCAAATTTCACAGGAATGATCCTTGGGTGGTCCTCTTTCAAAGTTGTTCAAATGGTTCTGGTTAATTTATTAATTAGGTCACAGGAGCTAAAAATAGATTTTAAAAGTGAAAACTTAAAAAATCTTCTTCTCTGAAACCACAGGGCCTACAGCTTTGATATTTTGCATGAAGCTTCATCATGAGATCCTCTACAAAGATTGTTCAAATTTCGCCCCTGGGGTCAAAACTGCACCCGTCCCGGGGGTCACTTGTTTTGCAATAGAGTTATAGAGAGAAATCTTTGAAAATCTTTTCCTCTGAAACCACAAGACCTACAACTTTTATATTTTGCATGTAACATCATAATTATTGGGGTCCTCTAACAAGATTGTACAAATTTTACCCCCATGGGGTTAAAATAGCCCCCTACCCCAGTCACTATGTTATTGTAGAAAACTTTGAAAATCTTCTCTTATACCACAATGCAGGCTCCCACTGACCTCACCTTTAGATAAGAAATAATTCATTGAAGTGGTCAGTGGTCAGCAGGCAGCCTAATTTATAACACATTACCATCTGATAAGCCAGTTAACACAAACAAAGAGCAATTCAGTATTTTATCCTGAGAAAGAAGAACCATTATATCTACAATGTTTCAGAAAGTTAATTTCAGCAGAAGTTATTTAATTTTGTACTGTGTATGCCATTCACTATAAAGTGGCTATCAAAATGTATCATTATGACTCAGTACATTAAAAGTGTGTCTGTTCACAAAATAAGAACAGTTAATTAATTTTAAAAGAAATATTGAATACACTCTTTAATTATTGTACTTGAAGTTTTGATTATTGTGCAAAAAAATGTTATGGAACCAGTATGTACATGCATCTAGTGATTATAGTAAGAAGAACAATTTTCAAATATATTTGGTCGCCTGGCTGTTGAATATTTTTATTTGATCAATGAATACTCATATAATAGTTATCTACTTAGTGTTTGAATGCAGCTTTATTGGTAAATAATGTGATTTTATAAAATACTCCATTGTCTAAAGGCATATCTTTTTCAACAATTGCATGTATTGCCTGTACAAACCTTTTGTTGTACAATAAACTTTCTTCTGCAAATTTGTATTGTTTATTCAATTTTTTAATCTCTACAAAATGAAATAAAAATAATGTAGCTTTACAAATACTTATGTCATTTCCAGATGGTAAAAAAGTGATCTGGAGCCAGAATCACAACCAATATTTTAACTCACTTACATTTGAATATTCATATAATGAGTCTTTAATTGCTCTAGTCAAGATGATATTTAGTATTAATTTTACATTGTTACAACTTCTTGCTCTCAAGAAAATATCTCTATGAAACTCAAAATTACAGCGAATGTCAATATCAGAGTGCAGAGTGTAAGTAGTGGTTATATAATTCCGGGCCCAGGTTTTGTCTGTTCATGCATGAAGACTGGTGAACCTACTTGCAAACACACAGACCACTGCTGACCAACATCTGGTTTCAATTAGATAAGGATCAGATCAGTAACATACCATGAAAGATTTTAGGGTCTGACTAGGGTAATGATAATAAACCATGAGGTGTTACAAATTGATGTACAGTTACATTTTCTAGGGGATTTTAGAGAGAACTGGCACTTATGCGTAGGAGTGTTTTGTATTTGTAACACTTGGAGTGAGGAGTACTATGCATGTATGATAAGAACAAATGTTTCAAGAATTAAAACAATTTTTTTAGAATTAAATAAAAATCAGGATATGTATTCACAAAGCATCTTAGGTGAAAACTTAACTTATTTTGTCTGAAGTTAATAAAAAATTGTAAAGGTTTTCAAGTTTTTTAAACAGATAAGGTCATTAACCTTAAACATAATTATCATAGAGGCATATCCTACTATTCCGGAATAATCCGAGAATCAGGATTAGCTGCACTAAAAAAAATGAACTTCTATGTAGAAAAAGTTCATTTCTCGACTTAACATCACTCGAATATTACTCAGGTGAGCGATCCAGGGCCTTCTGGGCCCTCTTGTTTTCAACAAATCATGCCCTTTGTAATGATTAAATAGCTTGGTTTCCTTGCATTTGTGAAGTGACTTCAAATCACAGGTACAGAATGAATCACTGTGTCTCTCTTGATACAGTCCATTAAATGACAAAGGTTATAAATGTAAGCTTGTCCGTCAGGTAAGCTATGTAATGTTATCTCGGTTTAACTTTTAATCCCTGCTATGGGATAGTTCCCTCATTAGTATGTCAGCTTATTGAATTGACTGTAGTTAAATATGTTTTTTTTGCTTTGTTCTAAGAGCAAATTAAGCATTTAGACTGACAACCTCTCCAAGACAGTCAAGATATTGGTCTCATTCTCAAGTAGGGTGGTTGCACTGGTGAGGTTGTATTGAAAACATGACTTTTTGTATTCTTTGATAATATATATTAGCTTACATGTTTGTATTTCAGCAAGTATTATGAATCATTTGCATTGATATCAGACCCAGTGGATGGTCCCATCTTGGCATCACTTCTAGGTAGGTTTTTATCTGTTTAATCATCACATAAGTTTGACTGAAATTGACCCTTAAGGCCCTAAATATCTCTAACAGCCATATTTGTTGTCCTCAATATTATATTGACCTAACTGTCAAATTTTCTGAAAATCATAAGACAGTCTTATTGACTTTCGTATGGTCAATTCCAGTACACAATTATCAAATGACCCATGAGATTCATGCAGTTCCTAGTGATTCAGTCCCCTAATGAAACACCTTTGTTAGGTTTTGTTCAATTATGGATATTTTTTATCTATATGCTGTCGTTGGCACATATTGCTCAACAGCTCAACCCATTGCCCTGAATTAGTTACAGCAAATCAATGAAACTGAATGTAAAATGCCATTGAATAATCATAAAGTTGTTTACTACAACTGTGTTATCACATGTTCTCATATCACGTATCGGTAACTAGGAAACTAAGCCTTTACGTAAATAGGGAACTTAAAAGATTTGTCGATTGTTCTCGAAGCAGTTCAGTGTCTTCTTAACTCGTTTCTAGTGAGAACTAATTGATTCTGTCTAACAAGGCCGATAGAAACTTGTGTACAGAACATGAAAATTACATTGTCTACAGACGTCATCTGACAAATAAGTAATTATGTTGCTATGGTAACGAAAACATGAAAAACATGATCATGACAAGGTACCATGTTTAATGAGTATTTGTGTGTAACTTGAGTCAAAATAAGCTGTTATTACATACACATAACCTTGTATCAGTAAATGTTGATAAATTTTATAACCATGTAAGATTGGCAGTTGGGATTGTCTTTATAAGCAATCTGCTGAAACAGTATGTGACTTAATCCACAGGCGACAGTATCAGTGTTTGGAAAATAAGATAAAAAAAATGAAGAAAAAAAAAATCCGTCACTGAGCTACAGTCCAACCAGGGATACCTGACAGTGACGTCATGTTGTGTTTACAATCAAATGTTTTCTTTATATATCGTCTGCAAAAATGTGAACGATCAGTATATTTCTTTCATTATAATCTGCATGAAATAGTGGCCGAGGGGATAACGATGCAGTTTTAGTAACTAAAACATCCCGAGTTCGAACCCCGTCAGCAGAACTATTTACGCTTATTTTTTTGCAATTGCATACAAAGTATGCGTACAGAATCCTGCTGGAGTTAAAAAAACACTTTTGCATTTAACTAATCTTCAAATTGCTTTATTTCATAGCCAAGAACACGTTTTAAATGATAGTAGGGAGTCTTTGAATAATTAAGAGAAACCAACAGCTATCCCATACGCGTTTTCAATTACACCAATTCCACGGGTCTAATTTTAATAATAATAAGACAAAACACTTTATTTTCAAAATAAATATCTTATCAAGTTATCCAAGGGTATATATTTCTCGTCTATAATACAAAAAGTAATAGATTAATGGCTATCACTAGCTTTGAACTTAGATTGCTTGAGTGAGAGTCAACAAACACATCCACCGAACAATGCATTGCTTGAAATATGTGAATTGGTTAGGACATTCTTCTTTATAGTATGATCCTCAATCTTTTTGGGGATATACCCTGCTTATTTATAGATTGTTTACAAAATGACGTCACTGTCAAAAATCGTTGGTCGGATAGTACAATACACTATCAAGGTATAAAGCGTACTATATGTCTATGTCCAAAGATTGTGTAACATCAATAGACTTGGTTCCTAACAATAATTACAATACTGTGAGTGAAGCAGGTATCCAGCGTGTAAATAAAATGACCTCGATCGGAGTTAAATAACATAGGGAACACTGTTTTGCCGTTTCACAGTTTTAAGATACACAATTGAACAAGATTTTCGGTGGGAATGAATATCGTATAGTTTATATATGAATGACTTGTGTAGCGATTTTCCTTCAGCGCCCGTATTTTATGCTGAAACAACGAGAGGCGATGTTTCACAATCTTTGGCATATAGACATATAGTACGCTTACACCTTGATGAATGACAATTTGCTGAGGCATGGATACAGTGTATTAAGGGTCCCATGATTTTGGAATAATTGAGTAATCTAAATTTGCTGCACTTACATAGATTGAACCTTTCTGCAAACATTGATAAAAGTTATTTAGTGAAAAAAAATCATTAAGTTTATATGGGCATTTGAAATTGTAAGCGCAACTTTAACAATAGAACAATTTTAAAAAAAATTTTGGTTTAGCAATGTGTACAAATGGCACCAACAAGATGCTTGCATCATATTTCTTTATTTTGATATAATGCTTGCATTATAATTAATTGAGTCAAGCAGTATCTGGGGGTATTCATTCATCATATTCAGTGATATTTCTCATTTTCAGTTGGGCCATGTGCCCTAGATTACACCAAGATGAAAACATCTGATCATTTTTGGACCGACCCTCCCGCTGATGAGCTTGTACAGCGACACAGGATCCACTCCGGGGGACATCACATGACATCAGGGGCAGGGTCACCGGGGTCACCTAAACGACCAGGCCTGCAGGTAAGGCCACAGGTAAGACTGAAACATTGACAAATAGCAAATGACACAAGGTCAAGGGTCGATATTCACAGCTATAGAGCTTCTTACTATTTATATATATTTTTTTCTTTGTACTTTTAGAGGGGAAAATGCACAGTTAACTTTTTCGTTGAAAAACGAAAAAAAAGGATAGAAAAATATAAATTAAAAAAATATTTTTCTTTTCATTTTTTTTATTTCGTTTTCAACTATACAGTTACCTGTGGGAAAATGCAATAATTTTATGAGAAAAATATGTCCCTGGTTATTGAGGATTTGTAATGTATAGCACACTGTTGTGTATTGCGGACAGGTGGAACTTAAGGCAGTGGGCCCCTAATACACAAAATTTTAAAATTGATCAATTTGCTATTTTTTATTGCTAACAATACTTAGGAAGCATAATGTGAAATATAAAAAAATTCTAACCACAGGTTTTGAAAAAAAAATTTTTTAGTCTGATCACCTCCCATATTGCAATTTGTATGAAAAAATGGAGGACCATTCTGACAAAAAAGACAATAAATCATCCAATTTTATTTCAATTTTCAAACAAATTAACTGTACATGTGCCTAATAGTCATATACAATGAAAACTATATCAATTACAAGTAAGATATAAGATATAAGATAGCTATGTACATGTATATTACTAGCATAGTTGTAAAACGTCGAGATTTGTTTTTTAGTCTACAAAACATATGATTTCTAAAATCCTAAAAAAAATCAAATTAATGAACAAACAGCACTTTAAATCACCCCAAAATTTTCATCAGACCATAATGCATATATTTAAGCCAAAAGAAATATAGGTTCACCATCAAATTATCAAGATATAACATTTTGTTTGACCCCCACCCCCACTTATGATGCTGGTCAAAAAGCATGGGAAATGGTAACCTGGTGATTTTTCAAAAAGGTGTTACTATTTCATTTGAAAATGTCCATTTGTATAAGTAATATATACATTCATTTTCATCATATGAATTTCCAAAGGTCTTAAATCAAATGATGCAATGGTTGCCATGGCAACCAATTCTTAATGCGAAAATTGCAAATTTTTGCTAAAAAGTCTTAATTTGACCCTTTATTTCACTTAAAATTAACGAGAGATAGTTCATGATATGCACTTGAACCGATTCATAGTAAGGAAATATAAACTTAATGAAAATATGTATGTTCTTAACAAACTTGGAGCTGCAAATGCTACCTGGGGTGCAACAAATACTGTCGCATAAATTGAAGTTGCATCATAAAAAGCACAAAGGAAATTACAAAAAAACAGTGTTGGGTTCTGTTTTGCAGTTCTCTATATTCAACATAGGTAAGTAACAAATAATTCAATGATTTAATTGTATGAAAAGTCATTATTAGGCTAAACTGCAGCATAGATCTAGATTTGACCCCCAAGTTATGTACATTTTTGGTATTTTGACTCACAAAATGTCGTTTCAGGCATACACTAGGAAATTGGTTAAGTGGAAAGCATTTGAAACTTTGTCCTTATATATAACATGTTCAGATATGTGATGAGGTATTTTTTATTTTATATTGCTTGAGATATCAATGGTCCCAATACCCCCCCCCCCCCCCCCCCCCCCCCCCCCCTATCCAGGTAATGAATATTGCCATTAACCCTACTTTCACAATCTATTTGCCTGGGATTTTCTTTGAACAACTGGGTTAAAATTGTGAAAATGTATTTGTCTTCTAACATAATGGAGTTTCATTACTTCTCTGCTAACTAAAATTTCTCATACCAGACTTCACACTTTCTAAATTGAGGTTATTGTTTACAGCATTGGCAGTAAAATTACATGACACTAGTTCCGAATTCGGACATAATACAACAAGCTGTTTCAGAAAATCAATGTCTGCCTTGGCATTATGCACATCGTTATTATTGTCTAGGTTAAGTTTTACTTCACGTTTTGTGACTGTCATGTATTTAAAAACAACACTAAGACTGTCTGTCCACCATGCACACACAAAAAGAAGGAATCCCGTTTTTTCCTTGGCTGTCAAAATAACTGGGAAGTCAGTTTTGTGTATGAGTAATTATAAACACATTGAAGCCAAGCTGCATAATTCGTTTATGTGAAGACTTTCAATCCTAGCATAACTTGTGTTTCAGAAATACACAGAAGCTGTCTTAAGGTTTTACTTCCGGCGCACCGCATCATTTTTTTCCGTCAGGCGTCACTGTATCACAAGCTCTGAAATAAGAATATGGAAGAGTTCAGTTTATATGCAAAACGATACATGTATATTTATAAATTAGTATCAGGAAGTATAACGTCGTGACACAAATGAACGTCATAATGACTTTTTAGAGTGGCGATTGATATTATTAATAAGGGAGATAACTAAAAGACATCCCATCCTCTGAAAAGTGTAGGGATTGTGTCCCTTGGACAATAAATATTATCCCAGGTCATGACGTCATACATGACGCAATATATGTTACAACAATAGTCTGGAATGTACTTTAATTTCAATGTAAACAAACATGGAAGAAAGGTGTAAAGAACTTACACCTGATATAAAAAGCTGCATCTGTGATGAATGTGATGCTTCAATACATGCCTTATTATATTTTATATCACATTGGCAATGTTTACAAGTGAGGGGCTACCTCACAAGTATGAACTAGTGTAGCAGGATGGGCAATACAATTAAGAGGCTGCCCTGTAGGTAGTGGTACTCATTGAAGCATTCCAAGACGTTATTTAACTGGCACATCGACTCCTGTGACCATAAGGCTACCAGATTACATTGTAAATGACAGTATCCAAAATGTAGGTTTCGTCCGAATTAAGATACACTTCGACTGATCAGGACTGTTATTTAAGTGTTATGCTCATTTCTGTGATACTAAATATACATACATGTACCAAGTAGGTTGTTTATATCAAAGCATGGTGTTACTTTCGCTTCCTGGAGGTTTGTTTACCTATTGTCAACTAGACTTGCAGGTTGGCTGTCGCTCACGAGATGCGCTTTTCAGGTTTCAAATGACAATCACAACGACAATTTACGACTGAGCAGCTGTCGGTAATATTCTGGTCCATTCCAATTACTTAAGACACGTTGTACGGTAGTTTAGATGCGCAAACTTGACGAAACATCCCAGATTTTTCTCGATACATCCATGTTTACATGTTGACGGAGTTCTGCAGTGTGCTATTTTTAGCATCAGTTATTCTTCCGTTTCGAGGGAATCCCCAAAGCGGAGCTCTCAAATCGAGTTTGTTTTTTAAAATAAACGGTTGGTATTACATAAAACGGAACGATTAGTAATTAAAACTAAACTATTAAGTGAAATTCAGAGCAAAAATAAAATAATATTCTTGTTTAGAATTTAACGTAGATTACCGACATTGACCGACATCGGCCGACATCGACGCAGCTCGACGCAACGTCATTATGGGTCCGCTACGTTAAGGGAAGATTCAAAGAAATTTCAGGCGCGAAAAATCAAGGAAATAATATTATGACAAAATAATAGTGCCATTTTTCCAGCTTGCCAATCGGAGACTTTGCAAATGTCTAAAGCTGTGAAAGGATACATCCTATTTTTGGTTGATAAAAGTGTATGAAGTTCTTGTAAGAATACAGTTGCTACAGTATTATTATACGGTACCATTATATAGTGGGACAGAAATAGGAACCTTGATGGCAATATTTGATGGAACACTTGAGTTCACATCCCTTAAAATGGATAAAGCTGTTGATAAATCCGATTGTTTTTAAAGTCAAAAGTCTTAGCCATTATTTTAAGGTCAACAGGTCAAAGGTCAAGGTGACCTTCTCGATAATATTCTGACTGCCTGTATCCGATCAAGAGGGATGGATGGGGGCATACATTTTAATAGCATCTCGTATTTATATTTTTTTCAACAGATACGTCGGAATCCAAGCAGTAGCAGTGAGGAGAGTTCCAAAAGTTTTCACATGTCGGCCAGAGAATATGTCGAGTCACTGCACCAGAATTCAAGGTCGACGTTATTGTATGGCAAAAATAACGTCCTTGTACAACCAGTGAGCATTATATTTTATTGTGTTATTGTAAATTTTTAATTTTCGTGGAGGATTTTATTTTGTGGATTGGAGTATTTAATTTTGACGAATTCCTGGTTCATTTTCAACCACGAAATTAAATTCCCACGAATATCAATAATTTCTTTAGTTTGTGACTTAGTGGACACGTTATCCTTGAAATAACGTCCGCACAAAATTGTATTTTTTACCAAAACCACGAAATTTCGTCACATCAAAATTAAATTATTTTACAGTATTTTATTTTTTTATTTAATCAGTCTCAGAGACATTTTTATGGCTAATTAACTTTGATTTTCTGTTCTGTGTAATTTTAAGAATGTCTCGAAAGAAGTGTCTGTTACTAAAACTGTTTCAAACAGAACTGAAATGAAATATTGTTAGTTTCCTCTCGCACTAGTTACCTGTTGAAATCACCTGAATTATTATATTGAGAAATCAGAAAACAAAATTTGGATGAAATAAGCATTGTTCAGTATTTTTATATATGGAATTATTTTTTTCTACTGACAAGCCTAAATGACATGGGTCAAAGGAGGGTAAAACAAACAAAGTTTTATTTGAGTCCTAAAAAAAATAGTTCAAATGCGAAATTGCCAAAAAAATAATATTTTTTGGTCACTTAAATGGATGATGTTGCAAATTCTTCACAAAATCTTACATATATTTTCAATGCCAGGAAGTACCTTATGATATGCCCCCAATGGTGGTGTCATAAAATGAACTTGGGAATACGACACAAACATCATAAAATTCATAAAAACAATTTACGAGAAATGGAAAACTTACAAAGATTATGGTGTTTACATTACATAGATAGTTTTTCTCTCTCTATGAAATGCACACTATGACTGCGAGGATCTGTACTATATTATTTATTCAGTAGTTTCTTCACGTAATTCTAGATGTTTATGGCACACAAATGTCCGCATGGTAGTGCTGGCTAAAATCGTATGATCATATCTTCAGTCTTGTAGTTCACATTCTGTAAAATCATTTCATTTCAATTGAACTGAATTTCGTGGTTTTTTTTGTGTGTGTGTGAAAAAGACCAATTTGTGGGGATGTTATTTCAAGGATAGTTACTAAATACAGACCTTTTTCTTGGTATTGTCTGAGGCCTTTATTCTGCCTCAAAATTGGTTCCTAATTGCTGAAAAATATTCCCAATTGCTGAAAAAAATCCCAAAATAATGAAACCAAAATAATGAAAGCCAAGTAAAGCGTTTCTTTAAGTTAAACCAATGAACTATTAAAAAATACACAAATGAAACCGTTGGTGTCAATAAATTGGAACAGTTAAGTTCATTCTTTTTTCAATTCCCTTATTCAATCATGGACCAAATAAATCCTAATTTTTGCAATTTATTCGATTAAATTGCATCCCAATTTCGAAAATTTAGCGACGCAAAATTCCCAAATTTGGCTGAGGCTTTTTCCCAAAAAGGGCAGAAAAGGGTCTGAAATAAATACATTATCCACTAAGTCAGGTACTATAGAATCATTGGTATTCATTTTTCGTTGTGGATTTAATTTTGTGATTTCAGAGGTCATCCACAAAATTCACAAAATTAAATCCCCCACAAATATTAATTATTTTACAGATTATATTGGTTTTTTCCAGCAGAAATGCTACATGATGTAGCTGAAGACTTTTCTGCTCTTCAATTAGGAGAATTTTAGATACTTTTTCACTTTTCCACTCTTCAATTAGGAGAATCTAGATACTCTTCAATTAGGGAATCTGAATATAGATGCTTTTACTATCTCCGTTTGAAGAGCACTAATTGAATTGAAGAGGAAGTGATGATGCTGAGAAATGAGGGAAGAAAATCAAACATTTTCAGAAGGAAGTTCTGCTGTGGCTTAATTGCGTTGTGAAAGACTACTAGCAACTGTACAAAGTTACATTTGAGCATTTTTAGGCTTCTTAAGGAAGTTATATGTTATTGGATTGGAATTTTTTATAAATGAGCACATTTTAGCTGTCAATGTCACATTGCGTTGACATAGTGACAAGGTCCTTCCACCATCCATTAGCAAATGATTGTGAAAATTCATGACCTCTCAAATTTTGCTTAAACTTTATGAAACTTAATCACAATGATCAACTTTATCAAATCTACACTAATAGTACCTAAAGAAATGCACACACTATATTTTCTCCATAGGTCAAGTTTAATAGTGAGTAATCTTGGGTAAAATCACGTTTCTAGAAAACCATGTTTGATTTCTAGTCATCTGGCAAGCGCTTGACCTTACCTTAAAGTTTGTGAATCTTGGCCACAGTGATCAACTTTAGGTAGTCTAGGTCACGATCTATTTTGGTAAAAAACAGGGCAGTAGGTCAAATCATGGAAAGAAACCTTTTCCTATGTTTTATTTGCTGCTCAACATTGAGTTATGTATGTATTTCAGAAGGAAGGATTGGAGGCCCTTCCAGGTTACCTCTCCTTACATCAAACCGTTGAGGGCCTCACCATCATGTGGACTCCCAATCAGCTGATGAATGGTTGCTGTGAACAACGGGAGGAGGACTATGATAGAAGGTAGGAACAGTGTAATACTTTAGTCAAAATCTGTCTGTAAAGACCACATTTTGAATTGTCTATACCCCAACCTGTCTGTTAAGACCACTCATTGAATTGCAAGTAGTGGTCTTTGTTCACAAGTGGTCTCTCTAAACAGGATAAATATGATGCGAGTCATTGGTACTCTTGCAGACAGCTAGGATTTGTGATAGCAGTGTTTATTCATTGATTGTCTTGAACACAAGTTTGACTGCTGTTATGCTAAAATTGGGAATGGCCATTTTGTGTTGATCCTAAGAATTATGGGAAAACTTTGAATACAGGACAGATGTGGTTTATTTGCTTTCTTGTCATTAACAATAAATGGACAATGGCTTGGTCATTGATTTATCATTAATAGAACAAGGCTGTATTTAAATACATGTCCAGCTGTAGACAATTATTTTAAGGCACTGCAAAAGGTATAACACGGCAGTCCAATCTCCACGGATCCATGCATATATTAACATTGAAACAATAGAAAATATAAGAATAATTTGGACAGCGGATACATTAAAAGTCATTCTATCCCTCTAGGAAAGAAAAAAACTTACAATTTTGTAGGCACATGCCACATAATAAATTATGTTATATAGATGAAATGTTTTTGTAGGACATATTATGTATGTTACATAGATGAACATGCAGTACAATCCACATCAGGTATTATGACAAGGTATAAGGGGACTCCTTTATAATGATTGGTTGATTTCATCTTAGTAATAGAATGTTTCTCTTACCTCATTTCAAATTTCTGACCTCTGATTGGTCAGTTTAGATTATGTTTCCAAAACTGACCAATGGGGTGGCTGCATTCTGTTATTGCACTTACCATTAAAAACATTCTAGCTACTGATTGGTTAGTTTAGAACATGTTTCAGAATCTGACCAATGGGGTGGCTGCATTCTGTTTATGCACTTACTGCTAATAAATTACTAGACGCTGATAGGTTTTCTTCAATTCTTAAAAATGGACCAATGAGATCACTACATTCTGTGATTACCACTCAAAAATATCTTAGACTCTTGCTTGTTCAATTTTCTATGCAATTTAGAAATGGACCAATGAGATGACTTCAGTATATAATTGATCTCCAAATTTATGATTTGCTTGGGCAAACAAATTTGCTGTACATTTTTATGGTTTTAAACTTTAGCAGGACAGGGGAAAGAGAAACATTCTTAATTGTTTATTGATTCCGAACCTATTTCCATGACAATTTTTGTTTTCTGTAAGTTGGGTATGTTTTGCCGAATCTTTAATCCTAAGTTTTGAGGGTATAGTTTTGTGCCATTTAAGTTTTGATTGATGACCTATATTTGTTTGTATTTTAAGCCGTGATAGCTCTTCATTTTGAAGGTGGTGGAAGTTTTATAAGCTCTTCCATTCGAAGGTGGTGCAAGTCTTTGTGTCTTTTAAGCTCTTCAATTTGAAGGTGGTGGACATCTTTTTGTTGTGAAAGCTCTTAATTTATGAACCGATCAGGAATCTTGTCGGCCCTTCATTTTGGTGGTGTTAGAAATTACTTCCATTTTTATAGAATTGGTTTGTGACCAGAATTCACCTGAATTTATTATTTGATGAACAATGGAGGCAGCTGCATCTCAGACAGCATTAGCCCTCACCACAGGAAGGGAAGTTATGTATTAGAAACTATCTGTACTAAAGGCCACAGACCTCTAAATGTTAGGTTGGAAATGTCAGGCAATATTACACCACAAACCTTGAAATATTTTACTAAAGGCCACAGACCGCTAAATGTTAGGTTGGAAATGTCAGATGATACTGTTCAACGAACCTTGAAATGCCTGAACCTAAAGGTCACAGATTACTAGATGTTTGATTTTTTTAATAATACTATTCCATAAGCCAGGGAACAAAACCTTGAAGAAATCTTTACTTAAGGGCGACAGACTACTAAATGTTTTATTTGAAAGGTCAGACCCCATGGTACTATGCCACAAACCTCATTCAAAACATGAAAATGTTTTAAATATTGAGTGCTTGTCTGACTTAAATGTATATATTGTTTGACAGATATAAAAAAATCTTGGTTTGGAAGTGCAAGAGTTATATGATATGCATACAAAATTTTTTATAAGGGATGGTCTGACCACACCAGCAACATCTGTTTGAGATATATGCACTCAAGTAATATAACCATCTTAATTTCCACCTCAATAGCTTTGTGGTTGAGTGTACATATCTCCTCCTAGTGTGGGGGAGCATTGGCCTAGAGGTAGGGTTCGCGCATCAGGATCGCAAGATCTGGGGTTCATACTAAAGGTGAAAAAAAATAGTTCCCTGAGTTAAATGCTGCAGCAAGGTGCTCAAAATCAAAAAGGGAAAGTTATCGCTCATACCCTTGTGGTGATCTTTACAATCAGAAATGAGGTGTCAAGAGGCAGTCATTAATAAAAAATGAAGTTGTATGACTAAGTTTCAATAAAAATTATACCTGTAATGTCATTGCTGAATGCTGAGACTTTATAAAAGAGTTAAAACTTGATGTGTGTCTTTCTCTCTCTCTTACCCTTGTGGCAATAGTTACTATCAGAATTAGGTGCCGAGAAGAATCAATATCAGCGGCAAGACTTACAATTGACCTACAAAAAATGATGTAAACTGTCTTTATGACTCCCTCAAGTCTGTAGTGCTGTTACTATGCCCTTGTACTGACTTATTTTATGGCGTAAGAAAATATGAGAAACTATATCCCCTGAGACATCTTTTTCTACAGTACACTGTATATCGGTCAATTCTTAAATTTTCAAAAAGAACTGAGGCAAATATTTTCTACTGTTTATCTTAGATGATTTTTTCTCTGAAAAAACATG
This sequence comes from Spisula subtruncata, assembly GCA_963678985.1. NCBI lineage: Eukaryota > Metazoa > Mollusca > Bivalvia > Venerida > Mactridae > Spisula > Spisula subtruncata. The sequence continues at coordinate 18,721,575 of OY787672.1, read as the reverse complement.
CTTATTTCAGTCAATTGTCATTTTTTACCTCATCTGATTTTTGAAAAAATTATGAGTTTATGTCATCACTTGATCGTCGTTGGTGTCGGCGTCTGCGGCGGCGTCTGCGTCGGCGTTGCATGGTTAAGTTTTGTGTTTAGATAAACTTTTTTCATAAACTATCAAAGCTATTGCTTTAAAACTTGCAACACTTGTTCACAATACAAAAAAAATTCGACCTACCCAGCTTAAAAATCTTGGGTCGCGTTACGGCAAACAAACAATATTTTAAGGATGGCCTTTTAAATGTTATAAATTACTTATTCACCATCAAAACCTTACTCTGTAAAGCAGGACACATAACTTTGTCCTACTTCATGCTAAGGTTGTCTGCCTTTTGACAGTGACAGATATCAGGTGAGCATCTGCAGGCTCTTGTTTAAAAATAAGTAAGTTTGCAAACATGCTTTTTTGTTAATTCTCAAAATTTCAAAAGAAACATTGAGGCAAATATTTTCTACAGTATATCTTTGGTAATATTTTCTTCCTCAAAAACATGCTTTTTGGTCCAATCTCAACTTTTCAAACAAGCACTGTGATAAAAAATTTCTAGAGTATACTTCATTGTTTTTTCTGTTTTTTTCTTTGAAAACATGCCTCTTTTAGTCAATTCTCTAATTTTCAACAAAAAAAAACACTGTGGCAAATATTTCTAGAGTATTTTTTTGCTGATTTTTTTCTTTGAAAACATGCTTATTTTGGTCAATTCTCAATTTTTCAAATAAATAACTGAGGCAAATATATTCTAGAGTATTATAATAAGTAAAAAAGAGTTTTTCTTTCAAGAAACATATACTTATTCTGGTCAGTTCTCAAATGGTAACCAAGACACGAACATCCATGTGCCTCTGTCTCAATCTACAGTGTGTCTGTGTGGCATGTGGCTACAGACAGGACTTCTTTATTTCTCCCTTGTCTGGAGTAATGTTACTGTATTCGTGTATCAAATGATTTTATTTCCCTGCTGTTTATGACATGAGACTGAGAGGAATATTGCCCCAACAGACAAACACACGATACTATCCCTAAGTTTCTGTGTTCCATTGATTTTACAGTATTCTGTATGGGTTATCATGCTGCTTATATTTTCTCTTATTATGTCAAAATGGAGAAATTGGACGTGACGCAAACAATTCATGTCTCCATGGCATTCTGGGTAGCATTCTTATGAGTATCTTATTGTAAAATCATATTTTCGCGAAGCAAAAATTTAATGAGTAAGACCAAATTGTCCCTTTGGCGCTACAAGGTGGTATCACTCTATGTACATGTATCATAGTTTATAATCAGATAAAACCTTATTGCACCAAAGTGACGATTAATGGTTTACGATCAATATGTCAGCAAAGGCCAGCCTAATGAACTTTAGACTTTATATGTATGTTGGTCACATTCAGAAGTTGACCCCTATTGATTTTGAGGTCAGTAGGTTGAAGGTCAAGGTCACTGACCTTTAACATCAATAAATTGACCAAATGGTTTCTGATCAAGAAGTCAGCAAAGGTTTGTCTAATGTTCTTTAAACTTTACAGGGGTATTAGTCACCGTCAGTAGTTGACCCGTATTGATTTTGAGGTCAGTGTGTTGAAGGTTAAGGTCACTGTGACCTTTAAACATGTATAAATTGACCAAATGGTTTCAGAACAGTAAGTCAATAAAGCTTTGGCACATGTTCTTAAATTTTTTTAGGGATGTTAATCACCATCATTAGTGGGCCCCTGTTGATTTTGAGGTCGGGTAGGTCAAGGTCACCATTCAACCTTTTAACAATTTCTGCATAAAAGCTGGCATGTGTGTGTACATGTTTAACAAACATCTCTGAATTGTTGATTGCTTTTGTCATTTCGATGATTTGATTTAGGCCTACCAAAACTTCCTTAAGTAAACTAAATCAAATTTGTTGAAATTGAGTTGTGGTATCTCCTGCTTCTTTATATGTCTGCTCTACTAGATCTATGTATTGAAAACATTAGTTTCAGAAATACAAATCGATGGCTTAGATCCAGAAGGTCAAAACTAACACTTACGACCTTATAAGACTCATACATATTTGAAATCTGCTTCACAAGGCGCTTCTTAAGAGCCTATTTTCATGAAAATCTGAAATTTTCATGTTGACCAAAATGAAGTTTTAAAATTGTGTTTTCCCATAGGTAAAGAGTAAATTACAGACAGTTTTCTCTTTTTTTCTCAATATATCAATTTGGTAGTTATGACCTTCTGGTTCTAAGCCATCGAAATATTTGATTGAATCCTCTGGAGTAGTTTTGTATGAGTTTTTGACAAAGTATTACATGCGTTTCATTTCAGATTGTATATTTCATTACTCGGGGGGATTTTAGGTAAAACAAGAATATCATTGACAGAATGTATAAATATCAAAATGTTTTCTTTTGAAATTCTAACACATGTGAGCCAGTAGTTTTGTTTTTATTCATAAAGATTCTCTGAATTAAAATCGAGGCCATTTATTGACAGAATTATGTTGGAGTTATAACAGTACATACAATACTAGTTAGTAACCATGGCAACAAAGCAGCAGCTGTTTTGTTTTTATTAAAAAAATATAGGTTTTATATATTAGGAGCACTAGTTTCTGAAAGACTCTAGATATAGTAAACAGATCTTGCTATTTGTATCATGTGACATATTCAAATGCTGCTCATGCTTATTCTGTGCTTCAAGTTTTCTGCTTCTGTCATAGGCACATGATTGCTATTCCAGGTAATTTAAACATTTTTAATAGTAGGCCATATTAAACTTACAGGTAACTGTGTCGTTTTTCTATATAAAAACAAATATAAAGTTTCAAAAAAAATTGTTTTTCATTTTTTTTTACGTTTCAATGATACAGTCACCTGTGATTAAACTGAGACTCATCAAGACTTGAACATTGTTAAGCATATAGGCTCGGAATTGTCATTTTAATGTGGTCAGACAATACTGTACAATTACAAAAACATGCACATAACACTTAGTGAAAGTTCAAATTCAGCTAGCATAGCTGTGCCCTATTATAATTTAACAATACTAGTAATCTGTTTCTTACATTTCAGTCATTTCTGGGATTATGCGTTGACAATCTTTCTGGATGAGATCGTCTATATACACTGCCACCAACAACGTAAGTATGACCATGACCAAAAAATAATTTCCAAAAATATGATTGTTTTGAATGAGGAGTTCAATAGGTGGGGATCCAACCAGCTGTGAATATCAGCAAAAGCAAAGGGGGGCTGGAACAGCTAATGTCTTAGAAAGTTTGTCATTGTATGATCCGGACAACCTTATAAGACAAAAATTGTTCTGTTGCTAAGAAACAAATGCTGGCAGGATCCCCACCTAATGAGCTCATCCTATTCAATGCATCGGAAACAAAGTGAATCACACATTTGTTACATTATAATCCACACAGTTTGTTATAGATGGTATTTTGCTAGCTGGTTAATGTTTCAAGCATTAAAGAGGTGTTCCCTATAACTTTGAATGTTTAAATGATTCAGGTAAAATATACATTAAATGAGAATCATTATTGCTTAAACTCCTGATATCTTTATCAATAAGCATCATTCAATTTCTGAGAAAAAATATGCTAGGTATAGGGAATGCCTCTTTAAATTTTATTAGATTTATTTTCCATTAGGATTGCTGTCTTATGTCTGTCTTTAATCATGCTTTTTGTATTTATAACATAATTATGATTCCTATGAATGGTTTCACATTAGCAATACATGTGTATAGTAGTAAAAGTACTTTCCCTATCAATGGTTTCCTGGCAATAATGTTATAGTGTAGGCCTAAATGTTAAAAGTAAAGATATGATTGTCTATTAGTCCACCACTTTTTATTAGCTCACCTGTTACATAGTGACAAGGTGAGCTTTTGTGATCACTCTTCGTCCGTCGTCCGTCCGTCGTCGTCGTCCGTCGTCCGTCGTCCGTCAACAATTGTCTTGTGTACACTCTAGAGGCAACAGTTTTGATCCAATCTTCATGAAACTTGATCAGAATGTTGTTCTCTATGAAATCTAGGCCAAGTTCGAAACTGGGTCATGTGGGGTCAAAAACTAGGTCACTAGGTCAAATCTTAGAAAAATCTATTGTTCACACTCTAGATGTCACCAATGTGTTCCAATCTTCATGAAACTAGGTCACTAGGTCAAATCTTAGAAAAATACTGTGTTCACTCCAGGGGTCACTGTTTTGATCCAATCTTCATTAAATATGGTCAGAATGTAGGTTGTACTGATACCTAGACCAATTTGCAACAGGTGAGCGACCTAGGGCCTGAAAGGCCCTCTTGTTTGTACTAAGGCATTTACTAGGTTAGCAATACATGGGTAATGTACTTACAATCTTTACCTGGTGATTGTTTCATAGCAACATTGAAGTTTAAATGTTACACAAGTAAAGATATGGTTGTCTCTGTCTCAGAGACTGTAGAACACAGACTGAAACATTATAAATTCATGAAGACTCTGAAAGACTATGACAATCTGAATTAAAACTGATGAGTCTCTTAGGGTACTGCATAGAATTTGTAGATTTGTTCTGGAACATACCAGAATGTTACATTAAATTTAGTAATAGAGGAATTTCAGTGAAGATTAATGTAAGTAAGGCCATGACAAAATAATGTTGTGGTTAAGGTTACAGGCCCAAAAAATTAGGGTAGGTAGGTAGGGGAAACATTTTATCTTTTAATATTATTTTATTTAGTTTTTTTCAATACTTACTTATGATTTTGTTCTTTCGAAGTTTTGGTGTTTAATGTTCAATAAAATGTTGTAGGGTAGCAGTAAAATGATAGGATAGGTAGGGAAACCTTAACCGCAACATCATTTTGTTTTGGCCTAATTTTGAAATTAACAAATCATAACCCTATACCTATAAGGAACTCATTTATACACTTGCATAAAGTGGAGCCCAATTGTTGATCATTGAGTCTCAAGTTAGCTGTGACACTTGGTTATATCTATTGTAGCTGCGACGTATATACTAAATTACTGACAGTCTGTATGGCTTATTGGATTACTTTAAAATTCAAGTTGTATCACTTATTGCTATTGAAAGTACAAGTTACTTCTGGCCAATGTATGACTTATTGCCATACTATATAATTCAATGTGTATGTATTATTGTTGCAGTCGATGATCCAGAAATATTGTCCCTGGAGTCAACTGAACACATTCAAATTCTGCTAAAACCAATATTTATAAAATTGTTATAAACCCTAGCACCTTGTTGACAATGATTAAAACTGAAAGGTGGTTACTGTGCCTGCTTTCAGTAACATTTTAATATCCTATTTTATATTGAATGTGAAACAAGTTCAATGACATTTATCGCATTGGTTCAGGAAATTGACTTTTTTTTTAGATTTTACTAAATTAAATCATGCTTGTATGTAACTGATCCTTTTGCAGTGTCAGTCTTTGTTCTAACAATTTGAAAGTGGTATTGAATTGCTTACCACCGTCATTAAAATTACTAAGATTCATAATTTTTTATCATTAATTTTTTTCTATGAATTTCAAATTATTATCAAGATAATTAGTGTAAAACTTCATTTATTAGTATGAATTTTTGCATGTCGTAATATTTTATGGGGTTGTTAACCCTTCAGCAAAAGACAATTGAGGTAGAAAGCTAGATTTATTATTTAGCAAAAGTCAATTAAGACGGCAAGGTCGATTTAAGCAAGAGATAATTATGGCAGCAAGGTCACCTTTAGCGACATCAATTAAGGTAGCAAAGTTGATTTAGCAAATGCCAATTAAGGCGAAAGTGTAACCTTTAGCGAAAGACAGTTAAGGTGGTAAGGTCGAAGATATGTATTGACTTTGCATGTTGGTTTCCGAAATATCATGACCTATAATCCAGTATTATTGGAAGTACGTAATTTCTTTAAGATGCTTCAATAAAACCCAAAGTATTATTGATAATTGCAGACATAAATTTCTGAATTCTAGTGACAGAAATAGGCTTATTAATAAATACATGTGCTTTACTAAGCTCCTTTCATAGACTTCAAAATACTTATTACTGATAACTTCTAAGTTACAGAAATATATTTGTAAAAATACCAAGCTGCTCAAGCTTCTCTGTATACTTCGTCATACTACTAATTGATAAATACTTATGCACGTAGTTAATTAACGCTTCTTCCTTTGGTTAAACTAATTAGTAATAAATCCTTCTACTGAATTGTCTGATTGTTACAAATGCCCCTTCTGAAGAAGTTTTGGAGAATGGCATCGCTATTACGTCATAATTATGTCCGCTTGCCCATAGTGTTACGGCTGTGATCCAGTTGTTTTTGATTTGTAACTTGGTGATTATTACTTTTTTCTGTTTTAATTAATCTGTTTTAAAGCGGTAACATCATTTTAAGCTTCAGTGGACGAGGCCCTCATGAGTCACAAAGTGTAACAGTTGTGCATCATGATACCACTGTGTATAAACGAGACAACTTTCTGTAATCACAATAAGTCATACACATTGAATCGTTTAGACTCCCAATAAGTCATACATACATTGCACGGAAATCACAGATGCTTTTGCTTGCAATAAGTCATACAAGTTGAGTTGTATAGACTCCCAATATGTCATTCAATGACTGGAAATCACATTTGCTTTTGCTCGCAATATGTCATACACATTAAATTATCAACCACGCACAAAGCTGTCATTTTAGGTTTATTTGCTGTGGAGTAACAGTCACCCATAATTCAGTAGATCAAAATAATATTTTCTGATATTTTTCTTGATTTCAGCTGATTGCCGTGGAACTATTGTATTGGTGGGACAAGATGGTGTGCAGCGCCCTCCCATACATTTCCCCAAGGGAGGTCACCTACTGGCATTCTTGTCGTGTCTGGAGACGGGGTTACTTCCCCATGGACAATTGGATCCACCTTTGTGGTCTCAACGCGGTAAAGGTAGATTCTATGTTTATAGATGTGCTGTGTGTATCAGTGCTGGTATGGTCAGATGTATTAATTATCCGCCTCCTCGATAGCCTAGTGGTTGAGCGTTCGCTTCGAGTGTGGAAGGTCCCGAGTTCAATCCCAGGCAGCGTCCTACCAAAGACTAAATAAAAATGGTACCAGAAATTCCCTTGCTAGACGCTTAGCATATGAGTCAAACTGGCTCTCTTTTCTCATACCCTCGTGGCGATGGATAACATCAGGAATGAGGTGTCGAGAGTGATTAATATAAGTTTGAAACTATTTTCACAATCGACCTTAAATAAATTAGTATAAACAATATTTATTATCCTCTGTCGAAAACGAAGGGGATATGGTAATGGTAGGAGTCATTCTGTCCGTCCGACCTTCTGTGTACATGTGCAACTCCTCCTACATTTCTTAACAGATCGACGAAATTTGCACTGAATAACTACTATGGGAGCTACAATGCATATTGTCAGGGTTTTGTGATTCGACCATTTTTGCCTGAGTTATGGTCCTTTGTCAAGTATCTTCTCTTCGGTGGAGGATAAAGCTGTCTATGACTGCATCTTGTCAGAGATGGCACCAAGTACTTAAATCGGTACTCAAGTACTTTGGTCATTCTTCTGATTGAGTACTCACTTCTCCGAACACCATAAATGTACATGATACTTGGAAAATACAAATGCTTATTGCTGCACTGCAAACATATGTTCAAATACAAGTTTTTCGAGATTGCATTATTGTAATTTTATTTGACCTTGTAAAACTTTGACTAAATAGGATTAACAATGAGTACTGAGTACTAGGGTACAGGGCTGGTATTCACAAAGTATCTTAAGGGAAAACTTAAATATTTTGACTTCAGTTAAAAATTTGAACTGCCCATAGTTTGCAAGAAACTATGAATAACCCATATTTTCTTGGTGATTACTGAAGTGCTTTACATAACACTTCAAAAGAAAGCAAAACGTTGATAATCTTAATTTTCCTGTTTAACTGAAGCACTTAAGGAAATTAAAAGATTTTGAGAAAATTCTAAGTTTTCCCTTAAGATTCTTTGTGAATACCACCCCTGATTTTACTTTTTGATAATCAGACCTTGGAATGAGTACTTGGGTAACCATGATTGCCATCCTTAGTAATAATACAAACTGTAGTATAATCTAGTATAAATATATCCCTAAAAGGGGATCACAATCTCGTTTGTAGCAGAACCACTCTTAACTCAAATTTTCCACCTGTCCGTCTTCTTTAAGAGCTATGATGCACTAACAATTTATATACATTAATTTAGTACAGGTAAAAACTTTGCATTATAACTTGTTATAGCTTGTTCGTAGTTCTTAAAGAAGACCGAAAGGTTAAAAATTTGAGGATTAGAGTGGTTCTGCTGCAAGTAGTATAATGTATGAAAAGGAATAGTCACATCTGGGGGCAAATAATGTGTTATAGGAAAATGAGCTACCCCTGTGGAATGGAACCCTGGGGCCTTATTTACCAACACTGTAAGTCTTAAACTCAGACTTAGACTTATATTGCCAAATGTTCTATTCACTCTCATGTTGTTATAAATGTACTGATTTTGGTATAAATGAGTATACATGTTCAGTGGCTTACTACAAATAATCAGAAACATTTTCACATGGTTCAATCAAATTGCAAAGAAATGGCAGTGATAATAAATTTTGTCAATTTTATGTCTAAGTCTGAGTTTCAGTCTTACAACATTGGTGAATAACGCCCCTGAGGTCCATTTGACTGCTGGGTTTGATTCCAAGCAGAGACAGCTTATTTTTCCTTCAGTTTATAACAGGTGCTAATTTTGTAGCATGCAGAAAGCTGGAGTGCATTGCTTATTCCCAAGTACCATTATATAGAGAACCTTGCATTAGTGCTCATTACATACAAGTTTTATTAAACGAGTGGACAAAACAATATGATACGAGGCTTTGCCGAGTGTCATATTGTTTTTGTCGACAAGTTTAAAAACGTTTGTATTATACTGACGTCACTGGTCGATTCAAGACACGGATTGGCTTACGTTACGTCATCCTGAACCAACCAACCAATCAACGGCAAGCTAATTTAAATGTTTAATGAATGGGCTGGGAGTGCATTACGATATTTCCAGCACGGCTTTAATGCACTCCCAGACCGCAGGTTATGCGATAAACATTGATACTATTCATAGTTTACAAAGAGCCTGATTCATAGATTCTTAAATGTTATTAGATTTATTTACATGTTCATTTTAGGCAAAGTTTTCCCTAAGTTGAAAAGAAAAGGGAGTAGATTATCTAACTTATCTACAAGCAGTAAAGAGGGCAGCACAAGTTCTACGTCCAGCACTGACATTGAAGAGGAAGCTACAGACTATGTGTTCCGAATCGTAAAAGTCTTTAAACCGGACAATATTCGTAAGTTATGTTTGTTGATTATCATAAGAATTGACATGATGTTTGAATTATTACTTATTATTACCACAGGTAACTGTATCGTTGAAAACAAAACACAATTTTTTTTTTTAAATTTCTATTTTTCTATGAAAGAAAAAAAACATTCCAAAAAAAAATTTTTTTTCGTTTTTTTTTTTCGTTTTCTGCGATACAGTTACCTGTGATTACTACCATATACGTAATTATTATTATTATAGCTTCAATTGAATTTTGGGCATCCTTTAAAACTTTCATATGTGTGAATTAAACGACATATTGAAATTGATCAAACTCAATATATTGTATATTTTGTTATAAATGTGCATTTATCAGTGCAATGTGCAATTTCATGTCTTCTCATTTTCTCAGCATCATTGGCATCTTTGTTTGGTTTCCTTCATTGGTTTTCTTGCTAACATTAAGCCTTTCTTATCCAGTAGGAATTAGGTTATGTTTATTATTCCAGTGATCTTTCTATTTTGTTTTGAAACAGGTTTTATGTTTTATTGTGTTTTTTTTATAGATTTAACATTTTGCTGTGTATGAAATTGTAGGGTAATTGTACCAGCATATTGCTTGATAAATGTGTTTGGCCTTTCATTGGCATTTTCTTGGAATATAAATTTAAAAAATCAAGATAAAAAAACTATTTTCAAACATTGCTTAATTTCTTGGAAATATTAGTGCAATTAAACTTGTATGTACATATGACAAACAGCAAATGGATTATTATCCACCTATATCTTTGATAAGGGGGTTTAATGCTTTGCACATGTTTGATTTGTCGGTAGACCAGAAATCTGATGGTTTCTGCTCAATACAATAACTCAAGAATGGTTTTATCTTGGACTTTCAAACTTCCCATGGAGGTTGGCCAGCAACAGAAAATGGCCCATATTGATTTTGATGTCAGTATATGAAAGGTCAAGGTCACTATGACTTACCATTTCTGACTATTGGGCTGCTGCCATGGGAATATACATGTTTTACAAATATTTCTTGTTGGTTATGTTACAGCACCAGAAGTCATGGACCCGAAAGCCAAATTCAGACCAGCTGATCTACTTCCATGGGCTCTAACCCGTATACCTCGGGGACCAAGCCCGCTAGCACAAAGTACCGTGCAGACTTACGCTATAGTGCAGGAGGAACAAAACAACACATGTTTAACACGAGCGGGTACCAACCACAGGCAAGGGTTAATATTGAATTTATGACATCTTTGGTGTTGTCTTGCCATTGTGTCGGTGTTTAACAGTACAACCTCTGCAGAGCTACATACTTTGTGAGCTGTGAATATTATCTGTTGTGTAGAGGTTATGGCTCTACATCTAGGTTAAATTTCGAGTAAATATCACCTAAGGGAAATTTTGAAGGTGTTTTTGCAGAGAGTGAAGTGCTCTTCAGAGGGTCACTCTGGAGAGGTTGTACTGTATAGGCCTACTGTAAAATCATTTACTTTTGTGGGCATTAAATTTAGTAGATTTCAATAAAAAATGAATGTTTTCTGGGTCATGATTGCATAGATTGCAAAACTTGAAAGGGGAGGGGAAACACTTGTTCAATATTTTGAAGATAGATTGATTATTTGGTTCACTTTTTGTGATTGATTTCAACCACAAACTTAACAAAAAAATATCAAATAAAAATTTAATCCCCACATAAAGTAATTATTTTACAGTAGGCTTAACTGGTGTTTTGCATGTGTTTGTTGTATCTCTGTCTAAATAGTTCTATCTCTGTGTACAGTAATGTCTGAGTATTCATTAATATCGACTTGTATCTGCTTACATTATTGCCTACTTTGAACATTATTCCAAAAGGCGGCAACATTTTATTTAAAATAAGTCTGTGAGTCAGTCAAATGTGTTAATTTACTGGTACACTTTCATTAGTGGCACTATATTTTAAGAATAAGTGCAGATGTTGAATTTATGGTATCAGTGGTATAATGCTAACAAAAAAGGTGGTGACATTTGCTCAAATTAAGTGAGTGACTCAAAATGTATGAGTTTACTAGTACACTCTTATTAGCTCCTCTATTTGAATAATAAGGGCAGCTTTTGCATTTATCCCTGTATTGGTATAATGCTAATGTGAAATGGCAGTTATATTTACTCAATATAACTTAAAAGTCTGTCAGTTAGTCAGTCAAAATGTGTGACATTACTAGTACGCTTTTATTAGTACCATTTTTTGAAGAATAAGGGCAACTTGTAGTTATGTGAGTGTCAGAAGAATTCTTATATTAATTTATGGTACAACGTTTAATATCTTCAAAACCAATTAACATATTGCTCTGGTACTTTGAATACTTGTTAACCATCATGAACTCAACCCCTACACAGGAGTAGACATTTTCTTACAAAGCTTATACTTTGGACTTTGATTATTCTATCCCAGCAATGTTCAGAGAATAGTTGAGTGTGCGGTTCGAGGACACCTCTCGTTGCATGTTTGTATCATCACTGCCTCAAAGTGTAATATGTAAAATAAAAAAAAACACATGATATACTACTCATATGTATTTAAAATCTTCACCAAAATGCGCTTTTTATTAGCTTATTTTCATAAAAATCGGAACTTTAAAAATCTGATGTTCAAAAAGTTGATTTTATCCATTCTATCAAGTAAAGAGTAGTTGTCAGATAGTTTTTCTTATTTTCACAAAATAGCGTTTTTGAACTTATGGCCTTCTTATTCTAAGCCAATGGCATGTCCATAATGCACAGGTATAAGAGTACTTGCAACTTCAGTTGCATTTTTATTTCCTTGTGCTATTTTTATTGTCTCTTCGTGTTGTTATGTGACCTTAATTACCTAGAAGTCTTCACATGGTTTATTGATTGATCACAGTGTCAAGTTTTTCTTCCTTATTCAGAACTGATTGGCATTATTTGTTGACGTCATTTGAGAACAATTCTCAGAATATACCAGTAATTAGTGTATTATATTACCTTAGTATAATCATAATGTGACCTATGATTTAGCCTGTATAGACAGAAAACGAGCTAAGATAGTGTGACTTAGTCTATTTAATAACGTTTCATACACCATCATTGAGAAATAATTTCTAGTGCAAAAGATTGTTACCACAGTTTAACACCCGTACAATAATAGAAATAGGCAGTGTAAATTCTCAAAGAACTTGTTTATACATTGCGCAAGCAATTTAAAAGAGGTTGAACGATCATGTGAATAATGGAAGACCGAAAAAAGACAAGTCAGTTATAATTAAGCGAGTTAAAAACATCATTGACAACGACATGGGTCAGTCGATTACGGGTGTAGGGACTTGGGTCGGTAGGCCTATATCGTAAATCCATTGCACATAAAATCTTATCGGAAAATTTAAACATGAGTCATTTATCTACGAGATGAGTCCCATATGTTTTATCTTCCGATGAAATGTTAAAGAGAGTGGGGGTTTTGATGAAAGTTTAAGACAAATTGCATAGTCAAACGTAACGTCATTGACGTCGTTGAGTGTGCGCCGACCTGACTTACAGCTGTTACGATAAATTTACACACCGTTTCTATTATTTGAGATATCGCCTTCAAACTTTGCAATGATAGTTTTAACATATTGCTATATAAGACTGTGTATGCCAATTGCTAATATAGTTGGAAGAAATAGAGTAAAACCAAATGTTCGCGACTTTCGCGGACAACCCTCGTATTGAATAGGTCAGTTTGGCAGTTTAATTTTGTGATCATATTCTCATTTTTGGTGTGCGCTGTAGCAGCTGTATTTATTGAAGATACATATATTATATTGTTAGCTTGCATATATATACTATATTTCAGGAATACAATCAAACAGTTATGTGACACAATGAGAAAACAGATCATATCTCGTGCATTCTATGGTTGTAAGTATAACCTAACAAGATAATATCTCGTGCATTCTATGGTTGTAAGTACACTGTATAAAAATTCACTGATTATCACCAATTCTGTCTTGGAAGTTCTTAAATCAATTGCATTTGGTTATCATCTTGACCATGTGTTTGTAGAATGCACTCAAATTTTTTACTCCTAGAAATAAATCAATGAAATAATATCTTAACAAATTCTAACCAGGAAGTATATCAAATCTGCCATGTATATAATTGTGAAGCGCAATAGAATATGTTGTCATAATTTTTGCGCTATATAAATGCCATGTATTTGTATAGAAATTTAGGATATATAGACCATACAGGTAGTCTATATAGAGAATATGTGCCACTGTAGCTCAGTTGTTAGTGCGTTTGCTGTCTATTACCCTTGTTCAAATCCCGATGGAGGCACTCATATGCTTGCCATGCATTAGAAGAAAGATGATTATCAAATAAACTTTAAAATAAAGGCTATGCTTGTCATGTTTTACAAAGTCTCAGTATGATACAGATGATATGATCATGGTTTATATATTTACAGGGTTAGCACATTGTCGACACTTGAAGACGGTGAGAACCCATCTATCAGGACTTGTATTACACCGGATCTTCCCCGTAGATCAACCGTGTGATGCATCTAAAGGTCTCACAGAGGAAGTCTGGGCACAGATGGGAAAGTTTGGAACAGTAAGTCACGAAAATATAGTAGTTTTAACCCTTAATTTAATAGATATGTCAATTTATATGTGGTATTCCATGTCCATCACTGTTTATTATCCAAAGTTTGGAAGAGTAAGTCATGGAAATATAGTAGTTTTAACCGTTTACTCCATAGATACATCAATTTATGCCACACAATTCTTATCTTATGTTCATCACTATTTATTTAGCCAATAATGAATAAAGGGGGACAACCCAATTACAGATATGGACTGAAATATTACTCAACACCTTATCAAGAGAGATAATTTCACTCGCCAATTGACAGTGTCTGCCACTTATAATGATCAAAAAATGAATATGGAGGGGAGACAATTCATTTACAGATGTGGACTGATCTAAACACCTCATCAAGGGAGATAATTCAGTTACAGATATGGACTGATCTAAACACCTCATCAAGGGAGACAATTCAGTTACAGATGTGGACTGATCTAAACACCTCATCAAGGGAGACAATTCAGTTACAGATATGGACTGATCTAAACACCTCATAAAGGGAGACAAATCAGTTACAGATATGGACGGATCTAAACACCTCATCAAGGGAGATAATTCAGTTACCGATATGGACTGATCTAAACACCTCATCAAGGGAGATATTTCAGTTACAGATATGGACGGATCTAAACACCTCATCAAGGGAGATAATTCAGTTACAGATATGGACTGATCTAAACACCTCATCAAGGGAGACAATTCAGTTACAGATATGGACGGATCTAAACACCTCATCAAGGGAGACAATTCAGTTACAGATATGGACGGATCTAAACACCTCATCAAGGGAGACAATTCAGTTACAGATATGGACGGATCTAAACACCTCATCAAGGGAGATAATTTCACTCCAAGCCCTTGTTAATCACTCCTTTTTTTCCAGTGATAAGTATAATATAATAGGAAAAGCAAACCAATGGCAGAAATGGACTGAACATGACTCTTTATTTCAAGGGAAATAATTACTTCCCCCTATCCATCCAAACACTGATTATTTTACAAAAAAATGAATTGGAAAAGGAAGGCAATACAATTACAGACTTAACAGAACACCAAATCAGTCCTGATTTTTGTCTAAACAATCTGCACATCTCTTAACTGAAAAATTGTAGGGTATATGTAGACTGGAACATGATGCTGTTGTACCTATCACACTGTATGACCTCAAATATGTGTAGATTTTAAGTGTACTCCCCTATGTGATAATTTGCTGAACATGCCTGTTAGACATACATGTCAAGCTGTTTATGATTGCTGAGTGATAATTAATTGAAGGTCATCCCATGACATGGAAGTAATTATCAGATATTTTATAAGGAAACAACGTCATTATCAACAATCCCAAAAGCACCTTGAACACAAACATTATCAATAAAGTCATACTGTAAAATCATTTTTTGGTTTTGGTAAAAAAGGCAATTTCGTTGGGACTTGAATTCATGGATTTTGCATTACAGGTAATAAAACAAGGGTCAAAATTGATGTTCGTTGGGATTAAAGTTTGTGGTTGAAATGAACCACGAAATCCACGAAATTTGATCCCCCACAAAAATTAATGATTTTACAGTATTCAAAAAATTAAGAATGGGTATGCGTTAATTGATTTACTTCATTGCCACTGCGGTATAACGTACACCGGATATTGCTAGCAAGATGAGTAATATTAACAATTTTCGCGACATTCTAGTGTTGACAAGGGTAAGTTCAGAGACAATTTTTTGTTTTTCTGAGTGTTTTTAATGTACATTCTATACAAAACTATCTCCTCCATAAATTTTCCTAGCATTTGCAACCGGTAAATTGCCTGGAATTTCTTAAAAGGATGATTAAAGGACCAAACTCGCATCGTTACTCACGCAGAAAGTAAGCTCGATATGTCGAAATTAGATGTTTTTGTTTATATTTTTCGTTAAAATACTTAACTTGAATCGAGCCAATTGTCATTCCTGTTACAAAGATTATATTGCAAATGTAGTATCCGAAACTAATCGAAAATGAGGGCGCATTGCGAGAATAAATACAAGTGTAAGTGTACGGAGTATTGCTATATGGTTGCTCCCTGGTGTACGGAGTATTGCTGTATCGTGTACGGAGTATTGCTTATAAGTGCAGTGACTATTTGTCACTCAAATTGAATAAATACAAGGTATAATCAGCGTTATTTTGTAAAAATAATTTATACTGAATAGATCTGTACCTATTTAGACTGGATTACATGGACTACATGAATCAATTAATGTAACAAGTTAATCCTAGCTCTAAGCCCCCCCCCCCCCCCCCCCCCCCGAATTTTATGGGAAACTTCTATTAGTAACTGTGTTTCACATACAGTAAAGGGTCATCCCAAACCAAAATGGCACGCTTAAATAAGCGTGCGGTAAGGTTGCGGCAAGGTTGCGGTTGCAATATTTTTAAGCGTGCGCACGCATGCCGCAGCCTTATTCTGAAGATCATGCACACTTGTAAACTTGCAAATGTAAAGTTTTCGCGCACTTAATATTTATGATTGATCCAATCGCAACCTTAATTTAAGCGTGCGCACGCTTAATTCCAAGCTTACAAGCGTGCGCAACCTAAATAAGTGTGCAAGCGCGCAAGTATGCAAGCATGCGCACGCTTCAAGCGTGCGATTGGAACAGTCGCAACCTTAGTTTAAGTGTGCGCACGCTTACCGCGCGCTTAACCTAATTTAAGTATGCAAGCGTGCGCACGCTTCCGCGTGCTTGCAAGCATCGCACGCTTCCGCGCGCTTGCATGCGTGCGATTGGAACGATCGCAACCTTAATTTTAGCGTGCGCATGCTTGCGCGCTTATTCAGGCCGCGCGCTTTCACGCTAAACCTTATTTAAGCGTGCGCACGCTACCGCGCACTTGCAATCGCGGTTCCAATCGCACGCATGCAAGCGCGCGGAAGCATCGCATGCTTCCACGCGCTTGCATGCGTGCGATTGGAACGATCGCAACCTTAATTTTAGCGTGCGCACACTTGCGCGCTTATTCAGGCCGCGCGCTTGCACGCTTAACCTTATTTAAGCGTGCGGCTTGAACAAGCGTGCACAAGCTTGCGTGCTTAAATGAAATGTCCACTAAATTCCACACATTTAGAATTTTTTAATGAAAATATATTTTTTATTAAATTTTAATGCATGTAATAACACAAAAACACAAACATTTCAAAATAGATAAGCACTTTCTAATGTTTTTAATTTTCTCCAAGAATTACTGATTTATTCATTGATCGCAGATTTCATATCCAAATATGCTGACACATCATCTGAAAATAAAAATCAACATCATTAAAATCAAAATTTTTAATTTCATGTAAAGTAAAAAATTAACGTTAGTACAGTTCTTGAACTGTCTTTAATTCCGATACATACCGCAATCATGAAAATTAATTCATACTAACATTTGTTAGTTTAATGTCATCAAGCCTCTTTTGTTTACACTACTTAGTAAATTGCCATTTAAAAAATAATCTCACAAAGTTCAGGGCCATACTCAAGAGTTGAAAATGACCTTAATTACAACAAAAATGTGATACAACATTATAAAAACCGTCATAGCACCAAAACAAAACATGACAGCTTAGCAATACAAATTAACTATTAAAAGCACTGATATATAAATTAAATTCTTTTAAATTTGCTTACCTGTTATTGTATATGCAGTCTGACATTGAAACCATACACTGTTCGAAATGATTTAGTGTCTTCTCGAGACTTCCAGAAATCAAGTCATTTTGGCCAATACTCTGTAAAATAGAACAATCATAATTACAGATCTATAAATTATACTAGTGAAACTGAGCAAAAAGTTTTCAGTGTTTTAAATTTATTTTTTGCCTTTCAGAAATTACTCACAGTATACTTCAAGTTTTAATATCATTATGTTTATATCTTTCAGCTTTAAAATAACAGTTTTGTTATACAATGTACAAGGATGGATGTAATTTACTTACACTTTCCAATTCTTCCTGTTGAAGGCTTCATATCTACTGGTAATGAAATATCCAACACAAATAATCCATACTCCTTATTGTTGTTGTTTGTAATCAACAAATTGAAGTCATGAAACTCAACCCACCTTCATGAAACATCACATCTAAACATTTTACAAAACAGCAAAAAGACTTGCAAAAAATGTGCCAACTTTCCCAACATGTAAATAAACAACACAAAGAAATGGGAGTTCTGACCTGTTCAAACTATCCAGTGACCTAGAAACTTGTTCAAACTGACCAATCAATGACCATCTGTTATCAGTCATATAATCAGGTATATAAGATTAAGGGGCTTATTAGCCTGTCTCTCTGTGTATGTGAATAGGAAACTGCACAAGGAGTTAATTGAAAAGATCTGTGTGGTTAGCAAGTCATGCATAGCCAAAACCAATTTATAGCCTGTAGATAATTGACCACTGATACAACTATTGCAATATTATGAATAAACAAATAAACAACACTGTCAGTTCTATGTATAGGTAAAACTGACAGATAAAAACATAGTAGATTATTAAATTACATTTCTGATCAATCAGTGAGTATTCAACAGGTATCACAAACTTCTTATGATGGAATTTGTAGACTTTGTAAGTGTCAATAATTGATGGTTGATTGATTGATTGATTGATTGAGAATGGTTGATTGATAACCACAATGTTTGTGTTAAAATTTCATAAATACAAGTTTTTAGTGCACCTTTTTCATCTGAATACAAGGTTTTTAATATGATGCTTATGCATCATGATGTCAAAGCAATAAAAAAAATGTTCTCATATTTTGTTAATATTATCAATCAATTTGGACTTAGACATTTTAGCCAAAACCAAAGGAAACAGAATCAGTACAAGTTCTCACTTCGCACGCTTGCCACAACTTTTTATAACATTAAGCTTGCAGAATTATATTATGCTTGCGATATCGCGCGCTTGTCACTGTCTACAACAAAATTAAGCGTGCGGTGAAATCTTTTCCTGCGCGCTTAATTTTCCTGCGCACTTCCGCGCGCTTAAATTTTTGGACCGCAATCTTGTTTAGCGTGCAACAAGCGTGCGCACGCTTGTCACGCGCTTGCCGCACGCATCCAGCATGCTAGTATTTTGGTTTGGGATAACTGGGCAATCGCATTAGACAAACACAAAACAACTACAATGTCCAATAGTTTGAATTAGCAACGTTGAATGTAAGTCATAGAAAAGGAACCTCATTGCAGCATCTGAAATAGTTGAGAGATTATAAAATAAACCTTGGTATGTATATATGGATGTGAAAGCCCTGATTTGCCATTTGACTATAAGCATGAATCTCAAAGAATTGCATATATTCAAGCTAAATATCACATTTGTACTACTCACATGAACACTTTATGCATAAAATTCAGCATTCTATAATGTTAATCGCATTCATCTGCCTTGCGGTTTGAAATATTTTAACATAACCATTTAAGAATATTCTAAGTATATCATATAACCCATAAGACATGACCTTATTGGTTTACAGACGTAATAATACGATTAAACGGTCCATTTACATACTTTATTTACTCATTTTATTAAGCAATACTCTGTACACTAAACAGCAATACTCTGTACACACCCGTGTATCTGTTTTGGGGTGTATCTTAGTTGTTTTTCAAACAATATTAATGAAATTTGGTCACAACATTTTGGCGTTCAATATAAACAAAATGGCCAGTTCAAAAAATCTACAATTTGGTAATACAGCCTTTCCAGAAGCTTGTACAGTACTGCTGCCAATATTTGCGAGTGAGTAACGGCATAATACTTGATCATTTTAACCTTTCTATGAACATTTGATATACGATAGTGTTCTATAAAGTTACCAAAATGCCCGAAGAAGTTAAACTTCAATTGGGATATGTATAAGAAGTCAGTAATTAGGAAAATATCGCGTCTAAACTCACCCTGGTCTCCATTTCATGTCCTTAAAATTGATAATATTACTCACTTTACTAGCAATATCCGGTGTACGTTATACCACAGTGATTGCGCAATTATTGATATGTCCCCATATTTCGTGATACACATCTGTCAGTGGGTTTGGATGGATGCCACAAAGTTTCTCAGTGTTTGTTGTCCTTTACCTCCCCCCCCCCCCCCGATCCGATTTAACTGAAACTTTATGAATAGTATGTACCAAGCCTTACTTTGCACAGTGTAAGAAATTTTAGGTTGGAAATTATGGTCATTTGTTGGAAACATTTTTACTTACCTTTTTGTGTCAAAAGCCCATCTAGTTATTGTCTTGTCTGTTTTAGGTGACTGGTTACCCAGAAGTATTCCGACTGGTTTACTATGGTGGAATAGATCACAGTATCAGAAAACAGGTATAATATGCATGCTTGATAGGTCTGCTAGATAGTTATGCCGAGCCTAGCATAGCCTTTATTTGCCAGTCAGCTATCTGCTCAATATGGCAGGCATATGTGTGCCTCCACCCAGGTCGCCGGATTAGACGTTAATCACGCTAACCACTGAGCTATGGAGGCCATGCAAGATAGTTAAGAATAGTTTGAACCTTATATTGAATTGGAACCCATATTGTACAATGACCTAGCCATGTAAAGTACAAACTTACTATAATATGACTTCATAACATAAAGTGCACAGATACTGACCTAATTCTCTTCTTCTAGCATAATTTAACTGATGCAGTCTTTACATTTTACTTTTTGTTCCCATGTCCCATACGAAAGTCATAATCAGAAACACAATTTAGAATTAACTTTCCTACAGAAAATAAAAGTTATTTAATTTTGAAATATAGACTAAGAGCATTGACCAGGTTATGGTCATTTGAATTGCAGAAGTCAACTTTTCTTGTATTTAAATTCACGAATAACTTTTATTTCTTTATATCCTAGGTATGGCCATACTTGCTTGGTCATTACAAGTTTGATAGTACACAAGAGGACAGAGATTATCTTGATAAGAAAACACAAACATTATATGAGAAAACAATGTCTGAGTGGCTTGCCATAGAGGCTATAATCAAGCAAAGAGAAAAGGAAATAATGGCGGCAAACTTGGCGAAAATGTCGTCTGAAAGCACTGACGGAAATATTCCGTTAGTTCGTAAAGATTCTAGTCTGGATAATGATGTGTTCTTGTCGCAGAGTTTTGACTCTGTGGATGAATTTTCACACCCTGAAACAGTTCCAGAAGAAAGTAGTGCCACTGGAACTACTTGTTGTACTCCAGACAGGAAGCAGAGTATGGATTTACATTTTGAACTGAGTGATAAGGTCACACAAACAGATGCAATATCTCTGATTGAAAAACGTGAATATCTAACGTCGTACACGACAGAAAGTCCCGACGACGGACTGGGTGACTCTATAGCACGGCAAAGTTCCCAGGAACGGATAAAATTAGATTCTGCCGATTCGGAGAGTACAGACATCTCAAAACCAGACAGAGAGGGGAGTATAGATCGTGTTACGCTGCCAAAATTTTCTGCCGGAAGTTCCGGTGTCGAGGAAGATGAGAATGAAGCCGACGACGAAGGCGAAGATGACGACGACGATAATGAAGAAGAAGCAATGGAAGAAGACATTGACGGGGAAGAACTTATGTCCGCCGTCAGCCAAATCGTCGGAGAAAAGTTAGATATCAAACCTACAATGATGGTGGAAGGAAATGATACTCCAATTGTTGATGGTAAGATATCCTTACTCCATTAAAGAAAAACCTCAATAATAAGATCACCCTTTGGATTTTTATAGTGAAACCTCAGTATGTTCTTTACAGTTTCTTGCTGAAATTAATAGATGCATTTATCACAAAACCTGCAGTCTTTGTGTGCCGGAAAGCCGTGCCGGAAATACGGTTTGGCACTCTCAGACTTTTACATAAATACTTAAATTCGCTTGACGTAACGAAACACAATCCATGCCTTGAATTGACCAATGACGTCATTATAAACAAACGTTGTCATGACGTCGCATGCATCGCCAAACACTGTAAGAAACTTATGTAGTATACAAATTGAACTGTTACATCATTTTGGACGGTAATGAGCGTTCTTTAAAAGGTTGTGTGATAAATGGAATCTTATATTCCTGCTCATTACATTTGAATTTTGTGAGTCTCGTTGACAAAAACATGCAAGATTCTCTATGTACGTGTTATCTATCTTGTACTTGAGTAAGTGTTTATATATATGATTTTAAGTTTATTGAGCAGAGTCTTGTTATGTGACTATAAGTTTGTTATATATTTACAGAGCGTGTACGACAATTATCCACATCCAAAGAAAGTCTGATGTCACCAGCATCTCCCGCATCCAATGGTGGAATATATTCAGTAAGTTGTATAATATACGGTAAAACTTCATTATCTCGAGGAGTGATAGGGACAGGTAAAATGCTTGAGATAAACCGGGTTCTCAAAATAACCAAAGGACATTGTATTGATAATACAAACGGATATTGATTGAAAACTTGTTCGAGATATATTGGGTGCTCGTGATATGGATGCTTGTCATAACGAAGTTTTACTGTATTCATGGATGTAGAAACATTTTAATTGAACCACTGTCCAGTTACTCTTTAAAAGTAGGCTGTTGGTTTGAAATGTAACTAAAGAAGAAAAGAACAATAAAAAGTAGTTAGCAAGCATGTTCATATTGATCAGTGGATCTCAACCCCTACCTGCTCCTTTCTACAGCCCTTTATATAAACCAGTACATGTATAAGGATTATTTTTATTTATTTTGTGGGGTCAAAAACTAGGTCACTAGGTCAAATCTTAGAAATCATAGAAAAAGCTTATGCTCACTCTAGAGACCCCTGTTTTTTTTAATCTTCGTGAAATATGGTCAGAATGTCAGTTGTACTGATACCTAGACCAATGTGCAACAGGTGAGCTCCCTAGGGCCCTTTGGGCCCTCTTGTTTTGAAATCTCCTGCATTTTTATCACCAATCTCCTGCATAGGCTTCAGGAAAATATGGCATGTTTGAGACTATTGCTACAAAACTGCAATGAACCGGGTTCTCGTGTAATTTCTGTGTCGTGTTTCATCTATGGTATGATGTACCCATAAAATTGTCTCCATGGCTCAATAACAGTCACAAAAAATATATATATTATAAATGCTATAAAATATTAATGGGTTCTTAATGGATGTTGTTTCATGCCCATTCTCAGATTCTTGGTCTGGTGTAAGATTTCCTTCCCCTGTCAGGTTTATGTCTCTTCATTACATCTCTGTCTGCCCTGGTAGCCAAGTAACCACTCTTCATATTAATTATATCAAAATACACTGCAGCCTCAGTTTATGTCGATATCTGTAACTGATAACTGCTGTGCATATAGAAACATTGATTGTCCTGTTGAAGAATTCTTTATTTGACATTTGACTAAATCAGCTTTGTTGAAAGATTCAGAATGCTTTTTGTGATACAAGGAATCTTGGAGCCCTACTCTAGCTATTAAAATATTGACTTCTTCTATACCTTCGATAGTCTCGTCTTGTGTGTGTTGGTGCTATATACAGGACATGTTAAAGAAGCAAGGAGTCTATTCGGAAAGAACCAGGGCAGCTTGGCTGGATTCCTTGTATCACACCACTGTCTCTTCTACTTGCTGTCCAGTCAACAAAAGACATGACTCCACTTGAAAAAAAGTGCTTGCACTTTTATAGGTTATCCTTGATCGAATGGTTTGAATATTTGAATAATTGCTACCAATTCATTCCCTTAATTAAACCACTTTCAGTGATTTCTTACCTGTTTAAAAGGACCATTTGCCAACAAATAATCAACCTCATACAGTAAATCTAGCACACAATTGCATACCATAATTCAAATAATTTGTTTTAATAGTCCTTTTGACAAAACAACATTCAACAAATACTAACTATAATAGCAAATGAATTATCCCTGCACTAGTTTAATAATGTCAATTGAGTAATGATATTAACCAGATAAAAAATCTATTGTCAGGACATAGTGATGAATTTGTAGTCATTTTTTCCAATAACCTAGTTTTTTTTTTGCCGAAAAAACAACAACAAAGTTATATTGTTTGTAATACTTTTATTATAAATGTCACAGTAATAAAATTAGAAAGAGATAAAAAAAATAATCATGAGATCTTTGAATACAATCAATATGCAGTATTATATGGCTATACATTGATTGTTAGATTACCCAATCTACCGTAGATCCTCAACCATAGGTCACACAAAATAATTCCAGAAAAAGTATCACCCCCGGTCACTATGATTGACCTTATGACAGTTGTTTCCATACACGTAAATAAAGAAATTGTGTTAAATAATCCTTGTTGGGGAAACATTGAAAATGTTGCACATTTTTGCACAGAAAATCCAAGTGATTTACATGATAATGTCCATCACAAAATGTCTGACAACCAATCAGAGCTTGAGGTGTCTTTTTGTGTCAATAAAAAATGTCCAACGTACGGTAAGGCATGCTCTGTGCCATTGTCAGTTGGATTGCATCTTGTTTTAAGCTAAATGTCTATGAAATAATATCCGCCATACGAAAAGGGATATGTCTATCAAAAAATGTCGGACATACTATAAAACAAATGTCAATATAAAAACATCTGCCCTATGATATGACAAAAGTCAATCAAAATGTCTGACCTATGATAAGGCAAATGTCCATCAATACATGTCTAAAACAAGCTAAGGCAAAAGACCATAGAAAAAATTCTGACAAATGATTAGCAAAACTTCTACCATATCAATGGCTTAGAATTAGTAGGTCGTAAGTGCCACTTACGACCTTTAAAGATTCATACATATTTAGAATAAGCATTACAAGACGCTTCTTATGAGCCTATTTTCATGAAAATCTGAAATTGTCATGTTGACCAAAATGAAGTTTTAAAAACGTGTTTTCCCAAAGGTAAAGAGTAAATTACAGACAGTTTTCTCTTGTTTTCTCAATATATTGATTTGGTTGTTACGACCTTCTTGTTCTAAGCCGTCGATATATGTCTGACATACTTAAATGCATATTTGCTCCTTGGTATGGTGAATCACTATGATGATCTTGATTTAAGCTAGTAGTTTGGATATATCTAAACGTGTTGTCTGTAATAGATTGGTCAGTACTTGATCTATATGTTCTTGTTGATTGACTGTGAAGTAATGTTTCCATGTGCCATCTTCATCTGAAATCATCAATTATAAAGTCATTGTTAAAGTTACAAAGTATTTATGTACTGGCATCTTTTAATATTGGAGGCATAATAGTGATCATTCTATCCGTTTGACCATCTCAATTCAAAATATCAAAGATTTTTAAAGTCTGTCAAGGCTATGCTTTTTAAATTGCAATACTAAATGTTTAACATCCTTAACACTTATCATTGTCAACAACATGTAATGCTATCCAATATTGCCTCAGAAATATTGTCCCTGATTGCGATTATGCACAAGGGTCAAAAGTATTTATTGAAAGTAGTCTAGTTTCATTTTCTCTTGTATCGATATACCCAATTCTACGACATTCTCAGACAGTTGCCTTTTATATAATCTACATAATGCAATCTGTAAAATAAAGCTCACTAACAGCTGGTTTTTGATTATTCCGAAGTTTGTTATGTCAATCCCACCCACATTATCACAATAGTCATGAATTGTGATTTCACAGTTTTAGATATTCTTATGTTTGTTCAAGACAGTCATAAGCTCATGGTCATCAGGTTGTCATAAGCTCATGGTCATCAGGTTGTCATAAGCTCATGGTCATCAAGTTGTCATAAGCTCATGGTCATCAAGTTGTCATAAGCTCATGGTCATCAGGTTGTCATAAGCTCATGGTCATCAGGTTGTCATAAGCTCATGGTCATCAGGTTGTCATAAGCTCATGGTCATCAAGTTGTCATAAGCTCATGGTCATCAGTTTGTCATAAGCTCATGGTCATCAGGTTGTCATAAGCTCATGGTCATCAAGTTGTCATAAGCTCATGGTCATCAAGTTGTCATAAGCTCATGGTCATCAGGTTGTATCCCTGCTTAAGTGGCCAATGACCTCTGTCTTACAAGGAAGAGACAGAAACATCAAGTGATACAAATTGACAGGCATGCTGGGCTTGCTCTTTCCAACTAGACTCCATTTCTGGTTCTTTTATGTACCCAGTGTAGCACAATTATTTGTGTAATACTACTTCTTCTTATTCTTCTTTCATGTAATTTGCATGGCCCACTCTGGGGCATTATCGCAAATGTAAGAGACAGAGGTGAGATACAAGGAATCTGGGTGCGAGACCCTAGCACATTCCGAATAGATTCCTTGGTTCTTTTACGTGCCCGGTGTAAAGCACCGATACACGCAAGACTACCCCTGGGTTACCAACCAGGATCATCTCAAGTTG
This sequence comes from Spisula subtruncata, assembly GCA_963678985.1. Classification (NCBI taxonomy): domain Eukaryota; kingdom Metazoa; phylum Mollusca; class Bivalvia; order Venerida; family Mactridae; genus Spisula; species Spisula subtruncata. The sequence goes on along the minus strand of OY787672.1, from coordinate 18,695,172 downwards.
GGTCGGAAACACTAAATAGCGTTTCTGAAATGAACAAGTGTCCAGGCCGAGAATCGAACCCGGGACCTCTCGATCAGGAGTCAAGTGTCTTACCACTCGACCACCGTGCCACCCTACTGCTAGGTTGTCAACCAGTTCATCTTTTGTTGGTTGGGAAACACTGAAAAGCACATTTCAGATGTTACAATGGGATCTAACTGCTGATATTCTTCAAACCAGGGACCTCTCTATCCCTAGTCAAGAGCCTTACCCTCTTAATAACCAATATTCTACCCCTTGACTTACTATAAGATTCAATGTTAGAGGAATTATGGTCTGTTTTTCTACGTTTTCTTTGTGGTTGTTCTGACTCCTTCTTCGCTAGTGAACACATCTCTGTTATTTCTTGTAAACTTTTATTGACTTGTAAAAAATGGCACAGTTTTTGGGTTTCTTCTTCAAAATTCTAGAAAAAAGGAAATAGCGTAGTTTGATAATTGTAACCAGTGTATACATTGTTTATAAATTATTAAGTATTACATGGTGAATCAATCTGACTCACAAAATTTGAGGTTAATTAAAAGTACTCAGAAATCTGGTTTTAGCTCATGTGTCACTGTAAGACAAAGTTAAATGTTTTTGTGATCGCTTGACTCCATCAGTATGTCCTTTGCCTAAACTCATTAAAGATCACAATTTTGGCCTAATATTTATGACACTTGGTCACACACAATGATCATCTATAGAAGATCTAGTTCAAAATTGATCTGAGGTAAAAAAAACTAGGTCAATATGTCAAACCATTGAAAAATCTTGTGAGTTTTAGGTCAGAATTTTGATCTTCAAAGATCTTAATCTTTATGGAACTTGTTCACAATGACCATGTCTGTAACTAGGTCAACTTTGATATTGTGTCTTGATGCAGATGATGAAGGTTACCTTTATAAGATCAGTGAAGTATATAAGATGTAGATTGGATGAAGGATGACTTGCTAGAATTGTCTGCCATTGTATTATATGATCACACCATTTCTCAGCTGAAATATATAAAGATATAAACAGTTTAGATTCTAGTGTCATATCCTTGATGCAGTTAACTGCTTTTTTGGAAATTCACAAGGTCCCTAGTTTATGTCTCTTAGTCTGTTTTGAATTGAGAAACAACCTGCTTTATCCGATTAGTAAACACAATGCGAAAGTGATAGTAAACATATGATGTTATAATGTAAACATTTCGGCAAAAGGTAACATGGAATGATGATTTGAGAATGCTTATAACCCTTGTGTATATAATCTTTTTTGAAAGACCTATTTTAGGGAAATGTCCCCAGCACCTTTGTCTAACATTACAGGTGCAAAATTCAAATACAATTCCTCATGGACTGACACTGCTAATATTTGGGGGTTATACCAGTAATTTATGTTGAGGCAAACCTTAGTATCTTCTTCCATTATAATTATAACTTGATTTTTAAAAAGTCCAAATCTACAAAGAACTGGTGGCAGCGCCTGAGTAGCCTGATCCATGCAAATGTCAAACAGATCTTTTAACCATCATATCCCCCAAAACAACCTGCAATAAATAACACACTGGAATTTCAATATTGAGCAGAATTTAACATTTAGGGGAGGTAATTATAAAATGATAACTACACTTTAGTGAAGTACAGGTTGAACATACCAGAATCGCCGAACAAGTAACGATCCAATAGAAAGTCTTCAAACTGCGTATAATGTGCGACGTTAGAATTCTTATACATCGCCACGGCAACATCCTTCAGGTTTCTGACAATGAACACAACTTTACATGCTGGTTTGATCTGTATGTTAGTATACTGGTCAGGGTGTCCGATGTAACTCTGGATGCCGGGTCTGCTAGGTTCATGGTTGGTCGGAGACGGAACTGTTACTATGCTTGTTACAGTCCTTTGTAGAATTTCTATCCCTGGAGTTGTAGAAATAATTTAACTGTACTGATAAAATATTTGTGAGAATAGCATAAAATCAGTTTCACATTCTTTATTTCATATAGACAAATGCATCTCAATTGCCATTTTGTATGCAATCCAGCTCTTCTTAATCATCCAGCCTACTTTATGCGATCCAGCCTATATTATAAGATCCAGCCTACATTATGCGATCCAGCCTGCATCGTATGCATAACCAGACTGTGTATTTGTGAGAATAGTATAAAATCAGTGAAACCCCAAGTTCATGTTAAGAATACTTTGTTGTTTAATAAAATGCAATAGTATAATAGAAATTTCTGTAAACTATTATCTTTTATGTATAGAAAACGCCAATTACCTGAATGTTGATACCCTATCAGAATAATATCCTGAGTTTGATTATTTATATCCATTACATGTATATTGAATATGTATCAATATAAAACCACAAGTTTCAAATTAATATCCACAAAATATTTCACACTCACAAACCAAAATGTATCCAGATTTAATCGTGTATATCCAATCTTCACTCAATTTCAGTGTTGCATGTTTAATTTTGAATTTTCATTATAAACTAATTTCACACGTTCACAAAATTAATAGAATTTCAATCTAGATGAAACCATTAAAAATCCAATTGATGTTAAACCCAATTTCTGTGTAAGAGTGAAGTTTTATAGTAAAATTTTAAACTGTAGTATTTTCTATTGAAATGCTAAGTTTGTTTTCGATATATCAGTAAAGTCAAGTTTTTGTGATTTTGCTTCAATTTATTAATTTGCTTAAATGTAGTAGATTTCTGCTAAAAGTCAATATAAATATGCACATAAAAGTCAGAGTCACATATAAATGAAACTGTCAAACAAAGGTATTAAACGTTTCAGTACAAATATTGGTATGGTTGACAAAGTTTTATTGATTATTGAACTTCATGTACCCGGCATTACGGTATTACCGTGCCCTATCCAGGTTGTATAAATAGATCAATATATGACAGGGTTCTAAAATCAGAACATATTACAAACCCTCTTAATTGTACTGTATTTAACATAAACACTGTACTACCCTGAGGCTCTTTATTTGAAAAGAATTAGGATGTTTTTCACAAATGACCGACAACAGAATGTTAACTATATGGGTTAATAGTATCACATTAAAGTAAAATATATTGAAGACAAGTACTAGTTTGCCAAAAGTTGTCTAATAATAATAATAACGACTTTATTTATTGTGGTTTACATATTTGACAGTTAATTTCAATTTTCAATAAGGTCCACTAAATAGAAGAAACAAAATAACATAATAAACAAATAACAATGAATAAACACCCTCCCCAACATAGGCATATATATAAAACATATTATATAAAGCATACATGTCTCCCTTAAACTAAACTACAAATCCTGCATTTATTGTTTACAATTCGTCATATTGCCTTCAAACCAACAGGAAGCTGTTTTTAGCTCACCTGAGCACAAAGTGCTCAAGGTGAGTTATTGTGATCACTCACCGTCCGTCGTCCGTCTGTATGTCCGTACACACCCACTGGTAGTTGTGGGGTGTGGAACAATAGGCTATATTTAGATTCTATTCATTCCGTTGCTTACGGGGTGCAAAATGTTGCTTATGGGGTTTTACAAACAAAAGGATGAACAAAAGAAAACCCCACAATGTCAAGTCAGTGAGAACGTCCGTCCGTCCGTCCGTCAACACTTTCAAACGACATCTCCTCTGAAACCATTTGGCCAATTTTGATGAAATTTTGCCAGGATGTACGTGGCATTGGGGGATTTAGTAATTGTTCAAATTATGGCCCTGGGGTCAAAATTGGCCCCGCCCCGGGGGTCACCGTTTTACATAGACTTATATAGGGAAAACATATAAAAATCTTCTTCTCTAAAACTACAATGCCTAGAGCTTTGATATTTGGTATGTAGCATCATCTAGTGGTCCCCTACCAAGATTGTTCAAATTATGCCCCTGGGGTCAAAATTGGCCCCGCCCCGGGGGTCACTGTTTTACATAGACTTATATAGGGAAAACATATAAAAATCTTCTTCTCTAATACTACAATGTCTAGAGCTTTGATATTTGGTATGTAGCATCATCTAGTGGTCCCCTACCAAGATTGTTCAAATTATGCCCCTGGGGTCAAAATTGGCCCCGCCCCGGGGGTCACCAGTTTTACATAGACTTATATAGTGAAGACATATAAAAATCTTCTTCTCTAAAACTGCAATGCCTAGAGCTTTGATATATGGTATGTAGCATCATCTATTGTTCCCCTACCAAGATTGTTCAAATTATGCCCCTGGGGTCAAAATTGACCCCGCCCCGGGGGTCACCAGTTTCTATATTTACGCTCTACCTTTGTTAGTCTAAATTGTGCAGGGTTTCATTTATAATCAGGTGAGCGATATAGGGCCATCATGGCCCTCTTGTTTACTCGAGAGAGACAACTGTTTTGCTCAAGAAAGGGGAACTGAAATATTTGTGTGCTTTCAAAGCAAAGTTGTCTCAATGATACTTTTATGTTGCATTTTATGTTATCAGAGCATTGATTTATGAACATGATTGTTTGTATTTCAGCCGGAGCTATTGGACAATGTGGCCCTAAATCTCCATCGTATTGACAAAGATGTACAACGATGTGATCGTAATTATTGGTACTTTACTCCGGACAATCTGGAAAAACTACGCAACATTATGTGCACGTAAGTTTCCAAAGTTATTTTATCCACTGAACTGTTTGTTGTACAGTCAAATGCAAAATTGTGTATAATTTTTGCTATTAAAATTTGGTATAATAGATTAATTATTTCTAAGCAATTTTGCTGGTTTTAAACATTACATTAATTTTTTTATGTGAAATTTGGGAAACATTTAGCCTCACCGACTAAGTTGACACAGATTTGGGATAGCTGCGGCCATGGTAGTTGGTAGTGCTCTAGATTCGATCCGTAACCGAGCCATTGAGAGTCGATTTCCTGTTGTGGCAGGTTCTCTTTCATGAAAACTTGAAAACAATGTCAAATTTAGAAAGTTGTTGGTTCCTAGTGAAAGAGAATGTTATATACTGATTAGAATGTATACTTATAAGATGTTTGAATGATTACAGATATGTATGGGAACATTTAGATGTGGGATATGTACAGGGAATGTGTGATTTACTATATATTATATCTATGTATGATTACAGATATGTACAGGGAATGTGTGATTTACTATATATTATATCTATGTATGATTACAGATATGTACAGGGAATGTGTGATTTACTATATATTATATCTATGTATGATTACAGATATGTATAGGGAATGTGTGATTTACTATATATTATATCTATGTGTGATTACAGATATGTATAGGGAATGTGTGATTTACTATATATTATATCTATGTATGATTACAGATATGTACAGGGAATGTGTGATTTACTATATATTATATCTATGTATGATTACAGATATGTGTGGGAGCATTTAGATGTAGGATATGTACAGGGAATGTGTGATCTACTGGCTCCTCTACTAGTCATCATTGATGAAGGTAAAATTGCACTAAATTTCATGCTCAAACTATGAATGCTTCAACCTGTTAAATAAAATAGAGTTATATTTCCTTAGAAGTAAAAGTTATTAATTGTTGCACTTTTTTGACGTAATCAAGTTTCGTACTCCGGTTGAATAGAGCATCATGGGGCCTGATATAACCATTCTATATTACAGAGGCTAAGACATACAGTTGTTTCTGTGAATTAATGAAGAGGATGTGCAGTAACTTCCCACATGGTGGCGCCATGGATACACACTTTGCAAATATGAGATCCCTTATTCAGGTATACACTGTCCTTGTATCTTATAAATTATGTTCTGTAGAGGAGTGCTATATTGGAATCAATGGGTGAAGATTAGCTCTTCCAGTATAAACTTGTTGACTTTTTAACATATTCATATCAGACAATGGCTAGTTTACCAGCCAATTCATCTCTAGTTGGGTTGGACCATGTGGCCTGGCTGAGAATCAAACTAGATATCTAAAATTTGATCAGTTGTCAAGAGCTGTAATCACTCCATCATTGTACCAGGTCCTACAAGTCTATAATATACTTGGTTTTGTGAGCATACAATATGATAGCATGCCTAATGTTTATTTCAGATTCTGGATTCAGAATTGTTTGAGCATATGCATCACCATGGAGACTACACTCACTTCTATTTTTGTTACCGTTGGTTTCTACTTGATTTTAAACGAGGTAAGGTCAGGGTCATTCATCTCACTTATTCAAGGATCCTTCAATTCTGGAATAGTACTTGAAAGACCAATCTTCTTAGTACAGTAAAGTAATCAGATTCAAAGAGTTACTGCCATTTGAAATTTGATAAGCTGAAATTTAAGGAAGGCAGAGTTTCAGATTTTACCTAGGGATGTGGGCTTAGCCTAATGGAAAAAGAAACAGACTTGCATCCAGTTTTCAGGATTGGGTATTTTGCCTCAGGTTCAAATCCTGGTTGTGGCACTTGTATACTGTCCATGTTTCAGCAGAAAGCTGATTAGTAAAAAAAGACTATGCTCAGCAAGCTTGGCTTATTGTAAAACATCACATTCATTTTGTTGTTTGTCAAATGATTGAATGTACATTATTAGAGCAACATCCATCGAAAAACATCAATTTTGTTTATTGTACAGAGGTTGTTGCTATGGGGAGATAAAATATGTAAGTCAAGATAGCCATGGCCTTTAACATTTCTGAATGTTTGGTTACCAGAGGAGCATCTGTGTTTTACATTGTCTCTTCTTGTTGTTACAGAGTTTGTGTATAGTGATATATTTGTTATATGGGAGACGATATGGGCAGCTAAGTATATCAGTTCAGCTAACTTTGTACTGTTCATAGCTCTAGCCTTGGTAGAATACTACAGAGATATTATACTGGATAATAACATGGACTTCACTGATATCATCAAATTCTTCAATGGTAAGCTATTCACACATAATATAGTCCGGAGAATTTGACACGATCCTCGGGCTTTAATTAGCATAATTTAGCAACTGATATTGTGTCTATAATAGTTGATATCCGGAACTCTGTGCAAGGTGGTTTTCCCCTTAATTTACATGTTGGTACAAACAATTCTGACCTAGTTAGTCTGGTTGTGCTTTCATATATGCAAAAACAACTAAACCCAATTCTATTGTCCAGATATGAATATTCAATAGGCTCAAGGATTATAACGGTAAAACTCTATTCGTACATACAGATTAGTGGAGATCCGGAGTAGCATGTTTTAATTAGGGGGGAGTATCATAAAGACGCTTTATGTGTAATACCAACACAAATTTAATGGACCAAAAATGCACAATTTGCTTGCTGAAATTTATATATTCAACTTTGTAATATATTCATGAGTAAAGGTCGGATCAGGTCAAACACTCAAAGCTATACACATACAAATGTTTGTGTTAGACGGAGATAGTCTCAAGTTCTGGTTGGGTGTGAAACACTGAAAAGACTTCTATAAATTTCAGTGGCTCGACAGAAATTCAAGCTGGGGACCTCTTGAATGATCCGATTCTAGTACAGCAAAGTTCAGCTAATAAGACCACTTTGATTATTTTGAAATCATATAGATTTTGGCCAGTTTAAGGTTCCAAAGTATTAAATCTAGAACAAAACAGGCCAACTTATAACACCGATTCGCTGTTATGACCACCTTTTTGACTGGTCTTATAAGCGAAACTTCACTGTATATACACCATATATCATGCTCAGGTCACAAACCTGTTACTCACCATTTATACTGACAATATTTTCATCTCTTACAGAAATGGCTGAGCGACATGATGCCAGGCAGGTGTTGAAGATTGCTAGAGAATTAATACTTCGTCAACAGACTTTGATTGATAACAAATAGAGACAGGCAATTATACAAACTGCAAGAATAATCAACAATCATGCTGGGGGACGGAAACCCGATCCAGTCTGTGTAATCACAGATAATTATCCAGCATTGATTTATTTGTGTTAGTTAGACCAAAGGTTTAGGTTTTCCGGATTTTCTGAAAAATTTTCTGTTTGGAGGAGTGATTGGAAAAATAACAGGAGGCCCTTTTTGGGGCTCTAGGGTGCTAACAGAATGGCCAACACCACCTTTAGGGGACCTTAGCATACTCACACAATGGCTACTTATATGGCCTTTTATGGGGTTGTTGGGTTCTCAGACAATGGCCAGGGCCACCTATAGTAGGGTCTTTTAGGGGACCATTTAGTGATCACACAATAGTAACTTACATGGCCCTTAAAGGGATGCTATGGTGTTCCCACTACTACGGACGCCTTTAGGGTCATTTAGGGGATTATTTGGTGATCACACAATTGTCACCTTATTGCCCTTTACGGGGACCCTATGGTACTCGGTCAATGGCTACCTGTAGGACTCTCTTTATGCCTCTTGTCATATTTCCCGCCCCTCCAATTGGCAGTAAAATTTCAAAAATTCTGTAAACCTTAAATAAAAAAAAATATAGCCTCATTGAGAAAGTATTATTTAACCATGATGAGACTTGAATATGTCATTGTCTGTATTTTAAGTCTTCTAACAGAGTGTCAACTATCATTTACAATTAGTCTGTCTGTACTTTTTACTTCAGGAAACTAAAACATTTTAATGATGTTTCCTACATAGAGTGGGAGAGACATATTGATTTTGTACTGGATGTCTCAGTCTAGATGGATGTCATAAATTTTGTCCAAGCTCCTTTTCAGCATTGGTTGGATTTTATTGAAACTAAATTTCTATCCTTGCTTTACCAAGCCCAGTTGGACATATCGCTGGCTTAGAATGAAAAGATCGTAAGTGCCACTTACGACCTGATAAGACTAATGCATATTTTAAATCAACATCATAAGGCACTTCTTATGAGCCTATTTTCATGAAAATCAGAAATTGCATTGTTGACCAAAATTAATTTAGAAAAGCTTGTTTTACCATAGGTAAAGAGTAATTATCCGACAGTTTTTCTTGTTTTCTCAAAATATTGATTTTGTAGTTACAACCTACTCATTCTAAAAGCCAGCGATATTTTCAATACTTTTGGGGAATATTTTTTGCCAGAGTTACAGCTCTTTGTGGGAGATAGACGTTTTTCCTGTCAAAAACCTTCCTAACAGTACTATTTTAAAATAAAGGGTCATTAATCAGGTCTATGGAATACTTTGGCTGGACTCCACAAATAAGGGACCCAAATATATGTAACTGTAACTGGACCTTTGTTGTTATTCTCATTCTTAGTAAAACCTGACCCCTCTTTTCTGTCAAATTCATTCTAGAGTTTTAATATGCAAGTTTAATAATTCAATATTTTGATGTCAGAATTAAGGAAAGAAAGGTGAATTACTGTGATCTGTTGACACATTGTCGATTACTTATAATATGTTACTTGCTCTTATAGGCCAAATGAAGAAGCATGACATTGTGTGGTTCGTATATAAATATGCTTTACAATTTTATGGTTGAGAAACCGTACAAAATCGTCAATTAAAAATATGTATAGGCATAGTTTAAAGGGCTATTCATCATAGCCCCTAATGTTTGTTTCAATATAGGGCTGTCATATTTTGACTTCGTTATTTTATAAAATCCTGAAAGAAATCCTATATTTCATTTCTGTTGAATCTTTGTTAGTTTCTCTGAGGACTTTATGTGCATATTTATAGTTTTATAAAAAAAGTGATAAAAAGTTGACCATTCCATGGCTTTACTGGTATGTTTATTTTCAACATGTAGTTTGAATGAGTTTATAATCGCATTCCAGTGTCTGAGATAATACACGATAAAACTGTAGAAAAAAATATCTTGCAAAACATTTAGTGACTTCGGCCATACCAAATTGCTTTTTTGTTTAGTGTCAGGTCTGGCTTTCTCATACTTAGCTTCCTATAAAAAAACGGAAAAAAAACTTGATAGTGTTTTGTACATTTAGCTCATTTTATGTTACAGTAGATAAAAATATGCTAGTTATATGGAATGCCTCTTTAACTTATGTACATTAATATGAGCTAAACATAAAAACAGAACATCATATTCTAAGAAGAGGCGAGGTGTTATTGAATTTTTTTATTGTTTTTCAAATAATTGATATAGATAAATTGACTTCAAAACCTAGGCACATGACGACGCCAAACTCAAAAACAGATTGGCATGGCCTTGTCATACGTTCACTATTGTGTTCTTGTGTTGTGTATATTGAAGTTGTAAAGTTAGATGTCAAATCATGTACGTGTGATATATAATTATTATTGAATGTAATATTTATTTTTCAATTGTTGAATCTCTATAAAATTATACATAACTATATATAATGAGTGGTACCCTATATTTTTGTTGACATGAGTTAAATTGTTTCAATTGCTTTATATTGTGTTGAGATCACCTTGTTTCATATTACTTCATTTTCCTACCTATTAAAGGGAGCAAATCTCAGTGAAAACATTTTTTCTACAGATTAAAGGGAAATAATTATGAGATATTTCTGTTACAAGTAATGATAGTGAGATTCGGTCAGGATTCTTGATTTCATGAAAATAAAGGGGAAGGAACTGCAGTTTGATTGTTGCTTTTTATAACTGTAAAATGAGGGTAGTCTCCCTTAGTTAATTATATCATAGTTGCATTTGTTACTTATGGCCCAATACTAGGCTCTATTGTGCTAATTTACGGATGAACTGAAAATTTTTATTATAGATTGTTAAATTATAATGTTTGCGCTATAAATATATGTTCTAAACAAATTTAATGTAAGATATCTTACAAATGCTTATTGAATTTGAAGTGTACTTTGCTTTGTAATACAATAACTAGCAGTAATTCATGGTATTATATGACTGTTGAACTGTCAACAGCTATGTCTAAATTTAAACACCACAGCAGGTTATGTGTTTATAATACTATGTACATTTGCTTTGGTCATGACTTATACCTGTACTTTGATTTATTGTTAAAAACACAAAATTAATGGCAACATAATTATTACTGTAGTGTCATTACCTCATTGCACAACAATTAACAGTTTACTATGATCATGGAAAATATTTATTGAAATCCATGAACAGTTTGTACTCTATGATCATGGAAAGCTTAGTTGACCTCCATGAACAGTTTGTATTCTATGATCATGGAAAAGATTAGTCGACGTCCATGAATAGTTTGTATTCTATGATCATGGAAAAGATTAGTCGACGTCCATGAACAGTTTGTATTCTATGATCATGGAAAAGATTAGTCGACGTCCATGAACAGTTTGTATTCTATGATCATGGAAAAGATTAGTCGACGTCCATGAACAGTTTGTATTCTATGATCATGGAAAAGATTAGTCGACGTCCATGAACAGTTTGTATTCTATGATCATGGAAAAGATTAGTCGACGTCCATGAACAGTTTGTATTCTATGATCATGGAAAAGATTAGTCGACGTCCATGAACAGTTTGTATTCTATGATCATGGAAAAATTAGTCGACGTCCATGAACAGTTTGTATTCTATGATTATGGAAAGCTTAGTTGATGTCCATGAACAGTTTCTACATTCTATGCTCATGGAAAATATTTATTGAAATCCATGATATTTCATTTTCTTGGAATATTTTAAATATATTTTTTGTTTGAAACCGTTGAAATTTCATCTATTGTATATTTGATTGTTGACCTATAGGTAGAGCTGTGATTGATAGAATATTAAATGGATCTTTAAAATCACTCTAAAACTCTTTCATTTTGGAAATCCTTGTTTTAACATGGTTTTCAAAATGGGTCTTTTTCGAAAGCCAACAATAAAGGTTTTCCAAATAATGTAGAAACAGTCAACCTTATATTCATAGAATTTACAAAATAAGCTAGTTGTACGAATTGTTAATATTATTTGTCTTCAAATTTTGTTGATAGCCCTCAAACCAAATCAATGACAGCTCTAACTATTGGTCTCTCATAGTTATGTTCCCCCACCGAAATCCCAAAAATCAATGTGTAATTCAGGGCCAGTGCAATAGTATTTTAAATATATCATACAATGCAATTTTGTTCCTGTATTAATTGTTTACAGTTTTCTTTTTTTGCACATGTATTCAATTTACAGATTTGAGTTGTGTTCAAAGACTTGTATACATACTATAAAATAATTCATTTTTTGTAGTCTCATATTTTGTAGAATATGGTTCAAATCGTAATTTGTGAGTTTGTAAAATAATTGTAGTTTGAAACATTACTAGGCAAATATGCATTGTTGCATATTTTCTTGACCATTGTTAATTTACTGCTGGTCTGGTGACTATTAGGATAAAAGTGCTCTATTTTCAACTTTACCTTACCATGAAAGGCAACAAGAGGTGTTATATACCAAAATGTTCGGAAAGGTCTGCTGCTTCAAAAAAGGCGGGAGCCTTTCATGGGACGATATAGCATTTTTCGTAATCCAAGATGGCGTCCAAGATGGCTGCCATTATTTATGAATACACATGATAGTATATTATGTAATGTGATTTTTTTATTTATGTATAAACTGACAGATTTTAGCCTGGATATTATTCATTTGATGATGTACATTAACTGGACATACTGAACTGACCACTAAAAGGTCAAGGTCAATGCAATTTCAAGGTCAAATCATGAAAAATAGCTGAAAAATAGATGTTTCTTCTCTAACTTTCTTGTTTTAGCAAATGTTTTGTATTCAAGTAGGCATTAAATGTGATAAAATAGTTTGTAAACATATATTCTTTAATTATCAGTTCAGTTTTCAATTCAAATATTAAATCTGACAATATTATGCATGTACACATTGACTAAGAAGGTATTCTTAGGTAATTGCATCCGTAATTTAAAATTCTAAGTTTTCTAATAAAAATATGTCATTCTAATGTTACATATATAAATAAGTGTTTGTATCAACATTGCTTGTATCTAATTTATAATTTACTTAAAATGAACTTGAATCCGACCACAAGGTCAAGGTCATTTCAAGGTCAAATTATGAAAAATAGCATGAAAATGAATATTTCCTCTCTAACTTTCTTGTTTTAGCAAATGTTTTGTATTCAAATTGGCATTAAATGTGATATTATAGTTTGTAAAGATATATTCTTTAATTATAATTCAAAATATTAAATCTGACATTATTATGCATGTACACATTAACTGAGAAGGTATTCTTAGGTAACTGCATCCATAATTTAAAGTCAAAGTTTTCTTATATAATGTTGTCATTCTAATGGTACATGAATAAATAAGTGTTTGTATCAACCTTGCTGGTATCTACTCTACAATATTCTTTAAATGAACTTGAATCCGACCACAAGGTCAAGGTCACTTCAAGGTCAAATTATGAAAATTGGATATTTCACTCTTCTTTTCTTGTTTTAGCAGATGTTTTGTATTCAAGTTGGTATATAATGCGACGAAATACTTGGTAAACAAATATTCTGTAATAATAAGTTCAATTTGTGATTCAAAATAAAAAACTGACATTATTATGCATTGGCACGTTGGCCGAGACGACATTTCTAGATAAATGTTTCCATTTTTAAAATTCCAAGTTTTCAAATATAACTTTTTCATTGTAATGATATTATTAAATGTTTGTTTAAATATTATTCCTATAAACTTTTACATGTATTCTAAACTGACTTGAAAAGGACCACTCAAGGTCAATTTCATTTCAATGTCAAATTACAAACGTACGTGAAGAGTGAAGATTTGATATTGAGTGGCAAATTATACATATATGCAAAATGTTGTAGATCTACATCTACGGTTTTACTATAGGTGTGGTAGCAGGAACTCTAAATGTAATTTATTTCATTAGAAGAAGTCTTGTGACTTTACTCGGACATGATGAGACTACAGGTAAGTATCTATTGGGCCTTACACAGCTGTACCCTGTGGTGGTTGAGTATCCCTTTGTGCTTGGTAACTTGTGTGCTTGGTAACTAGTAGTGGTAGGTACCTAATTTTGCTATGGCTGTATTTGGCTGTAATGGCTTATGGTTGGTACCAACAAGGTTCTGGAATTGCTGAAAGGTGTGGAGTTGAAATCTATATATGGCATGTGATGGCTGGACTTTACAGTGTTAAGTATTGGATGACTTACCTCAGTGTATGTGAGTATATATATGGCATAGTGTGGCTGTACATAAAAGTTGTGAGCACTTAATAGGGCCTAGGATGGTTGTACTTGGTAATGGATTGTATCAGGTTGGGTCTGGTAGGACTGCATTTAGAGGATGAAACTACCATTCCAGCTTAACATCTCACTAAGTGTGGGTGATTACTCAATAGATCCCATAATGACTGTCCCTAAATTCTGGTGTGGCTGTAATTGGTGGCATTGAGTACCTTATATGATCTGGAATGGCTGTAGTCAGTTGGTGCATGTACTATTTGGACATTATATGGCTATTACAGGTGGTGGCAAGTACCACATCGGGCCAGGTATATGTACTTATATGATTATACTCAATGGTATGAGTATAGTATGACTGTATCTGATGGTGGTGTTGAGCCTTGAATGGCTGTACTTTTGAACCATATTTTCCCCAAACCACCTTGTTTCGCTGAATTCAGTAGTGGTGAGTACCTTGTATGATCTAATATGGCTGAACTCAGTGGTTGTGAGCATCACTTCAGTTGGAACAGTTCCCCCTCTGGACCCAATATGGCTGTATTTAGTGGTACAGAGTAACCCTTACGGTCTTTTATGGCCATATTCAGTGGTTTTAACAGCCAATGTTGGGCAGATATAGCTTTGATTGATACTGGCAAGTAACACCTATGACCTGATACGGCTGTATGGCTATATTCGGATATTTTGAGAAACCATTGGGAGAAATTCAATACTATAAATGTGAAATCCAATCACATTAATGATGGGAGTACCGCATACATGAACGGCATATGACGGCTGTACTCTCGTTTGCAGTATCCCATAGGTCTTCAGATATTGCTGGTGGCATTTAAAGCCCTATAGTAGTGGTTTTAATGGACAATTTTAAGTACTCTGTTATAGGGCCTGAGTTCACTATGCAGTGGTTTGAGAACACTTAGATCCTGAAATAGGTGTACTCGGTGGTGATTCGGGCATGCAAGCTGGTTTTGCTGTAATCCGTCGTGATTTATACCATGTAGGGTTTGGTACGACTGTAGTTAGTTGATGTAAGTACACCTTACAGCCTATGATGGCTAAATTATTGGTAGTAGGAACTGGTAAGTAGGGTCTGTGATGCCTATACATGTACCTTTTAGTGTATAAAATCCCCTTTTGGGAAAGGATGATGTGTTTGTGTTTGTCCCCCAAGGGTTAGGGGATATTGCTCTATGCAGTTTTGTTACTATTGCTTTTTTACAGTATGTATAATAAGAAATGATTTGAAATATTTTTGAAGCATACTTGCACTTCTCAAGATAAAACAATAATGTTTGATTGCCATATTGAAATTTCCATTGAATTTGCTGATTTGTGAAATTAATATTAATCATAAATTTCTATTACTAAAACTGCTAATGAAATGGTATTACACTTAGCCTATCGTAATCTGCAACAAAATACACTGACAAAATACTTCATAATTTTAAAATAAACAAACTACCAGTATGTGTTGTTTCGAGTATATTTCCACACTTACAAATTGAAATACAACTTTTTGATAATTACAGATCTGTGCCGAAATGGGTCAGTATGGTATATTCGGGCCCCAGTTTGTAACCCATCCAAAGAATTTTATTTAAATGTTATAAATGTGCTGTTGTCATAGTAAAACTGGCATTATTTTGGCCGCTCAACATCACACACTGTTCTTCCAGGCTGATAAATAAGTTATCCATTGATACTTGTTTGTACATTACACATATTGGTGTATAAATTGCGTAAAATATGTTCCACCAAATAATTTTCAGTCACAAAATTTGATTTGATTTTCAATTTCTATTAAAATATGTGTCTTCTAATGAAATGAATTACACTAAATATACCTGATATCCCATTTACAAAAATGCAATGTAGATCTACAACATACCTCATTTCATTGCAACAAAATATCAAATATTCAAGTACTTCAAAGGTTGTAGTTTGACCTTGAAATGGCATTGACTTTGTCCTTGAGTGGTTGGTTACAAGTTCATTTAGAGTACATTTTATAACATCGCTACAGTAATGCTTTTACAAATCAATAATCAAATCAATAATGCTACTAGAATGAAAACTTTGAACCATACAAATGTATTTGAAACTTAGAATTTTAAAAATGGAAGCTTTTATCTAAAAAGGTCATCTCGGCTAACGTGTCATTGTATAATGTCAGTTTTTAGCTCACCTGACCACAAAGTGGTCATGGTGAGGTTTTGTTATACCGAGATGTCCGTCGTCCGTCGTCCGTCGTGCGGCGTGCGTCGTGCGTCCGTCAACAATTTCTTCAAACAACTTCTCCTCCTAAACCGCTTGACCAAATTTGATCAAACTTTACAGGAATGTTCCTCTGGTGGACCTCTACCAAAGTTGTTAAAAAATTTCTGGTCGGTCCCATAACTAGGTCACACGGGCTAAAAATAGATCTTCAAAAAGGAAACTTCAAAAATCTTCTTCTCTGAAACTATAAGGCCTAGAGCTTTCATATTTGGTATGTAGCATCACCTTGAGGTCCTCTACAAAGATTGTTAAAATAATGTCCCTGGGGTCAAAATTGGCTCCGCCCCGGGGGCCCTTAGTTTTACATAGAGATTTAAGGGGAAACCTTAAAAAATCTTCTTCTCTGAAACCGCTTGGCCCAGGGCTTTCATATTTGGTATGTTGACTCAGCTAGAGGTCCTCTACAAAGATTGTTCAAATTATGCCCCTGGGGTCAAAATTGGCCCCGCCCCAGGGGGCTTAGTTTTACATAGAGTTATATATGGAAAACCTTAAAAAATCTTCTTCTCCGAAACCGCTTGGCCCAGGGCTTTGATATTTGGTATGTAGACTCAGCTAGAGGTCCTCTACAAAGATTGTTCAAATTATGCCGCTGGGGTCAAAATTGGCCAAGCCCCGGGGGCCTTAGTTTTACATAGAGTTATATAGGGAAAGCCTTAAAAAATCTTCTTCTCCGAAACCGCTTGGTCCAGGGCTTTCATATATGGTATGTAGACTCAGCTAGAGGTCCTCTACAAAGATTGTTAAAATTATGTCCCCGGGGTCAAAATTGGCTCCGCCCCGGGGGCCCTTAGTTTTACATAGAGTTATATAGGGGAAACCTTAAAAAATCTTCTTCTCCGAAACCACTTGGCCCAGGGCTTTCATATTTGCTATGAAGACTCAGCTAGAGGTCCTCTACAGAGATTGTTCAAATTATGTCCCTGGGGTCAAAATTGGCCCCGCCCCAGGGGCCCTTAGTTTTACATGGAGTTATATAGGGGAAACCTTAAAAAATCTTCTTCCCCGAAACCACTTGGCCCAGGGCTTTCATATTAGGTATGTAGACTCAACTATAGGTCCTCTACAAAGATTTTCAAATTATGCCCCTGGGGTCAAAATTGGCCCCGCCCCGGGGGCCTTAGTTTTACATAGAGTTATATAGGGAAAACCTTAAAAAATCTTCTTCTCCGAAACCGCTTGGCCCAGGGCTTTCATATTTGCTATGAAGACTCAGCTAGAGGTCCTCTACAGAGATTGTTCAAATTATGTCCCTGGGGTCAAAATTGGCCCCGCCCCAGGGGCCCTTAGTTTTACATGGAGTTATATAGGGGAAACCTTAAAAAATCTTCTTCCCCAAAACCACTTGGCCCAGGGCTTTCATATTAGGTATGTAGACTCAACTATAGGTCCTCTACAAAGATTTTCAAATTATGCCCCTAGGGTCAAAATTGGCCCCGCCCCGGGGGCCTTAGTTTTACATAGAGTTATATAGGGAAAACCTTAAAAAATCTTCTTCTCCGAAACCGCTTGGCCCAGGGCTTTCATATTTAGTATGTAGACTCAGCTAGAGGTCCTCTACGAAGATTGTTCAAATTATGCCGCTGGGGTCAAAATTGGCCCCGCCCCGGGGGCCTTAGTTTTACATAGAGTTATATAGGGAAAGCCTTAAAAAAATTTCTTCTCAGAAACCGCTTGGCCCAGGGCTTTCATATTTGGTATGTAGACTCAGCTAGAGGTCCACTACAAAGATTGTTCAAATTATGTCCCTGGAGTCAAAATTGGCCCCGCCCCGGGGGCCCTTAGTTTTACATAGAGTTATATAGGGGAAACCTTAAAAAATCTTCTTCTCCGTAACTGCTTGGCCCAGGGCTTTCATATGTGGTATGTAGACTCAGCTAGAGGTCCTCTATAAAGATCGTTCATATTATGTCCCTGGGGTCAAAATTGGCCCCGCCCCGGGGACCCTTAGTTTTACATAGAGTTATATTGGGAAAACCTTAAAAAATCTTCTTCTCCGAAACGGATTGGCCCAGGGCTTTCATATTTGGTATGTAGACTCAGCTAGAGGTCCTCTAGGTAAATAACCACTAAATGCCTATGCGGACCAAATTCAGATACAGTCAAATAGTCCGTTTAAAAACTTTACAGCGACTGGAAATGGGGGTATGTCTTGACAAATCAGCATCAGAATCATGAAATTGGTGTTAAATGCTTTGTATGCATGTATGTGATGTAGTGAAATGGTTTTATTCAGAAATATTTTGTATTCTGGCTTAAATATGAAAGTGAAAGTAAGGTTGGGGCTAACGGACAGTGAGTAAATCCGTACATGTGAGAAAATCTGTTCACCGCGTTTGACGAACCAAATTTTTCTTATATAATACATGACCCCCTACTTTTTTTCATTTTCTTCAAGCTGGATGCTATTTCTATTGATTAAAAGATTTTGAGAGGGCCCCATGGACAAAAAGTTGACATTTTTTTTGGCTGACCAAGGTCACTTTACATTGAGTTAAAGAACAACTCTATTTGGTGGTTTGTGACCTCTACAAAGATTGTTCAAATTATTCCCCTCGGGTCAAAATTGGCCCCACCCTGGGGGTCACCATTTTACTTAGACTTATACAGGGAAAACATATAAAAATCTTCTTGTCTAAAACAACAAAGCCTAAGAGCTTTGATATGGTGTATGTAGCATCATCTAGTGGTCCCCTACCAAGATTGTGCAAATTATGCCCATGGGGTCAAAATTGGCCCAGCCCCGGGGGTCACCGTTTTACATAGACTTATATAGGGAAAACATATAAAAATCTTCTTGTCTAAAACTACACTGCATAGAGCTTTGATATTTGGTATGTAGCATCATCTAGTGGTCCTCACCAAGATTTTTCAAATTATGCCCCTGGGGTCATAATTGGCCCCACTCGGGGGTCACCGTTTTACATAGACTTATATATAGGGAAAACATATTAATATCTTCTTGCCTAAAACTACACTGCCTAGAGTTTTGATAATTGGTATGTAGCATCACTTTGTGGTTTTCTACCAAGATGTTCCAATTATTCCTTTGGGTGAAAATTGTGCAGGGTTTATAATCAGGTGAGCGATATTGGGCCATCATGGCCCTCTTGTTTATATTTTGAATCACAAATTGAACTGATTATAACAGAATATTTGCTTATAAGGTATTTTATCGCTTTAAATAGCAACTTGAATACAAAACATTTGCTAAAACAAGGCAATTAGAAAAAAAATCAATTTTCTCGCTAATTTTCATAATTTGACCTTAGAGGGACCTTGACCTTGTGGTCGGATTCAAGTTCATTTAGAAAAAAATATAGAGTTGACAGGAGCAATGTTGATACAAACACTTATTTATATGTGTACCATTAGAATGACAACTTTATATAAGAAACCTCAGAATTTTAAATTATGTATGCAGTTACCTAAGAATACCTTCTCAGTCAACGAGTACATGCATAATAATGTCCGATTTAATATTTTGAATTATAACCTGAACTAATAATTAAAGAATATATATTAACAAACTTTAATATCACATTTAAAGCCAATTTAAATACAAAACATTTGCTAAAACAAGAAATTTAGAGAGGAAATATTCATTTTCATGCTATTTTTCATAATTTGACCTTGAAATGACCTTGGCCTTGTGGTCGGATTCAAGTTCATTTAAAGTAAATTATAAATTAGATACAAGCAATGTTGATACAAACACTTATTTATATATGTAACATTAGAATGACAACTTTTTATTAGAAAACTTAGAATTTTAAATTACGGATGCAGTTATCTAAGATTACCTACTCAGTCAACGTGTACATGTATAATAATGTCAGATTTAGCATTTTGAATTGAAAACTGAACTGATAATTAAAGAATATATGTTTACAAACTATTTTATCACATTTAATGCCCACTTGAATACAAAACATTTGCTAAAACAAGAAAGTTAGAGAGGAAATAACTATTTTTCAGCTATTTTTCATGATTTGACCTTGAAATGACATTGACCTTGACCTTTTAGTGGTCAGTTCAGTATGTCCAGTTAATGTACATCATCAAATGAATAATATCCAGGCTAAAATCTGTCAGTTAATACATAAATAAAAAAATCACATTACATAATATACTATCATGTGTGTTCATAAATTATGGCGGCCATCTTGGACGCCATCTTGGATTACGAAAAATGCTATATCGTCTCATGAAAGGCTCCCGCCTTTTTTGAAGCAGCAAACCTTCCCGAACATTTTGGTATATAACATATCTTGTTGCCTTTCATGGCAGACCCCCTTGATTTTTTTGCCAAATTGTCACCAGACCATGCACATGAATACCAATTTTGAAGAAATATACTGAGCATCAAAAGTTTCGCAAACAAATTAAAAATTCAAATTTTTTATATTGTTAACCCGGAAGAACTTTTGACTAACACTGTCTACTTGTGTACCCATTGTGTTCATGTTGAACCCATTTTCGTTGGCCTCTGTTACGCTTGAATGATCACACCATCACAAATGGAAAAACGTCTATTCAAGTGTGCAAAGTAAGGGCTTTTTCATTTTCGTCTTAACTTCTACTTCCAATTTACTTCATACATGTCAGTGATACGAAAAACATAAATAGTTAGTGCAAACTAATTTGACTAACTATTTGTGAAATGGGTTCAACATGAACACTATGGATACACAAATTGACAGTGTTAGTAAAAAGTTCTTTCGAGTTAACAATTTAAAAAAAAAGTGAATTTTTAATTTTTATGCGAAACTTTTGATGCTCAGTATATGAATATTATACATTTTTTTTAAAAGGTATGACGTCAATGTCAAATATTTTCTGATTGTAAGCATCATACATTCCTTATAAACCTTCTATTGGACCAGTATATTTGTTCATATTTATTTTTACACTTTCATACATTCTGCAAAGTTGCCTATTTTTGTGTTCACATTCATTTTTTGTTGTTGAAACTTTGAATATTTTCCTCAGTCATATTTGTGCTAAAATAATTGCATGTTATTGGTTGACGCATAAATAATTGGCACTCTCTTAATTGGTGTGGTGTGTATCACTCCAGAACTGGCCTTTAATTGAAATATTATCAAGGTATTTGATGCTTTGGTACAAATAACATACAATTATAGCTGATTGAGACAGGTAAGCATACCTAGTTGGTCCATCTCCTATTCTATATAGCCATTGTCCTATTGGATGCCAGGCTGGGATATTTCATGTGATGGAGATTGTCTCACTTTAATGCCTGTCAGATTGAAATAAGTCATACTTAATTATGGTATGATGCCATACTTCAATGTGCAATTCTTAGAATGGGTGCTTTGCTTAGTCTAAGGTGTGAGACTGGATGCAATGTTTTAACACTGGTATAATGACTCTGCCTGATACTTATGTTTTGAAAATCTTAACATGAAAATTATTTATGCAGAGTGCAGAGCGTACAGTAGCGCTGCACAATTGGTAATATGATAGGATCCTCAGCACTATTATACTTGTTGGAGATCTGACCATACACAAAATGATGCAAATTATGCTTGTTTTGAGATTTGACCATATAGTTACATGATTATATAATTATTTGTACTTGTTAGAGATCTGACTAAGCAAAAGTATACTTGTTTGAGATCTGGCTATGAGCAAAAGTATAGTTGTTTGAGATCTGGCTATGAGCAAAAGTATAGTTGTTTGAGATCTGACCATGTACATAATTATACTTGTTTGAAATGTGGCCATATACTTGATTAAACTTGTTTGAGATCTGGCCATATACTTGATTATACTTGTTTGAGATCTCGTTATGTACTTAATTATACTTGCTTTAGATCTGTCCATATACTTAATTAAACTTGTTTTAGATCTGACCATAAACTTAATTATACTTGTTTGAGTTATGACCGTATACTTAATTACACTTGAGATCTGACCATATACATAATTATACTTGTTTGAAATCTGGCCATATACATAATTGTACTTGTTTGAGAATTTGTTATGTACTTAATTATTCTTAGATTTGTCCATATATGTTATTATACTTGCTTGGAATATGACAATATACTTGATGTTGCTTGTTTAAGACCAGACCATATACTTAAATCATTCATAACCTTATGCATATATCTGGCACTTAGTAATCCGTGCACATATCCTAAGAATCTGAATTATGCTTGTTTGAAACTTATACTTTTCTGACTTGCCACTCGTACAATGCCTATTATAGTCTAGTCAATATTTATGCTTGTTTGTATTTTTGTAACTGAAATCATTAAGCTATCAACAGATATAATTATTTTGTTTACAAATGTTATTTTCACTGACTGTGATGTAAATTAATTTTTCCTTTAATTTTGTTAAATCAACTTTGCGGGATACTCTGTAATGGTTGTTTGTATACAAATAAGAAATTGTTGTTTTTGTTAAAATTTTAAAGTAAAAATAAACATGATCAGAGTTATACATATTCATTTTGTTGTAAAAAGTTGTTGACAATTCCAGAATAAACATTATCATTGTAGAAATGTATGTGTTGTTCTATCTATTCAAAAAACAAGACGCTGACATTTACGAGGGTAAATTGTCCCAGAATAATGTATTATTCTTGATTTATTTCCACCTCCCATCCTCTTAAATCAGTGGTCAGTCAAATCTAAATCAGTGGTCAGTCAAATCTCAAGACTAATATATTTCAGATGAAAAATACGCTGGTTGAACGAGAATAACTCCACCATAATGATGCAATTTACTTTGTATGAGCATACCTTGCATACAATAAAGGAATGAATATGTAACCCATGGTAACGGTATGTGCTACAGCACGAAAAAAGTATGTACCACAAATAAAGTTCAGATACTTGTATAACGTAGTTATACCAAATTACGTATATGATTCACTATTTTGTCATTATATGCAACAAGAGATGTTTGGAAAACAAACACTCTCCAATGACAGCCCGTACAGTCTGAAGTGTTACAGGTCACAGCGACCTTGACCTAGTTACCTTCAAATTAGTAAGAATAACCTACTGTTGATGACTAACTGATCTTGTTTCGTGCGATTATGCATTGTGTAGTGTACAACGAATTGAAGCCAATGCCATTGGCTAATCTGTCAAATGGAAATGGCTCCAAATGCGCAGATTTATGAACAAAACAATACAACACAAAAAGACGACAATGAAAAACATACTTCATCGTTGAACGCTGGGCACAAATATACTTTGGGGACATCCTTCTGGTGCTCACACCTCCGTATATACCCTATGTATCTGTTAAAACTTGTAGTTAAAACAGTATACTTTTATAAATAACATTAGAATGTAAAATAATGAACGCTTGACACCATTTTATCAAGTATATAATAAATAGTAAATAATCTATGCGTTTGTTTGCAAAAGAAATGGACTATCTACGTATTTGGTTAGTTATAAAGACTAATTTCCAAAAGAATAATGATATTAAACATTAGCGACTCAAAGTATAATAATTTACGGTCTCAAAACGCAAAGACCCCCTGATTTAGTTATGGTTATATTTTTACATTTTAAATTTTATTAACTAATAAAACTAACAAAAGGACAATAATAGAACCATATGTTTTTGTTTACCAATTTCTGATAAAATATAATTCCCCATTTCAATTAAGAGTGCGACCTTTTGGCTCGTTCAGGTCGCCTAGCAGGCCGAGAATTGGTACTTTACACAAAGCTCTTTTTGTTTACGTTTTAATTAGACTAAATGCACTGTAGCTGAGCAGACATTATTGATATTAATAAAGGGTGTTTTCATCCTTATCAAGTTTATCAAATTATCTTCAATCAAAATGTATGTTCCCGCTGTTAGATACGGTGAGTCGGTACTGTTTGATTATACTTAATTTTCGAGGGTCGCTTTATGACTTTCACTCGTTCAAATATCTAATGACATTCAAACTCCTGAGGGAACCTACATTTGAGTGTCCCTTTGGTGTCTTGTTTCTCCAGGCGGTTATGAGGCCAACGTCGAGATACGGCAACGAGAAAATCGAACATGTGCAAAGTACATCCTCACACGTACCAATTCACAACTTGTGGAGTGGAGCATGTGGATTATTCTTACTCTGAGAAACTAAGCACAAGCACAGACGGGGATAAAACCCGTAACCTCTTGACTCTGAAGGCCACACGCAACCTCTAGGCGATCACACATTTGGGAACCACGATTGGTACAGTGCTCCCTCGAACGCTGATACCAACAACAGCTTGCGACTCTTAAATATGTCACTGAGCCACGGTGGATTTAGTTTAAATAAATTACATGAAATGTGAGCACAAAATTAAATGCAAATTAAGATGAAGAAACTACATAATTTATTTCAAAAGATAGCGCAATGTTAAACTCATCCACATGCTCATTTGACAAATGTAATCAGGGCGATGAGTTGACCTAATTATCTTGTGTATCTTTGATATAGATATACTCCCACAAGGTTTACCCAACCAAGGAACGAGGAAATACGTCGCCGTGTAATTAATATTAGCTTAACTTCCACCATGTTCCTGTATCAACCTTTCGATGAAATCATGTATCACTTAACATACAGCTACCAACCAAACACACGTCCGTTGTCGTTATTTTCTGGCTGTATGAAATGAGTGAATTTCTCAATATACGCCAATTCATTTGTTTGTTTTCTTGCTGACGAAGGGTCAGTTTGAGTTAGTTGTCTATAGATGACATTATTACTTAATTAAGTTATTATGAATATTCAATACAAATGTTTATTAGTATGACTATAACATACGAGTTATTTTTAAAGTGTCCTCCCGTTACTAACATGGTCAGCTCATAGCACTTATAAATGAAACATAACCTAGTTTCTGAGAATATTTGCTTCCTAGCTCAAATCCTTTTGGTAATTTCAGATACCATGCAATTAGTGTAAGGTCAGACCTAACTGGATATGCAGCAGTTCAAACATTACGGTGGTCATATGCAGATTGCCAACAAAACCCCACAGGTTTGAATGTATCGAAACGCTCCAGATTTTTCAAAAAGGAAGATACATGCGTACCCCTGTACACATTCCACAGTAACTGGACAATCTTTAAACGCGGATATGTTCTTTCTCGTGGTACTACATAACGACAAAAATATCCAACTTTCATGCCTACTTATACTTGATCAATGTGCTTCTTTTCCTGGTCTTAGGTAATCTTTTCTAGGATTTGTTATCGAGGTAATGACATAATTTGTTTCTTTGTTTTAGAAACAGATTTTACCTGTATTCATTTCCCAAACACTTCCTCCATGTAATATGTATAAAAAGCCCGAAATTCAGACTCAGTTATCAAAGCTTGTAATTGTCTTACTACGTGTATCATCAACCAATAACTCTCATCATGACGTCAGCGCTTATTGCTTTTGCTTTCACCTGTCTAGTAGCAGCAACGTCTGGTACCCCCGTTATATCAGCGACGGTAGAAGACCGAGTTCAACAGTTAGAAGATGCAGCCGAAATTGAACACGACATCATCAACAAATTAGATACAAGACTCGCTGTGTTAGAAACGCTCGTTGGAGGTTTATTAGGAGCCAACGCTACAGATGCGCAACTAACCAATGGTACTTCTGAAACTCTCCAAGAAAGGCTCAGCCAGCATCTCTCACAGATGACGAATACTACGATGCCTCTCTTATTAGGAAATGCTGCAAATCGTAAGTAAAATATTCTAGTGTCTTACCTGTAACCTGTATCTCTTACAGCTTTATTACGTTCTCCTTTTAAAAAAAAACTCTAAACATATTAGAGACGACATTGCTTTTTGACGGTAATAAATGATAACCTCAAGCAGTGGTGCGGTGTTTTAAGTACATGACATCGTATATGTACAGCATATTGCCTGGAGTTTTCGGCTGCCAATATAAACATTTTATTCTCTATATTGTTCAAATTATTTCACCCGCTTTGGTAATCCTGACCATCCAGTTATATAAAACTATATCATGATGTTGTTCGTGAAGTTGGCATGCTAGCGACCCAGTCGCCTCGCAATGTATATTATGTTCATTGCATTATGTTTTACATATTGATTATATATGTCATTTTATATGACCCATGATTGGTGAAATAAAAATATTCTATTATATTCTATTCTATTCTGTGGTGATTGCATCCCGGTTACCTAATGCCACATATCATGTCGTGATCTAATGAAAATAAAGACGGTATAATGTATTTGATTGCTTTCAGAAAAGAAATAGTATTACACATATATGATAGATTGTAAATTTGAAATTAAAGTTAGAATTATATTGATATACATCCTGTTGCAATAAGACATGAGCTAGTCATTTTTCCCCATTCATTAATTGCTAAAAACTATTTTATTTTATGATTGTTTATCAATATTGGCTGGATAATGTAGACTGCTTTGGATTTTAACATTTATTTGTTAATTGTTAGATATATGTTCTAAGTTGTAGTTATGAGTGTTGTTTAGCAATGTAAGAATTAGTAAATTGTTAATACAAATTTCAAACTATAGGCCATGTATATTTCAAAATTGGAAAATAAACAATAACTTATCTTATCAGCTTACCAGTCCGCTAGCCTGCCAACTTCAAGCACATAAAATAATGTAGATGTTTACAATAATTGCTACCCGTCGGGAATTGTACTTTTACCCTGGTTATTTTTGCGAGGTTCTTTTTGGAGGTGGTGTAGAGATAATAGTCCGAGAGCCCATCGACTTTTATTGCAACGAAGGAGGCCAAAAGAAGTTTGCACATATTTTGAAAGACTAATGCATATCCTATCAGAAAACCCATTTCTTAAGTGTCAAAGCCGTGACTACCTAAGTTTTTCGTGCTATTGTTTACCATGAGGTCAATGAAAAATATTGACATTTGCTGAGGGGGGTAGGGTTGCGCTTATGGCTACAGAACAGACAAAAATAAACTTAGATTTGAAAAGTTTTGCGAAAAAGGTAGAATATATATTGGGGCATATGATAAAACTTAAAAATCAAAGAATCGCAAGGACAGATAGGAACTAAGTAGGGGTCAAAGGTCAATTAACTTTTAAAATCCATCATATTAATGAAATCTTGTCCGTACAGTTTTTATGTAAACTTCCGAGATTCTTGAAATTTAATAATTAGCACATAATTTTAATCCTTTATGCATACTTTATTCATAAAAATAAATATTTGGTTCAAAAATTAGTCTAATTGCACGAGATATCGATTTTTTATCCTACTGGTAGCATCACAAAACGGCTACTTTGTCGAGGGCATGGTTACGCTTATAGCTACCATTCATTTACTTATCACTTTAGACAGATACTTTTTGCTCAATGGGTACATACATGACATGCCCTCTTGATGGTGCAATGTTCAACGTATAGAGGTCAAGGTCAAATATGATATAAAGGTCAAAGGTCAAATACGTAAAAACTCCCAAAAATGTCTCTAAATGTGCAATAATTTAGTCATTTTATTTTGCTTTTCGATGCAAAAAGGCATGTTTTTGTCACCATTTGGTGATCAGCTTCTATATACAACAAAACTATGGTAAGTTATTTATAATGCCCACCCCCATCTTTGAAGAGGAGGTATATTGCTTTGCACATGGCGGTCGGTCGATCGGTAGACCAAATGGTTTTCGTTCAATAACTTAAGAATGCTTTGTCCTAGGATCTTCAAACATTTTTATGGAGGTTACCCAGCAACAGTAGATGGCTCCTTATGCTTTTAATGTCAATAGGTCAAAGGTCAAGGTCACAATGACCTTTCACTTTCCCGATCAGAGGGCTGCATGAGGTAAAAAACGTGATAATTCTCAAAATTGTCTCTTTAGGAATGAGTATATTTATCAGGTTTGTTCTCTTTAAAGGCACAGCATGTATTTTATTATCATATACATGTACTTAACTCTATAATACGAATAAACACGACTTATTCAATAGAAACGTGAATATAACTGCGTTTGAAGACTCTGCAAAGAGCCTTTGGTACTCGTGCATGATGTTACTAAGCAATGCATTTGTAGACTTATTAATGTTTGTGCACTGATCATACAACATGTTTATCTTAAATATATTTCGAATTAACCTAGTCTTTCATTGAAGTCAGTATCTCAAAGGTCAAGGTCACTGTGACATTTACCATTTCTGGTTATTGATCTGTCATGGGAGCATACTTGTGTTTACAACATATCTTTTAATAAATAATAAATTACAGTATATATCAATAATTCTGTGATTTATTGTATACATGCATTATTATTTCTTCAGGTATGACATTACAACAGGGTTTTATTCTTTAAAACGATACACTTTTTAACATACAAAGGCCCACTGCATCTTTTTCATTTCGGGCCCAATTCCAGTAAATTTAGACATGTCTGGCTCTATGTGTCTCGCTTGCAAACCGTGCGAATCTGTTTAGTAACATATGCTGGTGACAGCAAACCGTTGATCTCTGGAAACATTCTTGATGTAGTATTTAGAACTTCGTTCCCAGACAAGACATAAGAAATCCATCAATATTTGCGAGAACTTGATAGAGTTAGACGTGGTTGTACCTGTCGGTTATGAGTAGCTGTAAATGTTTTAGATGGGACATGTTCTGGGAAATAGCTGTAAATGACGGCTGTGGCAGGCAGGGACGTATTGGGTGGATGTGAGTATCCAATAGGACCGGTATGCAACATGTTGTTTGACCACATAGAGTTTAATAAATAAAAACAAAATAATAACCCTTACGACAACGAATGTATGACCTAATAGTTGTGAGTATTTACCAATACTAGAAATTCAAGTTCCTGAAGTTATGAACACGCAAGGAATGTATTACCTTGTGGTATTTATTATCCTTTTAGTTAATATACAAACAGATACACTTCTTGCTATGGGAACCATTTACAGCTATGAACCAATGTAAATTGTGATTGTGGTAACCCATTTGCGCTAGGTTGGATGTACCTAATGGTGACGTGTACATAATAAGACCAGGAATATATGAACAAGTTGGTCGTAAGCACTGAAATTGTTAGTATCTAGTGCTTTAGATGCTAATAATGTTCAGTGATATCTCTTCTTGTATAACGGAGTAGTCTTTAGGATGAGAAATAGATGTTTCTACAAGTTGTCCGTAGTGAATGATACCAGTTATGTATTCATCTAGTGGACGAGAGTGCTAATTTTGACCAGCAATATTCGTACATTCTGACGGAATGTCTGAATTTGGTCGTTATGTGTACCCAATACGACCATATACATGTACATACTTATATGGTGGTAGTGAAAACCTCAAGAACAAGCAATGACTGTAGTAGTTTAGTAGTACCTAGTAGTTTATATAATACCTTATTAGACTAGCACTGACTGTGCAAAGTGGTATTGAGGACCCACAAGGAAAGAAAGGGCTACAATTGGTGTTGTGAATACCCAAATAAGACCAGGAATGTATGTACCTCGTGAAAGTGAGGACCGATTAGATCAACAAATAATGGCCACACCAAGTGGTATTGAGTACATAATACATCCACTAACGTTTGAATACGGTGGATTCGAGTATCACATAACACCGGAAGTTAGCTGTGGAATCCCATTAGGATTAGGAATGTATGTACCCATTTCTTTATGAGTATCTAATAAGACCAATGTTGTCTATACATGGCGGTTCTGAGTACAACATAGGACAACAAATGATCGCAACTAGTAGTTCAATATTCCCAAGCAGACTACTACTGACAGTACATGGAGGTTTAGGATAACAACTAGACTAAGGAATGTATATACCTATTGTCAGTTCATAGTAGTCGTAAGTATCACCTAAGACTGGGAATGTATGTAACTATTCATTAAGAGTACACAATACGATCAGGAATGTCTAAACATGGTTGTTTTAATACCATAATGGACAAATAGTATATGGACCTTGTGGTTATATGCACCCAACAAGACCAGGAAAGTATGCACAAAGTAGTTATGAGTACCAACAAAAACCAGTAACGCATATACCGGGTAGTCATGGGTACTCACCAGGACTAGGAATGGATTAGTAAGTTGTGGTTATGTACCCAAAATGACCAGAAATGTCCATATATGGTAAGTGCTTAATGTCCTTTAGGACCAGAAAGGGAGTCGTGAGTACCAACCAACTAGGACTACGCGTAAGAATGGATGTCCCAATAGTACCCAGTAAATTCAAGAATGACGTTACAAGGTGCAGAAGAGTATACATGTACATATATAGCCAAAAGATAGAAATTTTATGCTGCTGGTTGTTGTACCAACATTACAAGACAAGAATTTTGCAAATATTGGTGAGTAGTCAATAAGATAAGAAATGGCTGTGTCAGGTAGTTGTGAATGTCCGGTTGGAGCAAGCAAGATTGACTTAAATGATAGAGTGTGTGGAAAACACTAAGTAATTAATATTAAACATGGTGTAAGTGTGTACTAAATTAGAACAGGAATAACTGTAAGTAGTGGTTTGAGTACATATAGAGACAAGGAATATATGAACATGTGAGTGGTTAATACCAAATACGACCAGGGTGGTGGTGGCTAGTGCTTATTATGTGTCTAATGACTTTCGGAATTAATGTGCCTCGTGACCTAAGTTAAGTATGGCACGTTAATTAGCAGTGTTGATTCACTTTCTATAGTATTTTGTTTTAAAATGCTGTCGTAAAAACCCAAATGGACAATACTGACATTGTTTTACCTGATAGCGGACAGTAGTCAATGGGTTATAACTTATGACAGTTTTTGTTGGGGTAGGCTAGTCGGTGACACTTCCTTCTTACTAACATACAAATGCATTGGGCCACTGGAATATCTTCTGGATAACTGTACTTTATTTGAATTACACAACGAAAATGTATGAATATTTACTGTAATGTTAACATGCACACATACCCTCACATCAGAGGATTTTAAGGATGTTTTCATTTATTCGTTTTCAACAGGATGTTTAGTAAAACATGTATGCTCCCGTTACAGACCAATAACCGGAAATGGTAAAGGTCACAGCGAAATTGACCTTTGACCGGTTGACCTTAATGAAAAATCTAGGTTAATTAAAAATATATTTAAAATTAACATGATCAGTACATGAACATTAATATGTATACAGATGCACTGCTTAGTTATATCATGAATGAGTATCGACCACCTTTGCAGAGTAGTGGAAACAAAAAGTAATAATCATGATTCTATTGAATAAATCGTGTTTATTCGTATTATAGAGTTAAGTACATGTATATGATAATAGAAATACATGCTGTGCCTTTAAAAAGAACAAAACTGATAAATATACGCTTTTCTAAAGAGACAATTTTGAGAATTGTCACGTTTTTTACCTCATGCAATCCCCTGGTCGGGAAAGTGAAAGGTCACTGTGACCTTGACCTTTGACCTACCGACATTAAAAGCACTAGGAGTCATCTACTGTTGCTGGGTAACCTCCATAAAAAGTTTAAAGATCCTAGAACAAAGCATTCTTAAGTTATTGAACGAAAACCATTTGGTCTTCCGATCGACCGACAGACAGACCGCCATGTGCAGAGCAATATACCTCCTCTTCAAAGATGGGGGTGGGCATTATAAATTACTTACCATAGTTTTGTTGTATATAGAAGCTGATCACCAAATGAAGACAAAAACATGCCTTTTTGCATCGAAAAGCAAAATAAAATGACTAAATTATTGCACCTTTAGAGACATTTTTGGGAGTTTTTACGTATTTGACCTTTGACCTTTATATCATATTTGACCTTGACCTCTATACGTTGAACATTGCACCATCAAGAGGGCATGTCATGTATGTACCCATTGAGCAAATATTATTTGTCTAAAGTGATAAGTAAATGAATGGTAGCTATAAACGTAACCATGCCCTCGACAAAGTAGCCATTTTGTGATGCTACCAGTAGGATAAAAAATCGATATCTCGTGCAATTAGACTAATTTTTGAACCAAATATTTATTTTTATGAATAAAGTATGCATAAAGGATTAAAATTATGTGCAAATTATTAAATTTCAAGAATCACGGAATTTTACATAAAAACTGTACGGACAAGATTTCATTAATCTGATGGATTTTAAAAGCTTATTGACCTTTGACCCCTATTTAGTTCCTATCTACCCTTGCGATTCTTTGATTTTTAAGTTTTATCATATGCCCCAAAATATATTCAACCTTTTTCGCAAAACTTTTCACATTTAAGTTTATTTTTGTCTGTTCTGTAGCCATAAGCACAACCCTACCCCCCTCAGCAAATGTCAATATTTTTCATTGACCTCATGGTAAACAATAGCACGAAAAACTTAGGTAGTCACGGCTTTGACACTTAAGAAATGGGTTTTCTGATAGGATATGCATTAGTCTTTCAAAATATGTGCAAACTTCTTTTGGCCTCCTTCGTTGCAATAAAAGTCGATGGGCTCTCGGACTATAACTGCATGAGTTGTAATTTGTGCATACGAAAACACTCGTATTTTTCGATGTACATTTGTATACATTTCACAAATACATGTGTTGCTTTGACAATTTTGATAACAGAATGCCTCGTCCAACGAACTTATTGGCATGTAATAATAAATTGATGTCCGCTCACAGAAGTAGAAAAGAAGAGAGACCTCCGTATACCACCATTTAATAATTTGTAAAGAACAATTTCATTGTATCTTACAGGCGCCTTACCAGGAACCCAAGTTGCTTTTCATGCGTATTCAAGTGCCAATCGAGTGTTTTCTCCTAACGAAGTCATTATATTCGACATGACTCTACAGAATACGGGTAATGGGTACACTGCTAGTGACGGGATTTTTGACGCTCCAGCCAGTGGTGTTTATGTCTTCACATGGACCGTAGAAACCAACCAGTATAATACACATCCTCTCACTACCAACCTTATCGTCAACGGATACAACCGAGGAGTCCTGTCTACGGATGCCGACTTCCGGGGAGGTTTCACCACTGGTTCCGGCGTTGGCGCACATCCGGCAACTTGTATAGTGGTGACTTTTGTAAATGCTGGTGAACACGTCTTCATACGTATGATCAACCATAGCGGACTTACATCAACACTCGAGAGTAATAGTGTATCACGATCTACGTTTTCAGGCTGGCTTTTATTCTGAACTGTTTAGACATTTGCGATCATTTGACTGATCGACTTCAAAAAGTGCTTCAAAATTGTTAGTTTTGTTCTGTTCATAGGGTTCTAGCTGTTTGTTTTGGTATTTTCGTTCATATTTGTGACGTTTTGGATATGTATTTATTACAAAGTGCATATGATGTCATGATATTTCGATGAGCATATTATTCATTCTCTATTTTTAAAGACACTTGCTGTATTTTTGTATGACATATATGAGACGACATTGCCTTTATTCTGCTCTAAAGACATGCTGTGTACAGTTTCGTGTATGATATGCATTATATGTATCATATGCATGTATTATCATTTTCGTTGTATTATCATTGTAAAAGATGCGTATGTAATTCAGTGTATGCACTTATTAAACGGTTAACCAATACAAAAAACCTAAATCAAACCATCTTCTGTAATTTATTGTTCGAATGAGGGTCGTGCTTGCTGGTCAGTACAGCCATTTATTGTCGGCGTATGTGGATTCTTAATTGATAGTGCTCTTGGTTGGAAGGAATAACATAAGCCGGTCATATTTTGCTTTTATTACCTTTTGTGAGTTTAATACTTTGGGATTCGAATAATAAATTATCAGTTTGAAGGAATATCTACAGGCTCGTATCAAAACAGATGTTTTCCATGTCTCATTAACATACGAGTATATGTATTTCAACAACATTTTCCTCCAAATTAAGTTTTATTAATCCATAACGTTCGATGGTGTTGTTCTGACAAAAGTGTACTATTTAAAGTATATATTGCAACAAATGTGACAATCTTAAACACAAGACATGTCTTACCACCTACATGTAGATATTATACTATGCACCACACCCTGCACAAAACACACACGTATAGTACATCAAATGACGCATAGCTTGGCTATTTTGACCCGAACCTGACCTTTATGAAAGAATATATATATGTAGGTTCTTGCTCTGAATATATGAATTCTTCAAGCAAATCGGGCAATATCGGCGTTTCAGATTTGTGTTTGTATTTCATCTAGAGCGTCATCGAGATATTCCCCGATTATGAAAACATACAATCGGTGTTGTAAACGTAGACAATGTGCCGACTGTTAAATTACGGTAATCAATAGGCCAGGCTCATGTCAATGTGGCCAAGCTATACTGCTTTGACAATCCATTACATTGTACATAATAACATTAACGACTTTGTGGATTGCATATTTGACTGCCAATATTAATTTTTAAAATTTTCCATGCAAAAACTATTATATTTTTTGTTTATGTTTCATTTTGTCATTAATATTAAAAACCAAACTAAAATTAACTCAAGTAAACTAGTGAAATGGGGGGGGGGGATTTCGTCAATGGCCTATGCTCCCAAGCAGAGCAAAGGGCCTAACACAAGTAATTAAGTTAAACACTTGGTTTAACACCGAATATCTATCCGTGAAGCCATTCTGTGTTTATGCTTGCATCTTACATATCATGTGAACAGTTTTGGACATTATTTGACAATGTTCGTCTGCCCATTGATAGTCTCTATTATGATGTAGGGTGGCACACCGGGGCAGGTGAATGCCGTTGTTGGGTTCCCCCTCATTCCAG
Source organism: Spisula subtruncata (assembly GCA_963678985.1). Taxonomy (NCBI): domain Eukaryota; kingdom Metazoa; phylum Mollusca; class Bivalvia; order Venerida; family Mactridae; genus Spisula; species Spisula subtruncata. The sequence continues at coordinate 18,660,046 of OY787672.1, read as the reverse complement.
GGTAGATAGGTAGCCGGTATAGTAGTGTTGTATCTCACCCAGGTCCCGTTCAATACACGTGGGTCAGACATTACTCCTGTTACGTAGAACTTGTCTGTAACAAAACAAATATTTTATTCAATGAAAGATAACTATGTATACACACGTCAGCATTCGGTTATCGCAGTAAACAATACACATTGAATCGTATACATGTATTCACCAACTATGAAATACAGTAACCAGACATTACAGGTGCTTTTGCTCACAATTAGTCATACCAGTTGGATTGTATAGTCTCAGAATAATAATAATACAGTGATAAGGTTTATACGTTTTTTATGTCACAAACCATGTCAAAAATATTATATCGAATTTAATCGAAAACATTTTGTTCGAAATCTGTCAAACGTATACGAACCCATAACAATTTGTATGTATCCCTGATGAAGACTTAAATAAAAGTCGAAACGTAAGATCAGCAAAACTGGAGTTTGGCTTGTATTTTATTATACTTGAAACGTACACACATTGCAATAAGATACCACCAACGCAAATGGCAAAGGCCCTTTGGATAAGTATTTTTATAGTATGACTCTATTGAGTCTATACCCATACTTCTCCAATTGTCATTATTTTAGCGATTATATTTGGAAAGGCTAGACAGATGTACATACCGCCGCCAGCGATAGCTTGCTCTCTAAGGAACGCGTTTTCATCTTCATTTTCTATGACAGCAATATCAGCCCCTCGTCTTATACAATCGTTCTGAATTATAGTAAACAAGCAGTTATTTGTATGTCACCATAAGAAGCAATGTACAATTTTATAAATATGACGACAATTTCTCTGAACTTAAAAGTTATGGCCAAATTCTACGAACTTTATTTTTCATCCACCTACCCACCAACTTATCCCCTTCGTGCAGGCTGGCATATAAGGCTGCTTCCTGTCTTTGGCAATCTCTCCAAATGTCTTCCCCGTGGTCTTAATCTGAGTATTGATCGTTCTTCTCCACGTCTCTTATGGTCTTCCTTTTTTCTCCCCCTTGATGGTGTCCATTTAAGTGAGGTCTTTGTGATGCTATTCTTTTCTGATGACGTGACCTAACCATCTAAAAGTTCATTGTTTGATTACAGTTTTGATGTTATGTTGTCCAGTCTTTTTGTAGAGGTTGTTGTTTGATATTTTAGCCAGCCAGTAGATCTTACAGATTTTGCGTAGGGATGTTGTATGAAATCCATATAATTTCTGACTGTCTTTTTAGGTGATTCTCCAGCATTCTGCTCCATACAACAGGACCGAGCGTACACAGCTTTAGAGTTTTACTTTAGTCTTTTCACTGATGTTTCCAGATCTCCATATCTTGTTGAGTTGATGAAGTGTTGTTGTCCCCTTTTGAAGTCTGTTAGCTATATCCTTTTCTGTTACATTGCATTTTCTCAGAACACTTCCTAAATATGTAAAATATTCGACCATTTCTAGTGTTATAGTTGTTAGACGGTTAGGGAGTTGCATGGGTTTTTTTCTACTGATGTTTAGTCCTACTTGATGAGCATAATTGGCTAAATCTTCTGTTTTCTTCTGGAGGTGGTCAGCTTTGCTTGCAAGAAAGGCAATATCGTCAGCAAATTCGAGATCTTCACGCATTGATGTCCATCTAATTCCCCATTTTTGGTTTCCAACAGTTTCCCGTATTATCTAGTCGATAGCAACAAGGAACAGCATAGGTGACATGATGCACCCCTGTCGTACCCCTCGGGTGATGTTGAACATGTCGCTAAGCTTGTTGTTGTGGATAACGCTACATGAAAAGTTCTCATTCTCGTAGAAGCTCTTAATAATTCTGATGAGTTTTCAGGACATCCATATGCATCCAGGAGTGTCCATAAACTTTTCCTGTGGACACTATAAAAAGCTTTTTCAAAATCTATTCAGTTGATGTGTATTTCATTGTTTCATTCTATACTTTGTTCCATGTGTCTTAGGGTGAAACTATGATCGATACACCCAACTCCAGAACTGAATCCTGCCTGTTCCCTTCTTAGACTATTATTAATAGAATAATTTTAATCTCATGTAGATGATTTTGCATAGCACTTGACTGGGTACAGATAGTAATATGATGGCACGCCAGTTTTAGCATTCTGACTTGTCGCCTTTCTTTGGTAGTTTGACTATAAGGCCTTTGTACCAGTCTTCAGGGAGATTTTCTGTTGTTCATATCTGTGGGAATAGTGTATGTAGCTGTTTTTGGTCTGCTTTTAACATTTCAGATTGATTCATCCAGCTACATACATATAATATCGTACAGACACTATCACTCTCCGATACCACCCTATCCTATTAACGAAGCGCCATACCCATTTAATAATTGTACACATATTTAGTTAATTTCGATAACGTATGTTGTGTGTTGGTTGTATATGTATGTATACGCATATAGTGTGCTTACCAGTGCAGCCTGAAATCCATATCGTTCTGTGAAGAGATAACAATATCCCTGAAACTTTACCCATTCTGGTCCTTCACATGACTTCACCACACGTTCTAAAACATATGAAAAAGTACTTTCTTACAATATGTACATTATTAAGGACGATCAAACACGCAAGAAGCACAAGGCACACATCCATTTCTAACATAACCAAACATTGTACCTGCCCTTCTGAAAGAAAAAAAGCAGCCTCCGCTCGTTATCAAACTCCATTTAACGAATCGATCAGTGAAGTCAACACTCACCAGGAACAATAGAGCGGGAATGGCGTAAATAATAGTAAATATCAACATCTTAATTTTATCGGGAGAACTTTTTTTCAAGTGCTGTCAAAACTAACAATAAGAAAACGAATCCAGCTTACAAGGACGTCCTATAAATTCAGGTGACGCCAACAGCAATATGATTACCTTTATGACAGAATTCGAACAGAATGTGCTGTTCAACGAATTTGCAGACAGGTTGTTTGAAGCTTAAAATTTCTCTTAATTTTGCACACAAAAAAATCAGCGCCAAATGACGTCGAAAATTACATATTGAGTCCTGGCACTGTACAACACTGATGCTACAAATTTCATATGTAGCTTTCAAATCAATTAAATGAACTGGTTTTGTAGTATACAATTCTTCCTTCAGGAATTCCAATGGTAATTGAAGTCCAGTGAGTTATGTCTTTGAATCACTAAAATGTATGGCGTCATCGATGACGTTATTGACATAACGTTAACATCGCGTGCATTTTATTTTCACATCTAATACCGGTAAAGTCTCATTAGCTTTAAAATTAGGGTAAAACACTTCTCTATCATTAAATCTGACAAAGTTATTTATGATATCATATATTTAAGATCACCTCGTAAAACACATTAATTGCGATAGTTTTTTTCTTACATAAAATGAACTTGAATTAATAATATTTCTAATATACTTCTTTAGTATGTATGGTCATACCTTTAAGGGATGTCAAAATATGAAGTTTTAATTGTAATGGTTAGATCATTCAAATAATTTATGCAATAACAAAGCATTGAGTTAACTTTTCTGTTAAATGAAGACAAACCATTTTGCATTTTTGCTGTAAGAGAAAAGACAATGTTATGTACACCTTGGAGTCGTAGAACATTTTGTTAAACAAACAAACACTCTTACTTGATCGGAGTTCAAAGTATGTTCCATTGGTGGTATTCCCTGCACCAAGGCTTGGTACTGCTTGTGAGCAACCTACACAATGTCCAGTCGTGGGGTCCGAGAACACACCTTTACACGTTTCATTCTTTGCACATTTCAGCATACACCAGAGGTCCTCGGTAACGTTTTTGACGACGAACTCAACCTTTTCGCAACTATCAACGTCCTTCCGAATTTCTAACTTTTCAGGAAAAAATGTTATATTTCTTGCCGTATTTAACTTCACAATAGCCATAAAAATGGCCAGAGTTAGAAAACCAAAGCTTGCGCTAGATGTCGACATGTTTGTGAAATGCAAAACTGGACATGCAAACACAAATACCAACGTTTGAGGTTTAGCTGCTACCACGTCTAGTTATGCCTTATCTATATAGTTGACCCGCAAGCTTATTGTTTTGATCTTTATTTACAATATTTTTTTAAATTAAATATCTTATCATTAAAACACTCGTTGGATATTAAAAACATAAGTTGAATATCCGGTATGTCGCGACCTATAATTAACCTGTAAATTGAAATAATAACTGTATCGAGTGTTTGCTATATGTTTTAGGCATTCTGTACTTTCTTCTTATTGTTTAGTTGTCAGGTTTTATTATAATTCGTACGTTAAAAATGACCAACCGAAGTCTTCAGTTGCTTTATGAAGACCACCAGAAAGTCAATATGTCTTATTTCTCCATGCAGACTATGTTTGAGAATTTAATAAAGAGGGAAGTGGTGGTCTAGAGAAGATGTATTATATCGACAATGCATGGTAGGCTGTTTTAGTGAAGATTGACGTATTCAAAATAGATATGTACAAAATCTAACCAAACTGAACATCGAAAGTGCATTTTATTTCCATTATTTTCACAAGTTAGTTTTTGGATGATGGTAATTTTGTTGTCATAGGAAATGTCATATTCTCAATGGGAGTTTTGTTTTATAAAGATACCAGAGCGTTAAAAGACATGCCTCGTCATTTAGAAACACATTTTCTCTTATCAGGCATCATGATCCAGTTTCTACTAATAGGAAAGTGAAACATACATTATTTATATCATGGCTACGTGATGTTAACTGAAGGGGTGGCGCTAAATCCAATGATAATCGAGGGGGGTGGGACTTAAATTTCAAAGGAATGAGTGCAATAACTGCAGTGCATGATAATATTATCCTGCACTGAAAGTTGTCGCACGCATACTGTAAATCATTAATTTTCGTGGGCGATTAAATTTCTCGGACTTTATGGTTCACCTTCAACCTCGAAATCAAATCCATTCGAACAATAAACTTTACCCTTGTATTTATTACCTGAAATGCAAAATCCACGAATTAAAATCGCATCGAAATGGTCATATTTACCAAAATCACGAAATTTTATCCCAACGAAATTTAATGATTTTGCAGTGTACCATTGTTTATACGTTAACTGTAAAATAATCCGTGATGTCCGTGCTTGAAAAGTACGTACTGGGGTCTACAACTTTAAGGTAATAGAGTGTAATCTATAGTGAAATAAAGTTTCAAAAATATTTTTTTTCTTTCAAATTTATTTTGTCGGATAAAATAGGCATTGTATTATGACCATATTACATTTGCACTTGAGGTTAGACACAAATAAATTTCAAATTTATTGACGCATATGACAGCAATTGGATTGCAAATCTTGCCCGTTCACAATCAAAGTAAACATGACATTAAAAGTCCAAGTTTGTTGTTGGGGACTTTGTCAGTAGTATAAGGACTGAAATCTTACAAAGAAATGATTATAAAATACATTCATGAGTTTGTATCATGCAAAACTGCAATGACCTTGCAAACCGAAAGAAGAAAAGGTGTAATTTTCTTGAAAAACATGCACAATCTCCAAGTTGTACTACGTGCCCTTAATATCACAACGTGGTATTGGAAATTTTAATCGGTCAGCGAGGACAATGTACCGTTATGTGATATTTAGCCACACCCAATACAATTTGACAGCCAATGATATAAGCCAGAAAGAGAAACTTAACACTCGGTTTCCTTATTTAGTCTCGGGCTCCGCCCTCGACGAAATAAGGCAACCTCGCGTTTGCGTTCTCTTTCTATTACTTATAATTATTATATGTACAGATCATTTATTTAGATATGACGCTTGTATACATAAATGTTATACCAAAATATATATTATTTGATAGTTTCAATCTTGTCATCGGATAATATAGAGGAATCCATATTTTTTCATAAATTTAGAAATCAATAACATACAATGTTTATGTTAGGAATGTTTTATTTACAGGTAGCTGACGTGAACACGAATACTGTTTATTTTAGCACAAACATCCTGAGCTGAATGTAAAACTGCCATTAAAGTTGATTAAACTCTGAACATTTACGAAAATTTCAATACAATATGAACCAAAACAATCGGTGACAGTTCATTTTTATTGCATAATTTAAGTCAAGGGGTGTCTAGATACAATGTTCTTGTAATGTATATTAACAGTATTGTCCAGCATTAATTGTCAGGAATCAATGGTCAGCCAGTGACATGTCAAGATATCGACCAAGATGCGTGTCTAGGTTTGGCGGCACAAAACCCTAGTATGTGTTCCCTCCCGGAGTTGTCAACAAAAGTATGTCCTAAATATTGCAACAATTGTCGTAAGTATCATTTATGTTACTTCTTTTTCGTCTTTCCTATCTAAAAGAGATGTCTTGAGATGACAATCCTCCAATTTAGGAACAGTTTCTTCCCTTGCCAGTTATGACACCATTGTGCTTTTATAATATTTACTGATATTTCGGTTAGAATGAGAAGGTTGTAACTACAAAATCAATATTTTGAGTAAACAAACCGAGTGTTTAAAACTTGTGTTACTTAATATATAATATCCTTTGATCTAATCGGGAGCATAGACCATTGACGAATTCCCTCCATCTGAGTGTATGAGCGTATCAATCTTATTTTGGTGTTAATAAAAAAGGACATGAAATTGCATATAAGCTGTACAAATAGTTTACATTAAATTTTAACTATGAACCACTTTGACAATTGATATTTTCTTCGAATATGTAGTCCACAATGAACAAGTGAAATGTTGATGCTGGGCATCAAAGATGCCGCTAGTTCTTTTTAAGTAAATCTTTTTATTTAGTAAAAGGTATTGGTAGAAACTTGTAAACAAACTAAAATTCCGGCGTGATGTGTGATGCACAAGGGAAGTTATTCTCATGTGTTGAGTGTACGCTGCAAAAACTTAAGATTGCTGAAAATGGGTATTTTTCACTAATTCAAGGGCAATAACTCTGGTTGTACTAAATTGAAAGGGGGGGGTGAAACCCCAGGTGCACTAGAGTACATGCTGTCAAACATTTCTATAAAGGTTTCATGATCCTAGGTCAAATACTTTTTGAGTAGCATGTGAAACAAGTCAAAAATGGCTATTTTACACCATTTCAATGGCTAATAACTCTGGATGTACTAAACTGAAAGGGGAGTGAAACCCCAGGTGTAGAGAAAACATCCTGACCATTTCTGTGAAGGTTTCATGACTCTATGTCGTGTACTTTGAGTACCGTGCGACATAAGGAAAGCGGCCAATTTTTTCTGTTTCAAGGGCCATAACTCCGTCAAAATTGGTTGAATCATAAAACCCTGATAATATGCACCAGGTCACATGATGACAATCATTCTCTGAAAGTTTGGTTGAAATCTATGAAGAAATGTAGGAGGAGTTGTGCACAGAAGAAATTGTTAAGGCCCGCCGACATTCAGCAATCTAATAACCAGAGTTTTCCTTTGGAAAACCTGGTTAAAAACTTGAAGGCAGTGAAACACCAGGAAAGAATAGAAAACATGAAAACATTCTATTTTCTATTGAAATATTTATTCAAATGAACATAACATGTTTTAGAAATATGAGCACCATTATAATATTGATTAATGCTTCACAGATGGCATTTAGCATGTTTCATAAAATAACAAAGTGTATTCCAATAACGTGGTATAGCCTGACAACGTGAAACTGACACTAAAGAACATTGTTATTTCGTGGTTTGTGAGCTTGATAAGTAAATTTATTGCGAATTAATACGTTCAACATAGTTTAAAATATGCATAGAACTAGTTCCATTTGGCAGGAGTATAGGAGCGCATATGAATATTTTGTAAATAAGAAGTGTCAGTTCAATGTTGGCAAGCTATATTTACCCGTTTAAATTTTGGCAAAACAAACTATTCTGACATACATAAATAAAGAAACATAGAGATTAAAAAAACACTTGCATTTATCAAATTTAGATTAAGACAAAACCTAAGAACTGGAAAAAATCGAAAATCATAACTAAAAAATATCTGACAGACATGAAAGTATTTAACATGTTCCATAAAAGTTCGAAAGGAAAATCGCCGCTCCGCGCAAATAGTTTTTTTTTACTTTTTAATAGCCCCTGCTAAGACCCGCAAATTGCAACATATGTAGCCGTTATATAAACACCCGTTCCGAACTGATTTGGACTTTAGTACCTACCGAACATTTATCATCCTATTTTACCCCTGACGGGCGAGTCCAACAGCGTTATAACCAATCAAATCTTGTATCCTCCTGGGACTTGGACTTTAGTACCTAACGAACATTTATCATCCTATTTTACCCCTGACGGGCGAGTCCAACAGCGTTATAACCAATCAAATCTTGTATCCTCCTGGGACATCTGCTTGCACCCTTTCATACTCGATGCCGCCTCCTGGCGGCATCGAATAAATGCGTTCGTATTTCATGTTTGTAGTTTACATTTGTATAGTATATCGACGGTGCTGAACCAAAACCCCGTAACTTTTTTGTCCCGCGCATTTCTGTCCATTTAAAGAGTCAATCGCGTTACTTAGATGGCGACAAAACAGAAATACGTGGGACGTCTAGCAGATGTGGATGCTGCAAAAAAAGTTTTCGCGCCAAAATTGAGTTACGGTGCAGGGGCTATCCAGAACTACACCAGTATAGCACCAGTAGGGATGTGTATTCATTATTCGTTGTTGAAAGAGTGTTCTCCTTCAGAAAGTAAACACATCTCACTATGGAATTGTCATATACAAATCACCAGTATGAATCCATGCACCATATCAAGGTTGCCGTGAATGTAAAATAGCACAGGGGCATATGACGCGCGCATTCTGTTTTGATAGACGAGCACTCCCCCCCCCCCTTCGAAATGATTATTGAAATATCGCGGCCGGTGTTATCTGACCAGGAGCAACATTAATTATGATTCAGTTTTTGCCGATAGTCAATGGTTGTACTGAACATTCGGACCAGCGAATATGATGCTTGTGCAAACATGTAGTTAATTAATAAGATGGTTAAGATTTTGATAATAACAATAAAACACAATTTATGTAGCATGTATGTATATTTATTATTCATTAATGCTAAAATACAACAATTAAGATGGTGTAACTACGTCTATAGGCATGTACTCAAAATGTCAGCGTTGCAATATTCTTTGAGCATAGGTAAAGCCAAAGGTAGCCAATCATATCGCACCATATTAAACTCGTGTTTAGTTACAGGCAATATAATTGGCTGTCGTTATCTTATAAAATAAGATCAATATTAAATGTCCCACAAATTATGCAATGAATTGGTTACATATCAAAATAGCACATACGGTACATATGACAAATACTAACCAAAATCGGCTAGCACCCTGTAAGAAGAATATTTGTTATGAGGCACGATTGCATTCATTCAGTCACGTGGTCGCAAACGTCTGTATAATTTATATTATAAACAGTTCAGAATAACAGCCAGCCTGAAAACGTAGATCGTGATAAACTATTACTCTCGAGTGTTGATGAAAGTCCGCTATGGTTGATCATACGAATGAAGACATGTTCACCAGCATTTACGAAGGTCACAACTATACCAGTAGCCGGATGTGCGCCAACGCCGGAACCAGTGGTGAAACCTCCCCGGAAGTCGGCATCCGAAGACAAGACTCCTCGGTTATCTCCGTTGACGATAAGGTTGGTAGTGAGAGGATGTGTGTTATACTGGTTGTTTTCTACAGTCCATGTGAAGACGTAAACACCACTGGCTGGAGCGTCGAAAATCCCGTCACTAGCAGTGTACCCATTACCCGTATTCTGTAGAGTCATGTCGAATATAATGACTTCGTTAGAAGAAAACACTCGGTTGACGCTTGAAAACGCATGGAAAGCTACTTGGGTTCCCGGTGCAGCACCTGAAAGGTAAAACACAATTATTTTGTACACATTGATTGTGCATTGTATCCAATCGTGAAAGCTCGGCCATTTCCGGTGTCTCCGGTAAATACATAAAGTCCGAGGTAATTAGAATGCTGGTGCGTCATCTGTCTTTCTTCCATTTAATTTGCAGGGCCCACTCTGGGGCATTTACGCAAATATTAGAGACAGGTGAGATACAAGGAATCCGGGTGCGATACCCTAGCTCGTTTCGAATAGATTCCTTGGTTCTTTAACGTGCCCGGTGTAAATCACGTGAGACTACCCCTGGGTTACCAACCAGGATCATCTCTTGTTGGGTGGGAAACACTAAATAGCGTTTCTGAAATGACCAAGTGTCCCGGCCGAGAATCGAACCCGGGACCTCTCGATCAGGAGTCTAGCGTCTTACCACTAGACCACCGTGCCACCCATAATACTGCTTCCGGTGTTCTTGGAGTAATCATCAGCCAGTTCTAAGTTGCAACTTTATCGAAAAGGGGTTGTTAATTTCTGTACCCACGAATGACATAACGGTAGCGAGCATAACGTGACTTTAAATGTCCAACTCTTAAATCGAACCCGTACATGTGCGATACCATGTGCTTCTTGCTCAACGTCGCGTTCATCAAAGCCATGACTCGACAAAACATTGAATTTCATAGACATAAATAACAACCTAAGCAATCAATAAATAACGCCAAAGTATACACATCACTATTATAGCACATAAAATATTAGACATAAGACTTTGGTAATTAAAGCTGTACGATTACAAATATCACCATGTACGTTTGTGTTTTGAAATATTTTGGAGCCTGTGATAAATGGGAACATGTTCTTAAAGTATGACTTTATTAGCAATTTTAAAATCATTTGCATAAACGAATTCTCAGTTTTTACTTAAATATAACTTGATCAATATGGCCTGACTTCACTGCCTGTGTATTTTCTTTTTATGTAGTACTACGTTGCAATACTTTAAACAGTCTATTATTGATGTCTAATCTTAGTCGGCAAAAAGCAAAAAAACCATTGATATTGCTCAGCCATGAATATCAACTTTAGATGTTGCGTCATAATTTTGCAAACGACTTAAAATTGAATAGGGACAAAACTAAATACATGTACTGTATGAACACCGACAAACTATTATTGCACTTACGGTTTGCAGCATTTCCTAATAAGAGAGGCATCGTAGTATTCGTCATCTTCGAGAGTTGCTGGCTGAGCCTTTCTTGGAGAGTTTCAGAAGTACCATTGGTTAACTGCGCATCTGTAGCGTTGGCTCCTAATAATCCTCCAACGAGCGTTTCTAAGACAGCGAATCGTGTATCTAGTTTGTTGATGATGTCGTGTTCAAGCTCGGCTTCGTTTTCTAACTGTTGAACTCGGTCTTCTACCGTGGCTGGTATAGCGGGGGTACAAGACGTTGCTGCTACTAGACAGGTGAAAGCAAAAGCAATAAGCGCTGACGTCATGATGAGAGTTATTAGTCGATGATACTCGTAGTAAGACACTAAACGTAAAGAAAATTTAGAAAATATCCTCATCTCGTATAATTAGTGAGTGAAAAGAAAGACAACGAAGGCATTTGTTTGAAAGACAACGAAGGCATTTGTTTGAAAGACAACGAAGGCATTTGTTTGAAAAACAACGAAGGCATTTGTTTGATCAATATGTTTTAAGTGACGCACTATTTCATCGATGTTGATACAGGAAAAAGTTAGTACTTCTAAAGAAAGTACGCAAATCACTTGGTAAAGCTATCTTGAATGATGGGGAAGTATTTCCTCGTTCCTCGGTAGATAAACACTTGTGGGAGTATGCTTATAAAGATAAACAAGACAGGACAACTCATTGCCCTGATCACATTTCATCATTGGACAGTTTAACATCACTGTCGATATCTGATGCAACCTACTTGTAGTTTCATTATGTTCTTTGCATTTAATTGCTCCTTAATGAGTTATTATAAAGAATTAAAGGTGTGTGGTTTGTAAAAAGGTAAAGGTTTGTGTTTGTTTATTAAAGTGTCAACCCTATTGAAAGTACCAGCAAATTTGACTTATGAGACGCCTATTTTTCGTGCGCTCAATACCTCCCGAATCCCTTCTCGTATTGCCTGGTGCCTCAGTGTCTGACAGCCTGGCAGCCTGGTCTACGGTATCGTATATTTAACTAGCTGGCGGCTCACCAACCGGTCGCATCAGTTCTACCCCAGCTTCCGCCGAGATTCGAACCTTCGACCTTCCGCTCCGGAGGCGGACGCCATAACCACTCGGCAACGGTGACGGTATACATTAAATTAAATATATTATCATAAATAATTGAAAGGTACGCTTTTTATGTTTATGTGGAACTCGTGCTTTAATAAAGCAGTAACACATTATTGATACAATACATTTTGATTAAATCACCTGTAACACACAGTAAACAGTTTAATCAGTAATTTTATTATGTTAGTCTACTCTAACATTAAACATAAACATAAGCATTGTTTGATGTAGCTCAATACCCTGCTAGGCGACCTGAACGAGCTAAACGGTCAAAATCTTTATTGAAAATTATGAGAAATTGGTAAATAAACACACACCGTACAACCCGCTGCGTAGATAACAGGTCCGTTGTGTAAGGCAGGTCCAAGCGCGTTTTGTGTTTTTCTAACCGTCCTAATGGGTCAAATGTAATTTGAGTCAATGCCGTCGTCTTTAGTATTGACCTGCCTCTACGTTAGCATTGCAATGATGCGAACTGACTAAGACGTTAGTATTCGAAAATCAGAACTGCCAGCTTCTTTAGCATTTTTTTGATACCTCGTTGAATTAAAAACTGTAAAATGAAAATGTACATTTCACGAAACGGAAACGACAGATCTATTGACGAAGGTTTGTAGTTATTATACGAGAGGTGTTCAACTTACTATGAACAAAACATGAACACCGATTTTGCAATACTGAATGAAAACAACTGGAATATCTCTTTTAAACCATGTGAGAAAATGTTTTAAGTTGAACTTATGATCATTATACATTGTATATTTCATTTTGTTAAAGCTTAAAACAAAAAATTAGTAGATTATGTTGTTTTTCCTGTTTTTAAGGCAAAATGATCCTTTTATAAGCATCAAGAAAGTGTTAAAAAAATTAGTTTGCATTTTTAATGTAAACATTAGTAATATTTGTCGTAAGAAGTGTTATTAATTTCTGTTTCCAGTAATGGTGGAATGGTACCAAAAATTGAAAATTGCCCAACATTGCCAAAACGTCAATATAAAGTTAGATTGGTTTTATAATATCTTTGATAAATCCATTAGCAAATAGTTGAATAGTACCACAGATGGAAATGTCCATAGAAACTATCAGTGAAATTATTTCGAAATAGTTGAACGCATAGTTCTGGGAAAATGCAAACTTCCTACGCTAAAAATCAAGAAAAAAATGCCTGGCGGCCAAAAGTTTTGGAGTCAAGAAATGCGAAATAAACAACATTATGTGGAAAAAATGTTTCATTATGGCGAAGCAATGCTGAAGTCTTAAAGAATGTTAAGATAGATTATGGTATGCTATTTTAGAAAAGGTCACAGGGGTAGGGAGAAGTTCATGTTTGTCCAGCATTGTGTGTTCGAAGCCGTTATCATGGAAAGGCATTGGGTTTGTTATTATGGAAATACGCACGTCAATTGAAGGATGTGGCCTATGTACAAACCGTTTCAAATCAGATTTTCAACAAAAAGTGATACGTATCGTTCCTAGTGACTGTTCCTAGAACTATCTTTAGCTGTTTTTAATTGATACTCAACCAAATGCAGTTTCCAACCGAGTGTAATAATTTGGTCGAGCATTAATTAAAAACAGCTAAAGATAGAGCGAACTCGGTACTTGCCGGGTCTTCTTACATATACGTAAAGTACTTTAGGCTATATAATATAACCATATTAAATGCACGATCGTTATAATCAAGAAAAAACTCACCGTCAGCAGACGAAATCGCAATAATTTTGAGCGTAAAACCGCATTCATTTGATCACGTGATTCTACACACTGGTACAATGTATCTCTGAGAAGCAAACATTTACTCCTGAGAGGTTCTTTTGTCAGGAGAAGTCGCGCTTGTAGTACTGTGGTTGATATTTGAACGATATACTGATATGCAGCATGCAAATGTCTTACTGTTTCAGTTGTCACCGATGCATGGGGAATAGATGTAGGGGCGTGCTCAGACATAGATGCACAAATATGATGTGTGTCTATCGTTCAACCATGTCGTATGTCGTCTTGTCTTTTTGTGTTTTATTGCTTCTTTCATAAATAAACGCCTGTAGCGCGATTTGCATTTAAGCCGAGGCGGTCTCTGTATAATTGGCCAATGACGTTGCAGTGTCTCATGGTATATATATGACCCTGGATTCTAACTCGATTTAGTTAATGAATATTGTTCTATTCTATTCTTACTCGATTAAGTTAAGGAACATTGGTCTGTATTAAAACTTTGAGACTTTGTATTATGATTTTCGGCAAATCAAGAACACTAAAATGTAACACCACATGGTTTGTAAATTTAACGAAAATACAAGAATTGAAATAACAAAAATGGCTGATTTATCATTCCCCAGAAAAACTCACAATTATAACACTCATTACGTAAAACGTTGTTACTGATTGAATGCTAGACACACACGGAGTATTTGAGGTCTTGAGAAAAGCAAGAAAATATATGAAGCTAGGTAAAACTTTGGAATGAGAACTATGTTGCAGTTATGCACCAAGACCCCAAACCCCGAGGATGGGCGGTGGATAGCGGGGGAAGAGCCATGTCTTTAGCTTCCAGCTCCCCCCCTCCGCACTACCGGGTGACTTTCTTTAAAACAGCCGGAAATGACCGAGATTTGACAGAACAAAACGTTCAATAAATTATTCAGATACTTGTTTAGTTCTTCTCTAGCAATTTTCAAAACACTGAAGAAAGTAGCATTAAGCAACACTATACACATATCCTTTTATATGTTGATTCCTGAGATAGTACGTGCAACTTTGAATATCCCATACATGTATTTGGATTGAAATGAATTAACAACATTGGCCATGCATAATATTCGTATAAATACGAGTACACGTATTTCGAAGTAATCGTTCACAATTTACGTGTTTTATTTTGGACATTGGGATCATAAATCATCTCTACATCAGATAACCTGTTTAAAAGACCAAATTAATTTGAATATCCGTTTTTGAAAGACAGTTTTACAAACTCTAGATGTTCCAGTCATGCCCCCCTGGCATTGGTAAGAAACACCGGACAACACAATCGGAACTCCTCTGCGTTTATCTAACGAAAGTGCGTATTTCTCAGTTACGGAAATGCCCGAGTGGTTACGATTGCGGACACCATTGTTATAAACTTGAATTGGCATTAAAGTTATGAATCTGAATACGGAGAACATGCTTGAAATGCTGATGAAACTGAATGTAATATGTGTATTCATAATCCCTTATCTGCCTGGAATTAGTATACCCCAGGCTTTTACCTTTTACCTTGTTAATGCTTAACAACACCCCATCGGAGTGGGAGCCGTCGATGCAGCCTTTTATTAACTGACCGAATGGCAACTGACTGGTGCATTAGTGTCTTTTTACTGTGATAACCGTCGCGCTGATAGTTTGAGTGGTATTAATGCTGCATGACCGAATCTCATATTTTTATTGACTTTTATCAAAAGTTTGCACAAATATATTTGACAAATCAGACTTCAAGTAAAAGTTATGTAGGAATTAAAATCTACTCAAAATTTAATTTGGATCAACAAATTTTCCTTGTTTATATTTTGCATATTTAATAAGATTGACTGATTGGTTTTGAGATGTTACATTTACAAAAAAAAAAATAGAATGATTATTTCTTGTTTCAATAAAATGTTAATGCAATCCAATTTTGTTGGACTGTATGGGTCTTACAAAAAATAAACACACCATAGAAAAGGGATAAACATATTCATGTTTGGTCCAAGCTACACTGAGATACTTTAAAATCGCAACAGATATTTACTAATTTAAAATTCAATTTGGTAATTTTTATGAAAATTTGCAACAGTACACATTTTTATAACTTCTCAATCGTATCTGAGAATTTCTTAGCATAATAATAATTAGTAACCAAATATTTGATTTAAAAGAGCAACACCCTCGATATGAAAGTCACAGGTGTTACATTGCTAGCTTAGAATGAGAAGGGTGTAACTGCTACTTACGACCTTATAATACTTAAACCTAGTTGAAATCTGCATCACAGTACACTTCTTATGAGCCTATTTTCATGAAAATCGGAACTTGTCGTGTTGATCAAAACTATGTTGAAAATGCTTGTTTTTCCATAAATAAAGAGTAAATTTCAAACATTTTTTCTTGTTTTCTCAAAACATCGATTTTGTACTTACGACCTTCTCATTCTCAGACAGCGCATTGGTAAGTGGTAAGAATCGTTACAATATCACGTGTTTATGTTTTTACTTCTTGCATATCATATGCACATCGTTGTTCTTAAGTTCATAACAGTTGACATCTGTCCATTCATAGTGCGAACGACTAAATAGGTAGACACACCGGAGCCAGTCAGGGGAATTGTTGGGCTGCCCAGGATACCAGGGTAGAAATGTAGCCGGTATGGTAGTGTTGTATTTTACCCAGGTCCCATCTAGTACGTCTGGGTCTGATACGACACCCGTTATGTAGAAAAATGCTGTAAAAGAAGACAAACTATTTAAAGCTTAATAAAAATGTCTTTAATGTTACAAGACATTTCTTTAAATTGCATCATATATCATCCAAAACTAGTTCGTTCTTTTAAAACGAACGACCTGTTAAAAAACAAACAAAAACATTGTTTTGACAGTGTTAACATTAATTATGATCCGGGGTCTGTATTGCCACAGTTTCTCGTATTTAAGATATTTTCATAGATGATGTAAATGATCAAAGTTCCGACCAATGCGTTTCAACAGTTCAAAGGGAAAAAACATACTAAAGAGTTTAAAATATTTAGACAACAATGTGTGTGGATTTTTTTCTTCAGACATAATCTATGTGAATATAGATTCACAGGTTAATTTCTTCGAGTAAAATATCACGAGCACTGAATTGTATCTTTTTAAAACTAAACAAAAACTAAATGCAAATCTTTTCCCGCGTGTGCATATACCTGCTCCAGCTTTAGCTTGCTCTCTGAGGAAATTGTTTTCAGCTTCGTTTTCAATGACAGCAACACCAGCCCCTCGTCTTCGACATTCGTTCTGAATTATGGTTAACAAACAGGCATGTTATCCTTATAAATAGATTTTGTGCATGCATAATTATTGTAACCACATTTTATGTTATCCGATTGTTTGGCGAGCCAAAACCAAGTTTTTTTTCATTTGTGGCCCAAGTCATGTGCCTTTGAGTCTATACATGACAATAACTTAACTTACTAGTTATGCGATATTTGCAATTTAAATTATGAGTAGTAATTTCATTTCTGAAACATTTTTATAAAGTTTTAATGTTTTTTTTAACTATCGCTTGAATGTATCATGCGTGAGAAAGTTACCTTCGAGTTACCTTATTTTCAGTGTACGATTTATAAATATAACAGATGTGCAACCAGACCGCGTCTCAAACCCGCGACCCTTTCGCTTATAACGCTGCTATACCGACTGAGCTAACCGACTGCTTACACAAGTATCTCCCCTCCGACCGTGATACTATTTCCGTTGTAGAGTTTACTATTGACGACTACAATGAGTATCGTTGCCGTCTGCGGGAAAGTCGCGGCAAAATGTTTGTCCAAAAAATAGGTCGGTAAGGTAACATTAGTCTGGGCACCCGACTAGATAACATATTTTATGAATCAAATAGCACAACTGTTTCAATTTTAGCTAGATTTTATTCTGGGCTTGATTATCTATGTTTGAGGGTGCAAAGGGAAATGATTTCATGGAAACGAGTAGATTGAGGACATAGGGTATGTAAGACAGACTAAGGTAAGATTCACAAATTTGACTGCGCCTAAGTTCATCAATTCTTATTTGTATAAGTTGTGTAGCCAAGTATTCTCACCAGTGCGGCTTGAAAGCCGGGTTGTTTCTGTGTGAAGAAATAGCAGAATCCCTGGAACTTCATCCAGTTTGATCCGTCACAAGACTTCATGATATGTTCTGAAACACGTAGTCTTGGTATTTAAAATTTGTATGCATAATAATTAATGTGATTGTACAGTTATGAATATTGATAAAAAGAGGACCTCTCAAGAGAAGCAATACACATTTTCATTTAGAGCAAATAATACAATAGTCCTTTTATTTTGTATTCGTATTATATTAATAGTAAAACATGGAAATTAATGAGAACACCATATCGTGTCTGCTCCAGGAAAGTCTATTGGCATTTAAAACATAGCTAATTGTAATTATAACATATTTTTGGCACATAACAATGTAAACGAATAGTATTACATCTTAATTCAATACATTGTTCCTTCGAAGTGACCTGGGTTCCAATCTGGATGTATGCACTCATATGCTATTTTACAGCAGAACATTGACTGACAAATAAATGCTATGCTTGGCATTTAAGAATCAACAACAAAACAATATAAGTTAAGACTTTCTTACTTGGTTTGCGTTCAAAATATGTTCCATTATTCAGGATGTCGCTATTTTCACTGCTTGGTCCTGCTTGTGAGCAACCTACACAATGTCCAGTCGAGGGGTCAGAGAACACACCTTTACATGTTTCATTCTTTGCACATTTCAGCATACACCAGAAATCTTCGGTAACGTTTTTGACGACGAATTCCACTTTATCGCAACCAATAACATCCTGTCGAATTTCAAACTTTTCAGGAAAGATCGTCATATTTTTAGCCATAATAAACTTCAGGATGATCAGAAAAACGGTCAAAGATAGAAAATAATAGCTTGCGCTGGTCATCGCCATTTTTGTTAAACACAATATTGGGTATGCAAACTGAAAGAAATGCGTTAACTTTGCTGTTTCGTTGTAACCATACCTCGCAGTGCTTTATCTATACGTATGGTGTGCTTGGTTAAGGCTTTGTATGTAAATTTGTACAAGCAATAATCATTATAAAACACTTAATGAAATGCCGCATTATTAGAACACTCGTCAAGTATTATTCGACCACTTTGCAAATTAAACCCCTCAACATGATTTGATTGCATGAACGTTGCATGGTTAACACTAATTAAAACACTCGTAAATTCCATGATTGCTACATGTTAAAAGCTCTACTAGCCATTGTGTTCTTCCAAGAATTGTTTTTTTTGTGCTTAGTCAGCCAACTCTTTGCCTGTAACATATTGCCTGTGACGAATCACTTATTACAATGTTATTGTCTTTTTCATTAATCTGGCATATTCGGTGGACAGCTGACCTAGCCAGTTTTCTATAAATAAATAACTAGTTCTTAGTAATAGAAAGAGAACGCAAACGCGAGGTTGCCTTATTTCGTCGAGGGCGGAGCCCGAGACTAAATAAGGAAACCGAGTGTTAAGTTTCTCTTTCTGGCTTATATCATTGGCTGTCAAATTGTATTGGGTGTGGCTGAATATCACATAACGGTACATTGTCCTCGCTGACCGATTTAAATTTCCAATACCACGTTGTGATATTAAGGGCACGGAGTTTAACTTGGTGATTGTGCATGTTTTTCAAGAAAATTACACCTTTGCAAGGTCATTGAAGTTTTGCATGATACAAGCTCATGAATGTATTTTATAATCATCTTTTTGTAAGATTTCGTTCCTTATACTACTGACTAAGTCCCCGAGAACAAATTTGGACTTTTAATGTCATGTTTACTTTGATTGTAAACGAACAAGATTGGCTATCCAATTGCTGTCAACAAATTTTGAAATTTATTTGTGTCTAACCTCAAGTGTTAATGTAATATGATCATAATACAACGCCTATTGTATCCGACAAAATAAATTTGAAAGAAGAAAATATATTTGAAACTTTACTTCACTACAAATTACACTCTATTACCTTAAAGTTGTAGACCCCAGTACGTACTTTTCAAGCACGGACATCACGGATTATTTTACGGTTAACGTATAAACACTGGTACACTGCAAAATCATTGAATTTCGTTGGGATGAAATTTCGAGGTTTTTGGTTTATATGACCATTCCGATCGGACTTTAATTCGTGGATTTTGCATTTCAGGTAATAAATACAAGGGTAAAGTTTATTGTTCGAATGAATTTGATTTCGAGGTTGAAGGTGAACCATAAAGTCCGAGAAATTTAATCGCCCACGAAAATTAATGATTTACAGTATGCGTGCGACATTCAGTGCAGGATAATATTATCATGCACTGCAGTTATTGCACTCATTCCTTTGAAATTTAAGTCCCACCCCCTTGATTATCATTGGATTTCGCGCCACCCCTTCAGTTAACATCACGTAGCCATGATATAACAACTTTTAGTCAACAACTTGAAGTTGTGTTTCGTGTGGAGGACATTGCCGGAGGCAAAACCACGAAGTAGCCGAGTGACAAGTGAAGATATTATGATATCGACTTCCGTCATAGATAAAAGTTACTATTTTTTTATACAAACTAGATTTATGAACGATTATTCACAAAAAAACTCCAAACAAGACTTATCTGAATAACGTTTGAGTTGACCTTTCGACAGATTATTTCTGGCGATCTTGAAAATTAATATTAATATCGACATTTTCGCACATCAAAGTTACACAAAATCCTAGATTTTTGGATATTATAATTAAATCTTTCTTGACAGCATGAAAAAAGTATTACATAAGTGAAACACTTACATGGATTTCATTAACAATCGCCTTACAGTACTTCCAGTGCTTTGATAAGGATAGTTAACCACTTTAGCACGACTAAGTTATACATTCACAAAAGCCTGTGGCTTTATTCAAAAACAGTGTAAGTCTAATAATTTAATTAAGACTTATAATTTACATTGCCAAAAGTCAATGATCTATTCGCTCTCATCTTGTAAAAAATGTATCGATTTTGATATACTAGTAAATGGGTATACATGTTTAGTGGATAACAGCAAATAATCAGATAAATTTCACATGGTTAAATCAAATTGAAAAAGAATGTCAGGTATTATCAATGTTGTCAAATCTAAGTTTAAGTTCAAATATGGCGTTTTTTACCAACGAGTGTACTGGATTATTCTACGTGATGCTGGTACTATGTAATGTACATAAAATGTACCAATATCTTACTCCAGGGTGGATCGGCGGAAAGATCCAAGTGGATTAGGCATTTTCCTTATGTGTTTAATCCCCGATTCTCGAGTCAAACATTTTGCCTCAATGGAATGTCATTAAATTTCAATTGACCAGAGGCGTCCACAATTCAATGTTCAATGGTTCAAATCTTACTAAAGTCAATTTGCCAGGGTTCGGAATTATACCGCGAGATTTCCAGCCTATCGTTTATCGCATTTCGTCCCGTGTATGCCGTCCTGCCTCTAATGGACAAAACATTGACTATTCCGTGACGATATTCTGAATTCGTTTAACATTTTAGACTACATTATAACGTATGCCTTCTTCATGTAATTCCGTGGTTCTTAATCAGCAAAACTGCGCATGCACAGTGTGTATACATTCAAAAGAACTAAATTGTTTACCAAAACTCTTCCTATGGCTTATTCCAAAGTTAATAGTAAACATGTTTGTTTACAAATCCACACACGTTTTACTTAGTGACCTTAAGCATCAAATTATTCATTATTAAATTTTAAAGCGTGGCTAAAATTTGGCTGTTCTGAAAATAGCACTAAGGCAATCATTTTCATTTAAGAGGGCATTATTTGGAAGCTCCAGTTTCCCAGGTGAAGGTCACATGACACAACAAAATGGAGGCTGATTAAAATTCACTGTGGAATCGTTACCAAATTACAGCAATGTGAAAAAAATATTTTCGTGTTTGCAAAAACCTCACTTTCGGTGATATAATACAGTTTTAAGGCTCAAGTAAGGAATTCAAGCTGTTCTAGTTGCATTTTCTTGCACAAATATTACCATTGAATGTTTCCATCCATGTAAGTTCGGATCCTCACTAGTTCGCTAAATGCATTATTTCGTTTGCCACGGATCAATATGTAGCCACTGTTTTATAGGAATAAGCCATAAAAGTATATACAAGTCACATAATATTTTACCACTAGCAGACGAACAATTACTGGAAAATATATTTTATCAACCCGTGAAATATGAATCCGTGCCTCTATAATCGTCACAAAAATAATAATGAAATATGCTTTAAATATGAGAATTAATGTTTCAATTTTAATGTTTAAGCTTGTTTGGTATAAACAATCACTGCAAGGCAATCAATTAATGTGTTTTTACGTCAGTGTAATTACCGGTAACACATTCGATAGGTTTAAGGTAGAGCGTATGATTCGAATGCGGGAGAGACCTGGTTCAATGCAGACCGCGCCATACAAAAGACGGAATAAAAATGGCACAAGCTTACTCCTTTGTTAGACGCACACCATGAAAGGGAACCAATATAATGAGGTGTCGACAGTTAGAGAATATTAAAAGTTAGAAAATCGTGTTTCGCAATCTACCTAGATCTAAACTAAATCAGCTTATACTAAAATACATATATAACAAATAAAATATATTTATCTTAAACGCTAACATTTATTATAAAACGGGATATTTAACACTCAATTCAATGATTTCATTGATATCTAAACTAATAAAGTCTGTTATGATGGCGCATTTCACACAACAAACGTCGTACTGACGTCACGTTGCGCACCGGAAGTAATATCACGACGTCGTTACCAAGCGTCTTAGCAACGTCTATTGTTGTGTTTACACTGACGACGTAGGACGACATTTCATGAATTGTTCAACAATTTGTGAATATACCTACAATTAGAGGACACACAACGCTTGATATTTGCTCAAAATAGTCTACAGAATACTTTTCTTGCTTTTTAACCAAGAAAGGTTTATTTACGACAACGTTTGAGCATTTTATCGTCTGCCGATTATGGTTAGACCAGCAGACGCTCCTCGTCGAGCGGAGGAGGGAAATCCACCAGACTTAAACGATAGGATCAAGTAAGTCTATAATTTTATATAATTATGAGTTTTTATACAAATGTTTGCTACTATTAACCCAGGTTTTATTTTTAAAATCGAAGGAAATGCAGAATATTCTGACAAAGATCTAAAGTGTCAACTTATAACTCCTTGGATGTTATAATATTATTTTCTATAATTTTATATAGTTAGGACTCTTTATAAACATGTTTGCTACTTTAAAACCACGTTTTGTTTGAAAATTGAAGGGAATCTGAATTTTTTCTCTCTAAAAATCGACCAAAATACAATTTAATTTTCACAAATCTTTTTATTGAAAATTTTCGGCCTCAAGGCCTTCATCAGTCAAACGATAAAACAGAAGTTACTTTTACATCTTCCAATGATGTAACTTCTGTGTAATCGTTTAACTGATCGAAAATTTTCAATAAAAAGGAGTTGTTAACTTTAGTTTCATTATACGTATACTGGAGTGATTGTTGGATTTTACAATTTAATTATAACCCGTTAGAGCTTTTAGGTTTTTATAGTAATTGACCATTTAGATTCTAAGATTAAAAATTAAAAATTCTTACATGCTCTGTGAAAAGCATACTTTTATAAGGATACTTCAAATAATCTATAATATAAATTTCACAGCAAACTATATTTCCGAGTATTAGACACGATCCCGACCTGACAAGTATGGCCCAGGTTATATGTCTTCATAAACAGGGACTCTCATGGAGAGAATAGATGTGTAACATAAATCGTAAATACCGATATTGCATGATACACTTGTATTGCGGACATTAAAATATTAAAATCTAGAATATTGTAATTATCTTGCATAAAGGTCAGTATCATGGGTGCATGTCAAGTGAGCTATACCAGGCCAGTCATAATGCACCGGTTAATATTATGCCAGCTCGGGGAGCGGCGGGGATACACGGGCAAAATATGAACTGGTGCAGTAATACATGCTTGCTCGTTTTACTAACATATTATCCTAGTTCTAATGTATCAACGCATTACCTACCATAACCTAACCATTTCCTATCATAACTCACTGTTTTCTTCCATTTCCATTTGATAGTCTTCACGTGTCGTACCATACCCTGCCTTGCCCTACCATGCCCTGCCTCGCCCTTTGCAGGGCCCACTATGGGTCATTATTGCAGAGGTGAGATACAAGGCACCAACGTGCGTTACCCTTGCTCGTTTCGAATATATTCATTGGTCCTTAATGTAAGGCACCGATACACATGCGACTACTTCTGGATGTCACACTAGTTCATTACCAAATGAACCCTGTGCTACCCTACCATACTCTGTTCTACCCTCTCATACATTGTCATACCCTGCCTTTGTATCCTGCCTGTCCTATCCTGGCATACCCTTCCTTACCATTCCTTGTCATACCGTGTCATGTCCTGTCTAGTCCTGAGTTTTCATACCCTGTCCTTCCTACCCTACCATGTCATGCAATGCTTATCCTATCATACTCATCCCCGTCCTGTCATACCCAGCCCAAACCTTCCCTGCTCTGTCATGTCATACTCATCCCCGTCCTGTCATACCCAACCACAACCTTCCCTGCTCTGTCATGTCATACTCACCCCGTCCTGTCATACCCAACCACAACCTTCCCTGCTCTGTCCTGTCATACTCATCCCCGTCCTGTCATACCCAACCACAACATTCCCTGTTTTGTCCTGTCATACTCATCCCCGTCCTGTCATACCCAACCACAACCTTCCCTGCTTTGTCATGTCATCCTCACCCCCGTCCTGTCATACCCAACCACAACCTTCCCTGCTTTGTCCTGTCATACTCATCCCCGTCCTGTAATACCCAGCCCCAACCTTCCCTGCACTGTTATGTCATACTCATCCCCGTCCTGTCATACCCAGCCACAACCTTCCCTGCTCTGTCCTGTCATACCCAGCCTCAACCTTCCCTGCTCTGTCCTGTCATACCCAGCCCCAACCTCCCCTGCTCTGTCCTGTCATACTCTTCCCGTCCTGTCACAGCATGACCAGTCATATCATACACCGTCCTGTCATAGGCAGCCACAACCTTCCCTGCTTTATCCTGTCATACCCATACCCGTCCTGTCATACCCAGACCCTACCTTCCCTGTTTTTTATCCTGTCGTACTCTTCCCCGTCCTCTCATACCCAGCCCCTACCTTCCCTGTTTTTTTTATCCTGTCGTACTCATCCCCGTCCTCTCATACCCAGCCCCAACCTTCCCTGCTTTGTCCTGTCATACCCAGCCCCAGCCTCCCCAGCTTATCCTGTCATACTCATCCTCGTCCTGTCATACCCAGCCCCAACCTTCCCTGCTTTGTCCTAGCATACTCATCCCCGTCCTGTCATACCCAGCCCTAACCTTCCCTGCTTTGTCCTGTCATACTTATCCCCGTCCTGCCATACCCAGCCCCAACATTCCCTACTTTATCCTGTTATTCCCAGCCCCAACCTTCCCTGCTTTATCCTGTCGTACCAAAACCCAACATTCCCTGCTAATCCTGTCATACCCGGCCCCAACCTTCCCTGCTTATCCTGTCATACCCAGCCCCGTCCTGTCATACCCAGCCCTAACCTTCCCTACTCTGTCCTGTCATACTCACCCCGTCCTGTCATACCCAGCCCCAACTATCCCTGCTCTGTCCTGTCATACTCATCGCCGTCCTGTCATACCCAGCCCCAACATTCCCTACTCTGTCCTGTCATACTCACCCCCGTCCTGTCATACCCAGCCCCAACTATCCCTACTCGGTCCTGTCATACTCACCCCGTCATGTCATACCCAGCCCCAACCTTCCCTGCTCTGTCCTGTCATACCCAGCCCCAACCTTTCCTGCTTATCCAGTCATTCCCAGCCCAAATCTTCCCTGCTAATCCTGTCATACCCAGCCCCGACCCTCCCTGCTTATCCTGTCTTACCCAGCCCTAACCTTCCCTGCTAATCCTGTCAAACCCAGCCCCAACCTTCCCTGCTTATCCTGGCATACCCAGCCCCAACCCTCCCTGCTTATCCTGTCATACCCAGCCCCAACCCTCCCTGCTTATCCTGTCATACCTTGCCCCAACCTTCACTGCTTAATCCTGTCATACCCAGCCCCAACCCTCCCTGCTTATCCTGTCATACCTAGCCCCAACCCTCCCTGCTTATCCTGTCATACCTAGCCCCAACCCTCCCTGCCTATCCTGTCATACCTAGCCCCAACCCCCACTGCTTATCCTGTCATACCCAGCACAAACATTCCCTGCTTTTTCCTGTCATACTCATCCCCGTCCTGTCATACCCGCCCAACCTTCCCTGCTTTGTCCTGTCATACTCATCCCCGTCCTGTCATAGCATGCCCGTTCTATCATACCCTGTCCTGTCACACTCTGTCATGTCATATCCAGTCGTGTCCTGACATGAATTCAAGTTGCGTATCATACAAAATGCCATAGTAGCGATATGAATGGTATCCCAGCATAACGTGTTCGCTGACCATACCTTATTAACAAATTCAGAATAAATTTCATCCATTTAGTAAAATGGCACACACAATTCACCTGTCATAATAATAACAATGTTTGCTTTTGTTAAAGTGCATCGGTTCATGGTTTACATTTGCGGGTCGCTTAAAAGCGCCCGAAAGCGTCACAAAACAAGCCGAAACGTTCGACACAAATCTCGTGTCTGGTTCACAACAGACCGCCCATTCGGCAGCGCAAAAATATTGACTTTTTGAAGCGTTTGAATTATTATTATGTCAAACTAAGTGACATGCAACATTTTTAACAGCCAGTGACCTTTTGGCTGAGACCGCATGTAGAAAGATTTCACTTGTGGTCCTAGCAAAACCTCAAGTGGTATGCCCACTCTGAACTGTACAAAATAACTACAGGAGCATTTTATACTCCGTTTGGACTCTATTTACGCAAGTAACTAGTAACCGGACCTTTGGCTTCTTGGTTGCCATGTAAAGATTTGACGGTACACTTTGTATATTATAACTGGTTTGTTTATTTCAGTCCTAATCACAATAATGAGCGTCCCAGAAATGACGTCAGGTCACGTGGGATCACGAGAAGGAATATTGAAGCTGTACAAGAACCAGTGCGAGACCGTGAGTAGATATTTACACTTACAATTATGCATGTAACCCCACTTGTCCAACATGATTAGGGTCACCAAATTATTCTTGCAGATTTCTGAGGATGCATTAGATAAAACGGGCCACCTGCTGATAAAGGATCCTACATTGCGTTAAAAGCTTGTAAACACACTGTCCCTTCGACTGGCGTAATTGGACCAAATGTGATGTTTATTTGTGTGGCGGCCATCTTGGACGCCATCTTGGATTTCTCAAAACGCCAC
Organism: Spisula subtruncata; assembly: GCA_963678985.1. Lineage (NCBI taxonomy): Eukaryota > Metazoa > Mollusca > Bivalvia > Venerida > Mactridae > Spisula > Spisula subtruncata. The sequence goes on along the minus strand of OY787672.1, from coordinate 18,632,700 downwards.
CACGCGAATGGTAAAATAATCCCTTGTCATCAAGCACAAACATTTAGGAACATTTTAAGGTATGACTCAGCTTGTTAAAATGAATGGTAGGGTAAAAAAGGGAGGCCTAATCTGGCATTTGATTCCCTACCAATAGGTTACAGAAATACGATACTTACAGATATGTTTTGTTTTCCAACGATGACAAACTTTGTCTTGGATATATAGTTTCTCAGATGGTATTGTAAACTACACTGCGCTTGATACAACTGTATTTAAGATAACCAACTTCTGTGATGTATTAAATAATACGTCTTGAAAATGACTTGTGATCATTTTGTGAAATTCTTGCTTAAAGTAATATAGGTCTATTATAAAGTTCTAGATACAAAATGTAAATGTATGCCTACGATTGACAAACTTAGCTTAAGGTACTTCGCGCTGTTGGTCTAGAGAGAATAAAAATAACCGATTCTTAATGAAACTTTGACAGATTGTACCTTAAGTGACTGCGCTTCTTATAACGTAGTTTTTGTAACATTATGACGTCTGTAACCTAGCAACAAAATGACGTCAAAACGCCATCTAGCTAATAATACTTTCCTGAATACATTTTGTACTTACCTTCGCATTTTGCCGATGGTCGGCTGATTCGCTTCTCGTGCTGCATTTTGCATTTTTTATGTTTTGCGATGTCCGTATATTTTAATTATTTTGAACATTTTCGCGGCTAGACTTAATTTCGTGATTTTTACCACTATCGAAATTTAATATCGCGAAATAAAATCTAGGTTTACAGTATACATTACAATGTCCATTACACTATCGTTCTTATGCACCAGTCCCTACCCCGGGGATTTTGACTTTGGGTTATCAAAAACCTCCACCCTTCCATGGCTCTGCGAGGGAAAGGTGGTGGTAAAAAAACCGGTATTTCCACGGCCCCTAACAACTAAATATTTTTCTAGGGTATTGGTTTGCAGAAAAAACTCCCAACATTTCCCCGGCCCTGTGGGAAAAGCTGAAAGGTAGAATGATCGTTTCCACGGCTATCCCTGTGGATCCCCGGGGGTGGGGGCGTGGATGCAACTGAGTGTTGCATTATTTCATATGCTGAAGCCCCCCTTTGATTGTTAAAGGATGAGCCCTGTGTCATACTTACCTTTGTTACATGAGCTGTACTTCATTCAGGTGTCATTACCCGCCAAATCATTCAGAATATGAACAGACCATTACGACGACCGGGTAGTTACAACACGGAGCACAACTCGATGGTTCTGAGAAGCCAAACAGGTGGTGTACCCCACAACCAAAGAGAGACCAGGAATCAACCCCGTAGGCGGGGACTCACGACAGTTCGTCCATCAGCTAGTGGCATGCGAACAGCCGCACAACAGCTGGAAACACTGCGTCCTCGCCAAGAGACCTCTACAAACACAGGTCAACAACAAGGTACCTCTCAAGATGCAGCCACCGGACAGGTTCCCCTAATACAGAGAAGACAAGGCACCATGCATGAGCTAGGTCGTATTTCCACCACTGACTTGTCAACACCGGGGACATCACGGCGTCCAACCCACGTGATGACCAGATCGGCTACCCGCCGAGAAACAAGTGTGCCTAACAGACATCGTGAAGGGGTGAGTTAACAAAATACATACATAACAACATCTGCATAGCAATACCCTTTGGAAGTTAGTTATATTGTCTGTTGTTTACAAGTTTTCCTAGATACATATCGATGGCTAAGAACCAGAAGGTCGTAACTACCACTTACGACCTTATCAGACTCACACATATTTGAAATCTGCTTCACAAGGCGCTTCTTATAAGCCTATTTTCATGAAAATCCGAAATTGTCATGTTGACCGAAATGAAGTTTTAAAAAACTTGTTTTCCCATAGGTAAATGGTAAATTACAAACAGTTTTCTCTTGTTTTCTCAATATATCGATTTGATAGTTACGACCTTCTTGTTCTAAGCCATCGATATGTTGTATAATTATATAGGTCGATTTTGAAAGTGTTGTTATAGAGAGGCTGTTGCTTTATAGAAGTCTGTTCTGGAGAGGTTATACTAGATTCTATATATAGTACTAAGTTTATTGAAATAATTTTACTAGATTCTATATATAGTACTAAGTTCATTGAAATAATTTATTCATTTGTACAAGAAATAGATTAGTACCAGTATACATTTTAGCATTAAGTAGAATCTAGTTTGTAGTTCTAGAATCTGCATTGTAGTTACCTATATATACATATACATAATTACGTTTGTCCTTCGTGCCAACATAAGGATAGTTTTCCAACGTTCACAATAATGTTCTACTTACGACCACAATTAAATATATATTTAAAATCCGTTGGTCAGGATACCACTATACAAAACGATCACGAATGTATAAAATACTATTCATCACCATTCGTTTCTTGCTCTTTCTTTTATAAATATAGCACATCTTAAGGGGGTCCACTGCTGAGATCAAAATAACTACGATTTTTTAAAGCCATGCTATTTGCAAAGTACAACCTATGTGAAGTTCATTTTTTAGTCGAAAAACATAGGCTAATGACTTACTTTTTTTGCTATATCCAATCGAAATGACCCACCTCAAAATGGCCACACCCTCTTGCATAAGTTTTTAACTTTTCAGAGAGTATTCATGCCGCCAACATACTGGCGCCCTGATTTGGAAGATGGTTCAAGTTCGGACGAAGAAGACGACATAGATGAGCTAGATGAAGAGCCCATTCGTCCTTGTCCCATCTTCCATTTCTCGAGGAGAATGCCTACACCTGCGTCTGTTCTAGAGGCTGCTAGAGCTGCAGAAGCCGCGGAACGTGCTGAAGAGAGACGCGCAAGGCGAGCCAGAGACCGAGCCCCTGACAGAGTCACAGGTATAGCCCAAGATAGAGCCTCAGGCAGATCCGGAAATAGCGAGAATCAGAAGGAATCATACCGATACCCTTGGATGCGCCCACGTCGAGACGGATCTTCCCGGGTTGAATCAGAGGAAGATTTTGTGCCCTCTGGTTATTTCCCAAATCTTGCTAATTTGAGGTCTTCTGAACGCAGACAACCAGCAATAAATCTCGCATTTCATTCTCAAGCTGACACGCCTTCTGCAAACAATGCCACTTGCAATAATGCTGCGCCGTCGGCTCCTGCCTTGCATCGCACGAAAGCACGTGCTCGTAGGTCTAAGAAAAGAAGAAAGGCAGCTAAGAAGGGAAGAAAAGCGGATAGAAACGCCCCATCGCCTAGAGAGCGACCACGAACAAGCCAAGAAGCAAGTCATGACATACCTTTTGGTGGTGTAGTTCAAGCCAGGGAAGACGGATGTTCAGACAGTGGGGTACAAACCAGGGAAGACGGGCCTTCGGGCAGTGGGGTTCAAGCCAGGAACGACGAGACATCGGGCAGAGGAGTGCCAGCCAGGAAAAACGGGCCTTCGGGCAGTGGACTACTAGTCAGGGAAGACGGGCCGTCGGGAAATGGAGTGCCAGCCAGGGAAGACAGACCTTCGGGTAGTGGAGTGCCAGCCAGGGAAGACGGGCCTTCGGGCAGTGGAGTGCCAGCCAGGGAAGACAAGCCTTCGGTCAGTGGCGTGCCAGCCAGGAAAGACGGGCCTTCGAGCAGTGGAGTGCCAGTCAGGGAAGACAAGCCTTCGGGAAGTGGAACGCCAGCCAGGAAAGACGGACCCTCGGACAGTAGAGTACTAGCTAGGGAAGACGGGCCTTCGGGCAGTGGAGTGCCAGCCAGGGAAGCCGGGCCTTCGGGCAGTGGGGACAGTGGAGTGTCAGCCAGGGAAGCCGGGCCTTCGGGCAGTAGAGTCCCAACCAGGGAAGACAGGCCTTCAGGCAGTGGAGTTCAAGCCAGGGAAGTCGGTCCAAGAGCCAATGATAGAAGCCAAGCACCCGGGGAGCACCCTTCGGGCAACAGAGTGCTTACGCTTGAAGAAAGACGGCAACTGGCTCAAGAAGCAAGAGATATAAGGCGCCGTGAATGGGTGTTGGCAGGTAAATCTTTTTTGTACTATAAATTTGTTCGCAACATATCTTCTTGATGTATAGTCTACATGTTTTTGTCCGAAGTGTCTCTGCTCTATACTGCAAATATATCACCAGCCAAACAAAGTAATGCAAAATAATAATGAACATGGTACAACTTATTATTTCAATGTAAGGGTAAATTTGTTAATTATAGTGGCACACTAACTGAAAGGACCAGTCAATTTTGACTTAGGAGACAATTTTCCTTCATGCGTACAGCACATTCTGAATCCCTCCTCGTATTGTCGGGCGCCTGGCAGGGGTGGGCATACAATAATAATTTATTTAACTAGCTGGCGGCTAACCAACTGGTCTCATCAGTTCCAAATCCTAACAACCCGGACACGATAGCGGTGTTATACATGATGTGAATAATTAAACATAATTTGTTCCCGTAATTATTCAGGTCGTGCAAAAAGTCGAAGACAGGTACAGATATTTGAACGTCGAGAAAGTTTGAGGATTAACAGAGAAGAGTATTGTAAGAAATTACGAGCAATGGCGCGAGGCCAGGCAAGAGACAGGCGTGAAGAATCTAGATTCCAAAGAAGACGAATAAATTGCGACGAAACTGGCACAGGTAAGTTCATTTGTATAATAAAGTGAATAACATTTAATAAAATAATGGTCAATTTCCTGAATTATCATGAATTCCGAAGTCCTGGTATTGGTAGGACTTCTGACCAAAATAAAAGTTATTTCATGAAAATATATCAAGAAATGGTAAATTCATACTGCTCTGAAGGATCTTCTTATGTCATTGAAGGCCTCTTGTTTTGCAAATATGTTCGACCGCATACAGTTTCCCTATTTTGTTTAGTTTGGTCCTGTTGATACGCCTTGTACATCTTAATTATACATTTACAATTTAATTGTTCCATTGACCTATTATTTTCGGCTGTTTCGTGAAGGAATCTATATTCTTGTTCCCGTCTCCAAACATACAGTACATGTACTAATAGAGTCTACGTAATATTTAGGACGGGAACTAGGCTATAACTATGTTCCACGATACGTTGTATTCTGATTTCATATGTACGTATACAACGCTAATTTGTTTTTAAAACGAAGTTAGATATATACCGTAGAAGCAGCATAACATCACATTTGTACTTAATAAATAAAATCTTCAAATTAATGTACATATGTTTTTATTTAGAAGCCAAACTACTGCAGGTGTGTACTAAATGGTTCTTCAATCATGAAAAGTTACATAGGCCTATTTAGAATCCGAAAGCAAAAGTCTGTACTTACAGTTATCCATTCGTCAATTTTAGTAGATGATAGACGAAGAACATCTGATTTACCAAGCTGTCACATGTGTGCTGAGCATGAACGTTTTCGAATGGCTAGAACACAGCTGTCATCGACCTCTGGAACTGGTCGATTTGACAGAATGCAGCAACCATCAACTTCCGGATCTGGCCGATCTGGCGAAATGCAGCAACCATCAACTTCCGGAACTGGCCGATCTGACGGAATGCAGCAACCATCCACTTCCGGAATTGTAAGCCAGGCGCCAAACACCAGACTTGGTAAGTTAACCATTTACATGTGCAGTGCAACATTTAAAGCGTTACACTTCATATCATAGCTTCAAAAATATTTCGCTGGAAAACAAAACGAATCACCGGTTGTTCTCTGTACCGTATGAGACATTGATATATTTTATACTAAATACTCGGACTGTCACAGTCTTTTCTAAGAACATTTTTACTTATCGGTGAATATTAAAGGGACTAAACTCCATTTCGATGATAAAACACGTTTTGTTAAACGTTTTAATTACAAAATTAAATATAAAGTATTCTTACAACTTTACATTAAGATCAATGGCGCTTTTGATGAAAACTACAGAACATGTTTTACCGTCCGTTAATTAGGTCACGATTTTTCTCGATATTTATACACTAGAACGCAGTAACAACGCTAAATATATATTTTACTTCGTTAGTCACGAAATAGATTTTAGGGATTAAAAGGTAATAAACCGACGCTATAGCGATTATTTTCCTTCTAGATGAATACGTCCAGATTCGTTAATAAATGTTTAAGATCGGTCAAGCCAAAATGTGATTTTTAGAGAGCATTTTGATAAATTTTGCAATTTACCAACTGCAGTTTAGTCCCTTTAAACTGTTCACTCCCTGGTTCCTGATTTATGGCGACATTAGGTGTTTGAATACAATAAACAGACTTAATTACATGTTGATGGTAACAATTTAAAGATAAAAATATTCGATTCCATGACCCCGTATGTCGCTTATCAACATTGAAATTGAACAGTTACTGTTGATTTATGTTTATGTGTAATATGTGTTTCTAACAGGAAAACGAAAGCAAACAAGCAGTAGTTCTGCTGATGTCCCACTTGATGGTGAAGAAAGCCGCACAACTGGTAGAACATCACATGCTTCATCGACTACAAGCATTGGAAGCGAGCAACCATCACGCAAAAAGAAGCGATATGACCAGAGGACCACACTGAACACAGAATGCAACAGAGCTGGTCTGCAATTAAGTGATGTGTCATCAACAAGCACTGCTGAACGTGACGTTGCTTCTACATCTACCAGGAAATTTATCGCAGAGAGTGGTAGCTCGAAAGCATTCTCCAAGTCAATGAAGAGAAAACGGGAAAGTGGCGATGAGGCATCGTCTGACGAGGGTGAACGATCTTTGAAGAGAAAACGGAAAAACGATGACGAAACACCATCTGACGGAGGCAGACGATCTTTGAAGAGAAAATGGGAGAGTGACGATGACGCATCATCTGAGGAGGACGAACAATCATGTGGCAAGCGACACCGGTTTTAATTTATTTCATCACTGTAAGAGTTGGTCGGGAGCACTTTCACAGAAACCACCATACCTAGCACTTTCCAAAATAATAAGTTTGCAGTGCTCCCGGAAAATAGCTTTTAGTACGTTATTCTTTTCATATCGGGTTAGTTAAGATTTTGAATGTTTTAGAGTTGTGTCATAGTGGTACCTTACTTTCATCTACTTTGAGGCTGCTTAATCCGAGAGTCACTCCCTTTTTAGTTACAATTGTCGGCGTGTTGTTGTGCTTCTTGTCATTTCAATGTTTATGCATTTTGAGGCGTTCATGGGTCCTCAGCGAAACATTTCCTATTCTACTGCATGGGTTGGCCGGGAGCACGTTCCCAGTAACGACCATAGTTAGCCGTCCTCCCGGAAAATTCAGCTTTTGGTATTTAATCAATTAAATTTTCATCCTTGGTTTGTTAGGATTATTGGCAGATCGTTTTGGAAATTTTGGACTTTTGACAAAGTAAAATTTCCCTAACTGGTTAATAGAACTTCATGACAAACTTCCTAGTTAGTTATAATTGTCGGCGAACTGTTTCTCTTTAAGATTCATACTATAACAATGCTATCAAACTTTGAGGCGCTAACAGGTTACTTCATGCGGCTCTTTCCAATTATAATCATGGAATTGGCGGTTTTTCTCCTGTACGTGCCCTTATGTAATTATGACTCGTTTAGAACAGTTATGGAATCCAGTAAGGTGTATTTATAATTCTTCTATTCATATGTAACAGTGATGGTTCCCATTAAGGTTTAATTATGTTTTCTTGACTGTAATGTAATAGAGGCGGTCCACATTAAGGTGTATTCATGTATAAATGTTTCTAATGCCATAGGGACGCTTTAAGGTGTATTCATGTATAATTATTTCTAATGTTATAGGGACGCTTTAAGGTGTATTCATGTATTATTATTTCTAATACCATAGGAACGCTTTAAGGTGTATTCATCTATTATTGTTTCTAACGCCATGGGGACTCTTTAAGGTGTATTCATGTATTATTGTTTCTAATGCCATAGGAACGCTTTAAGGTGTATTCATCTATTATTGTTTCTAACGCCATGGGGACTCTTTAAGGTGTATTCATGTATTATTATTTCTAATACCATAGGGACGCTTTAAGGTGTATTCATGCATTATTGTTTCTATATAATAGGGACGCTTTAAGGTGTATTCATGTATTATTGTTTCTAATGTAATAGGAACACTTTAAGGTGTATTCATGTATAAATGTTTCTAATGCCATAGGGACGCTTTAAGGTGTATTCATCTATTATTGTTTCTAACGCCATGGGGACGCTTTAAGGTGTATTCATGTATTAGTATTTCTAATGCCATAGGAACACTTTAAGGTGTATTAATGTATTATTGTTTCTAATGTAATAGGGACGCTTTAAGGTGTATTCATGTATTATTATTTCTATATAATAGGGACGCTTTAAGGTGTATTCATGTATTATTGTTTCTTATGCCATGGGGAGGCTTTAAGGTGTATTCATGTATTATTATTTCTAATGCCATGGGGACGCTTTAAGGTGTATTCGTGTATTATTATTTCTAATGCCATAGGTACGCTTTAAGGTGTATTCATGTATTATTATTTCTAATACCATAGGTACGCTTTAAGGTGTATTCATGTATTATTATTTCTAATACCATAGGGACGCTTTAAGGTGTATTCATGTATTATTATTTCTAATGCCATGGGGACGCTTTAAGGTGTATTCATGTATTATTATTTCTAATGCCATGGGGACGCTTTAAGGTGTATTCATGTATTATTATTTCTAATGCCATAGGTACGCTTTAAGGTGTATTCATGTATTATTATTTCTAATGCCATGGGGACGCTTTAAGGTGTATTCATGTATTATTGTTTCTAATGCCATGGGGACGCTTTAAGGTGTATTCATGTATTATTATTTCTAATGCCATGGGGACGCTTTAAGGTGTATTCATGTATTAATGTTTCTAATGTAATAGGGACGCTTTAAGGTGTATTCATGTATTATTATTTCTAATGTAATAGGGATGCTTTAAGGTGTATTCATGTATTAATGTTTTCAATGTAATAGGGAGGCTTTAAGGTGTTTCATGTATTATTGTTTCTAATGTAATAGGGACGCTTTAAGGTGTATTCATGTGTTGTTGTTTCTAATGTAATAGGAACGCTTTAAGGTGTATTCATGTATTATTGTTTCTAATGTAATAGGAACGCTTTAAGGTGTATTCATGTATTATTGTTTCTAATATAATAGGAACGCTTTAAGGTGTATTCATGTATTATTGTTTCTAATGTAATAGGAACGCTTTAAGGTGTATTCATGTATTATTATTTTTAATGTAATAGGGACGCTTTAAGGTGTATTTATGTATTAATGTTTCTAATGTAATAGGGACGGTCAACTTTAAGGTGTATTCATGTATTATTGTTTCTAATGTAATAGGAACGCTTTAAGGTGTATTCATGTATTATTGTTTCTAATATAATAGGGACGCTTTAAGGTGTATTCATGTAATATTGTTTCTAATGTAAAAGGGACGCTTTAAGGTGTATTCATGTATTAATGTTTCTAATGAAATAGGGACGCTTTAAGGTGAATCCATGTATTATTGTTTCTTATGTAATAGGGACGCTACAAGGTGTATTTATGTATAAATGTTTCAAATGCAATAGGGACGCTTGAAGGTGTATTCATGTATTATTGTTTCTAATATAATGGGGACGCTTTAAGGTGTATTCATGTATTATCGTTTTAATATAATAGGGACGCTTTAAGGTGTATTCATGTATTATCGTTTTAATGTTATAGAGACGCTTTAAGGTGTATTTATGTGTTATTGTTTCTAATGTAATAGGGACGCTTTAAGGTGTATTAATGTATTATCGTGTCTAATGTAATAGGGGCGCTTTAAGGTGTATTCATGTATTATCGTTTCTAATATAATAGGGGTGCTTTAAGGTGTATTTATGTGTGATTGTTTCTAATGTAATAGGGATGCTTTAAGGTGTATTAATGTATTATCGTTTCTAATGTAATAAAGGCGCTTTAAGGTGTATTCATGTATTATCGTTTCTAATGTAATAGGGGCGCTTTAAGGTGTATTCATGTATTATCGTTTCTAATGTAATAGGGACGCTTTAAGGTGTTTTCATGGATAATTTTTTCTTATGTTATAGGGGCGCTTTAAGGTGTATTAATGAATTATTGTTTCTAATGTAATAGGGACGCTTTAAGGTGTATTAATGTATTATCGTTTCTAATGTAATAGGGGCGCTTTAAGGTGTATTAATGTATTATCGTATTATTGTTTCTAATGTTATAGGGACGCTTTAAGATGTATTCTTGTGTTATCGTTTCTAATGTTATAGGGACGCTTTAAGGTGTATTCATGTATTATCGTTTCTAATATAATAGGGACGCTTTAAGGTGTATTTATGTGTTATTGTTTCTAATGTAATAGGGACGCTTTAAGGTGTTTTCATGAATTATTTTTTCTTATGTTATAGGGGCGCTTTAAGGTTTATTAATGTATTATTGTTTCTAATGTAATAGGGACACTTTAAGGTGTATTAATGTTTTATCGTTTCTAACGTAATAGGGGCGCTTTAAGGTGTATTAATGTATTATTGTTTCTTATGTAATAGGGGCGCTTTAAGGTGTATTCATGTATTATTGTTTCTAATGTAATAGGGGCGCTTTAAGGTGTATTCATGTATTATCGTTTCTAACGTAATAGGGGCGCTTTAAGGTGTTTTCATAAATTATTATTTCTAATGTAATAGGGACGCTTTAAGGTGTTTTCATGTATTATCGTTTCAAATGTAGTAGGGACGCTTTAAGGTGGACTTTTGTATTATTGTGTCTACTTCCATGGGGACGCTTTAATGTGTATTTATGTATTATTGTTTCTAATGCCATTGGCAGGCTTTAAGGTATATTTATGTATCATTGTTTCGAATGTAATAGGGACGTTTTAAGGTGTATTTATGATAATGGTTTCTAATGCCATAGGAACGCTTTAAGGTGTATTTATGTATAATGGTTTCTAATGCCATAGGGACGTTTTAAGGTGTATCTAATGCCATAAGGACGCTTAAATGTGTATATATGTATTGTTTTTTCCTATGCCATAGGGACGCTTTAAGGGGTATTTATGTATTATTTTTCTAATGCCAAAGAGACGCTTTAAGGTGTATCTAATGCCATAGGGACTCTTTAAGGGTATAAAAATTTATTAATTATTATTTCGAATGCCATAGGAACGATTTAAGGTTTATTCATATATTATTGTTTCAAATGTAATAGGGACGCTTTATGGTGTTTATATGTATCATTGTTTCTAATGCCATAGGGACGCTTTAAGGTGTAATTATGTGTTTTTGTTTCTAATGCCATAGGAACGCTTTAAGGTGTATTTATGTGTTTTTGTTTCTAATGTAATACGGACGCTTTAAGGTGTATTTATGTATCATTGTTTCTAATGCCATAAGAACGCTTTAATTTGTATTCATATATTATTGTTTCTAATGTAATAGGGACGCTTTAAGGTGTATTTATGTATCATTGTTTATAATGCCATTGGGACGCTTTAAGGTATTTTATGTATTATTGTTTCCAATGCCATAGGGGCGCTTAAAGGTTTGTTCATGTCTTAATGTTTCTAATGTAATAGGAACGGTTTAAGGTGTATTCATGTTCTAATGTTTCTAATGTAATAGGGACACTTTAAAGTGTATTCATGTTTTAATGTTTCTAATGTTATAGGGACGCTTTAAGGTGTATTCATGTATTATTGTTTCTAATGCCATAGGGACGTTTTAAGGTGTATTTATGTATTATTGTTTCGAATGCCATAGGGACGCTTTAAGGTGTATTGATGTATCATTGTTTCTAATGCCATAGGAACGTTTTAAGGTGTATTCATGTACCATAGTTTCTGATGTAATAGGGACGCTTTAAGGTGGATTGATGTATTATTGATTCTTACGCCATAGGGACGCTTTAAGGTGTATTCATGTTTTATTGTTTCTAATGCCATAGGGACGCATTAAGGTGTATTTATGTATTATTGTTTCTAATGCCATAGGGACGCTTTAAGGTGTTCTAATGTATTATTGTTTCTAATGTAATTGGGACGCTTTAAGGCGTATTCATGTATTAATGTTTCTAATGTAATAGGGACGCTTTAAGGTGTATTTATATATTATTGTTTCTAATGTTAAAGGGACGCTTTAAGGTGTATTCATGTATTATTGGTTCTAATTTTATTTGGACGCTTTAAGGTTTTTTCATGTATTATAATTTCTAATGTAATAGGGACGCTTTCGGGTGTTTTCATGTATTACTGTTTCTCATGTAACAGGACGCTTTAAGGTGTATTGATGTGTTATTGACTCTTATGTAATAGCGATGGTCCACATTAAGGTTCATTTATGTATCATTGTCTCTAATGTAATAGTGATGGTCCACATTAAGGTTCGTTTATGTATCATTGTCTCTAATGTAATAGTGATGGTCCACATTAAGGTTCATTTATGTATCATTATGTCTAATGTAATAGTGATGGTCCACATTAAGGTTCAATTATGTATCATTATGTCTAATGTAATAGTGATGGTCCACATTAAGGTTCAATTATGTATCATTATGTCTAATGTAATAGTGATGGTCCACATTAAGGTTCAATTATGTATCATTGTATCTAATGTAATAGTGATGGTCCACATTAAGGTTCATTTATGTATCATTATGTCTAATGTAATAGGGATGGTCCACATTAAGGTTCATTTATGTATCATTATGTCTAATGTAATAGGGATGGTCCACATTAAGGTTCATTTATGTATCATTATGTCTAATGTAATAGGGATGGTCCACATTAAGGTTCATTTATGTATCATTATTTCTAATGTAATAGTGACGGTCCACATTAAGGTTCATTTATGTATTATTGTCTCTTATGTAATAGTGACGGTCCACATTAAGATTCATTTATGTATTATTGTCTCTAATGTAATAGTGATGGTCCACATTAAGGTTCATTTATGTATCATTATTTCTAATGTAATAGTGATGGTCCACATTAAGGTTCATTTATGTATCATTATGTCTAATGTAATAGGGATGGTCCACATTAAGGTTCATTTATGTATCATTATCTCTAATATAATAGTGATGGTCTTAATTAAGGTTCATTTATGTATCATTATGTCTAATGTAATAGTGATGGTCCACATTAAGGTTCATTTATGTATCATTATTTCTAATGTAATAGTGACGGTCCACATTAAGGTTCATTTATGTATTATTGATTCTAATGTAATAGGGAAGGTCAACATTAAGGTTCAATTATGTATCATTATGTCTAATGTAATAGTGACGGTCCACATTAAGGTTCATTTATGTATTATTGATTCTAATGTAATAGGGAAGGTCAACATTAAGGTTCAAGTCTAATGTAATAGGGACGGTCCACATCATGGTTCATTTATGTATAATTGTGTCTAATATAATAGGGACGGTCCACATTAAGGTTCATTTATGTATCATTATGTCTCATGTAAAAGGGACGGTCTGCACTAAGGTACATTTATGGATCATTGTGTCTAATGTAATAGGAGCGGTCTGCATTAAGGTGTAAATTATGTATTATTCACTTTAATGTAATACGGACTGCCAATATTACGTTGTATTTATGTATTATTCATTTTAATTTAATAGGGAGGGTCAACATCAAGATGGATGCATGATTTATGGACTGTAATGTAATTTTGGCTGTTGACTTTAATGTGAATTTAAGTATTAGTGACTCTTCCGTAGAGACGGTCCATATAATGTGCATTTTTGTATAATTGACCAAATTTTAACCGGGACGATCAACATTAAGGCATATTTAAGCATGTTTGACTCATGTGTATTATGATGACGGTCCCATTAAATTATTTTTTGACTCGTTTGTAATAGGGACGGTCTCTTATTGTTCCTAATAAATGGTGACGGTCCCAATAAAGAGGTCACCACGTCTATGTGTTCCCTGTGAACATGTCCTTATGTCATTTTTATTAATGATACTATAAAGTCTTTTTCTCACCTATAAAGGTGATTGTGTTCCCTGTGAACATGTCCTTTTGTCTTTTTAAATAAATAATTATTAATAAAGATGTCCCTTGCCACACCTCTGAAGGTGTTATGTTACCTAGCTGTAAGCATGACAACATGCGCATTTGTCGTTTTGCTTTGTCTTTAATGTGAATACATTTCTTGCGACATTGTCCCAATGTCCTTGTGCCTTGCCTTTAATGGTGGAACATTTCTTGTGGCATTGTCATTATGTCTTTTTGGCTTGCCTTTGATGGTGGGCATTTCTATGACATAGTCCTTATGTCTTTTTGGCTTGCCTTTAATGGTGGGCCATTTCTTGTGACATAGTCATTATGTCTTTGTGGCCTGCCTTTGATGGTGGGACATTTCTGTGACATAGTACTTATGTCTTTTTGGCCTGCCTTTGATGGTGGGACATTTCTGTGACATTGTCCTTATGTCTTTGTGGCCTGCCTTTGATGGTGGGACATTTCTGTGACATTGTCCTTATGTCTTTGTGGCCTGCCTTTGATGGTGGGACATTTCTGTGACATTGTTCTTATGTCTTTGTGGCCTGCCTTTGATGGTGGGACATTTCTGTGACATTGTCCTTATGTCTTTGTGGCCTGCCTTTGATGGTGGGACATTTCTGTGGCATTGTTCTTATGTCTTTGTGGCCTGCCTTTAATGGTTGGATATTTCTATGACATAATCCTTATGTCTTTTTGGCTTGCCTTTAATGGTGGAGCATTATTAGCACTTGACATATTCCTTATGTCTTTTGACTTGCCTTAAATGGTGGAGCATTTCTTGTGACAGCGTCCGTATGTCTTTTATACCTAACATTTATTGGTGGGGCATATCTTGTGACATAGTCCTTATGTCTTTGTGGCTTGCCTTTAATGGTGGTCATATCTTGTGACATAGCCCTTGTGTCTTTGTGGCTTGCCTTTAATGGTGGTCATATCTTGTGACATAGTACGTATGTCTTTTTGGCTTGCCTTTAATGGTGGACCTTTTCGTGTGACATTGTCCATGTGTCTTTTTGGTTGGCCTTTAATGGTTGGGCATTTCTTGCGACATTGTCCTTATGGTCTTTTAACCTAGCCTTTAATGGTGGCGCATATCTTTGTAACATCGTCCTTATGTCTGTTTTGGATTGCCTTTAATGGTGGTGCCTTTCTTGTGACATAGCCCTTATGTCATTTTGGCTTCTTGCCTTTAATGGTGGGGTATTTCTTGTGACACATTCCTAATGTTGTTGTGTATTGCCTTTAATGGTGGGGCCTTTATGTCTGTCTAGTGCTGAGAACTTCTTTAAATGTGTGATTGGATTGTTTCTATGATGGTTTTCTCCATGTGCACGCCTGAATATTCACAGTATTGAAATTATATGTAGAATTGGTATGCTTGCCATGACACCAAGAACAAAGAACACACAGTGTATGGAGGAGGTAATCCCGATTTTCGAAAGGTAAGTGCAAGGGCTATCCCTGTAAATAATATAGTTACAATTACTTAGTTTTAAAAAGATGTCTTTTCTGACGTCACATGATCAATAAGTAGTCTAACGTTATTAGTTTCGTAGTTTGGCTGTTCTTGCAAACAGAGACTTGTAGGCTCCGGCATCTACTAATGCAGAATGTAAAGTAGCTTTTATCTTGTCCGTCTGTCCGTTCGTCCGTCCGTTTGTTTGTTTTTTAGAATAACTTCCTAGATGTTGAAAGATGCATTTTTGTTTACGTTGATAAAGCATTGCAACAGTTTCCAACATTTCAACAGAATTATTATGTTCATTGATCACAGTTTGGTTTGTTTCTGTTACCTAGCATGTAGGATCGTTGTTACCAAGCAACGTTTTTCAAGTTCTAAAAATAGACGGTGTATAGATAAACCATGTTTGTTGAGCCGTGACGGAACATTACACTTCTTAGTCATGATATATGAATATACCTGGTTAAAATCTCTTTTGGCTATGGATTGTTTACTGCCATTGATCACATACATTGCTTAAGCCTCAATAAAACCCTATATCTATCCTTTGAGGGCAAATCAACCTTCGTGCATAATTTAGTCACGGCTCTAAAACATGGTTTATCTATACCCAGTGAAAGTTATTTTCTTTTCTTTTATTCTTAAACATGTGATCTGAACATGCTCGTGGTTATTCATGTAAAACTCTTTGCTTTTTTCAGATGAATCGAAGAAAAACATGATTGTGTGCAGTTTTGCGTGAGACTGGAAATATATTCGAAAGTGAAATTACGTGTAGAATACAAAGTTAATGATGTAAAAATAAACATCAGTATAAATAAATCAGTTCTTGTAATTATATTGTTATAGCTTGGCCAGATTTATTTGACACTCGTCAAAGTCCACAAATCTCGTCCGGCCATGCTCGCATGTATTCGATTTGAATGTTAATTTACTATAAACCGTTTTCTCCGGACTTATATGAATTATGCAAGGAGTCTCAGTTTAATCTGGTATTCAAATCAGTGACATGTAACTATGTCTCTCTAAAACCATGTATATTGGTTTTAGTTGGTTGTAAGGATATCGACGTTTGTCCGCAGTTGTCCTCCTTAATCATTGGTCGGATTTCAATGAAGCTTCACGTGCATACTACCAAGCCTAGTTGTGCATAATGTCATGATTTAAATTTTAGCAGAGTTTCGCCATGTTATGGCTCTTTGTTAATCTGCAGTTCCTGAACCACAGATGACTGGCTTAGAATGAGAAGGTCGTATGTACAAAATCTATATTTTGAGAAAACAAGAAAAACTATCCGATAATTACTCTTTACTTATGGTAAACAAACTGTTTAAACATCAGTTTGGTCAACATGACAATACCGATTTTTACGCAAACAGGCTCATACGAAGCGCCTTGTGATACTGATTTTATATATTTTAAAATCAGTCTTAAAAGGCCTCATTTTAAACCAGCGAGGTGTCCCCACTTAGATAGAGAACACTTTAACTTCAACTTCCAGGACTGCGTCATGACCAGGTCTGCATCATAGCCAGGAGTAACTTACCCATCCACTGGTAATGACGTTCAACAGCATCTACGTTTTCACCTAAACATGGAAACTTGACCAGTCACTGATGTGTGAGAATGCCCACACAACTTTTTCATATCTTTAAGAAAATCTACATTGTTGTCAAATTGAGAAGCCAACTTACAAATCGAGCACTTTAATCAGCCAGAGACTACAATATGTGTTTTGGCTTGTAAGTGTACAACACAATATATTGTGATACAATAAAGCGCAATACAATACGAGAATTGCGTTAAACAGTATAACTGAATAATAAATATTAAGTATTTGTGATTATAGCAATTCAAATATGTATGACTGCTAAAATTAGATGGCTGTTCATTGCAGATGCATTTGATATTAAACTGACCCGTTGGTATTTTTAAATAAATTGCGTAGCAGCCTATATTAGATATGAAACTGGAACGATAGAGTCCAATTACACCAATTTTCTATTACAATGTTTTGTATTCATTGTTTATTCCCTGACGTTGGTCTTACACGATTCTTTTTAATTTCCGTTCTGTAGTTTCGATTTTCTCTTGTTGTGTCCAAAGTTTACAATATTGAAACATGTGTCCACTTACACTATATTTATTGACGGATCAACAGTTAATCTTTCAATCAAATTATCATAATAATACTTTTATTGACTCCAGAGTTGGAGAGCTCATACAATAAATACAAAAATATACATGAAAATGTAAATGTACATATTATACAAAAAGTCATTTAAAAACAAACCATGCACCATATGATAACAACACTTTATATCAAAGCTATTAGATCTCCCATCAGTATAATCCTGTCAAAACCAATTGCCAGATAAAACGTTGGAGACATTGTTTAAAGAAATACTTTGCTACAATAAAATAGTGGTGTACAAAGATTTGATTATCTGTAGGGATATTAACTGAATGTGAACCTCAACAAGGACAAGGATAACGTCAAGTTACCATTACCACATGTCCTTAACCCTTAAAGTGTATAGAGCTTATATCTTCCATTTTTTGAAAGTTTCATAAACTGAAAAACAATTATGCTTTCATATCCATTAGATCATATTTCGCTTCAGTTTTAACAGAAACTCTTTCTGTGATTTATTGGACATGCAAACTGTCCATTTTCATACGAAAGTGTTCTAGAACACCCTATGAAACTATAGTCTATTTTTCGACGATTGAATCAAAGTACACGGAACCCGTCCAAAGTTTTAATTTGCAATTAAGATAGTATAGTATCAAACTTAACAAGATGCAAGTAATTATTTTGAGATTGACTGACTGTTAGAATATAGCTCTATACACTTTAAATGAATAACGATAATACTTCTTTTAAAAGGGGGATGACTCACAAATGACATAAAGTTACAATCATCATTCAATAAATATCCGGGTTCATACTTCACCTGCTTATTTACAAGTCATTAGTAACTTAATCTTTCTACACGTTTATGTAGTCCAGTAAGGATATGGTGACAGTGACGTCTTCATTTATATGTACCCAAAATATTAAAAACCATTGCTTAAATAGGTAAAAGGTAGAGTTTAGTTTGGTATTGAACTGTTAGTATAATCCTAAATACTTGTTTTACATCGTACTAGTGGAGTGTTCCACTGCGTCACTGGATTTTTATCCTGACTGGACTGTACTAACATCGTTCGGCCAACTAAAGGCGCCGTCACACAACAACAAAAATTACAAAAACCACAGACGTCAACCTGCGAAATAAGGGCGGACTGAACTTACGCTTAATTCGAAGAAGTGTCAATTTGTCATAGTAAATTAACGCAAAAGAGAAGTTTATACCCATAATATGTTGCATTCACTGTACTGTGTGCATATTTAGTGGGCTCAAACTGTCAAACTACGGTAGCTTCATACATACAGTAAGACAGTTACCATAGTTTTGCACCGAGTGATTTATTTCTACATTTTACAAATCATGTGCACATTTCCGGTCATGCTCTGGCAAGGTTCGTCAGCCCACTCATAGTTGGTGAAGCTGTGTAAGGTGGCGCATCTCGGTATTGTGACGTCATTGTTGGGTTCACCAGCATGCCAGGGTAGATACAGAGCAGGTTTGGAAGTAGTATAGTGTATCCACATTCCTCCATTTATTGCAAGATCTGATACCACACCCGTTAGGTAGAATTGGGCTGTAAAAGAAAGTATAAAAGCTAACTTGGGTAAATTGTTTATTTGTAAAGTGTCAACCCTATTGAAAACGTTTGCCTTTTTGAAACACCTATAAAATAATTTCTTACGCACAGTACCCTTGTATTTTTGCCCCGGGTCACTTCTGATATTGACATGTACCGGGATGGGTAAACGGTTAAACATTCTTGATCTAATTTGCGGTTCATTAATATACAAATTTGGTATAATAGTAAGTGCACATAGGTCGAAATAGTGAATATAAAGAGTGATTTGTCTACATACATTAGTGTGATTCCCTTTAGGGATATATCATTTTTAAAAGCGAATTATACATACCTGCATCAGCCCTGGCTTGCGCAATCAGAAAATTGTTTTCGTCTTCATTTTCAATGACGGCAATGTCAGCACCTTGTCTTTGGCATTTGTTCTGAAAGTATGGTCAACAAACATCTTAAAAGTCATACTATAAAATAACTTAATTTCGACGGGACGAAATTTCATGGTTTTTGGTAAAAAGACCATTTCGATGGTCAACACGTTAATTCGTGGAATTTGCATTTCATGTGATAAATGCGAGGAACAAAATTATTATTCGACGTGATTTGATTTCTTGGTTGTTGAAGGTAAACCACGGTATGCACGAAATTTAACACCCACGATTACAGTACATTGAAACGATGATATGTATTTTGTGATAATGTACATTAGGCCATACCAAATCGTTTCTTTGTTTAGCGTCCGGGGACGGATAGATTTGAGCATCTTGGGGAAGAAAAAACAACAGTTTTTAAACTCTTATAAATTCAAAATACATACAGATATGGTTTTATACTGTTCATAGTTGTTCATCAGGATGTCCCCAGCCCATACACATCAGTAGTTTAATTAAGTTTTCACCTATTTCAGTAAGTTATTAGGATTGGCAATGCTTGAGGGCTATATTTGTTAGCCATATAATGATGATGATAGAAGTCGTTTTGACTTGTTTATCAAGTGTTTTATTTTTTGTCTCAGGATAGCTAGATAGGTTTTCGAACGTTGGGTGGACGCGAAACGAAATTACGATTTGGTATGGCCTTACATTGTAACTATTGAATCCTTGTTTGAGCTTCTAGACAATAACATATTTAGTAATTAAGTCTATTTTTAGTACTTATCAGACAATGACGTCATGCGATGATGACATCATAACTTCATTTGACAATGATCTTTACATCTCCTATTTAGGTAAACGCATTTTGAAACAGTGAAGGATAATGTTATCTTTTTTTTAAACAAATAGATAAACTTATATGATATAAGTTGTAAGTTCCAAATACATGAACTTATTTATTGCACTCAATCTTTAATACATGTATTTTATCAACTGTCGATGCAATAAGTAATTACTAATGACGGAACTATCCCATTCGAAAGAATAGCGAGGATTGCAGTTAAATCGGGTATACAACCAGTTAAACCCACAGGTGGCAGTATCTGTGTTTGGTACGCAAACGATTAAAAAAAATAAAATATAAAAATATAAAAAAATTCCGTCACTGAGCTAATATACAGTACTATCACTTGATAGTGTACATGGAGTTAGATAGACAATCTATACAATTATATACGGTAGAGATTAGCTCACTGACGGATTTTTCCATTTCCCCCCAAACACTGATACTGCCACCTATGGTTAAACCTAGATAAACAGAGTTTACTTGAAGGACGAGGAAAAGTTTATAACCGTTATCATTTAACTTTGAACGGATTGTAGTTAATATTACACTACGATGTTTATTCCAATTTAGAAACGGTAAATTGTATGGAAAGGACTAATGTTTTCAAAGTTACAAACCAACGCTTGTAATTGTAAAAACGAACAAAGCTTTCTCACCAGCGCAGCTTGGAATCCCGAAGCATGGTGTGCAAAGAAATAACAGAATC
This sequence comes from Spisula subtruncata, assembly GCA_963678985.1. NCBI lineage: Eukaryota > Metazoa > Mollusca > Bivalvia > Venerida > Mactridae > Spisula > Spisula subtruncata. The sequence continues at coordinate 18,611,619 of OY787672.1, read as the reverse complement.
CCTGAAACTTCATCCAGCCCGGTCCATCACATGACTTAACGACAGTTTCTGAAACAGATATTTGCTTGCTAACGATGTACAAAACGTACATAATTACCTACTGCTATCTCAGAGCAATATGGTTGTTCGTGCTAAGATGCAATTTTGAGAAGTGACAGTCCGAAAACAACTCATTATAGAAGGATTAACAAGCTTTTCAAACAAGTTTGGATAACTTTGACCTATTCTGATTTTCACTCAATGTCTTTATAAGATGAGGCGCCGCTGGATACAAATCGCTGTGTTAGAATGAGAAGGTCGTTACTACTACTCACGTCCTTATAAGACTTATACATATTTAAAATCTGCATCATAAAGCGCTTCTTATGAACCTATTTTCATGAAAATCGGAACTTATCATGTTGACCAAAATGAAGATGTAAAATCTTGTTTTATCATAAGTAAAGAGTAACTTTCAGACAGTTTTTCTTGTTTTCTCAATATATCGATTGTGTAGTTACGACATTCTCATTATAAGCCAGCGAAATATGCATGATGAGTCTTATTAGGTCGTTCGAAGAAGCACTATAACGAACGTTTATATTTTTGCAGTTTATTCGGTATTCAAATTTTGGGATATTTGCTTCCCTCCTTTCTTTAAGAAACATTATTTAAGGTTATAGTGCAGCTTCGTATAATACCCCCGCCATTCCGGACTCAAACACATACTGCATCAGGATCCCTAAGGCAAACAAGGAAATTGCATTGATGTCTTGAACGAAGGGGGTATTAATAAATTAAACATTTATTTATTCAGTAAGTAATACTAATGAGGGAACTTTGTGATTTAAAAGAATAGCAGAGTCTCATTTAACCCAGATACATGAACAACTAGTCAAAACAAGATACACTTAGTTTACCTGACGGGCGAACTTAAGTTTATAATCGTTCTCAGTTGACTTTGAACGGTATGTTCGTCCAATGGTTTAACAAATACAGCGTTGCACTTGTTATGCAACGTAAAATGCAGCATAAAATGTGTTATTTTCAGTTGCATTGTCACCACCGTTGTTTTAATTAAAACTGTTCTTTAACCATTGTGAGCACAAAAGAAAACACTAAAAAACTAAAACCAAACACACGTGCCGATGATCATGTGTTCATGTAATTGCGAGGGTATAAACGGTTGTTGTTGGTCAGCATGGTCTGTTTTAGTAGATAAATTGCTTTACAATAATGTAAAAACGTTGAAATATTATCTGACTTACTTTCTACGAGTTCATAATATGTTCCCTTAACGATGTTCCCTATGCCAGTGCTTGGTCCCGCTTGTGAACAACCTGTACAGTGTCCACTCGAGGGATCAGAGAACACGCCCTTACAGGTTTCATTCTTCGCACATTTCATCATACACATGAAATCTTCTGATCCGTTTTTGACGATGAATTCCACTTTTTCACAAGTATTATAGTTTGTCCGAATTTCAAACTTTTCGGGGATGATCGTTAGTTTTTCAGCGGTGTTGAATTTCACGTCGGCCATAAAAACGACCAAAGGTAGAAATATAAAGCCAACCGTCATCATGGTTTTGAAACGCGATGTTTGGCAGAAAATGTTCGACAACACGTTGTGGCGTTGGTGTTGGTGTCACTACTCTTGGATGTATCTTATTTATACGTTGCTCGTATTTAGTTTGGACTTTGAATGAGTTTAGTCCAATCATACTAATCCTAAAACATACTTAATTAAATGCCTTATCGTTTGGTATCGGGTCAGTAATTATTTGACCACTGTAATATATGAAGAAATCAATTTGAATTTATGTGAACTTTAGGACTATGGTGAAAAGGTTACCACATAGCATGGTTGCTAAAACTTCAAGAGTTTTTGTCTGATATTAAAAACATGACAGGCAATTACACCATACTAATCGCGCAGACCTACTGGTTGATGATTGGTCACTTCTACGACACATCGTCATTTTGGCACAATAACGTTTATCTCCTGCCAAGGTCTCACTGAGAATGTTTGCCTCGGCGATGTACTCCCAATTTAATAAATGTGCATCGGAAGGTTTCGGGAAAAGGATTCTCTTGCTTAAGGGCAAGTCGCTAGGGGGGGGGATTAGAAAATTCGTGAAATCCCTGTTCCCGACGCCTCCCGGGCTATTTATTCAAATCGGGAGTACATCACCGATGCCAAAAAATGCTCAGTGTGACCTAAGCTTTGCTACATATTTTATATGTTATACACCGTGTTGTGCCAAAGGGAGACACGTACGTGTTCGTACACCAGTCATATACTTCAGTAGCGTACAGTTGACGAACCCGACCAGTTTTCCTGAAAACAAAATCAGTATTCACTTGCTCTTCCGACGCTAACACTGCCAATTCTAGAACTTGCAGGTGCCTTATTCACCAACGTTGTAAGTCTAAAACTCAGACTAAGACTTAAAATTGTCATTATTCATTATCACTGGCATTTCTTTGACTATCGGACTATTGGTTGTTACCCACTGATCATGTACATTTATACCAATTTAAATCAAAATCGGTACATTTATAACAACATGAGAGCGAATAGAACATTTGACAATGTAAAGTCTAAGTCTATGTTTTAGACTTAAATACACCCTTGGTGAATAAGGACCCTGTGTGTCATAAACGTAAAATTATCACCATTGTAAAATGATACCAAGCAAAATGTCCACACAATGAAGTAAAACATAACTATACGATAATGTTGTTTTATACTTTATTACAAAAGAGACTGGTTATACAAAGTGAGACTAAATACGTCTACATAAACACTAAATATATGTAAAATAAAAAAGATATATATACAAAGTGGTCACTATAATTGACAAGGGACATACAATTATATCATGTATTTTATGAAGATTGATACACATGTACACATTTAAGCGAATAAACAACAGAGACATCGCATGAGATGCTAAAATTTCTCGTCATTTTATAAATTTATAATAAAAAGAATCTATGCAAGATGCTCTATAGTTAATCTAGTCGTGTGTTTTCATCATTGTTCCGAAATAATGTTTTGATTTCTGATTGGACGAGGAAACAGCATGAATATTCATGATTTTAATTTCAAACGCCGAACTATTATTTCTGTAAACATCCAAACACCAATATATTTAAAGTCCATATGCCAATAGTCAATTTGATATACATTGTACAATGCATACATTAAATAGCTGGACAACGCTTTAATATTGCAACACAAGCACAAGCAATATGTGTAACTAACAACGTACGTTTTGTTGTTTCTTGTGTGTTGGGGGGGGGGGGGGGGGTTACACAATATTATAAGAAAATAGTATATTAGTATGTGCGAGAAAGCAGTTCTGTGGAGGCCCACTTGGAAGATTGGGTAACCAAATGTGTAGCCTCGTTAAATAAAGTCTTTACTTACTTACTAGTACTCGACAACTCTATTAGGTTACCTATTATGCTTCAAACTACCGCTTAAAGCACACTACATGAGACGTTACGCACGGTGTTGCGATACCTTTATGTAACATGACGTTGACGTTATTTTAGTTCAAATTGTACGTCACACACATCGTTACGTGTTGTAGTTTTAGCTGTTATCTAGATCATTGATTAGACGTGTAGATAATAAGCATTATCATTAAATGAGAAATATTCGATAGCACATGTATGTAGAACTTTTAATTTTTCGCGGACAAATGTGCGAATATAACGTCTATTTGGATTGTCCTTTAAACGAAAGAAAATGTGAAAAATAATGTAAACATATACCATAATTTTACTTTTACACATGCGTTTTATCTTTTTATTACATTTATACTGTGTTTGAATTTGTTATATCATTACATAATGCACTCTAACTAGTTTGTTCCTTGTCGAGATCCAACTTAATTAACTCCTGGTTTGACATAGATAATGACACAATTTAAATCATAATCATTACAGGAAGCAGAACTGTTTAATCATTTACGAGTCTTCAATTGTCATGATCAGTTCAATTAAATTATACTCCTTCAGCCACATTTGAACCCCAGGAAAACGATAACCGACATACTTTTCACGGTATTACATTGTATTTCCTTTGGTCTGCATTTGATAGTTCTTTGAAATATTTTTAATGATTGCATTTACTATTTTCATTGGATTATTTTGCTGCCAATTCATTATGGAAACCATTCAATAATAATGCAAAGAAAAATGGTAAATGTTTCATATTTATTCCGTTACCAATAATATTTCAAATATATTCCGTCTTAAAATGATTAAAGTACGATGTCGGGTTAATTACACTCGCAACAAAGCACCAATTTAGATATAAAAATGGTATACAACGCTCATTTGCAAATTATAACGTCAACTATCGCGTTTTAGTCAGTTTTGCGCCGTGGCTAGACCTAGCTCAATAACTATAACTTTTATAGTTTTGCACGTATCACAACACAAATTACTGCTAAAGAAACTCCGTTAAATGAGTCATACATATTCCAGTTACTGTTTTCATACAGAGAACGGAATTTTATTTATTTGCTTTGAAAATGCACAACTTTACCGGTACCGATGAAAATTATTAAAAAATGTCGCCGTGGCTAGACTTTTTCAAACAAATATATCGCAATACTTAAATTTTATATTTCTTAGGATAATGATACTAACATAATCGTTATCAAATGAGATTTCATTACGTACATTATATATCACATTTCTCTGTCATGATTTCTTTCTGAAACAACTTCTTGCACTACCAGTCGACCTTTTTTCTTATAAAAATATCAAATGGGACATTTTACGCATCATCACACAAATCTATATATCCGGAACACGCCCGACGTTTTGTCATTTCTGATTTCATATATGTATAACCTCATTTCCTGCCAGTATTATGGGGAAATTTAGGTTAATTCGATGGAAGAATAAAAAAGATGTACTATATTTTGTTTATTGCGCGAGGAAATCATGTTACGTTGGGACATCGTATGTTAATACCCGCGCGTCAACTAAAGCTTAATAATTACGGCTAGTGTAATTAATTAATCACGTTTGAATGCATTAGATTTATTGCAATTTCTTTTCTGAATAGTTTGATATCTTATTTATTTAAGAAGTCTTAATAATAAGCGTACTACTGCATTTCATGCGTGTGCTACTCGCGTATTTTCGACATTTCTCGCAACATCGTGCGTAACGTCATATATGTTACATATAAGTATACTATATAATTTATGTCGAAAGCAACACACACATATAAAAGTCGAATACTATATACTATACATACTTCTAACAATGTAAGGCATACAGGTGTATGATAGTGATATGTGATATGTTTTCGAGTCTTTTTCTCAAATGTCTAATGTCCATGTTCATATATTTGATCAAGCGTATAATTTGATTTGCAATGTTTTCACCAATGTTTTAAGGTTCACATATTTCTTTAAGCGTAAAATTCCCAAAGGAACTTTATATGTACAACATTTTCTCCAAAGTGTAAAGGTTCACATATTGGTTTAAGCGTAGAATCCCCACATGAACACTGCCAATGTCATCAAGACAATAGCGTTAACGTTTAATACAATCTTCCACCACTTTGTTTCATGTATGGACAATTGTTTACGTTGTATGGCCTCTTTCTGTTCCGGTGTCAACTCTTGCTCCTCTTGTTTCTCGATGCCACAGATCCATTGACAAGATTTCTTATACCATGGCAACGAATCGTACTCCTCTGTAAAATGTAAGGTAAAATTACAATACATCCTCATTAGAAATACTAAAATTACGAGGTGTGATTCATAAGCAATGCAACCAGAATCTACTAGACCTTTAGGTGAGATGTCAACTTGGTTCAACCTGATTTATTTTCTAGCTAATTCAATTTATTCAAAAGTACCAAGACTTGAACGTGATGAAGAATTCCTCCTGATTCAGTGTAGTCGATATATTCGGAACCAACGAACTACCCAGTGACATTGCTACAAAATCACCTCCTTTCTGGAAACTCCTATATATAATGGCACCCAAATCACCTCTTCTGGAAACTCCTATCATATACCAAAATCACCTTCTTTTGATACTTTTCTATCTTATACCAAAATCATAATGCTGAATCAGTACACTCATTTGATTTGATAAATTCTACGAAGATCAGCCAGTTAAATATGACTTTTTCCAAGCAATAATTATTAGTGAAAGTTACTATTGATACAGTTTCCGTTTAAAGTTCTGTTTATAAGCATTAGAACATTATTTATGTTCGTCGCCTTAAACAAACAATAGGCGGTAGGCATTCAACATAAGAAGGGCATGTACAAAACGCAATAAACAATGTGAACACAACAACATAACAATAGTCCCAATATGTACAAAGAATATAACGATAAATGTTTATATACCAATTAATTGATAAAAAACGGACAGAGATAGTTGATCAAACTGACAACAACCTTCTTCCAGAAGGATATACTGTACATGTATTTAGGTATCTAAAGGTAAATTTATCTAGTCGGTCTTGAACCGTTTCGTACATACCGTCCGTTCCAAACATATGGAACTGTTTCTTGTCAGAATCTGGTTGTTTATCGTCGTCACCTAGATCGATTCTATCTGATTGACTGTAGCGGTTCCAGAACAGAAGACGATGTAACTGAAAACCAAATGACAGACCATTCGTAAAAGTATTGATACTTCAACTAAGCTTGTCCTAAGCTAGTGGTATTCTGGTCCTTAGTGTTGGTTGCATGAACAATACACCCCATGACAACGAAATGCAATACTAATTCAAAGCTTTTAAAACTGAACTACAGATTTAATTTGTCCAGTAAATTACTGAACACATAGTTTTCCAAACTGTGGCTTCTATTCCGTGTCACGACAGGGCATATCATTCCATATGTAATACTGACAACAATGTCGTTTATAACTCTACTCATGCGGAGAAGTTGTCAGTTTAAACTTCTTGTGGAAAGGCCACTTAGAATATATTGCATGGAACGGGTTAGGTGAATTGACCAGCAGATACGATAAGGCGCTAACCTAAATAAAAATGTTGAGACATTTCAGGAATAAACAGGTTTTTAAAGAAAACATGACTCGAACAGATTTACATCGGTGCTTTTTTCTCTAGATCGGTCATACCCAAATTAATATTTTATCATTAACTTACATGTTCGTCCTCGATTGGTTTGGTCATTAGGCTGACCACTACAGTGACGATCACGCACAGTAAGAACAGAATGCATCCGAAATGAAGATAATGAACTTTAGAGATGACGTCAGGTCTGTTGTCACCAGACTCACCACATGGTGGAACACTGTACGCGTATTCCCAGATAAAACGAGTCAATCCGACCACAAGTCCTACCATGAGGCCCCAGAAGGCACCCTGAAAAGAACATAAATGATATGAACCATATCGTCATGTTAGAACAAGGACCATCACACTGGACATTTTCAAAACTAGCCTATTTAGTCAAAGAAAGGAACAATGTCGTGACTTTGAAAACAGTTCTACTGTTAGCAAAACTTCGACTTAAAACTAATTCGACTTGGCAAAAATTCGACTTAAACTAGTTCGATATATTAAACTTATTGCGAAGAATCGTCTTTAACAAGATCAACATAATGAAATGTTCGATCGACTTAGCGATTACCACTGAAACGAATTCGACTAAACAAAACGTTTGACTTAGCGAAAATTCTACCAAAACGAGTTAGACATTGCAAGCAGTTGGACTTTGTAAAAATTCGACTTAATGAGTTTGATTAAAAAAACATATTTACGCTGTACGAATATACGGTAAGGTTAGTAGTTGACAAACTTACTGGCTCATTTGTGCGTTTCCAGAAGATGGCTAGTACATATACAGCACATATAGGCGGCGCCAAGAAACTGGTGATAGCCTGAATGTAGTGGAATAATTCTCCAAAGTTCTGAACAATTGGAATCCATAAAATGGCGATAGCAACAAGTACAACAATACATAACCTGGAATGAATAACAGAAACCGGATTGAGATTTTATCGAATACTGCCTGACAGATTCGCTGGTATTTGCTCATTATTTTACATATAAAAATAAGCTATATATAACAGTATCTATTTTGTTTATTGAAATCTGAATTCTGATATTCAGTTAACTAAACAACTTGAAATAGAAAGTGACCAATATAATAACCAAATTACAAGGAACAAAATGACATTTTGGCTCATACAAGTTTGGCGTCACACACCATGATTTAAAGATGTTCATTTACAAGTTTCGGTGACAGGGGATAATGAGGAAAAATATACTATTAGGTACATGTGGTTATGTGTTTGATCTACAAATAAACGTATATATATGAATAACACTTTTTTGTAACAATGACTGACCATAACGTACAAATGTTCGTTTACTTCTTGTACGAATTATTGAATACATAGGGGCAATTTAATACAATGCCGAGTGTTGTTAATATATTACCTGCCGACGATCATAAGCTCAATATCCGAAGCATTCCGCCTGAAGCGTCTCCATATATCCATAGTTAAGATGGTACTACTGCTGTTGAAGATTGACGTCAGTGATGAGATCAGAGCTGACATCATGACGGCTAACATTAAACCACGGAGTCCGGTCGGCATGATCTTTAGCACTAACCATGGGAACGCTATATTCGTACATCCGTTCTCACTACCGCAGATTTCTTTACATTCTGATGGAATTGCACAAGCCACTTCATCTGCAATGGTAATGTTGACATCACATGCTTAGGTAATAAGCAAACCCTTGAAAACTGATAGTCCTACTTAGTTGGACTTTAATATATTAATGTGAAGAATAAATAAAGGGGAAAACAGTGAACAAGTAGTCTTAATCAGTAGATGGTCTTTTAGACGGTTTCGGATATTTTCTTCAAGAGGTTCTTAATGTTTTAGAGGGTCTTAATAACTGCATAGCCTTTTAATGTTTTTAAAGAGAGTTGTCTTTAAGTTAGGGTAGTCTTTTTGTGATGTTTAGCTGCAGACGGTCTGCATGTAACAACTTACTTGGAAACAAGATTCTTGCAATCATTCCAGGGAAGACAATCAACCATAGAGGAAGAAACTTGAGGTAACCAGCCAGTATGGTACCAGCCTTGGCATGGGAGAGATTCTTGGCGGCTAGAGCTCTTTGTACGATCACCTACAATACATTAGTTATACCATCATATAGAAATGCCACGTATCTACATTTTACCATTTTACTTCCGGAATAGAAAGACATATAGTCTAGTTAGGGTACTCTGATAGTGATGTCACCGTTAATGCAAACCAACAAAATTAAAACCACTGCTTAAACAGGTATAGATATATTTTAGTTTGGTATTGAACTGTTGGTATAAGCTTTTTATATATCTACTTGTTTTTACACCGTACTAGTGGATTGCTCCACTTCGTCATTGTATTTTATCCTTACTGGACTGTCACGAGTATAATATTCATCCAAACTTATTTATACTTTTCGCTACATTGTCCAAATGTCCTTCTAAGCATGTGTCTGTATTTAACTCTACATTGCGATTCAAAATATTCAAAAGTCTTTTACTATGGCGTACGTCGTGTATGGACTGCATTGCCAGAGGTGTGATTGAAGTATCACAGTGATCGAATTAAAAAATTGAATGATGCTTCCATTATTTAAAAAATAAAATAAAAATGTAACTTTATGCGGTGATGCAATGTGACACCAAAGTATCTCCATTTCAATACGGCTAAGACTCCTTGTTACATGGGGTAGCTTTCGAAATGAGACAATTTTGGTTTGAATTATTTTACCAGTAATTAGAATCTAGTAGTTCTAAGATATAAAAGCCAAGCTATACGGACCTGATCGGAACACCAGTACCAGACGGATGAGATTGTGAGTCCGAACATTATACCCGGCCAAGGGAGAGAACCATCGTCATAACTTCGGATAAAATTCATAGAGTTCTCTGGCGGGATACCACATTTCCAGTATGTATCGTTATCACTGCCGTAGTTGTTCTTGGTAGAATCTGGCCAAGCTTCAAAATACTTCTTTACAGTTGCTTCGTATCCACCCACTTCAATGAAACCTGGTTAAACACAAATATAAATCAAAGTTACATTTGTACTTATATTAAATTAGTGGAGTGGTAGTCTAAATGTAAAATGTGCTCATTGGCTTCTATAAAGCTATATAGTGCGACCGACTACTAATTAGAATATCCTCCACATGCAAGAACATCGCTTGATGTAAGTGAGTTAGAATAAATAAGAAATGCTGTGCTTTACCTAGTTGTAGAATATGTACATGGGAGGGATAAGTAAGGGCGTGTGTCAAGCTAGCTTGGCTCAGTGGCGCTTTGTTTCGCCCATATATGTTTTCATTTTAACTGTTATTCCATATAGTGTGTTTAGGCTTTATTTAGTAAGCCTCATTTTGATATATATATATGTTTTTAAGAACCTTATACTGTGTATAAGGTATCTGGCTTTACAAAATAAAGCCCTTTTTCAATTCACACTTGTGTCGTTTTAATTTGAACATACTAGCTTCATCAGTCACCAACACCATGAGGATGATAAAAGCCATTTGCTGCCGCTGCGATCCGTGCTGATAGTAACAGACGCTGACAAATACCCTTTTAACACCAAATCTTACTTTTAACCGCAATCTTCTTTAAATTTATGTTTTTTGTCTTAGCACCTTGTATAGTACACTTTAACATTGTTTGATATTCTTGGCGTTATTTTATATATCATATAGTTTTACTTACTCATGACCATGAGGATGAATGCACCAATCACCATGATGATAACCTGGGCAAAATCTGTCCATATTACAGCTGTTAGTCCACCTAAAATACGTCATATCATAACATTACAGGGCTTTCACTAGCCTCCAAAAGTGAAGAGTCAAAATGACACCTGACTTTCAATTTTCAAGAATCATTAACATTTTGCAAGAATAGTTAAATTTTCAAGAGTCAAAATAGACACTATTGTCAAATTCAAGAGTCAAATGAAGCCCTGCATTATGGGAGGATATAAAAAACGGTTAAAACACAGCAGAAATAGCATTACAGTTATCTTTCGACTAATTCGTTTCTCCAGATTACATTATAGTTTTATAACGATGTCATCAGTCTGAATGCTGCTGAAGCTGACAAACTTTTTTTCCGAAGCAACGCATTTTCTAATTTCTTTGTGGCTTTTTGAGCAGAACTACAATTTAAACAGTTATACTCCGACATGCCCACTGACTCCATTCAAAAAGTGTAAATTATTTCTGTAAGCGGACACTTTTGTGAGATATTTACTCAGATACTGATTGGTCAATTTAGGCTTCAAACCAATCAGATTTGCATGTGCACAATTTGTTTTTTATAAGTACTAGTTAGCTATATTTAAGAAAACATTATTATTTACCAGCGATAGTAAATAAAGCTGAGACAATAAGGAGTAAGACCACAGCCAGGTATAGATTCATGCTCACTGACTGGGTGATAAATAACGCTCCGGAATACAAATCAGCCTGAAATATAGAATAATCATTAAAAGCAACACATAAGTATATAAGTACATTAGTGGTAAGACAGTACAACAAAACTTATATCGATCTTGTATTGACGATTTTGAGCATGCCAAAATTATGCAACGCACTCACGATGCAGATTTTTGTTGGGTGGACTTCGATGCAGAAATTGTGTCCGCCAAACATATGATGAATATATTTATGATATCCCCATAATTTGCATTGTAGAAAATATTAGACATGGCATTTGACAATTATGAATGGATTAAACTTTTAAAAAGAATGATAATATATCTTATATGTATAAGTATAAAGTTATGATATTCTAGGCAATACTTACTGATATTTTAGTGAAGACATACAATATAAGAGCCAACACGGCCAGGTAGATACGGATTCTCTGTCCCCCAAACCGTTTCCTCAAATACTCTGGCATTGTGAATACCTACATACATACAAATACAAGACTTTAGTAAGATTAGACAATAATGGCATGTGTACTGGTTATTTAAAATATCCGGACTCAGAAATTGTATATCAAGAATGGAAAAAAGACGGAAGAAAAAATATTTAGTATATAATCATTAGAGACGGTCTGTTCATATAATTTATACGGACCAACCGTTCATGAGCTACTTGTAACTATATTTAAACGTTTTGGACCACGATCTTCAATTTTTATCGGAAGGTTGGTTACTATCAGTAATTAATCCATATTTTAGGTCAGTAGGTCGAATGTAAAGGTCGCCAAGGCCATAAACTTACCCGTCCTCTATGACTACCATGTGACATATGCCTACTAATGCTTTACAAACATCACTAACTTGTTACTTGTAGTCTGATACATATTGGTGAAGTGTTATATCAATTTTGTTAAACTAATGTTATTGCACCACGAATTGCGTTTTGGTAACCAAAGCGACGTCTTTTGTTTTGTCCCTTATTTTTTAGTAGATATGTACTAAGTGATAAATACGTGGACTGAATATGAGAATCAAAGAAGATCTTTTCAAGTGCACTGCATGACAATAGATTTGAATATGTTGACGAAAGTATCAGTTACAATTACATTAACTACAATGAAGTGCATTTGAATGGAGAATCTTTTTTCATCGCGTGTCATTCAGATGCGTAGCAATAACGATGTCGTCATATTCTTAAGTTCGGTGTATCTTATTTCTATTCAAACCGATGTGTATTATTTGCAATGTTCTTTTTCCAAGGTCTTTAAATAACACAAAAATGTCAAAATAAAGCAAACTTACCCCGGCCGCAATGTAAACAGGAACAAACAGCCATCCTAACAACATTAATATGAATATGGCCTGAAAATAATCATATTCACTTTTGTTAATTATAATAGTATTTCATGGATTTCATATTTTCTTATGGAAACAATTTCTAAGTACATGTAGATCAACAATCCTTAGAAACTCACCGATCGGCGAAGTCCATTTCCAATGGGAATTCTCGTTGAAGGTATTCATCAGGTGCACGTGTTTTCTATCGGCCTGACAATTTATTGCATTGGGCGAAACTCATGCACATCAATTCATATTATTTATAATTATTAATAAACTATTTTAGCATGTTATTTACTATCCCTCGATTTCAATGTACACTAAGTGACTAATTTAGCTAGTGACACATTCGATACACACATTTCCACCATAGAACTACATTATACTTACATTAAGCTCGAACACCGCTATACCAATACCATTAGAGGCTCCAGACCCTGCCAGACCAACAAAATGTCCACTACCGATATTACTGGCAAACAACGAGGCACCAACCTGGAAAAATAACAACAATTGTACCATTCAAACAAATGTCCTGCAAGACAAATGTCAAGGAACATTTCGCCAAAGCATACATCGCATTGTCATAGTATTTTCTGTTGATGTTTTTGTCGGAAGCATTCGAGCTAATGAATTGGACAGACATGCGAATATAATGTAATGGCCATTGACAAGACACCATATTTAAGTGACTAGAAAACTATAAATAGAGGATCTTGCTTGAGTGCTCATCACATACAAGTTTATTAAACGAATGGACAAAACAATATGACACGAGGCATTATGTGATAAGTTAGTATTAAACATTTGCAAAATTAGTATGTGGACAAGTAATAATAATCAATATCGAGTTTTTTTTTTAATTTTAATGTTTACAAAACGATATTTACATTTTTTTTATTCATGAATGTTACATTTTTCGATTACGAAAGAGCTGGTGTATTTTATATCTTATTCATAAGCCACGAAAATTCCCTATTAAACCTTGAAATGATAAGAGGATAAAATTAATGTATTATTAATATGAAACGATTTAAACCATTTGACATGAAGTGTCATTTTTGCGGGTAAAGCCTAGGTCCCACTGAGCAATTTTGCCTCGGCGATATTCTCAAGATTTAATAAATGAGAATCGAAAAGCATCGTGAAAAGGGTCCTCGTGGCCAAGAGGAAGCTTCGGGGAAGTCATTTGTGAAATTTTTGTTCCCGATGCCTAACGAAGAAATTTATTCAAATCGGGAGTACCTCACCGAGGTAAAAATGCTCAGTGGGACCTAGCTTTACATTGCAGCGAAACAACCGATTACATCATTTTACAAAAATGAAATGATCGGATAACCATCAAGAAAAGGCGGTGTCATCTGGGTGTTTATAGATAAAACCTGTGTATTCACGCACGTAATCCACCAATATCATGGATACCTATCTATGTGCAGAATGTCCCTGTCAATAAAACACTTAACTGTGGTGGTTGTTTGTATGAAAATAGCAAGAGTTGCCAGTCATGGAAGTGAAAACAAAGCAGTAAACAGTGAGCAACCGCTCCATGGAAAAGGCAACAAGAAAACATAATATTCGTTCGGCACACATTGCGTGTGCTTATAATATTTGACTATATGCCAATAATCATATCCAACTATTTGTCCCATTTGTATTCGCACATGTGACAATTTTTTTACCATTAGAAGGCATGGGGACTCCACGTAAATTGTCCATATGATAAAAACTATTTGATAGATTTCTTATGTGCAAACATATTTTGTAGTTTGATATGTCTACAAAATAATGCACTAAATTTAATAGTTGTAATTTTATGGGATCAGCCCCCTTTTTAAAGGTTTTTAACATGACTATCACTCACATTGAACAAAGAAGGAAATGAACGGATTTGATATCAAACTTGGTTACTTTCTTGTCCGTAGTTCTTTTGTTTCTCGGGGAATATATTTTGTGCAAACTTGATTAATAGTTTAATTTCTTCCCGTCAGATTGGTGTTTTGATATAAGAAATGCGATAATTAGATCTGCCCCCTTTTTACGGTTTTTTAAAACAGGTATCATTTTTTTTAGTAAAAAAATAATACACATATTTAATTGTTAATTGTTTAATGACGCGCCCCGCTGCGATTGTCACAGCATGTGGGGTAATAAAAGTGGTACATTCGCTTGAAGGGTTATAACCGCTATATTTCCTGTATACATACTTTATTGTGATTTTAGAGATTTGAAACTTTGACTTTATTGCCGATTTGGAAACTAATACATGCATTAAAATAAAGTGAAATGTCATAAGCTCACGCATAATTTAAAATTATAATAATCGTACAGTTGAGACATAAAAATGAAGAATAATATCATTCCTATTAGCCTATATGACACTTGTTAAATAAACTGGTTAATTGACACGATGTACCACCTAATTGAATATATACGAATTGTAAAGATGAAAATTAACGTCAAAAAAGGTGAGAAAAGGGGAGCTATTGACTGAATAATAAGAAAAACAAGAAGACATCTAAGTATACATTTTCTTTATTTTCATAATATAATAGAAAAATAAAAAGGGAAATGTTGCTTTTGTTCGGTAACTGTAAAGTAAGAATCACTGACGAGAACGTTAAATAAAAGTTCTACATTTGTTTTCGAAAATTCAAAGAAAATAACGATGGTAGAATAAAATTATCATCTATCACTTGCTAATGATTCGCGCACTCAAGTTCACAAATGTTTTGTTTTAAAGGTCGCTAAAACTACATGCTTCTAAAAAAAAGTTAAGTTACCAATTTTCTAGGGCTCTTTTCAGCTGTTAGGCCGCTCAAGCACCCTTTGACATTTTAACTCCCCTGGTCATTGGGCTACATATGGAAACCTACACTCGTGTCTCCCTGGGGAGACTATTTCTCTCCTGTGGTGTGGCAGCCAACATCGATCTGCGGCGCCCAGGAATAGACACTGCCCTCACAGGTACCATTTTACACCATGGTGGTCTTGCTCAGAGATTTTGACCAGTGGTCCAGAGGGGGATCGTACCCGGGACCTCTCAATCCCGAAGCGCGCGCCCTACCTCTAGGCCACCGCTCCCCACTGATTCTGTAACTGAATCCAAAGTCCTCTTTGTATGTGATATATGATTGATGTTATGATTTGTTTAAAACAATGAAAACTGATTTAGTATTTGTTTAACATTTCAACTCTTCATAACTTTGAAAGCACTTGTCCAACATAGATATAAATTTAACAAATGTTTCATCCCGAAAAAAAATATTTGTGACAATTAGAGGGAAAATTGGAGTTTTGTCGGGTCCGCGAGCGCGCGAATATTCTCCTATTTAATTCAAGAAAAATACGCTTTATTTCACGAACTTAAAATTGTCATAACTATTTTATTTTTTCAAGATATTAAAAAACCAGTTCCATAATTGTGTGGTCTATGGCTTGAAGATGCAACTGAACAAACCGTACAAAATCAGCAGTGGTTGCTAAATTTCATTTAAACTGTACTTTGTGATATTGCACACATACTCAAGCATTGTACAGTTACTAGTAACCGTTTCTTTTTTTATCATCCATCGAATATGCATGATAATAAGTATACATATCGTGACATGTATTGCGATTACTAGTATAACAAATGCATAATTGTTAGCTTCCTCACACATGATCAACAAATTCTGAATGATACCATGGAAGCATTTAAATGTTCCTGATGATACCTACCTTATAAACAAAATTTCATAATTACAGAGCTATGCCCATTAAAAAGATCTTGGTATGCATCATATACGAAATGTCAAAACTACCAAAAGTGTAACTGAACGCACAAAACCCCTCCAGCAAAGGATATACATTAATTTATACACCCCGACAGCCCGCTGAGTTAGCATAGCGCGATTAAGCAATATCGAGATAAGATCGATCAGATTAAAACCGTATAACACCAGTCAAGGAAAGGTAACTGTGGTCGACTTGAAAACACATTCAATACAAATGGGACAAATAGTTGGATATGATCGAAACAAATATCGCCCGAGCAAAGAACAAGCTTGAATGCCAGACAATTAAAGCATTCAAAGAAAATAATGGTACTTTCAGCTTGCATATATGTTCTCAAAAACGGGAGCGATTTATCATATTAATCATAAAACAAAAATTAAAGCAGCATAGTGTGCACATATGGGGCCATCCATACTTATTATGGTAGGTGTAACTTTAAATTAACTTTTTAAGATTATTAGGGGTTTCGATTGTAGGTAAGCAGTCTATCTTGCTGGTTTGCTTGTATAAAATTAGTCTGGTTCCCGGTACCTAAATCTTTCATTACATTACAGTATAGGACCTAAACCACTGTAAGATTTAGGACAGGGAACCAGACTAGTATAAAATATGTCCGCGTTGATAAGTCACCTTAGTTTATATGACGCATATGTTAAAGAACTGGTAATTGTTTGTTTTTTTCATATATATATAGTATAATCCCGATTGCCTTATAAACGACACAAAATAGAGTGTCCTTAACCACAATAGCTTGATAAGTCACAACACGAATGTATAGTGTATACGTCCCTCTGTTCTCAGACCCCATGCCGAATGAAACATACTAGACAAGCGGGTTTTATCTTGCATACGTGCACAGATAATGCATTACATTACAATAAATTCATTTCACGTTTAAGGATGTAGACTACCATTGCGCAACGTCACCAAAAATTGACTTTTCACTGAATCTACAGTCTCATGAATCAGTGTATAGTCAAGTCTCGAGATTGTATTACAGATGAAAAACACGCTGGTTGAACGAGCATGTGAATTTAATGAAACTCATCATAAATATTCTTAAACATGTTGTCTGTATTTTGTCGTTTTCATTTTTTTCAAAATATTGCTTCATTTCCTAGCAAGGCGACGTTACGTACATATTGCCTAAAAACGAGATTTTAAGCGTGTATCACCGACAAATTTAGTTATATCTTAATTTTAAAAACTCTATAGTTTAGTCCTTCATCCATTGAACATGTGTTTGTAAAATTTATAACGGTTGCCACGTCCGAATGATCATGCACAAAACCTTTGACATGATGGGCAAGAAAAATATTTTTGTATGACATACAAGTATACAAAGGTAAACATGTTTGAACTAATTTTGAGCTAGATTTCAATTCTTAATTATAACTTACAGCTCATTATAATAAACGGTTGTATAACAAAAATGTTCAAAGGTTGCTTTCCAATTCATATTAAGTTTTCTTGATTTTAATATTTATTTAGCTTCCATTTACGCGAATAGTTGACTATTCATGAAAACTGAAGTTAAGCCAAATCGTAACTTAATATGCTTGACATCATTCCTATTAATTAATACTACCTGTGTCGCAAGTTTGGTAGTTTCAAAATGCTCTATTTAACAGAGACGGTTTAACCGTATGTGTCAAATAAATAAACAATACACGTACAGACGTTTTGCTACCTGAGAAAATGTATAAAACAGACTTGACATGAGTTTAGTTTAATAATAATCACGCTCTCGTTGTTGGCGGCGCATGCTGTTTTCCCGATCGAGAAACTTCGGCCATTTTCGGGTTTCTCCGATAAATATACAATTTATTGCATTGTACGTATAAAGACCGACGTGATCAGCATGGTTTTACTGCAGACATGAATGTAAGAAGTTCTAATCAAATCAGCGCACTGGCAATGGCGAATCACAAAGCATTGTCAAGGTTTTCGATTTTAATCAAATCATGCGAACCACCTTTAATTAAAGTCTTAATTGTCACTTTCAACTAGGTATACATGTACTATAATCGTCCTTGACAAGAACATGCATAATTATGATGCTTGAAAAAGTGGTCCTATTATACAGGTGTCCTTATTATTGAGGATAGATAAGATACAAATAATTGCGGTCCTTACTTAGAGGTTGCCAGGGTATTGTGGGTCTTTATTATTGTATTGAGGTTTTTGCATTTGACCAACATAAAGTTTAGTATGTAATTTGGCACCTGTAGGCTCTATGCTGTAAATGGGTCATCTGTTTACCCAGTTAGTCTAACTGCTAAAAAGTAAATACTGTCACACGGTATGAAAAGACATGTTGAATGCTAACATGTGGTTATAAACAACAAATTACACCAAACGGTTTTACTGGTCGTGGCGCTCTAGAATACTATAGCCTATATAGCGTCATTTAACTCAAGTTATACGGTGTGGTTATTTCAATATAAACAAACTTTTATTTCAAATCGCCATTAAACCAACATTTTGTCAACAGTATCAGCATTTTATGTTTATATAACACACACGGCAATAGATACGATCGGATATGTTGATCTTTAGTTGAACTCAAATTCATGATCGATGTAGCATGTAAAATATGATAGTTTTTCGTATCTATCAAATCGCTTAGTATCTCGTTTGTGGAGTTTGCTCGACATGCAACATCGATTTGATGATTTTTTTCACCAACATTTTACTCTAGGACAAGTGAAAGGTAACAACATAATATCTTATATTTAGTACCATTTAAGATTACGTAAAAAAGCAGTCAATGGGGTTCACACTTTCCACGTTTCACGCTCAATTGAAAGTTTGCTTAACACGAATCAGGTTTCATTATAATATAATCAGGTAGGACTAACCACATGACATTTACAGATTATCTACATTATGACAAATCCCAAATACTAAAGTCAAGGCCGCTTGAAGAGTAAACATGTGGCATGCATTCATAATCTATACAATCTGTGTATAGAATAACATATTACGACATGCAGTCCTCGTCTTGGTCGTATGTTGAAAATAAAATGTTTGACAAAAACATAATAAAAAAAATTATGAAAGAAATCATAAGGCCATTATAGTACACCGTCTTGTGTGTCGAGCATTCTATTGTAAAACGCAAACAACGAAGAAGAGGAGCGCATGTTCTTGTATCGTGTTTTGACCTTGTCTCTAAAGGCGATATTATTTCAGTAAAATGGAGACTTCCTAGTCACTTATCTAAAAATAGAACAAACAGTCTTGCAAATATTCTAAACGTACTGAGTATGGACTAGTGGCTTGTAAGATAGCTTGACCAGTATAGCATGGTCTAGCATCGAACCCAACGACACCCGTTCCCATTTGAGCACCGGAAAATTTAAATGCTCATGTTTAACTTTCGACTGGCGATGGTTATGGACCCCATGTAAGGGCTCTCAGATGTCCAAACTTGTTGGTCCTCACATTGTGGCATGGGTCTCTGTATTCAGGATTGGCTTTTACTTGGCCTGGCGATCCATGCGGCCCAATGCATAATAGACCTGTCATAAAGCATATTTTTAAAAAATAAAAATGCAAATTCTGTTGAATACGCAAAGTGTCATGCTATGGCATTGAAGTGAAATAATATAATTGACATAGTTTTGCATGCATCAGCTATCACGGTTACATATTACCAATGTGTTAAACGTCGCCATAGTTATGATTTGTATAAATTTCATACTTTTCAATTTAAAAATATGATTTTATCGGCCAAGTTTCGGTGTTATGACGATGCAGCAATTTTGTGAAAGAATGAAAACCAGTTTGTTCAAATATAATCATTTCAATTACAAAGTCTCATAAATGCAAACAGCTTAAGAATTTTATCATTGATGCATAGCTCATGATGGTGTAAGGATTAACAGTGATAATCACTTTAAATCTTGAATACTTCTCTAGTCAGAAACTTATTTTAAAAGACATACAAGTAGCATAGGTCGTTGTGTCGTGTGCACAATTATACCATTTTACAATAAACTAATGACGTAAAACACGAAACGACCAACAATGAGACCGAATGTGTCATTGCGTTTCATACCTTTTTCGATGGAGCGGATTATCAAGAAAAAATAGCGCATTAAATTAAGTGCCGATGCTGCGTCTGAAGTCAATGGAACATAATGATTTCCATGCACATGGTTTCTTTCCTGATACTAGTAGGTCGAATGCACTTAAAACTTTAAGGTATTTGAGTACAACACCAGGTTATTTAGCCAAGTCTCACCCACCTAGATTTAGAAGTCTACTGGTAAGCAGGATAATCAAGCAGGAAGTTAAGAATAAGAGTGTACTAATTTCAAACGGATTGACTTGTTGGGGTGGACATCTAGGTTTGAATGAACTTTTGACATTTTAAGGAAAGTGTTTTCCATGAACTCCTAGCTAGTCGTCTGCTGATAGTCAATACCTAGTCACCATGGACCACAATGGAATCCGGAAGAAAAAACAGACCATATGTTTGCAAACCTTTGAATTGACACCCAGTCGACCAATGACCGCTCTTTAAACACATTACTTAAAATGTTATAAAATTTATCTTCGATTCAGTTTTGACAAAATGTGGATAAACACAGCCAAACTTATCCTTACATTACCTTAAATCTTATCAGAGCTATGTACGGCCTTAAAAATGGACATAACACCACTACCTTGTGTACTTAGTACTACGATGACTTAGAACCAGAAGGTCGTAACTACCACTTACGACCTTATAAGACTCATACATATTTGAAATATGTTTCACAAGGAGCTTCTTATGAGACTATTTTCATGAAAATCTGAAATTGTCATGTTGACCAAAATGAAGTTTTAAAAACGTGTTTTCCCATAGGTAAAGAGTAAATTACAGACAGTTTTCTCTTGTTTTCTCAATATATCGATTTGGTAGTTACGACCTTCTGGTCCTAAACCAGCGACTACTAAAGCGTAGGTCACACTGGACAGTTTATCCTCGGTAATGTACCCACGATGTAATAAATGAGCACCGGGAGGCATCGGGAAAAGGTCCCCGTATTCTAGATGAGGCTTCGGGACAGTCGTTGGGAAATTTAAAATCCCTGTTCAAGATACATCACGGAAGCTCATATATTTCCATCATGTAGGAGTACTTGGCTAAGCAAACAAAATGCTCAGTGGGACCTAGACTTAACTACCGATATTACGTGTATTTATCATTTTTGATATGTGGACTGGTGATAACAACAACCACTATTTGTACTTATAATCTATATGGTCCCTAATATAAACACTTTAAAGGTGGTTGAACCCGGACAGAGTGGGTGGGGGTTATTCAGTGTGAGTTTACAAATGTTTCATCAGCATGGTTGATAATGAGTTAAACACATCAACGGAATGTCTAAACAATATGATTTTCTACACGTACGAGGTTGAAAACACTTGTCTTGCAAAGAATGAAGGCGTCAACTGCATAAATAAATAAGTCATCATTGTTGAAGAACTCGTAAAGGCTTTCTCTACAATGCGCCCACATCTGACCTTGAAAATTATATTTTATACTTCTCGTTTTCAAAAGAAAAGATGCAATATAGATAACATATCGGTTGCTGGTTAATGCCTGATTCACAAATCACTCAGCTACCGATTGCTGTTTCTCCCCGGAAGCTAGACCATGTCCGTGTACTAACTAGTTCCCGATGTCTAGTCATCGTGATCACATCGGAAGGAGTTCAGTCGATGGCTTATAATAAAAAGGTTGTAAGTACTTACAAACTATTAAGACCCTGCATTACAATGTGTTTTTAAGAGCCTATTTTCATGAACATCGGGACTCGTCAGGTTGATCAAAAGTCCAAAACGCTATTTTTTCAATACGTTTAATTTTTCTTGTTTTCTCACAATATTGATGTTGTACTTACGACCTTCACATTCTGAGCCGGCGAAATGTTTGATATTATTCAGGTATAACAATCTAAGACAGGTTTAAGTTCTTACCGGAATCCAATGCATACTCCGACCAGCCAAGAAGTAGCCACCCACACTTCCTCGATTCCTGCATGATGACTGAAAATAGAAAACATGAAAAACATACAGTTATGATACATGAAAAATTATATAAAATGTGAGTGCTTATATAAGAATCAACTGAGGATGTGACAGAATCGTTTAATAATATAATACAATACGATACGATACGATACGATACGATACGATACGATACGATACAATACAATACAATACAATACAATCGACAATATCGGGCAAAGATGATCATTATAGGCGGTCTTTGAGGCTGTTACATTGACAGAGTGTCGAATTGTTGTTGAATCACTGTTGTTGGTACAGCGCCGAACCTTCAACCTTTACAAAGTGTAGGCCACCAAACTGTCGCTGAACATTTTGTGCCTGTATATACACTCTTTGCCATCGGGAATTAACCTTTGGTAGAGCACCGAACTGTCGCTAATACTAGTATAACGAAATTCATCTCTCGGAGCGATTTCCGATTTTACAGTGTGTTGATTTGACGTGTTTGTCTTATTACTTGTTATACAAAATTTGTGTCTAATGAACGTGCACATATCAGGCATGCTGGAGATGGGTAAACACTTGGTACGATAAGTTTACTTTTATGCTCCTTTCACCGTGGGTAGCAGTGAGTTTTAAGTCAGACGATGGATCGAAAAGCACGTCAGTAAAGTTAATTTTACGTTTTACAAGATAATATCAAGCAAATCTGATCCGTTGGTCATTGTGTCAATCAGAAAGACTGAACCTATCGGTTAGAAGTACACGTGTGAGTATGTGGTTACGTGTCTGTTGCTGGTGGGTTAAGGTTGAATCATATGCAAATGAGTTTTTATTCATTGAATTGATCTCCGACCTAGCGGATAATCATGACTAAACATGTACATTGTCATTATGTATGTCAGTGTTATAGCGATACGTGTCATGAATTTATTCACCGACTTATAGCACGGAGATGACGGCTCGATGCTGACCTATATGCTTGAATATGTAACAATGATCTTGCGTTGAGTATATGAATTCTCGTGGCGAGACCGTGTAATATCGTTCCCTAAGATTTGTATAACACATCGAGCTTCTTCAAGATACGTCCCACTAACCGGATTTTGATCAGATGTAAAATGTGCTATTAGCAGGTCGAGGGGCAAGTTAAATTGTATGTACTCCTCAATGCTGAATAAATGTCAGTGCAAAACTAGATTTGTCATGTACTGTATCTATTCACCAAAATAATTATGTGTTAATATTGGTAAGAATATGCAGCATCACATATTACAGTCAGGGAGGGCCATTATGTATTCACTATCACCCGTATATTCATTAAAAACCTTACTGAAGGCGATAACGATGATCCGTACAAGTGTCTATTCAACACTAAGCAAATATTTGTCATCTATTCGTTACATGATACATGATTCGTATCAGCGGACATATTTTAATTTTATGTAGAAGAAGTACTAGGTACTGTCTCTGTCTTTTGTCTAGGCACATACGGTTTTCTCAAACTGCCGCTCAAAGTTCTTATAATGCTTTTACAACTTCAGTACAGCTACTTCTCATGGACTTCGGCGTAATTACACGTATTGCATTCAATAAACCCTTTTATGGTCGTTACTCGTAGTTAGGTTTGATAACATTTATCTTTTATATACGACAGCATATTTACCTAACCAGTTTTTCAGAGCTGTACAAGTTTCTCATTCTTCAAGGAGCTAGCAAAGTATCCATATTTGATGTACGGAAAGAAGTTTGTCATGAAAGGGTATAACTAGCCTGGCTACCCGACTTGATAATATATTTTATCGATCAAATAACTTTTTTCAATTTTAGCTAGCTTTTAATCTGGGCTTGATTATCTCCTATGTTCGAGTGTGCAAGGGGAAATAATTTCATGAGAAAATAGTAGATTGAGGAATTGTCTTTATAAACATATACTACGGTATGTTAGAGGTACTAGGGTACTAGGGTACAACATGGGGGGTAGTAGTAGCCGGATCCCTGGGCTATAATTCCAGTACATTAACCACTAGATGCCTCATTCATGTCACTCGAAACTTCAATTATTCGAGAGTAAAACTACTGAGATGGCAAGGAGTTCAAGATGTCATTTGATTGTGGCAAAGTTTGATCTAAAATGCTGCAGAGTTGCACGTAATCATTTCTTTTATCACACCAAAATGCCTACATTATTGACAAACGAAACGTCCATACTTCCTTTACCAAAGTTATAAAAGGTTTATAGATTCGTATACACATACATACTACACTATAGCTGTTGACCATTTTTGTCGTACAATAGTACAGGCAGGTGACAAATTAACATGTTTACAAAGTTACAGTTATAGTTGAGACTGACAATTATGTTGCTTTCAAATTTATTCATGCGACAAATGTACGGTTTACTTTGATAAAACCGGTTTTTATGCAGCAATGAGTTTTACGGTCCGCACAAAAACGATTGCCGGGGTATCGCATCAAATGGGCGCAGGTGGATTTTAAATTGATATGTTTGACCGTTGTTTTATTGCGTTTGAAAGAAAAAGCCGACCTTGACTAGTTTTCTATCTGGACAATGGTCTAATAAAAACGGGAAGTGAGAATTAAACGCCATTGTCGTGATGATCAGTGGGTGTAACGACCACCATGGAACAGAGTCTACGTACAACGTGTTCAAAAGTTTGATGAACTTCAAATATTTGCTTAAACTTTTATTTTTTCGCTTTTTGCACATCAAAACTTGTTATGATAGGTTTGAAGCTTCGCTCGTTATTGACCTGTCTTTAAATGTATAAACGTACAACGTTACTGTCGTATAATTATGAACGTACATCGAAACATTAAATAAATTCGTTGATACAAAAAACTCCAGGCTCCTCTAGTATTCGATTTTATGCAAATGAAATAGACTACACATACCTATCAGTGCATGTTTTCTGTTATAACAAATTATTCAATTCATGTTTGTTTCATACTTGTATTTATACAAAGGAATGCAATCATGAATCACCAATACTCCAAAAGTCGATAAACAAACATTTTTTTAAATTAATTTACTACGATATTTAAACAATAAAGGGCATCAAAGGTAATTGAAACATGTGACATAAAATTATTAGATTAACAACCATGTGTTGGTGTTTGGGTTGACAAATTGTAATCCAGAATATGACCAAGAACAGATTTTGTGGCATGTTTCACGGTTCGTATGACGTTTATTTGCGTAGACTGAGACAATTGTTAGTGCATCGGGGTCATTTTGATTCAAATGGCCATATTGGCCTGCACCTGACTCCAAGAGAAGAGACAATTCGTTGGCTTAGCATGAGAAGGTCGTAACTACAAAATCACCATTTTGAGAAAACAAGAAAAACTGTCTGACAAGCACTCTTTACGTATGGTAAAACAAGCATTTTCAACTTCAGTTTGGTCAACATGACAAGTTCCGATTTTCATGAAAATAGGCTCATAACAAGCGTATTATGATATATGTTTCACATAAATTTGCATTAGTTATAAAAGGTCGTAAGTGGAACGTACGACCTTCTTATTCTAAGCCAGCGAATTGTTCGATTTAATGAATTCAGGTTTGATACCTTGAGCTCTTCTGAACAAACGCTTTGATTCTTTACTGTGTCCGATGAAAAGCATCAATTGACGCGAGACTATCTCTGGGTTATCACCAAGTTATTTTGTGTTTGGCCTTATCATAATTATATAATATTGTTAGTCTCTAATAGGAAAGTAGTATTAATATTTTGATAAAAATAAGCGACTCAGTTTCAAACTTTCGGGCTCTTGCCCTTCTTCAGGATTTATTTCCTAATATGAAATTATCATATTTAGCTTATGCAGCGTTTTGTGCATTCATACGTAGGAGTGGTATTTAGATGGGTAACTGAAGCGTGATACAAAATGTAGAAGTTATAATTGTATATTACACACTGTTGGTTCATGGTGACATAACTATTCACATAGATTCAAGATGATAACGCCATCTTAATGTTGTTTATGAATACACCCATATGTTGTGTTAAAAGTCACAATTTATGTATTCATGCATACTATTCGTACATGGACGTTCATTGACCTGATGAGTCTCATTAAAGGTATTGGAGCTAGGATCGAGCTGAATTTGTGTATGGCGTAATTTTCCTGCCAAAGCAAATGTTTTGGTTTCAAGGCATGTTTCTGTCATTTCTGTTTCATGCGGGAACTGTGGCATGGGTGAATGTTGCTAAGCTCGCAGAAGGAAGATTTGTTCATGTATACGGCTGCAAAATCCACAAAACGCCACAGAATAAATGTAAACAAACAGAGACTATTAAAGATGCTAGAGATTGTGGTATAGATACATTTATTTAAAGTTCACACAACCTACTGTGTCAGGCAACTTACAAATTCAACGACGAAGTTGTAAATCAGAAATTACTCTACAATGATAGTACGCCTCAGACTTACTAGTGTACTAACAGGCTTAGACTTCCATGATATATGTATTCTTATTATATACATAAATCAACGAGATACATGTTTGTTTATATGGTCCTAACCAGCATACCTTAGCCTCTTTAATGCAAAAATAAATAGTCTTAAATGATCATTTACGTAAGCCCAGTTCTCATTTATTTCATTTCGAATGTTCGGTTTTGCGATAAGATTCAATATCAGAAATGGCTCAATGTGCATTTACGCTGTTGAAAAAATACCAACGTGGATTCAAATATTCGTTTACACGATTTAAAATGGCATTAAGATTGATCATAATAAATTATATGTACATTATTATTGTTCCACGGTGTATCATAGACTATCAGTAAGATTTCATGAAAGGCAAAGTGAGGAATGTACGGAATCTCTGTAGGGACATCGTTTCTCCATCCTCTTTGACTTAAGTAACGACTTACTACTGAAGACGGTTTGTAAAGGTCACGCGACTATGAAAAGCAATGAAAAAATGCTATAGAACGATACGAATGCATGGGAGCGATATGACTTTACAAAGGTGTGGTGGGTGACATAAGACGCGTTAGTACCTAAGAAGACATTGGAGGACGACGCAAAGACACGGTCAGATGATGCACATAATCACCTATACGATACACTGATTAGGATAGAAGGCATTGTACATACCCATTGTTTGGTCGTAATGAAACTTCGCAATTTACAATCTTAAGGGCGTTGGCTCGACGAGATGTCGTAAGAAACCCTTTAAGAATAACCTGGTACTATGCATTCCATAACAGAGCTAGCGCGGACGCTTTATCTATGCCAATCCCTTTCAGACGCTCAATTGATCAAATTGTAATTGCATTCAGTTTGTACATGTTTGTCCTACCGTGCCTTAATTTTCTGAATTATGTAAAATGCTTGTTTATAAAGTACGTTTGTCCGCAAGCAAATTACATTTGTTAAAGATAGAAATCACCAATAAGTATTTATATATTTCTTGTTTTCGAACCTCGATGCTGAATACTCGTCGACACATTCAGACCATACGTATGTTAACCAACTCGCGTATGCAGTATACATAATTGTAGCTGTCAAGGCATAGATACGATGGGTGTTCGTTAAGTTTTGAGTAAACACCGCTCGTGAATGTATTCCATTCGGTTTTTTCAATTAACTGATATACATGTATACATAAATTGAGATATGCTATGCATGCATTAGAATATTACCGAACTAATTAAAACCCTAAAAATAAATTGACATACAAATATTCACATGAAGTACTGCCGAGCTAATTACAACTTGCAATTAGATGAACCAGTTAATGATTATACTGTTAAACAATTCATTAACATGAGTATTGGATTTCGCTGATACTAGTAAAAATGGTACTTTGGCTTTTTTCAAAATCGTGGATTCAATATTTTGAAAAAACAAACCTCGCATGTTACAATTGTTAGGTGTCTGTCAATTCGATGGAATTTCATATCGAGCTCTAATTTGCCGCAAACATTTATTTTGCCGCGAATAATAATAATTTTACAGCACATGTAATGTACGTGACTGATTGACTGTATACTCATTCATTTAATCTGTCATATTTATACTAAATACACAAAAATGTATATATATGTTGGACACATACTAAACTGTCTAGTTTCGTTACATTAGCAAACTTAATATTTGAACAAAACTCGTATTCAAACAGTAAACGTGTAAAGCACGACAATAACATCTTAACGAGACTATTGGTAAACATTAAGATCATTCATATGACGCATGATCGTATTAGATAGGTATAGACAGTGTAGTCTGTTTTAAATATAGTAAAGTGTACTCTTAATAAGCGTAAAAAACTCATATAATTACATATACAACTTACCCAAATTCCGACAAATATCACAGCAATAAAATATCCAAGTATCACAAGAATATCTCCCCAATGAAGTTCATTTCTTTCTAAAGCCATTTTTTCTGCCAAACTTTAAAAAAATAAAATATAATTTAATCAGTTTTAACTCGACGCTTGCATCGTCGCTTCAGTTTACCTGCTGAAATGATGCACGCTTGAATGGGTTGATTTTCGTTTAAAGGGAGAACGCCGAATTTGGGTCAGATTATTGTAGGGTTGTTTATCGGCGTCGCATCGATAGGTAACAAAACCTGATCTTTTTGTTAGGTGGTAATTTTGTGCTTCATGGCTCTGGATTTTTTAGCTTTATTTTCGGTCCCCGGGTAAAGTGAACTGTCGGCGACACGCATTAAAAAATAATGGGGTTTTATTCGGAGGGTAAGCATGTAGAATACTGTCTCCGGGCTTTCTTTTCACACGCGAATATAGACTGATACTATGACTTAGACCTTGAACTGTTAATAAAGCTGCTTTAAATATTCTGTTTATGTAGTTTGATGTTTTAGAGTTAAATGTAAAAAGAATAGGTGAAGAAGGCATTGTGAATATAGAACACAGATTCAAAAATAAAAAGGAAACACACTTAAACTTCAACAAACTTTTATCTGTTAAAGGTAGTAAAATAGAAAACACACAATTTACGTAATTTGCAGTTTGAAAACATGAGTATTGGTATAAAAAAATTCGAATGGTGAAACAGGTTCCGCGGTTTAGAGTTTAATGGGTTCTACGGTAACTAATAAGCAAAGCAAGTCTGTCGCTTAGAGCAAAGTAAGATCAGTACATTAGAAATGTATTAAAATTGCGTGCTTTTTTCTGTTTCGGTTTGTATTACATGTACCTTTAATCAGATAAACATTTGTTTGGACCTTCCGGGGGGGGGGGGTTCTAGCATATGATTTTAAAAATTGATGTAACTTCCATTGTCAAAACCTACGATATCATGTTTCGTTTTTTCGTTTTACTCTAATGTGTTCACCGGTGCAGCAGACCTGAGCAAACATGGGCTCCGACAATTCATAACGATGCAATTGCATGTTTAGTTCGCATCTATTCAAGACCACACGTTTCCAAAATATGGTTTATTGACTTGGAAACGTATGGCATTGAATAGAAACGTATGGTCTTGAATAGATGCGATTGAATGGGTAACCCGACCGGTATTATTGTCCGCCTCAGACATCTGTTTCGTTTCTTTGCTGTACCTTCAGTTAAACAGGACCCCATTTGGTATAATAAGTGCTTTTGCTTTTTGCGTATAATAAGAAGAAATAGCAAATAGTTTTACATTGCCATTTTCAGTGGTGAAAGGCTGTCATTAAATTTTGCCTGCGTACAAACAGAAATGTGCTGCATTGTAACCGTGTACCATGCTATCAAATAAACTTGGTCCTCAAACCTTATTATAGCATAATTGAATTTAACACTTGTTTTAACATGTTTGCCTTTAAATTACGTACTTATTGTTTGTAAGTGAAGACAATTACAACTTTTAGTCTTACGATGTTGACTTTTCTTTTTTGCGCTAGAAGCTTGTAGTATAATTATTCTTGTACATAGGTCGATTATCAGGTTTATTTGTTCGGACTTTATAAAGTCCGGTGTGGGTTCAATTATCAACATACGTCGTGTCTGTCTATATTTGCACTACCTGTTCAAC
Source organism: Spisula subtruncata (assembly GCA_963678985.1). Taxonomy (NCBI): domain Eukaryota; kingdom Metazoa; phylum Mollusca; class Bivalvia; order Venerida; family Mactridae; genus Spisula; species Spisula subtruncata. Next base: position 18,581,012 of record OY787672.1, on the reverse strand, counting down.
GTCATTATAGTGCACCAAGGATAATCAGAACAGCGGGAACATTTGGAATAAGCCACATAGGTTGAAATTCAAGCGTGTACGATTTATCAGTGTTATTTTGGTATATAATATTGACCATATATGTTTTTTTAAGTAACAGATTTTGCAACATTTGACCAGTCCGGTCACTTTTTGTTAACATCATATTATCCTGGGCGCACTGTAAACTTTACACCTCTTTGACCGACAGTGGCTACCTCGGATTCACCCAAACATTGTCTCTTAAAAACGTGGTAATGGTGATACGGTCAGATAAACTGCGTGTTGGTCGCCATTTAGTATGCTCTCATATTCTACACAGCCTAATGTCATTACATTATACAACGTGTATCATACAAATCAACATGTTTATGTTTTATCTAAATATGAGACAAAAGTGGTTTTCAACGACTGCACCCTTGGTCGACTTTTTACTGCATTTATCTTTAAAGCATACATCGTGTATCATGCAAATCAACATGTTTATGTTTTATTTTAGATATGTATATAAACATGAGACAAAGGTGGTTTTAACGAGTGCACCCACGCGATATGAACATTATTCATTGCAACCAAACTTGAAACTTTAAGTTACCAATAAATGCATACATATTTGTATATGAAATACATTTAACGAACCGTTGGTCCATGATGTAAGGTGTATACTAATTTATTGTTGTTTCCTTTTGTAATAAGTATTTCTAACTTATACTAATCACTCTTGGCATTTTAGTATTAGATAAGGGAGACCACTGGTATCATAATTATTTCGTCTATGGTATGATATGTTTGATGGCAGATATGTAATCGTACAGGGCCAGTATACACAAAGCATCTTAAGGGAAAACTTAGATATTTTGAGTTAAGTTAAACAATTTTTCTGCGCACATTTTGTAAGAAACTTTAAGAATATATCATAGTTTCTTGGTTATTATTGTAACGCTTTACATTTATATGCTTCAAAACAATGTTAAAAGTTGTTAATCTTATTTTTCCTGTTCAACTGGTACACTTAAGGAAATTGTAATATTTTGAGGAATTTTAAGTTTTCATTTAAGATGCTTGTGAATACCACCCAGGAAAGCCGCATAGGCCATTAAAGCAGAGCAAGCAAGAGCAAGCAGGCAATACAGCAGTGCAATGGCAATTATACAAAAATTACAAAGTAATACGCAAAACAGCTACATGCCTCTTAAAAGAAAAAGTTTTATAAAAGTAAACCGGACTAAAAGTTACAAACAGGTACATCGAATTGAACAAATTTTAAACTGAAGGTACAGGTGTGAAATATTTTTCAGCATTTTATTTGTATACAATGGCAAATAGAGACATAAGAGAGACACCTGTTGAGCTCGAATCCTATCCGGGAATTCACCCAGGACACCTAACAACTCATCAAGATACTGCGTTCAAGGTGTGTACCAAAGTATGTTGACGATTGTTTACCGTTTAACTCATCTGCGTTCACATACTTTACATTGGTTTCATTTAGAGTACGTAGATAAATAGATCTTTAACAGTAGTCTTTCATGATAAATATACACTTAAAAGCAACTCGTTTGTATAATACGGATATATTTGAAACCCTATTCAAAACAAGTGAGATAAGGGTGACGCATATCTTGATTAATGTGTCGTTGTATAAACTTCCTGTTATAGTACTACCGGGTGAACCAATCGGAAATTATCGAACTCGGCTATTTCCGTTTTCTGCTTATAAGACTGCTTGGTTGACCGAAGATTTAGTCTGGTTGAGAAACTTACCTCTCGTGTCAAGACTTCAACCGTACCTTTCTTACGCACGGGGTAAAGAAACAGCCGAGCAATTTCTTCATCATCATCGTCATAATCATACACTGTGACAGCAGCAGTGTCATCATCACCATCTCCATTTCAAGCAATAAGAGGATCAAGATGTTCCTGTATCACTCACCTTTGTACACTGATGCACTATACCAAAATCCTGTATCACTCACCTTTGTATACTGATGTAATATACCCATATTTAAATTGTTAATATAGGACCTTTATTAAGTTATGAATAAATTGCAGCTAACTACGATTTTTATTAATATGATAAATATCAACCAACTTTATTGCCAATTAATTATGAAACACAACAAGGGCTTTTGCTATATGGGGAACACATTGGCGGTCATGTATTAAGGAAGTCATGATGAAACATGGAAAATGTGTAATGCATGCATGTTCCTCAAACAACTATTTCAGAAACATCTGTTTACATGGCAGTCATGACAAAGTTCTGTATGTATTTAAATTGTTAGAAAGGACGTTCCGAGAAACATTGTTAAACATGAAATCCGTCCCATACTATAGTAACATTAAAGGGAAGTTATTTGTCTATTACTTTCTCTTAAACTAATTTATGGGTATCTGCCCCTGGTCGTTTGACCTTGTATTTTGCTTGCTGATCACTAGTTTGTAAAGAAATCAAAGGGTATCGCCCTGTGTTAAAGCGTGAAGATCTTAGAAAACGTTCTACATATTTTGAAAGACACCCGTACGTTAATCGGCAGCCTTAATTGGTCAGGAGGTTAGTGCTGAATGTGTAATCCAGGTTAGATTCTTGGTTGCGGCAGACAATTCTATAAAAATTGTCAATGTCAACAAGTTCCATAATTGCAATGTACGAGACTTCGACCATTCGGGAATCTCAGACGACACACAACTAGCTTTGTCAGTCAACAGATTCAGGTTCGATTTCGGGCTATGGCAGAATATGTTATTCCGCTACATTGGTTGGAGTACTGTCACGTGTGAAGCCATCTGTTTCATTCAGAGCGATCTGATCATCAAATTGACTCTGAGAATTGTGGATACGGACGATGCGTTCGGTGTCTTTTTCTGTATGGTTTTGAATTGTCTGTGCATACTAGTACTTGACGTTACCGTTATTTTTTTCACACGGATCAAATTCGCGAAATACAGATTATTATTTTTTCACATTCATCAATATTCACATGTATACACGTACCTATAAGATACATAAAATACAAGCACTAGTGATCATCATCAAATGTGTTTATTTCATAAGATTTTAGAGAAATGTTTCTTGATAATACTTCACAACCTTTAGGTACCAGCAATAGCAATCATTGCCTATAAAGTACAACCTCTCCAAAGCAGTTTCATATAATTCTAAGAAACACGCAATTTAGTTGTTGTTCAAGGTTGTAGCCATGGAGTTGACTATAAAAGTAATTTGAAGCTTTCTTCTGGATAAAAATGTAACGTTTTTAAAAGGGTTATTGCTACGGGAAGCCACTCGCCCCGCAGAGGTTGCACCGTACACGACAAGTACAAGTATAATGACTTAGTTAGTTAGTCACGTCTTTATTTAACAACCTTTTACAGTTCTGTTTATATAAAATAAAACTATCACTCTGTGTCATGTCTATAACAACCATTGAGAATATCTAAAACAGCTTTTCTGAACCCTTAAGAGACCCGAAAAGGGGAGTTTCTAACAACTGAGCACATAATTAATTTGCTAACTACATGCGCATGGATATAATTAACAACAGTATTTGATTTCTGTTGGTTTTTTTTTCAAATAAACAACATTTATGTATTAACTTGTAACTTCAATGAACCACTTATCTAATTGGTCACTTTTAAACCCCAAGTACTTTTAATTGTGACCATTCATATTTGTGATGACTATTTTGCGAACATTATTTTTTATGTAATTGACTAGACAATCAATATATGAAAATATCAAAAGTATTTGCCAAAGTTCGATCAATTTTGCATTTTCATAAAAAGTGTGTGTGAAAAAATATCATAAAAATATGGCCACTGTTATAAGTATTAGTGGTTTATAAAGTGACGAACTAGAAAAATGGTTTGAAGTATTCACATTTACGATGGATATTCTAGTTGACCCTTTTAACGAACCATTCCTCGTTTTCTTCTCAGAAATGCACAAATACTGGATTTTGTTTCTTGTAAGTCGGAATAATTTGTAGCGCTTGATATCAATCCTTGCTTATATTGTCCATCTTTATTAACATGCGTTTCTGGTGCTTCTAATGCGTTTGTCTGAAAGGGACGTTAAAGTCATTAAAAATATGGGATCACAACGATAATAAAACTTCATTTGTTACATAGTGATCGAATGCGGATCGAGAATTCCCTTGTTCAAATCTCGACCGGGTCATTATGTTCGGTATAAAACTTATGTCGTTGTTTCCCTTGTTTGAGTTTTATACAAACAAAGCACGTAACAATAGTTGCTCTGGAATGTACCTTATCCAGGACAATCTTACCATTCAACTCCAAATACGAAGGGAAATCGACATTGCTGCTAAATGCATTCGGAAAATAGTCTGTGGCTGCTCGAATAAAATTCAAACATGTTCAATATCAAAATAGCAAGTTAAATATCGAGTTATTTGCAGTATTCAACTTGATAAGAATTACGAACTACATGATATGCCATGTTTAAGGGACAAAGAACACATAATAAATTACCTTTATAAAGTCGATGACCATATTTATATCGTCTTCATCTCGAGGATCAAAAGAACCAATCAACCGAGCTTTCTGGTATGCCAACAATGCAAATGGCTGAAATAAAAAAGAACGCAATTGAATATATTGTACATTGTCACGTGACCATTGAGGCATTGGCGAACAAGATCAAAGAATGATTCAGCAACAAAGGAAGTTGACGATGACCATCCTATCACCGGTATCTGCCCGTCAAGCACCCGATGTCCAAACTTCAATGTCATTTATTGTCAACCGTCTATACAATGCCTATCCAACGGGTACAGTTCGGAAACATGTCGACGGACATCGTCCGACGTCCAGGTTATTTATAAACCACGTTTAACGACAGACTTACGATGATGTGTAATTGTAGCTCTAATCAACATTGTGCATATATTTTGGCTTATAGGTGTTCAACGTTATTGCAAACTGGCTATACATGTATAAACAAATATAATATTTGCACACTTACCATATTGTCGGGTATATGTCTATATGGTGATATAACATGTTTACCCAGACAATCACGTACTAACGATTTCAATGCTTCCAGTTGTTGTGTTTCCTCCATACATGGGTGATATAACAGGGCGATAGCTCCGTGCTGAAAACATACAAACAATGAGGTTAAATTTGAGACAAGTATGAAAAATAATAAGCGAAGTATTTGCCAGTAAAGATCAACAGCGATTCGGCGCATCGTTGGACATGAAATTCGGAAAACTCTAGACTTGGTCCGCATGTCTCATTTGATTAAATTCCGATTCAATATACAATATTAAGACCGTGGTGCTAGTCAAGAAAACCCCACAACCGTGAAAGCTCGGCCATTTCCGTTTGTCTCCGGTAAATATACATGTACATAATGCATAAAGGCCAAGAATGATCTGCAGTTATGATTGCTTGGACTTAATCGTTAGTACGTACGGATACATGAGTATGTTATAACGGGAATTTACTAAAGACAATGCCCTACCTAATAACAAGGGCGGGAACTTGTAGAACGTACCTTAATATTAAACAAGACTTACCTCTAATGAATGTACCCATCTTTGTGGTGGAAGGTATTTGTATTCACCATACATTGGCCATAACGGTCGATGATTTCCGCTAGATAAAACAATAATGAGGTCAATACAGGTGTATATTCAAAAATAAGGTAAAAATTATATTACGATTATTGTGTAAGTATAGAAAGTATGTTTAAACAATATAAATAGTATGTGTTTTTAAAGTGCCACAAAGCCTGTCTCACAAGCTTATAAACGGACGGACGGTTATCATTCTCTTAAAAACTATTTTAAGTTTGTAGCCGAATAGCAATCAAGTTCTAACAGTTTATTTTAATCACACTCGACACCTCATACGTCGGATATAGTTTCAATCACCAAGCACGTATGAGAGAAGAGAAAACAGCTTCCCCCTCATCGATGGTGGATTTCAAGAAAGGAAAGTACCGATACAAAAACTGTACCACATTATTTTCGTCGAGAGTTACTAGTATGACCCGGGCCATCAAGCCAACACTTTTGCAATAAACTTTCAACGCATACTTGTTACAATTACAAGCACTATATAGTATGCTATGGCCGAGTGTATTTGAGCCAAGATCCCACTGAGGAAATCCTCACCAGCGACGTGGAATTAAAATATAATACATGCATTGAAATGTCCCGATGAACATGTACTCGCGATGTCAAATCAAAGTACTGAAAGTACTGACAGGCTGGCGAACTGCTAACGAACAGTAGCTTTTCAAGTAATATAACATCAAGTGCTTTTCTAAGTCGAAAGAGAGGTAAGTGCCGGACATAACAAAAAAAAATTTAAAAATTTGGAGCCGCCGTGATTCGATCACTGGACCTTAGCATCAGAAAATTACTAAGCGAGTTGCTCAACCACTCGACCACGATCTCGTTGGAGAATGTTGACCTAAATAATTTAACATAACAAAATCATTGATGCACGCGCTATATCGCGTTCGTAACGCGTAGTTATAATTATCAACGCCTTTAAACACCTTTTCTTTTAATTTCATACAATTTACTTCCATTTCAAGAAGAAACTAATATATTACAATCGAACAGAATAAATGAAACAAGGAAAGTTGAATGTTCTTATCTTGCAAAACTGATTAATGAGGAGGAACTATTTGCATTGAGTGTATAGATTCTATGTTGTCAGTTTCGGGAGTAATTTCATCTTAGTGGATTTAATTTTTTAGGATTGTAATAGTCTGGCGCGAAATCGCCAGCCTAAAAAGTCTTCCACGTCTTGACTTCCACAGAGCTTCCCTAGTCTAGAGGATCATGTACCAGAAGCACCCCGAAGCTCATTAATTTCCACCAGGAGTACATCGTCGAGTCGAGGCAACAAAAATGCTCAGTTAGACTTTAAGGTTAAAATATTACCTAAGTGGTAGATCAGTGTCGTAGACAATGGCTTCGTCCATACATACATGCTTTGGCTGTCAGATGAAATGTAAAAACGTAGTGAATGCTATAAGTAGATAGTTTAAATTATGTTTCCAAGGATCTGTATAGACCAAACACTGTCGCCTCATTTATGTTACGGGGATGCTCATCAACCGCTTAAGCGAGAATCATTATGAACATTATGTCACGCAAAAAGACTATTTCAAAAATATATCGTTCTAAATTGACTTTAAAACGGAATAAATAAGTTCATGTTTTACTCGAGGTTAACGGCAGGTTGTTGACTTATTCATATCACTCACCATTATTTCTTTGACGTCGCTTATGTCGAGAGGAATCTTTTCAAACTAAAACATTAAAAAGGTAAAATTATAATTTAAAAATAGTTTTGACAGCATCAATGATGAACTGAAAGAGTTTGTGACACAATGTCATAACTCGGGCAAAACAGTGTTAGTGTGGCGTTTCATTGATTTTGACAGACATACAGACACCCAGACGCCAAACACAAACTTTTTCTATCACTGTCTGGATGTTTGAGACTTTTATAATTCGACAAATACGCGACAAGTGCGCTTAGTTTCCTCATTAGTCGCAAGATGTCTATAAAAAGTAAAAAACAACTATCTTCATATTTTATGTTGTCATAACTCATGACGTATTTTTACTCATACTTGATCAAGTCGAAAGGTTGAAAAGAGCTTAGATTTTGTTTCTTTTCAGCTTAATGATATCTACAACATTGGAACTTTCCAGACACTCATACGAGTACTTACTAAGTTAAGTTTATCATCTCGGTAGCAGGCCATGTCATAATCTGTGGTCGGATCCCAATCTTTCTCTATACCGACCTGTAACAAAATTACAAGGGACGGTTAAAATCACTTTATCTTAGAGCAAAATGAGCAACTGTACACTATAATGATTGTGTATATGTACAGTATAACCTCTACAGAACGACCCGCTGTAGAGCACCATCCTCCTCATAACAACATTCAAAATACATCCAATAAACCGATATTTACTATAACTGCAAAGCTCTCTAAACAACGACAGATATAAATTTGCAGCCACCAAAAAGCCGAACCTGAGTGTTGCTGTACTGAGGTTGTACTTTACATATTTTACTCGTTCGTATCATTTTGCATTCTTGATCCATTCTTATACTACTAGAGCCCATAATAAATAAGATGTACGTCATGTGACGTCAGAATGATCTGGGTTATATTGGTTGGTTAACTGCGATATCTAGTCATATCGATTAAATTCAAGTGGAGGCAATCATAATCATATTTGTCATATTTCAGCAGAAAGCTGACTGGCAAAAGTGAAGACAAAATGATACTTACAACGCCATCATCACATTCTGACTGTGGTATACCCATCTTAACGCCATGTACAGGATCGTAAATATCTTCAAGAGACGGCTTGTCTGAACCTAAAACGTAGAACAAAAAGAGAACATATACACTGGGTAATAACTAATAACTGAAGTAATTTTCAGATTCTTTATCGCCCAATATTTATTAAGTTATTAATGTATTTTGTATACAGTTACACTATAAGGATACAAACATAAATGCTCATTGTTTACCAATTTACGTATTACAATCGTATTAGTCCGCCTGACAAACAACATTCAATTTGGTGGCATAACCATTTATGTCGTCCGATTACAAATAGTTTTTTCTCTTGTTCTCTGGACAATACTATAACAGGAAAAACAAAATGGCGCCATTTGGAATATTTTTATAAATATTGACCAGACAACAAGAAAAATGCAAATAAACATCATGACAGTTTACAAAATGTTGTTTGTAAACAAGACATAACACGGTCCCTTACAAGTTCTGCCAGTTTGAATCGCAATTGCATATAATACTTCATCCTTTGGTCTATCCTTAAAAATTGTATGTTTGCCCTAACCCTAACACTACCTACTCATTGAAATCGCCCCTAATCAAACCTTTAAGCCTATTATATTTCCTTATATAACTACATCGACTTGACTTTTTTTATAGGTTCCTCAAAGATTATTTTCATACAAAAAAATCGACATACCTACCCACCTTAAAAAAACAAACAATTTTTGAAGGATGGCATTGGATACACGATTATGTTACTACATACCAGGATTTCTATTCATATAGTTTTGTCCACCTTCTCCACCGGGTATCCCCAAACTGAGACAAGAACCACGCAACAGCAGGAGAAGTAACCCTGACATACACACCATAAGCCAGTCCATGATTGTCAATGGAATAGTGCTCTCAGCTATAGAAAACAAGAAAACAACACTATAAGTGACTATTGACCACAGTTGGCTTAGCAGGATGGGAGGGTTACCAAACGTAATAAAACTTCGTTGAAAAAGGGACAAAAATGCATAACATAGATATTGATATATGACTAAAATCGTAATCCAAACTACGGTAGTTCACAGAACATACGTGTTATCTGTATTTCGAATTGTAGATCTCAAGATATGTATGCTTGCTGACAAATAAAAAAAATGTTTTAACTTCACATCTTAGTTAACCAAGTGGTATTCCATCACTAAGATTAAATCATATAATATCCTTCCTTCCATATAGCCATAAACTTATATAGTCAATTAAAAACCCAGTTTCTCGCAAATTACCATCAAGGTTATCAATTATTCAACGCTATTAGTATTCTCCTCGAGAAATTCACAAAATGCAAGGTTTTCATTGAATAAGCCCACTTAAACAACGTTTAATACTCGCAGCATTATAGTGAAGCAAGCTTTGCCTGATATGCGGAGCATCAAGCGATAACGCTTTTAGTACCATTTGTTTTTCGCCTTTTGGTATGACACGTACCCCGGACCATACGCATTTGAAACAAACGTTCTACGACTAACTAGGCTATCACGACAATTAAATTCTGCTGAAATATGGCATATAACAGCATATAAGTACCTTCATCCCGATTTGAACATATGTCCTTGGATTAGGTGACAAACGCACTAACAGCAGATGCCTCCGTAGCTCAGTGGTTATCTGGTTATAAAGCGCTTGTCACCTAATCCACACGGGTTCCAATTCGGGTGGACGGACTCATATGCTTGACATATTTCAGCAGAATACTGACCCGAAAGATAAAGGCTATGTTTGGCATTAAGTAGAATGAAGTAACATTATGCGTAAACAATATAATTTATGTCAAAATTACGAAACAGAAATAATAATCCAAACTTACAAATATGGTCGTAATTTCCCTAAATCACTGAACATACTCACATAATTATACCAAATAGAGCACACACGCACACCCAGTTCAAGTGTGTACGTGTGTAATCTTTGTATAGCACTAATACTAAATATATGAGATATTGTAAAACACGACCAACACGTGTTGCACGTATTCTATGATTCTATGTAATAGCTTTTCTATAGTATATACATTACTGACACATGATTGAATAGCCATATAATATTTCTATATGAAAAACTGATTATGTTAGAGTTCACAACAAGGACACACGATATGCTTGCATGTTCTGTTCTGTTCTGTTATCATATTTTGGTATTACGACACGCACACGGCTTAATTAGAAACCCCGGTGCTTTGTTTCAGTTATTAATTAATAATTTTATTAAATGACATGATGGGATAAGCAACAAAAGCAAATCCGATATGTTGTATGTCCTGTCGTATGGGCATCAATCCGGTTTATAATTTCCGCTCCGGTATGGCGCTTAATTAGCTTACTTTGTTGGAGATATTTCACAACAAAGTATACAGTTATTATTGTCATATTATCGTATTATGTAGACTACATGTATATTGATATTAATCAGATATATAATACATGTGTGTCATATTAGCCCTCTATGACGGTTAGGTTTCAAATGGTGACAGTATATGAGGTTTCTCGAGAACCATAGAAACGAAGCTGTCATTTTTGTTTGAATATAAGATATACATCGCTAGCTTAGGATGAGTAGATCGTAACATCAATATCAATATTATGAGAATAAAAGAAAAAATGTCTGAAAATAACTCTTTACTTATAGACAAAACAAGCTTTTTCAACTTCAGGTTGGTCAACATGATAATATCCGATTTCATGAAAATTGTATCGTAAGAAGTGCATTATGATGCTGATTTCAAATATGCACCAGTCTTATAAGTACATGTAGTAGTTATAACCTTCTCATTCTAAGCCAGAGAATAAGACAATCACTGTTTAAGTTGTCAGTGTAGTGATGTCTCCCGGTGATATAAAGTTTAACTCACGCTGCACATGCTTAGGAACACAAATTTCACTTATTCGACGTTATGTCATAAACTGCTCAGCAGAAATATAACAATCATTTCTTTAGAATCTCAAATGACATCTCACACAAGCTTTGGCTGTTCCAGACAGACTATTGAATTTCATAACCTTGTGAATAGATTCCATGCCACTGGGATTGGCAAACTCTTTACAGAGCCGGATGAAACAATTAGTAGAATGAATTCCGTTCATTCATAAGCAAATCATACCAGTATGTATACTTCCCCGGTGCCTGACATGACGAGTGGTTTAGTTAGTGATGTTGGTTACAGCGTCGCTATGGCATCTAGAGTTAGTACAAAGCACGCTATAAGGATTGCTGAAAGACTTTAACACAAAAGTCTGAAATTCGAAATTTGCATACTTTTCGAAGAGATGTCGACACATGCACCGTATCAATCAAATATTTTGATTGACAGTACCATTGTCTTATGAACTCGAAGGTTGAACTGCTATATCCAGACAGTTGCACCCCAACTACGCTAAAGAAAAAATATCTATCTTAGCGACCCTCGTAAATCGTATCTTAATATTGTATAATAAACGTATCGTTGATGTTTTTTTCTTCGTAAGAAAAACAACACCGTCAGATTTGAAGCCGTAGTAGGCACATCATTGATATGCCAGACTCCTCGTGTGGTATTTATATACCTTTATAAGGTTTCAGTTTGTCGTAAAACCCATATTTGTAATTAAGCTAAAAATATTCTTAGATAAAAACTACAAAGACGAATGTGTCTTGGAACAAATCGACGGTGCCAAACCAAAACCCCGTAACTCAATTTTGGCACGAATTCCGCGCATTTCTTCCTTGGCCAATCGCGTTACTTAGGTGGCGACAAGACAGAAATGCACGGACGTCTAGCAGATGCGGACGCTGTAAAAAAGGTTTCGCGCCAAAATTGAGTTACGGGGTTTTGGTTTGGCACCGTCGAAATATATTTACCATTTTCTCATAGAAAGTCTAGTCGTGATCAGTATAAGATCCAATTCACTAGAATAAACACCATGAATACCAAGAGGCATTTGTCCGTATATACGCTCGTACTATCATAAACAAAATATACAACAACGTACTATACTACGTCCTTTATTGTAATCAAATGTCATGTCGAGCGGTTAATGTCACCGTGTTCATATAATCAATTTAAATTTAGCGAACTTTCGACTTTTGCAATTGGTCAGAAACGAGCCTCCACATGTGACCAATAGTATGACCAATTGCAAATACACTGTATACAATTGTATTAATATTCCGCAATGCTATACATATGTAAATGACATGGCTGTAACTAAAATAATGAACTGTGTGAAATGAAATAGTTGTTAATAACAATAATTGTATACTAACATAGTTTATTGTCGAGAATAAATGGACATAAACTACACATTATTTTATGTGGATATTCACTGGACTTATCCAATTATAATGCGCACTGCATACTATATTAGATATTTAGTGTCTCTATTTAAACTACATATTATTTAATGTGGATTTTCATTGGACTCATCTTATTATAATGCAAACTACATAGACACTTAATGTATCTATTTAAACTACATATTATTAAATGTGGATATTCACTAGACTTATACAATTATAATGCAAACTGCATATAAACTTAATGTATCTATTTAAACTACATATTATTTAATATGGATATTCACTAGACTTTCATAATTATCATAATAATATTGTTGTTAAATTCTGTATTAATGTTAATATTGTTATTGTAAATATTTGTGCATAATTGTATTCATGTAAATTTGTGTATATATTTCATGTTGATGTGGACCATATTGAAAATTGGTCTAGAACCAAATATGTTATCAACTTTAAATAAAGTCGTTATTATTATCATTATTATTATTATTATTGTTATTATAATTATAAGGTGGCAGTGAGACACGAGTTTAAAATTAACTTTCAAAACAGCTCGCCCATTGTTCAATAACTCACATTATTTCGTGTATTGTACAAAAGTATATCATAATTTGTAACTTATCTGATGAAAACCATGTCTGTTAAGTGGTTAATAAACATTCATTCTGACAAATGTCAATTTGTAGGTCAAATCTCCTGACGTTTTTAATCCCGGAAATAACGATTTATTACCGAGGATTGAAACTGTGATTAGAAGTATTGAGGTTTGCCTTCAGGCAATTATCTAGTTCATTCTATAAGAGGCTAGCTATTATCACTTAAAACACTTCTTGGTAAAATATTTATCGTAAATGGTTCTATGTGGCAGGTTGGATGCCCTAAAAGCAATGTCGCCTATCAGTTTATGACGTTACAGCTGACAAAGAATGCTACACTTGTATAGATGGGGGAGACACCGCCATATAAACACATGGACAGACACCGCCATATCATACACATGGGCAGACACCGCAATATCATACACATGGGCAGACACCGCCACATCATACAAGAGTACCTTAAATTTGACATCAAGAGTATGGCCATATCAAAGCAGCGGATGAAGTATTTCTTTTCCCGAATCAGACATTGAATAGATTTTATGAAAGCAACAATATGTTTCGTACCCAGACACAATGCTCCTTGGGGACCCACAACAAGTACCTTATAACAATTACACAGACCTTTTACATACAAATTTGGCGATACATATACAAGCATTATTACGTCTCAATAAAAGACACAATTCTTCTGATTTAACATTTTGCTATCACTCCGTTTTGTGGAGGACGCAAAACTTTGGAGCAGAATTAATGACCAGTACTCAATGGTCGTATTGCATTATTATAGTGAGTATTACTTCCTGTGATCTTCACAGAACTTAACTACATGAACAACAATGTATAATGTAAGTTAGCACTTGGACAAGCTTACATCATAGCACATATCTACAAAACATCCCACAATATATACAAACAATCATGTTATATCAAATCTATATTCAACATAAAGTATCATAAGATATATATCACTCAAAACTCCTCACTTTCCCGAACTCTTTAAATAAAATTTGACTCGTAAGCTGGACTTTCCAAAGCTGTATGAACCAAATTGTACAATTTCTGCGCACTTGGTTACCAACATAACAACTTTTGATTGGTGCAATTACAAGATCTTAACCGCTGGGAAATAAAGTTAATCTCATTTGATGTCATACCTTTATAAGGGAGAATATAACTTTTAAGTATCATACAATGTAAAGCGAGAGGTCAGATTCAATATGTACATGTTTAGTCTATGCACGTTACAAAATTGATGTGTTTGTCTATTAACAATAAATACGTCTGTTAATTTCTTGCTGACTCACTCTCGTAACTAATGTTGCCACATTCTATCCAGTAATGGCAGAGTTATGTATAATACTTATCGCGAGTTAGTATCAAATTATTGTTGTTAACATCTGTTTCACACAGTTGATAATTACAGTTACAACCATGTCATTAACATCTGAATAGCATTACTGAATATGTTGCTGACTTAGTAGCTTAGCTTATTTAGTACAAAATCGACATTATGAGAAAATACGGAATAACTGTCTGAAAATTAGTTTTTACCTACGGTAAAATAACTGTTTACATATGAGTTTGGTCAACATGAAAAGTTCCGATTTTCACGAAAATAGGCTCATAAGAAGCACCTTATGATGCAGATTAAAAAAGTATGTAACAGACTTATAAGGTCGTAAGTAGTAGTTTCGACCTTCTCGTTCTAAGCCAGCGATATGTAAAAATGTGCATTTGTAATTGGCAATTATATTGGCCACACATCGTAGCTAGTTTCTGGCCATTTACAAATGTCGAATGTTCGCAAACTCTTATTTGATTACATGCATGTACGAGATGATATAAGCCGCTCAACATGGGACTTGATTACAATGAAGGATGTAGAAATAAGTTGTTGTCTATTTTGTTTATGAATGTTTACAAATGTCGCTTGGTATGCATGCCGTTTATTCGTCTTAAATACTGCCAGTCTATGATAATCAGAATTGATTGAAAAAAGTTGAAGAATTATTTAGCAATTCATGACTAGACTTTCTATAAATAAATAATAATACATGTATATTTATTTCATGACACATTCGTCTTTTCGGTGTACGGACAAAATCCCCCTCAGACAAAATCCCCTTCATGCCTTACAGAGAAAACGGACAAAATCCCCTTCATGTTTTTTTCAGCACGGACATAATCCCCTTCATGGTTTTATCAGGTCAGACAAAATCCCCTTCATTCATTTTTCAGGTCAGACAAAATCCCCTTCATACAGAATCCCCTCTATTAAATTATTATACATATTAGTCTTACTTTTGTGTTTAACTTGGTTGTATAGGACTAGATATTCCTGCTTTGTATAATGTATGTCTTCTTCAATTTTCGTCTTATTACTCCAGTATATTAGTAATATGCAATCACAATACAATAATGTATTTGCTGCATTTATTGACAACCAGTACTCAATTCCTGGGAATATCTCTTTTCATCTCAGGGTATTTTTTTATCTTAATTATAGGTTTACGACTAACTGAAGCCATATCAAAGTATATAAATATCACTAGGAGTCTAACATTTCAATGAATTGCCTAGTAAGGCTTCAAATCTGACAGAGATGTTTTTCTTCTGGATAGAAAACTTACACGATGCGCTGATATACTTTCTACTATTCACGAGAGTGGGTAAAACACACACAATCTGATCTGCTCAATCTGTTTATGACGCACTAGCTCTACTCCATTCTGGTGGTCTCCGGCTTCATTCGCTTTATTGAAATAATTACAAAAATGCTGATAACATAACACATCCGACATGTCAAACAATATTAATAATTAAACACATTTTTAAAAAATAATTATTATTTATATACATGTAATTACTAGTATACGCTTTCGCTCTGTATAAACTGACAACGTGTGGACATCAATCTCCGTTCTTGAATGTCGTCAACTGTCTCTACAAAAAGTTGAGCTATTTTACCTGACGCCTTTCTGGAAATAAATTGATGCCGCATGCAATTAATTACTTGTGACGGAGTAAGAAGATGTAGAAAATTGACATTGTAATCGGATTATCGTGGCTGAAAGTGGCGAAGATCTCGGATACCGACTTCAATAAAATGAGATCACGTGAGAGCCGAGAATGCAAAATTCAGGCATGTAATGAAGCACTCATCGGAAACAACATATCAATAAATACTGAGAGCTACAAAAACACTTCATTCAACTCTGACACACTCCAAGTCAGCCCACATTTCGAACAGATCCGCAGCAATGGCCTCATTCACCAACGATGTTATTCTTAAACTTTGTATTGTCAAGTGTTTTATTCGATTGTATTGTTATAAGTGTACCGAGTTTGATATAAATGTGTATACATGCTTGTTCAGCTGAAAACAAATAATCAGATTACATTTCACCTGGTTAAATCTTATTGCAAAGAAATGGCATTGATTTTAACTGTTCTCAGTTTAAAGTCTTAGTCTAAGTCTTAGTCTTACAATATTGGTGGATTAGATCCAAGACCGATAGGATGACCCGTTACAACCACTCCATTCAAACAAGAGCCAACGTATACAGCGCACATGTACTTTTGTATGAAACAAATTAGCCCTATTATGCTGTACAACACATCATTTGCAGAAGAACATACACAACATGAACACTTTTCATCCTCAAAAAGGGTAAAATCTTTACCTCTGTCGTTACTTTGTGCATCTTGTATCTATATGTCTGTAACACTAAACAAGTGCACTAGTAACAATAGTGCATACTAGAACTCGTAAAAGCGAGGAAATCCGTCGAGTATAATACAATGATCAGATTAAATGTTATTTTTTGTTGTGCACAAAGCGGATATTGTACATATTATACTATGGGGTGGAAACGGCTATGGTCAAAATGTATAATGATCTTTTGGAAACCGAAGATAAAAACCAGGTTACAATCGTAGTTATGATCGACTTAAGTGCAGCGTTCGACACCATTGATATCCCAATATTGATTAAAATCCTACAAGATGAATTTGGTATTCATAATACTCCACTAGAATGGATTGAATCCTATCTCACAAACAAAACAATGAAAGTCTTAGTCGAACAGTCAGCATCAGAGACTGAACCATTGAGGTTTGGTGTTCCACAGGGTTCTTGTGCTGGACCAGTGATATTTACTCTCTATATATCGGCTCTCAATCGGGTTGTCCAGAAGTATCCAGCCGATCTCTATGGATACGCAGATGACCATAAGATTGCTTTTAAATTACAATCAGGAAATTCTACAGGAAGAAACAATTGTTATTCAACAACTTAACAGCTGCCTCATTGATATCATACAATGGATGACAACATTCAAACTGAAAATGAATCAGTCTAAAACTGAAATAACCATGTATGGAACCAGACAACAGTTAGCTAAATTGAACATCACAAGTGTCAATGTTGGTGGGTGTGATGTAAAATGTGTGAATCAGGTTAGAGATCTTGGTGTAATCATGACCAATACACTTAACTTTGACTGCCACATTCAGAAAAAATGCCAGATAGCCCATGTGCAGCTACGGAATCTTCAAGCTATACGTAAACATCTCACACAAAAGTCTACTGAAACATTAGTGCATGGACTGGTTCATTCCCATATTGACTTCTGCGATGCCTTATTCACTGAAATTCCAGCCTATCAGATGAAAAAATTAAACAAACAACTGTTGACCTAAAAGGTTGAAATGTTTGTCTTATGCACTGTACAACAGTCTGTGTCCAGCGTATACCAAACATTGTATATAATCATATTTCAAGAAATGAAATAACCCCGTTACAGTTAAGACATATACAAATATACGCCTCTACTTACCAACCTTCAATTTCTGTTTTATCAAATTTGTTAAAATATTTACATAACGACGCAAATGAATGCTTATTCTGGAAGGTTTGCTCTTCACAAAGACGGTAAAAGAATTTTCCCAAACCACAGGTAAATGTTATTATTATATATGTATGTGCAAATGTTAGATGAAAGACGTAAACGTTGGGTTCAATATTTCAATAAAGATATTTTGAAGAAAACTATCGTTAAATTTCGCTTTGGATGTATTATCAGGCAGACGAAATATGTATTAGTTGTAAGTATGGTTTTGTTAACATAGTTTGATCCCTATCGTTAGTTACTAGCATATATACACAAGAGTCCTGGTCTGGTGACAGCCCAAAATAGCACAATTTACTACTTCAATGATGTAGACATGCTTTTTCTGATTGGAATAATGCATGAAAATCTACCTGACATTGATAAACAAGTTATGTGCAACCAACCAAAATTGCTTGTTATGACATTTTTGTCACGGTTTATCAAATATTGCAAAGAGACCAGCAATGTTGCAAAAAATGACTCATACATAAACAATATAATTGATATCAGAACTACGAAACAGAAATAATAATCCGAACTTACAAATATTGTCGTAATTTCCTTTAATCACTAAACAAAATCACATAATTATACCAAATACAGCACACGCATCCAGTTCAAGTGTGTATATGTGTAAACATTGTATAGCAATAATACAATGACGTGAGATATTGCAAACCACGACCAACACGTGTTACACACTTTCTATGTAATACTAATTACATTTGTATCAATCTTGAAACCTGATTGAAAAGCCATATACTATTTCTATATGAAAAACGTGCTCGGCAGTTTTGTTCGGATAAAATTCGAGTTCAAAACAAGGACACACCATATGCTTGCATGTTCTGTTCTGTTCTGTTCTGTTCTGTTCATCTGTAAGCATATTTTGGTATTACGACACGCATATGGCTTAATTAGAAACCACGGTGCTTGGTTTCAGTTATTAATTATAATTTAATTACCTGACACGATGGGATAAGCCACAAACGCAAATCTGATATTATTTTTGTCATCGTGTAGGAGCATCCATCAGGTTTATAATTTCCGCTCCGGTATGGCGCTTTATTACCATACTTTGTTGGAGATATTTCACAACCAAGTATACAGCTATTTTTCTCATATTATCATATTATCGTATTACGTAGATTATATGTATATTTATATCGATATTAATCAGATAGCTAATATGTCACCTCAGTCCTCTCTATGTTGGTTTCAAATTGAGACTGCATGCTATGATTGATGTAGCTGGTCGTTTCTAGAAAACCATAGAAACGAAGCTGTCGTTGTTTTGCTTGAATATTAAGATATACATATCCGCAGTACCTAACTTTATACTTATTATAAACCAACGATATGCACATTTTACATTGAATGATCACGTCTGTCTGAAGGTGCGTACACACAGTAAGTTTTGATGTATAAGTCGAGAATGTACGCTTTGCCACGTGAACACCATGCCCATACATTTCCCTCATACCACTTGGGATCAATGAAGGTGTACATCTCAAGAAAATGTATGGTAGACATAACTACACAGTACATCTTGACTTATAGGTCAAAATGTATACATCAAAACTTACTTTGTGCACGCATCTTTATCAATAAGACATTCGCTGTAGAAACTTCCCGTGCAGTGATGCCTCCGAGTGATATAAACAATTTCCTCGCGCTACACATGCTTAGGAACACAAGTTTCACTTATTCGATGTTATATCATAAACTGGTTAGCAGAAATATTCACTCATTTCTTTAGAAACTCAAATGACATCTCACACAAGCTTTGGCTGTTCCAGACAGACTATTCATAACCTTGTGAATAGATTCCACGCCACTGGAATGGGCAAACTAGAGACGGATGGAAAACTTAATAGATTTATAAGCAAATCATAACAGTATGTATACTTCCCCGGTGCCTGACATGACGAGTGGTTTAGTTAGTGTTGTTGGTGAAATTCGCGATTTTACAGCGTCGCTAATACGTCCTCTAGATTTAGTACAAAGCACGCTATAAGGATTTCCAATTCTCTTTTGTTTGTTTCTTTGATGTGCTTGCCTATACTATATGTTATGTATGTTGTCTTGACAATCTCGTAGTTTTATTGTGTAAATGGTCAAAGGCATTTCACATGCCGATTATATCGATAAACTGTAAAACTGTAAAACTGTAAACTGTAAAAGCTAAAACACTTTTACACAAAAGTCTGAAATTCGAAATTTGCATACTTTTCGAAGAAATATCGACATGCACTGTATCAATCAAATATTTTGATTGACAGCACCATTGACTTATGATTCAAAGGATGGGCTGCTAAAGCCAGACAGTTGCAATCCAACTACGCTAAAGAAAAAATATATCTCTCTTAGCGACCCTCGTAAATCGTTTCTCAATACTGTATATTAAAATTATCGTTGATAGTTTTTCTTCGTAAGAAAAACAACACCGTCATATTTGAAGCCGTAGTAGGCAATTCATTGATATGCCAGGCTCCTAGTGTGGTATTTATAATCCATTATATGGCTTCTGCTTGTCGTAAAACCCATACTAGTAATTAAGATAAAAATACCCTCAGATAAAAACCACAAAGACGAATGTGTCCTGGAACAAATATATTACTATTTTTGCATAGAAAGTCTAGTCGTGAACAGTTTAAGATCCAATTCAGTAGAACAAACACCATAAATACCAAGAGGTATTTGTCCGTATATACGCTCGTACTATCATAAACAAAATAATTATACAACAACGTATTACTTCTTCCTTTATTGTAATCAAATGTCATGCCGAGCGGTTAATGTCACCGTGTACATGCATATAATAAAATAAAATTTTGCATACTTTCGACTGTTGCAATTGGCCAGAAACGAGCCTCCATATGTGACCAATATCAAGACCAATTGCAATACAACGTATAAAATTTCGTGAATATTTAGTAATGCTATACAAATGTTAATACATGGCTGTAACTGAAATAATGAACTGTGTGAAATAGTTGTTAATACTAACAAAGTTTATTGCCGAGAATAAGTGGATATAAGGTGGCAGTGAGACACGTTTCAAAACAGCTCGCTCATTGTTCAATAACTCGCATTATTTCGCGTGTTGTACATAAGCATATCATTATATCATAATTTGTAACTTATCTGATAAAAACCATGTCTGTTAAGTGGTTAATAAACATTCATTCTGACAAATGGAAATTTGTAGGCCAAGTCACGTGACGTGTTCAATCCAGGAAATAACAATTTATTACCGAGCCATCAGGCAATTATCTCGTTCATTGTATAAGAGGCTAGCTATTTTCTCTAAAAAGCACTTCTCAGTGAAATATTTAACGTAAATGGATAATGTGGCAGGTTGGATGTCCTCAAAGCGATGTCGCCTATCAGTTCATGACGTTACAGCTGACAAAGAATGCACACTTGTATAGATGGGCAGACACCGCCATTTAAATACACAATTACCTTAACATTTACATCTAGAGCATGGTCATATAAAAGCAGCGGATCAAGTATTTCCTTCCCTTAAGTAGATGCTGAATAGATTTTATCAAAGCAACATTATGATTAGTACCAAGACATAATGCTCACAGGGGACACACAACAAGTACCTTATTAAGCTTGCACAAACCTTTTACCTAAGAATTTGGCGATACATATACAAACACATTATTACGTCTCAATACAAGACCCAATTCTTTTGATTCAACATTTTGCTATCACTCCGTTTAGTAAAGGACGCAAAACTTTGGAGGCAGAATTGAAGACCAGTACTCAATGTTCGTATTGCATTATTATAGTGATTACTACTTCCTGTGACCTTCACAGTTCTTAACTACATAAACAACAATTCTGTATAACTCAATACAAGTATAATGTAAGTAAGCACTTGAACAAGCTTACGATATAGCACATATCATACAAAACATCCCACATTATATACAAACACTCATGTTATTATCAATTATATATATTCAACATATCATAAGATATACATGTAAAGCACACAAAACCCATCACTTTCCCGAACTTTTTAAATAAAATTTTACTTGTAAGCTGGAATGTCCAAAGCTGAATGAATCCAATTGTACAATTTCTGCGCACGACGACTCGTGCGCCTTGGTAACCATCATAACAACTTCTGGTTGGTGCAATCACAAGGTCTTAATCAATCACAGGAAAGTATTTCCCATCTAATTCGCTTTACATGTACTTAACCGCTGGGAAATAAATTTGACCTCATTTGATGTCATACCTGTATAAGGGAGAATATAAGTATCATACAGTGTTAAGCAAGAGGTCAGATTCAATATGTACATGTTTAGTCTATGCATGTTACAAAAATGATGTGTTTGTCTATAAACAGTAACTGCGTCTGTTAACTTCTTGCTGACTCATAGGATAAGTACTGTTGCCACATTCTATCCAGTAATGGCAGATTTGTGTTATAATAATTATCGCAACGATTGTGACGAGTTAGTCTAAAATTGTTGTTATTAACATCTGTGTCACACAGTTGATAATTACAGTTACAACCATGTTATTAACATATGTATAACATTACTGAATATATTGCTGGCTTAGAATGGGAAGGTCGTAAGTACAAAATCGACATTTTGAGAAAACACGGAAAAACTGTCTGAAAATAAGTCTTTATCTACAATAAAAAAAACTGTTTACACAATACACATCAGTTTGGTCAGTGTGTATGTGCAATTGGTTATTATATTTGGTTACATTTGGTAGCTCGTTTCTGGCCAATTACAATAGTCGAATGATCGCAATTTCTTATTTGACTACATGCGAGATGATATAAGCCGCTCGACATGACATTTGATTACAATGAACTATGTAGAAATACGTTGTTGTCTATTTTATTAATGAATGTAGATCTATATACGCATTATACGGACAAATATGTCTTGGTTTGTACGCCGTTATTCTTCTGAATCACTGCCAGAATTGATTGTTGGCTGATAAAAGTTAAAACAAGTTGAAGAATTATTTAGCAATTCATGACTAGACTTTCTATAAATAAAAAGTAGTATATTTATTTCAAGACACATTCGTCATTGTTGTTTTTCTTTTTCTTAATTATGGGGTTAACGACTAAGTGAAGCCCTACAAAGTATATAAATATCACACTTGGAGTACAACAGTTCATTGAATGGCCTAGTAAGGCTTCAAGTCTGACAGAGATGTTTTTTCTCCCAGAGAGAAAACATAAACGATGTTCTGATATATTTTCTACTATTCGCGAGAGTTGGTAAAAACACACACAATCTGATCTACTCATTACAATCTGTTTATGACGCACTTGCTCTATTCCATTCTGGCGGTTTCCGGCTTCACAAGCTTTTATTGAAATAATTACTAAAATGCTGATAAGATAACACGTCCGACATGTAAAACAATATTAATAATTTAACACATTTTTAAAAAAACAATTATTATTTATATAATTACTAGTATACGCTTTCGCTTTGTATAAACTGACAACGTGTGGACATCAATCTCCGTTCTTGAGTGTGGTTAACTGTCTCTACAAACAGTTTAGCTATTTTACATGACGTCCTTCTGGAAATAAAGTGATGCATCATGTACTAAATTACTTGTGACGGACTTTATAAAGAAGATGTAGAAAATTGCCATTGTAATCGGATTATTGTCGCTGAAAGTGACGAAGATCTCGGATACCGACTTCAATAAAATGAGATCACGTGAGAGGCGAGAATGCTTGGTAAAAGATAATCATAGTCAGGCATGGAATGAAGCACTCACTGGAAACAACAGATCAATAAATACTGAGAGCTGCAAAAACACTCCAATCAACTCTGACAAACTCCAAGTCAGCCCACATTTCAAACAGATCCGCAGCAATGGCCTCATTCACCAACGATGTTATTCTTAAACTTTGTATTGTCAAGTGTTTTATTCGATTATATTGTTATAAGTGTACCGAGTTTGATATAAATGTGTATACATGCTTGTTCAGCTGAAAACAAATAATCAGCTTACATTTCACCTGGTTAAATCATATTGCAAAGAAATGGCATTGATTATAACTGTTCTCAGTTTAAAGTCTTAGTCTAAGTCTTAGTCTTACAATATTGGTGGATTAGATCCAAGACCGATAGGATGACCCGTTACAACCACTCCATTCAAACAAGAGCCAACGTATACAGCGCACATGTACTTTTCTATGAAACAAATTAGCCCTATTATGCTGTACAACACATTTGCAGAAGAACATTATTATACAACATGAACACGTTTTAGCCTCAAAAAGGGTATTATTTTAACCTATGTCGTTACTTACAACAGTGTGCATCTTGTTTCTATATTTCTGTAACACTAAACAAATGTACTAGTAACAATAGTGCATACTAGAACTTGTGATAGCGAGGAAATCCGTCGATTATAATACAATGATCAGATTAAATGTTATGTTTTGTTGTGCACAAAGCGGATATTGATTGAATAACACGATCTTACTGCAATTCCTTAGGGACAATTTGGAGACGGCATGTACCTTTCACTTGGAAATAATTTGATGATGTTCGGGAGTGTTTATTTATTTTTCCTGCATGAGCTTTGTTCTCGTAAACTCCCAATAGAATGCTTTGGATCATTTGTGATTCACATGCCTAAGAAATTATATAAAAAATACAGTATCACTGCGGTATAACGTACACCGGATATTGCTAGGAAGATGAGTAATATTATCAATTTTCGCGACATTCTAGTGTTGACAAGGGTAAGTTCAGAGATGATTGTTAGTTTTTCGGAGTGTTTTAATGTACATTTTTTACAAAGCTATATTCTCTATAAATTTTCCTAGCCTGTGCAACCGGTAAATTGCCAGAAATTTCTTAAAAGGGTGATTAAAAGACCAAACTCGTATCGTTACTCACGCAGAAAGTAAGCTCGATCTGTCGAAATAAGGTGTTTTTGTTTATATTTTTCGTTAAAATACTCAACTTGAATCGAGCGAATTGTCATTTTTGTTACAAAGATTATATTGCAAATGTAGTATCCGAAACTAATCGAAAATGACGGTGCATTGCGAGAATAAATGCAGGTGTTAGTGTACGGAGTATTGCTATATAGTTGCTCTCTGGTGTACGGAGTATTGCTGTTTGGTGTACAGAGTATTGCTTTTACTTACAGTGACTATTTGTCACTAAAATCGAATAAATACAAGGTATAAGCAGCGTTATTTTATAAAAAATAACTTATATTATATAGATATGTACCTATTAGATTGGATTGTATGGACTGCATGAAGAAAATTAATGTAACAAGCTAATCCTAGCTCCAAGTCCTCCCTGAATTTTATGGGAAACTTCTATTAGTAACCGTGTATTTCACATACAGTAAAGAGAAATAGCTGAGCAATTGCATTTGACAAACACAAAACTACTACAATGTCCAATACTTTGAATTAGCAACGTTGAACGTAAATCATAGCAAAGGAACCTCATTACAGTATCTGAAATAGTCTAGAGATTATAAAATAAACCTTGGTGTGTACATTTTGTATATATGGATGTGAATGCCCTTATTTGCCATTTGACCATTAGTATGACTCTCAAAGAATTGCATATATCCAAGCTAAATATCACCTTTGTATTACTCACAAGAACACTTTATGCATAAAATTCAGCATTCTATATTGTTAATCACATTCATCTACCTGACGGTTGAAATATTTTAACATAATCATTTAAGAATATTTTTATTGTATCGTATAACCCATAAAACATTACCATATTTGTGAGCAGACGTAATAATACGATAAAACTGTCCATTTACATACTTTATTTACTCATTTTATTATGCCATACTCTCCGTATACTAACGTTGAGCTTACGTGCAATACTCCGTACACTAAACAGCAATACTCCGTACACGCACGCGTATCTGTTTTGGGGTGTAATTCAGTTGTTTTTCGAACAATATTTATGAAATTTGGTCACAACATTTTGGAGTTCAATATAAACAAAATGGCCAGTTCAAAAAAACTACAATTTGGTATTACAGCCGTTCCAGAAGCTTGTAAAGTCCTACTGTCAATATTTGCGAGTGAGTAACGGCATAATGCTGGTTCATTTTAACCTTTCTGTGAATATCTGATATACGATAGTGTGCTATAAAGTTACCAAAATGCCCGAAGAAGTTAAAACTCAAGTGGGATATGGATAAGAAGTCAGTAATTTGGAAAATTTCGTCTCTAAACTCACACTGGTCTCCATTTCATGTCCTTAAAATTGATAATATTACTCATTTTACGAGCAATATCCGGTGTACGTTATACCGCAGTGAGTATTCACTTCCTCAATTGTTAATCCATTCAATATAGTAAATATTCTTTTATGTAATGACTAAGTGAAATTTGGGGATGTTAGACTCTGTTTTTTTTGTTGATGAACTGATATAGTGTGCTGCTATTTACGAGGGTCGGTAAAACACACACAATCTGATGCGCTCAATATGTTTATGGCGTACTAGCTCTACTCGGGCAGTTTCCGGCTTCATAAGCTTTATTTTAATAATCACAAAAATGTGGATAACATAACACGTCCGACATGCAAAACACTTTTCATAATTAAACACATTTTAAAAGACAAATGATATTTATGTTCTCGAGTGTCGCTAATTGCTTTTGCAAAAAGTTTAGCTATTTTGCATGACGACTTTCAGGAAATAAATTGATGCAGCATGCATTAAATTACTTGTGACGAGCTAGGAAGATGTAGAAAATTGACATTGTAATCGTATTATTGTCGCTGAAAATGGTGAGGATCTCGGATACCGATTTCAATAAAATGAAAACACATGAGAGTCGAGAATGCTTGTTTTTTTAGAGGACGGATATTAATTTTCACACTTTAACATTTTTGAAAAAGCTTATATCAAATATAAACATGAATGCAAATTACTTTTAAAATGAGTTAAACTAACCATAATTATTTATATGTCGTACGTGTTATTTAATCTAAGTTTTTGTGATCATTTCAATAAAGCTTATGAAGCCGGAGACCGTCAGAGTAGAGCCAGTAAGTCATAACAGATTGAGCAGATCAGATTGTGTTGGGTTTAACCCACCCTCGTGCATAGTCGGAAATACATCAGAACTTCGTTTATGTTTTCTCTCCGGAAAAAATATATCTCTGTCAGACTTAAAGCCTTACTAGGCCATCCATTGATATGTTAGACTCCCAGTGTGACATTTATATACTTTTATAAGGCTTCAGTTAGTCGTAAATCTATAATTAAGATAAAAATACCATCGGATAAAAACCACAAAGGCGAATGTGCACTGGAAGAAATATATTACTTGTCATTCTCTCATAGAAAATCTAGTCGTGAACTGTTAAAGTTCCAAATCAGAAGAATAAACACCATAAATACCCAGAGGCATTTGTCCGCTCGTACATTCATAAACAAACTAGACAACAACGTATTACTACGTCCTTTATTGTAATCAAATGTCAAGTTGAGCGGCTAATATTACCTCGTATATATAATCAAATAAACAGTTTGCGAACATTCGACTTTTGTAATTGAATGTCCAGAAACGGGCTACAAATGTGACCAAAATTATGATCAATTGCATATAATACACCATTTTACATAAATCCAGTAACAGATAGATGTTAATGACATGACTGTAACTGAAATTAACAATTCGGTGAAACAGTTGTTAATATAATAACAATACTTTGGTCGCAACTATCGTAGCGATAATTATTATTCACGGTCCTGCCATTACTGGATAGAATGTGGAAACAGTAGTTTTCCTATTTTAAAAGCAGCAAGAAGTTGTGATTGGTAATAGACAATTGATTGTTACATGTATACAATGAACATGTACTTATAGAATCTGACTACTAAGCCATGCACTTTGGGTTTACGAGAGGTGTTCAACTTATTTATGAACTAAACATGAACACCGATTTTGCAATATTGAATAGAAACAATTGAAATATATTTTTTAAACCATGTGAGAAAATGTTTTTAGTTGATCAATCATACATTATATATATGTCCGTTGGTTAAAGCTTAAAACAACAATTTAGTAGATGATGTTGTTTTTCCTGTTTTGAAGGCAAAATGGCCCTTTCATAAGCATCAAGAAAGTGTTAGTAAATTTAAATTTTGCATTTTTAATGAGAACATCAGTTATATTTGTCGTAAGAAGTCTTATTAAAGTTCTGTTTCCAGTTATTGTGAAATGGCACCAAAATTGAAAATTGCCCAACATTGCCAAAACCTACACTTAAACCTAAAATTGGTTTTATGATATCTATGATGAATCCATTAGCAAAATGTGGAAAAGTACCACAGATGAGAGTGTCCATAGAAACTATCAGTGACATTATTTCGAAACAGTTGCATGCATAGTTCGGGGAAAATGCGAAGTTCCTACGCTGACAATCAAGAAAAACATGCTTCGCAGTCAAATTCATGGAATCTAGAAATGCGAAATAAATAACATTATGTGGATAAATTGTTTCATTATGGCGAAGCAATGCTGAAATCTTAAAGAATGTTATGATAGATTATGGTATGCTGTTTAAGAAAAGGTCACAAGGATAGGGAGAAGTTCATGTTTGGCCAGCTTTGGGTGTTCGCGGCTGTTTTCATGGAAAGGCATTGGGTTTGTTATTATGGAAATACGCACATCAAAATCAATATCAAATTGACGAAATTGAAGGCTGTGGTCTATGTACAAACCTTTTAAAATCAGGTTTTCAACAAACGAGTGTTACATATTGTTCCTAGTGACTGTTCCAAGAACAAAGTGTTTCATCCAGATTCAGCTTCAAGTCACAATATACAACGCCAAATAAAAAACTTAAGAATATAAATTTGATATATATTATAACCAAACAGTGGATGTCGAAGACTTCTCATGCATTAACAATTAAATTTTCTATCAGGTTGATACTAAACAACGATTAAAGAAGGAAAATGTAAACGTAATTATTACGAGTTTTGGACCTTCAAAACGCAAATAACAGCACCCTCTACCCTAAAGCGGATTATGATTTAACCGTAACGTATTGGCAATTTACAATTATTATATATACTTCTTGAAACACTACTTTACACAGTATAAAAGCTTTAATTCAATTTCATTGTTTGAGTAACAAAATAGCGATGTTCATTTTCTGTTCATAAATAAGTTGAACACCTCTCGTACATTGTATGATAATTCGCTGGCTTAGAACCAGAAGGTCGTAACTACCGAATCGATATACATGTATTGAGAAAACAAGAGAAAATGTCTGTAATTTACTCTTTACCTATAGGAAAACACGTTTTTAAAACTTCATTTTTGTCAATATAACAATTTCAGATTTTCATGAAAATATGCTCATAAGAAGCGCCTTGTGAAGCAGATTTCAAATATGTATGAGTCTTATAAGGTCATAAGAGCTAGTTACGAGCTTCTGGTTCTAAGCCATCGAATTATAGTATCCCGTAAATTGCCGAACATAGCATTTACGAGGGTATATCCAAAAGTAATGTCACTCCTCCCGTGGTTTATTTGTTTATAGGCCGATATGCATAAATATGATAACAAAATGTTCAGCAATTCAATTCTGATTAACATACAAAGTGCTGCATTATTTGATTTTCATAACTGGATTATATGAACATTCAAAATATACTCAAATATGACAGACATAAACGAGTAAGCTTTGGGCATTGTGTCGTGTATTTAAGGTATGTGGTGTTTATACGTATATGTGCCTCCACCCGGATTTGAACCCAGGTTGCTAGATTAGACGGCACACGCACTAACTAATGAGGTACGGAGACACATAAACGTACGACTGTAAATACCTTTAAATAGAAATCACTATGACATTACAATACTAACATCGAGTAATAGTCATCAATTCCTCCTCCAGATATTTTGCGACCTAAGCAAAATGGATTGAAAGCGAAACGTCGAAGCAGAAGAAGTACTCGTCAAGCGTATTCCGACACACTAAAGACCGTCTAACACCAATTGCGTTTACAAAGTTTGCGCTTGCGTAGTTAGGTACTTGTTGCTATTTTCCAAGGAGTATCGTGTCTCAGAACCAACATATTGTTGCTTTGAGCAAATCTATTCACCGTATGATTCAGGGAAGGAATTACTTGATCCGCTGTTCCTGCATGGCCATTCTATTGACAGATGTATTTTTCAAAGCTCTAGGGCTTTCCATGTCGATGTGCTATCAAGTGTAGCAATCTGTGCAGATGTAACATCATGAACTGAAAGGCGACATAACGTTCAGGGAATCAACCCTGCCACATAATCCATTTGCGATTAATATATTACTCAGAAGTGCCTTTTAGTGGTAATAGCTAGATACTTGTACAATGTATGTGATAACTGCCGATGGCAAAGCTCAATTGTACTTCTAGTAAACAAAGTGTTAATGCATGACAATAAACGTAATTTCCAGGATTAAACAATCCACGTGGTTCATTGACATTTACAGGAACATTTATGAACCACTTAACAGACATGCTGTTTATCAGATAAGTTACAATTATGTTATATTGATATACGTTCGTTCTGTAATACGACGAAATGTGAATTATTTAACAATGGGACGAGACGTTTTGGCACTGTTATATACATGTAGTTTGAAACTCGTGTCTCACTGGCACCTATTTCTTGGCAATAACTTATTGTTTTTGAGCAAAATACATGAAGTGAGCATTCGTCTTTTCTAAAAGAAAATCTCGCATTAGGCACAATAAACATACCAAAATACTCTTCAGCACAATAAAGCACAGCAACTTAAGCACGATGAATCACACCAAAGCACAATATAGCCACTTCCCTTCAATAAATTTGCAATTCTTCATAGAAATCAATTGAGTAGGCATAATTATACAATGCATTATTGTCAATTTATGTAATCAACACTTGAAATGTTGTATTTGCTTATTACTTCAGCTGTGTGTACATACGTGATCTCAGGGGATATTGTGTTTAAATATACTGATTTGTTTTAGATTGATTGTGAAAGACGTTCTAGGACTGACATTAGAATAAATATCGATATCACATGATTGATGGTTTTAATCGCCACAAGAAAAGCCAATGTCCCATTGCACATGCAAGCAAGGGAATCACAGAATTAGATACCATGTTCGACACCAAATAAAGGAATCATTGGTACCACGTTCTGGGAAAAGCATAAACATCGCAGGTAACATGCAGATCGAGGGAGGTACTGGGGTCATGCATATATAGAAGGGACTTACATTGTGATACCGTACTCAGCACCAAACGAGCGAGCCGTAGGTTTTGTTCTGGACTCCACAGACAAACACAAACAGAAAGGGTAGGGGGAATCAGACAGAGAAGGCAGCACTCAACCTAACCAGCCGAGCACCAAAATCATAAACACCACAACACAATTATACTGAGCAACGCATAAGCCAAAGAAACAATTAAAAGACCAAGTCCCCGTCGACAAAATGCAGGTTGACCCAATTTCACAAGGAAATTATAGAATAGCGGTTATTGCATGAGACCAAATAAAACGCAGCCAAGACCTGACCAAGTTCCCCAAGGCCCCGCTGTACGGCAACCCAACCACGAGAGTTGACTTCATATACAGTATTCGAGATAACATGATACTAGTTGTTGAAATCATAATATGACTTAATGCGTTTTATTGGGAGTTAACGAGAATAATAACTTGTGTATAAACTATAAATAAACAAGACTGCACATAATCAATTGGCACCAAGTGAAAGGTACATGCTGTCTCCAAATTGTCCCTAAGGAATAGCAGTAAGATCGTGCAATTTAATCAATATCCGCCTTATGCACAACAAAACATAACATTTAATCTGATCATTGTATTCTACTCTACGAACTTCCTCGCTATCACAAGTTCTAGTATGCACTATTATTACTAGAACATTTGTTTAGGTATTTTATTTGAATGAATTAGGCGACAGAGTTTGCGTGCGACAAACTTGGAGTGTGGCAGAGGTGGGTATCGTGTTTTGTAGCTGTCTGTATTTCTACATATGTTGTTTCCATTGAGTGTTCCATTCCATGTCGGACTATAATTATATTTTAACAAGCATTCTCGGCACTCACATGATCTTTTATTGAAATCGGTATCTGAGATCTTCTCCACTTTCAGCGACAATAATCCGATTACAATGGCAATTTTCTACATCTTCCAATCCCGCCACAAGTAATGTAATGCATGCTGCATCAATTTATTTCCAGAAAGACGTCATGCTAAACTTTTTGTAGAGGCAGTTAACAGCACTCAAGCACAGAGATTGATTTCCAAACTTTGTCATTTTAGAAAAAGTGATAGCGAAATCTGACACGCGCCAATGCCAAATAAAAACGTACTAGTAAACCGTTTGAAATATTGGCATCAATATCGTTTGACATGCGAAAGTGCTAAGCTGTCCGCATTTTGTGATGTTTCAAATAAAACACACGATACCGGATACCACCAGGGTAGAGATAGTGCACAGATTGTGAAAACAAACGGCCTCAACAAGGACAGACCCAATTAATAACTCATCAACAACATACTAACATTCACCAAATACACAGATATTTACACTTCCGCTATACCAACCAGAGTCAACAACGAACCATGTGTATCCGATATCACTTTTTATACCATTTTTAAAACTATGTTTGTACTTGAACGCAGTGGAAATGTCCATTGAAGTTAGAGAAATGTGAACAGAATGTGTATTTTCGGCGTTCCATACTCTTGCAATAATATGAGACGAATGGTGTGTTTTGTTTGATTACAACTGGTCTTTGACTCACAAAGAGATATATTGTTTCCGATAGACATAATGTGGACTAAATATCTCGCCACAAATTGCCATCCTTACGCAAGCCTGGTCATTTTTTACCCCGGTCATCGAGCATTTCTTCGATGAGCTTAAAAGCGTTTGCAAGCCCATAACACAACCCCTTAAACGTCAAACGAGACATCTCAATCCTTAATTCGAGAACGTAGTAATATTTCGCAATACAACATAACATATATTGTTCTCCCAATTTGGCTGATGTGGAATGCACACATCGTTTCCGGTTGAAATAATCACTTCTGAATTTCATTTTTGGAGTGTGCCTCTTTGGAACCAGATAATTGTGTTCATTATTATAATTATGCCATAAAATTTTCAGACATAATAGAGAAAGCATAAATGTGTATTGTTGCCAATTGTCATGAAAGTATACGAATGTTAACTAACATTTTCAATCACCTCATAACTGTTGCGTTTTTAAAGTTGCTCCATGTACTAGTATATGATAGCACCATTATCTACGAAACTTTATTCGGGCGTCAAGGGAAAACGATATGAGCATGAACATCATCAAACCTAATTTTCGAGAAAATTGGAATTCGATGGATAATACACTTTGAGAATAAGGCGACAGTTGAGAACGCCGAAATATTTAGTAAGTACATTTATTCTAGTTCACGTATACACGTGGTACGTACATACCTTTAAGATGGCAACTCCTTAAGATAACTTACACTGCATTACTCAATAGACCGTGCAATATCAACCGAAACCTAGTAGCATATTTACTCTTACAACGGCTACACAGTGGTCCTGTCTGAACTAAAGCAAATACAACATTCTTTGTCATTTATAAATGCATATAGAAACAATTGTAAGAGGTGTCTGACATTTTATTCCCATAGGGATACATTCACCGACCACTGAAGGGATTTTGTTATGCACTTTCAAGATCAGCAAAGCCGGTAACATATTGTACACTGTCCTAACCATAACGCCAATCCAATAATACACAACTCTGGACAACAGCTGTTAAATGAACGTAAATTGACCCGAAGCTACCTCTCACGTGTTTCATTAATCAATTAACGTGTTTATGATATATACTTTGTAACATGTTACTTGTCACTTTTTGCTTTATTAACTATAGTATCGGAAACAGTTAAGAGGCGTTCCCAATAGCTTTAATCGTTTCAATCGATTTAGGAGTAGCATATATTAAATGAGAATCATTATTGTTTAAACTGCAAATACTCAACAAAAAGCTCCCACTAATTACCGAGAAAAGAATGAAAACATATTTCCGTAACGAGCCAAAATAGGCACGTCGAGTTGTTTCACTTTGTCCACATAATAATAAATCGCTGGAGGCGATAAATTATTATTGGTGATCTAAATATAGTTTTGACATAATATAGACATATTTGTGCACACTTTCTTCTGACAAATTATGATAATTGATAGTGCGTTGTACATTAATCTCATTTAATGTGATAGTAGAGAAAAATATGCTAGTTAAAGGGAATATTTCGTGGACAATCTTGAATATTTCGATGGCTTAGAACGAGAAGTCGTACGTGCCTTATAAGACTAATGCATATTGGCATTCTACATAATTATTAAGGCGCTTCTTATTAGCCTTCATGGTAATCGGAAACTGTCATGTTGACAAAACTTAAGTTGAAAAAGCTGGTTTTACCATGCTAAGTAAAGTGTGATTGTCAGACAGTTTGTCTTGTATTCTCAAAATATTGATTTTTAGACCTTCTCATTCTCAGCAACCGATATGTCCATACGTTTTAACCTTTTTTCCTTTTCAGAATGTTTGTATCTTAAGTATCACATAATATACAATTAACTATATTACTTCATTTCGTTTTGTTGCGCTAACCATGTGATTCAGAGTTCTGTACAGTTTGTAAGACATCTACATTCAGCATGATTACATATTCTTTTCAATTGCATTTTTCTTGTTTTAAATACAGTGAAATAATGACTTCATTGGCAACAGTTGTGTCATTATTCTTTAAACTAAACTATTGCTTATAATCAATTTCGTACATACATACACAATGTAAAAGACTGTATTATCGAGGTGGATTTGAACAATGAAACCAACTTGGTTTTTATCATTAAAATACTCCCTCGTGAATACATGTATAGGTCTATTAAAACCAACAAACATATACTCATAAATAAAAATAATATCAATATAATTATAGAGCTTTCCGTACCTGATGTGGTTACCTTATCCAGTTAAGAACACCAATATCAACTGCGTCCTGTGTAGATTTCCATTACTAAATGTCAATTATCACCAGTATGAGACGATGTTTGATACAGCTGTATGAGAGCGACATGGGAATACAGTGTACAGAATTATCAGAGCGTGTGCGGTATTGGTGAAAACCTACAGCGTCGGAGACACAACATAAAACACAATATAATGCCTATATAGTATATACTGTACAATTATTAATCATAGGAGCAGATTAACTTGTTAATTACGCGGATAAAAAACATCACAAGGACAAACATTAATATGATTTATTTGACATGCAGAAGAAACTGTGTCAATTGTTTACCAATCTCTGCTGAACATAAAAAATTAAGTTACCAATTTTCTAGGGCGCTTTTCAGCTGTAAGGCCGCTCAAGCACCCTTTGGCATTTTAACTTTCCTTGGTCAGTGGACTACCAATAGAAACTTACACTCATCTCTCCCTGGGGAGACTATTTCTTTCCTGTTGGTGTTGCAGCCAACATCGATCTGTGGCGCCCAGGAATAGACACTGCCCTCATAGATACCATTTTACATCATGGTGGAGTGGAACATGTGGGTCTTGCTCAGGGAAATTGACAAGAGGTCCAGACACCTCTCGATCCCGAAGCGCGCGCCCTATCTCTAGGCAACCGCTCCCCACTAACTAACTGTATATTAGTATTATGTTAATATAAAACACTCTGCATGAACAAGATACGCTTCATCTTTCGAAAGTTATTTGTGTAGCAAACGACTCTTGCATGCTATGTTAATTACATGCAAATTATTTCATGTGATAGTTCAATACGTCACTTGATTTGAAAATAAACTCCACTCTAGTTTCAAGTGCGCGTAAAATGACACTAGTAAAACCTTAAGCATTTCTGTTTGAATGGTATCAAGTTATTATTGTTTTTCGTTTTTTGCATCTTCTTGGAATCCAATTAAGAACCTGGCAATAAAATGGATGAACCCCAGATGGGATTCTGTATAGTAGCCAATTACACTCAGATCATCACATGAATTATGTCAACTGACATGGTAGTAAACTAAACAGAATAAAACTGTACCGCAGTTTAACTGAGTGGTGTTTCTTAAATACCTAGAACAGTTAAACAATTTATGTATTGAACTTAAAAATCAATTCGGTAAGCATATCAACTGAATTACATATATGTTTCATCTAACCATGTATATTATGTGTGCTTTAAAATAGCATGATGGTACAACACTCGCTAGTATATGTATTCTAGCGTTCGTACGAAGAATGCTATAAGGAATTCTAAAACATTTATTAGTAGTTATGCGCTCTGACTTCACGATCTGCAGAAACATCGACTACTTGCATACAGTATAAGTCAACTTACATGGATGAAAATACATTGGACTTTCATTTTAAATGTTTGATTCTAATAGAAAACCTTCCGAAACATAACCGTGCTAAAGGCGACCTCGAAATAGTTTCTCAATAGATCAACGTATAGTTATATGTTTCTTCGTATCAAAGCCAACACCGCCAATTTGAAGCCTTTCTAAGCATAACATTGATACATCAGACTCCCATTGTGATATTTATATACCTTTGTATGGCTTCCGTTTGTCGTAAGATAGAAAAAAAATCAGATAAAAACCACAGAGATAAATATGTCTTGGAACAAAAATAATACCATTCTCTCAAAGAAAGTCTAGTCGTTAATTGTTAAAGTTCCAATTCATTAGATTTGTCCGTAAATGCATTCATCAACAGACAACAACGTATTACTACGTCCTTTATTATAATCAAATGTCATGTCGATTGGCTAATATCACCTTCGTACATGTAATCAAATTAGGTGGTGCGAACTTTCGACTTTTGTATTTGGTCAGAAACGAGCCACCATATCGCTGGCTTAGAATGAGAGGGTCGTTTTTTGTCACTTACGACCTTATAATACTAATGAAAATTTGAAACCAGCATCATGAGGTGTTTCTTATTAGCATATTTTCATAAAAATCGGAACTTGTTTTACAATAAGTTAAGAGTGATTGTCAGACAGTTTTGCTTGGTTTCTCAAAAATATTGATTTTGTAGTTACAACCTTCTCATTCTAAGCCAGCGATATGTGACCAATTGCAAATACATATACCTATATTTTTCGTATATTCAGTAATGCTATACAAATGTAAATGACATGATAGAAACTGAGTTTATCAACTTTGTGAAACAGTTGTCAATAACAATAATTTGATACTAACTGGCCACTATGGTAGCGATCATTATTATACATGACTGTGCCATTACTCGATATAATGTCGCAACAGTAGTTTTCCTATCACTCAGCAAGTTGTGAATGTTAATAGGTTACTACTATCACATTATTGTTTTACATGTATAGATAGAATCTGATCACTAAACAGTAACCATTAGATATACACTATATCGCTGGCTTAGAATGAGAAGTACCAACTCGATATTTTGAGCAAAAAAGAAAAAAACTGTCTGAAATTTACTCTTTACTTTTGGATAACAAGCTTTTACAACTTCATTTGGTCAACATGACAAGTTCTGATTAACATAAAAAGGCTCATTAGAAGCGCATAATGGTGCTAATTTTGATATAAGTGTCAGTCTTCAATTGTAATTACGACCTTCTCATTCTTAGCAAGGGATATACAGTATGTATCATAAAGTGTAACCACGTCTCAATATTTGTTTCCAATTTATACTTTACAATGTTACTAGTATTTAACTTAATAATCACTAACTTGATAATGATAGTCTTTCTTATAAACATTTCACCTTAAATGTGATTAGATTGAGCGTATCATAATAATAGATCTGCAAATAATGCCATTCCGCTGCCACTTTTAACATTGCATCCGTTGCAAAAACGGAATAATAGCCAAATGTTAAAGCAGAAGAAGCAGCCGTCTGGTATGTAGGAGCACAAGAATTACTATATAACACCAATTGCGTATATAATGTCTGCACATGCGTAATAGGGTACTTGTTGTTGGTCCCCAAAGAGGATTGTGTCTCTGCGCATGCCTAATCAGTTACTTGTCGCAGGTCTCAAAGGAGTATAATGTCGCAGTACTCAACAGATTGTTGCTTTGAGGCGCAGGTTATATTTGTATGCAACAAGAAAAATTTCCATGTAGGGGCACGTGACCTGTTCTGGATGGTTTACCATTTCAAAAAAAATCCAAAAAAAATCAGCAGTTTTTAAAAATGTCTTGAACCAGACTAAGGAGGGGCACGTGACCTGTTCTGGATGGTTTACCATTTCAAAAAAAATTACGAAAAAATAAGCATTTATTGAGAATTTCGTGTACCAGACTAACACCATTATTTTTTTTATTTTTTCTATTTATTTCTATTTGTATATTTTAAAATAAAGAAATGTACGTTAATAACCATAATTATTTCTTTTACCCCTTTAAGAAACTAAAAATAAGAAAAAAATGTGTTTCGATATGTGTTTTGACGTGCACCTGTAGTCTGAATAACCTCCCCTAGGTCACTACGTTAAGTAGGTCATGCTGACGCGGCTGCATGGAACACCCAAATATACCCAAATCTTACCCAAATAGTAACGTTTTTACCCAAATACTTATACTTAACTAACAATATGGGGTTGATTAACTATATTACGCATTTTAATGACCAGTGATGACTAAATAAAAGTAAACAAGCAAGCTTTTCGGCAAGACTCGGCCCAGTATCATTTCGAACCGGCGTTGCCATAATAATTATTTGCACGTCGTGAGAATCGCTTTATTTTACATTCTGACGCTCTGTGTGCACGCTTACCCAAATGTACACAAGTATGAACGATTTTTTACGCAAATACTTGTATTTAAGAAACTATTTGTCGTAAATAAACTATATTACACATTTGAATTACTAATAATGAAAATAACACCATTTTTAGCTAAATTATACTAAATAAATATACCCAAACACACATAAGCCCACTAAATCAGAGAGGTTTGTAAAATTCCTCATTTTTCGGCGGGGACTTGGACATTTTAATTGTTTCTTTGACTTACGTGAAGGCATTGCTCATTGTACATGTGTTGTGATGTTACTGATGCGAGTCTTTGCTCAGCTGGTAAAGTGTGCTGCCTCCCCATTCCGATTTCCTCATACCTTTTTATCAAGCCTTATTAACACTTTAAAAAGTTCTAGTTGCTAAAATCATAAAAAATGTCTCTCACAATACTGGTCTGTAAAACAATTGTGATGTTACTGGTGCGAGTCTTTGCTCAGCTGGTAAAGTGTGCTGGCTCCCCAGTCTGATTTCCTCATACCTTTTTATCAAGCCTTATTAACACTTTAAAAAGTTCTAGTTGCTAAAATCATAAAAAAAATGTCTCTCACAATACTGGTCTGTAAAACAATTTGCCGCAGGAACTATTTAACTTGTAAAATCTACTCAACGTCTGATTCATTCAAGGAAATACTTTGTCTGATTCTCTTGTATGGTCATACTCTTGATATATGATTCAAGATACTTTGGCGATGTAGGCGATGTTTGCCCATCTGTATAAGTATAGAGTTGCACTACCATCGACTGGTAATTGACAAACAATAGATACGAAAAGAAACGCACGCCTGGTAGAATCTGATTTCGGACAGTCTACTAAAAGATTCCAAATCAAGACCTCGATCTGGGTCAAGACAAAACAACTTTATGCCAATGGCTCCATACCAAATAAGAAATGCAGATAAATTGATCACGCCGTTGGAACACCACATATTCAACATTGTCAGGCTAGCTCTTGACTGCAACCACAGAGGATTAACCAAAATATTTCGCCGAAGAACCTGAGAAATTGGAGTTGGATAAACAAACGCTAATAACAAATATCGTACACAATGGATGCTGTAGTGATGGCCCTGTGTTCAAATAGGGGTAAGGATTGCCGTTTAGCAAACAAATACACGGACCCCAGAAACAGAAAAAGGGAATAATAATTTACCAAATGTACGTTCCTTATTTTTTCCGAGTGTAATATGAAGAAGTAACACAAGACAAACAGTCGATTAAGGTTTCATGATTTCAAACCTGCTGCAACCAATGCGATTAATGTTTTACATAAAAGTAAATTTTAATGCTAATAGCTATACAACCTATGTGATAAGAGCTGGACGACATAGCTTTATACTTCTAAACGCAGTGTTAATGCTTGACGATCAATCGTTATTTGCAGGATTAAACACGTCAGGTGCTTCATTGACCAATAGGAAGGTTTATCTACCACTTAACAGACATGTTTTTATCAGATATATTACAATTACATTATATTGATATACGTTTGTACTGTAATACGACATAATGTGAATAATGGAATAATGTGGCTAGTCAAAATTAAGCATTTGAACTCGTGTCTCGCAGGCACTCATTGGCTATTTTTCCCGACAATAAGCTATGTTTGCGAACTTAATACATGAAGTGAACAATCGTCATAACTAAAACAAGTATCAAACATTAAGGCATAATAAAGCATTATAAACATAACAAACTACACATCAGCACAATGAAGCACACAAAAGCACAATGAAGCACCTCCACTTCAACCAGTTGGTAATTTTTCACAGAAATCAATTGAACAGACATAATTATACAATACATTATTGTCATTCTAAGTAATCAAAACATGATTGGTTATATGTGTTTACTACTTCAGCTGTGTGTACATACGTGATCTCGAGTACTGTTTGTGTAATTATACTGATTGGTTTTAGATCGATAGCGGAACAAGTTCTTGGAATGTCATTAAAACCATATCGATACCTCAAATATGATGATTTCCATCGCTACAAAAATATGAGAGAGAAAGCCAGTTTCTCCTTTGTATTATGCGAGTGAACCACCGGCCTAATGCTGGGCATAAAGTAAGAAAGTCATAGATATTCAGCACCAAGTCAGGGCCCGTATTCATAAAGCTCCTAAGGTTTTTTTTACCTAAGGAAGATTTTTACCTTAGGTATCCATATATTCACCTAAGGGAAGGATTTCCCATACTTTTTTCCCTTAACTTGACTTGAGGAAATTCCTTAGGTAAGAATCTACCTAAGGGAAATAATTACCTTAGGTCAAGATTTCGTCTAAAAATGATCCTCAAAATTGTGGATATCAGCGTCCGAGCACCTGCGTTGCTAAAAATAGTAACAAATACGGTGAATCAAGATGCTTTGGAAATTTTACATTTTCTTCGAGTTTTTCGCTTTATGTGAAGTTATCTTCGCCTGTATTGCGTACTAGAGGGAATGGAACTATCATACGGGGGTCCAACACTAGTGATATGGTTTGAAGCTGATATTTTAACACTGTATCAGTTTCATTTTCATGTTGATTTTGTTGACCTTGCAAATCGTCGAAATTTCCTCCAATCCATGTCAAAACATTGAAGTAGAAGTTACTTTCAGCAAGATCTATTACCTTACAAGAAATACAGGAACCTTACTTGAGATAATAGGAAACAAAAAATTGGATGCTGACTTCCGAAACTAAAACAACGGCCCCATAAAATGGCGATCAAGTGAGGGGTCCGAACAGCAGTCTACGGTAAAAGTCTTGCACACAATATCGCCACAAATAATTAAATTATCGGGCCATGAATGAATGTTTTCGGTTTTGCAATAGGCTGTTTTGTGTTCATTGTAGTAATATATGATAAATATGTATGTAGAGAGGTAGAACAGTTCTGAACTTGGTCACAACGAATAGGTTCAAGTTTACAAGATACCAAAGCGTCCCCCGACCAAAACGTACCTTAGTTTTCCCAACAAACTTTTTTTCCTTTTTTACAAAGAACAGACCCTATCATTCATGGGCTATGTCAGCCTGCCTTTAACATGGAACTTATTGGTATGTGTCAAGTATTTTTTTAATCAAATGAATTGGCGGTATCTCAATTTGACTTAAATGAATGGTAGGACCGTAGGACTCGCACCCACATCATTACATCAAAGAGGCACGGTGTTCGAGTGGTTAGACAAGATTCGGAGACCTTTGTGACGAGTAGTCTCTAGGTCAAGATTGTTTGACTAGTCGAGTGGTAAGACACTTGACTCCTGATCGAGAGGTCCCGGGTTCGATTCTCGGCCAGGACACTTGGTCATTTCAGAAACGCTGTTTAGTGTTTCCCACCCAACTAGAGAAGATCCTGGTACGAAACCCAGGGGTAGTCTAGCGTGTATCGGTGCTTTACACCGGGCACGTTAAAGAACCAAGAAATCTATTTGAAACGAGCTAGGGTATCGCACCCGGATTCCTTGTATCTCACCTCTGTCTCTAAACATTTGCGAAAATGCCCCAGAGTGGGCCCTGCAAATTACATGGAAGAAAGAAAGAGGTCCATAGACCTTCGGACCTCTTTGGTTTTACTTGATGTCTAAACAAAGCAGCCATAACTAATTTGTATATTGACTTTTGACCCTCTCGGATACCAAATAACAAGGGCCCTGCCTCAATGCCAACACTCACTATGCACAGTATGCAGCTGATACATTATGAACCTCCCAACCTCTTTATAATGCATACAATATATCAGGGGAGGCCATATTATGGCCATAATATGTACCGCTATGCTTCCTTGATATTATTGGCTGGCATAGTGTGTGTCTAATTCGTAACAGGATGTATATAAATCATTGATGTATGGCAAGAAATGGTAAAGGTCCTTCGGAATCTAAAGGGGTGATCTACTGTTGCTTGCTGGCCAACCTCTGGCAAAGCATATATATTGGTATACATGTACGGTTGTACCAAGTTTGGAACCATGGTCTACCAGTGTTGGGCGGTATATACCGGGCGGGAAATACCGTCCTGTCCAATATACTCCAAAAGTGTCCAATACCGGGAATACTGGTCAATTGAATGATCAATTGAGAATTTTCGGTGTACTGGCTAATTTAGATGCAAATTAAGCATTTGAACTCTCAGGTTTTCACAAGCAGTTCTCTATTATTCAGTTCTATATCATTCCATAGATCCTCAATTTAATTGAGAGTATGATCTACAAGTGGTCAATTCATTTTCAAAGTGGTCAATGGATTGGTTGATTCAATTCAAATGTGAAAACAATATATGAAACACAATTATTTTTCAGTCTCTAAGTTTTAATTTAAACATATGAATCAAATAACTTGTTACAAGCTCAATTAAAATATTTAATAATATACTCATAATTTCAATAATGAAAGTTAATTTTAGTTATAATGTTAAATACTAGAAAGTGCAGTATATTTTGTGTCATCACTGAATGATCAGGATTAACACTACTGTATATCAATAACTCTGCATTGCAGCTGCTGAACCTAACCAGTTTTTCTGGAATGCTTCCTATCTAGTATTAATTTCCTCTTATCTTATACTGGCAACTTTAATTAGACATCAATCTCGACAACTGTAATTACTGAAAATTGAAAAATACTGAACTTTCATTGGTATCAAAAGTTTATTTATAATACATACAATGACATGGTTCATAATCACATTACTGTATACAATTCTCACACCTACATAAAAGAGCTTTTCAAGATTTTTCAAGGAAGGATATGGTATTATCACTTATCAAGCCCTTTTTCAAAACATTAATCATCGTAAAATTGTAAAATTTCGTCTCTGTTTTGCCTTGGATAAACATGAAAATTATGTACGTTTTGAATTTCTTTACATTTCTTTGTATATTCAAGGCGGTTTGCCTAAATTCAAGGATTTGCAGAAACATTCAACAGTTATTTTGACATTTTTGAAGGCAGTACCTTTTTAAGGTTGAAACCAAATTCAAGGACTTTTCAAGACCTATGTTAAGCCTGATAAAATTAATACCCTATTTTATGTATTCACTGTATCGATTCCGACATTAGAGGTTAAAATCTGTTTTTTTTTATTTTTTTGTGCGACATTGCGCTATATATACCAAGTAAAAAATTATCTAAATCTAGGCCCAAGGGGTCATATATAAAGCATTTATCACATTGTGACAAGTTGTCAATTGATAAAAACTTATATTAAACGAGTTTGAGACATCTTATTTAGTGAGCCTTTGGCGAGCTTAGTACGAGGGGTGTTTCATAAATAATGCAACTGCCACGCGCATACAAGCTGGGTGCTGAATAAGGGAGAACTGTTAATTGTTATCGAAAAAGCTACCCTTCATTGACAATATCCTAAAAGATTACCAAAATCTGTCGGTATATAAAGCCAGGGTATTACTCTATTTAAGGTTCACTCACACCCACTGTGGTAAATTCAGTAATGAAGAGATAGACAAATCATGACTTGTCGTGTTTTGAATGACCTTTAAATGGTATTGCATCATACAATTTTATTAAAACTAGCTATGTGTCTTCAGTAGTGTCTGATCCATACTATGCGCTATTTGCGCATGCAAAATCGAACGGGATATCCAGAAGAAACTGCATTTTCTAAGAAAAACAAAATTAACTAAAAAACAACCCATTTTTGAAAAAAAATACTTTCAAAAAGACTGAATAAATATTGAGCACATAGGATTATTTCTTTATTTTATACATATTTAGAAAGCTGCAACTATTTTCAACAACATTCTTAATTGCTACATGCATTATTTGCACATGCGACCACAGAATGTCAACTATGAAAAGCTACACGATAATTTTCATAGCTTAATTTTAACCATTTTTGCCCTATTGAGAATCTTTAATAAAGCAAATAAGTTTTCCTCGACTACATCAATAGTTTAAAATTGTTCATGC
Source organism: Spisula subtruncata (assembly GCA_963678985.1). Lineage (NCBI taxonomy): Eukaryota > Metazoa > Mollusca > Bivalvia > Venerida > Mactridae > Spisula > Spisula subtruncata. The sequence goes on along the minus strand of OY787672.1, from coordinate 18,536,051 downwards.
TGATAAAGCATATGTTGTATTAGATGTTTTAAGTTTAACATATCACATGAAGCCCGAAAATGTAGTTTTTTGCTACAATTAATGATAAGTCTATTTAGGCATGTACAGTGGCCTTAACTGGGGTCTATAAAATGCACCATAACTACCTTAATATTTGATAGAAAATCCTGAAAATTTGCCAACTAGCACTAGAAAGTTTGCTTAACATATATCAATTTACAAACCTACAATAACTGACCGCAAATAAATTTTACAACTAAAGTTGATTTATTTATGAAACACCGGTCCCCTCATATAAAACTATTATTAATGTTTCCTTAACAAGTAGAGGATCTTGCATGAGTGCTCATTACATAGAATAGTGGAGCTAAAAATGCAATAATTCAAATATAAAGCATGATTAAGAATACTTTTGCTCAAGCTTAAAAACAATGACCTTTAGTAATAATGTTAAAATGTACAATAAACTTGTATTTATAAGTTTTTTAAACATTGAAAAAAGAATAATTTATACACTCCCGCTATATGCTGCCTATAAATCGAGACCCCCCTGACTGTTAAAGTTTATGTTCCTGAAAACGGCTTTTATAAATACTCTATGTCGATCCATACAGTTAATTCATATGAAGCATGTCATGCATTTAAAAAAAAGTAATCAAAATTAAAAAGATATAGGTAAAAGTGACAAAGTCTGGTAATAAAGTTCCCAATTACTGTCTGACTCTTACAAAACTTTTCTAAGTAGCACATACTCGCATAAAAACCACCAAAATTATAGCACTAAAGAAATGTGTTTTGTTCTATGTCCAATATCACTATTGCGCTACCTAGTATACAGAAGCATCAATACAATATGTCGAATAAGTTCAAATTTTATTCCGATGAAATAATTTTGACCGATTTATTCCCTTTAGTCTTTAAAACGACAATTTGTACCATTTTGTGATAACCGCTCATTTAGCTCTGACCTATGAAATAGTGTTCCAATCTAGTCTGTAATTTTCTTGTACATTTATCATTGTATAAAAATTTTTTAAAGCAGACAAAATCAATTAAAGAGTTTTTGAAAATCAATGTGTACTAGTATCACAAATGAACTTGCTGAACAAAAACTGTTGTTTTTAAAAAAACATGTACTTTTAAATCATTATATCCTACAAATAGTGTAAATGATATTTCCGAACAAAACAAACATAAAATATCAATGAATGTGATGAATACACCCTGCTTAACACAGTTAAGCAAGCATCTGAGATCAAAATTAAGATAACTTACACAACTAAGTCTAAACGGCAATCAATCTTAATATCTAAAATCCCTGGTCTAAATACGGGCTGATGAATCCTGTAAAGGCCATTTTTAAGAATCCAGTTCAAACATTTGTGTCAACGATAGGCTTGGTACTGATAAGTCATTCAAACATTAACCAAATGCAGAAAAAATTATAAGCTGAACAAACAAAGGGCAATAACTTGCTTAAAATGATGATATACACAACTAGAATTGGTACTGAGAACTTTCATTGAAATAGCATGTACCAGTAGAAAATACAAATGGCAATTACTCCATTGAAATGTATTACCGGTAGGTCAACTTGTGCTAACAATATGCACAACTAAACTTTGAATAGCTTGGAGAATTTAACCTGATCCTGTGTGACCTTTATGCGTGAATATATTATAATGTTCTCGCCTTGAATATATCAATGTCCGCAAACATGTGTGATATTGGTTCTTTGGAGATGTTTTTGTATTACATTTTGAGCGTCTTTGTGATACTTTATGCTTATGAAAATATATAATGAGGGTAATGAATAGAGAAAGTCATGCAGTGTTTCATTTCAGAGTCCTTTCCCAGGGAATTAAAAAAAAACAAATGAGCACAACTTTGTAAAAATGAATTAAATTTCTTGGGTATTAAATTTAACCTATACATGCTAGCCTATACATGTAATTACGCACATTTGGAGTAAAGGGTTAATCTCATAACACATGGTAGACTTAAACAATCAACTTATATCAATGTTATAGTTCACTCAGGATATCAAGGAAGGCAGAAAAATTTGAAATAAGCCACAAAGGTGGGAAAATCAAGTGTGCACAATTAATCAGTATGAGTTTATTTAAGTAACCAATTTTGCTACAGAAGACCATTCCGGTCAATGTTTGTAAACATCACATTATCCTTGGCGCACTATAACATGTTGCACAAATGCAAGCATTATATATATATTCACTAGAAACTAAAAACACTATGTGTTTGTTGTTTTGGCAGTTTGTTGTCCAAAAAAGCCTCATGTGTGAAATTTATTTCTGATCTTTGAGTCTATATATTCTGCAACTTGAAACTTCATACTATTGTTGACATCTTATTGATACAAAAAAAACTTGATGGCTCCTGTATTTGTTTGTTTGGAAAGTCAAAAGGTATATACAATCTTTATAGATGTAATTTGTCTTTGTTTGCGCATCAGAATTTTGAATACTGTCACTGTTCAGTCGAAGTTGCTTCGAAGTTGCTTCATATGGTGATTTGCCTCTTCAATCACTGCATCGAATTGCATGAAAGGTAATTTCTGCTTCGTATTTTGAGAATGGATGGTCTTTAATTTTGACAAGTGTCCTTTTTAATTTGAAGACTCATATTGTTTAAGGGTTGATGCATCAATTGCCAAGATCCCAACAATGTTTTCATTGTTGATAGTGGAGGGCACTGTCATTTGAGAACTCTTGTTTAATATGGTTTTGTACACAGTTGTTTTTTTTGTAATATAGCTGCAGTTCAAGGTGATATATGCTGCAGTCCCGGAGTGCAGGGAAATGACTATGCCATTATCCAGTTCACTATTATTATTCATAAAAACGATTTTCTCATTTTCCAATGTAGTCTTGTCACCTTGAAGTATCTTGTACACACAGCACTTTCTTGAACAAGGAGATTTCTGATGAACATACACACAAACCATACACTATCACATTACAGACAGTACCTGAAATAGCAGAAAAATTCAGTTATCATCCCTGAGCGTATCAATACATTCAAAACTGCTCTTAATTATAAGTTATTTTTAATATTATCATAAAAAATACCACTGACATTTGGACATAAAAAGGGAACAAATCCCAAGATCCATGTCAAACACATGAGCAAAAAACAATAATATTATTATTGCCAGTATATACAGCAAGCATGAGCAATGGTATGTTCATAAAACAGGTAAAAATTCAGTACATAACTGCAAAAATCGAGATGTCCGAAATATTTTATCCGAACACTATTGCATTCGCACATCATCAAGCTATCGTCTTCATAGGGCGTCGCTACCTTAATAAATCAATCCCAATCGTTGCATCAAATAGTTGTTACATCTATCTTGCCAGAAATCAATCAAATAGTCCGCTATTTAATGAATAAAAGACGATTTTAGGTCTTGAAATTAACGGACGCTAACTCGCACTGTCACTACGGCAGTTTCGGTTAAATTCCATTCAAACACGTACTTTTCCGGACAGTTACGACTTCAAGTAATCGTATTAAAGTATATTGAATGCTTAATACTTACCATTTTCTGGTGCATTTAAGTATTTTGGGGTCAAATGTTCGTAGAAAACGTCTGCCGTGCCGCCATTTTGTTTGCCGATTTTTCCCTTAACTTTTCCCTTAGAAATGTAAGGTAGCTCCGAGCTACCTTAGAAATCTAACGGGAAAATCGTCCAAGTTAAGGGAAAAATATCCTAAGGAGCTTTATGAATAATACTTAAGGATGTTTCAGATATCTTAGGTGAAAACATATAAAACTAAGGGAAATCATATAAAACCTAAGGTAAATTGACCAACCTAAGGTATATTTTTACCTTAGGAGCTTTATGAATACGGGCCCTGGTCTTCACCAGGTTACATGTACAGCGATAAGGTTAGGTAAGTACTGGTACCACGCAGAGCGTCAAATAAGAAACAGAATCATGGCACCATGCTGAATGTGAAAAGCGACGGACACACTGGCATTATGAAACACACACAAATGATTTGGACCTTATAATACATTATAAGATTGTAAATGGAACAGCAACAAACTCCTTTGACAGTTATTGTATTTCACAACATTTCGACAGAATAAACTGTCTTCTTCAGGTTTAGATATCTTTGAATATACATTGTTTGGAGACTCAGTTACAGAAATCAAGATAATTTCACCATATAGGATCAAAAGCGATCTATTGATAGTTTACGTGAAAATTCGTGTAGAAAATATAAATGAACAAAACTGAACATCAGCAAATTGACACCAAGTGAAAGGTACATGCTGTCTCCAAATTGTCCCTCCTTATTGACTGTCCATATAGGTTGTCTCATCGGTCTGCCGCCTTATTAACTATCATTCTAGGACTAAAACTCAGACTTACACTTAAAATTGAGAATATTTATAATCACTATCGTTTCTGAAACGCAATTAGAGTTAACCATGTGGAATTATTTGTTGATACCCACTGAACATGTTTACCTATTTAAAATATTGAATACGGTACAAATATAACAACATGAGAGCAAATAGTACATTTGCCAATATAAACTCTAAGTTTTAGACTGACATCGTATCTTCAAGTCCTTGCCAGTCTACAGATCTGTTTGACTGACTAAGGCGTCAGAGTCGGCTGCGTGTTTTTGTAGCTGTCAGTATTTCGTGATCTGGGCACCGTTTAATCAACGTACTTACGGAAATCGTTAACTTACGTTCAAATCTAAATTCAGTTTGATTATTTAATTATTATTATTATTATTGTATATTGGGGACATGCATTGTTTGTAAGACTTCATTAACTGGATCTTGATAAGTATTACAGCTCGAATTTCCACATTTTACAGTTGTAACAGTATTATTGACAATTTAAATTTGAGCGTAAGTTAAAGATTTCCGTAAATGCTTTGATAAAACAGTACCCTGATGTTTTCAATGAGTGGTTTATTCCGTGTCTGACTATTATTATCTTTATACAATTTTAACAAGTATTCTCGGCTTTCGTGTGTTCTCATTCTTATTGAAATCGGTATCCAAGCTCCTCGCCACTTTCGGCGACAACAATCCGTTTACAATGGCAATTTTCTACATCTTCTTAGCTCGTGACAAGTAATTTAATGCATGCTCCATCAATTTATTTTCAGAAAGACGTCATGCAAAATAGCTGAACTTTTTGTAGAGGCGGTTAACGGTACTCGAGATCGGAGATTGAATTCCATCGTTTATTCTTTTTGACGCAGCGAAATCATAGAACTGACACGCGCTAATAAAAAACAAAAACATAATAGAAAGTTGTTTTAAATCCACATTTATGTGATGTTTACAATAAAGCTTATGAATCCGGTTACCGTCCAAGAACAGATAGTGCTTCATAAATATTTTGAGAGAACCGGCTTTTGTGATTTCTCTTTCAATGTTGGCATCCACGTTTAGCGTATATACTTGTTAAATGTTATACGTACACTAACTTTAATGCGTATATCTTTTTATTATACATGATATCATTTTCATTTTTGGCATGTCAACATACGAGTACAATATCCGATACTTCCATAATTGTAATTTGCCCATTGCGATCAGTGAACCGTGAATTTTCAAATTCTGAGAAAATGCACTTGCAAAACAAAAGTTTTTCGCATGAGGTCTTAAAATGTTACCTACACATTGTCCATCAATACCCTCGCCAAGAAAACACAAAACCGGAAGAATTCCGCTATTAGGTAGTACAAGAGAGGTTTGCAACGAAACATACACGTCTTATGACAGTAAATAGCCTAATGTAATTTAAGTCAACATGAACTTGACCAATGACATATTGACCTGAGAATGTGTAGGAGTCTACCACTGATGATGGTACCTTCATTTCTTACCTTGTGTACCAGCGATTGCTGTGTATTCCAAGTTCACAGTAGTTTTGACCTTTAATCAAAATGATTTTGAAATTGAGTCTGGCCTTCTTTGGAGGATAAACAATATCCACCTAAAACTTTAGAATCCTAGGTCCATTCTTTCTGGAGTTATTGTTGGAAAAAATCGGCTTGTCGACTGACCGATCGGCAGGCATGCGCTATACATAACAACACATCTATACCAAACATAAAGGCTTAAATACTTACAAATGATAAGATGTTTACACATACCAACTCATGAACGTCATATAACAAGTCTATATTGTGTCATTTTTCAAGCTAGAAACAACATTACAATATACTATTTGCACGTATCACTATGTGTACTTTGTTGATGTACTTATAACATTTAATGAGTGTAGTTGGTCCTCTCTTTATCACAATAAGCATTATAAGTGCTTTAAATTAACCAGTAACGTCATGCAGTTTGCCAATGTGACATGTTGCATGCACCTTTACTGATATATAATAAGTCTAATGATGGCATATAAACAATCTCCACAAATGGTCCTAAAACAAAACGATTTCTGGTTATCTTAATTTATACCCGAAGAAAAATAAATTATTACTTATTTTGTATTAATCACAACAAACCTTAAAACTAGAACTATTATCAGTTGTTATGACCCACCATCTATGAAAATTTGACTTCATTCGGGGGTCAAGGGAAAACAATATGAGCATGAAAATCCTCAAATCTAATTTTTGAGTAAATTGGAATTTGATATGTAAGAAAGTTTGAGAATAAGCGACAATTTACTGACACCAAAAAAAAAAAAAAAAAAAAAAAAAAAAAAAAAAAGTCAGTGTTGCAGTCAAGCGTTACGTTTCACAAAATTGCCTAGTAGCGTATATACAATCACAATGACGACGTGGTTCTGTCTGAAGCAAATAAAACAAGCAACATCTTCATCCACAAATCCATGTGAAATAGTGGTCTAAGGTGTTTGCCATTTGTTTTCCCAATAGGGAACTTTCACCAACAATTTTATGATACAGTGTCAATTTCAGCAAAGCTGGTAACATATTGTAAACTATCCTAACCGTAACACAAATCTAATACATGTAATACACAACTCTGGACAACAGCTGTTAAATGAACGTCAAGTGACCCGAAGCTACTTCTCATGTGTTTCATTAAATCAATTAACGTGTTCATAATCTATTCTTTGTATCATATGATTTGACAGTGTTCGCTTTAATAGATATACGCCGTTACCAGAAACTGGTATTATCGTGTATCAGGTGTAAAAGTAATACTAGTAGTATGTCTTCGTTATATGCATTGTTTTCAGAGCAATTCAGAGTATATCTAATTAGCATTTGTCGTATTACTAAATACTCTTGAATATTTGTCAATGCCTTTGGCCATACCGGTACTTTTCGAAACGTTTCGAAACGTTTATATCTTAAGTATCGCGGACATATACAATTATAACTTTGTTTCATCGAGCTTAAGTTGTGATTCTGATTTCTTTAATTTTGTAAGAGAGTTGTCAACGCCCACATTATTCATAATTACCTATGTTTTCAACTGTGTGTTAGTTTTTAAATGCTGTGAACAAATGAGTTCGTTTAAAAGCATTCGTCCTTAAAATAAACTCTTGTGCATAACCGGTTTGGTACATAAATTGTACTTACATGCATTGTGCAACGATATACTAGTTTTATGTAAGTACAATTGTTTCGACGAAAGCAACTTGGTCTCTTAACATAGAAATGACTTCCTCGTGAGTACATGTATATGTCTATCAAAACCAACAAACTCATCATCGTGAATATATATAATATAACCAATACACAGAACTTCTCTTACCTGATGTGATTACGTTATCCAGTTAAGAACACCAATATCAACTACGTCGTCTGTAGAGTACCATCACTAAATGTAAATTATCACCAGTATGAGACGATGTTGATACAGCTGTATGAGAGCGACATAGGAATACAGTGTATAGAATTATCAGAGCGTGTGCGGTATTGGTGAAAGCCTTCAGCGTCGGAGACACAACATAAAAGAAATAAAATGCCTATATACTGTACAATTATTATTTTATATAGGGGCAGATTAACGTGTTAATTACGTGGATGAAAAACGCGTTTGTCCGGCAGTTGCCTTACATGTAATTTATGAGCAATTTTGCGCATGTACAAAAACTGTATCAGTTAACTATGACAAGAGCGTGCTTGCTATATTTGTCCTTTCCTTCGGATCAGCATACTAGTATTTCGTTAATGTAAAACATTCTGCATGAACAAGATACGCTTCATCTTTTGAAAGCTATTTGTGTAGCAAACGACTCTTGCATGTTATGTTAACTACATGCAAATTATTTCATGTGATAGTTCAATACGTCACTTGACTTCAAACCGTTCTAAAAAAAAATTCCACTCCTGTTTCAATGGCGCGTAATTTGACACTAGCCAAACCTAAAGCACTTCTGTTTGAATGGTATCAAGTTCTGATTGTTTGTCGCTTTTTCTTGGAATCTAATTAAGAGTGTGACAATAAAACGGGTGAAAACCAGATGGGATTCGAAGACTAGTTACCAATTACACTAAGAACATCACACGAATTATGTCAACTGGCAAGAAGTTAAACTAGACAAAATATGTCTTTGTCGCAGTTTAACGGAATGATGTTTCTCAAGTTCTTTACGCAGTTTAAAATGTAGATATTTCTGAATTGAATTCGGTAAGCATATCAACTGCAGTATTCAATTAAAGAAACATTGATGATTTGTCTCATTATATTATTATTCATGATTATAAATAAATAACAGACAGCTTTAACGTATTGTGACTCGTTTGGGAATGTGCATGACCTAGGAACGTCAATGTGATAAAAGAGAAATCGTGCACTGTGCACATGGTAAAGAGTTTATAGTAACAACGTTTCAGTCAAAAAGTATGAACACGGCGTACATGAATGTACTGCACTAGTCCTATAGTTTCAGGATAACCTCTCGAACTTGTCGAAATGCTATCTCATTCCAAGTTGCACATTTAATTGGCATTTTCGACTAATCAATCAACACGTACGAATTGGTTGAAACTACATTGGGACCCATAAACTGACCCACATAGTTCACAGATAAGAACGTGCTTGACCCTTTGTTAGTTTGATGATTTTCCTATTTAATATAGAAGGCATACTACTTCGCTCGTTATAAACTGTGACTTAACCATTGCGAGTTGGATATACCATAGCCCTGATAACAGGTAAGTCCGTCTATATTAAACGTATCCTGTTTAGCCAAAGTACCATTTACAATTGGCTTCATTTTTATATAAATAGTAGGGCACAAACCAAAGCCACACAGCTACGACGGTAGCGCCTAGCCACACACGATATAGTCAGACATAGTACAAGCCATCCACATCCCCCAAAAATGGATGCTTCCAGCGAGCCTTATATGCTCACTCCGCAATGAATGACACACTGCGGACGTTGAATTTTGTGCATAATTAGCCATATATATTTTCCCGCAGTAATAGG